>CM060916.1:939398283-940721200 GCA_030737875.1 Allium sativum | reverse complement strand
AACCGCATAAGTAAAATGCTGGGCCGTGATAAACCCAAATACCACTTCTAGCTAAGAAACGTGCACACTCCCTGTGTTCCCTTGCTCCGTTTTTTGACTCATACCGGGTGTGAGGCTCACGATGTAACGAAATACACAAAGCTATTCCTAAATAGGCTACACTTTGATCATCATCCAGAAGGCTCTGCTTTTCAACAGAAGCCTTGATCAATTGCATCTTGCATGCTACATTGACAGTCCACACCATGCGATCGATAACTACTAATATATAACCTCTGAGCTCATGCGTCTCAGAGAAGGGTGTTAAGCAAGAGAATAAATTCTCCGCCACCAACAAATATATATTAAATAGAAACCAATTTACATGGAATGAAATCCAATGTCAGACACACATCCATTTACAATTCCGTTCTGGGTCTGAACGAAACTGGAGGCACCTTATACCTCGCATATTCGAACGATCAACAATACGTCCGGACAACTACCACTGGAACCTTTTCAAGGTAGCAACTTCAATCAAAGGTATCAGTAGTCCTCATCCATTCGATGTGAAGATCGTCGGTCTTCAACCACCGTCTTCATCTTCGACTTTTAATCGTCGTAGTAATTATTCAGAATGGGTTAAACCCGGTCATTCCAAATAACTCGCGTATTTTTAAAATTAAAAATCAAGTGTTATAAGGATTCATCCAACGCCTCTTTCCAATTCAGAAGATTTTTTAAATAAAATTTTTATATTATTAGGGAAAGGTTCCCATTAATTTTATCAAAGATAATTGTTTTAAATTTATTCTTAAATCTTATTTTCAAAGATTTGTTAAAATGCCAATTCAGTTTTAATATCAAAAATCACTACTTTACAATTATTCCAATTTAAGGAATAAATCTTATTTTTAACTGGGTTAAAGAATCAATGTCATTTAAAAACATTCTTCATGGTAAACCCAAAATCATTTTCCAATAAATAAATATAATTTGAAATACAAATAATCTTAGTCGAAAGATTTTTTTTGAGTAAGACGGATGTGTAGTGCGAAACTACACAGCCGATTAACATAATATTAAAATATGTATAGTCCAGTTGATAAGCCCAACTGGTGGACAAGTTACCTATTACATATGTTGATAATTATACAGTAGTTCAAACCAAAACAAACATTACATCAGAAGCTAGAACAACCCAAAATGCAGGTAGAGAAATATGCAGATTATACATAAGCCAAAAGAAGACATAGCAGAATAACATGCTACACAGACAACCATGTACAGATTACTGCAAATCTGGACTTGAATCACCATGGTTAGAACCCACAGACTCCACTGGATATTATTTGCTGGTAGAGCAAGCATGAAGCTGGCAGAGGAAGAAGCCAGACCTGACCAAGAGCTAAAACAAAATATTATAAGATTACATAATCCCTTAATTCTTTTCAGAGGTTTATTAAATATCACAGCGTTCCTTTCTTTCCAAATACTCCAACAAAATATTGCTAAAAAGGAGTCCAGCGCAACATTTGCATCATTAAACTCCCAATGATCAAACACTGAATGAATTTCAGGAACAAAGCCAAGCAGATAGGAACCAGTGGCCGCAAGAACCGGGAAAGAGTATTCACAATCAAAGAAAAGATGATTAATAGTCTCCATATGGTTAGAGCAAAGAGCACAACGAGAATCCTTATTCAAGTTAAGTCTGCACAATTTAGCTCTAGTATTGATTTTCCCATGAATCAAACAACAGTTGAAGAAAAGAACCTTTAGAGGAAGAGGAATTTTCCAAATTCTAGAAAAAGAGAATAATCTTCCAGAGAAATTCAAATAATTATACACTGAAGCAACAGAAAAACCTCTCTTTGGTGATAAAGCCCAAAAATAGCAATAAGGAGAGAGGGAAAGTTGTGTGTGAGAGATCAGGTTTGCAGCAAGAAGAAAATTATCTAGTACTCTTGCGTTAAAAAAGGTTGAAGGGCTCAGAGATGAGGGACCAATAAGCAATAGATTATCTATAGAGGAAAATTCATTGGAAATGAAAGGAAAAAGGGAGGAAAAAGCTTGAAAAAGGGGAATATGTCCATGCCAAATATCATACCGGAATAAATAAGATTCACCATTTCCCAGATTGACATGAAACAGATTTTTAATGCGAGGAATACAAGATAAAACCCCAGACCAGAAGGGATAAGGCTTAACAGAAGGAAGAGAATGGAAGACTAAATGAGAATTATTGGAATAGTAGAGAGTAAGGACCCAATCTTTCCATAAGAAAGAACCAGGAGTAACTGCACCCCATAACCATTTTGATAGAAGAGCCATATTGAAGTCAGAAAGGTTAATAATGCTCAAACCCCCCTGATTGATATTTAAGCAAACAGTTTGCCAGTTGACCAGTTTCTTGACGTTATTTCCATTCCATAGAAAAGAACTCCTAATTGAGTCAATTTTTGAAATTTCCCATTTAGGGAGTTTATGAATAGTCATCCAATATGTTGGTAAAGCAGATAATACAGCTTTAACCAACACTAAACGGCCAACAGAGGATAAGATATTAGCTTTCCAGGAAGATAATCTCTGTTCAATTTTATGAATGAGAGGCAACCAATCAGATTTATGAAGTTTAGTGGGTCTAAGGGGGATTCCTAAAAACTGAATGGGGAACCTATGAATCGAGCAGTTTAAGATGGATGAAATTGAAGGGCCAAGATGATCAGCATTGCCTAACATTATGATTGAACTTTTGGAAAAATTAATAGACAAACCAGAAATGAGCTCAAAAATATAAAGCACAACTTTAAGACAATGAATATGATTCAAATCAGGAGAGGAAAAGATAATTGTGTCATCTGCAAATTGGAGGTTGGAATAAATTAAAGAGGAATTTGGAAGATGAATCCCATCAAAGAAATTGTTGGCTATTACTCTTTTGATCTTTTGATTGAATACATCCGCAACCAACACAAATGTAAGGGGAGATAAGTGATCTCCCTGCCTTAAACCCCTGTTGGATTTAAATAAACTCCCAATATTGTCGTTGATCGAAATCGATGAATGACTTGTCCTAAGAATACAATCAATCCAATTACACCAACGCTGAGAGAATCCTCTGTGTTTGAACATTTGCAAAATAAATTCCCAATTAACAGAGTCAAATGCTTTTGTAAAATCTAACTTGAGTAGTACACCAGGTGTTTTTGAATTGTAACAATAAGAGATTACCTCTTGAGTAGCTGCAATATAATCGAAAATGTTGCATCCAAGAATGAAAGCTGATTGCTCAGCTCTGACAAGATCAGTGATAATCTTAAAAGTGGTGTTGAGCAAACTGATGGGACGGAAATCAGAAAGAGTGCTAGCACCAGAAAATTTAGGGAGAAGCATAATATTGGCATAATTTTGCCGAGATATGTGGCTAGGTTTTCATAAAAATCATTGCACATGGCCATGATATAACAACCCGAAAATCTGGGCCAGTTTAAAATTTTTATTTTGGCAATTTTGAACATTTAAAATAGATTATTTTAAATAATATAAACGAAAATTTATTTTGAATAGAATTCGAACGTATATATTATATACGTCGTCGTTAGAATATAAATAATTATTTATAATTATAAAAGGAATTGAAAATGGCGCGGTAGTTCGATAATTCGATTTCAAACTTAAATTGAATGTACCGGGTGCAAAACAATCCGGATTTTAGTGAAACCAAAAACATTAGGATCTAATTGATAATATCTTTCCAACGAATCTGAAAAATTGAGATTTCATAGCGGGAATCAAAAGATACGCCCAGTTGAAAATTCTGAATAATCGCTATGGAATTCAAGCCCTTAAAAATGGGAATTTTGCAAACGACCTCGGATTTCTACGAAACCACTTTGGTTAGATCCGGGATGTCAAATTATTGTTAGGTTTCAAATTTCATAATTTTTCGAATCAATATGTGAGCGTGGCAAAGGAAAACGCGTTTGACCAGTTTTAGTTGATTTTAATCGACTGGAAAATTGACGTTTTTCCAACGGTCTCAGAATTCGATGAAACTAGTTTTGTTAGGATCGTATCGTCAATACGAAGCTAGAAAATATTTTTTCTGGAATTTTTCTAGTTAGTATGCGGCCCCGGTAAATTGAAATATGCGTTCAAATTGAATATATAGAGTTATATTTTAAATTCGATGGAAAAAGATCGAAACGATCGAATCAGCTTACGACACATATCCCATTGTGTTCGGAATGGGGGTAATTAGCTATGGACGACAGGCGGTGGGCCTCGTTAGAGGTCAAATGAAAAAGTCAACTTTCTGAAATTAAATAAATTAAAATTAAAAATATTCCTCTCTCACCTTATCTCCACAGCCCCCCCCCCCGGTTAAAATTCATTTCAAAAGAAAAAAAATCGCGGAAAACCGCGATCCGCCGCCGCTGCCCCGAACGGTTCCACCACCTCCATCGCCTCCCTCCCCTTCTCTTCCTCCACCTCTCCTTTCTTCGCCCGTTCTGCTCGAGAAAACCCACACCCCCCGTCGACTGCTCAGCCCGCGCCACCCTCTCTCCCCCTTCTTCTTCTCTCATCCTCCTCCGCGCCCCCCTTTTCTCCAATCGCTCCCCCACCAGATCCGCCCCCTCCTCCTACAGTCCGACGCGAGACAGCAGGCGCCCCCCCTCTACAGCAGCTCGACGCCAGGCAACCCCCCCTCTCCGCTGAAAACTGTAAACTAATTTTTTTATATATATTAAAAGCAGGGTTTTTTTTGGTTAATTCTTTTAATAGGAATGCCATGATAAGGTTAGTATTTTTATTTATAAAAAGTTTATATTTTTCACAGTAAAAAGTTTAGATTTTTATATGAAGTTAGAATTAGGAAAATTAGATTTTTCATTGTATATAAAAATTCGATTTTTAATTTATAGAAGAGATTAAGAAATGATTTTTATAATGAAATAGCTAAAAGATTATATCTTTGAAGTAGGAAAGATATGATTTTTATATTATACAAATAATAAAAATTCGATTTTTGTCATATGTGAAATATAAAAATATAATTTTTATAAAGTAGAAGTAATAAAAATACGATTTTTATATTATAAAAATAATAAAAATTTGACCTTTATATGTGTAGCGAAATCAAAATCTGATTTTTATTATATATATATGTTGAAATAAAAATATAATTTTTATAATATAGAAAGATTAAAAATTGAATTTTTATTATAGTAGAGTATTAAAAATGAAATCTTTATATTTGAAAAGGCGAAATCTTTATATTTGAAAAGGCAAAATCTTTATATTTAGAAAGGCAAAATCTTTATACAGAGAATGACGTGATAAAAATATAATCTTTATTATATGAACACCGTTGTAAAAATAGAATTTTTATCTATATAGTAGCGGTGTAAAAATAGAATTTTTATCTATATAGTAGCGGTGTAAAAATAGAATTTTTATCTATATAGTAGCGGTGTAAAAGTAAATTTTTTATCTATATAGTAGCGGTGTAAAAATAGAATTTTTATCTATATAGTAACGATGTAAAAATAGAATTTTTATCTATGTAGTAGTAGTATAAAAATATAATTTTTATATACATAGCAACAATATAAAAATGTGATTTTTATATATGTAGTGGCTACGGGCAACGAAAGTGACAAAAGGCGAGAGCAGTGATGATTCCCTACATTGGAAGTGTCGTGGAGTTGGGATAGCTTTGGTGAGAACTTCTCACTCTAAATTTCTTTTTCTAGTTATATATATACTAGGATGCAGACGGTGCTTAGCAGCACCCGACACCCGTCGTCCACAGACCATGGACGGCTTGTTTGTTTGATTGATGTGTTATGAAAATTGATTGTGTTGTGAAATGATTGAATAATAAAATATTCTTGTGTTGAAAGGAAATAAAATATTTATATAGTTAAAAATATTTTATCGTTAAAAATATAATTTTTAACGTGAATGTGAATAAATAAATAATTATAAACAAATCGGTCGATTTGTTTACATACATTGATTTGACTGATATTGATTAGGATGGTAAATTTTACACATCGCCCAACTGCGCAAATAATAATCTGTGTTTGTTAATTTGAAACCCCACACGGGCGTTGGGATGATATTTGAGTACACTAATCCCAATTATTTAATTGAATGTCGATCGATTGGTCGACAGGCTGTGTAAGCGTTAATTATTTATATTTGATGCTTATGCACTTGTGTGGTGCACTTTGGATGATGGTTGATTGTTTGTCGTTGCTATTATATACATGTGTTGTATGGAATCCATATAATTAACGTTATATGGTAATTGATTGGGCCTCATTCCAATCGGGAAAATAATGAATATTATAAAAGAAAATTCATGTGTTGAATAACAAAAATAGTCATGTGTTGACGATGTTCATGTGTTGAAATTATTCATGTGTTGAGTAAAATATTTTAAATATAATAAAATTTACATCTTTATCATATTTAAAATTAGAACTACTTCACAGTAGGAGGCTAATTAAAAATCAAACGATAGATACCATAGTTTTATAAATATTTTACATAACAAAAATGGTGATGTGTTGACAGTATTCATGTGTTGAGATTAGTCATGTGTTGAATAGAAATATAGATTCATGTGTTGAATAGAATAAATATTCATTTGTTGAATAGAATAACAAATTTATTGAAATATATAAAGCCGTGTTGATTAGAGTTGCGATATTTTGACATGAACGATATTTATATCGATTATATTCGTTTTTATAATGAATATAGAAAAGAAGTGATTTCAAAATATAACGTTTTGAAAATATTATCATTTATATAGTAATGATATGAAATATTCAATTTTGATTTGAAATTGAATATAGAGTTGAAATGGTTTTGAAAACGAATTTAAAACGATTTATAAAATACGTTTTAAAAAGGAAATCAACGAAATATATATAATATATTTATATTATATATATATATAATGGCCTGAATAGAACGCGCCGCGTTGCGGCAGTTCGTGAATTTCGACCATTGACTTCGAATTGACGTCGCGGGAGATCCGACCGTCGGATTCTCCTAAAACCGAAACCGTTGGGTTCGTATCGAAAAGAGCTTTCCAATGAATTTTAGAAATTTGAAATCTAACGGTTGGATTTGGAATTATGTCCAAATCAATTTCAGAAAAGGTCGCTGTAAGTGCAGTTCAATGGCCGTTGTTGGAAATCGACTGTACGGGCCTTGATAAAATTATTAAAAATATCAATAATTTGTGTAAAATCATAATATGTGAATTTGAAAGAACTGGGATGTAAAACCCCACATTTGAAATGATAAAAGGAGATTTTTATCGAAATGAACTAGTTTTGAACTAGAATTAAAATCAATTTATTTTTGAAATAAATAAATTGAATTTGAAAGTGATTTTAAAAATAATCAATATTCCCAATTTGTGAATTGGACTGGAGTTGAATCGAAATTATCTTTGGAATATTTCGATGTTGGACTTCGTGACTATACAGATATTGTTATGGGAATTTGAAAGATATATTTTATATTGTTATTTCCAATACGATATTTGTTGGTTTCAGAATTTGATATTGAATATAAGCCAGTATATTTTCTATTCAGAGCCTTATATTTAATATCAAATGTGATTTGGGTTTGTCGTGAACCATGTTTTAGATGACATTGGTTCTTTAACCCAGTTAAAGACAGGTTATTGATTTTTGAAAAGATTAAAACTAAGAGGAGTTTTAATGAATCTCTAATTAGATTGAAATGTGAATTGATAATTTAAATTATCAAATCCAAAAGGTGATCGAGAATGGAATACCTCCAGTTATGCTTCAAAGCGATAGTTAAATCTTTAATTAGATTTAAACGTGAAATCGTAATTAATTTTACCGATAACACCGTGGTGTTAGATATTGAGTACCACCAGTTTTGCTCCATGGGATGAATAGGTTGGGATTGGGAAATAAAACAAATAATTACTTCGGTGTGGTTCGCTAATCCCGACTAGTTTGAAATGATATCCAAAGGAAGATTAAAGAATAATTTTAGAATAATTTATCTTGGATATAATTAATGGGAACCTTTCCCTAAGAATGTGATTTTGTGAATAAAAGAATATTCTGAATTGGAATGACGCATTTGTTGGGTTTGTGTAACATTTGTTTATCATATACGTGGGTTATTCAGAAAGGCCGGGTTTATACTCATTCTGAATAACCGATTCGACGAGATGTCGAAGATGAAGACGGTGGTTGAAGACCGGAAGTCTTCACATCGTTTGGGTGATTACTGATGATCTCGATTGGGATGTACACCCAAGATGAGGGAAACAGTTGGTGATCATCCAGACGTACTTGGAGATGGATGGATATGCGATGAAAGTGCCTCTGGTTTCGTTCAGACCCAGAACGAACTTGTAAATGGATTATGTGTCTGACATTAGATTTTATTCTGTGTTGATTGATCTCTATTAAATATACATCTGTTTGGCGGCCGAGAATTTATTCTCTTGCTTAACGCCCTTCTCTGAGACGTACGAGCTCAGAGGTTGTATATCGATGGACATCAGTCGCATGGAGTGAATTGCCAGTGTGGCACGCGTAATTGGCAATTGATCAAGGCTTCTGTTGAAAAGCAAAGTCTTGTGGTTGATGATCAAAGCACTGCCTGTGTGGCGCAGCTTTGTGTATAACGTGAATTCGCGAGCCTCATACCTCGGTATGAGTCAAAAACGGGATAGTGACTACAGGGAGAGCACGACGTTTCTTTCTAGCTAGGATGGTGTCAGTGACCTACCAGCCCTGACATTTATATACTTTTCACCTGTGTGGTTGTTGGATACGAGGCGCCTCGGATATAGGTCTGTAAGGACCGGGAAACGTGTGCTCAGGAATAACTAATCCTCAAAAGTAAGAGAGGACTGGCCCTGAAGATCCAAGGATCATAGTGGGGTCCCGGGACATTTGCTAGAGTGTCTCGAATCGGAGAGGAGCTTGCCCCTTGCCTCGACTCATGATGGAATCCAATTTCCAATCCGTGTGTTTCGGTTTTATTTGTAGAGCCTAGTATGGCGACATAGTGGGATGGGGCGCTTATGCCGTCTATGATTTATATTTATGATTGAATTTGTTTTGACACTATACACTTATAATAGTGTCAAATAATGTGTTTTTAACGTATCAAGCATGCTTTGGCTGTTATAAGGTAAAAACCCTATCCTCCGGCTTGCGTTGCATTGTGTGATGGGACCTGGGTCTTATAACAGCTTCATTTTTCTTTATTTAGCATTGCGCTGTTTGTTTTATGCACTGGTATTCTTCGGAGGAAACCCGTTCCGTGTTATACGGCGTGGTCCCTTGATTTACCGAACTTTAAAACCAATATTAATAACTGTTTTAGTTCTCACACTAGTCCCATGACTGACCTGGAGTTTATTGTTTTAACCTAAACTCTGGATGCCCCTATTTTCCATGGGCTGCTAGTAGTTTTGGTTTTGCAGATTTATATTCACAGGGGCCTGATTTACAGCTAGAACGATGCTCGGAAAGCTCTGTATCCGTGTATCACTTTCAGTTGTGTCTTGTATATTTTTCCGCTGCTATGTAATTTATTGTAATCTCTGATATCATTCGAATGTATTTATTCATTTATACTCTGTATATTCTTGTATCTGATGGAATTGTTGTAATAACAATGAAATGTTCTTCCGTCTGCGTTCTGATTTGTCTTGTACTCAAATTCTATCCGGGCTTTCCTTACCGGGGAAGTTCGGGTCGTCTCACATGATATCTGTTTTCACAATGCCCCAAAAAGATTTAAAGAATGAAGGCCCAAATCCATCAGGCGCAGGGGCTTTGTCGTCATTCATGTCGCTTAGAGCAGCCCAAACTTCATTTTCAAATAAAGGTTGGTCAATAGAAATAGAAGCTGGAGAAGGATAAAGAGAATACCAATCAATAAGAGGGGACTCAGAGGATAATTTACCAAGAATTGATCGATAATATATTGAAAAAGGAGAAGAATATCGTCAGGATTCGAATTGATATGATTTTCATGAGATATTTCCAGAATGCAGGAAGCACGTCTTCTTCCATTTGCAATTCTATGAAAGTAAGCTGAATTTCTATCTCCTTCTTTTAACCATTTAGCCTTAGATCTCTGTTTCCAACCAATTTCTTCTTGTTTAAACAATCTATCCAATACAGACTCTAGATTTTTCAAAGAGACAATTTCGTCCTCATTAAGAGGACGAGATTCTTCAAGGTTATTGAGATCTAGAATAGCATCTTGAATATTAGAAATTCGGGTACGAATAGACCCCCAAATTGTTTTGGCCCATGGTTTTATCAATTTTCTCAAAGATCTCAATTTAAAGACTACATTATGGATAGCTGATTGAGATTGGATAGGATAATCCCAAGCCTTTTGATTGAACTCTTTAAAAGTAGGTTCTAGTAACCATAATCTCTCAAATCTAAATGAATGCTTGGAATAAGGGAGGGAACCCGAATCAAGAACAATAGGGCAATGGTCAGAGATGATAGAAGCAAGACCAGAAACAAAGGATAGGTAATGAATTTCTTCCCAGACTGCATTAAACAGAAATCTGTCAAGTTTAACAAGCGAAGGATTCAATTTGCGACTTGACCAAGTGAAAGAACTATTACATATAGGGGGGTCAAAAAGGCAACAATTGAAGATAAAAGAATTGAAAGCATCTGAGTCTGATGGTAAGGAACAAGATTTTCTCTCATTAAAGTATCTAATAGTGTTGAAATCCCCCCAATCACCCAAGGACCCAGAAAATTGTTAGCCATCTGATTACAATGCTCCCAAAGAGCATTTCTTTCATTTGAGTTTTGAGGACCATAAATATTGGAAAAGAAGTAGATAGTATTAGAGGCAATGTGTCTGAGAGCAACATGTAAAGCAGATTGAGATGGAAAAGTTTGGTATAGTGACCATACAGAATCATTCGATGCGGTAATAAGGCCACCTCTGGATTCAATTGCATTAACATAAGTCCACCCCTCAAAAAGGAGCCACTAATTAAACAAAAGTGATAATTAGAAGGTTCGAAAAGTTTGGTTTCTTGAAGGAAAATAATATCTAATTTAAGTGGGGACAAAACTAGATTAATAGCATGACATTTTGAGTGGTCCCCCAATCCCTGTACATTCCAAGTGACAACTTTTATTGATGTCTATTAATACGCTCTTGTTCTAAAGCCTGCATGGCTTTATAATGTGTGTCACATAATTTCACTCCCACGCAGTTAGCTATCTTTTTTTTCAAACGTTTATTAGAAGAGGAAAAAACAACAGGAGTAAGGAAACTACCTGTTACTTCAGGATTATTGCGTCTCCCACTACGACGCACAAAGATGGGAGAGAGAAATTGAGGCCAATCATTGTCATTAGTCCATGGTTGATGAGGAGGAGATTGCGGCGGAGGAATAAAGTCTATTTCAAAAGGGATAGATTGAATGGGTAGCATAGAAAAATCATTACCATAGGGAATGATCTGATTAAAAGGTGGATTCTGGTCATCCTGCAAATTCAGATTCTGATCATCATGAAGATCTTGATTCACTTCGTCATGTTCATTAAAATCCATCTCTTGATCATCAAATTCTGGAAAGTTAGGGTTTTCGTTTATCTCCCTAAAAACAGAGGGAAATGGGGGTAGCGTCACTGCCTCTTTATTAGTAATGATGAGGAGCAAGTGGTTCCATGTATCCATAATTATCAAGATTCAAGTAAGGATAAGTTCTGGTCTAATGCCTGGGTGCTCATGCTTACAGCGCTGAACTTTAATGATATGCACTTTGTTGTTGAATCGGGCTGCAAATTCATTCCTTGAGCCTATACCTTCAAAAAATTGTAGCTTTACTAAGAATTCTCTGCGATCAAAGTGGCAACAGTGGCAATCATCAACTGCTACGACTCTACCCATAGGTTTCAGGATTTTCTTTACAGCCTCATTGTTATACTTTAAGAATTCAGGAAATCCTTCCACCTTAGCCCATGATTCATGCTCCAACCTTGGTTCTGGTTCAAACACTTCTTCCCATGCTTCTAAACTTATTGCAGCTCCAGGTTTGGTTAGAAATTTAAGAAGTAATGCATGATCCCTTTTGCCATAGGTAGGACAGTGAATCAAAAAGGAGTTGTTTGAGATGATCGTCATCGGCCACGTATCATATTCGAGGTTGACTTCTAGGGCATGATGCAAAGTTTCTATACTCCATTTGCCTGTTAAAGTTTTGGCAACAATACATTTCATAGAGTCCACTAAAAAGAAGAATTTTTTTTTTTGAAAATGAACACTGAGGAGATTGAGTTGGAGAGTGAAGTGAATTAAGCTTAAATGATTTATTAATATTAGATTTTCCATGGTAATTCTCTTGATGGCTGGCATTGCGAAGCGATGGGTGACAATCGGCATTTGCAGAGTAATTGATTTGTTTTGGGACCCAGCGTGCGTGATAATTACTGTTGGCTGCGTTAACCGAAGACGAGGAGCTTCCAACATAATAGTTTTTCCTTTGGCAACGTTGCACTGAGTGACCAAACAAACCGCATTTGAAACAAATTTTTGGGTCTTTGCATGCGTTTGCCACGTGACCCTTGCATGCACATTTTAATTACCTCTTCTCTTTTTTCAAATGAGCCGCAGTTTGAAAATCCAAGACAAACTCCGGAAAAGGTGGCTTAAATTTCTTTCTGGGCGGAGGGTTAGGTGGCAATGATGGTTGCGATGCCGCCACTTGAGCGTAAGACATCGATGGAGTCACGGTTTGATGATCAGAAAGAACTGAAAAACGATTAGATGAGGATTGCAAAGAGGAGCAAGGAAGAGGAGGACGAGGATGAGCTGGCACAGGACCTTTATCTGATTGAGGAAAATCAACTCTAAAAGAAATATGGTTATGGGAAGAAGGAGTATGAAAAGAAGGAGGACGAAAAGATGAGGCACGAGAGGACGAACGAGGAGCATCAAAGCGGACAGAGCGAGGATTAGTTGACCAAGCATGTTGGAGCGAAGGGATAATGGAAGAAGGAGCGAAAGAAGGACGACGAGGAGAAGAAGATGAAGCAGGAACAGAACGAGGGAAGTGAAAGGACCTATATCTAGAAGGATATTTAGAAAGAAGCAGAGGAGAAGAAGCAAGGGAGGACGCCATTAACGATTGATTGCGAACTAAACATTTATATTTAAGTTATACTTATAATTTCCGAAATATTTATTCTTTATTTAAAAGAAATCCTTTGTTTAAAAAAAAAATCTTTATATAAAAGATATTCTTAATCGAAAAGCGACTCAATCATTTATCATATAACTTTGGTTATATGGATATCATACATCGTATGTAAATGACAATAATAATAATAAATAATCATCAAACCACCCATTCAACATCCAAAGTGAAGTCCTCAATTGTGTGAGCATTAAATGAAATGATAATGCTCAGCGTAGCCTGTCAATCTATCGAGTGACATATGAATAAATATTGGGACTAGTGTATATCAATTATCATCCCAATACCCGTGTAGGGTTTTCAGCCAATAACAGTACATTTAAAAAAATAATTGGTTAATTAATTTAACCAATTTTAATACTGTCAACATGTTGATAATGATAGACAAAACATGATATTTTATTCCTAATGTCGAAATAAAATATAAATCTGACTCGCATAAATTCTTTTACATTTAATAGAATGTAATTTACTTACATGACATTATTGCGGATGACAAATAAGAGATAATTTACATTATACTTTACTTGTATGTAATTATCCTTAATTTTTAACATATAAAAATATTTATTTCAAATTTGCATACAAATTCTAATGTATGCATTAATGTATAGAAATGTTGCTTTAACTCACCTATACATTCTAAAGTATGGTTTGACCAAGAATATAAATTTTATATTTGAATATAAATTTTAATATACGTTTGCAAATATAAATGATTGTTATATTTACAAATAAATTCTATTGTATGTTATGCAAATAAAAATGATTATTTTATTTGCATATAAATTATATCTCCTTAAAATGTATAAGAAGAGTGATACATTCATTTGTCGACAATTCTATTTTATCAAAATACTATTTGTGTTTAATTCTTATTTTACAAAAATGTCCTTTTTGGTTTCAACTAATATAATTTGACAAAATGAATGTTTGATTCAACTAATATAAATTGACAAAAGTGATTATTTTGTTTTCAACCTTTTTAAAATGACAAGATTAAATAAATTTTGTCTCATTCTATTTAAATGATAAAAATGTATCTTTTTGTATTGCAACAAAAGGACAAATAAACCTTCTCTATCTTTTTACTCTTTTTATTGAAGCCAAGATGACACTAAAAATATACCTACTTAATCCTAATCTTTTTATTTTAATTTATGATGAAAATAAAACCATTTTATTTATTTTAACAAAATTACAACTACGATGAATTCATTTTATCGTGATCCTTTTACTTTAGTTTAAAAGTAAAAATGATATTTTAAATCCTGTTCTTTTATTTATATCTAAATTGTAATAAAAGTGTAACTTCTTAAACTATGCTTTTTTTTTGCATCTAAAATGCAAATAAAAGGTAATACTTTAATTATGATTTATTTGCATCAAGGAATGCAAATAAAAATACAACTTTTATCTTCATGTTTTATTTGCATTAAAGGACGCAAATAAAAATGCAACTTTCTAATTTAAGGTTTTATTTGCAACAAGGAATGCAAATAAAAATTCAACCTTTAATTTATTAATTTATTTGCATCAAGGAATGCAAATAAATATGCAACTTTTAATTTCATAGTTTATTTGCATCAAAGAATGAAAATAAAAATTCAACTTTTAAATACCATGTTTATTTGCATCAAATAATGCAAATAGAAGTTCAACCTTAAAATACGATGTTTATTTGCATCAAGGAATGCAAATAAAATAAGACTTTTTTATTGCAATGTTTTATTTGCATCAAGGAATGCAAATAAAATATAACTTTTTATTTCAATGTTTATTTGCATTAAAGAATGCAAATAAAAATATAATCCTTTTACTATGATGTTTATTTGCATCTAAATACGCAAATAGAAATATATTTTTATGCTTTGTTTGCAACTAAATTTATAAACAAAAATGTAACTCTTTTAAATCATATTTTTATTTCTATCTAAAATACAAAATGAAAATGTCATATTCATTCTAGTGTTTTTGTTTGCATTTAAAATTGCAAAAATGTAATTTTAACTCTAATGTTTGTTTGCATCTAAAATTGTAAATAAAACTATAGTTTTCCTCTAATGTTTTGCTTGCATCTACAATAGCAAACAAAAATATAGTTTTCCTTATTTCAATGTATATTTGCGTTAGAGAATGCAAATAAAAGAATATTTTATATTTCAAAATATATTTGCATAAAAGAATGCAAATAAAAGAGCATTTTCAATTTCTATGTATATTTGCATAAGAGGATGCAAATAAAAGGACATTTATATTTCTGTGTATATATTTGCATAAAAGGATACAAATAAAAGGACATTTATATTCCTATGTATATATTTGCATAAAAGAATGCAAATAAAAGATCGATTATATTTTCTATGTATATTTGCATAAAAGAATACAAATAAAAGGTCGATTATATTTTCTACGTATATTTACATTTGTGAATGCAGATAGAAAGAACAAATTTCATTTCAATATATATTTGCATTAGTGAATGCAAATAAAAGAACAAACTTTATTTTTCATGTTTTGCATTTGCGAATTGCAAATAAAAGAGCAAATTTTATTTTTACATATATATTTGCATTAGTGAATTCAAATAAAAAGAACGAATTTCATTTCTATATATATTTGCATTAGTGAATGCAAATAAAAGAACAAACTTTATTTTTCATGTATATTTGCATTTGTGAAATGCAAATAAAAGAGCAAATTTCATTTTTACATATATATTTGCATTAGTTAATGCAAATAAAAGAACAAACTTTATTTTTCATATATATTTCCATTTGTGAAATGCAAACAAAAGAGCAAATTTTATTTTTACACATATATTAGCATTAGTGAATGCAACTAAAAAGAACAAATTTCATTTCTATATATATTTGCATTAGTGAATGCAAATAAAAGAACAAACTTTATTTTCATGTATATTTGCATTTGTAAAATGCAAATAAAAGAGCAAATTTTATTTTTACATATATATTTGCATTAGTGAATGCAAATAAAAGAACAAACTTTATTTTTCATGTATATTTGCATTTGTGAAATGCAAATTAAAGAGCAAATTTTATTTTTACATATATATTTGCATTAGTGAATGCAAATAAAAAGAACAAATTTCATTTCTATATATATTTGCATTAGTGAATGCAAATAAAAGAACAAACTTTATTTTTCATGTATATTTGCATTTGTGAAATGCAAACAAAAGAGAAAATTTTATTTTTACATATATATTTGCATTAGTGAATGCAAATAAAAAGAACAAATTTTATTTTTCATGTTTATTAATATTGGTGGATGTAAATAAAGAGTAAGTTTTAATTTCGATGTTCATTTGCATTAAAGGATGCAAAACAAAAGTGAACTTTTAATTTCAATGTATTATTTGCATTGTGGAATGCAAATAAAAAGTGAACTTTTAGTTCTATGTTATATTTGCATTAGGGAATGCAAATAAAAAGTGTACCTTTATTTCGAATGTTTTATTTGCATAGTGGAATGCAAATAAAAAGTGAAACTTATATTTCTATGTTATATTTGTGTTAAAGAACGCAAATAAAAAGTCAATTTCTATATAACATAATATTGAGCATTTGAATTGATAAACTAAATCAACTCGAAAAAGATAACATAATATTGTGTGTTGAATTGATAAACTAAATCAATTCAAAAATGATAACATGGTTTCGTGTGTTGAATTGATATACTAAATCAATTCAATGATAATAACATAGTATGGTGTATTGAATTGACAACCAAATTAATTCAAAAATAATCACAGAGCATGATGTATTGAATTGATAAACTAGACCAATTCAAAAATAAGGAATAACATAGTTTTTCTATATTGAATTGACAATTAAATTCAGTTCAACAATATAAGCAAAATGGTGACTTTTCTTGAATCGACAATTCTACCCCAATTTACTAATTGAACAATAAATTCAATTCAATACTCATCTTTGTTTAATCCACATAATCCACAAATATTGGCAAAGGGGAAAATGTTTTATTTGACTAACATATACAGATCTAAAATTTAAACAATTGATCTATCATACATACACATAGAATAAACAGATCAATCATCAAAATTGCATCACATCGCATAGCTAATTACTTAACACACATATAATTATTTATCAGCGATAAAAATAATTAAATTGATTAAATAATTGAAATTAGAAATCTCACATCGGTTCGGATTCGCAAATTTTTCAAAATTTCAGTATGCTCGGAATTTTCCCTTTTCAGTCTAGGATTGTAGATCTTTGTCGTACGATCACAATGAATCTGAAATTGTTAAGTTTCATTGTCGTATGCATTAGTTATGGTCTGAATAAGATTGATAATTATTTTGAAATTAAATTAGCAAAGTAATTAAGGGTTTAAACCTTTCCCCCTCTTTACAGTATACGGCCGTTGGTTTCAGCTTTTGTTCAATTTTAGGGTTGACCCTTGCTATCAATTCGCAGCACCAGAGGACGATCAGAAGGCGGCGCGTCGGAGAGCTACCAGCGGCGCACCAGGAGGCCCCACCTTTGCTCATCTCGATCGAGCCCAGGCGGTACGACGGTGGTTCTGGCGTGACTTTGGGGCTTTGTACCTTTTCGTTCGAGCCTCCAGATGTTGATCCACCCGTATGGAAAAATAGAGGAGGAAAATCTCCTTGATATTCGCAAATGAGTGAGGTTTGATTTGCTGAGGAGAGGGAGATTTTAGTGGAAGAAGATGGAAGCAAATTCGGCAATAAATTCAGAAGAGGAGGCAACTACTGTTGATGGTATTAGGGTATTGGAAGATGATGTATTTTTATATTATTTAATGTAATATTTACAAATAAATCCATACATCATAAACTAATCCGATTTCAGTCCAACCGGAGTCTACCCAACCCATTAGCCCCCGTTCCGGATCCAACGGGCTAGGTCCCGTCAGCCCAAATAGCTGACTATGGCCTGAATTATTTAATTTAATATTTAAATCCTTTATTAAATTAATTTGAATGTATATTTAAATTCATCGGGGCCACATACGAACTCAGAAAAATCCAGAAAAATTATTTCTGGCTTTGTTTTAACAATACGGTCCTAACAAAACTAATTTCGTCGAATTATGAGACTGTTTGAAAAATGACCATTTTGCAGTTGATTAAGTTTGACGGAAATGAACAAAACACAATTTCTTCTGCCACGCTCACATATTAATTCGAAAAATTCTGAAAATTAAAACCTAGCAATAATTTGATATTCCGATTCCAACAAAAGTGGTTTCATCGAAAATAGAGGTCATTGCAAAATGGATATTTTTAATATTAAAAAAAATGTATAAATTCTACAGCGACTATTCTGATTTTCAAACTGGGCATAACTTTTGATTCCTGCTATGAAATTTCAATTTTTTGGATTCGTTGGAAAGATATTTTTAAATAGATTCTAATATTTTTGGTTTCACTAAAATCCGCTAAATTTCGAATCCAATACATTCGGTCAAAGTTCAAGTTTGATTTTTTAAACTACCTTGCTATTTCTAGCTTCTTTTACAATTAAAATTAAAATTTTCGCTCTAACTTCAATTTAAATAGGTTTTCTCACTGTTATTATTTAAAATAAATTATTTTTAGTGTTAAAATTTCTAAAATAAAATTTTTAAATTGGTTCAGAATTTGCGGGTTGTTACAATCTCCCCCACTTAAAATCTTTTCGTCCTCGAAAAGGAACGAAGCTAAAGGTCGTTCAATTAACCAGCAACCTTTAATTTTAATCAATTTTCAATTCAGTTCAATATTTAATTTGATTTATCTAAATTTATTATTCTTTCTCATATTGGTTAAATTAATTATAATTCCAATATTTTAATTAGTTAAACTAATCACAACCAGCAATCAATTAGGTGATTAACTTTTCAAATATATATAACTTTTATATAGTCAAAAATCATGTTTTTGGTGCAAATCACAGTAATAGACCCTATCTAGTTTTGGTTCTCACACTAGTCAATGGAAATATATAGATATACCACTTTCGAAACTTGGACATAAATTCTGATGATGTTTCGAACCACCATCAGAACATCTCCGGGCGACTAAAGTGTGATTCTATATCTGTCTAGTATAGTTGAGGTTTCGAATACACGCTAGCTAGGCGTATATGCAAAATCTTTATATACTCGATTGTCCAAAATAAAATAATATAATATCTTCAAATACGTATAATAAGATTTTAAATTTTCAAAACTAAATTTGTTTGCATTTTTAATTCAAAAATTAATACTCTTCACTCTAGGATACTACTGATCCCATCTCTAACGAGTTATCCTTATTGGATATTACTAATCCAATCTATGATGAGTCTTTTGTTCAGTTCTAACGAGTTGTACCCCAAAGATTTGAGCTAACCAAAGCTCTGATACCAACTGTAACGACCCGCATATCGCTAACTTTGGGAATACAACACATTAGAACAAATAACAATAAACTTTTATAAACATTATAATAATGTTACATCAGAGTACAGAATATATCAGAGTACATTGATAAATAATACAGCGGAAGATTAAATTACAATAAATGTAATACAATGCAGCGGAATAATTGAATCAATCACAGTGGAAGACCACCAGTGCTCTGGACACAGCTCTAAGCTTCGATCCAGAATCCTGCTCAATATATCTGCAAAATAAGCTACTCGACTGCCCGTTTGGAAAAGAGGGCACCCGAGTTTGCAAAGTGAAACAAACTACGGGTCAGTCATGGGATTAGTGTGAGAAATCTTTATTTAACTTAACTAATAAGGAGGCTAATCACAGGACCACGCCGCTATCGCGGAACGGATTTACTCCGTTGGATTGCCAGTGCATAAATAAAGTAAATCGTTAAAACAACGCAATGCTTTTTGGAAAAATGAAACCATTATAAGACTCAAGTCCCATCACATAATGTAACACAAGTCGGACGATAGAGTTTTACCTTATAATGGTCAAAAATGCTTGATATGATAAAAACTGATTTGATATTATTATTAGTGTATATATATTTTCAAAAATAGTTCAAAATAATGTATCAATCATAGACGGCATAACTACCATATAATATGTCGCTGTACTAGTTCTACATTCAAAACCGCATGATGTCGTATTGGAAATTGGGTTTCCATCAAGAGTCAAGGCTAGGAACAATCTCCTGACTGATTCGAGACACGCTAGCAATGTCTCAGGATTCGGACGCTAGCAAATCCTTGGATCCTGCAGGGCCGGTCCCCCAATAGTGCAATGGGTTGGATTAGTTATGCCTGAACACACGCTTCCCGATCCTATTAGACCTATAAATTGGCCATTGCGGCCAATAAAATCCGAGGCGCCTCAAAATCCATCAACCACATAAGTAAAATGTTGGGCCGTGATAAACCAAAACACCACTTCTAGCTAGAAAGAAAAGTGTGCACTCCCTGCGTTCCCTTGCTCCGTTTTTGACTCATATCGAGGTGTGAGGCTCGCGTTGTAATAAAATACACAAAGATATGCCTAAATAGGCTATGCTTTGATCATCATCCACAAGGCTCTGCTTTTCAACAAAAGCCTTGATCAATTGTATCTTGGCATTCCACATTGACAGTCCACACCATGCGATCGATAACTACTAATATATAACCTCTGAGCTCATGCGTCTCAGAGAAGGGTGTTAAGCAAGAGAATAGATTCTCCGCCACCAACAGATATATATTAAATAGAAACCAATTTACATGGAATGAAATCCAATGTCAGACACACATCCATTTACAATTCCGTTCTGGGTCTGAACAAAACTGAAGGCACCTTATACCTCGCATATCCGAACAATCAACAATACGTCCAGACAACTACTAGTGGAACCTTTTCAAGGTAGCAATTCCAATCAAAGGCATCAGTAGTCATCATCTATTCGATGTGAAAATCGCCAATCTTCAACCACCGTCTTCATCTTCGACTTTTAATCGTCGTAGTAATTATTCATAATGGGTTAAACCAGGTCATTCCGAATAACTCGCGTATTTTTAAAATTAAAAATCAAGTGTTATAAGGATACATCCAACGTCTCTTTCCAATTCAGAATATTCTTTAAATAAAATATTCATATTATTAGGGAAAGGTTTCCATTAATTTTATCGAAGATAAAATCTTTTAAATTTATTCTTAAATCTTATTTTCAAAGATTTGTTAAAATTCCAATTCAGTTTTAATATCAAAAATCACTACTTTACAATTATTCCAATTTAAGGAATAAATCTTATTTTTAACTGGGTTAAAGAATCAATGTCATTTAAAAACATTGTGCACGATAAACCCAAAATCATTTTCCAATAAATAAATATAAATTGAAATACCAATAATCTTAGTCGAAAGATTTATTCTTTATTTAAAAGAAATCCTTTGTTTAAAAAAAAATTCTTTATATAAAAGATATTTTGAATCGGAAAGCGACTCAATCATTTACTAATAACTTTGGTTATATGGATTTCATACATCGTATGTAAATGACAATAATAATAAATAATCATTAAATCACCCATTCAACATCCAAAGTGAAGTTCTCAACTGTGTGAGCATTAAATGAAATAATAACGCTCATCGCAGCCTGTCAATCTATCGATTGACATATGAATAAATATTGGGACTAGTGTATATCAATTATCATCCCAATACCCGTGTGGGGTTTTCAGCCAACAACAGTACATATAAATAAATAATTGGTTAATTAATTTAACCAATTTTAATACTATCAACATGTTGATAATGATAGAAAAAACATGATATTTTATTCCTAATGTCGAAATAAAATATAAATCTGACTCGCATAATTTCTTTTACATTTAATAGAATGTAATTTACTTATATGACATTATTGCGGATGACAAATAAAAGATAATTTACATTATACTTTACTTGTATGTAATTATCCTTAATTTTTAACACATAAAAATATTTATTTCAAATTTGCATACAAATTCTAATGTATGCATTAATGTATAGAAATGTCGCTTTAACTCACCTATATATTCTAAAGTATGGTTTGACCAAGAATATAAATTTTAATATAAGTTTTCAAATATAAATGGTTGTTATATTTACAAATAAATTCTATTGTATGTTATGCAAATAAAAATGACAATTTTATTTGCATATAAATTATATCTCCGTAAAATGTATAAGAAGAGTGATACATTCATTTGTCGACAATTCTATTTTATCAAAATACTATTTGTGTTTAATTCTTATTTGACAAAAATGTCCTTTTTGGTTTCAACTAATATAATTCGACAAAATGAATGTTTGATTCAACTAATATAAATTGACAAAAGTGGTTATTTTGTTTTCAACCTTTTTAAAATGACAAATTAAATAAATTTTGTATCATTCTATTTAAATGATAAAAATGTATCTTTTTGTATTGCAACAAAAGGACAAATAAACCTTCTCTATCTTTTTACTCTTTTTATTGATGCCAAGATGACACTAAAAATATACCTTCTTAATTCTAATCTTTTTATTTTAATCTATGATGAAAATAAAATCATTTTATTTATTTTAACAAAATTACAACTACGATGAATTCATTTTATCGTAATCAATTTATTTACTCTAGTTTAAAAGTAAAAATGATATTTTAAATCCTGTTCTTTTATTTATATCTAAATTGTACTAAAAGTGTAACTTCTTAAACTATGCTTTTTATTTGCATCTAAAATGCAAATAAAGGTAATACTTTAGTTTATAATTTATTTGCATCAAGCGCTACAACAGATTTACCTTTTAATAGCACGTGAAAAAAGCTATAATAGGCTACCATAGCATTAGTGACGACGCTATATAACGACATGCAATAATAGCTCTGTTATATCTTATAGCTCAAATCTAAACGCTATAGCATTATACATTTTATAGCGCACGTTCGCCACTATAAAATGTTTTACATAACATTCAGACCTTGCAATTATATTTTCTTACTAAAATCTCAGCTTATTTTTTTTATAGCGTTATCAATCATTTCATAGCACATATTCATTGCTATGAGAAATGTTTTTCATTTTGTTGTTTAAAAAAATTCCGCTATTATTGAATTCCACATTGTTATATAGCGTTCAAACCTTACTATGTTAAATACTCGCTTTTTATAGCATTATCGTTGTTTTTATAGCTCATATTCAGTGATATGAAAAGTTTTCCATACGGTTTACATTTTATATAGCATTTCACCTTTTGATTCCATAAGAGAAGTTTTCCGCTATGAATAGTTGTAGCATATATAGCGTTTTTAGTGTTTTCGTAGCACACATTGAATGATATGAAAAGGTTTTCCATACCATTTAATTTTTTACATAGCATTTAAACTTTTATTTCCATAAGTTCAATTTTCCGCTATTAATATTTTTAATATATAACACATATTTCAGCTATGATCTTTATATAGCAAATCTCTTACTAAATTTGTGCACAGTTCAAACAATTAAGCGGTAAACTCACAACACAAAACTGTCAATAGCAAAAAACTAATACCAAAAGCATATTTGATTTCAATTACGAAGTCATAGTTAATAAATCTACTAATAAATATAGACATAAGTCACCATACATGTTCAAACATCGTTTCAAAACAAGATTACATGAAAAATCACTTAGTCTTCAACTTGTAAGCTCGTCCAATTTCTACAACTTGCAATTCACAAACACAAGTTACAGTCTTATAACAAAGAAAAATGCAAAAAACACAATTTAAGCTCATCCATCTGTCTCCAAAACTCACAAATCAAGTCAAGTTTAAAAAATGTTTATATCTAACAGACTACTAGTTCAATCAGATAAACTGTCTACCAATCAGATTCAATCATATAAACTGTCTAAAATAAAATTCAATGATTAGCACCCTAATTTCAATAAATAATTTTGTGGCAACTACTTTTACCCGATGTATTTGTGTTGAGCATCCCCTTATTTAAATTTTTCGTTCACAATCAACAGTAGAAGACAATGATAAACAAACTCTTCCACTTTCTATTTTAAACGTGACCTGCCACCGTTTATGCCAAATAAACAAAAAAAAATAGAAATGCTTTCCACCTCATGCTTAAAGTAGGTAATTTTCAGGATATATACACTAGGACGTGTGAAATACTCAAAAAAAATTACAAATTTCAAAATTTACAAAATCAAGTGGGGAGGACAAATGTAAAAGAGTATTTTCTTTTAAAGGATAAATCTTGCAAAAAAATTGGCCAAAAGGATGGAAAGTTTCAAAATTAAGCATAAGTCCACATTTGCACTAAACATGGAATTCAGGGGGCCCACAATCCTTTCCCACTTGCATTAGCATTTGTCCTTCTCACTAATTTCTAAACTTTTCATTCTTGTCACCAAAAAATTTCTTAAGTTTGGACTTTTCACTGTTTTCCACAATGTAAAAAGAGCGACAGGACCACCCAGCATGAGGCTAGCATGACCATGCATCAGCCACCAATCTCCCCACATACTGGCTGTTGAATTCATTAACTATATAATGAAACATAGGTTAAGTTCTCACAAATTAGCGTAAAATTTATCTATTACTCTATAGTATACCATTATTACCTATTTATATAATGAAATAATTTCAAACGCATTATAACAATCATTATGTTAATTGTTATATACCAACAATTCACTTTCGATTCACTTGTATAAATGTTTCAACAATTCATGTTATCGATAACAGAAGAATGCATCTGTAACGCCACACATTGAAATCTACACATATTGATGCATCGAATTAAGCAAATTCAAAAGGCACGCATATTCAGTAGGCACGCATGTGCACACTTTATATTAATGGCCCTGCTAATGACAGCTCTAAGGCTAACATAATTCATTCGAAAGGGAAATTTGTGAAAATAATATGCAACAACACATGAACTACCAAATGCCCCAGATTTCACAGTTTCCATACATTCAACAGTAGCAGCACACTGAATAGTATTTACTCCTTAGTTATAGTTTGCATGTAAATCAACCGTAGATAAAAGTAGAGTTGTATTCATATTTGATGGTTGTCAATTTCAAGGTTAACGATAAAGGTACAATTTTGATTCTGAAAGTAAATATCCACTACCTACTACCATCCAATAATAGATGCACCAAAAAAAAACTATATATATATATATACCATTTTACTAAAATAAATTGTTGATTAAAAAGTAGAATGTTACCTATAAACCCACTCATTGTCATACCATGCGATGAGCTTAACAAAGTTGTCATTCAAAGTAATTCCGGCCTTAACATCAAAGAAGTATAAAGACATTAGTCCATCTAAGAAACTTGTTATATAAATTTACCTGCTGTCTCCCAAAAAGTCAGTGGAAACAGGATCTTCATCAACATACCCTAGAATTCCCTTCAAGCTTCCCTCGGATTCAGCCCTGCCACAAACAAAACAGTGTATGTCATTTTCTGCAAATACTGGAACTTTCAACGGCAAGGTAAGCCATAATAATGTAACGTCTTTTGCTTACTTGGCTACAGCTTTGATCTCCTCGTAAATAGCCAGTAAGATCAACAAGTGAAACGTCCACGGTAGGAACACGGAAAGCCATTTCAGTCAATTTACTGTTCAAAGCAGGAAGCACTTTGCCAACAACCTAAAGTCATACGATAGGACATATCATATCATATCATAACAATTAGAAATATACCAACAATAATAATGACAAGTCGAGATGACTAAACAGAGTTTGCGTACCTTAGCATCGAATTGATGTAAAATTCGTACGACGGATCCTATGAATTATAAAAAAGTTACGCACAAATGGAAGTAACCTCACCATCCCACTCTTTCCCTATTAATAATTTACAAGACATGCATCAAAAAATAAATTTCTTACTTGATGAAGTGAAGAATCTCCAGCAGGTTAAATAAATATTGTATTTTTGCACATATTCCTGAATATTGCAAATAAGCCTGACAAGTAAAAGTTAAACATCAAATTTCCTTATGAACATGACTTTCAAATGAAAAAAGGTTAACAAGTTCAATTAATAAAATACAGTAGTCAATAAAGAAGGAGCATGGATGTAATGGAAGCACTAAAGCACTAACAGAGTTTACATAACCTAACTTTGAAACCAATCTTTTTCTAAACGAATTAAGCCTATGGTTTGATTTTGTCGTATATGTCATTTTACATGTTGCACATAATAATTGAAATCATTAAACTTGCATAAGTAGAAAATTCTTAAATAGAATAAAATAACGATGCAGTTAGAGATGCTGTAACTATGTGTATTGAATCATAATCTACACAATAAGACCTAACTTTAACACTGAGATGATTGTTAATAAGACAATATCCATAAACTTCTGAATGAATATATCGTAAAATTTACACAGTTGGAGAGAGGATAATAATATTTTTATTGGCATCTTGGTTACTTGGTCAGATGAACTACTATGTATGGGAAGATGCCTATTTTTAACAATGATAATTGCACTACTGCGCTATATGATGCTTGTACTATCTTCTGCATTAAGTGAACAATGATGATCATTACTAGGTACCTACACAATATGTTGAATTTAACCAAACCTAAAAAAACCAATGATAATGCCTTGTATTGGAATCAAACTAGCGCTTCCTCCTCTATTGACCATAGAAAAAAATCACAAAACATATCATATTGTAAATATCATCAACTTACCAACCACTCTCTATGTCCTTCCAAACCTTCAATATTTAGCAATTTCACAGCAATAGCTAGGGCCCGCAACCCACTCCATATCTTATCAAAGACACAGCCTCCATGCACAGCCCTAAACACTCCTTGCTCTAACAAATAATTACTCGAGAAATGATAGGTTATGGCTTTCACCTCAGTCAAATGAAATGCAATTAATCCACCCCTAAAAGCATCTGTAAATTCATCTGCACTAAACTTTGTAGACATGGAAATACGACTGCTTTTGTTTTAAAAAGACAGCTTGCTGAATAGGTAAAGATCTAGAGCTCTCCTGAAGCGCTTTGAGCATGGGGGTTTGCATCGGCCCACGGCCTTCAACTCTACAGCAGTGCCTTACAGCAAGCGGCTTCAAAGGCCATTTTGCTAATTTCATTTTTTAGTATGTGGAGACGTGTTGAAGATCAATGTTGATAGTGTTCGGTAATGTTGTTTGCATGGTGGCGTAAATGAGACTATATGAAGGTCCAACAACTCCAAAATTCTTTCACCTGCTCTCCTATTTTAGGTAATTTTCAGTTCAGTTTATGTAAATACAACATTTAACCCTCATTACCCAATAAACAAAAAGAAGAAAAGCTTGAAATCCTGTTATTCTAAAATACCATCAAAAGATTATATTATGCTGACAAATGAACCCGAAGTAAGAGCACACTCTTCAGTTCTAGATACAACATTAAAATCTACACACTTCCTTTAACCTATATTCATGTAGGGAAGTTTCTTGAATATGGCTCTTACAAGACTGGGACATTACTAAAGTGCAAATGATAAAACTGGGTTGTGATTATGTTGCTTTTTTGGACAGCATTCTATCTTTCTCATTGTTCTTTTGGCCTGCATGTTCAATCCAATTATTAATAACATTATATTATCATAAATTGTAGTAACTTCATAGGGGCTGTTCGCAACTAAAATTTGCCATGCTTGGAATTTTTGTAGCGTCTGATGCGTCGGACGCCAGTGAATATTCCCCTTCCATATAGAACGATCTTTGAACGTTGGAAAAGTTACCACTGGCGTCCGACGCGTCAGACGCGAACTTTTCCAACGTACCCATTCGCGCTCTATAAATTCACTCCACCCCCTTTCTCCCTCATCAAACCCGAACTCTCCCCCCTTCAGCCCACAAAAACGAATTTTTCGAGCCGTTTCAAACTAAAAAAGGTACTTTTTTATACAGTTATGCTTATTTTTCAATTTTCTATAACATATATTTTATTCGGTTTTTTCTGAAACTTTTTTTTTGAGTTATACAGATGTCAACCTATCTACCACCGCTACTGGTTGGATGGCTTCAGACGTTCCCCCTTCTGGACAACCCTCTAGACACAAACATGTACAACGTGCCAGCTTGTTTATGACCGACCATGTGAGACGGATGGTTGATCGTTGCTTGGAGCTTGTTCAGGGACCAGGTACGCATGTGGAGCTTTGGGAGATTTTGACGATTTTCCGCAATGATGCGCGGAATGTGGATATTTTCCAGGAGCTTACCGATGAGGGCATACGTTGGTTTATTTTAGCGGAGTTGAGCTTATTACCTCATCGTCGTTTATTTTAGATTTTCATGTATTTGTTTTAATTTCAGTCTTGTTGTGTTCTTTATGTTTGTATTTCTGATCGTGTAATGAAAAATGTAGTCGTTTTGTTTTATGCAATTAGTATTTAATTAATTCAAAACAATTAATTTAACAATTAAATACTACACTCAAATACCCCGTTCGTCGCTAAAAACACATTCCCCGCTCGCTACAGTACCACGCTCAAATACCCCGTTCCCGTTCGTTAAGAACGCACCCATAGAATAATTTCTCGATCAAGCACACAGGTTGTGGTTGAAAAAAGGAGCGTGCATGACAAGTATATGTTTTATATGTATGGTGTAAAGTGTGCATGCCGACCTCAATTATCTCATCACTGCTTGGGAAAGAGCTTTATTTATTTATTTATTTATTTTACTCATGTTCTGTTTTTATTTTGAGGAGAAAGAAATAGCATTATTGAGTGATATGTTATTTTGTATAGATTAAGCATGTAACAATATGAAATAAAGAATAATAGTAGCCAAATTATATTTATAGGTTGGCTTGGTGCTTGCAATAGAAGGGTCTGCAAATTATATACCTGATTATTGCAAATGGTATTCTCAATTCACTAAGCATAGTAAAACCCATATAGATTACATTATAGCTCTAGTGGTAAAAAAAATGCTTATTTGTCTAATATCATACCTTAATGTATCCAAGATCGTTTGGGTCTACTTCTTCCATGATAAGCCTTGCAAATTCCTCTGCTTGTTCTTGAACTTTAGACAGCCTTTTGCCTGATGCACTTAGAGAAATTATCTGTAAATTAGTTGTACGAATGTTAGGTCTCAAATACATTAATGATGAGATAATGCTACTTGTTCCAAGTCTTAATCACCATCACATTACCTCTTTGACCTCCTCCTTATTGATTCTCCCATCTGTATTTTTGTCCATCCTAAATCATGATAAACCTAAAAATTAGTCATCAAAAAATGCGATTTGCTGAAGTTTTCATAATAAAACACCTGTGAAGTTTACATGTCGAAAAAGGTTTGAAGAGTAGAATCAAATCTTTGATCTGAAATTTGATCCTAAAAACTGTTTAAGCTCTTCCTTATTTATGGAACTCGCGGTAATATTCCTCCTCCTAAACAAAACATCAAATAATTTATAGCAAACTCATTTGAATCCTTCATACCTGTGATTCCCAGTTAAAAATTTAAATAGTAGACATAGGCTTATTGAAACAGGTTGTCAGATCAGACGAGTAGCATCAATCTATCCTTTTTTATCCTAATTGAGATGACCAGGGTGCTTGCAAGAGGGATAAATTATGTTATATGTCTCAAATGAAAAGCTCAGTAATTAATTCATATTAGTATTATTAATTTTCAATTATAGATTGAATTCTTAAAGGTTGAATACTCAAACCATAACTATAATGTAACGGAGAGAAGGAATTTCTTGCTGATATACAATGACTTAGAATACTAAATATTTTACTGTATATCATTATTGGCAAAAGCAGTGAGTAAATTAGCTTGAAGTTCATGTTGAATGTTCCTTGTTCATTTTCACATTATATTTTAATCATATAAACAGCCGCACTCTTACTACAACTAGCAAATGCAGAAATACTTATAAATATTGCACTAACAACAACATGAATTCCCAGTTGTAGTAACATAAATTATGTTTCTCAACCGTATGATTCAACTGACATTCAAATTATATTTAATACAAATAAATAATATTAGAATGAGTGGTGGTTCAATTTTGTTCCCTTCATTACTTCTGTTAACATATTTAGATACATGCACGTTGACACTCTTTTTTTTGCATAACAGATCTCATACAAAAGATGTATATATTGTATCCCTTTTGTCAGTGAATGAAATTCCTATGTTTTAGTAAGGCTACTTATTGTCAAAAGGCTATGTAAATCCAATAATAACAATCCAATCAACTAAAATAATTCAAGTAACTAACTTGAGCATGGGTCGTTTAGGCTAAAGTTTAAGCATAACATGGAAAATACTAGCTAATATGTACCTAAGGTGGATGTAAAGGTATGACCTGTATACGAGCACCAAATTTGGCTTGCATGCTTTTAATTGTCTCTCCTCCTTTGCCAATTACAATCCAACCTTATTAGTTGGAACTTTCATTGAAAATTTCTCTCCACCATACTGCATATTGCTGACTTTTCGAGCAGCAAGTACACCTGATCCTCCAACATCAGCCTCAGCAAGCACATCATTAATCAATTGCTCTGCCCTGTTAACTTGTTTAGAACTGCCAGTAATATCCATGCTCCTTGTTTGTGAAAAAGGAATTGCATCTGCATCTCGTGTAATTTGTATTTTTGCTACAGATTGTGCTTGAAGATATTTAATGGTCTCTCCACCTTTACCAATTAAGACACCAACACTTCCATTTGCTCCAGATCGTGGTCGTCAAATTGTGTTTGTTAGTTGAGTAGTCGTCCGCCATTTGAGATATTATTCTATTGCTAGGCTTAGGGCTTCAGGGAGAAAGGGGACAAAGATTCCTGAACCATGCAAGAGTAAGAGCACCGTTTTAGCCCCCTTTTAATTGCAGCTGCACCGCACATTTATCCAATTATACAACGTGCAATAAAGACATGATCAATACGCTTAATTCATGGAATATTTTTTTAAGTAACTTCAGATTCTGACAACATTAAACGTTAATAACCAAAATGTGTAAACATGTGCATGCATGTATACCGTTTGCATGTTTGAAATATATATATGAGATAGCTATATTTAAAGGCTTTATTTTACAATATACATGTCAAATAAACTACAAACAGAAAACATTCAACCCATAAGATACGATAAACAATTGTTGAGCTTAAGGATGGAAGAAATAAAGGAACAAGATGCAAATTTGAGCATAAATTTAATTATTTCTTTACCTTAAAAGTTGAACTTGTTTTTAACTTCACAAAATTTTTCCATTCCTTCATACTATCGATGTTATCTCGTTTTAACTGTAGTATTTCCTCTTTGGTTTTTGCTTTTACCAACTGCCTAATGAATCTACTTTTTGAGCCCTCCAAATAGCTCCCATTTGCAGGAATATATACACTTTATGTCAGTCTTCATTCAATTTAAATCTAGTCTAATATCAGTATGAAGAATGAAAATAATAGTTAATTAAGATGACGGTAATGTCTCTTGATATGATCAATTTAAAATTGATATTAATATAAAGATACAACAGTTATACGGGAAAAAAAACATAGATACGGTTATGGAAAAAATGGGTTCAATGCATCAATGCATAATAACTTATATTCTGTGAGTAAATAAATTTGAAGGGGTTAAATTATGCATTATATTACCATTCCCTATTATCTGTAATATAATACCTGTTTCTGTCTCTTTTCCTAATTTGGTGATTGTAGAACAGTTCATATACAACACCTGTTTAAAACATGTAAAACTGCACTTTGATATGTATAGTTTCATAAATATATCTAATAACGGTTCTGCGTGAATATAAAAAGGATATGATTCTGCATGTAGCACTTTTATATGTACACTAGGATTTGGGTATGACAGTTTTGCATACATTAAATATCTGAAAGTTTTGAACCAAATTATTTGGTATATTCACATTGTGGTATCACTTAATACTCTTAAAACTGTCTGTAGCCTGATATTTCAAATAGATAAATAAGGTGGACCACTTTTTAACAGCATTAAAGTTAACAGGTCAGATTTGAATTATACCATGTAATGTCCTATAACTTCTCATGCAAATTATAAAACTCCACTTGGGTACCAACATGCTATTCCAGTCTACTGGTCTCCATGATTTATTAACCTAGTTTAGTTAACAATCAACTTTCGTAAATTAAATTACTCGTTTGAAAATGGTAAGGGCAAAGTCATTGACAAAAACTCTATGATCCATCCAAGGAAAATCCATAAATAAGAGCTGCACAACCATATAAAGTACCTTCTGCTACAATCAAATAATCAATGAACTGCAAAATGAACTAGAAATGAAAAAATTATGAAACTTGTTCGAACAAGGTAGGCATGCAGCAAAACCAGTGTTATTAATGGCGCACGGCGCGAAAAGTTGCAAACTCTCTCTGGAGCCTTGGCGCACAGCGTGGCAAATGGCGTGCGCCTTTTTAATTTACTGTGCATGTTTATTTTTTTAATATAATTAATATTTTAACAAAAGGTTTAAAAAAAAAATCTATTTTTTGCTAAAATATATGCAACAAATTTTTTTTGTATAAAAAAAAACATAAAAGCATAAAATTTCAAGCACAATAGTTTTCAAATCAAAAATAGTAATACACATTAAAGATGAGCTAAAAAACTGAATCTCTCCACTCTTGCTGCTTTAGCAGCAACACACCAAGTCAGGTCATCCTCATCGTCGAATACAAGCTCATCTTCAATATCGACCATATATTCAGTTAATCATTAATTACAATTATCAATATCATTCAAAGATATTGGACCAGCAGTGTCACGAATATTATACATTTTTTTAATGCTCAATTGTATTTAACAAATGCCAAATCATGAAATATTTATATGTTACAGACAAATCGTACAAAGACATTGCACATATTTACGTATTTGCAAAAATAAAATAAAATCCAGTGGTATGTTTCAGAGCTGCTCGAATGCTTATCTTATGAGAATATTTTTTCTTCTTCCAAAATTGCTTCTCTTGATATATCGTTCACGGCTTCAGAGTTTCATTCATTTGCTTTTGCATCAATGCTAGACAATATTTTATTATCTTTTATACATTAAATTATATACTTCTGACAATATTAAAAGAAATCTAAACTAAGTTGGATAATAAAACATATGTCAGATCTAAATATCAGTATGCTAAGACCAGCCAATTACATAATTGTAAGGTTATTAACTTGCTGATGATAATCTTATAGGAAATAATGATGATGTAATTATGTTTTCATATAACTGAAAAAATATATTAACAAATTTTTTCATAGTTCATATCATTATGATAATAATAGTAATAGTAGTTGTGATGGTGGTTGTAATGATGGTAAGAGTATTTGTAGTAGTTATAGCAGTTTGAAATGCGAAAAAAAACAAAAAACTATAAAATAAAGAAAAGGCGCGCCATTTTGCGCCGTGCACCATTTGGTGCGCCGCGTGCCATTTGGCGCGCCTTTTCATATGCGCTGCGCCGTAAATAAAAATGGTGCAAACGCCGCACCTCGCCGCGCCGTGCGCCATAGCGCACACCGCGGCGCGCCTTTCATAACTATGAGCAAAACCAAACTTGTGAGAAAAATGGAAAAGTACGAACAGTGAGAGTAGAAATTAAAATGGTAGAGTGCACTATTTTTATATATCAGGTGGTAGCAGGAGCCGTGGAGCGAAATATGAGAAACGTTCATAAAGAGTGCAAGCTTGGTGTTTTTAACTTTATGTGTATGATGTGTAAGATTGTATAATTATCTGTATTAAATGAGATGCCTTTTCCTTTCATTTTTCAAGTGTACCATAGTGTAGTAAGCACCTTTTTTATTAAAAATAAAAAAATAATCTTTGCATACAAATTGCATAGATGACGACGATTGTACAACCAATACTCTTCACGAACGAACTTAAGCTTGTTGTTCATAGTATCATAGGGGTTTAACCAAGCATTAATATGATAGCATTGATGCAAATAAGACAACAATGAGGCCTCTGGTTCAACAAGTCGGAGTTTTATATGTGGTAAAGGAGGAAACAGTTCTATTATTTAGTGGGGCTCCGTTTTTTTATTTTGTAATTGGTCTGTAGTTCAAGTACTTCAGTCTTTGAACTATTTCGGTAGATCATGTGATAATAATACAAGATGCTACTTAAAAGGGTACATGCACGTAGCAGCTCTTTCCATGTTTTGCAATAATCAATTAGCTATCATAAAAAATTTTCATACACCGTGTACCATCAAGTGTTTCCACCTTCATTTTCTGCATTATAAATTTCGTACAATACCAACCTATATAGGGTTTGTTTTTACAGGCCTAACTATCCAAAAGTGTTATGATCGAAATATTTTTGAATTGATTACCATTAAGTTTTACACTAATTTATGTTCATGTAAAATGTAACGAACTGGGATTTTCGACTCCGAAAATCAACATCAAACTATCATGTTGACCATTCAGACATCGAACATTCCAGATCATTAATAGAAAGAAGTTAGGGGGTGAGAGTAGATAAGATAGAAATATTAGAACAGCAGAAGAAGAAGAAACATCACAACACAGAGTCTCACATCGCAGCGGAACAAAATATAATACAGAAATAAATTTTTATTGAGAGCTTTGAAAATACTTACAGTATCAGAGTACATCATACAATGGGACAGTTATAATAGCCTGTTCCCATATACAACACACAGCGGAATAGTAGTAATATCATACGTCTGGACTCTTCCAGCTCGTCTCTTCATAGCAGTCGATAACCTGTACAACCCGGTCTAACCCGAGCATTTACAAAACACCGGGTCAGTCTGGTGAACCAGAGTGAGACAAACTCGCACAGTAATAAGGGTGCACCATCCAATCATGATTTTAAAGTTCAAAATCTTTTCAAAAGAAAAGGATAATCGTAAGACCAAATCCACACATAAATACGGACGGTTTTTACCTTACGATAACCCAAAACAATTTTTGAAACCAATATCTTGTCTGATATTATAATAATGTCTAAATACAAGTAAATATCAATCTAGTGGAACGCTTGCATCTCACGCTCCACATATATATTATACAAACAAAACCGCAGGCGCTTATTGGAAATTGGATTCCGACCTTGACAAGGTATGGGACCACCTGCCGATCGTGTATCTCTAGAGACGAATACACTGGGTTCAACAAGAACGTCTTGCAACCCGGCCCTCACATGACCGACCCCTCATTTCGCTTGAGAGTATCGAATGTATATCACCGACGGTTGGGATCAGCAACCGTCTCCCGACAAGGGACAGCATCGAAACATAGATTTAAGAAGCAAATAGGATTTTCTCTAAATAGGTGATTATACACCCTAATGGGAGCGACCCACATAGCCATGCTGCCTGCCCGATTTTTGTCATTTCCCGGTTGATGAGGCTTGAGGCCAGAATTAACTCTTGACATCTGGTCGCCATTTACTCTGAATGCCACATCGTCAGATCCGTCAGATATCACTAATTGATATCCACAAAAGTACTCTAGCTGGAAGCTAAGAGAACGGCAATTTCCCCGCCAACAACCATAGCACGTTTGAAGAAATCAACGTACGTGACCCTTTGGAAATACTCTGTCAGACATCCGTCCATACAAGTCATCCAGGAACAGGATGAACCGAAGGTACTCTCTCACCGCATCCATATAGGAATCACCCCATGGATCAGTAGCGAGAAGTCCTTGCAACCCGTAGATTCCAACCACGACAGAATCACAGCTTATCTCTGCTTGCCAGGCAGAGAAAATTAGTGGTTCTTCCGTTTATGAAAACCCACGGTCTTCAATGCTCCATCTTGAACCTCTTCTGAGATCTTCACGTATTTGTTGGTCGGAATGGTTTTCGAATATAAATTCGATCCCGGTCTTTCCATACCAACAATCGTATTGGACAGATTTGATAGTCGGTGTTTTAACTATCAAAATATACAGTGTTTCAATCATGACACTCCAATGAGTCCACTGGTTAAGTATTCAGCATCACCTGGCCTTTTAATTAAACAAATTTATTCACTTCTGTTTAATTAAACTTCTAATTCTTTTAATATTTCAAATACGATATTTGAACCTTATTTAATATACTAGTATTTCTCAAACCAATTCATTATATCACTTAATAACTCATAACCATATTCAACTTCCACTTCATTCTCTTTTTAAAACATTTGTTCTTTATTATTTAAACATGGCAAATCCATTTAACTTAATATTCATAAAACAGCATTAGTAAATCTCTTTTATCCCATTATCGAACAATAACTAATATTTATTAGTATAGAATAAAACTAGCTTTACATTTCCTTCTAATTTATTTCCTTTACTTCGGATCTCTCGTTATACGATTTCTAAATTCTCGCCAACGTTATATTATTCCTTTTATGGAAATAACGAACTATCACTATCCTCTTTTACGATTACCAACTAATATCATCTTCAGATAATCCTGATGTCGTTCAAGTTGGGGTATTTTAATTACCTCTCAGACCTTGATCAACAACGTTCATATCCTCAGATAAATATAAGTTGTAATCAAACCAATATCCCATTCCAATCTCAAAAACACATCCCATTTTAAATTGGATTCAGTTATACAACCCTATGCCCCACCTCTTTAACCATATTCACTTATTTCCAATCTCCTTTCAAATCTATTCGACCATTTCCCCACTTTGGAAATCTTGTTTCAATTCTTCCCTTGTTACTTGATCTCATTTTCAAATAACGTTAATTCAATATTAACGCTTTTACACTTTGAATCTCATTTATACACTTTGGTTTATCTTCAACCCTTTTCCGTAATCTCCTTTCACTTAATTCAAATAATTAAATAACATTTATTTCCTTTCACCATTCAATTTGATAACATCTCACATTCGGTCACTTTTTAAATGATTTCCCTTTTTTAAAAAGTAAATTTCCAATTTATCATTAATCACAATAATAACTTATTTAAATCATTAACTACTTCAGTAGTTAATTCCTTTATTAACCAAATTAAATAGTAAATCCCTTTTAAAACCTTATTTAAATTTAAACAATATTCATTTAACTATTTTAATAAAAACACATTAATTTGATAACAAATTCCAATTCAAAACGGTCGGTTTAATTAACTCAAAACTCGATTATCTCGTTAATCGATTCCAATCAATCCTCGCTTTAAATAAAAAAATATAATTAATTTAAATTATTCCATTAATTGTTTCTTGATCAAATAATTATCCAAGCTTAACCATTCGGTTTATTCCTTATACTCGTTCTTATAGATCTGATTAGTATCAGAATTAACTTTATAAAATAACTTGGTAATAAATCAAAGTCTTAAATAAATAAAATGTTCATTTCTCTTTAATAACTTTTATTCAAAATAATATATTCAAAAATCTATCTCTGGTTATAAAATAAATTTTATAACTTCATCTCTATCGACTCACCTGACAGTGAATCAATATTTATGAAACGATTGATTTTATAGGCCATACACTGCCAAATACCCAACCAATATCACCCATTGGTTTAAACTAACAGATGTTGAAATTTCAATCAACAATCAAATCAATCAACCCAAATAGGACAGTTCATATGTTGATAATGTGAAATAAGTAATATATTTGAGGAATCCGGTTGGATCCCTCCAACTTGTTCTTCCCTGTATTTAAAGCGGTTATCACAAACCAGACCATTTAGTTTTGTTCAACTGATAACACTAAATAGCAACCATTCAACATCAACCACAAGCAATTTAAACAGTTCAACAATTTAAAATACGTTTATAAATAAACGTGACCAATAAGGTAAGTTACCTTTATTGGAACCAATCGTTAAAAATAACGATTTGGTATTTCACTGAAATTAAACACAGTTTAATTTCATCAGTTAAATCAACAACAAATATATAACTAGCAAACATGCAATCATCAGCAAACAAAGCACAAAAATTAAAATCCCAGTTTATATAAAATATAAATGGGAAAAATACTGAGTGAGTTTAACTCACCTTATTTTGATTTCATTTCTGAAGCGGATTCATTTTAATTAAATTACGGCTCCATCCAAACTGCTCCAGACTGACTTCAGAATGTAGATCTCGGCAACATAGTTCCAATGAAGCTCGTTCGATCCAATTCTGATAAGATATGTGCGAAGTATAGATATTAAAATTTTATTGTTAAATAAATAAAATAAACTAATTTCTTCAATTATATACTTATTACTTATAATTACTTTGGTTTAGAGAATCCATAGGACGGTCTTTTCATTATGTTCGTTCCCTTTGTCTCCGTGGACTTCCGTCCTTGTCATACCCGATAGTCTTTGTGCTCCACTTGTATCAAATGCCCAGGCGTATTGTACCAAATTTCCTATTTAAGTTAATCCATTTTAGTTTAAATCGACCAACTAATTGTATCATTAATTCCTATAGGCCGATTACTTGGGATTGGACATACAGCTGATAATATGTTTAGGAAATAGCGTGTCCACTCTTTCTTTTTACTTGGTATACTTATAGTAGCTAAAAATAATTAAACTCTAATTGATTAATCAAATACCAATTTCATTGAAAGGGCAATTCTTTTCCTAACTATCCCTCTCGTCTCTTTGTCCCGATACCCACTGGGAACCTACGAAAAATCACATTTTCAATCAATTGTGTTAATTAACCCCAAAGCCCCTTAATTACTTAATTAAATAATTAATCAACGTATTTAAACTCCTAATTACATTTCGTTCCGAGATACCCCAACACGCACAAAGCTCCGCCTTCATGTTTTGAGAACCCCTCCTCCTCACGCTTAGGGGTGTAAATCGGTCGGACCGGACCGGACGGAGGTATGTTCAGTTTCTGTCCTAAAAAAAATCGGACCGAACACGGACCGGACCAAATTTTTTCTCGGACAAATTTCGTTGTCCTAATTCATGTCCTAAATAAAATCGGTCGGACACGGACACGATCGGACTAGTCGGACTCGGTCGGACATGGCTATTTATATTACATTTTGTACATTTTTCTAGATTTTCTCTCTACTATACGACGAATTTCAAATAATTCGGACGAATTCGAACGAGCCCGGACCGGACAAGATTTTTTCTCGTACAAATCTTGTTGTCCTAACTCGTGTCCTAAATGAAAATCGGACGGACTCGGACAGACGTATTTCGGTCACGGACACGAACGGACGTCGGACATTCGAACAAAATTTACAGCCCTACTCACGCTGTTGTGTTGCCGCTCCCCATATGCTATTCCATGCTGCCACATTTTCCTCCATTTGAACGCACGCCTTCCCTTCGTCCTTTTGTTTCCCACTTCTTTTGCTTGCTTCCACTATTTTGAAAACCCTGACCCTCATTCCATCATTTTAAAGCAACTAACTCATCTTGTTTTTAGTTGGAAGAGGATATCAGAAAAAGCACGGTAAGAGAAAAAAATGGGACGCACAGAAAAAGGAAATGGGGAATGTATATTTATAGATGGTGAAGTTTGGATGCCAAGTTTCTTTGGTTTGGCATGCACGTTTTAGGGAGAGGTAGGCCTGCTTATGTTCGGCGTAGTTGTTGGCTTTCATATCAGTTAGCTGTAGCGTAGGATTAAGTTTGCATTGAGTTGTGTTTTCATCATACATATACAGGTTGGCTGTTGTTTGTTGGGAAAGGTACACGTCTTTTCTTTCTTGTCTGAAATGAAATTGAAATGGCTGCTACATCCTTTTGGTCGACTAGAGTGCACTGTCCTGAGCGTGAATAACTGGGGAGGGCAAAATAGTGAGGCAGGTTGTGCAGAAACGAGGTCTGCGTATTAGCAAGGAAGGAGCTGTGTTGTTTTGTCGCTTCAAATTTATTGACTGAAATGAAATGATGCAGCGGGTAATACTTGGGGAAGGGAACAACTTAGGCTTTAACTAGTATGCGCAATGAAATACTTAAGGATATATATATATGACAAAATAGTTTCATATGGTATACAATAACTCCGAGTACGATCTCGATTTCTGTTTACTGATAAAAAGGCAAATCCTGGTGTAAAAAAAGTATTCTGAATCCAATGGGACAAGTTTCATCGAAATCCGAGGTCATTTGGAAAAATTTCCCTTCTAAAACCAGAAATAAACATGCGTTTTAATTTGCCACGACCACCAGCTAAACTGAATCAACTTGAAACTTTGATATCTTGCAATAACTTTTCGATACGAACCCAACGGCACTAGTTTCATCACATTCTGAGACTGTTTGCCCGATAGGCTGTTTTTACCCCGAACCGCCCTACCCTTTTCAACGCCAAATTTCTCGATCTCTAAAAATAACAAACTATATACCTATCCTGACTATAATCGACGCTACAATCTCAACGGAACTGGTTTCGTGGCCTAATTTGATCGTCTGCTCAAGTTACACTCTAATATCCCTTTATTAATTTAATTGTACTGAACGAGCGTTTATGGCTACCGTGACCACATACGACATCGGTTTTCCACGCCACTCACCACCGTACAATAATTTAACGATACGGTCCCAATGAAACTGATTTCGTCGAAATCTGAGTCCGTTTGCAAAACGGCTATTTTAAAGGCCTATAATTTAATAACGATTTTCCATAGCGACTATTTCAAAATTTGATTTGGCCATAACTTACTATCTATAACACGAAATCTGAATTTTTCTCTTTCATATGAAAATTATCGTCAATACAGTTCCAACGTGTCTTGTTTCACAGAAATCCGACTTATATCGGACTCTGTATGTCCAGTTGAAGTTCAAACTCGAATTTTCAAACTGCAGCGCTATATTTCAAGCTCTATTTATAATTATATAAATATATAACGTCGAACTTTGTTTAAATAGCGAATAAAATATTAAATTCCATCAGTATTCCAAATAAAATATTTAAATTAGATTAAATATTTGACGGCAAAAACACGGGTCGTTACATAAAACATAGAAAATCAAGAACTCATCAGTATAACCATATCATATATTTACAATGAATCTGTATATAAACAACAGCCTAAGGTCGACCAAATAGTTAACAACGTTGGCTGATCCAATCTATACTCAAATGCATACAAATCTATGAAAAAAATGCATAGCCAATGGAAAAATATATACGATATAAGTTGAAAATGACATGAATGGCATAACAATCACCTTTAATTGACTGCACACAATCAAGCTCTCATCTCTTTTTGCCAAGGTCCCTACACCTTTTTTCTCTTAAAATAAGATAAAGTTCACCCTAAGAAAAAATGCAAGCCACAAATAACACGGTGATCTATATAGATACCTAACCCCCATAGATAGAAAATGTAACGGAAAACACATTATGGTTGAATTATCATAATGATTTATGTTTTTCTCAGTACGTTTTACATTAGTTGTCAACATCTCCAACCTGAATGCCTAAATCAAAACATAAACCTTTAAAACTAAAGGAATAAGATATAGAAAGCGACAAAGTTTTGAGCTTCAATCAAAATTAGTTTCAAGTATTTTATGGCCAATCAGAAGTACCTCATATTAGGGCAGAGAGATTTAGATTCCTATATATTTGTATTATGTTTCTTTTCTTGTATAAAGTCGACCAAAAAATAATAATAGAAGAATTAGGGAAAAGGAAGTGAAGTGGAAGAGTAGGTACTTATGAAAAGTAGGACAAAAAAATTTAACTATCAAATGGTATAAATTCGTGTTTATTTCACTTACAATGAGCCGCATGATACATACGACCAACGCCTTACCTCTGTATCCATACCTAGTTATACATAAGGAACACATTTGTACAATTAATCATTTATGTTATAAAAGATTATAAAAATCCTCATTTTTACAACTGGTCATGCAATATATTGACGGGGGCATTTCCAAATATCAACTATCAACAAGCGGCTGAATCTTCGCTTTGCATCAAAACCGAGACCATTTTTAGGCAATAACAACCATAAATAAAATTACATACACATCAGGTGTAATTGATCATTTTCATGTATGAATTTAAGATAAATGGAACAATAAGTTTACATTTGATGGCCATAGTTAATCAAAATGGACACATTATTTATACCTGATTTCATTTTCACAAGATTATACTTAAAATGACCTAGCTAATCATTTGCTGAAACGATATCAGGTAACTTATATTCTTGAATACCTCATAAATAATAAAATTCATATAATTTTACCAATAGGTATAACACCTATGGAGTTGTCCTATATTGTATATGACATCCACATTGTCAAACATATGTAATTTAAACCTAAAAAGACATGAATCCAACCTCAAGTGGGAGATATTCAGTAGAGCACCACTGAGATGAAATATTTCACAACTTCAATCCATATATAACATATATATATATATAAAGAAAAAAAATTATGCGAAAATTATGGTTTGGTGTTGTAAAATAATCAGGATCATAGTTGCTAATGGCAATATCAATTCCATAAGCAAAGCCTCGTCCGAATTTCTTAATCTCCAGAATAGTTCTAGTGATTTCGATATCAAGTGATCTGAAATACTAATTGATTAACATCGACACTGGAATAAAATCAAAAATATTACCTATTTTAGGGGATTACATCATTGATTTGGACTAATCTAGAGTGAATCAGGGATACAACGTAGATTTAGGATTCATCGAATCGACAACGGTCGACTTATAGGATGCTGGAGTGAGTCGGTTGATTTAGTGGTGTGCTGAATTGACCATGGTGGAATGATGGAGTGAATTGACGATGGTGGAAAGCTAGAGTGAATTGACCATGGTGATTTCCTGGAGTTTGCCGAGTGAGTTGACGATGGTGATTTTGAGTTTTCGCGTGAACCGAAGAAATTAGGTATTCACAAGATTTTGGGGGAAGTGAGGGACTAAATTTTTATTTTCGTGGCTTTGGATTTCGCCTTATGTTTCGCTCCCGCCTTCTTCACACGCAACATCAACATAGCGGAAGGTATGCATAAATAGCACAGTTTAACCCTTATTTCTTTATTTAGTTCATATAGCACAATTTATTTGTTATTTTCTTTTCTATGATTATTTTGTTATAGCTCTTTAATATAAAGCAATGAGGTAATGTGATGTATATCATATTTTCTTGTAGTGAAGGAATGCAAATAAAAATACAACTTTTATCTTCATGTTTTATTTGCATCAAAGGATGCAAATAAAAATGCAACTTTCTAATTCAAGGTTTTATTTGCAACAAGGAATGCAAATAAAAATTCAACCTTTAATTTAGTATTTTATTTGCATCAAGGATTGCAAATAAATATGCAACTTTTAATTTCATATTTTATTTGCATCAAAGAATGCAAATAAAAATTCAACTTTTAAATACGATGTTTATTTGCATTAAATAATGCAAATAGAAATTCAACCTTTAAATACGATGTTTATTTGCATCAAGGAATGCAAATAAAATAAGACTTTTTTAATTGCAATGTTTTATTTGCATCAAGGAATGCAAATAAAATATAACTATTTATTTCAATGTTTATTTGCATTAATAAATGCAAATAAAAATATAATCCTTTTACTATGATGTTTATTTACATCTAAATATGCAAATAGAAATATATTTTTATGCTTTGTTTGCAACTAAATTTATAAACAAAAATGTAGCTCTTTTAAATCATATTTTTTTTTCTATCTAAAATACAAAATGAAAATGTCATATTCATTCTAGTGTTTTTGTTTGCATTTAAAATTGCAAAAATGTAATTTTAACTCTAATGTTTGTTTGCATCTAAAATTGTAAATAAAAATATAGTTTTCCTCTAATGTTTTGCTTGCATCTACAATAGCAAACAAAAATATATTTTTCCTTATTTCAATGTATATTTGCGTTAGAGAATGCAAATAAAAGAATATTTTATATTTCAATATATATTTGCATAAAAGAATGCAAATAAAAGAGCATTTTCAATTTCTATGTATATTTGCATAAGAGGATGCAAATAAAAGGACATTTATATTTCTGTGTATATATTTGCATAAAAAGATGCAAATAAAAGGACATTTATATTCCTATGTGTATATTTGCATAAAAGAATGCAAATAAAAGATCGATTATATTTTCTATGTATATTTGCATAAAAGAATACAAATAAAAGGTCGATTATATTTTCTATGTATATTTGCATTTGTGAATGCAGATAAAAAGAACAAATTTTATTTCTATATATTTTTGCATTAGTGAATGCAAATAAAAGAACAAACTTTATTTTTCGTGTATATTTGCATTTGTGAAATGCAAATAAAAGAGCAAATTTTATTTTTACATATATATTTGCATTAGTGAATGCAAATAAAAAGAACAAATTTCATTTCTATATATATTTGCATTAGTGAATGCAAATAAAAGAACAAACTTTCTTTTTCATGTATATTTGCATTTGTGAAATGCAAATAAAAGAACAAATTTTATTTTTACATATATATTTGCATTAGTGAATGCAAATAAAAAAAACAAATTTCATTTCTATATATAATTGCATTAGTGAATGCAAATAAAAGAACAAACTTTATCTTTCATGTATATTTGCATTTGTGAAATGCAAATAAAAGAGCAAATTTTATTCTTACATATATATATTTGCATTAGTTAATGCAAATAAAAGAACAAACTTTATTTTTCATGTATATTTGCATTTGTGAAATGCAAATAAAAGAGCAAATTTTATTTTTACATATATTTTTGCATTGGTGAATGCAAATAAAAAGAACAAATTTCATTTCTATATATATTTGCATTAGTGAATGCAAATAAAAGAACAAATTTTATTTTTCATGTATATTTGCATTTGTGAAATGCAAATAAAAGAGCAAATTTTATTTTTACATATATATTTGCATTAGTGAATGCAACTAAAAAGAACAAAATTTATTTTTCATGTTTATTTACATTAGTGGATGTAAATAAAAGAACAAGTTTTAATTTCAATGTTCATTTGCATTAAAGGATGCAAAACAAAAGTGAACTTTTAATTTCAATGTTTTATTTGCATTGTGGAATGCAAATAAAAAGTGAACTTTTAATTCTATGTTATATTTGCGTTAGGGAATGCAAATAAATAAGGACCTTTATTTCCAATGTTTTACTTGCATAGTGGAATGCAAATAAAAAGTGAAACTTATATTTCTATGTTATATTTGCGTTAAAGAACACAAATAAAAAGTCAATTTCTATATAACATAATATTGAGCATTTGAATTGATAAACTAAATCAACTCGAAAATGATAACATAGTATTGTGTGTTGAATTGGTAAACTAAATCAATTCAAAAACAATAACATGGTTTTGTGTGTTGAATTGATATACTAAATCAATTCAAAGATAATAACATAGTATGGTGCACTGAATTGACAACTAAATCAATTCAAAAATAATCACATAGCATGATGTATTGAATTGATAAACTAGACCAATTCAAAAATAAGGAATAACATAGTTTTTCTATATTGAATTGACAATCAAATTCAGTTCAACAATATAAGCAAAATGGTGACTTTTCTTGAATCCGCAATTCTATCCCAATTTACTAACTGAACAATAAATTCAATTCAATACTCATCTTTTTTCAATCCACATAATCCACAAATGTTGGCAAAAGGGAAAATGTTTTATTTGACTAATATATATAGATCTAAAATTTAAACAATAGATCTATCATACATACACACAGAATAAACAAATCAATCATTAAAATTGCATCACATCGCATAGCTAATTACTTAACACACATATAATTATTTATCAGCGATAAAAATAATTAAATTGATTAAATAATTCAAATTAGAAATCTACAGTCGGTTCGGATTCGCTAATTTGTCAAAATTTCAGACTGCTCGGAATTTTCCCTTTTCAGTCTAGGATTGTAGATCTTTGTCGTACGATCACACTGAATCTGAAATTGTTAAGTTTCGTTGTCGTATGCGTTAGTTATGGTCTGAATAAGATTAATAATTATTTTGAAATTAAATTAGCAAAGTAATTAAGGATTTAAACCTTTCTCCCTCTTTACGGTATACGGCCGTTGGTTTCAGCTTTTGTTCAATTTTTGGGGTTGATCCTTGCTATCAATTCGCAGCACCAGAGGACGATCAGAAGGCGGCGCGTCGGAGAGCTACCAGCAGTGCACCAGGGGGGCCCACCTTTGCTCAGCTCGATCGAGCCCAGGGGGTACGGCGGTGGTTCTGGCGCGACTCTGGGGCTCTGTACCTCGTCATTCGAGCCTCTAGATGTTGATCCACCCGTAAGGAAAAATAGAGGAGGAAAATCTCCTTGATATTCGCAAATGAGTGAGGTTTAATTTGCTGAGGAGAGGGAGATTTTAGTGGAAGAAGAAGGAAGCAAATTCGGCCATAGATTCAGAAAAGGCGGCGGCTACTGTTGATTGTATTAGGGTATTGGAAGATGATGTATTTTTATATTATTTAATGTAATATTTACAAATAAATCCATACATCATAAACTAATCCGATTTCAATCTAACCAGAGTCTACCCAACCAATAAGCCCCTATTCCAGATCCAACAGGATAGGTCCCGTCAGCCCAAACGGCTGCCTGTGGCCTGAATTATTTAATTTAATATTTAAATCCTTTATTAAATTAATTTGAACGTATATCTAAATTCACCAGGGCCACATACGAACTCCGAAAAATCCAAAAAAATTATTTCTGGCTTTATTTTAACAATACGGTCCTAACAAAACTAATTTCGTCGAATTTTGAGACTGATTGAAAAATGGCCATTTTCTAGTCGATTAAATTTGACGGAAATGAAAAAAACACAATTTCTTCTGCCACGCTCACATATTAATTTGAAAAATTCTGAAAATTGAAACCTAGCAATAATTTGACATTCCGGTTCCAACAAATGTAGTTTCGTCGAAAATAGAGGTCGTTTGCAAAATGGCTATTTTTAATATTAAAATATATATATATATATTCTACAGCAACTATTCTGATTTTCAAACTGGCCATAACTTTTGATTCCCGCTATGAAATTTCAATTTTTTTGGATTCGTTGTAAAGATATTTTTAGATAGATTCTAATATTTTTGGTTTCACTAAAATCCGCTAAATTTTGAATCCGGTACATTCGGTCAAAGTTCCAGTTTGACTTTCAAACTACCGCGCTATTTCTAACTCCTTTTATAATTAAAATTAAATTTTTCGCTCTAACTTTGATTTAAATAAATTTTATCGCCGTTATTATTTAAAATAAATTATTTTTACTATTAAAATTTCTAAAATAAAAATTTTAAATTGGTTCAGAATTTGCGGGTTGTTACACAAGCCCTGGTCCAGATGGCATGAACTCAAAATTTTTCAAAATTCATTGGGATATATTAAAGAACTACCTTCTAGATGCTATCAAATACAATTTTCAGTCAGGTAAACTTCCTAAATCCCTCAATCATACCTTCATAACCTTAATTCCCAAAAATGACAGACCATCAGAAATAGCTCACTACCGGACAATTTCTTGTTGTAATGTTTATTACAAAATCTTTTCAAAAGTTTCGTGCAATAGGCTTAAACCTTTTCTTTCCTTTTTAGTCTCCCCAAATCAGAGAGCTTTATTCAAGATAGGTGTATTGGTGACAATATCCTATTACCTCATGAACTGTTGAGGGACTTTAAGAAAAATGGGATGCCTAAATTGTGTATAAAAGTGGATTTACAAAAGGCTTATGATAAAGTGAATAGGGAATTTATTTGTTATTTAATGTCAAAAATGAATTTCCCTAAACATTTTGTAAATCTCATTTATGAATGCATTGCAACCCCAACCTTTTCAATACTTATTTAAGGCATACCAAAAGGTTTTATAACATCATCAAGAGGCATAAGAAATGGTGATCCTTTATCCCTATATTTGTTTGCTTTAGCAATGCAATATTTCACTTTTTTGATGGATGAAGCTACTATGTCTAAAGCATTTCAACCAAGCAACAAGATTCAGCCCATTATTTCCCATCTTCTTTATGCTGATGATTTAATGATTTTTGGGAAAGCTTCAGTTCAGAATGCAGCTAATTTAAAGAGGATATTTCAAAACCTTAGTATATATATTGGTCTTAATGTAAATTCATCTAAAACTAAGGTCTTCTTCAGTGATTCAGTAAGTAATGTTTCAGAAATTCTTAATATTCTGGGTTTTGATCAAGGTTTTCTACCAATCAAATATCTTGGAGTGCCTTTATCAACTAATCATCTACACTACTCTGAATGCAATTCCCTAATTCAAAGAATCCAAAATAAAATTCGAGGATGGGAGACAAAACTTTTCAGTTTTGCAAGAAGAGCAGAATTGATTAATTCAGTAATCACTCCAATCATCCTTTACTGCCTTTTCATCTATTAGATTCCAGAATTTACATTAGATAAACTAAAGTCTTTGTGTGCTGATTTATTTTGGTGGGGCACTTCTCATAAAGTTGCTTGGAAAAATTTATGCAAACCAAATGGAGAAGGAGGAATTGGGTTAAAAAAATTACAAATCTGGAAAAAGTGGCGTGTATTAAATTGCTTTGGATTTTTTTTTATCAAATTCATCTTTGTGGAGTCAATGGGTTCACAATAAATATTGTAGAGGAAAGAATTTTTGGACAATTTCAGTTGATAACAATGCAATTAGTTCCTGGAAATCTATGCTTAGATTGAGAACAAATTCGAAGCAGCTTTCCAATAAAGTCATATATAAAGGAAAAGACACTTACCTATGGCATGAACCATGGATTAATTGCCAATGCATGATGGATTTATTTGGTTTTGACAGAATGCATCTAATTGGTAATCTAGAACAGAAGGTAAGCTATATTATCAGAAATGAAGAATTCCAAACTGAAATCCATCCCGCAACAAGGGAATTAATTTTAGAGATTTTCTCAATTCATCCAAATTCTAATATACGTATGGATAAATATGAACGGTGTGAAGGAGGTTCATTTTTATTTCATTAATTTGGGAACATATTAGATCTCATGAAGATGTAGATTCCATTTTCTCAATTATTTGGCACAAGAAAAATTGTAAGAAAATGGCATTCACATCAAACCTAGCTATCTTAGGAAGGTTGAACACTCTGGATAGAATAGTTTGGTTTGGCAATGTTTCAAGCACAATGTGTCCTCTGTGTAATCATCAACCTGAATCAATTCAACATCTTTTTTCCAGTGTAATTATTCATCGTTCATCTGGCTCTCTTTAAAACAGAAATTGGATTTGCCTCTTCATATTTTTCCAGATCTGAGAGAAGAAGCTAAATTTTTGCATTCCCAATCTAAAGTAAAGGATCAGTTAAGGGATCTAGCTTGTGGTGTTTTCACTTCTGTGGTCTACTTCATTTGGAGAGAAAGAAATTTATGGATTTCTCAAGATAAAAGGATGCAATCAACGGTTACTCTTTTGAAGATTGAGAGAGAAATTCATTTTCTGGTGCATAATAATGGTAGCAGGTCTTCTCGTAATTGGATAAATGAAGTAATTCTTCAAAGATAGGGCATTGAATTAAAGGATACGGGTTAATTTTGGTGTTGATTTCAAAATCTTTGCAGCGGCAGGAGTTTGACTTTTGAAGGGCCTTGTTGGGCTGATAGTATGGGCTTTTATTTTCTTTTTATTTTGTTTAATGCTTGTATTAATTCAGTCTTGAATTGCTTTGCTTTGATGATTGTATACCAAATTTATCGGTACTCTTTTTCCCTGTAAGGTACCCATTTAGGTTAGGAGGGTTACAGGGTTTTAACGAGGCTTATAAAGGAGGTTTTTAACTGGTTTTAGCAATAAAGTGAACCAATTTTCAAAAAAAAAAAGTTTATTTCTATTGCAGTCTACTGTGTGTGTTTCTGAATGTGACAGGAGTGGATGACTGGACTGATAGATGGACAGGATCTGGAGCACATGAAGACAAATATGTGTGGAAGTGTATACAAAAATGAGAGAACGCGTAAAATATAGTGAGGCAAGGACTGTATACTAGAGTGATGAGAGTTGTAGTGAAACCAATGTACAGAATGAGAAAAATGTACTGATATTTGTAATTAACAAATTTGATTGAAATAAAATATTATTTAATTATGTTCAAACAAATTTGTCTATCATATTCAATTTATTTATGAGTACAATATCATATGAAGTAATATCTGTGAATATACAATAGTGGAGTCTGAATGTTATACTATTTCATATGTTAAAATAAAATATTTGATTAAATAACTATACTGTGAATATATTCAATTGTGTACAATATTTATTCCAATATTTATTTCTGTGAAATGATGTAATATAAAATAGTACAATTACAAACACATTCAAATAATATCATATGTTTGTTATCATCAAGCATAAATCATACAACACATTGTTGTACCCAACAGAAATGTGAGATAAGAATCAACCGCAATTCATGGCCATGAAAGAATCAAACAAATGAATTAGCTTCTGCGTTTTCTGACCTACCAATTGCCAGTTAGCACAACATTTTCGATTTTGTTTTAACCGTAATTTACTATGAGATTTTCTAGAATGCCAGAATGGTTTTAGTATAGAATGCGGATCTTGATTTGGACAATTGAACGCAGGTGGGATGACCAGAATGCAGGGGGGCTGCTGTAATCTGACAACACAGATTTGTACCACATAAAATGACTAATAAAGTTTCAGGAAAACTAGCATTTTTAATTTACTATTATTTGCAATACTTATGTGTAATATGTTGTTGCACTGTGTTCGTCCCAATTAACAGCAGTTACCGGTGTGCGAAACTGTTTCGTAGTTTTATTCCTAAATGAAGAATGTAATATGGTACAAAGCTACAAAGATAAAGATATTAACAACAAACAAAACCAATTTATATGAAGCAAATGCCTCATAAAAATCTGCACAGTAAGGTTTGTATATACTTAGAACCTTAATAAAGATATTAGAACAAATAAACATGAAGTTCATGTTATATTTAAAATAATAGGTAAAACAAAAATGACCTTTTAAGCTTAATATTCTAGATCATATGACATGGAGTTTAATATTCTAGACCATATACTAGTTCACGTTAAAGTTTATATAAAATTTAAAACTTTGTTATTGAATCTTTTTAATTAATGATTATCAAAAATTAAATTTTTAATACTAAATACTACTTATTAATTATTAGTTATTTATCAAACACTAGTGTTACACATTAAATAGGTAATATGGACTATTAATTATTCGATGTGACTATCAAATATTAATTATTTTACATAATCGCTAAAGTTTAATATAATCTTTTTAATTAATGATTATCGAAGATTGATTGTTGAATGATGAATGTTACTTATTATATATTCATTATTTACTAAACATTAAACATTAATTATCGAATATTGTCTATTAATTATTTGATACTAAATATTAATTACTAGATAATTAATATTTGTTATAACATAATCGACAATATTCATTAGTTATTAATCATTTATGGAAATTTTTATTTGTTAAATTCAAAAATATAATTAAATATTAATTTTTCATTATTAAATATTACTTCATAATATTAATTATTTAACGGTAATTATTAATTTTTATTTTTTATTACTAAGTACTTGTTACTAAATATTACTTGTTAATTATATTTAATTATTATTCCTTTAATATTAATCAATTAACAAGTTATATAGTAACCCGTAACTTCCCCGGTAAGGAAAGCATGAATTGCTTTGAGGACAATACACATCGGAAAACAAATAGAAGAATATTTCATTGTTTATTACAACAATTCCATCAGAATACAAGAATATACATAGTATGAATAAATATTACACATTTTATAGTTATCAGAGATTTAAATACATTACTACAGCAGAAAAATAATACAAAACATAACTGAAAGAAATACACGGATACAGAGATTTCCGAGTATCACTTCAAACCATGTTAAGGTTTTCCAAACTAGTCGAGATTAGCGAACCATACCGAAGTAATCATTTATTTTATTTCCCAGTCCCAACCTATTCATCCCATGGAGCAAAACTGGTAATACTCCATATCTAACACCATGGTGTTATCGGTAAAATTAATTACCATTTCATGTTCAAATCTAATTAAAGATTTAACTATTGCCTTGGAGCAAAACTGGTGATACCCCATTTTCGATCGCTTTCCAAATTTGATAATTTAAATTATCAATTCACATTTCAATCTAATTACAAATTCATTAAAAATCCACTTAGTTTTAATCTTCCCGAAAATCAATATCCTGACTTTAACTGGGTTAAAGAACCAATGTCATCTAAAACACGGTTCACGATAAACCAAAAATTACTTCCCACTGTTAATCGGGTTAAAGAACAGGTGTTATTCAAAACACCGCTCAAGATAAACCCAAAAACCAATTTAAAATCAATTCTAATTAAATACTAATTAACCGGACAATTTCACTAAATCTTAATTAAAAGATTTATTCTTTTGTAAACTGGGTTCAAGAACAGTGTTATTTAAGACATCATTCACGACGAACCCAACACCCCATTTGATATTAAATACAAGGCTCTGAATAGAAAATATATCGGCTTATATTCAATATCAAATTCTGAAACCAACAAATATCGTATTGGAAATAACGATATAATATATATCTTTCAAATTTCCACAACCATATATGTATAATCACGAAATCCAACATTGAAATATTCCAAAGATAATTTCGATTCAAATCCATTCCAATTTGTATATTGGAAATTCTGATTATTTTCAAAACCATTTCAAATCTAGTTCAAAACTATTTCATTTCGATAAAAATATATTTTTATCCTTTCAAATATGGAATTTTTCATCCCAGTTCTTTCCAATTCATATATTATGATTTTACACAAATTATTAATATTTTTAATAATTTTATCAAGGCCCGCACAGTCGGTTTTCAATAACGGCCATCGAACTGCACTTACAACGGCCTTTTCCAAATTTGATTTGGACATAATTCCAAATCCAACCGTTAGATTTCAAATTTCTAATATTCATTTGTTGAATAGAATAACGAAGTTGTTGAATATATAAAAGCGTTATATGAAAATGTACATATAGGCGTTGTATGAAAACATACATATACGATATATTGAACAGGTCATAGCAAGGAGGCTAAAGAAGAATAAAATTGTATGCCCGACAAATAGGTACATATTTACTGTTTTGTTTGGGTATGATGACTTTATGAGCCGATTGGCTAGCCGCTTGGCTTTTTCTTTTGGATTGGTGAGGGCCATGGGAGGCTGTTTGAAATATCCCAAAGCTCCCGGTGCAGGCGAGGTTATGGCGAAATTTTTCGAAAATTTAGAATGTTAGCCAGTTTTTTTGAAAAATTAGAAAGTTCTTAGAAACTGAAAAGTTGAAGAACTTGAGCCAGAATAGAAGTTGAAATCGTTTTCAAACGTTTTATAAAATTCATTTTAAATTGAAATCAACGAAATATATATATTATATATATTATATATATTAAATGGCCTAAATAGAATGCGCCACGCCGCGGCAGTTCGCGAGTTTCGACCATTGACTTCGAATTGACGTTGCGGGAGATTGGACCGTCGGATTCTCCTGAAATCGGAACCATTGGGCTCTAAAATCTAAGTGTAGTGATTAATCTAAGTGGGTAGATTGGGATATTGCATGTTGATTGATGCATAGTACATCCATAACTATTGATTGTTGTTTATACGCTGGCATTCATGGGGGTAAACCCGTTCCGCATTAGCGGCGTGGTCCCATGATATGCCATATAATTAAATAAATTGTTTGAACAATAAAAATAACATTTTTATTGTATGTATGAGGTGTTAAAAGTATTCATGTGTTGAATAAATTGTTTGAACAATAAAAATAACATTTTTATTGTATGTATGAAGTGTTAAAAGTATTCATGTGTTGAATAAATTGTTTGAACAATAAAAAAAAACATTTTTATTGTATGTATGAAGTGTTAAAAATGTTCATGTGTTGAATAAATTCTTTGTTGGATAATAAAACATTCATGTGTTGAAATAAATTAATTATCGTTAAAAATATAATTTTTAATGTGAATGTGAATAAATAAATATTCATTTACAAACCGGACGGTTTGTTTATGTACACCTATTTAAAGGACATTGATTAGGACGACAAATTTTACACGTCGCCCAACTGCACAAATAATATTCAGTGTTTGTGGATTGAAATCCCACACAGGTGTTGGGATGATATTTGACGTACACTAATCCCAATTGTTTAGTGGTATGTCGATCGTTTGATTGACAGACTGTATGAGCGTTAATTAGTTATATTTAATGCTTATGCAGTTGTGTGGTGCACTCTGGATGATGGTTGATTATTTATCGTTTCTGTTATATACATGTGTTGTATGGAATCCATATAATTAACATTATATGGTAATTGATTAGGCTCGGGTGAAATCCATATCGTTACAAATTACTAGTTACTAATTATTAATTATTAATTACTAACTATATTTACTAATTATGAACAATATTTATTCATTACTAAGTGTAATTAACAAATATTAAACATTATTTTTTAATTATTAACAATTAATTATGTTAAATTATTAAATATAAAAAGTTATTGATTTAAGATAATAATTATTAATTATAATTTATTTATTAATAATCATTAGTCGTAAATTATAATAATTGCATGTCTAACTATTCATATAAAAATTAAATTTAAAAAAAAACATTATCAGTTAATTATTATTTAAAACAAATTATTAAATAAGAAAGTCTATTTAGACACAAAACGGTGACACAAAATTAGACACAAACAATCTGAACCATTAGATCTCCCCTGAATTTCACTCACCACAAAAAGACAAATGAATCCAACGGTCTACAATTTGTGTCTCTAATTTAGTGTTTAATTTTGTATCCCCATAGCCGCTCCCTTATTAAATAGTAGGTATCACCGCCTCATAAGTATCAAATTTTATTATTAATTATTAAATATTAGTCTAAATTGTTACATAACTATTAAAACTAATTATTTAACTATATTTACTAATTAATGATTATTGAAAAAGGATTGTTGAATACTAAATATAACTCATTAATTATTAAATATTCATTAATTATTAAACATTAAACGTTAAACATTAATGATTAAATATTGACTATTAACAATTCGATACTATAGTTATAATTTGTAAATATATTTTGGTCTAAGTTTTCATTTATAAATAATTAAATTCTAAGCACCAATTAAATATTAGGCATGAAAGACTATTTGTACTTATTATTTATTAGGTAATTATTTAATCTCAAATTATAATGATCTAAAGTCGTTATTTAATTATTATTATTAAAAATTAAATATTCAATAGTAAATATTAATTAGTAATTAATAACTAGTAACTAATTATTATTAACTAGTAATTATTTAAATTTAATTATTTAATTTTTTTATTTATTAAATACTGCTTATTTTCCTTTACTTTATCAATTACTAATTATATTTACTAACTACTAATTATAAATTATAAATTTTAACTTTTTAGTAATCTTTATAGATTAATAATTATTTATTTTTAATTATTACATTAAATATCACTCTATTGGTAGTAAAATTGATTTTTAATTTTTAATTATCAAATAATAATAATAATTGGTTAATATGTTAAAAATTTATTATCAATATGTAACATTACTCCTTAATGATTAAATATTACTTATTAACTAAATATTAGTTATTTTTAAATAATTTATAACTGTTAATAATTAAATATTACATAATGATTAAATATTAGTTATTTTTAATCACTACTTATTGACGTCAAAAGTTGGCCACTTGTGGATCAACCTCCAATCGTGTGTGGAACACACGAACAAAAATCATAGAGTGCAAAAATAAAATAAAGACAAGGGACACACAAGACTTTTATAATGGTTCGACAAAAGACGGTTCCTACGTCCACTTTATATGTATTGATTTTCTTTTGATTAAAAGTACAATCTGTTTTCTATTTGAAGGAAGTGGAAGAGGAACACAAAAATCGTTGTGTTTCAAAAAAAGTTGGCTATTTTTGGAGTTAGCCGTAGAATTTGAGCTTGAGAAAGGAAATACTGCCCAAAAGTCCCTTTTCCATTCTTGGTATGGAGGTATTTATAGATGAAGAGGTGGGCTGATTGAGATGCAATGTGGCCTGCCTCTTTTGCGAAGCTCGGACACGTAGACCTCGATTATTTGAAATAGTTAAGGTGGTGGAACCCGGTGTACTACTGATTAATAGTATCCTCGAGGATTATGGCTTGCGTGGCATCAGAGATGAGGTGTATCAAAGTAGAGCTTTGGGCGGAAGTGTTTGACCACCTTTAATGCCTTAAGAATCGGGCTACTGAATGACTTGTTTGGATATTTCCACATAGATTCGAAGTTATCTGATTTCTCTAAGGGAATGGTTGACTCGGTCGGTCTGGAAGAGCGATTATGCCGGGGCATGAGATGCTGCAGCTTAAGGGAAACCGGCTCGGACCAAATCTTGTTCGGTCTTTCTGAAGTAGGAGTTGACCGTTGGGGTCGGTCGGTGCTATTTTGTGAGCCTTTTAACATTGGGATTCGATCTATTGAATTGTGACGGCTTTTACCAAAAAGTTGGTCAACACTTTGCCCTCCAGAATACATCTTTCTTGGTAAAAGGAGTTGCGTTCTGAATATTATGTCGAAGCTTAATATGTGGGTAACTATGGTTGTGCCGAACCATATTAGGGCCAAAAATCCGATGATCCCGATAGTTGTATTTAGGCCAGAAATCCAATGATTGGTGTAGGTCATATTAAGGCTGGAAAACCGACAACCACCGAGGATCGTACTAAGACCGAGAATGCTTTCGAAAGTAGTCTCCGTCATAATATCCAATACCTGTAAGGATGGTGTAGGCCATTCTCAGTTTAGAGATGGCAATGAGCTTGGTTGGGAGATTATTAACCATACTTTGCTTTATAGAGCTGGCGAGCAGTAATAACACTTGGCTTAGAGAGAGATGGCGAGTATCATCTATACTCGGCTTATGGAGGTAGCGAGTAATATCCATACTCGACTTACAGAGGTAGCGGGTATTATTCATACTCGGCTTACGGAGGTGGCGAGTATTATCCATACTTGGCTTACGGAGGTGGCGAGTATTATCCATACTCAACTTTGGAAACTGTTAACCATGCTTGGCTTACATAAGCCTATCTGTACTTGGCTAATGGAGTCATACAGATGTGGCAATGAGTAAGTGACATTTGAATGTTTTTCGTATTTCTGTCCTGTGAAGTTTTGACTAGAGGCAAGTATCTTCCATACTCAGCTTAGAGAAGTCTGACTATACTTGACTCGGGGAGTAGACTTAGATATGGTGGCAAGCATTGACCATGTCTTAAACACGGTGGCTTAGCACTGACCATATTTTCGGGTGGGTGATCGTTAGTAACACTCGTCTTAAATCATCCAAACATAATCCTTGTTTTCAAAAGAATGTATATTGCTGCTAAAGAGTTATTACAAGGGAATGAAAACAAATTCTAAATGGGTGATAACTGAATCCAGAGCATGCCTGGGAGTTAAATTCGAATCCCATAAGTGTGTACTTCAGCATACCCATATTACTGAAAGAAACAAAAATACATTTGAAAAAAGAAATATAAATCTTATTTAATTGATGATGATGTCGCGATTGCTGGGCTTAGGTTCCTTTTCATTTCTAGGAGCTCGAGGACCAGTCTGAGGAGCTTGGGCAGAAGATTGTGGCGGCATGGCTGGTATGGTTTTCTTGACATACCCAGCCAGCTCCCCTATCCTAACCCTATCCTCGATGAGATCATGCAAGTGCCTTCGTTCATTGGTGTGGTGACCGGCAATGTTGTGAAACATGCCGTGCTTTCCAGAGTCGAGCTCTTTCTAGGTCGGCTCTCTTCGAGAAGGTTTTGGGAAAGGCAGAGATCCTTATACGTCAAGGTAGATGTCGTGCAAGGAGGAAATGAGCTTAGTGAATTGATCATAATTGTTCTCTCTCTGGAGTCGTACGTTACGTTCATTCTTTTCTGAGATTTTTCCTCTCCCTTTATTCTGGCCATCGTTGTTGGATGGACCTCCATCTTTGGTGGCAAGCACATCGAGGCTCTCCATCTCAATGTTGGCATCTTCTTGTCGGAGGAACTGCTCGGCCTCATCATAGAAATCTTCGATATCTTTGGGAGGGTCTATGGTTAAAGAGATCCTGAATTTTGAACGTTTTGAACACCTACAGTGGCGGCCATAAGCACCATCGATAAATCGAGACGATCGACTGATGCTACAACCGCATTGAATCTTTCTAGGAAGGATCGGACGGTCTCCCCGGGTCGTTGCTTGATGGAGGTCAGGAACATGACGCCCTTTGGTCAAGAGTTATGAACTTTGAACTGCTCGATGAAGCGGGTGACCAGCATGTTCCAGCTATTGATCGACTCAGTTGTTTGCTGCCGAAACCACATGCCTGCTATGTTTGTGAGGAAGAGAGGGAAGCACATGGCCATAACGTTGGTCGTTGCAGAAAGTACTTCAATGTAGCGCATGTACCGCACGAGATGAGTAATCAGATATGTCCAGCCATTGTAGGGCTCTATGGTTGAGAACTGGAAGTTTAGAGGATTGTGGCAGTTTCCGATTTCCCTAGTGAAGGGGCTGCGGTGGATATCATCTATATCCTGTTGAGACGAAGTGCCCCGAGTGAAGCGTTTGATGATGCTTGCAAGCTGACTTCCACCTCCGAGGAGTCGCTGCCATGAATCCAAATTTGCGTTGGTAAGAATCTGAATACTAAGGTCCGCCGAAAGTATGCTCAGAAGGGTGGCCGTTGGTTGGGCTCGACCTCCGAGATTTGAGTGAAGGTGAGGGCAAGGGTCCATCGCAGTTTCGTGGCCCAGTTTAGCGGCTGCTAGAATTGCTCAATTGTTATTAGACTGAACCATACTTGTCCTTGCTGGGTTAGTCCGAGTTTGGTTAGCATCAAGCCAAGCCAGCATAACATGTGATGTTCAGGGCTCTTCGGTGCACCCTGCCTATAGCAATGTTAGAAGGGTTCATAATAGCGTTTTCCTCCGCTATGCTAGGAACCGGTATAGTAGAGTGGTCTCCCTGGTTCGACGGGAAGGCTCCACCATCTCTTCATTGGAGGAGGGGCGACATAGGACTAGTCTATTGTAAGATGTTGTGTTGTAATGGAAATGGTGTAGATTTCAATTGATCCATCTGTTGTTCGGTCGGTCTAGGGAATCGAATTGTTACTCAGAGCAGAGGCAAAATGGTCAAATGACCTAGATCTTGATCGTGGGCTTCCCGAGAATCTGCGGTTACGACTGCATTAGTTGTAGGAAGTGACACAACTGGAAATGGTTGGTCGAGAGGTGGTGTCGACCCAAGAGGAAGCGAACGTATGGTCTAATATGCGGTTTGTGTTTGTGCAGACTGGAAATCAATTACTGCCCAAGTCCTGCTCAGTATAGGAAATGATATTGGAATGTTTACTTTCTTATCCATCCGAGTGAGAAGGTGATTCATTGCTTCCTTCTGTTTTTTGAGAAGTTCAACCTGAGATGTCATCTAGCCCCTGAATTCGGCTATAATCCTGTCCATGTCGTCCCGAGTGAGATAATGGGATGTGTCTTCATGTGAGGAGGCTTTCTGACTTGCTTCTGCAGCGTTTGTCTCTGCTGCATCAGTGTTCGTAGGACGGGAAGATGTTGCATCCTTCTTCCACTAGTTCGCCATTGATCAGAAATTGCTGAAGGTCATGGGGTAGATCGGTGCATGCCCCCCTTCTTGGAGCGCTAAAGTGTTAACGTCAAAAGTTGGTCACTTGTGACGGTAAACTCCCAATCGTGGACACATGAACAAAAATCACAGAGTGCAGAAAAGTAAGTAAAAACAATGGACACGCAAGACTTTTATAGTGATTCGGAAAAAGACAGTACCTATGTCCACTTTATATGTATTGATTTTTTTATTACAAGTACAATCTATTTTCTATTTGAAGAAAGTTGGAGAGGAACACAAAAATCATTGTGTTTCAGAAAAGAGTTGGCTATTTTTGGAGTTAGCCGTAGAATTTGAGCTTAAGAAAGGAAATACTGCCCAAAAGTCCCTTTACCATTTTTGGTATAGGGTATTTTGTAGATGAAGAGGTGGGCTGACTGAGATGCAACGTGGTTAGCCTCTTTTGCGGAGCTCGGAAATGTGGAGCTCGATTATTTGAAATAGTTGCGGCAGTGGGACCCGGTCTACTGCTGATTAATAGTATACTCGAGAATTGTGGCTTGCGTGGCATCTGAGATGAGGTGTATTGAAACAACATGAAATCCCCGGCCAGCCTAAACCAAACTGGAACGCGGATTGTGTCAGAACACGACGCATCCGAACACAAAACGACAGAACTTTTCATTTCTATTCCAATATTTTACATTAGAGTACAAGAATATCAGAGTACGAATAAATAATATACACAGCTGAAATACAACATCAGAGTATAAATTACATAGCATTGGAAATAAAAATGTATAAATACGATGCACAGCGGAAATACATCAACTAACACAACTGAAAGAAATACAAAGATACAAAGCTTTCCAAATATAGCTCCAGCTATAACCCAGGATCTTGTTAAATAAAAATCTGCAAAAACAAAACTACTACCTGCTGGTGTGGAAAATATGGGCACCCAGAGTTTAGGAGAAAATAATAAAGTCCAGGTCAGTCATGGACTTGCGTGAGAACTAAAACAGTTATAAAACTTTTATTTTAATGTTGGGTAAATCAAAGGACAATGCCATATGTTCTCCTAAGTATACGATCGAACAAATAATGCAATGCTTAAAAAGGAAAAAAGAAGCCATTATAAGACTCAGGTCCCATCACAAAATGCAAACACAAACCAGAGGATAGAGTTTTACCTTATAATGGCCAAATATGTTTGATACGCGAAATCAATCTTTTATAATCATTAGTGCATAGTGAATAAATCAACTTCAAATTTAAGTGTATCAATCATAGACGACATAGTACCCCATCCTACTATGTCGCCATATAGGTTTACAACTAAAATCGAAAGTCACGTATTGGAAATTGGATTTCATCTATGAACCAAGGCAAAGGATCTTCCTTATTCGGATCAAGACACTCTAGATCGTGCCTCAGGTTTCACTTGCAAGGGTACCTGGAGCCCCGCAGAGCCGATCCACTCTTATGTTTGTGGATGGGCAATTCCTGAACAATACGTTTCCCAGTCCTATGGGACCTAAAATCTAGCCAATAAGTCGACTATCAAGGGCCTTTAATTGTCTATAGACGAGGTACCTCGCTATCCATCATCCGCATAAGTGAAATGTCTGGGCTCCATACTATGACACCACTCCTTGCTAGAAAGAAACGCATGTCCTCCCTGTGGTCCTCTCCCATTTTCGGTTCACACCAAGGTGTGAGGCTCTCGAATTAACGCTATACACAAACCTATTCTACTTAAAGTTGTGCTTTGATCATCATCCACAAGGCTCTGCTTTTCAACAAAAGCCTTGATCATTTGCATCTTAGCATGCCACATTGTCAATCCATACCATACCAATGATTTCTGCCAATATACAATCTCTAAGCTCGTACGTCTCAGAGAAGGGTGTTAAGCAAGAAAATAAATTCTCTGCCACCAAACAGATATATATTTAGCTGAGATCAACGAATATAGCACACAATACAATGTCAGACACAATCCATTCACAAGTCCATTCTGGGTCTGAACGAATCCGGAGTCACCTCATTCCTTATCCCATATGTCCAATACAGGAGAGAGGCCCTGGCACATCCGAACAATCAACAAGTACGTCCGGACAACTACCACTATAACCCCTTCAAGGAAGCAATTCCAATCAAGGGCATCAGTAGCAATCCATTCGATGTGAATATTGTCGGTCTTGCACCATCTTCAATATTTTCGACTTGTAATTGTCATAACAGTTATTCAGAATAGGTTAACCCGATATTTTCAAATAACTAACGTATCTTTATAATCCTGTGATAAATTCACAAAGATAACACACATCTCATTCCAATCCAGAATATTCTTTTATTTTATCTTTCCACAACTTAAACCAAATTAAGGTTTAAGAACTTGTCTGGATTATAGAGCCTTACCGAAGTTACCATTTATTTTATTAATCTCAATCCCAACATATTCATCCCATGAAGCAAAACCGGTAGTACCCAATATTTAACACCCACTGTGTTATCGGTATATTTAATTACCACTTAACATTCAAATCTAATTAAAGATTTAACCATCGCATGGAGTAAAACAGGTGGTACTCCATTATCGAACATTTCTTGAATTTGATAAATTTAATTATCCCATTCTCATTTTAATCTACTTAAAAATTCATTAAAACTCTAGTTTAGTTTTAATCTCGAAAATCATTACTTAATGATTAATCAACCTTTGGAAATAAATCTTGTCTTTACTTGGGTTAAAGAACAAATGTCATGTAAAACACCATTCGCGATAAACCCAAAATCATCTTCCATATTATATGAAATCTTCACGGAAATCTGAACCATTTATAATCGATATAAATTTCTGTATCCGACTAATATTATAAGTTGAATAGCAGCGAAGCATTTTTAAATTTCAAAAATAGCACTTCACAGAATCTCATTTCGATTATTATGAGCTGAATTCCATTTATCCCCAATTTAATTAAATAAATTGGAAAACTTCTCTAAATCTAAATCAAAAGGTTAATTCCATTCACGAATAGGTTACGGGATAATATTAATGAAAATATCATTCACGACAAACCCAAAAATATCATTCTCCATTTAATTCCAATTTATATATTGGAAACTTCTGGTTGTGTTAAAAACCATTCGCAAATCCAATTTATTATTTCTAAAATTCCTTGGATTGTTATTCTAGTTATTAACTAGTTCATTTGGATAAAAATACCTTTTATCTTTTCAAATGTGGAATATTTCATCCAAAATCTTTCCAAATCATTTATTATGATTTTACATAATTTACTCATATGTTTAATAATTTTATCAAGACCCTTACAGTTGGTTTCCAATATCGGCCACTAACTGCATTCACAGCGACCTTTTCCAAAACTGATTTGGACATATTTTAAAATCTAACCATTCAAATTTATTCATATATACATTTGAAAGTTCTTTTCAATACGAACCTAATAGTTCCGGATTTAGGAGAATCCGACGGCCGGAACTACCTTTACGTCCATTTCAAGTTAATGGTTGAAATTCGTGAACGGTCACTGTGCGATACATTATATTCAAACCATTTAAATATATATAATATATATTGTCAATTTCTATTCAAAAACGTAATTTTTAAAATTTTTATACATTCCTTTTAAAACGATTTCACTTCCATTACCAATTTAAATTAAATTTGAACATTGCATTTTATTATGATCTCAAAATGATAATATTTTCAAAATGTAATATTTTGAAATTCAATCTTCTCGACATTCAATATAAAAATGAAAAAATTGACATAAAAATCCATTCGATTCAAAATAGCGTTTATATACATAACTCAACTTCATATTTTTATATTTTCATGTCCATGCAAGATCGGACATCAAAATCAACTTCTTATTCTCATTGAATACCACATTTCAAAAATAATCATGTTTATCGGATTGGAATAAAATTTCAATCAATATCCATATAAACAATTTAATATGGACTACATACATCATAAACACCCAACGATAGTAGCAAACAACTATCAACATACAAAAGGACATCCAGTGTGCATTTTATTTTTGTATAAGCTTCAATCAAATAATTGACGCTCACATAAAGCCGTCAATCAATCGATTAACCGAAAATTCACAAAAGGAAGATGTGTGAGTCAAATATCATCCCAAGACCCATGTGGGGTTTTTAACCAACAACATTTATTTAATGAATAATCACTTGCATACAATGCACACACCGTAGTCATAAATAAATAAATACTCAACTATCAAATTTCATTTAAGGCGCTACAAGTGTCCATCCACGTCGTATGTCATGCGAGTGTCACATACTCATACAACGCTTCTAATGCAAATGATTTGTGAAGACTTCATGTGTTGAACTCCAAAAAGGATATTATAACTACATGATGCAATTTCTAACTTGCAACTTAACCACAAAACAAATCATGACATAATAACCTAACAAATTAATTTAGTGAGCGAGTTCTCACCCATAAGCTAAACCAATCGCCGCAACTCTTCTTACGTAGAATTTTTTCTTATCGTGCGCTCGTCGTTTGTCGTTCACCACACTCAAATTCACCTTTCTAGCTCTAAAATTTGCATACGACCTCCAATCATCACCAAACTTTTCCGCTAGCATAAGAACGTCATTCCGGACAACTTTTTCCTAGTGGACTTTCTTCACAAAATGCTCCAATTCACCAAAAATCGCGAATCTTCGCTCCGAGTCTGCGGACTTTAAAAGCATTTTCCGAGTAGCTTCAAACTCCAAAATCTGATTGTGATATGTCAAAATCGTAGAGAAAAATGTGATCTACGACTTTGGTCTTGTGGAGCCTCGACCAGAAATGCACGGATTGAAAGTTACTGAAGAAAGAAGGACAGAGGGTTATTTGCAAACAATTTTTTTTGTAAAAGAGGATATTTTAGAGGATGTGGGTCCCACAGTCGGAGGTAGAGGCCTAACTGGCGGCGCAGGGGGTCTGACTGGCTGGATGGGAGGTAGTGGTACGACGGTGGGGTCCTTGAGGTGGTGGTGGGTGGTTTAAGGTTAGGGTTTGCAAATTAGGTAGAGAAAGAGAATAAGAGAAAGGAGAGGAGGAAGAGAAGGAGGGGAAGGGGCTGATCGGCGGTGGTGGCAGTGGGGATGCGATGCGGCGGCTTGGGGAGGAGGCATTAAAAGGGAAAATGATGAAAATAGAGGAAGGAAGAAAGTGAAGAAAGAAAAGGAGGAAAAGTCTCTTTTTCCATCTGATCATCCGAATACAAACGATCTCCGTTTGTCACGAATTTTGGATAGGAGATAATACACGTCAAGACGAAACGAATCTAGTTTCGTCAAATTCCGAGTTCATTTGATCTTCTATTAAAATTCTCAAAGATGCCCAAATAAGCTTCAAAAATGCGATTTTAGCGTACCTTTTTTTCTTGTATGGCCAAACGCTAACTCCAAAAGTCATGGTCTTTTGGTTCAACCATTATTTGAAGATTCGAATCCAGAAAAAGAAAGAGAATCGAATTCTGAGATCATCTCAATAATGTTCCTTTGAAAACTAATCATTAATTTTTGAACAAATGGTTTTGCCTTGCACGGCCACATACTGACTCCGTTCGACGTGCATTTTGGAACTCAACAATGATTTATCATTATGAATCCAAAAAAATTATCTCATCAAATTCTTAGCTTCCTAGCAAAATTTGACTTTTTAAGGCATATGCGATGATTTTAAAATTCGAATTTTTAAAATTTTCAAAAACAAAGCTTATAAATCAATTTAATAATTTTACTGAGTTTGTTTAAGTTAAATAAAATATAAAAACTAATTCTAAAATTATTCTCAAATTTTATTTAGCAAAAAACTACCAATTTATATTCTCATATTCGTTAAAATAACTTAAATTAAAATTTTAAATTGATTCTGAAAATCCGGGTTGTAACAACCTCCCCCACTTAAAACTTTTTGTCCTCGAAAAATAACGAAGCTGAAAGTTGTTTAACTAACCAACTCAACTTTCATTCTAGCTTCAGTTCTTCAACTTTTTTAGTTTCTAAGAACTTTCAAATTTCTCTGAAATTTGGCTAACACCCTAAATTTCTGAAAAAATTCACCATAACCTCCTTTATACGGGGAGGGTCTGAAAAATTTATTGGGCCGTAATAGGCACCCAATAAATCATATATCGCATACAAAACAAATGTGAATTATATATGCTCAAGGGAGATGTGTAAAAAGAATCATTCCTTGACCCGGTGACGGGAATTAATCATAATCCATGCGTCGTATCTAACACAAGAGAGACGTGTGTATTTTTATCATCTCCTGACCCATGCAGGGTTTGTTATTAAATTTTGCAATTTACCGTTATAGGTTATTAAGTCTATAATTAGTCCTCAGTACAACCTGTAATTCAGTCCTCGCCATACAAGCATCTTGCTCGTATGGTAATCCAAACCTCATCATATAAGCACCAAATGCTTATATGAAATATGATATGCGATGCCATCTTCAGTAGTATGTTATGCTGTGTGATCCATAATTTATTTGTTACTATCCTATGATGTATGTTTCAATTTCACATAGAATAACCATCACAGCGCATCCAAATCACTCATGGTAGTTTAATATAATAATACAATTGTTTGTCGGGCACACAATTTCACATAGAATAACTCATTAAGGTGCACTTGTTTGTCGGACACACAATTTATTTCTCTACTCAACGCTAAGCCATTAACCTGCTCAACATATATATATATATATAGTTATATATGTATGTATGTATGTATATCTAGTTCTAACTAAACTTGCAATCCAGTTTAACTTAACTCAGTTAAATCAAGTAACAAGTGTTTTCTTATATTCAATGTCCAAAATTGCCAAAGATTTCATCTAATTTATTTAAATCAGACGTCATAAGTAATCAAACAGTAAATCAAACAATCATGCAAACTGTCAATTGATTATTTAACTTTCTAAACATATAACTTTTATATACTCAAAAATATATTTTCTATGATCGAAATATATATATATATATATATAATCACAAATACATTACTTATGAATGTGTCACTCCCAACTCATTCTAGAGCATTACTAACCCTATCTCTAATGAGTTTCTCATTCTAGGATACTGTTGATCCTATCTTTAATGAGTATTCTTAAATAGAATGTCACTAATTCTATATATGATGAATTCTTTCATTCAGTTCTAACATGTCTTGTTCTTGATCTTTATTAACCAAAGCTCTGATACCACTTGAAACGATCTGAAATCCCCGGCTGGCCTATACCGAACTGGAACGCGGATTGCGTGAGAACACGACACAAAACGACAGAACTTTTCATTGCTATTACAACAATTTACATTAGATTACAAGAATACCAGAGTACAAATAAATAATATACACAGTGGAAATACAACATCAAAGAATAAATTACATAGTAGGGAAAATAAAATTGTATAAATACAATGCAAGCGAAAATGCATCAACTAACACAACTGAAAGAAATACATGGATATAAAGCTTTCCAAATGTAGCTCTAGCTGTAAACCAGGATCCTGTTAAATAAAAATCTGCAAAACCAAAACTACTAGCTGCCCATGTGGAAAATATGGGCACCCAGAGTCTAGGCGAAAATAATAAACTCCAGGTCAGCTATGGGACTGGTGTGAGAACTAAAACAGTTATTAAACCATACTTTAATGTTGGGTAAATCAAGGGACCACGCCGTATGACATAGAATGGGTTTTCTCCCAAGAATACCATAGAAAAAACAACGCAGTGCTTAAAAAGGAAAAATGAAGCCACTATAAGACTCGGGTCCCATCACACAATGCAAACACAAACCAGAGGATAGAGTTTTACCTTATAATGGCCAAACATGCTTGATACGCTAAATCTATCTTATATTATCATTTGTGCATAGTGAAGAAATCAAATTCAAATTTAAATGTATCAATCATAGACGACATAGTACCCCATCCTACTATGTCGCCCTATAGGTTTATGACTGAAATTGAAAGTCGCGTATTGGAAATTAGATTCCATCTATGAACCAAAGCAAGAGATCTTCCTTATTCAATTCGAGAGCTCTAGCCAGTGCCTCAGGACTCACCCGCAAGTGCACCTGGAGCTCTACAGGGCCGGTCCACTTTGACATTTGTAGATTGGCAATTCCTGAACAATACGTTTCCCAGTCCTATGGGACTTAAAATCTGGTCAGTATGTCGACCATCAAAGGCCTTGTAGTCGGCCATATCTGAGGTACCTCACTATCCATATCCACATAAGTAAAATGTCTGGGCTCTATGCCATGATACCACTCTTTGCTAGAAAGAAACGCATGTCCTCCCTATGGTCCTCTCCCGTTTTTGGTTCACACCGTGGTGTGAGGCTCGCGAATTAACGCTATATACAAAATTATGCTACTTAAAGTTGGGCTTTGACCATCATCCACAAGGCTCTTCTTTTCAACAAAAGCCTTGATCATTTGCATCTTAGCATGCCACACTAACAATCCATACCATACCATTGATTTCTGCCTACAACCTCTAAGCTTGTACGTCTCAGCGAAAGGTGTTAAGCAAGATAATAAATTCTACACAACCAAACATATATATATTTAGCAGAGATCAACGAATATAGCACACAATACAATGTCAGACACAATCCATTCACAAGTCCGTTCTAGGTCTAAACGAAACCAGAGGCACCTTATTCCTCGTTCCATATGTCCAATACAGGAGAGAGGCCCTCGCATATCCGAACAATCAATAAGTACGTCCGGACAACTAACACTATAATCCCATCAAGGCAGCAACTCCAATCATGGGTATCAGTAGCAATCCATTCGATGTGAAGATTGTCGGTCTTGGTCCATCTTCAATATCTTCAAATTTTAATCGTCGTAACAGTTATTCAGAATGGGTTAACCCTGGCCTTTCTGAATAACTAACGTATCTTCATAATCATGTGATAAATACACAAAGATAGCACACATCTCATTCCAATCCATAATATTATTATATTTTATCTTTCCATAACTTAAACCAAATTAAGGTTTATGAAATAGTCGGGATTATCGAGCCTTACCGAAGTATCTGTAACGACCCGCATTCTACGCATCGCAGGATCGTAGGATATTTATTTCTTTCACATACGAAGTCGTATGGTCATGTAACTTTTGGAGATGACTATTGGGGTCTTTTCTCATGTTCATGATTTTGCCGATTTTTAAACGACCGTTTTGCCCCTAGCTGATCTTGTTTTGACCATAACTTTTGACTGGAAAGGAATTTTGACCTAAAACCACTTCCATTGGCTTCGGATGATGGTTTATAATTCCATAGAGTGGTCACATTAGCCAAACGGACTCACCGTTTGAGAGATATGGCTGAAACAAGTTTTAGATGGTGAAAAACAGCTTAATTGGGCTTAACCGGGTAATTAGCAACTAGGCCCAAAGGGGATTTCGGGATTAGAGATGTATAGGGGCTGATTAGGGTTAGAAAACTTTCTTTCAGCCGCCACTTTCATTCTTGGAACCCTAACAATGGCCTCCAACACCCAAATCAACTTCTAATCACTTTCTAATCAAGTTTTGGCTTAAACTACATCAAATTAAGGAGAAATAGCACCAAAGCAAGGTTAGAGCTGCTGTGTTGCATTGGGAACAGCGCCAAACAGAGAATCATTTTAGTTTTGGGGTTTTATTTGTGGCTAAGGTGAGTGATTTGCATAGTTTTGCAGTAATTACGGTTAATTAAGGGTAATTAGTGAAGATTAGCGAATTTATACATTAATAAATTTGAGAAAAATATTTATATATTCAAAAATATTGTTTTATACTTCTGTTAGAAATTTGGATTGATTTGGTTAAGTTTTGTTAATTCTACGATTAGTCTTGCCTAAACATGCCTAAGGGAAAACATGGGTTTTTGGGTATGTTTAATCCATATAAACATGTCATATTGTTGTTTTAGTATTTGTGGATGATTATACATGTTACTTTGACTATATGGTATGTTTCTTGATTGCATAGAAAAGTTAGAATGGTTGAAAACGCCGTCGTTTGGCGAAAATAGCTTGCTGGAAAAACTTGCAGCAAACCGGATAGGAGCATTCGGATAGGAGCATTCGGATAGGAGCATTCGGATAGGAGCATTCAGATAGGAGCATGCAGATAGGAGCATCCAGATAGAAGCATTTAGATAGGAGCATGCAGATAGGAGCATCCGGATAGAAGCATTCGGGATAGGAGCAGCCGGATAGGAGCGTGCGGATAGGAGCATTCGGGCAGGAGCATCCGGATAGGAACAACCGGATAGGGGCATCCGATCCAAACCGGATAGGGGCATCCGACCCGAGCCAAATAAGAGCACCCGAGCACCCGAACTGAACTAGAAAGGAGCATTCGAACCGAACCAAGCAGGAGGGGGCGAAATGAACCGAACCGAACCGGAGGATCGAACACCAAGTGGACCTAAACCCGAGATGCAAAGGAAGTCCAAATGAGGAGTTGTGCCTCAGGATCCAGATAGGAACCAAGGAGGGAACTTCATGAGCCGGGCTTTGCTGCGGGACGTATGCTAAGGGGTTGTCGATGTCTATAACTTTGGATCACTATGTGTAGGGAGTACGTGAACGGATTCAAGGCCACAGTGGCCTAGGTACGACTAAAGAGCTATAGACCAATGAAGTGGGGTCATTTGTAAAGATTTGGTCATGACTTCATGTGGTAAGCTTGGTAATAGCAGTAGTTGTACAGGTTGAACTCCGTCACTACTTCGATGGGTCTAGTGATTGATAGTGGTGGACATGGTATGCTTTACGCACTGAGTGAGAGCTGTGAGGATGGTTGCTATGTTTGATTTGTTTGCCATCATTATGACATGCACATCCCCACCCCCGTTATCTTTAAACCATTTATTCAATGGAACCTTAGAGTATTGTACGGTATGTAGTGCTAACTCTTTTGTTGCAGGTCCAGATTCATGTATGGTTTAGTATACCTGTTATTGTTCTGTTTAGCTGCTTATCGCTTATACTAGACTTTTTGTCTGACCCAGAGTTTTATGTCTCTTCTTATTACTTTGGGTGCTCTCACGAGCAGACTAGAGACAGGTTAGCTGGGTATACACGAGTAGCTGATCCGTAGACGAGCAGGAAGCTTTCACGTATGATACATATAGATATTCTCCCTGTGTTGTTGAGGATCACTGCTTGGGTATTAGTTGTGCATCTTCTACTTTAGCTTTCTTTTGCTTTAGAGACAGTTTAAGTTGTAATAATGATGTTGGATCATAAGCTGTATTTGGATTTCCGCTGCTATGTTGGTTTAGTTTTCAGCTTATGCACTGTCTAGCCTGTTTTATGTCAAGATTATGTTATTATTATATTTTGTTCCATGTGCTGTGAGACATTTTACAGGTTCCTTGTTAGTTCATTCTCTTCTTTCTTTTCTTCTGATGACTGTTCCGTGCTAGCTGGGCATGTGTACAGTGCACTTACGGAGGAAATGTCGGCTGGTGCGGGGCGGGCCGTCACACTTGGTATCAGAGCTCTAGGTTGCGTAGTTAACCTAGGGAAGTTATCAGGGAGAGATAGTATACGTATATGAGAGCACGTATTTGTGATTATTTTGATTTTTAAAATCTATATATATACTATTAGTATAGCTAAGGATGAAGTCGCACTGCACTAGCACTACTATGGAGATGGTTAATCGTCTTCTCTTTATAGATTAAACGATGAGCCGATACACAAGAGGTGCCGGTAGAGGAGCCAATAATGGGAATGCTGCTGACATGAGGACGATGTTTACTGACCTCATGAGGGAGATGCTTAGGGATGTAGAGAGGGCAGCTCCCAATGCTGGTGGCCCAATAGTGCAGGCGCCTAGGTCCGATTTCGCCAAGCTGGATAAGGATTATACTAGTCTTGGTGGGAAGCCGTTCCACGGAACGGAGTCGGCTACGGATGTTCAGGATTGGTTGGATAGCTGCGAGCGTATCTTCGAAGACTTGGGTATCGAGGATGCGATGAAGAGGGGGCTAGCATCCCGTCAGCTGCAAGGACGGGCAATGAATTGGTGGAATGTTATAAATGCAGCTACTCTCGAGGATCAGATTACTTGGGATCAGTTTAAGGCTCGCTTTAGCGATAAGTTCATTCTAGCTGCTCAGAAGTTAGTGTTGTTTAAGAAATTCTTAGAGCTCAAGCAGAATGGCAGAGCTGTCTCAGAGTATATTGCCGAATTCGACACTTTGTCGAAATATGGGTCATTTCTTATTGATACTGCCGAGAAGAAGAACGAGAAGTTCATAACTGGTTTGGATGGATACTTGGGGGAAAGGCTTATTAACCATATCGATGAGACGTTTGAATCGATTGTGGGGAAAGCATTGAGGTCAGAGAGTTTTTACCCTAAGCCGAAGACTGAGGCTACATCTGCAGAAGAACCGAAACCGCAAGCAAGCGGTGGAGGCAAGAATGGTTCTCAGAATAAGAGAAAGCAAAATCAGACCAAGGATGGCCAGAAGAAAAAGAATAAGCAAGATGTTGAGTGCTTCAGCTGTGGTAAGAAGGGACATTATGCTAGTAATTGTCGGGCCAAGCCAGCAGATAGGAAGTGCTTCAACTGTGGTCAAGTGGGACATCATAAGGACAAGTGTCCGCAACCCCCTAAAGAAAAGCAGATGGTGAAAGCATATGCCCTTAATGTTATTCCTTCTTCATCGAATGCCCCAACTGTGGCGGAGAAGGGAAAGAATGTCGTCATCCAAGGTATGCTTTCTTTTTATGATGTTCCTGTTAGAGTTTTGTTTAATACCGGAGCTTCCAGTTCTTTCATATCTAGTGACCTGGTAGATAGGTTGGGATTGGAGCCCGAGATTGTCGATAGACCTTTAGTAGTGACGAACCCGATTGGTGGTTCGACTAACCTTAGCATAATTTCTCGTAATGTGGTCTTATCGAGTCATGGATGCATGTTTGTTTGTGATTGCTTTGTTTTTGGCTTTACTGGGTTTGGCATTATTTTGGGAGTCGATTGGCTCCAAAGATATGGGGTGGTGGTAGACTGTGAGGGATTTTTGGTGACAGCTAGAGCGGATGATGGGCAGAGGGTAGTGTTTGGTGGTCTACCCGGTGATGGGGTAATGGCTAGTTTTTTAAATTCCCTCGACATCCCGCATAGTGAGTTGTCAGGTTTGCCCGTGGTTGGCCAGTATCCGGACGTTTTCGAAGAAGTGACCGGGCTTCCACCACACCGAGAGATTGAGTTTCGTATTGATTAAGTGAAATATGCCAGACCTATAGTGATGCCACTTCGTCATACAGCACCAAGGGAGCAGCGAGAGCTCGAGGTGTAAGTCAACGATCTTTTGAAGAAAGGTTTTATCAGAAGGAGTGTTTCTGAATGGGGAGCACCAGTTGTGTTTGCTACCAAGGCGGATGGTTCCCTTCGTTTGTGTGTAGACTACTGCGAGTTGAATAAAGTGACGAGGAAGAACAAGTATCCTCTACCGTGGATAGATGATTTGTTTGATCAGTTGAGTGGCGCGAGAGTATTCTCTCAGTTGGATCTCGCGATAGGTTTTCATCAGCTTAGAGTGGAAGCTGAGAGTATAGCTAAAACGGCATTTCGGACGCCGTCTGGATTTTATGAGTGGTTGGTCATGCCATTCGTGCTGACCAATGCCCCAGCATATATTGTGGATCTTATGAATAGGGTATTCAGAGATCAGTTGAATAAGTTTTCCTTGTGTTCGTGGATGATATTTTGGTCTATTCGAGGTCAGAGGAAGAACACAAGGAACATTTAAGAATAGTGATGGAGGTGTTGAGAAAACACCAATTGAAAGCAAAGTTTTCTAAGTGTCACTTCTGGTGAAGGGAAGTGAGATTCTTGAGCCATGTTGTTTCAGAGAATGGTATTGTCGTGGATCCTGTGAAGGTGGCTATGGTACAAGATTGGTCTACACCCAAGAATGCAACGGACATAAGAAGTTTCTTGGGATTAGCTGGATAATATCGTAAGTTTATCCAAGATTTCTCCAAGATAGCAGTACCATTGACTCAGTTGACCAAGAAGAATCAAGCTTTCGTCTGGGACGAAAAGTGCGAGAATGCATTCAAGAGTCTAAAGGAAAAGTTGACGCGCGCACCAGTGTTAGTCATTCCTAAGGGGAATGAAGAGATGACGGTATACATGGATGCCTGTGGAACCAGACTAGGTGCTGTATTGATGCAAGGCGGTAGGGTTGTAGCTTATGCAAGTCGGCAATTGAAACCGCACGAGAGAAGATACCCTACCCATGATTTGGAATTGGCAGCGATCGTGTTCGCGTTGAAGATGTGGAGACATTATCTCTTGGGATAAAGATTCGAGTTGTTTACTGATCATAAATCGTTAAAGTATCTCTTCCCTCAAAAGGATATAATCTCTGACAGCAAAGATGGTTAGAATTCTTAGCTTCCTATGATTTCGACATTGCATATACACCAGGAAAGGGCAATGAGGTGGCTGATGCGTTGAGTAGAAGACATGCCAGTTTAGGGGCTATGATTCTAGAGTGGAAGCAACTGGAGTACATCGTTGGGTATGATTTCAGACCAAAGTGCGAATTGGATCCAGAAATGTTAGCAAGTTTGACGATCAGACCCACTTTGATTGACCAGATTGGTTCCAGTCAGAGGAGCGATCCTAACCTATTGGAAATCATCTCAAAGTTAGAGATGGCAATCGACGGAGAGATGAACAAGTATGGGCTTGATCGAGATGGATGGCTTAGAAGGAATGGAAGGCTAGTTGTACCCAATGTCAATGGATTGAGAGATGAAGTTTTAGAGAATGTCATCACTCAAAACTGACTATACATCCCAATGGTAACAAGATGTACCGAGACATGAAGCAGACCTACTACTGGGAAGGGATGAAAAGAGACATTGAGAAGTTTATATCCAAATGCATGAATTGCCAGCCAGTTAAAGCTAAGCAAAAGAAGCCTAGTGGTTTGCTACAACCATTAGAAATTCCAGAATGGAAGTGGAAACAAGTCTCAATGGATTTCATTGATGGGTTACCAAGGACTAGATCGGGCTATGATAGCATTTGGGTGATTGTGGACCGATTGACTAAGAGTGTGAGGTTCATACCTGTCAAGTCAAACAGGACGGCAGCTAAGCTAGCTGAACTATATGTAAAGTGGGTAGTGAGATTTCATGGAATACCCAAGGGCATTGTGAGTGACCAAGATCCGTTGTTCACTAGTGGATTTTGGAAGAGCTTACAAGAGGCGTTAGGATCAGAATTGCATCTTAGTACCGCGTATCATCCTCAAAGCAACGGTCAAACAGAAAGGGTGAATCGTATATTAGAAGACCTCTTGAGAGCCTGTGTATTGGATTTTGGTGGATCATGGGATGACCATTTGCATCTAGTAGAGTTTGCATATAATAATAGTTACCAATCCAATATTGGCATGGCTCCATTTGAAGCTTTGTACGGAAGACCGTGCAACTCACCGTCATGTTGGTTAGAAACTGGTGAGAAGTTTGTGCTTGGACCCGATGTGATAAGAGAAACTTCAGACAAGACTAAGGTTATCTAACAGCGAATGAAGGCTGCCCAAGATAGGCATAAGAGTTATGCCGATAAAAGGAGAAGAGAATTAAAATTCTCCATTGGCGACATGGTGTTTATCAAAATTTCTCCATTGAAGAGCGTGATAATATTTGGTAGGAGAGGCAAGTTAGCACCAAGATTCGTTGGTCCATTCCCAGTTCTTGAGCAAATTGGGAATTTGGCATATAAAGTTGAATTACCGGACAAGATTGCAGGAGTTCACAACGTATTTCATGTTTCCCAGTTAAGGAAATTCATACACGACCCAGATGTGACTATTTCACCTGATCAGTTGGATGATATCGAAGTTGAACCCGAGGCGGTTGGGAACCACAGGCCTATGCGTATTGTTGGGAATGATACGAAGCAGCTCTGAAGGAAGGCGGTGAAATTAGTCAAGGTTCAGTGGGGCGAGAATGATAATGAATGTACTTGGGAGACAGAAGAGAGCATTAGGAAGACGTATCCAGAACTCTTCGTCTAGTAAGATTTCAGTTTCGATTTAGTCTTTCTGCATGCTAGGATAGGTTGTTTTGTTTGTTTTGCTTGTTTGATTGTTATATATGATTGGTAGGCATGCGGGATCCTTTGTATGTTTTGGGGTTAAGGAATTTCGGGGACAAAATTTCTTAAGGGGGGAGAGTGTAACGACCTGCATTCTATGCATCGCAGGATCGTAGGATATTTATTTCTTTCACATACGAAGTCGTATGGTCATGTAACTTTGGGAGACGACTATTGGGGTCATTTCTCATGTTCATGATTTTTGCCGATTTTTAAACGACCGTTTTGCCCCTAGCTGATCTTGTTTTGACCATAACTTTTGATTGGAAAGGAATTTTGACCTGAAACCACTTCCATTGGCTCCGGATGATGGTTTACAATTCCATAGAGTGGTCACATTAGCCAAACGGACTCACCGTTTGAGAGATATGGCTGAAACAAGTTTCAGATGGTGAAAAATAGCTTAATTGGGCTTAATCGGGTAATTAGCAGCTAGGCCCAAAGGGGATTTCGGGATTAGAGATGTATAGGGTAAGGGTGAGCATTCTTTGGTTTGAACCGAAATAACCGACCGAACCGAATTAGTTTGGTTACTTTGGTTTGGTTTCACCGGTTAATTGGTTGGGTTTGGTTTTTTTTATATTTTATTTGGTTATCGATTCGTGTTTGGTTTTCAGATAATGGATTTTGGCCCTACCAATATAACCGAATAAATTAAACAATGACACACCACACTTATTAAGTTATTATTTATTTCCTTCTTAATATCTGTGATTTGCGTTTTTCAAGGGATTGGTAAGGAAACGCGGAGCCTCATTTCAGGAATCAAGGCATCCTTCCAAATTTACCGTGTAAATTAAAATTTACTTCTCTTTCTCGCATAAAGCCATAAACGTAAACTAAAGATCGTAATTTTCTTCTTAGTTCTCACTTCTCACTTGAAATTCTCTATAAAATCCTTATTTGAATCTTCAAGTTTGCTTTGCCCCAATTTTTTCTCCTTATTTTTCTTCGGATTTGAGAAAATCAAATGATTAGGGTTTAAGAGGTTCATAATTCATGGAAAAACAAAACCCAGTTTCGATTTGTAGATTTCAGCAGTGCAACCTTTGCTTGTTCATTGCTTATGTTCTCTTCCAAATTTAGGTATGTTTGATTATTCTTTTCTTTTCTTTTTTTGGGTTTGAAAATCACACGTGTATAATAAGGTTTTGACTCAGTCTCCTTTGGCGGTGAAAAGAATATGCATGCAGTGTTTGGCTGTTCTACTAGTTCTTATTTCCAGTTCCTTCGATATGAGCCCATGATATAGAAACTGCAAAAGTCTATATGTTTTTGAGTTTTTCGCTGGTGCTAGTGCTACCTTATCTATGTTTTTTATGTAAAACAACATCCTTGCACCTCTCAGATAAAAACAGTGCAAAGAAAATCCCTTATTTTACATGTATAATTTGTTGTTCATACATGTAACATATTTTTTTCTGAGTCAATAAACAATCTAATGTTGTCGACTATTTTATAATGCAAGTATTTTCATTTCCTTTGTTAGATATATGATAGACAAAATATTGATACTATTGTGAATTTTGAATTACAGTTCATTTTTGAAATAGGAGATAAGAGAACTGCCATCATGTCCATACAAAATTATTCATTTGCAACATTTAGCCCTTCCAAAAATCTAGATGCAAATTCAACTCCATCTGATGTAAGCCTTTTATGAGTTTTCATTAAAGTTCATTTTCGATGTTTAGTTGTATTGATATTGCTTAATTTATTTCAATAGGTTAATCCTAAGGGAGTGGAAACAAGTAAGCCAGCAACAGATTCTCAAAGTGGTTCTTCAAAATTTGGAACAAAAAGGAAGGCTCTTAAGAAAAGATCTAAAGTGTGGGATCATTTCACTTCCTTCATAGACGAAGAAGGTAAACCAAAGGCCCGTTGCAGTTATTATAAAAAAGAGTATTTTTCAGATTTTAGTAAAAATAGCACTTCAAGTTTAAAAACTCATATGGCTGTTTGCAAGGATTTTCCTTATAATAAAGATTCAACACGAGCTCAAATAAATTTTAATATTGGAGAAAATGGTAGTGTTAGCTCTATAAAAACATGGAAATTTGATGCAAATGAAGTTAGAAAGGCCATATCATATTATTTTATTTTGGACGAGCTTCCATTTAAATCAGTTGATGGCATTGGTTTTAAACATCTTTTATTTAAGGCACTTGGTCCTCAGTTTCATCGTCCATCAAGATTCACTGTTCAAAGAGATTGTTATGAAGTATATCTTGAGGAAAAAGCTAAATTAAAATCAGTTTTGCATGACACATCTCAAATGATATGTCTTACCACCGATACGTGGACATCAATACAAAGGATCAATTATATGTGTCTAACTGCTCATTGGATTGATAATAATTGAAAACTAAAAAAAGGGTTCTAAATTTCTGTCCAATATCTAGTCATAGAGGTTAAGATTTAGGTAAAGCAATAGAAATTTTTTTGATGGATTGGGGTATAGATCAGATATTTACAATAACGGTTGACAATGCTAGCTCAAATGATGCCATGATTGGTTATTTGAAACGCAGATTTAATAATATGAAAGGAACCATTTTAGAAGGAAAATACTTGCATATGCGTTGTATTGCACACATCATAAATCTAGTTGTAAATGATGGACTTAAAGAGGTTGGAGAATCTATAGCACGTGTACGAGCAGCAGTTAGATATGTTAGACAGTCCCCTTCTAGATTTGAGAAATTTAAAAGTTGTGTTTCAATCGAAAAATTAGAGTATAAGAGTGGATTATGATTAGATGTTCCAACTAGGTGGAACTCCACATACTTAATGCTTAGTGCAGCACAACAATATGAGCAAGCCTTTGATAGATTTGATCTTGAAGATCGATTTTATAGGACTGAGTTAGAAAAAGGAGTAGGAGTGCCTATGGAAGTAGATTGGGAAAATGCTCGAAAATTATGTCGTTTTCTTTGTAAGTTTTATGAACTAACATTACATGTGTCCGGTTCTTCGTATGTTACTAGCAACTGCCATTTGCATGAGATTAGTAAAGTGGTTGAAAGCTTGGATAAAATGCAACTTGATAGTGATGTTCGATTACAAAACATGGCACATAAAATGAAAGAAAAGTATGATAAATATTGGGGTTGTTGGGATAAGATGAATATGTTAACATACATAGCTGTTGCGCTTGATCCTCGTTGGAAATTCAGTTTTATAGAATTTTCATTGGAAATATTATATCCTTCAACATATGCTGGAAAGATACAGGCTGTTAAAGATGCGACTTTTCAGTAATTTAATGAGTATAAGTTAAAATATGGAAGTCCCAATCAGTCGAATGAGGCAAAAAATATTATAGAGAATGAAGAAGATGTGGGAGATTTAAGAGCATGTTTTAAAAGATTGAAAGCATTAGATAACTTTGGAATAAGGAAATCGGAATTAGACAAATATCTCAACGAAGAAAATGAAAGTGATCTTAAAGAATTTGATGTGCTAGAATTTTGGAATAACAATAGCTCAAGGTTTCCCATCATTTCAAAAATGGCACATGATCTTCTAGCAGTTCCTATATCCACTGTAGCTTCGGAGTCTGCTTTTAGTACAGTTGGAAGGGTTCTTGACCAATTTAGAAGATCACTCACTCCTAAAATAGTTCAATCTCTAATTTGTACGGAAGATTGGTTGCGTGCTTCTTTTTCTGCTGATAAAATTGACTTAGAAGAAGACTTAAGTAATTTGGAGCAGCTAGAAGCAGGTAACAGATCTTTTATTTCAGTTTTTTATTGTATATAAGAATAACAAAAGCAACATGTTTTGTTAATTTTTCTATGTTTACCATTTTAACATTTATAATACTATATGCAGATGTAAACAAACTTGCTTTGGATCCTATTAATGACATGTGAAGTTCAGCTTAATATCCATATCCTAAAAAAGGTAAGCAAATTATTTTCTTGTTGTAGCTATCAGTTATTTTAATAACAGATCTTCTTTTAATTATAGTAGCTTGGTATCCGAAAAAAGGTATGCAAGTTATTTTGATATCCTAAAAAATTTGCATAGAAGCTAGTAGCAGGTAAAAGATCTTCTAATTCAATTTTTTTATTGTATATAAGAATAACAAAAGCAGCCTGTTTTGTTTTGTTTATTTTCTATGTTTACCATTTTAACATTAATAATATTATATGCAGATGTAAAAAAACTTGATTTGGATCCTATTAATGACATGTGAAGTTCAACTTGATTGATATCTTAAAAAAGGTAAGCAAACTATTTTCTTGTTGTAGCTTGATCTGCACTTTAGCTTTGATCAGTTCTTTTATTTGCATTATGTCCTAATTCAGTTACAAATTCTATTCCAATTAAGTTATAGCTTTATACAAAAATGATAAGATGAAAATGATATGCAACATTCTGAAAATGATATGCAACATTATGATTTTTGGAAATGATATGCAACATTATGAAATTGATGTAACATTCTGAATGTTGCAAATTTATTCATAATGATATGCAACATTATGAAATTTGCAACATTCTGCATAAATTTGCATAGATTCAGAATGTTGCGTTCAGAATTAGGACATTATGAAATTGATGTAACATTCAGAATGTTGCAAATTTATTCATAATGATATGCAACATTATGAAATTGATGTAAGCCATTTCCAAAAATCTATTCCAGTTCAGTCTTCATAGATTCATGTTTATGAAACTTTTATTCCGTTAACTGTCCAATGTGTCTTTAAACATATTTATGTGAGCAGGTCTGTATTAACATAATGCATGTTGTAAATTTTGGAAGAAAAGCATGTCATGTATATTGATTTGGGAATGTAATTCTTGAGAGCAGTATGACTTTAATATTTGTGCCTCTAATATTTATGTTTTTCCTTTGGAACAGGCTTAGGTATGTTAAATTTTTTGAGCAGCTTGCTATACGGTTTGGCATTGTGACAGCAAGAAGAAAGATAGAAGACTTGCCCATTTTTTGTGAATGAATTGCAAGTTTTTTTGTTGCTATTTTCAACTTGCATTTGAAATTGGAACTGTTATAGTAGGACTATGTATTACACATTCCATTCCAATATTTTTCAGGTCATATGTTTTATTTTGTAATTTGGAATGTGTATCTTACTAGTTGTGAACTTGTAGAACTATGAGTCAGAAGTTGTGGTTATATTATATCATTAGTTCACCACGTAGAATTGTTGTCTTGTAGCAGTGTTTGCTAAATTGCTTATTCAGTCTCTAGTTTATAATTACAGTACTTGCTTTGCAGTATGAGTTTGATAAAATTTCATAACCGAAAAAGAAAACCGAACCGAACCGAACCGAATTAGTTTGGTTTGGTTCGGGTTTGGTTTTAAATTAAATCGGTTTGGTTTGGTTCAGTTAATGTAATAGTTGGTTTCAGTTTGGTTTTCGACTTTTTACATATAACCGAACCGAACCAACCGTTCGCTCACACCTAGTATAGGGGCTGATTAGGGTTAGAAAACATTTCTTTCAGCCGCCACTTTCATTCTTGGAACCCTAACAATGGCCTCCAACACCCAAATCAACTTCTAATCAAGTTTTGGCTTAAACTACATCAAATTAAGGAGAAATAGCACCAAAGCAAGGTTAGAGCTGCTGTGTTGCATTGGGAACAGCGCCAAGCAGAGAATCATTTTAGTTTTGGAGTTTTATTTGTGGCTAAGGCGAGTGATTTGCATAGTTTTGCACTAATTACGGTTAATTAAGGGTAATTAGTGAAGATTAGCGAATTTATACATTAATAAATTTGGGAAAAATATTTATAAATTCAAAAATATTGTTTTATACCTCTGTTAGAAATTTGGGCTGATTTGGTTAAGTTTTGTTAATTCTATGATTAATCGTGCCTAAACATGCTTAAGGGAAAACATGGGTTTTTGGGTATGTTTGATCCATATATATGCCATATTGTTGTTTTAGTGTTTGTGGATGATTATACATGTTGCTATGACTGTATGATATGTTTTGTGATTGCATAGAAAAGTTAGAATGGTTGAAAACGTCGTCGTTTGGCGAAAATAGCTTGTTGGAAAAACTTGCAGCAAACCGGATAGGAGCATGCGGATAGGAGCATTCGGATAGGAGCATGCAGATAGGAGCAGCCGGATAGGAGCATGCGGATAGGAGCATTCGGATAGGAGCATCTGGATAGGATCATTCAGATAGGAGCAACCGGATAGGGGCATCCGATCCGAACCGGATTGGGGCATCCGATCCGAACCGGATAGGGGCATCCGATCCGAACCGGATTGGGGCATCCGATCCGAACCGGATTGGGGCATCCGATCCGAACCGGATAGGGGCATCCGACCCGAACCAAATAAGAGCACCTAAGCACCCGAACTGAACTAGAAAGGAGCATTCGAACCGAACCTACCAGGAGGGGGCGAACCGAACCGAACCGGAGGATCGAACACCAAGTGGACCTAAACCCGATATGCATAGGAAGTCCAAATGAGGAGTTGTACCTCGGGATCCAGATGGGAACCAAGGAGGGGACTTCATGAGTTGGGCTTTGCTGCGGGACGTGTGCTAAGGGGTTGTCGATGGCTGTAACTTTGGATCACTATGTGTAGGGAGTACGTGAACGGATTCAGGGCCACAGTGGCCTAGGTACGACTAAAGAGCTATAGACCAATGAATTGGGGTCATTTGTAAAGATTTGGTCATGACTTCATGTGGTAAGCTTGGTAATAGCAGTAGTTGTACAGGTTGAACTCCGTCACTACTTCGATAGGTCTAGTGATTGATAGTGGTGGACATTGTATGCTTTATGCACTGAGTAAGGGATGTGAGGATGGTAGCAATGTTTGATTTGTTTGTCATCATTATGACATGCACACCCCCACCCTCGTTATCTTTACACCATTTATTCAATGGCACCTTAGAGTATTGTACGGTATGTAGTGCTAACTCTTTGGTTGTAGGTCCAGATTCAGGTATGGTTTAGTATACCTGTTATTGTTCTGTTTAGCTACTTATCGCTCATACCAGACTTTTTGTCTGACCCAGAGTTTTATGTCTCTTCTTATTACTCTGGGTGCTCTCACGAGCAGACTAGAGACAGGTTAGCTGGGTATACACGAGTAGCTGATCCAGAGACGAGCAGGAGGCTTTCATGTATGATACATATAGATATTCTCCCTGTGTTGTTGAGGATCACTGCTTGGGCATTAGTAGTGCATCTTCTACTTTAGCTTTCTTTTGCTTTAGAGACAGTTTAAGTTGTAATAATGATGTTGGATCATAAGCTGTATTTGGATTTCCGCTGCTATGTTGGTTTAGTTTTCAGCTTATGCACTGTCTCGCCTGTTTTATGTCAAGATTATGTTATTAATATATTTTGTTCCATGCGCTATGAGACATTCTACAGGTTCCTTGTTAGTTCATTCTCTTCTTTATTTTCTTCTGACGACCGTTCCGTGCTAGCTGGGCATGTGTACAACGCACTTACGGAGGAAATGTCGGCTGGTGCGGGGCGGGCCGTCACAGTATCCATTTATTTTATTAATCCTAATCCCAACATATTCATCCCATTGATAAAAACTAGTAGTACCTCGTATATAACACCCACTGTGTTATTGTTAAATTTATTTACCGCTTAACGTTCAAATCTAATTAAAGATTTAACTATCGCGTGGAGTAAAAATGGTGGTACTCCATTATCGAAATTTCTTGAATTTGATAAATTTAATCATCCCATTCTCATTTTAATCTACTTAAAGATTTATTAAAACTCTAGTTCAGCTTTAATCTCAAAAATCTTTATCTAAGGATTAATCAACCTTTGAAATTAATTTTGACTTTACTTGGGTTAAAGCACAAATGTCATGTAAAACACCGTTCACGATAAACCCAAAATCGTCTTCCATTTTATATGGAATCTTCATGGAAATCTGAACCATTTATAATCGATATAAATTTCCGTATCTGACTAATACTATTAGTGGAATAGCGGCGAAGCCGCATTCCTTCACAGAAGCTCATTTTGATTATTATGAATCGAATTCCATTCAACCCCAATTTAATTAAATAAATTGGAAAACTTCTCTAAATCTAAATCAAAAGGTTCATTCCATCCACAAATAGGTTTCGGGATAGTATTAATTAAAATACCATTCACAACAAACCCAAAAATCTCATTCTCCATTTAATTCCAAATTATATATTGGAAACTTTTGGTTACGTTAAAAACCATTCGCAAATCCAATTTATTATTTCTAAAAATCCTTGGATTGTTATTCTAGTTATTAACTAGTTCATTTGGATAAAAATACTTTTTATCTTTTCAAGTGTGGAATATTTCATCCAAAATCTATCCAAATCATTAATTATGATTTTACATAATTTATTCATATGTTTAATAATTTTATCAAGGCCCTTACAGTCGGTTTCCAATATTGGCCACCAAACTGCATTTACTGCGACCTTTTCCAAAACTGATTTGGACATATTTTAAAATCTAAACGTTCAAATTTAAATATCATATATTCATTGGAAATATCTTTTCAATGTGAACCCACGGTTCCGGATTTAGGAGAATTCGACAGTTGGATCTCCCGTTACGTCCGTTTCAAGTTAATGGTTGAAATTCGCGAATGGTCGCTGTGCAATACGTTCTATTCAAACCATTTAATATATATATAATATATATCTTCGATTTCTATTCAAAAACGTATTTTATATAACATTTATACATTCCTTTTAAAACGATTTCACTTCCATTACCAATTTAAATTAAACTTGAACATTGCATTCTATTATGATCTCAAAATGATAATATTTTCAAAATGTAATATTTTGAAATTCAATCTTCTCGATATTCGTTATAAAAATGAAAAAAATCAATATAAAAATCCATACGAGCCAAAATAGCGTTCATATACTTAACTCGGCTTCACATTTTTATATTTTTGTGTCCATTCAAAATCAGACATCAAAATCAACTTCTAATTCTCGTTGAATATCACATTTCAAAAATATTCATGCTTACTCCGGATTGGAATAAAATTTCAACCAATATCCATATAAATAATCTGATATGGACTACATTCATCATAAACACCCAACGATAGTTGCAAACAACTATCAACATACAAAATGACATCCATTGTGCAATTTATTTTTATATAAGCTTCAATCAAATAATTGACGCTCGCATAAATCCGTCAATCAATTGATTAACCATAAATTCACACAAGGGAGATATGTGAGTCAAATATCATCCCAAGACTCATGTGGGATTTTCAACCAACAACATTTATTTAATGAATAATCACTCACATACAGTGCACATACCGTAGTCATAAATGAATACTCAACTATCAAATGTTATTTAAGGCGTCACTAGTGTCCATCCACATTGTATGTCATGTGTGTGTCACATACTCATACGACGCTTCTAATGCAAATGATTTGTGAAGACTTCATATGTTAAACTCCAAAAAGGATGTTATATCTACATGATGCAATTTCTAACTTGCAACTTAACCACAAAACAAATCATGACATAATAACCTAAAAAATTAATTTAGTGAGCGAGTTCTCACCCATAAGCTAAAACAATCGTTGCGACTCTTCTTATGCAGAAATTTCTCTTGTCGTGCGCTCGCCGTTTGTCATTCTCTACACTCGAATTCACCTTTCTGGCTCTAGAATTTGCATACGACCTCCAATCATCACTAAACTTTGTCACTAGCACAAAAATGTAACAAGCCGGATTTTCAAAACCAATTAGAATTTTTATTTTGGCTATTTTAATGGATTTTGAATATTTAAATTGATTTATTTTAAATAATAACGACTAAAATTTATTTAAATCAAAGTTAGAACATATAAATTTATTTTAATTATAAAACGAGCCTGAAATGGCGTAGTAGTTTGAAAATTCAATTTCAAATTTCAAATTAATGTACTGGATTCAAAATAAATCGAATTTCAGTAAAACAAGAAATATTTGAATCTGTGTAATTATAACTTTCTAATGAATGTGAACAATCCAGATTTCGTAATATAAATTGAAAGTTATGTCCAGTTTAAAATTTAAAATAGTCGCTATGGAATTTATATATTTTTTTAAATTAAATATAGACCGTAAAAATAGCCATTTTGCAAAAGACCTCCGTTTTCGATGAAACCTCTTTTGTTGGATCTAGAATGTCAAATTATTGCTAGATTCCAATTTTCATAATTGTAACAACCTACACTCTACGCATCGGGGGATCGTAGAATATTTATTTCTTTCCCATATGAAGTCGTATGGTCATGTAACTTTGGGAAACAACCATTAGTTCCTATGTTCATGATTTTTGTCGATTTTAAATGACCGTTTTGCCCCTAGCTGATCTTGTTTTTCCATTACTTTTGACTGGAAAGGAATTTGACCTGAAACCCCATCCATTAGTTTCGTTTGATGGTTTACCTTTCCGTAGAGTGGTCATAATAGCCAAACGGACTCACCGTTTGGGAGATATGGCTGAAATAAGGTTTGGAAGGTGAAAAACTGCTTAACCGAGCCAAATAGGGTGATTAGTGAATGTGCCCATAACCCATTTCGGGATTAGGGTTATGGGGGGGGGGGCTAAAAAGGGTTAGAGATTCATTCCATTTCAGTTTTCTAGCCTCCACTTACCTCTTAGAAACCCTTAAAATGGCCTCCAACCTCTAAATCACCTCCAAACCACTTTCTACTTGAAGATTGGGCTTAGCAACATCAAATCAAGAGAGATCAACACCAAATCAACATTTGAGCTGCTGTTTAGCATTGGGATTCGCACCAAATCAGAGATTTATTTCAGATCTAAGTTTTATTTATGGCTAAGTTGAGTGATTTGCATAGTTCCTCGCTAATCATGGCTAATTAAGGGTAACCAGTGTTAATTAGCGAATTTATACACTAATAAATTTTGGAAAAATACTCATAAATTCTTAAATAATGTTTTAGACCTCTGATATGAGTTTGGGTTAATTTGGTTAAGTTTTGCTAATCATATCATTAGTTTCACCTAAACATGCTTAGGGGAAAATATGGGGTTTTGGGTATGTTTGATCCATTTTACATGCTATGATTATTGTTTTGATGTTTGTGGTCGATTATACATGTTGCTATGACTGTATGGTATGCTTTGTGATTGATTGGAATAGTTGAAATGGTCGAAAACGCCGTCGAGTGGCGTAAACTACTTGCTGGAAAAAGTGTAGGAAGACATCCGAACCGGATCGGATCAGTTAGGAGGACCTGATCCGCTCTCACACTTTACACTTCGATCCACTCGCACTTCTCGTGGTACGCATCATCCGATCCGACCTGCCTAGAGTTCTCCGACCCGATCCGCCATGGTACCCCGACCCGAACCTACTACGACTGGGCTTGGAGATTACGACCCGACCCGAGGTGCTTTAGAAGAGGCCGATCCGAACTGTGGCAAGTTGGAGACCCTGACCCGATCCGACAGGGATGATGAAGACCCGATCTGATCCAGTGAAGAAGGAGCATTCTGATCCGAACCGAACTGATGACTAGGGGGAGATCCGAATCGATCCGGTGATGACCAATAACCCGAGATGCAAAGGTAGTCCAAATCGAAGTTAGAGCTCAGGATCCAGTTGGGAACCAATGAGTTCACTTCATGGTTGGGCTTCGCTGCGGGACGTGTGCTAAGGAGTTGTCGACGTTCAAAACTTCGATTCACCACTGAAAATGGAAGATGGGATACTTATCAGTGCAGTAGAGTCACTATGACTCGAGGGGCAAGATGATGGTAGCAAGACTACGTTATCTGTGCAGTAGAGTCATTATGACTCGAGGGGCAAAGTGATGCGTAGTAAGACTATGAGCCAGTGCAGTGGGGTCATTGTGACTCCATGTGGGAGAGTGGACATAGTAAAGGATTAGTAAGGCTATGAGCCAGTGCAGTGGGGTCATTGCGACTCCATGGGGCAAAGTGGACATAGCAAAGGATTAGTGGCTATGTATCAGTGCAGTGAAGCCATTTATGACTTCATGGGGTAAAGTGATCATAGTAAGGTATGTAAGGTGATCGAAGTGGTGAATATCGTATGCTTTACGCACTGAGTGAGAGATGTGAGGATGGATGCTATGTTTGATTGTTTGCCATCACTATGATATGCACACCTCCACCCCCGTTATCTTTACACCATTTGAAATGGCACCTTGGAGTGTTGTACGGTATGTAGTGCTAACTCTTTGGTTGCAGGTTCAGGTATGGTTTAGTCTACCTGTTATTGTTCTGTTTAGATGCTTATCGCTCATACCAGGCTTTATGTCTGACCCAGAGTTTTATGTCTCTTCTTATTACTCTGGGTGCTCACACGAGCAGACTAGAGACAGGTTAGCTGGTGATGCGCGAGTAGCTGATTCAGAGGCGAGCAGGAGGCTTCCACGTATGATATATAGATATTCTCCCTGTGTCGTTGGTGGTCGCTACTTGGGCATTCGTAGTGTACCTCCTTTATCTTGCTTTTGTTTTTGAGACAGTTTGAAAAGTTGTAATAATGTTAGCTTTGGATCATAAGTTGTACTTGGATTTTCCGTTGCTATGTTAGTTTGTTTCAGCTTATGCATTGTCTCACCTATTTTATGTCAAGTATGTTGTTATTATATTTTGTTCCATGCGTTGTGAGACATTTTACAGGTTCCTTGTTAGTTTATTTCCTCCTTCCCTTTCCTTCTGACGACCGTCCCGTGCTAACGGGACATGTGTACACTGCACTTTTGGAGTAAATTTCGGTTGGTGCGGGGCGGGCCATCACATTTGGTATCAGAGCTCTAGGTTGCGTAGTTAACCTAGGGAAAGACACTAGGGAGAGATAGTACGTATATGAGAGAGCGTATTTGCGATTACTTTGGTTTTCAAAAGCTATATATATATACACACTATTAGTAGTATAAGGATGAAGTCGTACTACACTAGCACCACTATGGGTTCGTTAATTGTTTCCTCTTTACAGATTGAACGATGAGCCGATATGCTAGAGGTGCTGGTAGGGGGACCAATAATGGGAATGCTCCTGACATGAGGACGATGTTCACCAACTTCATGAGGGAGATGTTTAGGGATGTTCAAGGGTAGTTCCCAATCCAGGAAATGGTGGTGGTCCAGTAGTGCAGGCGCCTAGGGTCAATTTCGCCAAGTTGTGCGAGGATTACACTAACCTTGGTGGGAAGCCGTTCCACGGAACGGAGTCGGCCACAGATGTTCAAGATTGGTTGGATAGCTGTGATCGTATCTTCGAAGACTTAGGTACCGAGGATGCGATGAAGAGAAGGCTAGCGTCTCGTCAGCTGCAAGGGCGAGCGATGAATTGGTGGAATGCCATTAGAACAGCTACTCCAGAAGATTAGGTTACTTGGGATCAGTTCAAGGCTGGCTTTAGCGAGAAGTTCATTCCCGCTGCCCAGAAGTCAGTGTTGTTTAAGAGATTCTTGGAACTCAAGCAGAATGGTAGGGCGGTCTCGGACTATATTGCTGAGTTTGACACTTTATCGAAGTATGGACTATCTCTTATTGATACTCCTGAGAAGAAGAATGAGAAGTTCATTACTGGTTTGGACGGATACTTGGGGGAAAGGCTTATCAACCACATCGATGAGACTTTTGAATCGACTGTGGGGAAAGCTTTGAGATCAGAGAGTCTTTACCCTAAGCCAAAGACTGAGGCTGCATCTGCAGAAGGGCTGAAATCGCAAGCGGGCGGTGGAGGCAAGAATAACTCTCAGAATAAGAGGAAACGGAACCAATCTAAGGATGGCCACAAAAAGAACAAGAAAGATGTTGAGTGCTTCAGCTGTGGTAAGAAGGGCCATTTTGCTAAAGAATGTCGGGCCAAGCCAGCGGATAGGAAGTGCTATAACTGTGGCCAAGTGGGACATCATAAGGATAAGTGTCCGCAATGTCTTAAGGAGAAACAGATTGTGAAAGCATATGCTATTGATGATGTTCCTTCTTCGTCGAATGCCCCAACTGCGGTGGAGAAAGGAAAGAATGTCGTTATCCAAGGTATGCTTTCTATTTATGATGTACCAGTTCGAGTTTTGTTTGATACTATGGCTTCCCGTTCCTTTATATCTAGTGACCCGGTAAATAGGTTGGGACTGGAACCCGAGATAGTCGATAGACTGTTGGTTGTGACGAACCCGATTGGTGGTTCGACTAGCCTTAGTATGTTTTGCCGAAATTTGGTCTTATCGAGTCATGGATGTATGTTTGTTTGTGATTGCTTTGTTTTGGGCTTTACTGGGTATGTCATTATATTGGGGGTCGATTGGCTCCAAAGATATGGGGTGGTGGTAGACTGTGAGGGCTTTTTAGTGACAGCTAGAGCGGATGATGGGCAGAGGGTAGTGTTTGGTGGTCTACCCGGTGATGGGGTAATGGCTAGTTTTCTAAATTTCCTCGACCTCCCGCATAGTGAGTTGTCAGGGTTGCCCGTAGTTGGCCAGTATCCGGATGTCTTCGAGGAAGTGACCGGGCTTCCATCACACCGAGAGATTGAGTTCCGTATTGATTTAGTGAAAGATGCCAGACCTATAGTGATGCCACTTCGTCGTATGGCACCAAGGGAGCAGCGAGAGCTCGGGGTGCAAGTCAGCAGTCTTTTGAAGAAGGGATTTATTAGAAGAAGTGTCTCCGAGTGGGGAGCACCAGTTGTGTTTGCCACTAAGGCAGATGGTTCCCTTCATTTGTGTGTGGACTATCACGAGTTGAATATGGTAACGAGGAAGAATAAGTATCCTCTACCGCAGATAAATGATTTGTTTGATCAACTGGAAGGAGCAAGAGTGTTCTCCCAGTTGGACCTCGCGACAGGATTTCATCAGCTTCGAGTAGCGGATGAGAGTGTTCCGAAAACGGCATTTAGGACGTCGTCTGCATTCTATGAGTGGTTGGTCATGCCGTTTGGGTTGACCAATGCACCAACCTACTTTGTGGATCTTATGAATCGAGTGTTCAGCGATCAGTTGAATAAGTTTGTTCTTGTGTTCGTAGACGATATCCTTGTTTACTCGAGGACAGAGGAGGAACACAAGGGACACTTGAGGATAGTGATGGAGGTGTTGAGGAAACACCAATTGAAAGTGAAATTCTCTAAGTGTCACTTCTGGAGGAGGGAAGTGAGATTCTTGGGCCATGTTGTTTCAGAGAATGGTATTGCCGTGGACCGTGCGAAGGTGGCTACGGTACAGGATTGGCCTACGCCCAATAATGCAACAGATGTAAGAAGTTTCTTAGGGTTCGTTGGATATTATCGTAAGTTTATCCAGGACTTCCCCAAGATAGCAGCACCGTTGACTCAGTTGACTAAGAAGAATCAGGCCTTCGTCTGGGACGGAGTGTGTGAGAATGCATTCAAGAGTCTAAAAGAAAGGTTGCCGCGTGCGCCAGTGTTTGTCATTCCTAAAGGGAATGAAGAGATGACGGTATACACGGATGCTTGTGGTACCAGACTAGGTGTTGTATTGATGCAAGGAGGTAGGGTTGTAGCTTATGCTAGTCGGCAACTAAAGCCACATGAGAAAAGGTACCCTACCCATGATTTGGAATTGGCCGCGATCGTGTTTGCGCTAAAGATGTGGAGACATTATCTCTTGGGAGAAAAATTCGAGTTGTTTACTGATCATAAATCGTTAAAGTATCTCTTCTCCCAGAAGGATCAGAATCTCCGTCAGCAGAGATGGTTAGAGATCTTGGCTTCGTATGATTTTGATATCGCATACACACCTGGGAAAGGTAATGAGGTAGCCGATGCCTTTAGTAGGAGACATGCCAGTTTAGGGGCTATGTTTCTTGAATGGAAGCAACTGAAGTATATCGCAGGGTTTGATTTCAGACCAAAGTGCGATTTGGATCCAGAAATGCTAGCTAGTTTGGCGATCAGACCTACTTTGATAGCGCGGATTGGTTCCAGCCAGAGGGACGATCCTAATCTATTGGAAATCATCTCTAAGTTAGAGATGACCATCGACGGTGAGGAGATGAATTTGTATGGGCTTGATTGAGATGGATGGCTTAGAAAGAATGGAAGACTAGTTGTACCCAACGTGAAAGGGTTGAGAGATGAAGATCTTAGAGAATGTCATCGCTCAAAACTGACTATACATCCCGGTGGTAATAAGATGTATCGAGACATGAAGCAGATTTACTACTGGGAAGGGATGAAAAGAGACGTTGGGAAGTTTATATCCAAATGCATGAATTGCCAGCTAGTTAAAGCCGAGCAAAAGAAGCCTAGTGGTTTATTGCAACCATTAGAAATTCCCGAATGGAAATGGGAGCAAGTCTCGATGGATTTCATCGATGGTTTACCAAGGACTAGATCGGGACATGATAGCATTTGGGTAATTATGGATCGATTGACTAAGAGTGCAAGATTTATACCAGTCAAATCGACCAGAACGATAACTAAGTTAGCAGAATTGTATATGAAGTGGGTAGTGAGATTTCATGGAGTACCTAAAAGCATTGTGAGTGACCGAGACCCGTTGTTTACTAGTGGGTTTTGGAAGAGCTTACAATAGGCTCTAGGGTCAGAATTACATCTCAGTACCGCATATCATCCTCAGACCGACGGTCAGACGGAGAGGGTGAATCGTATATTGGAAGATCTCTTGAGAGCATGTATATTGGATTTTGGTGGATCATGGGATGACCATTTGCATCTAGTAGAGTTTGCATATAATAATAGCCACCAATCCAGTGTCGGTATGGCTCCATATGAAGCTTTGTACGGAAGACCGTGCAAGTCACCATCATGTTGGATAGAGACTGGCGAGAAGTTTATTCTTGGACCAGATGTGGTGAGGGAAACTTCAGATAAGATTAAGATCATTCAACAAAGAATGAAGGCTGCCTAGGATAGGCAGAAGAGTTATGCTGATAAAAGGAGAAGAGACTTAAAATTCTCCGTTGGTGACTTGGTGTTTGTTAAGGTTTCTCCGTTGAAGAGCGTGATACGATTTGACAGGAGAGACAAGTTGGCACCAAGATTTGTTGGCCCATTCCCAGTTCTTGAACTAGTTGGGAATTTGGCATATAGAGTTGACTTACCCGAGAAGATGGCGGGAGTTCACAACGTATTTCATGTTTCCCAGTTAAGGAAGTTCGTTCATGACCCAGACATGACTATTTCACCTGATCAGTTAGAGGACTTCGAAGTAGAACCCGAGGCGATTGGGAACCGCAAGCCGATTCGTATTGTCGAGCACGATACGAAGCAACTTCGAAGGAAGGTGGTGAAGCTAGTCAAGCTTCAGTGGGGCGAGAACGAGAATGACTGTACTTGGGAGATAGAGGAGAGCATTAGAAAGACGTATCCATAACTCTTTGCCTGGTAAGATTTATTTTGCAATTTAGTTATTCCGCATGCTAGGATAAACTTGTTTTGCATGTTTGATTGTGGTTTTATAATTGATAGGCATGCGGGAACCTTGTGTGTGTTTTGGTTAGGAAATTTCGGGGCCGAAATTTCTTAAAGGGGGGAGAATGTAACAACCCGCATTCTACGCATCGGGGGATCGTAGAATATTTATTTCTTTCCCATATGAAGTCGTATGGTCATGTAACTTTGGGAAACAACCATTATAGTCATTTCCTATGTTCATGATTTTTGTCAATTTTTAAATGACCGTTTTGCCCCTAGCTGATATTGTTTTGGCCATAACTTTTGACTGGAAAGGAATTTTGACTTGAATCCACTTCCATTAGATTCGTTTGATGGTTTACCTTTCCGTAAAGTGGTCATAATAGCCAAACGGACTCACCGTTTAGGAGATATGGCTGAAATAAGGTTTGGAAGGTGAAAAACTGCTTAACCGGGCCAAGTAGGGTGATTAGTGAATGGGCCCATAACCCATTTCGGGATTAGGGATATAGGGGGGCTGAAAAGGGTTAGAGATTCATTCCATTTCAGTTTTCTAGCCTCCACTTACCTCTTAGAAACCCTAAAAATGGCCTCCAACCTCTAAATCACCTCCAAATCACTTTCTACTTGAAGATTGGGCTTAGCAACATCAAATCAAGAGAGATCAACACCAAATCAACATTTGAGCTGCTGTTTAGCATTGGGATTCGCACCAAATCAGAGATTTATTTCAGATCTAAGTTTTATTTGTGGCTAAGGTGAGTGATTTGCATAGTTCCTCATAATCATGGCTAATTAAGGGTAATTAGTGTTAATTAGCGAATTTGTACACTAATAAATTCTGGAAAAATACTCATAAATTCTTAAATAATGTTTTAGACTTCTGATATGAGTTTGGTTTAATTTGGTTAAGTTTTGCTAATCATATCATTAGTTTCACCTAAACATGTTTAGGGGAAAATATGGGGTTTTGGGTATGTTTGATCCATTTTACATGCTATGATTATTGTTTTGATGTTTGTGGTCGATTATACATGTTGCTATGACTGTATGGTATGCTTTGTGATTGATTAGAATAGTTGGAATGGTCGAAAACGCCGTCGAGTGGCGTAAACTGCTTGCTTGAAAAAGTGCAGGAAGACATCCGAACAGGATCGGATCGGTTAGAAGGACCCAATCCGCTCTTACACTTTACACTTCGATCTACTCGCACTTCTCGTGGTACGCATCATCCGATCCGACCTGCCTGGAGTTCTCCGACCCGATCCGCCATGGTGCCCCGGCCCGAACCGATGTACTACGACTGGGCTTGGAGATTACGACCCGACCCGGGGTGCTTTAGAAGAGGCTGATCCGAACCGTGGCAAGCTAGAGACCCCGACCCGATCCGACAGGGATGATGACGACCCGATCTGATCCAGTGAAGAAGGAGCATTCCGATCCGAACCGAACAGATGACTAGGGTGAGATCCGAACCGATCCGGTGATGACCAATAACCCGAGATGCAAAGGTAGTCCAAATGGAAGTTAGAGCTCAGGATCCAGTTGGGAACCAATGAGTTCACTTCATGGTTGGGCTTCGCTGCGGGACATGTGCTAAGGAGTTGTCGATGTTCACAACTTCGATTCACCACTGAAAATGGAAGATGGGCTACTTATCAGTGCAGTAGATTCACTATGACTCGAGGGGCAAGGTGATGGTAGCAAGACTACGTTATCAGTGCAGTAGAGTCATTATGACTCGAGGGGCAAAGTGATGCATAGTAAGACTATGAGCCAGTGCAATGGGGTCATTGTGACTCCATGGGGCAGAGTGGACATAGTAAAGGATTAGTAAGGCTATGAGCCAGTGCAGTGGGGTCATTGCGACTCCATGGGGCAAAGTGGACATAGAAAAGGATTAGTGGCTATGTATCAGTGCAGTGAAGCCATTTATGACTTCATGGGGCAAAGTAATCATAGCAAGGTATGTAGGGTGATCGAAGTGGTGAATATCGTATGCTTTACGCACTGAGTGAGAGATGTGAGGATGGATGCTATGTTTGATTGTTTGCCATCACTATGACATGCACACCCCCACCCCCGTTATCTTTACACCATTTGAAATGGCACCTTGGAGTGTTGTACAGTATGTAGTGCTAACCCTTTGGTTGCAGGTCCAGGTTCAGGTATGGTTTAGTCTACCTGTTATTGTTCTGTTTAGATGCTTATCGCTCATACCAGGCTTTATGTCTGACCCAGAGTTTTATGTCTCTTCTTATTACTCTGGGTGCTCACACGAGCAGACTAGAGACAGGTTAGCTGGTGATGCGCGAGTAGCTGATTCGGAGGCGAGCAGGAGGCTTCCACGTATGATATATAGATATTCTCCCTGTGTCGTTGGTGGTCGCTACTTGGGCATTCGTAGTGTACCTCCTTTATCTTGCTTTTGTTTTTGAGACAGTTTGAAAAGTTGTAATAATGTTAGCTTTGGATCATAAGCTGTACTTGGATTTTCCGCTGCTATGTCAGTTTGTTTCAGTTTATGCACTGTCTCACCTGTTTTATGTCAAGTATGTTGTTATTATATTTTGTTCCATGCGCTGTGAGACATTTTACAGGTTCCTTGTTAGTTTATTTCCTCCTTCCCATTCCTTCTGACGACCGTCCCGTGCTAACTGGACATGTGTACATCGCACTTTTGGAGTAAATGTCGGTTGGTGCGGGGCGGGCCGTCACAATAATAATTGGAATTAATATGTGAGCGTGGCAAAAGACAATGCGTTTGGTCAATTCAGTTTGAATTTAATCGACTAGAAAATGCTCATTTTTCAAACGGCCTCCAAATTCGAAAAACTAGTTTTGTTAGGGCTGTATGATCAAAACATAACTAGATTTATTTTTCTGTAATTTTTGGAGTCAGTATGTGGCCCCAGTAAATTAAAATGTACGTTTAAATTCAATATATATTGATTTATATTTTAATTTTGTTGAAAACTAATCGAAATGATAGAATTGGCTTACGAAATATATCTCATTGTGTACGGAATAGGGATATTTGGCTAGGGGCGACAATCGCTGAGTTTGATTTGGAGTCCGGAACATTAAACAAGAAATTTGCGGATTAATTAATAATTAAATAATATTAAATATATATATATTCAAATAACTGGAAACCCTCGTTCATTTGTGTTCTCCACTGGCCCTAACTAAAGCGAATGGCCAAGAACATCCGATTTTCAAGCCTTAAAATCGCCATTTTAGGCTCGTTATATAATTAAAATAAATTTATTCGTTCTAACTTCATTTAAAATAAATTTTTTGTCATTATTATTTAAAAGAAATTATTTTTAATATTCAAAATTCATTAAAATAGCTAAAATAAATTTTAGTAATTGGTTTTGATTTTCCAGGTTGTTACAATCTCCCCCACTTAAAATCTTTTCGTCCTCGAAAAGGAACGGAGCTGAATGTTGTTTAACTATCCAACTCAACTTTCATTCTGGCTTTCATTCTTCAGCTTTTCAGTTTCTAAGAATTTCTAATTTTTCAAAAATTTAACTAACAACCTAAATTTTCGAAAAATTTCGCTATAACCTCCTTTGTATGGGGAGACATTTAAAACCGCAACTAGCCACATAGGGCCCTCATCATCCAAAAAGAAAAAGAAAAAGCCAAGCGGCTAGCCAATTAGCTCATAAAATCTTCCAAACCCAATAAATATAGTAAACATGTACCGATTTGTCGGGCATATAATTTTATTCCTTTCCCTTGCCTCCTTTCTATGATCTGTTCAATATATATACATATATATACATGCAATTCCAACCAATTTTCAATTCAGTTAAATATTTGATGCAATTTGGCTAAATTTACTTTTATTCACATGTTGGTTTAAATGAATAATCACATAACACAATCAACAATCAGCAATCAATTAGTTGATTAACGTTTCAAACACATAACTTTAATACATAATCAAAATCATATTTTTAATGCCAATTCACAACAATAACCCTATCTAGTTTTGGTTCTCACACCAGTCAATTGGAAATATATAGATATCCCACATTCGAAACTCCAACATAAACTCTGATGATGAGTACTCAATCATCAGAATCATCTCCAGGCTACTAGAGTGTGATTCTATATCTATCCAGTATATTTGAGGCTTCGAATACATGTTAATTACACATATATTCAAAATCTTTATATACTCGATTGTCCAAATTCAATCCAAAATAAATACTCAAATACGTATAATATAATATAATTTTCAAAACAAAATTTGTTTTCATTTTTATTTTAAAAATAACACTCTTTGAACTCATTCTAGGATACTACTGATCCTATCTCTAACGAGTCATTCTCATTGGATATTACTAATCCAATCTCTAATGGATTCTTTCGTTCAGTTCTAATATTTCTTATTCTCGAGCTCTGTAAACCAAAGCTCTGATGCCAACTGAAATGACCCAAAGGAAAGCCCGGATTGAGTTGAGAACACGACAAATCAGAATGCAAACAGAAGAACATTTCATTGCTATTATAACAATTTACATCAGAGTACAAGAATATACAGAGTATGAACAAATAATATACAATTGATAAATATCAGAGATTTACAAATTATAATGCAGTGGAAAATAATACGAAAGACCACTGAAAGAAATACACGGATACTGAGCGTTCCGAATATAGTTCCAGCTATAAACCAAGATCCTGTGAATATAATATCTGCAAAACCAAAACTACTTGCTGCCCATGTAGAAAATAAGGGCACCCAGAGTTTAGGTTAAAACAATAAACTCCAGGTCAGTCATTTGACTGATGTGAGAACTAAAACAGTCATTAAATCATTATTTTAAAAATAAAGTAAATCAAGGGACTACGCCCTAAAACACAGAACGATTTTAACCCCAAGAATACCAATGCATATAACAAACAGCGCAATGCTTTTTGGAAAAATGAAGCTATTATTAGACCCAGGTCCCATCACACAATGCAATGCAAGCCAAAGGATAGGATTTTCCCTTATAATAGCCAAACATGCATGGTACGTTTAAAACAAATCATTTGATATTATAATAAGTTTATAGTGCCAAAAACAGCTTCAAATATAAATGTATCAATAATAGATGACATAGTATCCCATTCTACTATGTCGCCATATGGGTTTACGACTAAAACTGAAATGTCATGTATTGGAAGTTGGATTTCCATTCTACTAGGCGCCTCAGTTATATCGGTCACTACGGGGCCGATGGAACCAGTCCTAGCTAGAAGGAAACGCATGTCCTCCCCGAATTCCTCTCCCGTTTCTGCTTCACATCGGGGTGTGAGGCTCGGGAATTAACGTTATACACAAAGCTATGTTATATTAAAGTCATGCTTTGATCATCAACCACAAGACTTTGCTTTTCAATAGAAGCCTTGATCATTTGCATCTCAGCATGTAACACAGGCAATTCACGCCATGCGATTGATGTCTATCGATATATAACCTCTGAGCTCGTACGTCTCCGAGAAGGGCGTTAAGCAAGAGAATAAATTCTCCACCGCCAAATAGATATATATATATTTAATAGAGATCAACCAACACAGAATAAAATCCAATGTCAGACACACATCCATTTACAAGTCCATTCAAATTCTAAACGAAATCGAAGGCACCTTATTCCTCGTCCCATATGTCCAATACAGGAGAAAGGTCCTTGCATATCCGGTAGATCTCCAAGTACGTCTGGACGATCACCACTTATTACCTCATCTTGGGTGTACAGCCCAATCAAGACATTAGTAATCATCCAAACGAGAAGACCTCCGGTCTTCAACCACCGTCTTCATCGTCGACATATCGTCGAATCAGTTATTCAGAATGGGTATAAACACGACCTTTCTGAATAATCTGCGTATATTATAATCAAGAGATATAAACACACAACATATTCCTCATTCCAATTCAGAATATTCTTTTATTCAAATATTCACATTTTTAGGGAAAGGATCCCATTAATTTTATCAAATATAAATTCTTTAAATTTATTCTTTAATCATCCTTTGGATATCAATTCAAACCATATTAAGGTTTTTGTAACAACTCGGAATTTTGGAACCAATTAAAAAATTTTATTTTAGCAATTTTAAAGGATTTTGAATATTTGAAATGATTTATTTTAAATAATAACGACTAAAAATTTATTTTAATCGAAGTTAGAACGAATTTATTTATTTTAATTATAAAGGAGTTAGAAACAGCACGGTAGTTTGAAAATTTGAATTTGAACTTTGACTGAATGTACATAATTCAAAATTAAAACCAAAAATATTTAAATTTGTTTAATTATATCTTTCTAACAGATCTGAAAAATTGAAATTTCATAGCAGGAATAAAAAGTTATATCCATTTTAAAATTTAAAATAGTCGCTATGGAATTTATATATGTATTTTAATATAATAAATAGCCATTTTGCAAATGACCTCCATTTTCGGTTAATCCACTTTGGTTGGATCCGGAATGTCAAATTATTGGAAGATTACAATTTTCATAATTTTTGGAATTAATATGTGAGCGTGGCAAAAGAAAACATGCTTCGTCAATTTAAGTCAAATTGGATCGACCAAAAATTGGCCATTTTTCAAACGTTCTCCAAATTCGATGAAATTAATTTTTTTCGACCGTATCATCAACACATAGCTAGATTTATTTTTTGGGAATTTTTAGAGTTAGTTTGTGGCCTCGGTAAATTTAAATGTACGATCAAATTAAATAATTAAATGAATTATATTTTAGTTTGAAGAAAACAAGCTAAAAACGATCGAATGGGCTGATAAGACCTAGCCCATTGTGTCCGGAAGGGGGGTATTTGGCTGGGGAAACATTCTTTGGGCTGGAACTGGAGTTATTAAGAAGTAATGGGTTTTTTTTGTAAATGGGAACATTTAATAATATAATATTATAAACAACCCTAAAATCTAAACCCTAATCTACTATTCTTAGCAGCCGCCTTCAGTATTGGATGGACATTCTCATTCGAAATCCGATCCCAAATCACACCCAAATTACAGCTAATTAGATCGTGAATTCAAAACAAAAATGGAAGGGGTTTCATCGATCTCTAAATTGGTACGGATCAGATCATGTTTAGGGGGGTGTCATGCTCAAATTTGGAGCTCAAAAGCTTGGCGTTTGCACGCAATTCAAGAAGGCAGTGGGCCTTCGAGTTGGCCGATATTGATGGTGGAGGTGGAGCTTGGCACGGGCTAAAATGTGCTGCGTTCTGACCGAGGCACAGGTGGAGGAGATGGTGCGCGCAGACGAGTGATGTGGGCGTGTTTTTCTTCGTTCGGCGGCTCGGAACAATACGGGGAAGAAGAGCGGCCTAACTTTTTAATAAAGTAATTAGCTAATTAATTAGTTAATTAGTCATGTTTTATTATTTAATTATATAACGAAAAGGTTAAACTGTCATATCTCTCTCAAACGAAAACAGAATTCGATGATTTCAGTTTCGATGGAACCGTGAGGACGAGATCTATGCGATGAAACATGCCAGAGCAGAAACGGAGCTTGCTACGAATTTAGGCAAATTCAAAACCTAATGTGAGAATTCTATTTTTTAAATAATTAAAATAGAATTGTTAACAAAATGAAGTTATCACTTTTATTCATTTTGTTGAAATGGAATTGTAAACAAAATAAAGTTATCATTTTTAGTCATTTTGTTGAAATAAAATTGTCAACAAAATAAAAGAATCATTTTTAATCATTTTGTTGAAATAGAATTGTCAACAAAATAAAAGAATCATTTTCAATCATTTTGTTGAAATCGAATTGTCAACAGAATAAAAGAATCATTTTTAATCATTTTATTGAAATGGAATTGTCAACAAAATAAAAGAATCATTTTCAATCATTTTGTTGAAATGGAATTGTCAACAAAATAAAAGAATCATTTTCAATCGTTTTGTTGAAATGGAATTGTCAACAAAATAAAAGAATCATTTTCAATCATTTTGTTGAAATGGAAATGTCAACAAAATAAAAGAATCATTTTCAATCATTTTGTTGAAATGGAATTGTCAACAAAATAAAAGAATCATTTTTAATCATTTTGGTCGAAATAGAATGGCAACAAAATAAAAATATCATTTTTATTGTCAAATTTTACATTAGAATTTGTATACACATTAAAGAGACATTTTTATTGTCAAATTATACATTAGAATTGTATACAAATTAAAGAGACATTTTTTATATGTTATGTTATACATTAGAATTTGTCTGCAAATTAAAATAAATATTTTTATGTGTCATGTTATACATATACAATTAAAAACATTTCTTTTTATTTGTTAAAATTAAAAATAGAAATTGCATACAAATAATGGAAATAAAATTATCTTTTTATTTGTCATTGGCAACGATGTCATGTAAATAAATTACATTTTATTTCACATTGGAAATGTAGAAAATGTAATGTAAATAAATTACATTTTATTTGACATTAGGAATATGTAGTGAATTAATGCAAATAAAATAGAGTTTTATTTGACATTAGAGAAATGTAGAAATGTATGCAAATAAAATACATTTTTATTTGACATTAGAAATGTATGCCAATAAAATACCTTTTTATTTGACATTAGAGAAATGTAGAAATGTATGCAAATAAAATACATTTTTATTTGACATTAGAAATGTAGAAATGTATGCAAATAAATTACCTTTTTATTTGACATTAGAGAAATGTAGAAATGTATGCAAATAAAATACATTTTTATTTGACATTATAAAAATGTAGATATGTTATGCAAACAGAGCATTCTTTTATTTGACATGTTAAACACGTTAGTGAAATCGTCGAATGATTTATATTTATATTTAATTTACATAAAGTAAAATTAATTGAATCACGCGCGGTAGTTCGCGTTTCGGAATCGCAACTTTAAACGATTATACCGAAAGATCCGACCGTCAGATTTTCCCAAAATTGGAACTGTTAGGTCCGCTTTGGGAAGATCTTTCCAATGACATAAAATTCATTAAAATTCAAAAGTTAAATTTTTAGAAAAGTGTAAATCAAATTTGGGTAAAAATAGCTCCAGGGCCGCCTATTGGCCCGAAGCGTCGTTAAATTAAATTGGACTATTTTTATATAAATAAAAATAGCAATAAATTGTTATAAAATAATATTAACAAAATGAAATGATTTAAATTATAATTATTCGAGAATTATTCGAAAATACCGAGTTCAATCTCATTTCAAATAATTATACGACGATTTAAATCAAAGGTATTGAATATGGTGTTTGAAGACTGGCGATCTTCGCATCGAATGGAAAACTACTGATGCCTTTGATTGGAGTTGCTGCCTTGAAAGGGTTACAATAGTAGTTGTCCGGATGTACTTGTTGATTTTCCGGATTAAGCGAGCACCTCTCTTCCGTATTGGACATACGGGATGAGGAATAAGGTGTCTCCGGTTTCGTTCAGATCCAGAACGGACTTGTTAATGGATGTGTGTCTGATATTGGATTTCATTCTATGTGAATTGATTTCTACTTAATATATATCTGTTTGGTGGTGGAGAATTTATTCTCTTATTTAACACTCTTCTCCGAGATGCATGAGCTTAGAGGTTATATTGATAGCTATCGGTCGCATGGCGTGGATTGTCAATGTGGCATGCCAAAATGCAAATGATCAAGGGTTTTGTTGAAAAGCAGAGCCTTGTGGTTGATGATCAAAGAACATCTTATTTATGGCATAACTTTGTGTATAAGCATAACTTCACGAGCCTCACACCCAGATATGAGTCAAAAACGGGATAAGGACCGTAGGGACTGCATGCGTTTCTTTCTAGCTAGAATATGTGTTATGGTATGGAGCCCGGATATTTTTACTTATGTGGATGATGGATTATGAGGCCTCGGATATATTGGTCGATAGTGGCCAACTGATAGGCCCAATAGGACCGAGAAACGTATTGTTTAGGAATAACTAATCCACTAAAGTATTTGTGTGGACCGGCCCTACCACATCCAAGGGTTCGCCAGCGTTCGAATCCTGAGATATTTGCTAGAGCGTCTCGAATCGGTGAGGAGCCATCCCTAGCCTCGACTCATGATGGAAACCCAATTTCCATACGACATTATGGTTTTGATTGTATGTAACACCACACCTCCGTTAAGGTCACTCATAAAGGGAATGAATTAACTTCAGTGGAGCGTCATAAGTGTATAGAACAGATAAATTACAAAACAGACAAAATTTAAACAGCGAAAAATAAATAAAAATTTACTTCATTGATAAAAACAGCAGCTTGGTAAAACAGCTTGTACGAAGATTGTTTTCCAACACCAAAACACCAATACCCATTATAACAAAACATATGTCTTGTTTAACAAAAAAAAGAAGCATAAAATGACAATGATATTCCCCAATAAAGCATGAGCCAGCCATAGCAGTGGAATAGAGAGTCCAAAGCAATACATCGTCTATCTTCGAGCTTGGAAAGAAAACAAAGCTAAGTGGTAATATTCCCTCCCTGTAAACCGGGGGGGGGGAGAAAAGAGAGCGAAACAAAACAGAGTCAGACATAAAGCCTAGTAAGTCCAGTGATTATTCAGCATGTAAACAAGTAAAAGGATCATGACATGAATAAACTAAATACCAGAAATAACCACGATAATAAGCATAACAAGACAACAAATGATGATCGTTAAATATGACAAGGTACACAAGATGAACAGGATAAGATGACTGCGCTACTTATTATTAAGATATTTCCTACATCGCACTATTTACTAAGACACCTTGGTTAAGAGAGTAACTCTCTCAACCCCGAAGACCGAAATCAACATCAGATTGACCCCCAAGGAATTACCCAACTCAACCAACCTTATGTTACCACACTATTACAAGATTACACCGCACCATTTGATATGACAAGGCAAGATACACTGTATGCGCTTCGGTCGTTCTCTGCTTTCCTATTTTCTCTGCACCACCCAACTAGCATCCTAACTAGTGTTTTTATAGAACGATTTGTATTCCCTACTAGTGTCCTAACTAGTTTCCTATGAAAAAGGATCCCCTACTAGTGTCCCAACTAGTATCCTGTGTTATAAAATAAGGTGATCCTAACCCCGCAATTGTGGTAGCCTTCAGGTGTACATCTAGTATGAGGATCTTACCTCAATCAGCCTAATTTCCATGAAGATGTTAGATGTACCCTTACTACCCTATTGATCAGCTCCCTAACTCGCATGTACGTATCACTTGTGTCATTTGACCTCGCTTGTATGCATTCATTACTTGTGTCATTCGGCCCTGCTTGTACGTAGATACCTGTGCTGGCCCCATCATGGAGTGTATCAATTCCCATGATGGCGACCCAACATGATTCAAAATGCACAGTGCATACTACAGATGCCCAGTGCCTGCTTTTCCACTCCGGAGCACGTGCACGCACATACTCCGTCGAAACTACACTGCTGCACCACCTGTCGCTATTTTGACCACTTATAATCAGCCCAGTAATCTTGCCCCACCCTGCCAAGTTTCAGGGTACCGTGATACATCTATGTGGGTTACTGCTGAAATGGGTCCCCATTACTAAGGTTTTCTAGGGTCTATTCGTATACCCCCAAAATTGGTTAAGTGTTATCCATCCATTCAAGTTAACTTAACCCATCCACACGCCATGTCATGTTGGTTAAGTGTTTCTTATTAACTTAACCCTTTTCATTGATCATGTTGTAATTGGTCAAGTGTTTTCTATTAACTTAACCCCACTCGTTCATTGGTTAAGTGTTAACTTAACCCTACCACTAGTTATGTTACATTGGTTAAGTGTTGCCCTCTTGTGTTACTTAACCCTAACACTTGTCACGTACATTGGTTAAGTGTTGCCCTCTTGTGTTACTTAACCCTACCACTTGTCATGTTACATTGGTTAAGTGTTACCTTAGTTAACTTAACCCTACCATTCTTAGCCTGTCTATTCCTTAGCTTTAATTCATTCATTAAAGCACCAACCTCTCACATATTTATCTTTTAATTAATTTACATATTTACCATTCATGTTTATATGTAAATTATCCACAAGTGTTGTCAAATCAAGTCATGTCCTATGTACCCTCTAAATTATGTCCATAATTCTAGGTATACAAATTCTACCATTTCACATGATTATGAACCAGTTTATGCCAATAGCATGCAGTTTAATATAGCATGCAGTTTAATATTTTTCCCTAACGTCTCCACCGTTATTCGTTCGCATAATTCACATAGAACGTTATGATCACAAATTAGCCTAACTTATAAACAAAAGGGAAAAGAAAGGGACATGTAACATTCCAACAGGCCTAAACAATATAGATCAATACGGGTAGCATAAATTTGGGATAGAACGACATAAACTTAATTAAGCACATGAACGTGATCTTACATTTAAATTAGATCCAATTAACATGTGAACTAGCATAGATCTAATTGTATAAGCATGAACTTATATAGATCTTAAACATGGGTACTAGCTTGGATCTAAACATGTAAGCATGTATGAACATAACTTAGCATGTAACTTACATACATAAAAGAACCACAAATTTAATACAACATGATAGGTTCAATGGTATCAGTCCCAATAATCTCATAGGCATGATAGGTTTTACTATGTCTGTCACAACAGTCCAATAAGCATAAGCAATTCAGAATTGACAAAAGGATAGGCACGAATAGAGTTAGGCATAGTTTTAGATCCAGTTATTGCAGTCGTGATTTCTTATTATGTGTTCACATCTAAATAATGACCGTACTTATAGAAAAAGGATGGATCTTGATTTCTGGGATCTGATTTCTGAATTTAACAAGCTATCCTTTGATGTAGACATTTGATTCTCTAGTTCTTCTAATAGATTCCTAGTTTGAATTTGATTCTCTAGTTTGGGGGTAGATGAATGGAGGCTAGGCTAGTTTGTAGACGTACAACATGACGGCTCCATAGAATGAGTTCTAGGGTTGAGATTTGGGGTGATTATATAGAAGTCTAGGTTTAATTCTACCCTTTAGATTAGTCTAGGGGAATCAGAGATATCAAATTAAAGAGATGTGTCATCTGGCCAACCATGGCATGACACATATGCCGTAATATCTCATAAATCAGTCATTGGCCAATCAGAGGAGGCCACATCATCACAGGGCTGTAAAAATTCATCACAGGAGCTGGATCTGGGAGGGGTCGACTCCCTATGGGGGAGTCGACACATATGTCGACACCCTTATAGGGGGTCGACACTTATGTCGACTCCCCCTGAGGGGGGGGGTCGACACCCCTGAGCGGGAAATTTTCCGCTCAGGCCGCTCTTGCCAGATTTTGAAATTTGAACTATTTTCTGATTTAATTTATTATTATATTTAATTACTGCTTGAACTTGAAATCTTCTGAACTCCATAACTTCTTTATACGGAGTCCGATTCACGCAAACTTAGACTCTATCTCAAGTAGAATTCCGAGACTAACAAAATGGCGTAACCCGTTTCTCTTAATTCCCAATTTTAAAATTAAGTCTTCTTTAATTCGTTGCTTTAATGTTCACAGAAAATACGGGGTGTTACATTCTCCCCTCCTTAAAGGATTTCATCCCCGAAATCTCTAAGTTAAGAAGAATGTATCCTAGCATCCAACATCAATCAACTCAACTATCAATCACAGGCATCCATTGTCCATAAAAAGATTTCTAATGCTTTCATGATCATATGCATAGTGTGTGTTTATGTCCTTATCTAGAGCAAAATCAGGTGGTCTACTGATTCAGTTGACCTCCTTGATGCGAATTATGTCAGTGCTATGAGTCCATCATGTATGCAATTTCTCCTAATCGTATTTTATAACTTCTACATGAGTGCCCAATCATTCATACAAATGCAACATTCATATGATAACACATCAAGTTTCAATCCATATACAAATACATATATGCATATGCAATAGGAAAGTGACTGAGCTGATCTAGTACTTAGTGTGTGTGTGTGTGTGTGTGTTTGTGTGTGTGTGTGTGTTTGTGTGTGTGTGTGTGTGTGTGTGTATGCATCCACGAGCAACCACTAGCAAACACTTGCATCCACCAAACATAACATGTCTCAAACACATATTTACATCCATCGGCTTCTACCTAAGGATCGAGGATAGGACCTAGAGGATATACTTAAAAGACAAAGACTAGCATGCAAACAAACTTTTACAGAAAAAGAGAGATCAAGGATATACCCTCAAACGGGTATGATGCGCGTATCTAGTCTTCAACCTTCTAAGTCGCATCTTCTTGAGCTTCAGCCCATTGTGCTCTGACTGTCTTAACTTCACAATTGCGTAGCTTCTTAATTTCTGTTTCCAAAATATGAGTTGGAACTCATTTCACTGTCGCCTCTCATTCCACCCCTTCTCCTTCTAGTATACTCGGCACTACAACTTCTGCTATGTCTTACTAAAAAGGTCTTTCAAAATTCACTAGAGGGTATTCCATGTGGAAGAACTATCTCTTGAAAATAAATAGATGCTAACCATGTTACCAGGTGTAGTTATTAAGGTGATTAGAGGTTTCTTCTCTACTTAACTTATCCATTGCGTCAACTATCTGAGAGTCTTTTCTTTGTGAAGTCCCTATTTGATTCAAAAGCATAGGTCTTATTCCTAGCGATGCCAACTACTAACTTCACCGAAGGTTTTAAAATCAAAGGTTGATATATATTCTGAACTTTTCCTTTTCACATAAAGAGGACTTGAAGTCAACCTTTTTCTTCTTTAGGCATCTGTTACAACCTTACCCTTCCTTCTTACATCAAAATGGCGCCTAGTCTCGTGCCGCATGCATCCATGTATACCGTAAACTTTTTACTACCATAAGGTAAAAGTCAAAATTGGCGTTGTTGTAAGAGCCATCTTCAATCGTTGGAAAGCAACATCACAATCAATATCCCGAGCAAAGGTTAGATTCGTCTTCGTTAATCCAATAAGTGGGGCTAATACCTTCGCAAAGTCCTTAATGAACTTCCTATATTAACCCGCTAGTCAAAGAAAGCTTCTTACTTCTGTTGCATTCCTTGGGACCTCTCAGTCTTGCACTACAACTTCTTTTGTGGGATCTACCGCTATCCCTTCTTTGGATGCCACTTGTCCTAGAAACCTTACTTCTTCTCTGCAAAAACGACATTTTGGAGAATTTCGCCTTGTTGATCTGCTCGAAGTGTATCCATGACTTCTCTTAAATGCAAAGCATGTTCTACCTCATTCTTTGAGAAAATCAAGATATCGTCCATGAAGACTACTACAAACTTATTAAGGAACTCCCTAAAACACCCTACTCATCAAGTCAACAAAATAAGCGGGTGCATTTGTCAATACCGAAAGGCATGACGAGCTACTCAAAGAAACCGTCAGGGGTCCTAAAAGCAGTCTTGTCTTTAATGTCCTCAGCTACTCTTAGCTGATGAAACCCCGTAACCAAATCTAGTTGGGAGAAAACAAATGCACCTACAAGATGGTCAAATAAATCATCTATTCTTGGAAGTGGGTGCCTATTTTTCTTAGTCAGCTTGTTTAATTCTTAAAAATTCTCGCATAAGCGAAGTGAACCATCCGGCTTAGTAGCGAACACTACTGGATCACCCCATTCAGAAATTCTCTGCATTATGAACCCTTTTTCAAGCAACTCTTTAACCTACTTGCTGAGCTCCTTCCTTTCCCTTGGAGCCATGTGTCGTACGGGTAATGCAACTGGGTTGGCGTTATCAACCAAGTATATGCGGAAATTTATTTCATGTTTTGGGGATACGCCCTTCACTTCATCAAAGACATCGGGATACTCATGGACTACTTGAACAGATTGCAAATTATCAACAGATGTATCAAGAGATTCTAGGTAACTAAGCATGACAGAACCCTTAGGGTTACACGAGATTTCAAGGGTATTACCGAGGCGCGTCAAAAGTCTAACTATCCTCCCTTCCCAACCGAGAATGGCACCATTACTGTATAACCAATCCATCCCTAGAATCAACCCATAGCCCATGAAACAAAAAACGTAAGCACTACATCTAAACTCAACACTTAGTATAGATATTCCCAAATCCAAACAAATCATAAATAAATGAGCCGAACCACCAATTGGATTTGAGACAATAATGGGATCTTCTACTATACAAGTACTAAGGTGTAGAGACTCAACTATGGAAGCAGATAGAAAATAAATGTGGAGCGCCAGAATCAAACAAAGTTCTAACATGATGATTGAAAAGAAAAATTAAACTCTCAGCAGAAACGTTCCTACCTCTGTTAGGTACACTAGCAGTGAGAGCATGCAATTGCCCTCTAGAATAGTATGTCCTTTGCCATTGTCCTTGTCCTTCGGCGATCCTTGATAAGATGCCCTGCTTCACCATACTGAAAACAACCACTTGTCTTTTTCTTCCTACAACTAAATGACCCGCCATACTACAGAAAAGGCACTTTCTCTTGTCGCAGGATCTATCATTTCTTACACCCTTCTTATATTCCAATCTCTTTCTTGTGATTCTTCCACTTTGGCCTCTTTCTTTTCACCTTACTCCTTCTGTGTGGATTAATCCATATCAACAAGCTTCTTATCCTTGGGCTTTAGCGCAAACTTCCTTATTCTTATCCTTACTATCCTTGTGTAGCTTGTTGACAAGTTTCTCGAGACTACCTCCATTGCACCGTAACCTACAAAGTTTGAAAGAAGATTAGCCGCAGGTGAAACTACTACGGCTACAGATGGAGGTTGGGCACTACTTCGCCCTCGACATGTGTCGTATGCCTACGAAACTATGGCGAAAATAAAGGAAGAAGAGATTCAAATAGAGAATCGAAAGCTAGTGCATATGGCTTTGGGGAATATGCCTTTTAAAAACAATACTTTTCTCTTGGAAAATGCTTCTCTCAAACATGTTTTTGAAAGTACTTCATTATAAAAATGCTTTCGAAAACGAGTTTCAAAATCCTTTATCTGTTCTGGTAACCTTCATGTCTGATACCACGTGTAACGCCACACCTCCGTTAAGGTCACTCACAAAGGGAATGCATTAACTTCTGTAAAGTGTCATAAGTGTATAGAACAAATAAATTACAAAATAGACAAAATTTAAACAGCGTAAAATAAATAAAACTTTACTTCATTGATAAAAATAGCAAGTTAGTAAAACAGCTTGTATGAAGATTGTTTTCCAAATCCAAAACCCCAATACCCATTACAGCAAAACATCTGACTTGTTTAACAAAATAAAGAAGCATAAAATGACAATGATATTCCCCAATAAAGCATGAGCCAGCTATAGCAGTGGAAAAGGGAGTCCAAAGCAATACATCATCTATCTTCGAGCTAGAAAAGAAAACTGAGCTTAGTGGTAATATTCCCTCCCGATGAACCGAGGGAAGGGGGAGGAGGGGGAGGGGAGGGGAAACGAAAGAAAAGAGAGTGAAACAAAACAGCGTCAGACATAAAGCCTGGGAAGTCCAGTGATTATTCAACATGTAAACAGGTAAAAGGATCATGACATGAAAAAACTGAGTACCAGACATTACCATGATAACAAGCATAACAAGACAACAAATGATGATCATTAGATATGACAAGGTACACAAGATGAAAAGGATATGATGATTGTGCTCCTGATTATTAAGATATTTCCTACATCGCACTGTTTACTAAGACACCTTGGTTAAGAGAGTAACTCCCTGAGTATCAACCCCGAAGACCGAAATCAACATTAGATTGACCCCCAAGGAATTACCCAACTCAACCAACCTTATGTTACCGCATTATTACAAGAATACACCGCACCATTTGATATGACAAGGCAAGATACACTGAATGTGCTTTGGTTCTTTCTCTGCTTTCCTATTTTCTCTGCACCACCCAACTAGCATCCTAACTAGTGTCTTTTATAGAACGATTCGTATTCCCTACTAGTGTCCCAACTAGTATCCTGTGAAAAAGGATCCCCTACTAGTGTCCCAACTAGTATCCTGTGAAAAAGGATCCCCTACTAGTGTCCCAACTAGTATCCTGTGTTATAAAATAAGGTGATCCCAACCCCGCAATTGTGGTAGCCTTCAGGTGTACATCTAGTATGAGGATCTTACCTCAATCAGCCTAATTGCAATGAAGATGTTAGATGTACCCTTATTACCCTATTCATCGGCTCCCTAACTCGCATATATGCATTACTTGTGTCATTTGACCTCGCTTATATGCATTAATTACTTGTGTCATTCGACTCCGCTTGTATGTAGATACTTGTGCTGGCCCCATCATGGGGTGTATCAATTCCCATGATGGCGACCCGACCCGATTCAAGATGCACAATGTATACTACTGATGCCCAGTGCCTGCTTTTCCACGCTGGAGCACGTGCACGACCATACTCCGTTGGAACTACACTGTTGCACCACCCGTCGCTATTTTGACCGCATATAATCATCCCAGTAATCGTTCCCTACCCTGCCTAGTTTCAGGGTACCGTGATACATCTATGTGGGTTACTGCTGAAATGGGTCCCCGTTACTAGGGTTTTCTAGGGTCTATTCGTATACCCCCCAAATTGGCTAAGTGTTATCCATCCATTCAAGTTAGCTTAACCCATCCACACACCATGTCATGTTGCTTAAGTGTTTCTTATTAACTTAACCCTTTTCATTGATCATGTTGTAATTGGTTAAGTGTTTTCTATTAACTTGACCCCCACTCGTTCATTGGTCAAGTGTTAACTTAACCCTACCACTAGTCATGTTACATTGGTTAAGTGTTGCCTCTCGTGTTACTTAACCCTACCACTTGTCATGTACATTGGTTAAGTGTTTCCCTCATGTCTTACTTAACCCTACAACTTGTCATGTTACATTGGTTATGTGTTGCCTTAGTTAACTTAGCCCTACCATTCTTAGCCTGTCTTTTCCTTAGCTTTAATTCATTCATTAAAGCACCAACCTCTCACATTAGATATGTATTGTTGCGATCGCTGGATGTGTCGGGCGGTTCCGGGAAGTCTTACACCGCAACTCAATATAACCTCGGGTTTTCCGGGCTTAATGCGCTAACCTCTCACATTAGATCTATATTATTGCGGTCGCTGGATGTGCCAGGCAGTTTCGGGCATTCTTACACCGCAACTCAATCTAACCTCGGGTTAGGCATATTCAACTTCTCATTAATTTACATATTTACCATTCATGTTTATATGTAAATTATCCACAAGTGTTGTCAAATCAAGTCATGTCCCATTTACCGTCTGAATTATTTCCATAATTCTAGGTATACAAATTCTACCATTTCATGTTATTAATTATTTACATGATTATGAGCCAATCTATGCCAATAGCATGTAGTTTAATATTTTTCCTCAACGTCTCCCCCGTTATTCGTTCGCATAATTCACATAGAACGTTAGGCTCACAAATTAGCCTAACTTGTAAACAAAAGGGAAAAGAAAGAGACATGTAACATTCCAACAGGCCTAAACAATATTGATCAACATGCGTACTATAAATTTGGGATAGAACGACATAAACTTAATTAAGCACATGAACGTGATATTACATTTAAATTAGATCCAATTAACATGCGAACTAGCATAGATCTAATTGTATAAGCATGAACTTATATAGATCTTAAACATGGGCACAAGCTTGGATCTAAACATGTAAGCATGTATGAACATAACTTTGCATGTAACTTGCATACATAAAAGAACCACAAATTTAATACAACATGATAGGTTCAATGGTATCAGTCCCAATAGTCTTATAGGCATGATAGGTTTTACTATGTCAGTCATAACAGTCCAATAGGCATAAGCAATTCAGAATTGACAAAAGGATAGGCACAAATAGAGTTAGGCATAGTTCTAGATCCTGCTATTACATCATGATTTCTTATTAGGTGTTCACTTCTAAACAATAACCATACTTACAGAAAAAGGATGGATCTTGATTTCTGGGATCTGATTTCTGAATTTGAAAAGCTATCCTTTGATGTAGACGCTTGATTCTCTAGTTCTTTTAATTGATTCCTAGTTTGAATTTGATTCTCTAGTTTGGGGTAGATGAATGGAGGCTTGGCCAGTTTGTAGACGAACAGCATGACGGCTTCATAGAATCAGTTCTAAGGTTGAGGTTTGGGGTGATTATATTGAAGTCTAGGTTTAATTCTAGCCTTTAGATTAGTTTAGGAGAATTAGAACCATCATATCAAAGAGACGTGTCATCCGGCCAACCATAGCATGAAACATATGCCATAATACCTCAGAAATCAGTCATTGGCCAATCAGAGGAGGCCACATCATCACAGGGCTGTAAAAATTCAACACAGAAGCTGGATTTGGGAGGGGTCGACTCCCTATGGGGGGGGTCGACACCTATGTCGAATCCCCCTGCGGGGAGGATCGACACCTCTGAGCGGGAAATTTCCGGCTCAGGCCGCTCTTGCCAGATTTTGAAATTTGAACTATTTTCTGATTTAATTTATTATTATATTTAATTACTACTTGAACTTGAAATCTTCTGAACTCCATAACTTCTTCATACGGAGTCCGATTCACGCAAACTCGGACTCTATCTCAAGCAGAATTACGAGATGAACGAAATGGCATAACCTGTTTCCCTTAATCCCTAATTTTAAAATTAAGTATTCTTTAATTTGTTACTTTAATATTCACCGAAAATATGGGGTGTTACAGTAAACCTATATATGGCGACATAGTAGGATAGGGTACCATGTCGTCTAGGATTAATACATTTACTTTGAAAGTATTTTAAAACTGATTAGACACTAATAATAATGTTAAATATTATTTTATATGTATCAAGCATGTTTGATCATTATGAGGTAAAACTCTATCCTCCGGTTTACGTTGCATTGTGTGATGGGACTTGAGTCTTATAATGATTTCATTTTCTAAAAAGCATTGCATTGTTTTGAATAAAAATTTATTTAATTTATGCACTAGAAATCCAATGGAGTAAACCTGTTCCGCGTTAGCTGCGTGGTCCTGTGATTAGCCTTATTATTAGTTAATTTAAGTAAAGATTTCTCGTACCAGTCCCATGACTGACTCGTAGTTTGTAACTTGGGTGCCCTTATTTCCACATGGGCAGTCGAGTGGCTTGTTTTGTAGATATTTATTTATTGAGCATGATTCTGGATTGAAGCTTAAAGCTGTGTCCAGAGCATTGATAGTCTTCCGCTGCGTTATATTAAATTTGTTGTAATTTAATATTCCGATGTGTTTTATTCGATATACTCTGATATTCTATACTCTGATGTAACATTATTATGATGTTTATAAAAGTCTTCTATTATTTGTTCTAATGTGTTGTAAGCCCAAAGTTAGTGTGTGCGAGATTCGAATGGTCTTGGTCGATTTAGCGATCAATTAGGTCCGGGCGAAATCTGGGTTATTACAGCTAGTATCAGAGCTTTGGTTAACTCAAATCTTTAGGGTACAACTCGTTAGAACAAAAAAAAAGATTCATCAGAGGTAGGATTAGAAATATCCTATAAAGGAATACTCATTAGAGGTAGGATCAGCAGCATCTTAGAATGAGAAAACACGTTAGAGATAGGGTTTGAAATGCCCCAAAAGGATTTGAGAGTGACAAGTTTATAATTAACGTATTTGTGATTATAAACATAATCCGATTTTAGAAAATATGATTTTTGATATATAAAAGTTATATATATTTGAAAAGCTAATCAACAAATTGATTGATGATTGTGTTGTGTGACTATTAGTTTAACTAATAAAATTATTGAAACCAATAAAAGAATGAAAGTTTAGTTGGCTAGATAAACAACTTTCATCCGTTCCTTTTCGAGGAAGAAAAGATTTTAAGTGGAGGAGATTGTAACAACCCAGAATTTTGGAACCAATTAAATTTTTTTATTTTAGCAATTTTAATGGATTTTGAATATTTTAAATGATTTATTTTAAATAATAACGACTAAAAATTTATTTTAATCGAAGTTAGAACAAGTATATTTATTTTAATTATAAAAGGAGTTAGAAATAGCATGATAGTTTGAAAATTTTAATTTGAACTTTGACTGAATGTACAGGATTCAAAATTAATCGGATTTCAGTAAAACCAAAAATATTTAAATCTGTTTAATTATATCTTTCCAACGGATCTGAAAATTTGAAATTTCATAGCGAGAATAAAAAGTTATGTCCAGTTTAAAATTTAAAATAGTCGCTATGGAATTTATATATATTTATTTATATATATATATATTAATATAATAAATAGCTATTTTGCAAATGACCTCCTTTTCGATGAAACCGCTTTGGTTGGATCTGGATGTCAAATTATTGCAAGATTCCAATTTTCATAATTTTTGGAATTAATATGTGAACATGGTAAAAGAAAACATGCTTTGTCAATTTCAGTCAAATCGGATCGACCAGAAATTGATCATTTTTCAAACGGTCTCCAAATTCGAAGAAATTAATTTTGTTAGGACCGTATCATCAATACATAGCTAGATTTATTTTTTGGGAATTTTTGGAGTCAGTTTGTGTCCCTGGTAAATTTAAATGTACGATCAAATTAAATAATTAAATGAGTTATATTTTAATTTGAAGAAAGCAAGATAAAAACAATCGAATGGGCTGATGAAACCGAGCCCATTATGTTCCGAAGGGGGTATTTGGCTAGGGGAAACATTCTTAGGGCTGGAATTAGAGTTATTAAGAAGTAACGGTTTTTTTTTGTAAATTGGAACATTTAATAATATTATATTATAAATAATCCTAAAATCTAAACCCTAATCTACTATTCTTAGCTGCCGCCTTCAGTATTGGATGGACATTCTCACTCAAAATCACACCCAAATTATAGCAATATAGATAGTCAATTCAAAAAAAAAAAAAATCGAAGTGGTTTCTTCGATCTCTAAATTGGTACGGAGCAGATAGTGTTTAGGGGGTGTCGTGAGCTCAAAAGAATTGCGTTCGCACACAGTTCGAGAGGGAAGTGGGCCTTCGAGTTGGTCGATATTGGTGGTGGAGGTGGGGCTTGGCACGGGCTACAATGTGGTGCATTCTGATCGTGGCATAGGTGGAGGAGATGGTGCGAGCAGACGAGTGATGGGGGCATGTTTTTCTTCGTTCAGCGGCTCAGAACAATACGGGGATGAAGAGCGGCTAAATTTCTTAACAAAGTAATTAGCTAATTAATCATGTTTTATTAGTTAACTATATAAAGAAATGTCTAAACTGCCATATCTCTCTCAAATGAAAATAGAATTCGATGATTTCAGTTTCGATGGAACCATGAGGACGAAATCTACACTATGAAACAGACCAGAGTAGAAACGGAGCTTGCTACGAATTTAGGAAAATTCAATACCCAATTTGAGAATTCTATTTTTTAAAAAATAATTCAAATTAATTAATTATGATTGTGTTTTTACCAATCCGCTGTTAAATTCAATTTCTTGTTATACGTAATTTGATTTGAGTTGATGATGCTGTTATGTTGATTGGATGGATTATTTTGTTGAAATAAATTTGTCAAAACAAAAATTAACATTTTTGTTGAAAAATAAAGTGTCAAAAACAAAATAATCATTTTTATTGAATTAGAATTGACAAACATAAAATTATCATTCTTGTTGAAATTAGAATTACAATATAAATTGTCCTTTTTGTTGAATTAGATTTGACAATATAAAATTATCATTTTTGTTGAAATTGGAATTGACAATATAAAATTTTCATTTTTGTTGAAATTAGAATTGACAATATAAAATTGTCATTTTTGTTGAAATTAGAATTGACAAAATAAAATTGTCATTTTTGATGTATTAGAATTGTCAAATATAAATATATCATTTTTGTTGAAATAGAATTGTCAACAAAAATAGAAATGTCATTTTTTAAATGTTTGGTTGAAATAAGATTGTCAACAAAGTGGTAGTTGTTTGGACGTACTTGTTGATTGTTCGGATTATGCGAGCACCTCTCTTCCGTATTGGACATACAGGACGAGTAATAAGGTGTCTCCGGTTTCATTTAGACCCAGAACGAACTTGTAAATGGATGTGTGTCTGAAATTGGATTTCGTTCTATGTGAATTGATTTGTACTTAATCTATATCTGTTTGGTGGCAGGGAATTTATTATCTTGCTTAACAACCTTCTCTTATACGCACGAGCTCAGAGGTTATATATTGATAATTATCGGTCGCATGGCGTGGATTGTCGATGTGGCATGCTAAGATGCAAATGATCTAGGCTTTTGTTGAAAAGCATAGCCTTGTGGTTGATGATCAAAGCACAGCTTATTTATGGCATAACTTTGTGTATAAGCGTAACTTCACGAGCCTCACACCCCGGTATGAGTCAAAAACGGGATAAGGACCGTAGGGAGTGCATGCATTTCTTTCTAGCTAGAAGTGTTGTCATGGTATGGAGCCCAGACATTTTTACTTATGTGAATGATGGATTACGAGGCCTCGGATATATTTATCGATAGTGGCCAACTGATAGGTCCAATAGGATAGGGAAACGTATTATTCAAGAATAATTAATCCACTAAAGTATTTGTGGACAGACCCTACCGCATCCAAGGGTTCGCCAGTGTCTGAATCCTGAGATATTTGCTAGAGTGTCTCGAATCGGTGAGGAGCCATCCCTAGCCTCGACTCATCATGGAAACCCCATTTCTAATATGACATTACGGTTTTGATTGTAAACCTATATATGGCGACATAGTACGATGGGGTACTATGCCGTCTAGGATTGATACATTTACTTTGAAAGTATATTAAAACTGATTAGACACTAATAATAATATTAAATATTAGTTTATATGTATCAAGCATGTTTGATCATTATAAGGTAAAACTCTATCCTCCGGTTTGTGTTGCATTGTGTGATGGGACTTGAGTCTTATAATGATTTCGTTTTCTAAATCGCATTGCATTGTTTTGAATAAAAATTTATTTAATTTATGCACTGGCAATCCGATAGAGTAAAACCATTCCGCGTTAGCGGCGTGGTCCTGTGATTAGCCTTATTATTAGTTAAGTTAAGTAAAGATTTCTCATACCAGTCCCATGACTGACTCGTGGTTTGTTTCACTTGCAAACTCGGGGGCCCTTATTTCCACACGGGCATTCGAGTGGCTTGTTTTGTAGATATTTATTTATTGAGCAGGATTCTGAATTGAAGCTTAAAGTTGTGTCCCGAGCATTGATAATCTTCTACTGCATTGTGTTAAATTTGTTGTAATTTAATCTTCCGCTGTATTTTATTCGATGTACTCTGATATTTTGTACTCTGATGTAACGTTATTATGATGTTTATAAAAGTCTTCTGTTATTTGTTCTGGTGTGTTGTTTTCCCAAAGTTAGCATTTGCGGGATTCGAACAGTCATGGTCGATTTAGCGATCGATTAGGTCCAGACGAAATGCATGTCGTTACAGTTTTCCAAACTAGTCGGGATTAACACATCTTACCGAAGTAATCATTTGTTTAATTTCCCAATCCCAACCTATTCATTCCATGGAGCAAAACGGGTAATACTCCATAAATAACACCATGGTGTTATCATTAAAATTAAATACCATTTCCCGTTCAAATCTAATTAAAGATTTAACTATCGCTTATAGCAAAACTGGTGATACTCCACTCTCGATCATTTCCCAAATTTGATAATTTAAATTATCAATTCACATTTCAATCTAATTAAAGATTCATTAAAACTCCAATTAGTTTTAATCTTCCTGAAAGTCAATATTAAAGATTATTTAGCTTTTGGAAATCAAACATGTCGCATCAACAATCTACACCGTACTATTGATTTCTGCCAATATATAACCTCTAAGCTCGTACGTCTTAGAGAAGGGTGTTAAGCAAGAGAATAAATTCTCCACCACCAAACAGATATATATTTAGCAGAGATCAACCATACTAACAAAATACAATGTTAGACATGTAATCCTGTCTTTAAGGGGGTTAAAGAACTAATCTCATTTAAAACACAGTTCACGATAAACCTAAATCACATTCCACTAATTATGGAATCTTCACGGAAAGCAGGTCAATATATAATCAATATCAATTTCCGTATCTGACTAATAATATAAATGGAATAACGACAAAGCCTTTTAAATTCCATATATATTAACAGTCTTCCTCCACAAAAGCTCATTTCGATTATTATCCAATTGAATTCCATTCAATTCCAATTTTAATATATTAAATTGGAAAACTTTACTTTGGAAAATTCCCAATAAATCTTAATAAAAAGATTTATATATTCAGAATCACATTTCACTGTAAATAGGGTTGAAGAACGAATGTCGTTAAAAATACGGTTCACGATAAACCCAATTCACATTCCATTATTATTCCAATTAAATGTTAATTCACTAGAAACTCTGATAATCTTAATTAAAAGATTTATTCTTTTCACATGGGTTCAAGAACAGTGTTATTGAAGACACCATTCACGACAAACCCAAAACCCAATCCTTTTATTCAATTCCAATTAAATCTTAATTAATTGGAAAACTACACTAAATCTTAATTAAAAGATTTATTCTTTCCTCAAATGAGTTTAAGAACAGTGTTAATAAAGACACCATTCACGACAAACCCAAAATCCAATTGAATATTAAATACAAGGCTTCGAATAGAAATTATATTGGCTTATATTAAATATCAAATTCTGAAATCAACAAATATCGTATTGGGATAACGATATATAAATCTTCCAAATTCGTCCATAATATCCGTATAATCACGGAATCCAATATCAAAATATACCGAAGATAATTTCGATTCAAATCCGTTCCAATTCATATATTGGAAATTCTGGTTATTTTTAAAACCATTTCAAATTCAATTTATTTGTTTAAAAATATTAGATTATAATTCCAGTTCATAACTATTTCATTTTGATAAAAATATATTTTTATCTTTACAAACATGGAATTTTTCATCCAAAATCTTTTCAAATCATTTATTATGATTTTACACAAATTATAAATATTTTTAATAATTTTATCAAGGCCCGTACAGTCGATTTCCATAAACGGTCATCGAATTGCACTTACAGTGACCTTTTCCAAATTTGATTTGGACATAATTCCAAATCCAACCGTTAGATTTCAAATCTCTTATATTCGTTGGAAAGCTCTTTTTGATACGAAACCGAAGGTTCCGGATTCAGGAGAATCCGACGGTCGGATCTCCCGTAATATCAATTCGAAGTCAATGGTTGAAATTCGTGAGCGGTCGCGGCGCGGTGCGTTCTATTCAGGCAATTAAATATATATAATATGTATATTATATATATATATCATCAATTTCCGTTCAAAACGTATTTTATAATTTGTTTTAAAAATGATTCTAACTTCATTTTCAATTTTAAATCAAAATTGAATATTCCATATCATTATAATATATATATATATATATATGATAATATTTCCAAAATATCAGATTTTGAAATCATTTCCTTTTCGATATTCAATATAAAAATGAATAAAATCGATATAAATATCGTTTGCGTCAAAATGGCGCATATCTAATCAACACGGCTTCATATATTTAAATATTTTCGTGTCCTTCCCAAATCGGACATCAAAATCATATTTTGATCCATTACTGAATATTATTTTAAAATATTAGTTATTTTTAAAATATTCATTACTCGTCATTTCAAAATATTCGTTCTTTCCGAATTGGAATTAGAAACAGTCAATTACCATATAATTTTATTTATATGGATTTCATACACACATGTACGCCACAATAATCAAACACAGTCAACAATCATCCAGAGTGCATTACACAACTGCATAAGCATTAAATATAAATAATTAATGCTTACAACAGTTTGTCAACCAATCGATTGACATACAACTAAATAATAGGGATTAGTGTACGTCAAATATCATCCCAATACCCGTGTAGGGTTTCAACCAACAAATATCGAATGTTGTTTGTGCAATTGGGCGATGTGTAAAATTTATCGTCCCAATCAGTATCAGTCAAATGTGTGTACATAAACAAATCGTCTGATTAGTAAATGTATAGACATAAGCGTCAAAAAATATATTTTTGACGATAAAATATTTATTTCAACACATGAATGTTTTATAAAGTTCATTTATACAATAAAAATAATATATTGTTCTAACATTTTTAGAAAATTTCGGTGGTATAACGGCACGGTACTAGAACCGGAATAAGGTCTAGCCTTATCCCTTGCCTAATACTGGCTCGCGCCATACACATGCCTATTCTAATCCAATCATTTCATATTCCAAACCAAATTCAAACAAACAAAACAATCAAAGCAAACAACCAAACAAGCATGGTTTCAAACAAAGGTGTCGGTTGCTTCTAAACACCGTCTGCATCCTAGTATAGATATTTAACTAGAAAATAAAGTAGAGTAAGAAGTTCTCACCTTTGGTTTCCACTCCTCCATTCTTTATTTCTGAATGGTTTGGATTTGGATTTGTTTCTAGTCAATTCCATCGCAATCTGTTTCACGCAGTTTATATTAAAAATCACATTTCTAATACAGCGCTATCTATACTAAAAATCATATTTTTATACCGCTATTATATTATAAAAATCATATTTTTATAATGCTACTTCATATATAAAAGTTCATTTTTATAGCGCTTTATATATAATAAAAATTCATATTTTTATTCTAACATGATATATATAAAATATATTTTTACAAATGCCATATGCAATTAAAAATCACATTTTTATTCAATGATATTTTATATAAAAATCGTATTTTATTACCATGTAATCTAGATAAAAATCATATTTTTATTCGCATGAAATCTATATAAAAACGAAATTTTTATGTATATGAATACTATATAAAAATCAAATTTTTATGCATATGAATACTATATAAAAATCAAATTTTTATTCATATTAATACTATATAAAAATCAAATTTTTATGCATGCTATAATGTATATAAATCAAATTTTTATCATTCTATGTATATATATAAATTGAGAATAAATTCAAATTGAATTTACTTACATAGAATCGATGACGAGATGGAGCAAAAAGGGGGGAAGGCTTGGTCGCTGGCGTAGCGGGAGGTGGTGGGGGTGGCGCCCTGGCCGGCGGCGGGATTGGGTGAAATGGTTTGGGGGGCGCAATTTTCTTGAACGAAGGAGAGAAAGAGGGTGTAGGCGGCGGAGGGGGAGGAGGCGCGGCGGGGGGAGAACCGGTGGTCGGCGGCGTCTGTGGGCCCAAGAGGCGGCGGTGGAGTAGCACTTTATTTTTTTGTTTATTTCGTTGATATGAAACTGAACGGGGGAGGAAGATAGAGTAAAGGGGTTGACCAGGTTTAATAATATATATATACATTATTTAATTTATTTCTAAAAAGTTGATTTTTCTTTCGAACTCCAAATCGAACTCAATTACTGTCGCCCTAGCTAATTACCCTCATTCTGAACATAATGGGATAGGTTTCATAACCCAACTCGGTTGTTACGATTATATTTCGTTAAATTTAAAATATAAATCAATATATTTTAAATTCAAACGCACATTTTAATTTACCGGGGCCATATACTGGCTCCAAAAATTCCAGAAAAATAAATCTATCTATGTTTTGACGATAAGGTCTTAACAAAACTAATTTCGTCCAATTTGAAGACCATTTGAAAATCGGTCATTTTTCAGTCGATTAAATTCAAACTAAAATTACCAAACGCGTTTAAATTTACTGCGCTCACATATTAACTCCAAAAATTTTGAAAATTGGAATCTAGCAATAATTTGACATTCCGGATCCAACATAAGTGGTTTCGTCGAAAATGGAAATCGTTTGCAATTCGCTATTTTTAAGGGTTATATATTATATGATTTCCACAACGACTATTCTGAATTTTCAACTGGACATACTTTTTATTCCTGTTATGGAATCTGGATTTTTCACATCCTTTGGAAAGATATTTTCAAATAGATTCAAAAATTTCTGGTCTTACTGAAATCCGATTTATTTCAAATCCTGTACATTCATTTGAAATTTAAAATCAAATTTTCAAACTACCGCGCAATTTCAGGCTCATTATATAATTAAAATAAATTTATTCGTTCTAACTTCGTTTAAAATAAATTTGTAGTCGTTATTATATAAAATAAATCATTTTAAATATTCAAAATTCATTAATATAACTAAAATAAAAATTTTAAATTGGTTTTGATTTTGCGGGTTGTTACAAATTTATTAAGAAATATTCAATTTTGATTTGAAAATTGAAACAAAGTAGAAATTGCTTTGAAATGAATTTAAAACAAATTTATTAAGAAATATTCAATTTTGATTTGAAAATTGAAATGAAGTTGAAATCGTTCTGAAATGAATTTATAAACGAATTTATGAAATACATTTTAAATGGAAATCGATGAAATATATATAGTATTATATATATATTTATATATATATTAATGGCTTGAATAGAACGCGCCGTGCAGCCACCGTTCGCGAATTTCGACCATTAACTTTAAATGGACGTAACGGAAGATCTGACCGTCGGATTCTCCTAAAACCGGAACTGTTGGGTTCGTATCGAAAAGAGCTTTCCAAGGAATATAAGAGATTTGAAATCGAACGATTGGATTTTGAATTATGTCCAAATCAATTTTAGAAAAGGTCGCTATGAATGCAGTTCGGTGGCCGTTATTGGAAACAGACTGAAATGGTGATAATAAATTTATTAAAAATATGGAAAAATTATGTAAATTCATAATAAATGATTTGGAAAGATTTTGGATGAAAATTTCCAGTTTTGAAAAGATAAAAATATATTTTTATCGAGATGAACTAGTTAATAACTTGAATAATAATCCAATTATTTTTAGAAATAAATAAATTGGATTTTAAAATGGTTTTAAAATAACCGGAATTTTCCAACGAATAAATTGGAATGGAGAAATAATCTTCAGAATATTTCAATATTGGATTCCGTGATTATACGGATCTTGTTGAGGAATTTGGAAGATATATATATCGTTATTCCGAATACGATATTTGTTGGTTTCAAAATTTGGTATTGAATATAAGCCGATATAATTTCTATTCAGAGCCTTATATTTGATATCAAATAAGATTTTGGGTTTGTCATGAATGGTGTCTTTACTAACACTGTTCTTAAACTCGGTGGAGAAAATAATAAATCTTTTATTAAGATTAGTAAAATTTACCAATTAATTAATTTAATTGGAATGGAATTAGATTTTGGGTTTGTCGTGAATGGTCTCTTTACTAACACTATTCTTAGACCCAGTTGAGAAAAGAATAAATTTTAAAATTAAGATTTAGGGAAGTTTTCCAATTAATTAATATTTAATTGGAATTGAATGAAGAATTGGATTTTGGGTTTATCGTGAACTGTCTTTTAGATAACATTCGCTCTTTAACCCGATTAACAATGAAGAATATGATTTGGAAGTAATAAATCATTTTATTAAGATTTAATGGGAATTTTCCAAAGTGAAGTTTTTCCAATTTATTCAAATAAATTGGAACGGAATGGAATTCGATTTGGTAATAATCGAAGTGAGCTTCTGTGGAGGAAGACTGTTAATATCTATGGAATTTAAAAGGCTTTATCGTTATTCCATTTATATTATTAGTCGGGTACAGAAATTGATATCGATTATATATTGATCTGTTTTCCGTGAAGATTCCATAAATAATAGAATGTGATCTTGGGTTTATCGTGAACTGTGTTTTAGACGACATTGGTTCTTTAACCCAGTTAAAGATAGGATTTTTTTTTGTAAATTTGAAAAATCATTAAATAATGATTTTTGGAAGATTAAACTTAAGTGGAGTTTTAATGAATCTTTAATTAGATTGAAATGTGAACGTGATAATTTAAATTATCATATTTGTGAAATGTTCGAGAACGGAGTATTACCAGTTTTGCTCCAAGCAATAGTTAAATCTTTAAATAGATTTGAACGACAAATGGTAATTAATTTTATCGATAACACTGTGGGTGTTAGATATGGAGTGCTACCAGTTTTGCTCCATGGGATAAATAGTGTAATGTCCCGGATTTTCTGACCATTTATTTGAAATATTTTATTGATTTAAAATATCTATTTTTAAATAAGGAGATCTGGCTATTTTAACTTGAATATTTAAATTTTTATTGATAATATAATAATATTTTATTTTGGGGATATTGAGAAAATGGTGAATTTGCGATGTACCGTGAACAAGCGATTTAAAGGGGTTTATTATTCCTTTTAGATATACCTAACAACATTAATTCATAACTAATAAATTGAATTGTACCGAAATTTAATAATATTGATATAATATATAGGATACTGGGGTTGTATAATAAAAGTCCATAATCAACATATGACAAATAAACATTGATTCAATTGATACATATATTATAAACAATAAATAATATTCGATTAACCTATAATTGTAATCTTCTTGAGTTTTATTGGTAACTTACACTAGTAGTTTTGAATCAATAATATAAAGTAAAAGTGCTTGGATATGTGAATTTAACATTTGATAAAAATGATTCTGAAATTTTAAATGAGTAGTGTGTCCATAAGGCAATATTTTAATATGCATGCTTCATCAATCCATGACAGTAAAACGTATACAATCCTATACAATCATTCACAAAATCCATAACAGGAAACCAGTTAAAAATATATATATATCAGACGGATTACAATGAAAGAAGAAAGAGAAAAAAAATCTTTGTACACATGTTCATGTATACTGAAATTTTATATTTCAGTTTTCATACATTCAAAAGAAAAATGAAAGAACTCCAATAAAAATCTGCTCACAACCTCGATCTTGTCACCAACAATTCAACCTGAAAGGAAATAGGAACAGCTATGAGTATATAGCTAGCAAAAAAATATATATAAAGTGAAGATTTCAAAGAAGAAAAATAAAAAAAACAGTGAACAGATATGAAACGTACGAGAACAGCTAAGAAACAAGACAATGCAAGGGTTGCATCACCATTAAACAACTAAAGAAACATAGGGTACACAGTAGGAACAGCTAGACAGGTTTATATATATTAAATACCAATTTGTATGCAAAATTCAGATCAAAGCAGACAATGTATGTATATTCAGAAAATCGGTGCTACTATTAAAATGCAGATCTGGAATTTCATTTTTAAATAATGGCAGACAAAACCATGTGAAAACATCTACAGACGTATAGCCTAAACCATAGGGACTGTTCAGGCAGGATTTGCACATGGAGTAAAAGTTCAAACAGGAAAGTACCAACCAAACAAATGCAGTAAAGATCTGATGTACAAATCAGGGCTGCTATATATATCCATATCAATTCAAAAAGCTAAATGGACAACTCGAACAGGAAAATTACAGTATGAACAAACAATACATATAGGGTTGTAGTCAACTATAGGAACCGCTCATCCATGTGCGATTCTAAACACAGACAACACAGAAAAAAAAAAACCATCACAAAGCCGTAGTCCTTATTGTTGGACATCACGCAAATCACACAAACCAAGTAAATCACAGAACAGTCGGCCATGACTGAAATAAAAAGGGGAAACATCACCTAGAACCTAAGCTCTGTAATGTCTAAACTAGGATGTAACCATTCGAAGAGCACAGTAATCGAATTCTAGTATAAATACGCATAGTATGTTCAAACCACGAACCAACCAACTTAGTTTCGAGATGAACAAAGTAAACCCCAAATTCGAAAACAACAAAAGAAAATAAAACAGAAATTAACTTTGGAAATAAAAACACTTAGCTTCCGCGTTGGGTCTTCGGGCCTCTGGGACGGCGGAGCAACTGATGGTGAGGGGGTTGAAGCGCACGAGGGGGGAAGCGACTAAAGTAGGAAGGCAAGGGAGGGTTTGGGTGTTTATGGGTTTCGGTGTCAGGGTTTGAGAACCGATCGACGCTAGAGGAAAGGGGAGGATCGAAGTGAGGAGGGATGCGTCGTAGCGGTTACCAGAAGGGAGAGAGGCTCGTCGGCCATGGACTTTCTTTTGTGGCGGCGGAAGTTTTGAAACCGATTTAGGGTTTGGTCTGGAGAATTTGGGGAGGCGGCTTACTAATGAAAATAAGGGTTACGAGGGAGGGTTTTAATTAAAGCGGGTCGGGTTTGGTTAGTGGGCGGGTGGTCAAAGGTAAGGCCCAATCTCCTTTTTATTTATTTAGTTAGAATTTGTTTTAGTTTAAATTTCATGTAAATTTCAAATATTAATATAAAATGCAAATTAAATCAGATTTCGACGAAACGAAATACGTCAGGACCATAAAATCGAGTACTACGCGATGGTTGAGGTCTGGGCAGGGCAGGCAGTAGCTGGATTTTTCAGAAAAATGAAATGTCGTTCAATTCAACTGAAAACAGGATGATTCATCGAAATCAGATTCAAAGGTGAGTTAAACTCACTCAGCCTCCTCGTTTATATTTTATATAAACTGGGTATTTTTATTTTGCGTGTTCTGCTTGATTGTGGTTGACTGTTAGATATATATATATACTGTTGATCATCGATCGTTTAAATTTAACTGTTGGGGACGACCCATAACAAAGTAACTCCTCGGGTTGATTATGTCTATAAATGTGTTTGGATTTATTGAAATTGGTTGATTTGGATGTTGGTGGATTTGATAACTGACAGTGAATGGTTAGATGTGGGGTCTTAACGCCGTTCAACCCGTAAGGTGAATGGACGTATTTTTTTTAAAGGGTGTAAATTCATTCATACTGAATTAAAGTTATAAAAGATTTTATACGAGTAATTAAATTGGGAATTTAAATTTAAGGTATCTTAATCGGGTTATTAATGGGTTAGAAGCAGAATCAAAAATGTTCCATGGATTGGTAAGAGGGAATAATTGTTTTAAACAATTAAAATGTGACTTTAATTAATTAAGTTAATTAATTAATTAATTTAAGGAAATGACAATTGGGAGTCAGTTATAGTTAACTGATGTGTATGGTTGGTAAATCCACTGTTCGAGTGGAATGGACAAAGTAAAATGAAATAACCAAGTTTGCAAGGCGAGCTTTGAAAGTGTGATGAGAAGTGAATATAGAGATTTAAGTGGAATTTTACTTAATCGTCTAATTAAGTAAAGTGGATTTAAATGAATGAAATTAGAAAGGCATAAATGGTTTTTAAAGCGAGAGCTAGACTAAGTTCGAAGGAATGGAAAAGGGATTAATATAAAGAAAGCAAAGCGAGGTTTTGAAAATAAAAGAGAAGTTATTTAAAACAAAACGATAACATTGAAAACTAAAGAATGTTTTAAAACAAAACATTTTAATTGGGATAATGATTTCAAAATAAAGGGAAATACATATGGTGTTTTTGGCATTAAATTTGGTAAATGGAATTTGGAAATAAAATCCCAGTAAAGTGTTCTTGTTGTAAAGAAGGTGAAAAGCGGTTTGTTATAAGCTTTGATATAGAAAGGCCCAAATTTATGAGATCAAAAATATGTCGAGGGATTTTCAATATAACTCAAAGCGTACAAGTGAAATAAATATTTTGAGTTAAAAGTTATATTCACTGAATAATTACTTAATTAAAGTAATTGAGTAAAGAGATGATTGAACAAAGATTTCAAACATAAGAAATGGGTTATAAAACCAGTTTGGAACCAAAGTGATAAACGAGATTGAATATCAGTGGTTAAGTGACGAACTGATATTATTCTGAGATAAGGACGTTGTCGATTAAGGTCTGAGAGGTAAATAGAATACCCCAACTTGAACGGCTTCGTTACTATCGAAGAATGGTATTGGTTTGTAACGAGTGGAAGGTGTTGAGATCTGGTGTGATGTTCCATACGTGAAGTATTAAAAATGAAATGCGAGCTTTTGGGAATTTGAATCTAAATAAGAATATTGTTTTCAAATTATATCGAATATTTGTTTATTCAATTAGATTTGATCGAATATGGTTAGAGTTAGTCAGACATAGTGATTGGGAAAGAATTCCATTTCGTACGACTGCTAGCGTAATTCGCAGGGCTGCAGATAGCATACGGCGGTCGGATGTTTCCTGAGGAAATCAGGCGTAACCATTTGTGATCGCTGTGATCTAGAGTCAAGCGAATGGAATCAAGTCAAATAGTTGTTAATCAATTAGAGTTAAATCGAATTAGAGATTCAAACATCGTATTTTGAATATTAAAGAGTCAGAGGTTTAATTTAACCGAAAAGTAAATCAGTGTTAAAGACCAAGTGATGTTGAATACTGAACCAGTGTACTCATTTGTTGTGATGTTTGAAACACTGTTATTTTGATAGTTAAAACACCGACTATCAAACCCTGACCAATGCGATTGTTGGTATGGAAAGACCGGGATCGAATTTATATTCGAAAACCCATTCCGACCAACAAATACGCGGAAATATTTGAAGATGGTCGAGATGGAGCATTGAAGACCGTGGATCTTCATGGGCGGAAGAACTGCTGAAATCTCCGATGTTGCAACCAGAGATAAGCTGTGGTTCTGTCGCGGTTGGAATCTACGGATTGCAAGGACTTCTCGCTACTGATCCATGGGGTGATTCCTATATGAGATGCAGTAGGAGAGTGCCTTCGGTTCATCCTGTTCCTGGATGACTTGTATGGACGAATGTCTGACAGAGTATTTCCAAAGGATTTACATGCGTTGATTTCTCCAAACGTACCATAGTTGATGGCGGAGAAATGGTTATTCTCTAGCCAGATAGCTAGAGTATGTTTGTGGACGTCAATCAAGTGTGATCTGGCGGATCTGACGATGTGGCATTCAAAGTGAATGATGACCAGAGGTTCTGGAGATAAAGTTCTAGCCTCAAGCCTCATCAACCAGGAAATGACAAAAATCGGGCAGGCAGCATGGTTATGTGGGTAGCTCCCATTAGGGTGTATAATCACCTATCTAGAGAAATTTCTTTTGTTTCTTAATCTATCGATTCTGCCCATTCGGGAACGGTGGTTTGAGTCCAACCGTTGGTGATATACATTCGATACACTCAAGCGAAATGAGTGGTCGGTCATGTGAGGGCCGGGTTGCAAGATGTTCTTGTTGAACCCTGTGTATTCGCCTCTAGAGATACACGTGCGGAAGGTGGTCCCATACCTTGTCAAGTTGGAAATCCAACATCCAATAAGCGCCCGCGGTTTTCGATTGTATACTATAAACGGGGAGCGTGAGATGCAAGCGTTCCTCTAGATGTGTTAATTATTTGTATTTAGACACTATGATAATATCAGAAAAGATATTGATTTCGAAAACTGGTTTGGGTTATCGTAAGGTAAAAACCGTCCGTGTTTATGTGTGGATCGGTCTTACGATTATCCTTTTCTTCGAAATGATTTTAAACTTTAAAATCAGGTTGTGTGATACTTTATTGCTGTGCGAGTTTATCTCACTCTGGTCCACCAGACTGACCCGGTGTTTTGTAAATGCTCGGGTTAGACCGAGGTGTACAGGTTCAGGTGATCAGGTACCGTGAAGTCCAGTGACGAGCTGAAGACGTTTAGACGAAAGATATTCCGCTGTGTGATTATATATATATGAGGACAGATTATCAAAACTGTCCAGCTGTGTGTTGTACTCTGATATTGTAAGTATTTTGAAATCTTCAGTAAAGATATATTCTGTATTATATTTGTTCCGCTGCGATGTGAGACTCTGTGTTGGTTCTTCTTCTTCTTCTATTCTAATATTTCTTTCTTTCTTATCTCACCCTCTAACTTCTTTCTAGACGCTCCAGTGTTTTCGGTGTTTGAAGGATCGGTATAAGATACGGTAAAGGTATTTATATCGATTTTCAAGTCCGAAAACCGCTGGGTCGTTACAGTGGTATCAGAGCTGGTTGCTTAATTGGTACGGATGATAGGGGGTTCTCGCTTCGCGTTTGGTGGCGAACGGGAGACTCTTACCCCTACATCTCCCGACAATGTGGGTTGGTCGAGTCGAGAGGCTGGCCGTAAAAGCAGTTCTGAGGTATCTCTGTAAGCCACGCTGGGAGGTTAGCCCAGTACCGAGGGAGGAGAGGATGGTTGAAAAGCCTACTCGAATCCCGGGTCGTTACAGTGGTATCAGAGCTATTGGTTTAGTGATAACCTTGGCTCTGTGGCGTAACTCGATAGAGATGGGCTAGTAGCACCCTAGATTGAGTTTGAGTGTATATATATGTATGAGAGTGTATTTGTAGATTTTATATACAAATGTTTTGTATTGCGTTGCGGATCGGTTCAAGTGTTGAAAAGCGTTGAACTGATAAGAGACACAATATTGTTTTGTAAAAAGGGGTAGATGAAATAATTTTACCCAAAATATATTTTTATAGAAAGGAAATAATTTTATGAAATTATTGGAATATTGTGTGATTTAAATAGAATTCAAAATTTGGTTGAAAATCTTGGAATTGAAAACTTAACGGGGTTAAGTGAAATTGAATTATATAATTAATAATGATGTTGAAAATAAATTAAGAGATGGTGTTGAAGTTAAATAAAATTGAATGTGAATTTGGTTGATTAAGTTTGTGGTGCCCTGGGTGTTGATTCATGGTTGATTGGTTGTTGGATTGATGGAATTAAATTCATAATGGGTTAAGGTAGAGCTAAACTAAAAGCTCAGAAAGTGAAGTGTTATTTAAATATATTTATAAAAAAAAAAAAAAAAAAAAAATTTGGAATTTGCAACATTTTTCTTACCTTAGCAATTTCGAGGACGAAATTATTTTAAGGGGGGAAGAATGTAATGTCCCGGATTTTCTGACCATTTATTTGAAATATTTTATTGATTTAAAATATCTATTTTTAAATAAGGAGATCTGGCTATTTTAACTTGAATATTTAAATTTTTATTGATAATATAATAATATTTTATTTTGGGGATATTGAGAAAATGGTGAATTTGCGATGTACCGTGAACAAGCGATTTAAAGGGGTTTATTATTCCTTTTAGATATACCTAACAACATTAATTCATAACTAATAAATTGAATTGTACCGAAATTTAATAATATTGATATAATATATAGGATACTGGGGTTGTATAATAAAAGTCCATAATCAACATATGACAAATAAACATTGATTCAATTGATACATATATTATAAACAATAAATAATATTCGATTAACCTATAATTGTAATCTTCTTGAGTTTTATTGGTAACTTACACTAGTAGTTTTGAATCAATAATATAAAGTAAAAGTGCTTGGATATGTGAATTTAACATTTGATAAAAATGATTCTGAAATTTTAAATGAGTAGTGTGTCCATAAGGCAATATTTTAATATGCATGCTTCATCAATCCATGACAGTAAAACGTATACAATCCTATACAATCATTCACAAAATCCATAACAGGAAACCAGTTAAAAATATATATATATCAGACGGATTACAATGAAAGAAGAAAGAGAAAAAAAATCTTTGTACACATGTTCATGTATACTGAAATTTTATATTTCAGTTTTCATACATTCAAAAGAAAAATGAAAGAACTCCAATAAAAATCTGCTCACAACCTCGATCTTGTCACCAACAATTCAACCTGAAAGGAAATAGGAACAGCTATGAGTATATAGCTAGCAAAAAAATATATATAAAGTGAAGATTTCAAAGAAGAAAAATAAAAAAAACAGTGAACAGATATGAAACGTACGAGAACAGCTAAGAAACAAGACAATGCAAGGGTTGCATCACCATTAAACAACTAAAGAAACATAGGGTACACAGTAGGAACAGCTAGACAGGTTTATATATATTAAATACCAATTTGTATGCAAAATTCAGATCAAAGCAGACAATGTATGTATATTCAGAAAATCGGTGCTACTATTAAAATGCAGATCTGGAATTTCATTTTTAAATAATGGCAGACAAAACCATGTGAAAACATCTACAGACGTATAGCCTAAACCATAGGGACTGTTCAGGCAGGATTTGCACATGGAGTAAAAGTTCAAACAGGAAAGTACCAACCAAACAAATGCAGTAAAGATCTGATGTACAAATCAGGGCTGCTATATATATCCATATCAATTCAAAAAGCTAAATGGACAACTCGAACAGGAAAATTACAGTATGAACAAACAATACATATAGGGTTGTAGTCAACTATAGGAACCGCTCATCCATGTGCGATTCTAAACACAGACAACACAGAAAAAAAAAACCATCACAAAGCCGTAGTCCTTATTGTTGGACATCACGCAAATCACACAAACCAAGTAAATCACAGAACAGTCGGCCATGACTGAAATAAAAAGGGGAAACATCACCTAGAACCTAAGCTCTGTAATGTCTAAACTAGGATGTAACCATTCGAAGAGCACAGTAATCGAATTCTAGTATAAATACGCATAGTATGTTCAAACCACGAACCAACCAACTTAGTTTCGAGATGAACAAAGTAAACCCCAAATTCGAAAACAACAAAAGAAAATAAAACAGAAATTAACTTTGGAAATAAAAACACTTAGCTTCTGCGTTGGGTCTTCGGGCCTCTGGGACGGCGGAGCAACTGATGGTGAGGGGGTTGAAGCGCACGAGGGGGGAAGCGACTAAAGTAGGAAGGCAAGGGAGGGTTTGGGTGTTTATGGGTTTCGGTGTCAGGGTTTGAGAACCGATCGACGCTAGAGGAAAGGGGAGGATCGAAGTGAGGAGGGATGCGTCGTAGCGGTTACCAGAAGGGAGAGAGGCTCGTCGGCCATGGACTTTCTTTTGTGGCGGCGGAAGTTTTGAAACCGATTTAGGGTTTGGTCTGGAGAATTTGGGGAGGCGGCTTACTAATGAAAATAAGGGTTACGAGGGAGGGTTTTAATTAAAGCGGGTCGGGTTTGGTTAGTGGGCGGGTGGTCAAAGGTAAGGCCCAATCTCCTTTTTATTTATTTAGTTAGAATTTGTTTTAGTTTAAATTTCATGTAAATTTCAAATATTAATATAAAATGCAAATTAAATCAGATTTCGACGAAACGAAATACGTCAGGACCATAAAATCGAGTACTACGCGATGGTTGAGGTCTGGGCAGGGCAGGCAGTAGCTGGATTTTTCAGAAAAATGAAATGTCGTTCAATTCAACTGAAAACAGGATGATTCATCGAAATCAGATTCAAAGGTGAGTTAAACTCACTCAGCCTCCTCGTTTATATTTTATATAAACTGGGTATTTTTATTTTGCGTGTTCTGCTTGATTGTGGTTGACTGTTAGATATATATATATACTGTTGATCATCGATCGTTTAAATTTAACTGTTGGGGACGACCCATAACAAAGTAACTCCTCGGGTTGATTATGTCTATAAATGTGTTTGGATTTATTGAAATTGGTTGATTTGGATGTTGGTGGATTTGATAACTGACAGTGAATGGTTAGATGTGGGGTCTTAACGCCGTTCAACCCGTAAGGTGAATGGACGTATTTTTTTTAAAGGGTGTAAATTCATTCATACTGAATTAAAGTTATAAAAGATTTTATACGAGTAATTAAATTGGGAATTTAAATTTAAGGTATCTTAATCGGGTTATTAATGGGTTAGAAGCAGAATCAAAAATGTTCCATGGATTGGTAAGAGGGAATAATTGTTTTAAACAATTAAAATGTGACTTTAATTAATTAAGTTAATTAATTAATTAATTTAAGGAAATGACAATTGGGAGTCAGTTATAGTTAACTGATGTGTATGGTTGGTAAATCCACTGTTCGAGTGGAATGGACAAAGTAAAATGAAATAACCAAGTTTGCAAGGCGAGCTTTGAAAGTGTGATGAGAAGTGAATATAGAGATTTAAGTGGAATTTTACTTAATCGTCTAATTAAGTAAAGTGGATTTAAATGAATGAAATTAGAAAGGCATAAATGGTTTTTAAAGCGAGAGCTAGACTAAGTTCGAAGGAATGGAAAAGGGATTAATATAAAGAAAGCAAAGCGAGGTTTTGAAAATAAAAGAGAAGTTATTTAAAACAAAACGATAACATTGAAAACTAAAGAATGTTTTAAAACAAAACATTTTAATTGGGATAATGATTTCAAAATAAAGGGAAATACATATGGTGTTTTTGGCATTAAATTTGGTAAATGGAATTTGGAAATAAAATCCCAGTAAAGTGTTCTTGTTGTAAAGAAGGTGAAAAGCGGTTTGTTATAAGCTTTGATATAGAAAGGCCCAAATTTATGAGATCAAAAATATGTCGAGGGATTTTCAATATAACTCAAAGCGTACAAGTGAAATAAATATTTTGAGTTAAAAGTTATATTCACTGAATAATTACTTAATTAAAGTAATTGAGTAAAGAGATGATTGAACAAAGATTTCAAACATAAGAAATGGGTTATAAAACCAGTTTGGAACCAAAGTGATAAACGAGATTGAATATCAGTGGTTAAGTGACGAACTGATATTATTCTGAGATAAGGACGTTGTCGATTAAGGTCTGAGAGGTAAATAGAATACCCCAACTTGAACGGCTTCGTTACTATCGAAGAATGGTATTGGTTTGTAACGAGTGGAAGGTGTTGAGATCTGGTGTGATGTTCCATACGTGAAGTATTAAAAATGAAATGCGAGCTTTTGGGAATTTGAATCTAAATAAGAATATTGTTTTCAAATTATATCGAATATTTGTTTATTCAATTAGATTTGATCGAATATGGTTAGAGTTAGTCAGACATAGTGATTGGGAAAGAATTCCATTTCGTACGACTGCTAGCGTAATTCGCAGGGCTGCAGATAGCATACGGCGGTCGGATGTTTCCTGAGGAAATCAGGCGTAACCATTTGTGATCGCTGTGATCTAGAGTCAAGCGAATGGAATCAAGTCAAATAGTTGTTAATCAATTAGAGTTAAATCGAATTAGAGATTCAAACATCGTATTTTGAATATTAAAGAGTCAGAGGTTTAATTTAACCAAAAAGTAAATCAGTGTTAAAGACTAAGTGATGTTGAATACTGAACCAGTGTACTCATTTGTTGTGATGTTTGAAACACTGTTATTTTGATAGTTAAAACACCGACTATCAAACCCTGACCAATGCGATTGTTGGTATGGAAAGACCGGGATCGAATTTATATTCGAAAACCCATTCCGACCAACAAATACGCGGAAATATTTGAAGATGGTCGAGATGGAGCATTGAAGACCGTGGATCTTCATGGGCGGAAGAACTGCTGAAATCTCCGATGTTGCAACCAGAGATAAGCTGTGGTTCTGTCGCGGTTGGAATCTACGGATTGCAAGGACTTCTCGCTACTGATCCATGGGGTGATTCCTATATGAGATGCAGTAGGAGAGTGCCTTCGGTTCATCCTGTTCCTGGATGACTTGTATGGACGAATGTCTGACAGAGTATTTCCAAAGGATTTACATGCGTTGATTTCTCCAAACGTACCATAGTTGATGGCGGAGAAATGGTTATTCTCTAGCCAGATAGCTAGAGTATGTTTGTGGACGTCAATCAAGTGTGATCTGGCGGATCTGACGATGTGGCATTCAAAGTGAATGATGACCAGAGGTTCTGGAGATAAAGTTCTAGCCTCAAGCCTCATCAACCAGGAAATGACAAAAATCGGGCAGGCAGCATGGTTATGTGGGTAGCTCCCATTAGGGTGTATAATCACCTATCTAGAGAAATTTCTTTTGTTTCTTAATCTATCGATTCTGCCCATTCGGGAACGGTGGTTTGAGTCCAACCGTTGGTGATATACATTCGATACACTCAAGCGAAATGAGTGGTCGGTCATGTGAGGGCCGGGTTGCAAGATGTTCTTGTTGAACCCTGTGTATTCGCCTCTAGAGATACACGTGCGGAAGGTGGTCCCATACCTTGTCAAGTTGGAAATCCAACATCCAATAAGCGCCCGCGGTTTTCGATTGTATACTATAAACGGGGAGCGTGAGATGCAAGCGTTCCTCTAGATGTGTTAATTATTTGTATTTAGACACTATGATAATATCAGAAAAGATATTGATTTCGAAAACTGGTTTGGGTTATCGTAAGGTAAAAACCGTCCGTGTTTATGTGTGGATCGGTCTTACGATTATCCTTTTCTTCGAAATGATTTTAAACTTTAAAATCAGGTTGTGTGATACTTTATTGCTGTGCGAGTTTATCTCACTCTGGTCCACCAGACTGACCCGGTGTTTTGTAAATGCTCGGGTTAGACCGAGGTGTACAGGTTCAGGTGATCAGGTACCGTGAAGTCCAGTGACGAGCTGAAGACGTTTAGACGAAAGATATTCCGCTGTGTGATTATATATATATGAGGACAGATTATCAAAACTGTCCAGCTGTGTGTTGTACTCTGATATTGTAAGTATTTTGAAATCTTCAGTAAAGATATATTCTGTATTATATTTGTTCCGCTGCGATGTGAGACTCTGTGTTGGTTCTTCTTCTTCTTCTATTCTAATATTTCTTTCTTTCTTATCTCACCCTCTAACTTCTTTCTAGACGCTCCAGTGTTTTCGGTGTTTGAAGGATCGGTATAAGATACGGTAAAGGTATTTATATCGATTTTCAAGTCCGAAAACCGCTGGGTCGTTACAAATAGGTTGGGATTGGGAAATATAATAAAAGATTACTTCCGTAAGGTTCGCTAATCCCAACTAGTTTGGAAAACCTTAATTTGGTTTAAATCGTGGAAAGAATATTTGAAAAAAAGAATATTCTGGATTGGAATGAGGCGTATGTTGTGTTTTTATAACACTTGTTTATAAGATATGCGAGTTATTTGGAAAGACCAGTTTATCTCATTCTGAATAACTGATAAGACGATAAGTCAGCGATGAAGACGGTGGTTGAAAACCGGAGATCTTCACATCGTTTGGATGATTACTGATGTCTTGATTGGGAGGCATCCCAAGACAAGGTAATAAGTGGTGATCATCCAGACGTACTTGGAGATCGACCGGATATGCGAGGGCCTCTCTCCTATATTGGACATATGGGACGAGGAATAAGGTGCTTCCGGTTTCGTTCAAACCCAGAATGGACTTGCAATGGATAGTATGTCTGACATTGTATTCCTTTATACTGTATTCGTTGATCTCTACTAAATATATATCTGTTTGGTGGCGGAGAATTTATTCTCTTGTTAACACTCTTCTCTGAGACGTATGAGCCTGGAGGTTATATATTGGCAGAAATCAGTGGTACAGTATGGAGTGACAGTGTGGCATGCTGAGTGGCATGTGATCAAAGCTTTTGTTAAAAAGAAAGGCCTTGTGATTGATGATCAAAGCACAACTTTAAATAGCCTAGCTTTGTATATAGCGTTAATTTGCGAGCCTCACACCCCGGTGTGAACTAGAAACGGGAGAGGACCTCAGGGAGGACATGCGTATCTTTCTAGCTAGGAGTGGTGTCATGGTATGGAGCCCATACATTTTACTCATGTGGATGTTGCATATTATTTGATGGATAGCGAGGTACCTCGGATATATCGGTCACTACGGGGCCGATGGATAACATGGTCGACATATTGACCAGACTTACGCCTCATAGGGCGGGGAAATGTATTGTTCAGGAATTACTAGTCCTCAAACGTAAGAGAGGACCGACCCTGACGCTCTAAGGCGCACTCAAGCTCTAAGCCAAAGACATGGTGCTAGATTGTCTCAAATTCGGTAAGGACGATCCCTTGTCTTTGTTCACATATGGAATCCAACTTCCAATACGTGACATTTCGGTTTTAATTGTAGAGCCTAGTATGAGACATGATAAATGGTACCCATGCCGTCTATGATTGATAAATTTTTATTTGAAGTTGATTTTGTCACTATGCACTTATAATAGTATCAAACGATTTGTTTTAAAACGTGCCAAGCATATTTGGCTATTATAAGGTAAAACTCTATCCTGCGGCTTGCATTGCATTGTGTGATGGGGCCTGAGTCTTATAATAGCTTCATTTTCTTTAATTAGCATTACTCTGTTTGTTTTATGCACTGGTATTGTTGGGGGAAAACCTATTCCGTGTTATACGACGTGGTCCCTTGATTTACCTGATTTTAAAGTAAAGTTTTAAATAACTGTTTTAATTCTCACACCAGTCCCAAGACTGACCTATAGATTATTATTTTAACCTAAACTTTGGGGCCCCTATTTTCCACACGAGCAGCTAGTAGTTTCAATTTTGCAGATTTCTATTTTTCTAGGATCCTGGTTTACAACTGGAACTATATTCGGAAAGTTCCATATCCACATATTTTTTCCAGTTATGTTATGTATTATTTTTCCGCTACTATGTAATGTAATTTAAATCTATGATATTTTTCTGATGTGTAATATTTATTCTTGCTCTTTTATATTCTTGTACTTTGATGTAATTATGGTAAAAGCAATGAAATGTTCTTCTGTTTGTGTTCGAATTTGTCGGGTTCTCAACTCAATCTGGACTTTCCCGTAAGGGAGAGTTTGGATCGTTATAAAAAACGTTATTTTGGACAACTTTTTCCTAGTGCACTTTCTTCCCAAAACGCTCCAATTAGCGAAAAATCGTGAATTTTCGCTTCAGGTCTACCGACTTTAAACGCGTTTTTCGAGCAGCTCCACACTTTAAAATTTGATTGTGATATGTCAAAATCATACAAAAATATGTGATCTTCGACTTTAGTCTTGTGAATCCTCAACCTAATTTGCACCGATTGAAAATTATTGAGAAAAGGACAGGAGGTTATTTGCAAATGGGAAATTTTGTAAAAGAGGAGATTTTGGAGGAGATGGGGCCTACGGCCAGAGATGGGGGCCTGACAAGGGCGCAGGGGGTCTGATTGGAAGGGGGGAGGTGGTGGTGCGGTGGTGGGGGTCCATGGAGGTGGTGGTGGGTAATTTAGGGTTAGAATTTGCAAATTAAAGTGAGAAAGAGGAGGAGAGAGGAGAGAAGGAAGAGGAGGAGGGGGCAGATCGACGGTGGTGGCCGCGGGGATGGGGTGTGGCAGCGACGGCTTGGGGGAGGAGGCCATTAAAAGGGAATACGAAGAAAATAGAGGAAGGAAGATAGTGAAGAAAGAAAAGGAGGAAAAGTGATTTTATATTTTTTTCCATCTGAACGTATGACTGCAAATGGTCTCTATTTTTCATGGATTTCGGCAAGATGAGTCCAACGAATCAAGTTCCATCGAATTCCGAGTTCGCTTGACCTTTCATTAAAATTCTCAAAGTTTCTCAAATAAGTTTAAAAAATGTGATTTTAGCGTACCTTTTCTTCTGGTATACCCAAACGCTAACTCTAAAATTCATGGCATTTTGGATTTAACCCTTATTTGACGATATGAATCCAAAAAAAAAAGAATTGAATTCTGAGATCGTCTCAATAATGTTCCTTTGTAAACTGATCGTCAGTTTTTGAACAAATGGATTTGCCTCCCATGGCCACATACTGACTCTATTTGATGCGCATTTTGGAATTCAACAACGATTTTTCATTGTGAATTTAAAAAAAATATCTCGTTGAATTCTGGGCTTCCTAGCAAAATTTCAATTTTTAAGGGCTATGCGATGATTTTAAAAATTGAATTTTTAAAATTTTCAAAAACAAAGCTTATAAATCAATTTAATAATTTTACTGAGTTTGTTTTAAGTCAAATAAAATATAAAAATTAATTTTAAAATCATTCTCAAATTTTATTTAGCAAAAATAACCAATTTATATTCTCATATTCAATAAAATAACTTATATTAAAATTTTATATTGATTATGAAAATCCGGGTTGTTACATGTATCAAAAGCAGAGCTTTGGTCGGAAGTGTTTGACCGCCATTAATGCCTTGAGAATAGGGCTAATGGACAACTTGTCTGGATATTTCCACATAGATTCGAAGATATTTGATCGCTCTGATCTTTAAGGGAATGGTTGACCCGGTCGGTTCGGAAGAGCGATTATGCCGGGGCATGTGATGTTGTTGTTTGAGGGAACCGACTCGGGCCAAATCTTGCTTGGACTTTCTGAATTAAGAGCCGACTGCTGGGGTCGGTCGATGATGTTTTGTGAGCCGTTTGACATTGGGCTTCAATCTATTAAATAGTGATGGCTTTTACCAAAAAGTTGATCAACACTACTAACTACTAGTTATTAATTAAATAATTTATAATTTTTTTTATTCAATATTGATTATTAAGTATTTCTTATTTAATATTAATCATTGACTTATTTATAAATTCTTAAATCTAATTAATAAACTTAACAATAATTGACTAATTATTAGCAAGTAAATATAATGAATCATTAAACATAAAAAACAATTATTGGTTATTTATATTAAGTAGCAATTATAAATTATTTAATGACAATCTTTGTTTTAATAAATTATAAATAATTACATATATTTATTATTGTTTATGATTATTGATATGTGCATTTGCTGTAATTAAAATAATTTTTGATTGCTTCGGTGCATTTGCTTCAGTTCTTAAGGGTTTTGTAACAACCCGGAATTTTAGGGCCAATTTTTTTTTAAAAAAATTATTTTAGAAATTCCAATAGGAAATTGGATATTTAAGTTAATTTATTTTAAAACAGAACGGGGACAACCCACAAAAATGTAACTCCATTTCGGACGAAACCACTTTTGTTGGAACCGGAATGCCGTTTAATTGTTAAGTTTAATTTTCTGGTATTTTTCGACTTGATATGTGAGCGTGGCAAAAGAAACAGTGTTCTGTTTATTTTCAGTTAGGATTTAATCGACTGAAAAATAGCCATGTTTCAAACGGTCTCAGAATTCGACGAAATTAATTTTGTTAGGACCGTATCGTCATAACAAAGACAAATATATTTTTTCTGGATTTTTCCGGGTCCGTATGTGGCCGCGGTGAATTTTTATAGGCGGTAGAATTTAAAAATAAATGAATTATATTTAAAACTGAGAAACGGGGGTCGAGACGAACTCTTGGGCTGACGGGACCTGGTCCGTTGGGTCCGGAACATAGGCTATTAGCTAGGGTCAACTTTGTCTGGACTAAATTTGGTTTGGTTTGAAAGATTTGGATTTAAATGTAAAATTACACTTAAATATTATAAAAACAAGAAAATTAAACCCTAATTCAGATGCTACTGTTCATCTTCAAAAACAGGCCGCCGCTACCCCTATTTCTGTTCGAATCTTTCTCTCCAAATTCCTCTCACCTCCCTTCGAATTAGAATCCAAACTATAGCTCATTTCGAAGAGCTTTCTCTCCTCTTTCCAACCATAACCGCCACCACCCCAATAGTCGCCCGTAGACCTCGCCCCGAACCCCCAAAGGCGCCGCAATTGAACCGCCGCTGGGCCCACATAGCTGAGTCGCACCCCCCAACACCCCAGGCGCACGTGCGCCTCTCCTGGCCGCACCTCCTCCAACTGACGGCCCCTCGTTTCGTGCATCCAAGCTCCCGAAAACTGAAAGTGAAGTTTTGAACAATAGTTGAAAGTCACGGCCGTGACTTTGAACAAGAAGAAGAGGGTATATTTTTAATTTAATTATTTAATTAATAAATTAAATTTATTTCCAATCTTATTCTGACCATAACTAATGCGTACATCAACGAAATTTAACGATTTCAGAAGCTGTGTGATCGTAGAGATCAGATCTACATTCCTGGACTGAAACGAGACCATTCTGAACTGTTTGAAATTTGGACTAAATCTTCAACGCATGTGAGAACTCTGATTTATTTTAAATAAATTATAGATTAACTTTAATTGCGAAATCACGACTGTATGTTAGTGATTATGATCTGCGTTGTTGTGATCTTGAATTGTGGTTGAGATATGTTGTATGTCGTGTTATAGACATGTTTAGATCTATTAATTCTAATGTAATCCTTATAAGTTCTCATCTTTATTACTTTTATTTTCATTTCATTTTCCTAAATAAAATTAAAACATTCAATCTTGTTTTGTTTATTTTGTTTACAAATTAAAAACAAAATTTAACATTTCATTTTGTTAACAAAAGAAAAAGACAATTTCTTCTATGTTACTTTCTTTGTAAATTAAAAGACAATTTTGACATATATTTTATTTGATTTACAAATAAAATAAAGATGAGACCTTTATTTTGATTCATGGGAATTATACTCCCAATCCAATATGGTCGTAGTGACACCCAAAATTTCACTATTATGTTAATTTATATGGTTGTATTAATATTGTTGTAGTGACATCCAAAATTTCACTATTATGTTAATGACACAAAATTTATATGGTTGTGGTAATATGGTTGTAGTGACACCCAAAATTTCACTATTATGTTAATTTATATGGTTGTATTAATATTGTTGTAGTGACATCCAAAATTTCACTATTATGTTAATGACACAAAATTTATATGGTTGTGTTAACATTGTTGTGGTGACACCCAAATTTTCACTGTTAAGAATTATGACACAAATATCACCGTTGTGTTAGTTTATTTAAATGACATAAAAAAAAATTTCACTGTCATGTTTTATAATATAAATGAATCAAATATAGGCATTAGGAAATATAGTCCTTTTTGTAATGTTGATTCTATGTAAAAGAAAACATTAACATTTCGTATGTAAATAAAAGTAGTATGTACATTTCTAATGTAAAAAAGAAAATAAAAGTAGTATGTACATTTTTAATGTAAAAAGAAAATAAAAGTAGTATATACATTTTTAATGTAAAAAAAAGAAAATAAAAGTAATATGTACATTTTTCTATGAAAAGAAAATAAAGAAAAGAAACATTTTTCTATGAAAAGAAAATAAAGAAAAGAAACATTTTTCTATGAAAAGAAAATAAAGAAGAGGAACATTTTCTATGTAAAGATAATAAAGAAAAGAATAGAAAACATTATTTTCAATGTAAAGAAATAAAAGAAAGAATTTACATTTTCAGTGTAAAGTAAAAGACATTTACATTGTATATGTAGATAAAAGGGTAAAAGGAAAATATCATGTTTATTGAATATAAAAATATATAGCGTTAAAACTATAATTTTTGTCGCATTAGAATTGGCGGACAAAAATATTCTTTTCATAAAGATATACTTAGTAAAACATAATTTTTGTCGCATTGGCGGACAAAAATATTTTTTTCATAAAGATATACTTAGTAACACATAATTTTTGTCGCATTAGAATTGGCGAACAAAAATATTATTTTTATTTAATATAAAAATATACATAGTTAAAATCATTGTTTTTGTCACATTAGAATTGGCGGACAAAAGACACATTGTAGAAAATATGATTTTTGTCGCATTAGAATTGGCGGCCAAAAATATCATTTTATAAATAAAAGAATGGATTTTGAAATAATGGAAATCGCTAAAAGGTTTGATTTATATATATATATATAATATAAATTAAAAGTAAGCGAAACACGCGCGGTAGTTTGCGTTTTGAAATCATAACTTTAAACGGTTGTACCGAAAGATCCGACCGTTGAATTTTCCCAAAACTGGACCCGTCGGGACCGTCTTGGAAAGAGCTTTCCAACGACATAAAATTTACCAAAATCTGACGGTTAGATTTTGAGATATGTTTAAAACAAATTTTGGTAAAAACAGCGCCAGGGTCGCCCATCGACCCGAAGCGTCGTATAGTCTATTCGCACTATTTTTAAATAAATAAAAATAGAAATAAATCGCTATAAATAAATATGAACGACGTGAAATGTTTTAAATGATAATTATGCGATGATTATTTGAAAAGGCCGAGTTTATCTCATTTCAAATAATCAAACGATGATTTAAATCGAAATAATTGAAGACGATGTTGAAGACCGGCGATCTTCACGTCGAACGGTCAACGATGATTGAGACCTTGGACTGACTTGCTCCCAGGAAGGGGTTGATGTAGTAGTTGGCCGGTCGTATGGGTTGATTGTCCGGATAAGCGAGAACCTCTCTGGTATCTCCGGTTTCGTTCAAACCCAGAACGGACTTGTATGGACGCGCGTCTGACGTTGGAATTCGATTCACGTAACTAAATCAATTTTTATTAATGTATGCTTGTTTGGTGGTAGAGAATTTATTCTCTGCTTAACACCCTGGTATATGTTAGTAGTTATCGATAGCATGACACGAATTGTCAATGTGGCCCGCTAAGATGCGAATGATCAAGGTTTTGTTGAAAAGCAGGCCTTGTGAAAAATGATCAAAGCATGACCTGTTTAGGCGTAGCTTTGTGTATAGCGTAACCTCACGAGCCTCACACCCCGGTATGAGTCAAAACGGGATACAGACTGCAGGGAGTGCACACGTTTCTTTCTAGCTAGAGTGATGTCAGGGACCTACCAGCGCTGACATTTTACTTATATGGATGATGGATTTTGAGGTACCTCGTTGTTTATAGGCCGTTGGTGGTCACATTATAGGTTCAAAGGAACCGGGAAGCGTGTGTTCAGGCATAACTAATCCATACACATATGTGTGGACCGGCCCTGAAGATCCAAGGGTTCACTGCGGGGGATCCTGAGGCATTTGCTAGAGTGTCTCGAATCGGAGAGGAGCTTGCCCCTAGCCTCGACTCATGACGGAAACCAATTCTCCAATACGACATTACGATTTTAGTTGTATACTTATATACGGCGGCATAATATATGGTACCTATGTCGTCTAGGATTAATACATTTATATTGAATGATTTATGAAAACATACACACACTAATAGTAATACGTTTGACGTATTTATCATCTTTTGATCGTTATAAGGAAAAACCCTTTCCTCTGGTGTGTGTTGCATGGTGTGATGGGACTTGGGTCTTATAACGATCTCATTTTTCTTTAAATGCATAGCGTTATTTAAACGATTTACTTAATTATGCACTGGCAATCCAATGGAGTAAACCCGTTCCGACTTAGCGGCGTGGTCCTATGATTCGCCATATGATTAGTTAGTATAGAAAGATTTCTCATACCAGTCCCACGACTGACTCAAATTTTGTTTCACTTTGCAAATTCGGATGCCCTCTTTCCACACGGGCAGCCAATTTACAGGTTGTTAGTTTGCTTCCTTGGAGTTGCTGATCTTGGAGCTTGCTTATTTGCTTTGGTGTTGCTGCTTATCGAGGTGCTTTGCTGGATTATGCAGACCCTCATCTTTATCTTTATTTCTGCTTAGACTTTGAGACATTTTGATCGTATTCCATTTCATTTCAAACTGTACTTTTGACATTATGTACTTGTTTCCTTTTGTTGGGATTTTGATGTAATAAGTAGGACTCTGTGACTGGGATTCTGTGTTATGATAACATCCATATTCCGCTGCTATATTGATGTTGTTGTTTTATAGTTTCTTATATTTATGTTGTTATCTGTGTTATGTGTTGCTATATTTATGTTGTATTCCAATGATCATCTCAGCTTTCGTCTACGGAAGTTTGGGGTTATCACATTTGGTATCAGAGCTTTGGTTTAACCTTAGTTTTGGGATATAACATATTTATAGCAATACGTCTCATTAGAGATAGGACTAAAGTCCTAGAGTGAGCATAACATAATAGCACATATTTATCAGTCGTTACATCATTTTCAACTCTTAGCCTTTCCTTTGAAAATTTTTCATTTCTGTTGGTCTGACTCTCCTCTGGATGTTACAGACTAATTCATTATGAATACTAGAGCTAGAACCCGTGGAAGAGGGAGAGGTGGAGCTAGAGGGCCACCCAGAGAAGAGCCCATTCATGAGCAGCCCGACCCCAGGGTCGCACAGCCATTCGGCCTAGAACGGATGTCAAAGAAATTAAAAAACTTGGGCGGAGTTCCTTTCACTGGTAGAGAGTCTGATGTTGAAGCAGAGTCATGGCTCAAGAATTGTGAGAAGATCTTAGAAGGGATGGAACTTGAGGATCAGAGAAAGCGTTTCCTGGCAGCATGGCAACTCAAAGATCAAGCTGAGCACTGGTGGGACACCGTTAAGATTGGAAATGATGTAGCCAACATGTCCTGGGAAAAATTCAGAGAACTTTTCAATGAGAAATACATCCCTCCACAAGCAAGAGAACGCCTTCGTGAACAATTTGTCAATCTGAAACAAGGAAATATGACAGTTGCTGAATATGCGATGAAATTTGATGAGCTTTCCCATTATGCCCCTAACCTAATTCAAGACCCAACTGAGAAGAACAAGAAATTCATTAAGGGCCTCGCTACAAAGTATCTGAATAGGGTCACAGCTCATATCGATCTTCCCTTCCATGAAGTTATCACCTTTGCCAGCCGCTACGAAGAAAATGATGAGTCTGCCCAACAAGAGAGAGCAAAGAATCAGAATAATAGCCAGAAGGAGCAGACTAGCAAGAAATCAGAGACAGGAAATTCTTCAGCTGCAAAGCCACAGGGGAAGAAGAGAGACCGGAGCAAGTTGACATGCTTTAATTATGGCAAGACCGGGCACTTTGATTACGAGTGTAAAGCGCCTAAAAGAGTCAAGAGAAATGATTCAGGCCCCAGTCAGAACCGTGGTCAGAGCTCGCAGAATCGGGGTCAGAATTCTCAGAATAGTGGCCAGAATCCTCACCGCAACCTGGATTGCTACAACTGCCATCAGAAGGGGCATATCAAGCCGAATTGCCCATTGTTGAAGAATGCTCAGGTGGCACATGTCTGTGAGGGTACGACTACACCAGCTCCTACCGAGGGCCCAGGTACACCTGATGTTTTAAGTGGTACTCTTAACATTAAAAATATCCCTATTACCGTCCTATTTGACACCGGTGCAACACGTAGTTTTATTTCTTCTGACACCATTAAAAAGCTAAAATTGAATCCAAGGAAACTTAAGGAATTAATTAGAGCTCATAGTCCGATAGGAGGTTCCCTTGTTCTAGATCAATACTATAGAGTGCCAATCTCCTATTCTTGTTATCAGTTCCCCTTTAATCTGATTGTCATGAATTTCTCTGGTTATGACATTATATTGGGAATGGATTGGCTAACCAAATTTGAGGCTGAGTTGGTATGTGCTAAGAGGATTATCAAAGTCAAAACTAAGCTTGGCAATATCACCATACCCTGCCACGGCTCAGCCACTGACAGAAAAGAATTCTGGTCCTCTCTAGAAGTCACTCCTACTTCTATTGAAGAAATTCCTATTGTCAGAGATTATGCTGATGTGTTCAAGGAAGTTGAAGGCTTACCCCCACGCAGAGAAATCAACTTCAGAGTTGACTTGGCTCCGAATGCAAGGCCTATCGTACATCCTATTCGGAGAATGTCACCCAAAGAAAAAGAAGAGCTGAGAAATCAAAACCAAGCAGCTTTTGTTTAAGGGTCTGATCAGGCCTAGCTTCTCAGAATGGGGCGCAGCAGTGGTGTTCGTCCCAAAATCAGACGGTACCCTCAGGTTATGTGTGGACTACCGTGATCTCAACAAACAAACTCTGAAGAACAAATACCCACTGCCTTGTATTGATGACTTGCTCGACCGCTTGCATGGGGCGCGAGTTTTCTCTAGAATGGACTTAGCTACAGGCTTCCATCAACTTCGCATCGCAGAAGAATGTGTGCCTCTAACTGCTTTCAGAGGGCCGGATATCTTTTATGAATGGCTGGTAATGCCTTTCGGTCTATGTAATGCTCCAGCATATTTTGTTGATCTGATGAATAGGGTTTTCAGAGATGTTATAAATAAATTTGTGCTCGTGTTCATCGATGACATCCTCATCTTTTCTAAATCCACTGCTGAGCACGAACAGCATCTGAAGGAAGTCTTGGAGATTTTGCGTAGAAATGTGCTAAAAGCCAAATTCTCCAAGTGCATATTCTGGCAAGAAGAGGTGAAATTCCTCGGACATGTCATATCAAAAGAAGGCATTTCAGTTGATCCAGGAAAAATCTCAGCCATCCAAGACTGGAAGCAGCCTCGAACTCCCACAGAGGTCAGAAGTTTCTTAGGGCTGGCTGGCTATTATCGGAAATTTGTCAAAGATTTTTTGAAGATAGCTTGTCCATTGACAAACCTGACCAAGAAGCATACAAAATTTATTTGGACACCTGAATGCGAGAAAGCTTTGCAGGATCTAAAAGGGAGGTTGACCAATGCTCCTGTGTTGACCATTATAGATGGCAATCAGGATTTGACAGTCTGGACCGACGCTTCTAGGCAAGGTTGTTTCTTTTATATAAATCAACATGTCAGAGATAACATTTCCTTTTAATGTCAAATCTCATTTTAACATTTTATTCCTTTATCTATTCAAGGTATTGGTGCGGTGCTGATGCAGCAAGGCAAGGTGGTCGCATATGCTAGCCGCCAATTGAAACCACATGAAAAGAATTACGCCACTCATGATCTTGAGCTAATGACCATTGTATTTGCTCTTAAAATATGGAGGCACTATCTCTTGGGTGAGAAGTTCGAAGTATACACGGATCACAAATCCTTGAAGCATCTTTTTACCCAAAGAGATTTGAATATGAGGCAGCAACGCTGGGTTGAATTTCTTGCATCATATGATTTTGTTATCCTATATACTCCAGGGAAAGCCAACATTGTAGCCGATGCGCTCAGTAGAAAGAATGCCGAGGGCGACAAACTCCTTCTCGCCAACCTCATTATAACTACTACTCTGATTGATAAAATCGCTGCTCTCCAGAAGGATGATAAATTTATTAAGAGAATTATCAAAAGAATTCAGGATGGCGAATCCACTAGCTTCCAAATTGACGACAGAGGGGTTCTGAGGCTATCTGGCCGAATTTGTGTTCCGTACATTCCTGAGCTCAGAAGGGAAGTTATGGATGAAAGCCACAAATCTAAGCTCAGTATTCATCCAGAGGTAAGCAAGATGTATCAAGACCTCAAGCGCACATTCTGGTGGAGATCCATGAAGAGAGATATTTCTATTTATGTTTCTAGATGTCCCACTTGTCAGCAAGTCAAAAGTGATCAACAGAAGCTAGCAGGTCTATTGAAACCGCTAGGAGTTCCAGGCTGGAAGTGGGAGGAAATTTCTATGGACTTTATTGATGGTTTGCCCCGTACCAGAAAAGGGAACGATAGCATATGGGTAATTGTTGACCGCTTAACAAAGTCTGCCCATTTTATCCCTATCAAGACCAACAGAACAGCTCGGAGTTTGGCGCAGCTTTATCTTAAAGAGATTGTCAGACTGCATGGGATCCCAAGAAGCATTGTCAGTGATCGGGATCCAATATTTACGAGCAAGTTTTGGGAAGCCTTCCAAGAAGAACTCGGTACTAAGTTGAATCTGAGCACAGCTTATCACCCTCAGACAGATGGCCAGACTGAGAGGGTGAACCGCATTTTAGAAGACTTGTTGCGAGCGTGCATTCTTGACTATGGTGGTTCATGGGAGGACCATTTATACTTGGTGGAGTTCTCTTACAATAATAGCTACCAAGCTAGCTTGGGAATGTCACCATTTGAGTTACTATATGGCAGACCATGCATGTCCCCGGCATGTTGGGTGGAGCCAGGCAATCGATTAGTCTTGGGTCCCGACATGGTTCGTGAAGCATCGGACAAGGTTGATTTGATTAAGAAGCGCCTGTTGGCTGCTCAGAGACGACAGAAGAGTTATGCAGATCAGCGAAGAAGACACTTAGAATTCTCTGTTGGTGATCGAGTATATTTGAAGGTTTCTCCATTGAGGGGCGTGATTCGTTTTGGGAAGACTGGGAAATTGGCGCCAAGGTTCATTGGTCCATTTACTATTCTCGAAAGGATTGGTATGCTTGCTTATCGAGTGCAGTTGCCCGACTGGTTGCCTAGGGTGCATGATGTCTTTCATGTGTCTCAACTCCGCAAGCATGTGCATGACCCTGATTTGATTGAGGATGAATTGAATCAGCAGGTCTTGGATATTACTCCAAACCTGACAGTGAGGAAGGATCCGATGAAGATTATTGGCAAAGAAACCCGGGTGCTGAGAAACAAGAAGATTCACCTAGTCAAGGTGCAGTGGAGTGGGGATACTAGAGACTGTACTTGGGAGACAGAAGATAGCTTCAAAAGGGCTTACCCCAATTGCAGAGAAGATATCTCCGGATGATTCTTGTGTTAAGGTACATTTACCACAATTTACAATTCCGTTTGTTCCCTACTTTACTTTGTTTCCTTTTCGAGGACGAAAAAATTTTAAGTGGGGGAGACTGTAACAACCCGGAATTTTAGGGCCAATTTAAAAAAAAAAATTATTTTAGAAATTCCAATAGGAAATTGGATATTTAAGTTAATTTATTTTAAAACAGAACGGGGACAACCCACAAAAATGTAACTCCGTTTCCGACGAAACCACTTTTGTTGGAACCGGAATGCCGTTTAATTGTTAAGTTTAATTTTCTGGAATTTTTCGACTTAATATGTGAGCGTGGCAAAAGAAACAGTGTTCTATTTATTTTCAGTTAGGATTTAATCGACTGAAAAATAGCCATTTTTCAAACGGTCTCAGAATTCGACGAAATTAATTTTGTTAGGACCGTATCGTCATAACAAAGACAAATATATTTTTTCTGGATTTTTCCGGGTTCGTATGTGGCCCCGGTGAATTTTTATAGGCGGTTGAATTTAAAAATAAATGAATTATATTTAAAACTGAGAAACGGGGGTCAAGACGAACTCTTGGGCTGACAGGACCTGGTCCGTTGGGTTCGGAACATAGGCTATTAGCTAGGGTCAACTTTGTCTGGACTAAATTTGGTTTGGTTTGAAAGATTTGGATTTAAATGTAAAATTACACTTAAATATTATAAAAACAAGAAAATTAAACCCTAATTCAGATGCTACTGTTCATCTTCAAAAACAGGCCGACGCTACCCCTATTTCAGTTCGAATCTTTCTCTCCCAATTCCTCTCACCTCCCTTCGAATTAGAATCCAAACTATAGCTCGTTTCGAAGAGCTTTCTCTCCTCTTTCCAACCATACCCGCCACCACCCCTATAGTCGCCCGTAGACCTCGCCCCGAACCCCCAAAGGCGCCGCAATTGAACCGCCGTCGGGCCCACATAGCTGAGTCGCACCCCCCAACACCCCAGGCGCACGTGCGCCTCTCCTGGCCGCACCTCCTCCAACTGACGGCGCCTCGTTTCGTGCATCCAAGCTCCCGAAAACTGAAAGTGAAGTTTTGAACAATAGTTGAAAGTCACGGCCATGACTTTGAACAAGAAGAAGAGGGTATATTTTTAATTTAATTATTTAATTAATAAATTAAATTTATTTCCAATCTTATTCTGACCATAACTAATGCGTACATCAACGAAATTTAATGATTTCAGAAGTTGTGTGATCGTAGAGATCAGATCTACATTCCTGGACTAAAACGAGACCATTCTGAATTGTTTGAAATTTGGACTAAATCTCCAATGCATGTGAGAACTCTGATTTATTTTAAATAAATTATAGATTAACTTTAATCGCGAAATCACTACTGTATGTTAGTGATTATGATCTGCGTTGTTGTGATCTTGAATTGTGGTTGAGATATGTTGTATGTCGTGTTATAGACATGTTTAGATCTATTAATTCTAATGTAATCCTTATAAGTTCTCATCTTTATTACTTTTATTTTCATTTTATTTTCCTAAATAAAATTAAAACATTCAATCTTGTTTTGTTTATTTTGTTTACAAATTAAAAACAAAATTTAACATTTCATTTTGTTAACAAAAGAAAAAGACAATTTCTTCTATGTTATTTTCTTTGTAAATTAAAAGACAATTTTGACATATATTTTATTTGATTTACAAATAAAATAAAGATGAGACCTTTATTTTGATTCATGGGAATTATACTCCCAATCCAATATGGTTGTAGTGACACCCAAAATTTCACTATTATGTTAATTTATATGGTTGTATTAATATTGTTGTAGTGACATCCAAAATTTCACTATTATGTTAATGACACAAAATTTATATGGTTGTGGTAATATGGTTGTAGTGACACCCAAAATTTCACTATTATGTTAATTTATATGGTTGTATTAATATTGTTGTAGTGACATCCAAAATTTCACTATTATGTTAATGACACAAAATTTATATGGTTGTGTTAACATTGTTGTGGTGACACCCAAATTTTCACTGTTAAGAATTATGACACAAATATCACCGTTGTGTTAGTTTATTTAAATGACATAAAAAAAATATCACTGTCATGTTTTATAATTGAAATGAATCAAATATAGGCATTAGGAAATATAGTCCTTTTTGTAATGTTGATTCTATGTAAAAGAAAACATTAACATTTCGTATGTAAATAAAAGTAGTATGTACATTTTTAATGTAAAAAGAAAATAAAAGTAGTATGTACATTTTTAATGTAAAAAGAAAATAAAAGTAGTATGTACATTTTTAATGTAAAAAAAAAGAAAATAAAAGTAATATGTACATTTTTCTATGAAAAGAAAATAAAGAAAAGAAACATTTTTCTATGAAAAGAAAATAAAGAAAAGAAACATTTTTCTATGAAAAGAAAATAAAGAAGAGGAACATTTTCTATGTAAAGATAATAAAGAAAAGAATAGAAAACATTATTTTCAATGTAAAGAAATAAAAGAAAGAATTTACATTTTCAATGTAAAGTAAAAGACATTTACATTGTATATGTAGATAAAAGGATAAAAGGAAAATATCATGTTTATTAAATATAAAAATATATAGCGTTAAAACTATAATTTTTGTCGCATTAGAATTGGCGGACAAAAATGTTCTTTTCATAAAGATATACTTAGTAAAACATAATTTTTGTCGCATTAGAATTGGCGGATAAAAATATTCTTTTCATAAAGATATACTTAGTAAAACATAATTTTTGTCGCATTAGAATTAGCGAACAAAAATATTATTTTTATTTAATATAAAAATATACATAGTTAAAATCATTGTTTTTGTCACATTAGAATTGGCGGACAAAAGACACATTGTAGAAAATATGATTTTTGTCGCATTAGAATTGGCGGCCAAAAATATCATTTTATAAATAAAAGAATGGATTTTGAAATAATGGAAATCGCTAAAAGGTTTGATTTATATATATAATATAAATTAAAACTAAGCGAAACACGCGCGGTAGTTCGCGTTTTGAAATCATAACTTTAAACGGTTGTACCGAAAGATCCGACCGTTGAATTTTCCCAAAACTGGACCCGTCAGGACCGTCTTGGAAAGAGCTTTCCAATGACATAAAATTTACCAAAATCTGACGGTTAGATTTTGAGATATGTTTAAAACAAATTTTGGTAAAAACAGCGCCAGGGTCGCCCATCGACCCGAAGCGTCGTATAGTCTATTCGCACTATTTTTAAATAAATAAAAATAGAAATAAATCGCTATAAATAAATATGAACGAAGTGAAATGTTTTAAATGATAATTATGCGATGATTATTTGAAAAGGCCGAGTTTAACTCATTTCAAATAATCAAACGTTGATTTAAATCGAAATAATTGAAGACGATGTTGAAGACCGGCGATCTTCACGTCGAACGGTCAACGATGATTGAGACCTTGGACTGACTTGCTCCCAGGAAGGGGTTGATGTAGTAGTTGGCCGGTCGTATGGGTTTGATTGTCCGGATAAGCGAGAACCTCTCTGGTATCTCCGGTTTCGTTCAAACCCAGAACGGACTTGTATGGACGCGCGTCTGACGTTGGAATTCGTTTCGTGTAACTAAATCAATTTTTATTAATGTATGCTTGTTTGGTGGTAGAGAATTTATTCTCTGCTTAACACCCTAGTATATGTTAGTAGTTATCGATAGCATGACGCGAATTGTCAATGTGGACCGCTAAGATGCGAATGATCAAGGTTTTGTTGAAAAGCAGGCCATGTGAAAAATGATCAAAGCACGGCCTGTTTAGGCGTAGCTTTGTGTATTGCGTAACCTCACGAGCCTCACACCCCAGTATGAGTCAAAACGGGATACGGACTGCAGGGAGTGCACACGTTTCTTTCTAGCTAGAGTGATGTCAGGGACCTACCAGCGCTGACATTTTACTTATGTGGATGATGGATTTTGAGGTACCTCGTTGTTTATAGGCCGTTGGTGGTCACATTATAGGTTCAAAGGAACCGGGAAGCGTGTGTTCAGGCATAACTAATCCATACACTTATGTGTGGACCAACCCTGAAGATCCAAGGGTTCACTGCGGGAGATCCTGAGGCATTTGCTAGAGTGTCTCGAATCGGAGAGGAGCTTGCCCCTAGCCTCGACTCATGATGGAAACCAATTCTCCAATACGACATTAAGATTTTAGTTGTATACTTATATACGACGGCATAATATATGGTACCTATGTCGTCTAGGATTAATACATTTATATTGAATGATTTATGAAAACATACACACACTAATAGTAATACGTTTGACGTATTTATCATCTTTTGATCGTTATAAGGAAAAACCATTTCCTCTGGTGTGCGTTGCAAGGTGTGATGGGACTTGGGTCTTATAACGATCTCATTTTTCTTTAAATGCATAGCGTTATTTAAACGATTTACTTAATTATGCACTGGCAATCCAATGGAGTAAACCCGTTCCGCCTTAGCGGCGTGGTCCTGTGATTCGCCATATGATTAGTTAGTATAGAAAGATTTCTCATACCAGTCCCACGACTGACTCGAATTTTGTTTCACTTTGCAAATTCGGTTGCCCTCTTTCCACACGGGCAGCCAATTGACAGGTTGTTAGTTTGCTTCCTTGGAGTTGCTGATCTTGGAGCTTGCTTATTTGCTTTGGTGTTGCTGCTTATCGAGGTGCCTTGCTGGACTATGCAGACCCTCATCTTTATCTTTATTTCTGCTTAGACTTTGAGATATTTTGATCGTATTCCATTTCATTTCAAACTGTACTTTTGACATTATGTACTTGTTTCCTTTTGTTGGGATTTTGATGTAATAAGTAGGACTCTGTGACTGGGATTCTGTGTTATGATAACATCCATATTCCGCTGCTATGTTGATGTTGTTGTTTTATAGTTTCTTATATTTATGCTGTTATCTGTGTTATGTGTTGCTATATTTATGTTGTATTCCAATGATCATCTCAGCTTTCGTCTACGGAAGTTTGGGGTTATCACAGGTTTGATGCAAATAAAACTATTTGCTTTGTAGTGGTTGCATCAATTGCTAAAAAACTGACGTAAATAACACTATTTTCTTCGGTTGTAAGGGGAACTGAAGAAAATAAGGCAATTTGCTTTTGTGCATTTGCTTCGATTGTTGACACAACCGGAGCAAATGATACTATTTGCATCGGTTATGAGCACAACCGAAGCTACTGTACCAAAGCAACTACAAGTAGCACTATTTTCTTCAGTGCATTTGCTTTGTTGTCATCATAGCCGAAGCAAATGATCCTTATTTGCTTCAGTTGTAACCACAACCGATGCAAATGAAGCAAAGTAACTAGCCAGCTTTGTGCTGGTGTTTCATTCTCTTCCCCTCCCCTAGATCTTTCGTTGTCCGCTCTTGGGATGTTGACTGTTCGATCTTCTGTTTCTTTCTTCAGCCCTTCACATGGGAGACTGAGGTTTGTGCCTCATACTCCCCGCACCATTTGTACACATTCTATAGCAACTGTCGAGCAGATTGTTAGATCGACCCGGTACACCCTCTATCTGGTATGAGTTGTTTTTCTTAGTGTAGTTTCTTTTTGCTTTCTCTTTCTCTTTTTATTTTTCTCCCGTTGGTTTCTCTGTGAATGCTGAACTTTTTATTTTGGCATTTGGGGCAACGACAATGAAGCTTCTTTGGCGAGGCTTAAACGCATCGTCAAGAAACATATTGTTCGTTTGGTGGCACTTTTAGAGCCTTTTGTGGGCTCTGAGGTGAATATTTTACATTTAAATATTATTTAAATTTTAAATTTAATATATAAGTATAGATTTTTTATAAAAACATTTTTTTATTAATACTTTAATTGAGAAAAGTGTAAAAATAGAGAAGTTAGAAATTTAATTGTAACTTAATTTGTTTAAAGGATTTAATTGAAATGAAAGTATCAATTGAATTTGGGATTAGAAAATAATAAAATAGGTTCTACATGAATATGTTAAGATAATAAAACTTAATAAATTGATTTGATAATAATTTAATAAGTAAAGACTTGAATCAAAATATAATTGAAATTAAATATTTAAAATCTGTTAAATTTAGAAATTAAAATTTAATTTGTATGGAATTGTTCAAATGTGACTTAAAGTAAATTTGAAACCTAAAAAATTGATTTAAGTAATTAAATACGAAAGTTAACTTGAATGCCTTTTTGAAATGAATTAAAATTAATAATATATTATTTAGAAATTAATTTAATATAACTTGAAATTTCAAAATTTGAATTGATAATAAGGTGAACCTTGGAAAGACAGATATGTGGCTCGGATTGGAGTATTATTTAAAACAAAATTATTTTAAAAAATTATTATTATATATTAAACTATTATAGACTATTTTATATAACTAATTATTTTATCACTGTTTATATTTATATTTAATTATAAATATTTTAAAATTTTAACCATTTTGTTTAAATCATAATTTTTAAATATCTTATATAATCATTTTTAAATCAAGATATTTTATATTAATATAATTACTCTTAAATTTAACTATTTTCAATTTTGTTTACCTTTTTAAAATAAAGTATGTTTCCAATCCGAGCTATTAAGTCAAAATGTCAATATGAAGATTTTGAACAATGACACTTAAGATATTGATATTTGAAACCAAAATGTAATTTTGTTAATAAACTATTTTGTGAATATGAAATTTGAAATTTTGAGCTTAATCAAAATAATGAATTAATTCAAAATATGATTTATGACATTGAAATATCTGAACTTAATTATTTGAATATAAACAATATTTTTTGTTACTCAATTTATGGTATTCTGAATATAATTTTTAAATATAAATGAGCACGGTGTGAAATAGGCGTCTGGTTGCTAAAGAGAGCTGGGATGGATATTGTCATACTCTCTACTAACATAGGGAACCACTTTAACAAATGTGTACAAGGTAGAGAATCCAGAATCATGTAGGTTAGTTTGGTGAATATTATTGGAATAAAGCATGATAACGATGATGCATAGCCATGACCTTCAAGTCGTAATTAAAATGAGAAAAACGGAAATCATACCCATGTCAATTGAGTTATCTCCTCCTATTGGATATGCTTCTTGGATACTACAACTCTTACTCTGGAAATGATTCAGAGTGCCTTTACTCTGAGGGTATTGTTCGAGGTGGGCGGTAGTTGTGGCTATGCATTACCATCAATTTGGGTCCGCAATCCGGTAGAATCCTACTATTGGGTATAGCCTCGGTGCTTTGTGATTTTATCCCAATCGAGCCCCTTATGAGTTTGATTTGTGTCATACCTAGAAGTGCCCTCTAATGTCGTTAGTTCATAGTGGGTTTACGGCATTGTACAGACAACATCAATATAAATCATGTAAGGGTAAGAATGTAATCTTGCTTACATTACTTTCAATTGTATATTTACCCTAGATGCTGGCATATTGTATTATATGTATCTAGTTCCATGGATCCTTAAAGGATGAGCATCCCAAACAATCTTTAAGTTACTTGTGTATTCCATTTGAACAATTCACTTGAGTTAATTTAATTTCATGAGAATGTTAGTCCTCACTTTGAGTATTTTGTTTCGCTTTATGCTCAGGTCAGACCGAGTATTGCAATATTGAGATTTCATCTTTTGGAGCTGGAGACTTATTGACGTCCTTATCTTTATCTGCTTGTTTTATTGTTTTCATTCCAAACACTTGTATTAGAGTTTCATTGTATTTAGACTTCTTATGTATTTGATCATGTATCACTGATATTATATGTAAATTTTGAGATTTTATTTTTAGGGATTCACGAACCACTATTTTATTTTATTTATTCCGCTCTAGATATTATGCAATTCTTAGTATGTGATTTATCTATGCTTCTGTGATGATTTTGTATTTTACCCCATAGCAATAACAGTGTGATGTTATGAATGATTTGAGTTAATTTTATTATTTACTTAAATGGTTAAAAATAGTAGCTCGTTACAATTGGTATAAGAGATTTTGTTTTATGTAAACCTTAGTTTATAGGGTTAAAAACTAATTAGAGATTGGGTAGCAATAACCTAGAATGAGTAGAATAAATCTTAGAATCACTCTTGAGGAAGATTGTTTTGAATATAATTGGTTCTTAAAATTATTTTGAAAGGCAAGTAAACTATTATTAACACTACGAAAATTACAATGTACATACAAGACATTACGTAACACTATACTAATAAAAATTTCACTATTAGACAGTAATGAGAAAAAAAATGAATGATATACAAATGAATATAGAAAAAACTCATTACTGCTAGACTAAAACCAAATACTCCAAATTCCATTAGAACCAAAAAGGTCTTGAGACTTCCTTAGGTGCCGTATAAACCAAAATTGAATTTCCAAATTATCAGTGAATACTTTGGACCTACCAAAATGATCCCACCCTCAATATGTCCAAGAACAATATGACCAAAAATAGCATAACTACAAACCAGATAAACCTCGTTCCCTGCTACCACTTTGTAAGTAATATCATACTCCACAAAAACCAGCATACTCGACAAAAATATCATACTCCACAAAAACAGCAAAAACCACACAAACAACATTCTCCTTAAAAACCATATACTCCAGGCAGCATTGCCACGTAAATTAACACAACTATAGCACTTCACAACAAATCCAAAGCAATGAACATATCACAGCAAGTTCTTTAACAACAAAACCATAATACTCGCCAATTAACCACTTAGAAACATTGCAAGTTTCATGAAGAGTTAGACAGGATTGCTTCTAGTGTTCCTAGTGGAAGAGTTTTTGTGAAAATTCGATGGCAAAAAGTCTTCTAACCCATCAAGACCATCATCTACATCGTTTTACTATCAAGAGCCATTTTCTTTTTGGCTCTTCTCTTAGCATTTTTCGAGGCAGTTTTGGAAGGAGTTACCTCTTTAGGTGGCTGATCATTCTCGGCCTCCTCATCCCAAAACTTACCGTTAAGTCTGATAGAATCTGAATTATTCAAATCACAATGTGAAATAGCATTAGATGTTGAAGAAGGAAAAATAACACCCATAAGGAGACTTAAATTCACATAAGGAGATGAATAAGAAGTCCGATCAGTTTGTGCACTGAAGCTCACACCAGATTGACCAATTAATGTTGATGACTTACAAGCTGCTGCTGTATTAACATAAGGGGAAGACAGAATAGAGGTCTTGTCAGAAATTGAAATACTAATAGGTTTAAAACCAGAACCACCTCTGTTACTCAATCCACAGTGACCTATCAAAGAAGGGGATGAAGATGAGTTACATGCTGAAGCAGAAATAACTATTGGAAAAGTCAATCCACAACCAAGAACATTTTGAAGTGGTTGTTTCCCTTTGTCAACAGTTCGCACAACACCATTTCCTCTACGGATTAACTAAACCAAAATCAGCAACCTCATCCTCAACATTAATGTACTGATTACCCTGTTGATCATTGTCAATAAGCTTATCATTCTCTGAACCTGAAAGACCAATTGATTTTGATCCAATATTGGAAACAGAGTCCTTACTCATTTTAGAATTACCTACATTGCATACTCGTGCATCTTTAAGCTGACCACTGTCACCATCACCATATACATGCACATTGATTTCATTAGTGGACTTCACATTATCTTCACTACTTAATACTTTATCTTTATCCATGCTAAACTCCTCATTTAGATTTTTATCCATCACACACCCGTCTTTAGCACCCTGAGCATTAAGCACTTCAAAAGTATTAGACATCACATTTACCTCATCCAATTTATCACCATCTTTATTCCTTCTATCGAGATTACATTTCCTCCTCCGGTATTTCCTATACTTAACAGCATTCCAATCATTAGATTTTACTTGAGACAGATTCTTTTTCGTGAACTGATTACCTTCAACATTGCCTCTACCAAACTGTTCCTCTCTATTCTTCACTACATACTCTTTGTTAACTTCTTCATAAGAAGAGTTGAATTCACAATTACAAGTATCATGTCCAAACATCTTACATATAGAACAGATGCTAGGCCTCCAAACATATCTAATTTGAACCGATGGACAGTTCTTACCAAGTTCATCAACCACAATTTTCTCAGGTAAATCATAGAGTGCTAAGATTTCGATCATAACTTTTGCATAACGAAACCTTTGCAATTTTTTAGTACTTGTATCAAAATAAGTTAATTTCCCAATGTGACAAGCTAACCAATTGATGCCTAATAGTGTCCATAGAATAGTAGGAATTCGAAAAAATTGAACCCAGACAGGAACTTTCCTAGTTTGAGATTTAGAATGACCAATAGAAGAAACCCAAACAGCAATAACAAACATGCGCCCTTTAATGAAAATTGGATCCAATTTAAGAATCTTTGCTCTATCCAAATCATTTGAGAGTTTAAAATAAAAATGTGCGCCATCATACTTAATATCTACTTCACCTACTAATTTCCAAATTCTCAGTAAGGAATTAACAACAGTAGGATAAGATGTAGAACCATTCAAGAAAAAATCTACTAACTGATTACCCGAAAGCGTCATACCTTCGATCTTAATCAAATCTGGAATTTTTTGAGGCACACCAACTAGGAATGTCAAAATGCAATGGCTTATAAACTCCAACGTTTCTTGGACGCAAGGAAAAGAGCGAGTATAATCCAGTTTCGAAAAAGAGGGAAAAGAAGCTTGCGATGCCGTGAAATTGTCAGGAAAATTAGGTCGAGATGGAGGGTTTCTTGGATCTGAAAATGATGAATTAGCTCCACGATTTACTTCATAGGGTTTATCAGAGGAGATATTACCATCAGAGGATGGAGGATCAGGGGGGATAATCGGAGAAGAGCAATTGGGAAGGGGAGGAAAGGCGGTGTCGAAGGAAGTGGAAGAAGAAGGAATTTCCGCAGTCGCCATTACTCAGAGAAATTCATTTTTTTCGCATCATTTTGTTTTAAAATTAGCCTTTTCCTTAGAGTTTTCTTCTTTTCTAATTCATCTTCCTTGATAGGGATCTCTTCGATTAGGATTTCCTTAGCTAATCTTGATCCCTTTTATGTGTAACGTCCCGTATTTTCTGGCCAATTATTTGAATTACTTAAAATATTGATTTGAATTTAAATAATCAAATTTAACCATTTTATTTTGAATATTTATTTTTATTAATAATATAATAATATTTTAATTACAAAATGTTTGGTAAAATCTTGAATTTGCAGTATAGTGTGAACGGGCAATTTAAAATGGTTTAATATTGTTTATATTGAAATTATAGTAACGATTTCATTTATATAATGATGGTTGAACGTTAAATTTATAATTTAATTATAAAACGAGCTGCAGTGGCGCAGTCATTCGTAATATTGCGTTTTGAACTTTAAACGGTTGTACAAGATCCAATATGAGTCGGATTTCCTTAATACAAGAAACGTTGAATCCATTGGATAATATTTTTCTAATGGAAGAGAAAATTCTAGTTTTCATATTGTAGATTTTGTTTTATGTCCAAATCAAATTTTAAAATAGTCGCTATGGAATTCCTTTATAAATTATAATGTTTATTTATATTAAATAAAGGATTTTTATTTTATTGAATATCGATGTGGCTTAGAATTCAACCTGAACTATTTTATTTTGATACTACGTGAAATTCTGCCTAGGTATAGTCAATTATAATATTATATTGAGGTATTTAAAAATTGGTTTATTTTAATTTGAACTGGGCAGTTAAAAAGGGATCTTATTCAAACAATCTCAATTTTCGATGAAATAAATTTTAATGAGACCGTAACAGCTAATTATTGCTAGATTTCAAGTGTTGCATCAATCGGAGTTATTCTATGAGCGTGGAAAAATTTAATGCAAATAAACGATCATTTGGATGTAAACGAGCGCTGTTTGAGCAAACGGACTCGGAATTTGACAAAACAAGTTTCATTAGGACCGTAACATCAAATTATACCATAACGTCCATTTTCATTTCGAACGGAGTTTGTATGTGAGCATAGGAGCGAATAAACAACGTTCTGATATTACGATAGATAAGAAAAAATATCGCTAGTCACGTCATGATAAAATATATTATTTTCCCCTTATATATATCATCTAACCTTCAGCCCCAAATCAGAATTTCCTCACCCAGCCTCATTTCCGTCCAACACATTTGCAGAAAAGCCCCTGTTATCTAATTAACTTATATCTCCATTTCTGGCGAGAATCCGCGAAGGTGATATGAAGGAAATTTGTAGATCTAGTCCGTATCTACTTGCTATAAAAATTTAGGGTGGAACGGTGGTCAGTGGTAGCCTGAATCGCTGATAAATCGTAGAAAACTGTTTTCGTTTTTCCTTGCTTTGTGGTGATTTGGTGAGAAATTCGTTGATCTAGTCTAAAGCAAATTTGTAGAGGAGAAATAGAGGAACATTTTCTCCTTTGGGATGATCGCCTGATTTGTGGTGTGGCGGCCGAGAAGTTGAGATGAACGGAGAATAGATTTTGGGGTTTAGTTTTGGAGCGGCGGACAGATTTAAGTGATTTCCGGTGTTGATGGTCTATTTCAGGTGGTGGGATGTGAAGGAGAAAGGTCAAGGGATGAGTGCAGCGTCGAACTGTGGTGGTGGCGAGGTCTAAGGTGAAGCGACGGTTGCGATTTCTAGGGTTGAACGATTTTCGATTGTGGTGTGTTTTTGGGTGACTGGGTCGATCTGAAGTGGCAGCGCCTCAGGCGTGAGGGTTTTAGGCTGCGGCGGCCCCGGTGACATCGAAGGTGGTGGCTCTGGCGGTCTGTATCAATGTCGGTGATGATGAGTTGAAGCAGAGTTCATGAATAGAAGAAGAAGAAGATCGGGGTTCAGGAATTTCCATTGAAGAAAATGCATGGTTCACATGGTACGTTGATGACGTAGCCTAATCATGATTAGGGGGATAATTAACGATAATCAATAATAATGATAATTAATAATTTAGTTCATTATAAAATCGTGTGTATATATATACACTTTGAATTATCGTATCTTGTTCGTTCGTTAATGAAATCACGCGAAACAGGATCCATTGGGATCGCAGAGACAAGAGCTAAATGATGATGCTGACTGGGAATCGTTTGGAGTTGCTTGGGATTTCAGATAATTTTAAATGTTCATTTAAAATAAAATGGAACAAAAACGACAACCATCATTCGAACAAACTGGGGAGTTAATTCTCACGATTTCTGTGATGTGTTAAATTCATATTAAAACATAAATTATCATTAATAAGTACAAATTGGTTGATTGGATGCTATGGATGCTACTGGTCATTTATTGTTTGATTATTTACCATTATTTATATTTCATCGTTTTAAATGCATTATATTATTAAAATTCATTTCCATTATTGCTATCAAATGTATAACGAGCTGTAATGCAGAGAAAAACAAGTTGGAGGGATCCGACCAGATTCCTCAAATATTTTATATGTTATTTGTTTTTATATTGTTTATGAATGAACCGATTGAACCCCAAATGGTATTAGAACCGGTTTGAATATTGATGGTTGAATGGATATTCATCATTGTTGTGATTAAAATCAATCGACAGTATTGATTGAGTGGGTGGCAGTGAATGGCCTAAAATGTAGTGTTTATAGACGTCGTTCTGTTGGCAGTTGCATTGACGTAGTTATAAATTATTTTATAGCTAAATTGAAGATTTTCAGTCATTTTATATAAGTAATTAAATTAGAAATTTATAAATAAATATTTTAATTGATTTTATAAATGAAATTATTTAATTAGTTTATCTTATAATTCATACAAGTTCTAAAAGCAAAAGCCAACAAATTTGCCTACGGGTTAGTAAAATGGGATATGTGTTTTTAAAACAGTTAAATGATGTTTTTAAATTCATTAAGTTATGTAGTTAATTTAAAGGGAAATGACAATGAAAATCAATAAATAGTTAACTGATATATACAGTTGGTAAAATCAACCGTTTTTAATTAAAACTGACCATTGGATTGATTTAATTTAATTTTTCTGAATATTCATAAAATTTAACGAATGGTGTAAAATATTAGTTAATCTTCGATTAACTACAAATTAAGGTAATTATCGATTTGTTTAGTGTTAATAAAGTTAATTTTTATTTAATAAGTTTTTAAAAATGATAATAATTCTATTTTTTGTTAATATCGAAGTTAATTATTTTAAGTAAATATTAAAGTTAATTATTATTTTAATTAATAATAATTTAACCAATGACTTTTAATTCGTGTGATAAGGTCTGTTTGGAAGGGGGATAAGAGTAATATAAGGGGATTTATAATCCAAAGTTTTCAAATGAGATTTGTAAATGAGATTTATAAGTGAATGCATGGATTTAAAAAAGTTTTGACCTAATTTTTAAATTAAGTAAAGTGAATTCAAATGGAATGAAATTTTTAAGGGGGATGGTTAGTAGAATAGTAATGGATTGAAATATGGGAATGGGTTTAAAATAAAAATCTAAGAAGTCGTTATAAGATATTAAATGATTTAGAAGAAATCCAAGCAAGGTTTAAAAAGGAGTTTTAAACCAAAACGTTGACTTTAAATATTAAAGAGTTGAATTAAGAGAAACACTGTAATGGGAATAAGGATTTCAAACGTAAAGGAAAATACATAAAATAGTTTTGTGTTAGATATTGGTAAATGGATTTTTGTAAATAAAATCCAAGTAAAAAGTCTTATTGTAAAGAAAGCGGTAAGCAGATCTTAGTATAAAATCCAAGATAAGTTTTATTATAGGAATGCTGAATAAATGGAAGCAGATTATTTGACAAGGGATTTTATAAGTGAAATTATGTTTTTACATTAAAGGTTGTGTTTTAGTGAATATTTACTTAATTAAACGAATTAAGTAAAGAGATGATAACGAAAGAGGATTTCAAATATCAGGAATGGTTAAAAAAACACAAATATGAAATCAAGATGGTAAATAATATTTTTATGTTGGTTTAATATCAGCTTTTAGTTACAAACTATTATATATTCTGAGGTAAAATGTTGTCAATCAAGGTCTAATAGGTAAATAAAATACCCCAACTTGAACGACTTCACTATTATCGATGAATGGTATTAGTTTGAAAGGAGAAAAAGGTGTTGAAATTGCTTTATTGTCCCATACGAGGAATATTGAACACTAGTGCGAGATTTTGGAATATAAATATTAGTGCAATGTTAGTTACAATGTAAATGAAAATATTTGTTTTAAATTATATAATTTGACATTTTCTTTGCCCGTATCAAAATCGAAAAAAATTATACCATTAAATGATATATATATATATATATATATATATATAAATATGTACGTATGTATGTATATATTGAGATTCCAAATTTAAGGAAATGGAAAAAGGTTTTGAGAAATATAATGATATTTCAAATGGTAATAGAAATGGAAGGTTAGGTATATATATTCATGTTCTAAAACATATAAAATAGTTTTCATGAGAATCCTGTTATAATAAGATAAGAATAAATATATTTGAAGAATTAAAAGTTGATTAACACTTTATTAATTATTTTTAAATAGGACAAGTAATGCCAAGTACAGAACCAGTAAACTCATTCACACGTTTTTTATTTGATAGTTAAATAACCGACTACGAAATCTGACCCAAACGATTGCTGGTACGGAAAGACCGAGATCGAATTTACATTCGAAAACCATTCCGAACCAGCAAATATGTGAAGATGTTGATTGAAGATGGAGAAATTGAAGACCATGGATCTTCATAAGCGGAAGGATTGCTTGTCGAATATCCTCTGTGTTGCAATGCAGAGGTATTCTGACATGATTCTGTCATGGTTGAAATTTTGCGGATTGCAATGACTACTCGCTACTGATCCTTGGGGTGATTCCTATATAAGGATGCGTTAGGAGAGTGCCTTCGGTTCATCCTGTTCCTGGATGACTTGTATGGACGAATGTCTGACTGGGTATTGCCTATAAACCACGTACGTTGATTTTTACAAGTATACCGAGTTGATGGTGAATAGGGGCACTTCTTTTATATCTATAGTATATTTGTGGATGTTAACTAGTGATTTGACAGATCTGACAATGTGGCATTCAAAGTGAATAGTGACCAGATGTTTTCAATGTAAATTCGAACCTCAAGCCTCATCAACTGGGAAATGACAAAAATCGGGCAGGCAACATGGCTATGTGGGTCGCTTCCATTAGGATGTATAATCACCTATCTAAAGAAATTCCATTTGCTTCTTTAATCTATTTCAATGCTTCCCCTTTTTCGGGAAACAGTTGATGATCCCAACTGTTGGTGATATACATTTGATACACTCAAGCGAAATGAGTGGTCGGTAATGTGTGGGCCGGGTTGCAAGACATTCTTGTTGAACCCAGTGTATTCCCCTCTAGAGATGCACTATCGGCAGGTGGTTCCATACCTTGTCATAGTCGGTATCCAATCTCCAAAAGCACCTGCGGTTTTGATTGTATACTATATATGTGGAGCGTGAGATGCAAGCGTTCCGCTAGATTGTTATTTATTTGTGTTTATACACTATTATAATATAAGAATAAGTTATGATTTAAATGTTTTGGGTTATAGTAAGGAAAAAATCGTCTGTGTTTGTGTGTGGGTTGGTCTTACTATTATCCTTTCTTTCAAAAAGGATTTTCCAAAGTTAAACAAGTTGTTTGTGCTGTGAATTTACCACTGAAAGTATTCCACACTGACTCTTGTGAATTTCGCTTTGCTTCAAATGTGCTTGGATCAGACCAGATATATTTCCAGGTTAGGTTTGTCTTGGAGTTTGGAGGAGCTGGAAGAAGGAGGCTTCACCATTAGTTGTTTAAAGTTATTTTCCACTATGACTGATATATGTTGTACTCTAACGATTGGTATGTATATACAATTTCTTTTTTGTAAAGAGATTTGATATATTATATTTATTCGTTCCGCTGTGAGATTCTAATTTGATGTTCTTCTTCTTTCTTCTATTCTAATATTTCTGTAACGTCCCGGATTTTTCGTCGATTTATAACGAACATTTAAATTTGTTTTAAATACCGAATTATAAATGTAAATGAATTTTATATATTTGATATGAATGGTAACAAGTGAATTCAGAGTTAAAACTGAATTGAAACAATTCAGTTGACTAATATAAAATTCTGTATTGAATTAGAACGGTAATAATAATTTATTTTCGATAAATTGGATTGTTTGAAATCGATTATATGTTGAATCTAATTTAGTTTAAATCGTTAATTTAAATTGTTATCTTTTCTATATAGTCAAATTTAATTCGAGAATCAGTTCTGTAGTGTTCAGAATAACGTTGTAATCTGAAATGTCGGTCGTTGCGGTTAGTTAGCGGTTCAGGAGGGCACGTCATAGACCATGAGATATATTAATTATTTAATTAAAGAAAAATCAAACCATAATAAAAACAAGCCGACCTAAAAATTTAGCGCCACCCTAAGATTTTACATCAGCACAGCACAGACTTTATTCATCTCGAGCCAACAGCTTTGTCTCCAAGCTTCACTATCAGGTAGACACAATTTTAATGGCTCGTACTCTTTGTTTCCCCAATCGTGTATATATAAATGGCGATATCATCGCTTTACTTTCCCATTCTAAAATCAGTTCATTTCATTTCCCTTCGTTCTTTTTTCTGGCCATCCTATAAGCCACGATGACCCTTCTCCCTTTATAACCATGATTCCTTTCAGTTCATTTACAAAACCGTAAGAGCCTCAAAACAAAAAAAAATCGAAAAGGAAATCTTCAGCAAACAATTTAAAATGGTCGTCCCCTCAAACAATTGGAAATCAGAATTTACTTCAAATCAAAGACTGGAGGGAGATCGCGATTCGAAAGCTTGGTTGTGGGGGAGGTCGCGTTCAGGAAGGAGGCGGGTGGCGTTCATCTGAGGCGACTAGCTGTTGTTGGGAGGGGACAGTCAGCATCTCGCGATTTCGGGGATTAACTAGGGTAGTTCGAATGGGATCTGTCTTTTTAAGGCAACCTGGAAGGAGCGACAAGTGCTGTAGTTATGTTGTGGAGTTCGACATATGTCGCTACCCAGTAGCATTACAAGCAGGCTGTCGAGATGTAAGGAAATGGTGGTACTGAGTAGGAGAAGTCTATGGCGTCTGAGACTGGGGGTCTGCAGGGGTGTCGAGGTGAATCTGGTAGTGGGAGGTGTTTGGGGATGGACTGGAGTTCGGTCTGTGTTCTGATATTGGAAGTGATGACCGTATGGTGTTCGACGAAATGCCGTAGAGGATGGAGCAGGATTTTTGAGGGGCTGCACACATTTTTGGAGTAAGGAAAAGGAAGTTTGGCAACTAGATGAGCGCTGGTGAAGTAGTTGAGCAACAGTTTGGTTGTGGTGTCAAAACAAAATGGATTTTTGCTAGTTCAAAACGAAATGGATAAGGTAATTTCATTTTTTATTTACTATTTATAAACTAGAAAAGAAAATTCAATTCTAAATATCATTAGCTTATATAATGTGTATATTTATACGAGGTTTTTACGAATGGAGTCGATCGGAAAATTCATAAGCTATGGTTACATGAACTGGAATGAAAATAGGAATCAGAATGGATCGAACAAATAAATCACGGTGAGTAAATCTCACTCACCTTTAGAATTATTTTTATTTCATTAAAAATAATTGTTTGTTGCTTGTGTGAATGCTTTCTGATTGTTATATATTAGTTATTTAGGCTATATATATATATATTGGGTTGATTGATTGGTTGGATTCCCGCAGTCTCATTAGCGGATGCCCGCGGTACCATAGCGGATGATTACCCTATACGCCCCACGCTATGATTAGTGGATGACCTTCTATACCGCGATATTCTGCCACGAAGCAGAATGGGTATTAATTATGTGCTAACGTCTGTGGATGCAGGGAAACAGGTTGGAGGAATCCAACAGGATTCCTCAAAAATATATTATCTGTTTGCTGTTTGTTTGATTTCATATATATTCATATATGATGTGTTAAAAATCAAATGAATGAAAATTGGTTGATTTGATTGTTTAAAATATCACTGGGGCTTGAATATTGATTTATAAAAATATCGCGGAAGGGATATTTGAAATTTAAAAGAGAAAATTCTATTTTTCTAAAATAGAATTTGAATTTAAAACGGAATAAAAATATTTAACTTGTTTTAAAAGGAATAAAACAAGTAGTTCATTTATACACAAAGTTTTAAATGAAGTGAAAAGAATTATCATTGGACAATTCAAAAGTAAATTATAAGTGTGAATTTGTTAAGGGGAATCTATTTTTCCAAAGTAGAAAATATTTATTTCAAAGGAAATTGGAAGTGATACTTTGTTTAAAAATATAAACAAGTAAAAAAAAAGGGAATTTGAATAAAGAGAAATTTGAAAAGAAGTTTGAATATTTGAATTCAAATAGAATTTAAAAGAAGTTTTGAATATTTGGATTTCAAATAGAAACCCAAATGGAGTTAAATATTTAAATTCAAGTATGAATTTCAAATATAGGTATTCATATATAAAAAAAAAGGGATTTGAATATAGAAATTAAAGTGGAATTTAAATCAAGAAAATAAAGTATGGTATTTGAATTCAACGAGGTATAAATATGGTATTTAAATTCAAAAAGAATTTAAATATGGCATTTGAATTCAAGGAAAATTTAAATATGGAATTTGAGTCCAAGGAGAATCAATATGGAATTTGAGTTAAAAGGAGTTTTAAATACTTGGAATTCAAAAAGAGTTGGAATATTTGGGAATTCAAATAAAAGTAGAAATAAGGTTTGAATAATAGAAATTGGAAGAGAATTTGAGAATTTGAATTATATAATTCAAATGGAATTTAAAACATAGAATTTGAAATAGAATTCAAAAAGAATTCAAATATGGGATTTGAATATAGCAATTCAAATAGAATTTGAATAAATGAATTTGAATATAGAATTTCAAGGTAGAATTGTAATGAAATTTGAAATATCGAATTCAAGAGAATTGAATATGGTTTTGAATTTAGAATTCAAAGAAGAATTGAATATAAATTTCAAATATAATCGAAATAGAGTTTGAATATATAACTCAAATAGAATTGAATATGAAGTTTGAATAGAGATTTGAAATAGAAATTCAAGTATTGAATTTGAATATCAAATAGAAAAGGAATTGGGATTTGAAAATAGAATTCAAAAGTGAGATTGGAATTTGAATCAAGAAATTCAAATAGAGGAAAATGGAGTTTGAATATTAGAAATTCAAATGGAGTTAAAATGGAGTTGGATTCGTTTTAACGAAAGTTTAAAAGTTTATATATATAAATATAAATAAAACGAACTCGCCGCAGCGCTGCAGTTCATAAATTGGCGATTCGAACTTCAATTGGATATACAGAACTCAATTGAAGTCGAAATTCTTTGAAACAAGAAACGTCAGGACCGATTTGATAATAGCTTTCTAATGAAGGAGAAAAATCTGGATTTCATCGAATAGATTTTGAGTTATGTCAAAAATCAAATTTTCAGAAAAGCAGCGCCAGAACCATTATAAAACCATAACGGTTTGTTTAAATAAACTAAAGGATTTTAAAGAAATAAAATCCGAATTTGCCATGAGAAAAATCCAGACTTGAGTTGTAAATTAAATACGAACTCAAGTGGTGTAAATGAGATGATTGTTGAAACAAAAATCAGATTTTTAATTATTGATTAGAATTGACTAATTTAAAGAAATTAGTTAATGGAATTTTAGAATCGAAATTTGGGTTTTGAATCAGTCAAGGGGTGTGTAAATTCATATTCGAAATCGAATATGAAACTTGAATTAGAAATGACATTCGATTATTGTATCAACAAATTAATATATATTTGAACGTGATATGTTCAAATAACAAGTGAAATAGGCTAAGAAGCTAATTAAAGAATAAATGAGCGAAACTGAATTCAAACGAATGGATTAAGTTGAATTGATTTGGAAACAGGTGAACATATGTTAGACAGGTATGGGATGAAGTATATGAAGATTTTAATTTATGTGCCCGACAAAAAGGTACGTTTTAATTCATATATGAGATTTTATGCACCGTATCGGCTGGCCGCTTGGCTTTTTCTTTTTCTTTTTGAAATGAGAAGGACCGGGGATGCTATTTGAAATTTCCCGATGCTCCCGATACAGGGGAGGTTATGGCGAATTTTTCCGGGAATTTAAGGAGTTAGAATATTTTTAAGATATTTTGATAGTTAGAAATCATTGCATCGACGTATAAAATTCGATAGGTAAATGAATATAAAAATCAAATATTGTAAACAAAAAGGGAAATCTATAAATTAGAAATAGAAAGCGAACTATATACATGTTTTAAAAATGAATAATTGGATTGTATAGTGTGTTTATTCGAGGTAAGTGGTTTTGCCGTTTTGAAGTTGAGGATGTTTTCAGTTAAGGTCTGAGAGGTAATTTTACCCCAACTTGATTGATTTCATTTTTAATGGATAAATAGCAAGATCCAGTCTCGAAGAGAAGTGTTTGAAAAAGAGTTAGTTGAATAAAATATTTTGGGTTGTTGTAACGATGTTTTACACAACATTCGTTTTAAACCCAAGTGATGGAATTTTGGAAATATAAAAAGTAAATATTTCCTAAGTATAATTAAAATAGTCGGGATAGAGATAAGTGATTGAAATTGTTTTCAAATTGCAAATAGAGATATTTTCTAATATATAGAAAATAAAAGAAGTCGATATTTGGAACGTTTTCCAGATGGCATAAGAGGCCGAGATGATTATTGAAAATATTTGGTTAACAAATATTGATAGGGAAATGGAGAAGAGATTTAATTAATGAAATATTAATTAAAGAGCCCAGTGATTTGTTTGATATGTTTGGATGAACACTTGTTTTTATTCGATAGTTAAATCACAGACTATCGAAGTTTTTGACCATCGTTGTCAATATGGAGAGACCGGTTGGATTATTATCCGAAGAACCACTCCGTATCGGCATAAGCGTTGCGAACCAAGTATGCTGAATATATTGAAGACGGAGTAAAGTGCAAGGACTTTTTCTATTACATAGAAATAGTGCCTTCGGTTTCGTTCAGTCCCAGGACGAACGTATATGGACGAATGTCTGACAGAGTATTTCCAATGATCGCAGAAGTTGGTATGTATAAATATATATGGTTGCAACGGATTTATTCCCTTAGCATAACATCCAGAATATTTGTGCAAACTCAACTAGTGATTAACGGATCTGACAATGTGGCATTCAAAGTGATTGTGCTATCAATGAATGGTAAGTATTCGTAGCCTCAGGCCTCAACAACCGGAAAAGGACAAAAATCGGGCAGGCAACATGGCTATGTGGGTCGCTCCCATTAGGGTGTATAATCACCTATCTAGAGGTTCATTTAATTTCTTATTCTATTCGATGCTGTCCCAGTCGGGAGGCGGTTGCTGATCCCAACCGTTGGTGATATACATTCGATACACTCAAGCGAAATGAGTGGTCGGTCATGTGTGGGCCGGGTTACAAGATGTTCTTGTTGAACCCAGTGTATTCCTCTCTAGAGATACACTAGCGGAAGGTGGTTCCATACCTTGTCATGTTGGAAATCCAATCTCCAATAAGCGCCATGCGGTTTTTGATTTTATATTATATATGGAGCGTGAGATGCAAACGTTCCGCTATATTCTATTTATTTGATGTAGACATTATTATAATATCACTGGATTTGGTATCAAAGTGTTTTGGGTTATAGTAAGGTAAAAACCGTCCATGTTTATGTGTGGGCTGGTCTTACTATTATCTTTTCTTTCGAAAGGATTTTTAAAAAAGTTAAACCAATCATTGGAGTTTACTCACACCAGTCCCATGACTGACCCGGAGTTTATTTTTTTTGTTTTCCCTAAACTCTTGGGTGCCCAAATTTGTACGGGCAGTCAAGTAGTCGGGATGTTACAGATTCACTTGGAGGAGCTTGGAGCAGGAGGCTTCAGCGTTAGTTATCTAGTGTTATTTCCGCTGTATTGTATGTGTGTACTCTGATAATGATGTATGTATATACAGTATAAAATTTTGTATCTCAAAAGCTGTTATATATTATATTTTGTTCCGCTGCGATGTGAGGTTCTGTGTTGTGTTTATGTTCTTCTTCTTCTTCTATTCTAAGTTTTCTATCTTATCTATTCTCACCCTCTATCTTCTTTCTATTAATGGTTCGTATTTCTGTGTTATTTGGGTTGGACGTGTGTTGTATTTAGTCAACTCAGATAGCTCGGATTTGCGGGTCGTTACAGTTGGTATCAGAGCCAGGTTGAGCGAATACCTAGGCTTGTGTGGCATGTGCTCATTAGAGATAGGGTCAGTAGTACCCTAGAATGAGTTGAGCGTATATATACGAGAGAGCGTATTTGTACATTGATGTAAAATTATTTTATATTGTGTTGGCTAGTCTATTGGGTAGTTTATGAATTCTGGTCGAATCGTGGGACGCCACGAAGTCGATAGGAATTTCTAAACACTTAAACAGAGAAATTCGACACAGTATTGTTTTAAAGAGGGTAAATGAAATAATATTACCCAAATTTCTATTTTGATATAGAAAGAATAATCTTCTGAAATTATTATAATATATGGATGTGTTGGATGTTAATATTATAATCAAATAAGATTATAAAATGAGAATGGTTATATATTACCAAAATAGAATTTGTATATGAATTAAATATACAAATGAGATGAATTAAAATTGAATTCAAACCAGAATTTGGAATTTAAATCCTGAGAAGTTGAAAAATATTTTTCAAAGTATATTAAAATAATATAGCTTTGTTTTGGAAGGATTTAAAAGAAAATCATTTTAGATGGATTTTGAAATTATAAAGCACTGAACTCACTTCAGTGGCTGGGAAATAATTCTGATGATGATTGCAACATCATCAGTGTTCATTTTCGAGTTTCTAAGTGATGGGTTGCTACCTTAGAAAGTTTTTGATGGAAATTTGTTTTGAAAGAAAACAAGTGGTTTGAAAATTCAAATATTTTGAATTTGAGATGAAATAAATATATATGTGATTTCAGAAGTGATTTGAAATAAAAAAAAACCGGGGATTTGAATTCTGGAATTAAAATTTAACTTAAAACAAGTTAAATAAATCAAGTAAATAAATTGATTTAGAATCAATTTGAATGCATGTGAATGAGAAACCAAATGTTTTGGTAGAATAAAATTTATTGAAATAAGGAGTGGAGTTTCAGCATAAGTGGAAAGTAATAGGCTAGTAGCATTTCTTCTGCCTTAGTAATTTCGGGGACGAAATTCTTTTAAGGGGGAAGGAATGTAACGTCCCGGATTTTTCGTCGATTTATAACGAACATTTAAATTTGTTTTAAATACTGAATTATAAATGTAAATGAATTTTATATATTTGATATGAATGGTAACAAGTGAATTCAGAGTTAAAACTGAATTGAAACAATTCAGTTGACTAATATAAAATTCTGTATTGAATTAGAACGGTAATAATAATTTATTTTCGATAAATTGGATTGTTTGAAATCGATTATATGTTGAATCTAATTTAGTTTAAATCGTTAATTTAAATTGTTATCTTTTCTATATAGTCAAATTTAATTCGAGAATCAGTTCTGTAGTGTTCAGAATAACGTTGTAATCTGAAATGTCGGTCGTTGCGGTCAGTTAGCGGTTCAGGAGGGCACGTCATAGACCATGAGATATTTTAATTATTTAATTAAAGAAAAATCAAACCATAGTAAAAACAAGTCGACTTAAAATTTAGCGCCACCCTAAGATTTTACATCAGCACAGCACAGACTTTATTCATCTCGAGCCAACAGCTTTGTCTCCAAGCTTCACTATCAGGTAGACACAATTTTAATGGCTCGTACTCTTTGTTTCCCCAATCGTGTATATATAAATGGCGACATCATCGCTTTACTTTCCCATTCTAAAATCAGTTCATTTCATTTCCCTTCGTTCTTTTTTCTGGCCATCCTATAAGCCACGATGACCCTTCTCCCTTTATAACCGTGATTCCTTTCAGTTCATTTACAAAACCGTAAGAGCCTCAAAACAAAAAAAAATCGAAAAGGAAATCTTCAGCAAACAATTTAAAATGGTCGTCCCCTCAAACAATTGGAAATCGGAATTTACTTCAAATCAAAGACTGGAGGGAGATCGCGATTCGAAAGCTTGGTTGTGGGGGAGGTCGCGTTCAGGAAGGAGGCGGGTGGCGTTCATCTGAGGCGACTAGCTGTTGTTGGGAGGGGACAGTCAGCATCTCGCGATTTCGGGGATTAACTAGGGTAGTTCGAATGGGATCTGTCTTTTTAAGGCAACCTGGAAGGAGCGACAAGTGCTGTAGTTATGTTGTGGAGTTCGACATATGTCGCTACCCAGTAGCATTACAAGCAGGCTGTCGAGATGTAAGGAAATGGTGGTACTGAGTAGGAGAAGTCTATGGCGTCTGAGACTGGGGGTCTGCAGGGGTGTCGAGGTGAATCTGGTAGTGGGAGGTGTTTGGGGATGGACTGGAGTTCGGTCTGTGTTCTGATATTGGAAGTGATGACCGTATGGTGTTCGACGAAATGCCGTAGAGGATGGAGCAAGATTTTTGAGGGGCTGCACACATTTTTGGAGTAAGGAAAAGGAAGTTTGGCAACTAGATGAGCGCTGGTGAAGTAGTTGAGCAATAGTTTGGTTGTGGTGTCAAAACAAAATGGATTTTTGCTAGTTCAAAACGAAATGGATAAGGTAATTTCATTTTTTATTTACTATTTATAAACTAGAAAAGAAAATTCAATTCTAAATATCATTAGCTTATATAATGTGTATATTTATACGAGGTTTTTACGAATGGAGTCGATCGGAAAATTCATAAGCTACGGTTACATGAACTGGAATGAAAATAGGAATCAGAATGGATCGAACAAATAAATCACGGTGAGTAAATCTCACTCACCTTTAGAATTATTTTTATTTCATTAAAAATAATTGTTTGTTGCTTGTGTGAATGCTTTCTGATTGTTATATATTAGTTATTTAGGCTATATATATATATATTGGGTTGATTGATTGGTTGGATTCCCGCAGTCTCATTAGCGGATGCGCGCGGTACCATAGCGGATGATTACCCTATACGCCCCACGCTATGATTAGTGGATGACCTTCTATACCGCGATATTCTGCCACGAAGCATAATGGGTATTATTTATGTGCTAACGTCTGTGGATGCAGGGAAACAGGTTGGAGGAATCCAACAGGATTCCTCAAAAATATATTATCTGTTTGCTGTTTGTTTGATTTCATATATATTCATATATGATGTGTTAAAAGTCAAATGAATGAAAATTGGTTGATTTGATTGTTTAAAATATCACTGGGGCTTGAATATTGATTTATAAAAATATCGCGGAAGGGATATTTGAAATTTAAAAGAGAAAATTCTATTTTTCTAAAATAGAATTTGAATTTAAAACGGAATAAAAATATTTAACTTGTTTTAAAAGGAATAAAACAAGTAGTTCATTTATACACAAAGTTTTAAATGAAGTGAAAAGAATTATCATTGGACAATTCAAAAGTAAATTATAAGTGTGAATTTGTTAAGGGGAATCTATTTTTCCATAGTAGAAAATATTTATTTCAAAGGAAATTGGAAGTGATACTTTGTTTAAAAATATAAACAAGTAAAAAAAAAAAGGGAATTTGAATAAAGAGAAATTTGAAAAGAAGTTTGAATATTTGAATTCAAATAGAATTTAAAAGAAGTTTTGAATATTTGGATTTCAAATAGAAACCCAAATGGAGTTAAATATTTAAATTCAAGTATGAATTTCAAATATATGTATTCATATATATAAAAAAAAGGGATTTGAATATAGAAATTAAAGTGGAATTTAAATCAAGAAAATAAAGTATGGTATTTGAATTCAACGAGGTATAAATATGGTATTTAAATTCAAAAAGAATTTAAATATGGCATTTGAATTCAAGGAAAATTTAAATATGGAATTTGAGTCCAAGGAGAATCAATATGGAATTTGAGTTAAAAGGAGTTTTAAATACTTGGAATTCAAAAAGAGTTGGAATATTTGGGAATTCAAATAAAAGTAGAAATAAGGTTTGAATAATAGAAATTGGAAGAGAATTTGAGAATTTGAATTATATAATTCAAATGGAATTTAAAACATAGAATTTGAAATAGAATTCAAAAAGAATTCAAATATGGGATTTGAATATAGCAATTCAAATAGAATTTGAATAAATGAATTTGAATAAATGAATTTGAATATGGAATTTCAAGGTAGAATTGTAATGAAATTTGAAATATCGAATTCAAGAGAATTGAATATGGTTTTGAATTTAGAATTCAAAGAAGAATTGAATATAAATTTCAAATATAATCGAAATAGAGTTTGAATATATAACTCAAATAGAATTGAATATGAAGTTTGAATAGAGATTTGAAATAGAAATTCAAGTATTGAATTTGAATATCAAATAGAAAAGGAATTGGGATTTGAAAATAGAATTCAAAAGTGAGATTGGAATTTGAATCAAGAAATTCAAATAGAGGAAAATGGAGTTTGAATATTAGAAATTCAAATGGAGTTAAAATGGAGTTGGATTCGTTTTAACGAAAGTTTAAAAGTTTATATATATAAATATAAATAAAACGAACTCGCCGCAGCGCTGCAGTTCGTAAATTGGCGATTCGAACTTCAATTGGATATACAGAACTCAATTGAAGTCGAAATTCTTTGAAACAAGAAACGTCAGGACCGATTTGATAATAGCTTTCTAATGAAGGAGAAAAATCTGGATTTCATCGAGTAGATTTTGAGTTATGTCAAAAATCAAATTTTCAGAAAAGCAGCGCCAGAACCATTATAAAACCATAACGGTTTGTTTAAATAAACTAAAGGATTTTAAAGAAATAAAATCCGAATTTGCCATGAGAAAAATCCAGACTTGAGTTGTAAATTAAATACGAACTCAAGTGGTGTAAATGAGATGATTGTTGAAACAAAAATCAGATTTTTAATTATTGATTAGAATTGACTAATTTAAAGAAATTAGTTAATGGAATTTTAGAATCGAAATTTGGGTTTTGAATCAGTCAAGGGGTGTGTAAATTCATATTCGAAATCGAATATGAAACTTGAATTAGAAATGACATTCGATTATTGTATCAACAAATTAATATATATTTGAACGTGATATGTTCAAATAACAAGTGAAATAGGCTAAGAAGCTAATTAAAGAATAAATGAGCGAAACTGAATTCAAACGAATGGATTAAGTTGAATTGATTTGGAAACAGGTGAACATATGTTAGACAGGTATGGGATGAAGTATATGAAGATTTTAATTTATGTGCCCGACAAAAAGGTACGTTTTAATTCATATATGAGATTTTATGCGCCGTATCGGCTGGCCGCTTGGCTTTTTCTTTTTCTTTTTGAAATGAGAAGGACCGGGGATGCTATTTGAAATTTCCCGATGCTCCCGATACAGGGGAGGTTATGGCGAATTTTTCCGGGAATTTAAGGAGTTAGAATATTTTTAAGATATTTTGATAGTTAGAAATCATTGCATCGACGTATAAAATTCGATAGGTAAATGAATATAAAAATCGAATATTGTAAACAAAAAGGGAAATCTATAAATTAGAAATAGAAAGCGAACTATATACATGTTTTAAAAATGAATAATTGGATTGTATAGTGTGTTTATTCGAGGTAAGTGGTTTTGCCGTTTTGAAGTTGAGGATGTTTTCAGTTAAGGTCTGAGAGGTAATTTTACCCCAACTTGATTGATTTCATTTTTAATGGATAAATAGCAAGATCCAGTCTCGAAGAGAAGTGTTTGAAAAAGAGTTAGTTGAATAAAATATTTTGGGTTGTTGTAACGATGTTTTACACAACATTCGTTTTAAACCCAAGTGATGGAATTTTGGAAATATAAAAAGTAAATATTTCCTAAGTATAATTAAAATAGTCGGAATAGAGATAAGTGATTGAAATTGTTTTCAAATTGCAAATAGAGATATTTTCTAATATATAGAAAATAAATTTAGTCGATATTTGGAACGTTTTCCAGATGGCATAAGAGGCCGAGATGATTATTGAAAATATTTGGTTAACAAATATTGATAGGGAAATGGAGAAGAGATTTAATTAATGAAATATTAATTAAAGAGCCCAGTGATTTGTTTGATATGTTTGTGTGACGACCCAAACTTCCCCGTAAAGGAAAACCCGGATTGCTTTGAGAACAATACTCATCAGAACACAGAACAATAGAACATTTTCATTGCTATTACAACAATTACATCAGAGTACAAGAATATTCCAGAATACAAATGAATACTTTACATTTGACAAATACAATATCAGAGATTTTAATTACATTTAAATAGCAGCGGAAAAATAATACAAAATTACAACTAAAAGAGATACACGGATACAGAGCTTTCCGAATATCGCTTCAGCTGTAGACCAGGATCCTGTGAATATAATATCTGCAAAACCAAAACTACTAGCTGCCCGTGTGGAAAAATATGGGCACCCAGAGTTTAGGTTAAAACAATAAACTCCAGGTCAGTCATGGGACTGGTATGAGAACTCAAAACTAATTTAGCTAATAAGACAAATCCAAGGACCACGCCGCTAATGCGGAACGGGTTTTATTCCAATGGATTGTCGGTGCATAAATTAAAATAAATCGTTAAACAACGCGATGATTTTTGGAAAAATGAAACCATTATAAGACCCAGGTCCCATCACACAATGCAACGCACACCAGAGGATAGGGTTTTACCTTATAATGATCAAAAGATGATAAATACGTTAAACCGATATTATCATTAGTGTGTATATGTTTTAAAAGCAATTCAAAATAAATGTATCAATCCTAGACGGCATGGGTACCATATATCATGTCGCCATACTAGTTATACAATCAAAACCGCAATGGTCGTATCGGAGATTTGAATTCCATCATGAGTCAAGGCTAGGGAGGAGCTCCTTACCGATTCGAGGCACTCTAGCGGATACCTCAGGATTCCCCGCAGTGAACCCTTGGATAGCTGCAGGGCCGGTCCCCGCCTATGGGCAGTGGATTAGTTATGCCTGAACACACGTTTCCCGGTCCCTTTGGACCTATAGTGTGACCACCAACGGCCTATAAAAATAACGAGGCGCCTCAAAATCCAATATCCACAATGAGTAAACTGTCAGCGCTGGTAGGTCCCTGACATCACTCTAGCTAGAAAGATAACGTGTGCACTCCCTGCGTTCCCTTCTCCCGTTTTTGACTCATACCGGGGTGTGAGGTTCGTGAAGTTACGTTATACCCACAAGGCCTGCTTTTCAACAAAAGCCTTGATCAATGCATCTTGGCGTGCCACATTGTCAGACCATACCATATCATTGATCATCTACCAATATATAACCGGGTGTTAAGCGAAGAATAAATTCTCCACCACCACACAGTTATACGTAAAACAGAGATCAACAAGTACAATATAAAGGAATACCATGTCAGACACGCAATCCATTTACTAGTCCGTTCTGGGTCTGAACGAAACTATATCCGGTAGAATTCCCAAATACGTCTGAATGATCACCAACTTTCCCTCATCTTGGGTGTACGGTCCAATCAAGATATCAATAATCATTCATTCAATATGGAAATTTCCCGTTCTTCAATAACCGTCTTCATCGTCGATCTTCAATCATCGTATGAATTTATTCGGAATGGGTTGAACCCGGTCTTTCCGAATAATTCGCGCAATTAAAAAAAACGTGTGTTAAAGTAACACAAACAACGTCTCATTCCAAATCAAGGATGTTAATTTATTTTTGTTTAAATCTAATTAAAGATTTATTTAAATCACATTTAAACTTACTTCTTTCATAAATCATTACTTAATGATTTAATTCACTTTAGGAAATCATTAATTCAAATTTACAACTCTGAATTAAGAAACTCCTCCTTTATTAAATCTCCATTAAATTCTAATTTAATACATTAAATTAGGAAACCTCATTTTTGGAAATATTCCCTTAAAAGATTAATGGATCCTGGATTCAAATTTCATTTTCAATATATTGTTCTTGACCCTTAACAATTTCGTGCATTTTAATAAATTCAGTTATTAAATGAAAATCACATCTTATACTTAATAAAAGAATGAACTTTTATTATCGTCTTATTATTCATTTCATAAAATAAAAGATATACTTTACATTACACGTTCATTCTTATTAAAAGAATAATTTACATTGCACGTTCATTCTTAATAAAAGAATAATTTACATTGCACGTTCATTCTCTAATAAAAGAATAATTTACATTGCACGTTCATTCTCTAATAAAAGAATAATTTACATTGCACGTTCATTCTCTAATAAAAGAATAATTTACATTGCACGTTCATTCTCTAATAAAAGAATAATTTACATTGCACGTTCATTCTCTAATAAAAGAGTCTCTTTTATTTTCCACGTTTTATTTTTTTAAATAAAAGACTAACTTTTATTTTCCGCATAATTAAACCCAAAGTCATGTTTATATGAATAAATAACTATGTCATTTTAAGTAATACATTATTTTCTTTAATGTTTTTACATAAACAATAATAAACTTTATTAAAAAAAGTTTCTAAACGTTAATCCATTTTCAATGTATTGACATGTCGTTCAAAATATAATTTACTACACTGAAACAAGGTTCATATGTAAATCAAAAAGTATCATTTAATTCGACATTCATTCTTACCATATTCAAAATAAAGTTGTCAAAAGAAATACTTTTGAGATTCAATCTTTAATATTAATTCATAATTAATATTTCATTTATAATATTCAAAATAATATTAATTACTCCTTAATGTTAATCAATCATTAATATTGTATTTATTCTCAATAAATACCTCTTTTTGAAATTCAATTCTTAAATATTAATTAATAATTAATATTTCATCATTCTTAATAAAAAGAATAATCCTTATTATCAAAATATCTCTCACGTTCTTACTCTAAAAAAAATAACTTTTATTAACAAAATATCTTCAATGCCATAAATTTTAATAAAAGATTTACTTTTATTATTAAAACATATTTAATGTCATACCTAAATAAAAGGTTTACTTTTATTTTCAAAAACATTAACTTTTGAAATTTAACTTTCAGCATTTATCATTCATTAATGCTGCATTTATGTTTATACTATTAAAGGAAATATTAACTTTTCCAAAATATATATTTTGAATTTCAAATCTCCAACATTAATTAATTAATTCTGCATTAATTATTACATTTCCAAAATGTTACCTTTTGAATTTCAAAACTTCCTATATTAATTTCTTAATTAATTCTGCATTAACCTCTCACATTAGATATGTATTGTTGCGGTTGCTGGATATGCCGGGCGGGTCCGGGCAGTCTTATACCACAACTCAATCTAACCTCGGGTCAAGCAGAATCTATTTATTTAATTATGTTAAAATAAATGTAAAATTGATAATTTTCAAATTTCAAAACTTAATTGATTAATATATAATCAATGAAATTCATGGTAATAACCATGAACGTAAAAATACCGCAAATTACCCCAACGGCTTAATTTACATTAAATTGCATTAAATGTTATCATAAAAATCAAAATTAATCTTCAATGGAAAAACCATTTTGAAAGTTTTCAAACCTTCCTTTTTTTTTTGGAATGAGACTGACTCAATACAATTAAATAATGGGGTTCCAAACAATGTTCAATATTCAATGACATTCAATGACAGTCCAGTACAACATTCAATGACATTCAAATTACACAATAGCAATCGAACAACCAACATATCATATTCATACAACATTCAATGTATAATATATTAAATGTGCTTTTGAGTGACGTGTGAAAATATCAACCCAATCAACACATATGAGTCAGGTAACCCATATGTGGCAGTGTAATATAATTGGAATTACCATAAGAAATATTAAATTAATCCCTAAGTTACAATATTCCAAATTTCAAACTTTTCAAAGCAATCCCAACATCCATTCATAACCAAACATGCATAATATGGAATTAAACCACAAACAAATCATCTCAGGCATTAAAATATATTTATTTATAAAAATAAATAATTACTGAACATTAACAATGAGTGAGGAAAGAGTTCTCACATTGGTTCGATTAAAATAAAACTAATAAATGATATTTTCATTTTGGACAATTCTATTCTAACAAGATAAATAAACAGACACTTTTATTTTAACGATTCTACTTTAACAAAAACAATACGTTTGTTATGTCAATTCTAATTTAACAAAAATGACATATCTTAATCCCATTAATACATCCTAACAGAAATGACATGACATGTTTTAATCTAATTAAAACATCCTAACACAATTGACATGTTTTAATCAAATTAACGCATTTTAACAAATAAGACACGTTTTCATTCTAATTAATGCATTTTAACAAATAAGACACGCTTTCATTCTAATTAATGCATTTTAACAAATAAGACACGCTTTCATTCTAATTAATGCATTTTAACAAATAAGACACGCTTTCATTCTAATTAATGCATTTTAACAAATAAGACACGCTTTCATTCTAATTAATGCATTTTAACAAATATGTTATGTTTTCATTTTCCATGTCATATTCGAGTTGCTACATGTGATATTGAATAATGTTTTGGTGTCCATAATGATGTCAACTACTCCTATCAATACATGTGATGACATATAACTTTGGTGTCAACATATGATATAAATTTCTACAATGCTAAATGTAACAATATTCTAAATTTTGATATCGACATTAATAACATAATTCAAATTAATACATAATAAAAGTTGAATCTTTATAATGAAAACAATCTTATGTAAACTATCAATATTAAAAATTGAATCTTTTTCATTAAAACAATTTTATGTAAACAATCAATATTAAAAATATTGGATCTTTTTGAAATAAACAATACCTAATTTAAACGGTGTTTATAGATCTAAACAAATACGAATTTTTATTGAATGACATAGATCTACACAATCATTGATATCCCAAATATCACAATACATACAACAACAAAATCCAAGCACAAGACATCGCAAATATGATCATAATCATAAATCCAATTGAACTTTGATTAATCAATAATTAATTAAACATTTGATTAATTTTTAAAACAAAATCTCATCTTTTAATTCTATTAACAATGAAAACAATATTCTGTGTCAAAACCTTATCTTCTAATTCTATAAAAAAAATGACCATAAAGTTCCATGTCCAAAATATCGCTTTTTAATTTGTATTAAAAATGTAAACAATATTGAAAGAGAATAACAGCGCGTATAATAACAATATTGAGAGAGAATAACAGCGCGTGAAAGAGAATAACAGCGCGTATAATAATAATATTGAAAGAGAATAACATCACGTATAATTAGATCTTTAAAAACAGATCTGGAAATAATAACTACATTTAATTGCGGATCAGAGATAATATCATTCGAATCACGAAAATAATTAATTTCAAATAAATTCGGTAAATAGGAGTTCTCACCTTGTTTTGGCTTCTGAATTTCGAATTCTGAAACGTTTAATTGAAGTTTTCGTCAAATCCGTGCGATGTTTGATGAAACCGACGACACCAGTAGCTTCGTATCGTCAATACCTTCATTTTGATATATAATTTGATATGTTTTGGTGAGGATTGGGAAAAATCATATGTTTTTTTTTTTTTTTTTTTTTTTTGAGTGGAGGAAGAAGACACCATTGTTGAGAGATGAAGGTGTAGGCTGCTGTTATGTTTAGAGAAATGAATTAGGGTTGCTAAAGGCTGAGAAAAATGTATTAAATAGGTTGGGTTGTAATTTAGCTTGGGCCCAATACTTTTTACTTGTTTATTTATCCAATTCCTTGCATTTTTGACCGTTTAAAAATTACTACGTTCACATACTAATTCCGAAATTAATGAAACTTTAAACATAAATAATATTTGATGTTACGAATCCAAAGAACCTAATTTCGTAATTTTCTGAGTCCGTATGAATTTATTATGAATTTTTTAAAGTCTGAAAATTGACTGTTTTCCAATTAAAAATTAATACAGTCCACAGATTAACTCCGAAAATTATGAATTTTGGTTTTTTAACTATATTTAAATATTCTTGATCCATAGAGACTGGTTTCGTCGGATTTGGAGGTCGTTTGCAAAAATCCTATTTTTGGCGCGTATATATTTAATATTAAAAATAATTAAAATAATGAAATTTTTTCCGAAACTCAAAAACATAAGTCTTTATAGTCATTTTTATATGTAAACAACATTCTGAAACCAATGGAGGTGGTTTCGAGTCCTATTTCCTTATTCAGCAAAAATTTTGTGTTTCGGGCCTTTAATCTTATATATACGAATTCCATAGCGTTTTTCTTAAAATTTAATTTTCTCATAACTTACAATTTATAAACTGGAATCTTAATTTCTGAAACTCTTTGGAAAGATATTTCCGATATGGTCCTAGCGTTTCTTGTTTCGTCCAATTCCGATTTATATTTTATTTTATATAATTTTTCAAAGTTGGAATTTCAAAACTGAAATTACCGCGCCATTTCAGGCTCGGAATAGAATTCATATAACTTTTAAGTTCGTTGTTGAAATAAAATAAGTTTATCATCCATATTATTTAAAATAAATAATATAATTATATTAAACTCATTAAAATTCATTAAAATAAATTTTAAAATTACCCCCAAAAATCAGGGTTGTTACAATATCCCCCCCTTAAAAACTTTTCGTCCTCGAAAAGGCACGAAGCTAGAATTATTTCAATAATCCAACCCATCTCTCATTATTTTCGTTACAGCTTAAGTCCCCAATTTTCAATTAATAAATTTTTCCTAATTTTCCAAAAAAAAATTGGCTAACACTCTAAATCTTTGAAAAATTTCGCCACAACCTCCTTTGTACGGAGAGTATCGTAAGAATGAAATTGGCATGAAAGGCTCTCATAAAACAAAAAGGAAAAAGAGAAAGAGAGGAGAGAAGAAAGAAAAAGCCAAGCAACGGCTAGCCAACGGCTAATAAAATCAAAAACCCAAACAACAAAGTAAATGTGTACCTATTGGTCGGGCAAATTATTTTGTTCCTCTGCTTCTAGCCTCCTTGCTTGACCTGCTCAGTACATATATATACGCGTATGCAATTCCAAACAAATTTTACATTCATTCCAATATTATTGTTTGATTTGTCTTAACTTATAATTCATTCTACTTTGGTTTCATATTCCAATATTATTAATACATCAACAAACAACCAAACAACACATCCATCAATCAATTGAGTGATTAAATTATAAATGCATAACTTTATATATGTAAATATATACAAAAATCTTGTGTTTGGTGCCAAGTCACAACAAATCCTAAGGTTTGAGTTCTCATACTTGTAAATGTGGAAATATATATAGAAATCCCACTTTCACAACTCGAACATAAATACTGATGATGTCATGCTCATCATCAGAATCATTCCGGGCTACTAGAGTGTGATTCCTATATCTACCCAGTATATCGAGATTCCGTATACACGTTTGCAAGGCGTGTATGCAAAATCTACTAATACCTGATAGTCCAAAATACATTAAAATATAATATTCAAATAGGCTTAATAATTTAAAATTTTCAAAACCTATTTTTGTGTTTTTATTATATTTTTATAAAAAGAACTCTTTAAACTCATCCTAGGATACTGCTGATCCTATCTCTGACGAGTTATCCTTATAGGGTATTACTAATCCGATCTCTGATGAATTCTTTCGTTCGGTTCTAATGTGTCTTGTTCTCGAGCTCTGTAAACCAAAGCTCTGATACCAAATGTGACGACCCAAACTTCCCCGTAAAGGAAAACCCGGATTGCTTTGAGAACAATACTCATCAGAACACAGAACAATAGAACATTTTCATTGCTATTACAACAATTACATCAGAGTACAAGAATATTCCAGAATACAAATGAATACTTTACATTTGACAAATACAATATCAGAGATTTTAATTACATTTAAATAGCAGCGGAAAAATAATACAAAATTACAACTAAAAGAGATACACGGATACAGAGCTTTCCGAATATCGCTTCAGCTGTAGACCAGGATCCTGTGAATATAATATCTGCAAAACCAAAACTACTAGCTGCCCGTGTGGAAAAATATGGGCACCTAGAGTTTAGGTTAAAACAATAAACTCCAGGTCAGTCATGGGACTGGTATGAGAACTCAAAACTAATTTAGCTAATAAGACAAATCCAAGGACCACGCCGCTAATGCGGAACGGGTTTTATTCCAATGGATTGTCGGTGCATAAATTAAAGTAAATCGTTAAACAACGCAATGATTTTTGGAAAAATGAAACCATTATAAGACCCAGGTCCCATCACACAATGCAACGCACACCAGAGGATAGGGTTTTACCTTATAATGATCAAAAGATGATAAATACGTTAAACCGATATTATCATTAGTGTGTATATGTTTTAAAAGCAATTCAAAATAAATGTATCAATCCTAGACGGCATGGGTACCATATATCATGTCGCCATACTAGTTATACAATCAAAACCGCAATGGTCGTATCGGAGATTTGAATTCCATCATGAGTCAAGGCTAGGGAGGAGCTCCTTACCGATTCGAGGCACTCTAGCGGATACCTCAGGATTCCCCGCAGTGAACCCTTGGATAGCTGCAGGGCCGGTCCCCGCCTATGGGCAGTGGATTAGTTATGCCTGAACACACGTTTCCCGGTCCCTTTGGACCTATAGTGTGACCACCAATGGCCTATAAAAATAACGAGGCGCCTCAAAATCCAATATCCACAATGAGTAAACTGTCAGCGCTGGTAGGTCCCTGACATCACTCTAGCTAGAAAGATAACGTGTGCACTCCCTGCGTTCCCTTCTCCCGTTTTTGACTCATACCGGGGTGTGAGGTTCGTGAAGTTACGTTATACCCACAAGGCCTGCTTTTCAACAAAAGCCTTGATCAATGCATCTTGGCGTGCCACATTGTCAGACCATACCATATCATTGATCATCTACCAATATATAACCGGGTGTTAAGCGAAGAATAAATTCTCCACCACCACACAGTTATACGTAAAACAGAGATCAACAAGTACAATATAAAGGAATACCATGTCAGACACGCAATCCATTTACTAGTCCGTTCTGGGTCTGAACGAAACTATATCCGGTAGAATTCCCAAATACGTCTGAATGATCACCAACTTTCCCTCATCTTGGGTGTACGGTCCAATCAAGATATCAATAATCATTCATTCAATATGGAAATTTCCCGTTCTTCAATAACCGTCTTCATCGTCGATCTTCAATCATCGTATGAATTTATTCGAAATGGGTTGAACCCGGTCTTTCCGAATAATTCGCGCAATTAAAAAAAACGTGTGTTAAAGTAACACAAACAACGTCTCATTCCAAATCAAGGATGTTAATTTATTTTTGTTTAAATCTAATTAAAGATTTATTTAAATCACATTTAAACTTACTTCTTTCATAAATCATTACTTAATGATTTAATTCACTTTAGGAAATCATTAATTCAAATTTACAACTCTGAATTAAGAAACTCCTCCTTTATTAAATCTCCATTAAATTCTAATTTAATACATTAAATTAGGAAACCTCATTTTTGGAAATATTCCCTTAAAAGATTAATGGATCCTGGATTCAAATTTCATTTTCAATATATTGTTCTTGACCCTTAACAATTTCGTGCATTTTAATAAATTCAGTTATTAAATGAAAATCACATCTTATACTTAATAAAAGAATGAACTTTTATTATCGTCTTATTATTCATTTCATAAAATAAAAGATATACTTTACATTACACGTTCATTCTTATTAAAAGAATAATTTACATTGCACGTTCATTCTTAATAAAAGAATAATTTACATTGCACGTTCATTCTCTAATAAAAGAATAATTTACATTGCACGTTCATTCTCTAATAAAAGAATAATTTACATTGCACGTTCATTCTCTAATAAAAGAATAATTTACATTGCACGTTCATTCTCTAATAAAAGAATAATTTACATTGCACGTTCATTCTCTAATAAAAGAGTCTCTTTTATTTTCCACGTTTTATTTTTTTAAATAAAAGACTAACTTTTATTTTCCGCATAATTAAACCCAAAGTCATGTTTATATGAATAAATAACTATGTCATTTTAAGTAATACATTATTTTCTTTAATGTTTTTACATAAACAATAATAAACTTTATTAAAAAAAGTTTCTAAACGTTAATCCATTTTCAATGTATTGACATGTCGTTCAAAATATAATTTACTACACTGAAACAAGGTTCATATGTAAATCAAAAAGTATCATTTAATTCGACATTCATTCTTACCATATTCAAAATAAAGTTGTCAAAAGAAATACTTTTGAGATTCAATCTTTAATATTAATTCATAATTAATATTTCATTTATAATATTCAAAATAATATTAATTACTCCTTAATGTTAATCAATCATTAATATTGTATTTATTCTCAATAAATACCTCTTTTTGAAATTCAATTCTTAAATATTAATTAATAATTAATATTTCATCATTCTTAATAAAAAGAATAATCCTTATTATCAAAATATCTCTCACGTTCTTACTCTAAAAAAAATAACTTTTATTAACAAAATATCTTCAATGCCATAAATTTTAATAAAAGATTTACTTTTATTATTAAAACATATTTAATGTCATACCTAAATAAAAGGTTTACTTTTATTTTCAAAAACATTAACTTTTGAAATTTAACTTTCAGCATTTATCATTCATTAATGCTGCATTTATGTTTATACTATTAAAGGAAATATTAACTTTTCCAAAATATATATTTTGAATTTCAAATCTCCAACATTAATTAATTAATTCTGCATTAATTATTACATTTCCAAAATGTTACCTTTTGAATTTCAAAACTTCCTATATTAATTTCTTAATTAATTCTGCATTAACCTCTCACATTAGATATGTATTGTTGCGGTTGCTGGATATGCCGGGCGGGTCCGGGCAGTCTTATACCACAACTCAATCTAACCTCGGGTCAAGCAGAATCTATTTATTTAATTATGTTAAAATAAATGTAAAATTGATAATTTTCAAATTTCAAAACTTAATTGATTAATATATAATCAATGAAATTCATGGTAATAACCATGAACGTAAAAATACCGCAAATTACCCCAATTTCTTAATTTACATTAAATTGCATTAAATGTTATCATAAAAATCAAAATTAATCTTCAATGGAAAAACCATTTTGAAAGTTTTCAAACCTTCCTTTTTTTTTTTTGGAATGAGACCGACTCAATACAATTAAATAATGGGGTTCCAAACAATGTTCAATATTCAATGACATTCAATGACAGTCCAGTACAACATTCAATGACATTCAAATTACACAATAGCAATCGAACAACCAACATATCATATTCATACAACATTCAATGTATAATATATTAAATGTGCTTTTGAGTGACGTGTGAAAATATCAACCCAATCAACACATATGAGTCAGGTAACCCATATGTGGCAGTGTAATATAATTGGAATTACCATAAGAAATATTAAATTAATCCCTAAGTTACAATATTCCAAATTTCAAACTTTTCATAGCAATCCCAACATCCATTCATAACCAAACATGCATAATATGGAATTAAACCACAAACAAATCATCTCAGGCATTAAAATATATTTATTTATAAAAATAAATAATTACTGAACATTAACAATGAGTGAGGAAAGAGTTCTCACATTGGTTCGATTAAAATAAAACTAATAAATGATATTTTCATTTTGGACAATTCTATTCTAACAAGATAAATAAACAGACACTTTTATTTTAACGATTCTACTTTAACAAAAACAATACGTTTGTTATGTCAATTCTAATTTAACAAAAATGACATATCTTAATCCCATTAATACATCCTAACAGAAATGACATGACATGTTTTAATCTAATTAAAACATCCTAACACAATTGACATGTTTTAATCAAATTAACGCATTTTAACAAATAAGACACGTTTTCATTCTAATTAATGCATTTTAACAAATAAGACACGCTTTCATTCTAATTAATGCATTTTAACAAATAAGACACGCTTTCATTCTAATTAATGCATTTTAACAAATAAGACACGCTTTCATTCTAATTAATGCATTTTAACAAATAAGACACGCTTTCATTCTAATTAATGCATTTTAACAAATATGTTATGTTTTCATTTTCCATGTCATATTCGAGTTGCTACATGTGATATTGAATAATGTTTTGGTGTCCATAATGATGTCAACTACTCCTATCAATACATGTGATGACATATAACTTTGGTGTCAACATATGATATAAATTTCTACAATGCTAAATGTAACAATATTCTAAATTTTGATATCGACATTAATAACATAATTCAAATTAATACATAATAAAAGTTGAATCTTTATAATGAAAACAATCTTATGTAAACTATCAATATTAAAAATTGAATCTTTTTCATTAAAACAATTTTATGTAAACAATCAATATTAAAAATATTGGATCTTTTTGAAATAAACAATACCTAATTTAAACGGTGTTTATAGATCTAAACAAATACGAATTTTTATTGAATGACATAGATCTACACAATCATTGATATCCCAAATATCACAATACATACAACAACAAAATCCAAGCACAAGACATCGCAAATATGATCATAATCATAAATCCAATTGAACTTTGATTAATCAATAATTAATTAAACATTTGATTAATTTTTAAAACAAAATCTCATCTTTTAATTCTATTAACAATGAAAACAATATTCTGTGTCAAAACCTTATCTTCTAATTCTATAAAAAAAATGACCATAAAGTTCCATGTCCAAAATATCGCTTTTTAATTTGTATTAAAAATGTAAACAATATTGAAAGAGAATAACAGCGCGTATAATAACAATATTGAGAGAGAATAACAGCGCGTGAAAGAGAATAACAGCGCGTATAATAATAATATTGAAAGAGAATAACAGCACGTATAATTAGATCTTTAAAAACAGATCTGGAAATAATAACTACATTTAATTGCGGATCAGAGATAATATCATTCGAATCACGAAAATAATTAATTTCAAATAAATTCGGTAAATAGGAGTTCTCACCTTGTTTTGGCTTCTGAATTTCGAATTCTGAAACATTTAATTGAAGTTTTCGTCAAATCCGTGCGATGTTTGATGAAACTGACGACACCAGTAGCTTCGTATCGTCGATACCTTCATTTTGATATATAATTTGATATGTTTTGGTGAGGATTGGGAAAAATCATATGTTTTTTTTTCTTTTTTTTTTTTTTGAGTGGAGGAAGAAGACACCATTGTTGAGAGATGAAGGTGTAGGCTGCTGTTATGTTTAGAGAAATGAATTAGGGTTGCTAAAGGCTGAGAAAAATGTATTAAATAGGTTGGGTTGTAATTTAGCTTGGGCCCAATACTTTTTACTTGTTTATTTATCCAATTCCTTGCATTTTTGACCGTTTAAAAATTACTACGTTCACATACTAATTCCGAAATTAATGAAACTTTAAACATAAATAATATTTGATGTTACGAATCCAAAGAACCTAATTTCGTAATTTTCTGAGTCCGTATGAATTTATTATGAATTTTTTTAAAGTCTGAAATTTGACTGTTTTCCAATTAAAAATTAATACAGTCCACAGATTAACTCCGAAAATTATGAATTTTGGTTTTTTAACTATATTTAAATATTCTTGATCCATAGAGACTGGTTTCGTCGGATTTGGAGGTCGTTTGCAAAAATCCTATTTTTGGCGCGTATATATTTAATATTAAAAATAATTAAAATAATGAAATTTTTTCCGAAACTCAAAAACATAAGTCTTTATAGTCATTTTTATATGTAAACAACATTCTGAAACCAATGGAGGTGGTTTCGAGTCCTATTTCCTTATTCAGCAAAAATTTTGTGTTTCGGGCCTTTAATCTTATATACGAATTCCATAACGTTTTTCTTAAAATTTAATTTTCTCATAACTTACAATTTATAAACTGGAATCTTAATTTCTGAAACTCTTTGGAAAGATATTTCCGATATGGTCCTAGCGTTTCTTGTTTCGTCCAATTCCGATTTATATTTTATTTTATATAATTTTTCAAAGTTGGAATTTCAAAACTGAAATTACCGCGCCATTTCAGGCTCGGAATAGAATTCATATAACTTTTAAGTTCGTTGTTGAAATAAAATAAGTTTATCATCCATATTATTTAAAATAAATAATATAATTATATTAAACTCATTAAAAATCATTAAAATAAATTTTAAAATTACCCCCAAAAATCAGGGTTGTTACAGTTTGGATGAACACTTGTTTTTATTCGATAGTTAAATCACAGACTATCGAAGTTTTTGACCATCGTTGTCAATATGGAGAGACCGGTTGGATTATTATCCGAAGAACCACTCCGTATCGGCATAAGCGTTGCGAACCAAGTATGCTGAATATATTGAAGACGGAGTAAAGTGCAAGGACTTTTTCTATTACATAGAAATAGTGCCTTCGGTTTCGTTCAGTCCCAGGACGAACGTATATGGACGAATGTCTGACAGAGTATTTCCAATGATCGCAGAAGTTGGTATGTATAAATATATATGGTTGCAACGGATTTATTCCCTTAGCATAACATCCAGAATATTTGTGCAAACTCAACTAGTGATTAACGGATCTGACAATGTGGCATTCAAAGTGATTGTGCTATCAATGAATGGTAAGTATTCGTAGCCTCAGGCCTCAACAACCGGAAAAGGACAAAAATCGGGCAGGCAACATGGCTATGTGGGTCGCTCCCATTAGGGTGTATAATCACCTATCTAGAGGTTCATTTAATTTCTTATTCTATTCGATGCTGTCCCAGTCGGGAGGCGGTTGCTGATCCCAACCGTTGGTGATATACATTCGATACACTCAAGCGAAATGAGTGGTCGGTCATGTGTGGGCCGGGTTACAAGATGTTCTTGTTGAACCCAGTGTATTCCTCTCTAGAGATACACTAGCGGAAGGTGGTTCCATACCTTGTCATGTTGGAAATCCAATCTCCAATAAGCGCCATGCGGTTTTTGATTTTATATTATATATGGAGCGTGAGATGCAAACGTTCCGCTATATTCTATTTATTTGATGTAGACATTATTATAATATCACTGGATTTGGTATCAAAGTGTTTTGGGTTATAGTAAGGTAAAAACCGTCCATGTTTATGTGTGGGCTGGTCTTACTATTATCTTTTCTTTCGAAAGGATTTTTAAAAAAGTTAAACCAATCGTTGGAGTTTGCTCACACCAGTCCCATGACTGACCCGGAGTTTATTTTTTTTGTTTTCCCTAAACTCTTGGGTGCCCAAATTTGTACGGGCAGTCAAGTAGTCGGGATGTTACAGATTCACTTGGAGGAGCTTGGAGCAGGAGGCTTCAGCGTTAGTTATCTAGTGTTATTTCCGCTGTATTGTATGTGTGTACTCTGATAATGATGTATGTATATACAGTATAAAATTTTGTATCTCAAAAGCTGTTATATATTATATTTTGTTCCGCTGCGATGTGAGGTTCTGTGTTGTGTTTATGTTCTTCTTCTTCTTCTATTCTAAGTTTTCTATCTTATATATTCTCACCCTCTATCTTCTTTCTATTAATGGTTCGTATTTCTGTGTTATTTGGGTTGGACGTGTGTTGTATTTAGTCAACTCAGATAGCTCGGATTTGTGGGTCGTTACAATTTCTTTCTTTCCTCATCCTCTAATTTCTTTCTATTAACAGTATGGGTTTTCGATACTTGGATTTTTGGCAAGTAATATGGATTTATGTATTATTGTCAAAAATTCGAGCATCGAATTTTTCTAGGTCGTTACATTATGAATCTATCGTATAAAATTTATGATTGATAGTTTTCAATATCTTTATTATTCTCTAATTTATTTTAATTAGGATCTTCGTGGTAGATTCTGTTGATTAGGTTCTTTGATGGGTTCAGCTTCTGGCCCATTTTCAGACTTTCTTTGACCTAACAGAATAGTTACTTGAAGAAAATTTAAATATTCTTCATATTCTGAATTAATGATAAAATATAAATGTGTTAATGACTAGGGTAATAATCACTTAGTTCATTCAATGGTGAAATAAAGTATATTGTAATGTAATATCTGAAATTAAAAGATGCTATATTTAGAAAATCTATACAAATAAGATAAAAATGATTAACTATAAAAATGTGGTTTATTGAATTCAAATTTTATATGAAATGATTTTAAAATAATAATGATTTCGTTGATAAGTATAATGTTAAATATGCTTCAAAAATATAATATTTTGAAATTGTTAACATTAATAATTATGAAATGTTTATTTGATTTTAGTAAATTTAATTGGAATATGTCTATAAAATGAAAAATCTATTTTATGTGGACATAAAAATTTGAAATAGAATAATGATTGTGAAATATATAATATAAATTAATTTTATAAGGATTACATGGACTTTATAAATATGATTTTAGGCAACTTTTAATTTATGACAAATCGTAAGCTAATGAAATTGACTAGTATCATTTTAGTTTAGGTCTAGACAATTAGAAAAGGCGTTGGATTTGGAAAGGCTAAAATAAATTTAATTTTTTGTCATATTAAGGAAAACAAGAACAATATTGCTGTGAATTTGATTTAATGGGATAGAATCGAACATGAACTAGATTTGTATATTGATATAAATAAGAACATAATTAGTATCCTAAATGGTAATTAAGACTTGAGAACTTAACTAAGATGGAATTATAGCACAAACTTTATTATGAGTATAAGTATGAATTGTGTTGTAAACAATTGTAACTTATGTACAGGATAATATATGTTTTATAATATGTTTTGAAATATGCTTTAAAATGTTATAAGATTTACATTTGTAAGTTTTAAGTCATTTATACTTGATAAAGGATATAAGTTAAATTGAATAAATAAATGAGTAAGGATGAGGTATAATTTTCCCATTTAAAATTTATAACAAATGGATCGAAGGTATAATTTTCCCATTTAAAATTTATAACAAATGAATGATCGAAAGGTATACTTTAATTGCAAAGAAAAGTTTCATGTATTGTACTTGACAATTAGATTAGACTATCAGGTACATAAAGATTTTAGACATACGCCTAGCTAACGTATGTACTAAATTCAAATTTTAGTATATATATATATATAGAAAGCATTTCAGTCACTTGAAAATGATTCTGACTGTGATAACAACATCATCGGTGTTTGTGTTCATGTTTCGAAAGTGACATATATATATTGCTAATCAAGGTTTCAGGTCTTGGATTTTGGATAAATTCTCGGGTTTATATCTATGTCAAAACGGGCGATATTTAAAACACTTATAACTATAAAAGCTGCTAAATCTTGGATTTTGGGTAAAATCTCGGACTTTCATCTCGAGCGAGATGAGCAAGATTTGAAACCTTGGTGTCATTTGAAACATCGAGTGAACACTTGAAACCATATTGAAATGTTTGGAACATATATTAACCTTGATTTATGTATCTTTAAATATACAATAAGTAAATTGAAAGATATGCAAATTTGATTTAAAAATATATTAAATCACTCAGTTACTTTTCCCTGCCTCGTTCCTTTTCGACGACGAAAAGGTTTGAGTATGTGAGATTGTAACAACCTAAAGTTTAAAAAATAAATAAATGATGAATTCATTTAAATTTTCAAAAATTTAAGATTTATTACATTATTGAATTATATGAAATAAATGAATTGGATTCATGTATACAAACATGAGTAAAGACAATATGACAATAAGAATTGAAGGTAATCAATACAGATCTTAATTATTGAGCTAATTTAATTTATATTATTTTTTGAATTTAAGCTCATTTCTAAAAATTAAATTTAAATAATAAATTTTAAATATTGAATAATATGTTTACTATTTTTTTTGAAATGAAACTTTTTCTTTAGAAGTCAATTTTGATCGAACTTAGTCAAATTTTTAATTTGAATTGAAAATTTTAAAGTTTTAAAATATGGAATTATATTTTTTTATTAATTCTGAGTTGTATATCATTTTTTGTTTCATTGAAATCCATTTATGTTTGCTCCAAATTTGTTTATTATAGTGTAAAATACTTAAAATGGAGTACTTTTGTGTATGTATCTCTCACTCCTATTTTCTTTTATTCTTGTAGTCTATGTTTGTGTTTGGAATAGGTAAACATGTGTTTTGGGTTTTAATGGATCTAACAAACTTTGATTCCTTGACCTTCTTATGTTGAATTTCTAAAGAGACAGTTTGGTTGAGAAACTTTCAAATAAAAAACACGTATTCTATTTTGCCCTTCTGATTCCCCCTCTTCTCTGTAGAAATTACCTGAGAAATCCATGACTTCTCCTTCTTTAAGATCTAAAATTTATAATCTATCTTCCTCCTCTCTTGATAAAAAACAAACCAAAAATATCATTTCCACTTTCTCAATTTTCCCTCTCTATAATCTCCTCTACAAAATTCAAATCTTACAAATCCTAAACCCTCTCCTCCTTTCTCCTCTTCCCCTTGCCTTTATTTGGCCCCTACTAACCTGACCCGAACCCAAAAAAAGCCATAAACCCTAAACCAAATCATATTTTCCTCTTTACTATTTTTTATTCTGTTTTAGATTTTTGCCCAGTTTTCTGATAGCCGTAACTTCTTGTTAGAGAATCTGAATCCACTTTTTATTTATTTTTCAGATTGGGTGAAACTGAAATGCTTGCAACTTTTATACTGAACATCTTTCCTTATTTTGAAATTTTCTATGTCGAAATCATGAATCTTCACAGATATTTACGGGTCTAGATTTTTGAACCAAACATTTATCTATCTCTATTTCGATTGTGTCTTATTCAAATTTTCTCTAAATCTATTTTTTATTAAATTGAAGAAAAAAGAATTTGGAACAACTTTTTTATTTATGACTTTTTTAAATTCTGAAGTTAGCTAGCACAAAATTTTAATTCAAAATGACTAAAAATTTTGTTTGGTTAGTTTTATAAATTTTTGCAAAAATATGAATCAATCCTCCTACCCAAAATCCATTTACTCCATTTTTTAAAATTTATTGGGGTATTGATTTGTGAATTTATTCGTGCCATGATGACAGAAAGTGTGTTGCAATGTTGTAATCGGAGTTTTACCTCTTACTTTCCATATAAGTGTCAATTCATTTGTCTTCTCCGTTCAGTGCCATAAATGGATTTTATCTCAAACATGACTAACATTTTGTGGAAGTATGATTATACATATGTGAATGGTTAAACTGAAATGTTAGGACTGTTTTAGTTGACATGATTATTACATTAAATTTAAATATACATTCATGACATGAAATTATGCTATTTTATGATATATATATATATATATACTGACAACTGCTTCCTTCCTCTCTCCCATGGAGAGAGGAAAGACGATCCACACGAAAACCATGGAGTTTTCTCTTATATGGGAGAGAAACTCCCAAACCACTTGCTTTTGTCAACATCCAACGTGAAAACGAAACCAATTTGGATTGGTGAGAGGTAAGAAGGCGTAAACCATAAGACTTCCTTGCTTTCGATTGAAGAAATATACGAAGCCTTTCTTATTCCATTTGCTAGATATTGACTTCTAATTCCCAAAGCCTTCCCATCAATTTGATCCAAACTTTCATCCAACCATATATTCAGATCTGGAATAACCGATGGTTTTTATTAGATCTAATAGAGATCAAGGCATCATAGAAAAGCGAGTGTTTCAGCAAAATAGTTCTCAATTTCACCATATCATGCAGAACAACCATTTTCTCACAATCAATCCATTTATGCTTAGATCTGATAACCATCAGCGCTTTCGTTCAATTTGCAGCCTGTAAGGTTTCTCACTACAAAATGATTTGGATGATTGGTTGGAAACCTGCGCTTTAAGGTTTCGTAATAACTACACGATTTTGAGGATTAACGGATTCAGTTTGGTGGATGATATTAGGCCATGGGTTTTCCTTTTTTCAATTTTTATGGTCAGTTCCAGTTAAAAATAACAACGGTTCCATTGCTTTGTTCTGCCAAATGTTGGATTCACAAACTTTAAAGTGATTTCTGGAACATGCGAATTGCATGATATCGGTAATCAACGAAGTGGTTATGGGTATGCAATCTTTTTTCTTCTTCATGCCCTCAGTAATTTGACCCGGTGTTGTCCAACCTCAGATGATCAAGACACCAAAAAAGATTCTTCGGGCCATATCGATTTCTTTCGCCTTTGTCTTATGCCAAAGACCTTGACTCCAAATAACTGATCTTATGAACAATTTTACTTGCTAAAGTTGGTTCCAATTTAAAAGTGTAAGATTTCTATGTTGTTTTCAATTCAATTCATGGTTGTAGTTTCATTCCCGCTGATAGCCGTAGAGTGCTTAACTATTCGATACCGGGATTCCTTTTGATATTACGGTTGATTTGGTCTTCACTGTAACTTAATTTGCTACTGTTGGACAATATTTACACTAAGTTTAAACTCCTGCAATTGCTATCAGTAATAAATGCTGGATGTTAAATAGAGAACATGACGATTTGAGTTTACAATGATCAGAAATGAAAATTGTTGAATCTTGGATTATGTAAAGACTGCTTGGTTAACGGTGGGTTCGACGAACCTTAGGTTAATTTAATGTTTTTAACAAGCAGTTTTGGGATTAGTCCATGATATATTGGATCGGTCATTGCTGTTAGAATCAAGTTATTACCTCAGGAAAGGGTTGGCAGATTATGTTTGCAAGTCAGTAAACTGAAATGTCAACTACATAAGGATTTTAGTAAAAAAGTAACGGAATGGTGGCAAACTATTTTAATCTCTTCCACTTGAAGAAAAGACTCGAAGATAGTAATAGAGAATTAGAAGTGCAAGTGGATCGCACTTGCTATGGAGTTGGTAACCTCATCATGGGTTCAAAACTCTTTTTTAGGATTTAATTTAATACTTAGTATGTATTTTATTTTCTTCTTTTCAGTTTTTATTTAGGTTAGTATGCTAACTTTATTATGTACTTTTCCAGTTGTTAATAAAGGGTACCGATTTTCAAATATATATATATATATATATATATATATATATATATACATGTATGATGTCTTGACCACTATTGACACAAATGACATGATATCGTTTTTTTGTGATATATTAGTATTGTTATATTTTAATTTTATGTTCTCACATCGTAATTTCCTTGTAGATTCAGTAAAAGCATTATGGGTTGAAATAATTTATATCCAAACCGATGTATAGATTTATAAAATGAACTAAATCGATTTGGAATGCGGGTTGAAATGATATATATATATATATATATATATATATATACACTCGGGATTCGAATTTTAAAACGGATTCAAATGATACATATACATGGCCTAGGTAAAAAAAACTATATACGACCACGTTAGTCTATTTTGAAAAGTATTTACTAGATTATAATTATATGTGGATTTAATAAAGTAATTTTACAACATTTTTAATTATAATATTATTTTAAAATTTAAATAATTTAAATTATTTCATAAATAATTTAATAAATCTTTTATAGTTTAATATTATTTAAATTTTAGTATGTGAATATAAATTCTTATAAAAATTATAAAATAGATTTTACTAATACTTTTGTTGAGAAAGGGATAAAAGAAAAGTTAGAAATTTAATTGTAACTTAGTTTGTTCAATTTAATTGAAGGGATTTTATTCAGAAGGGAAAACAGTATTAAAATTTTATTCGTTAGGACACGCGCCTAAAATTTTACTCAGAAGGACAAGCGGTGTTAAATTTTTTCGTTATTCTTCATCTCGTCGCTAATTATCTCGTTCATCACCTCGTTGTTCATCCTCTCGAACTATTTTCTATCACAAAAATCATTTTTAATATCAATCAAATCAATATAACGAAACTTCGTAAGAAGATATCCCGAGAAATCTTTGAAGATAGAACTTTGTCCCAACAGCAAAATTGATGTTTTACTACTAATCACAAGTTTTATGTTCGACGTAGTACTCATACTGGAAATCAGCGACATCTCATACAATCGATCATCAAACATAAATTGAACAGCAAAATCTAGGGCACGAAATCGATCTCAACAATCAACCTCGACTGAATTTTTTTGTTACTATAATCATTATAATATTTTTTCATTTCTGGCGATTAGTTTTTTTTTATTTTGCAAGGTGATTCATGTGTTTTTTTGTTCTGCAATTTTAATGTTCAAATTTTCAAAAGTCGGGTATCATTTTTATATTTTTCTAGGTATCATTTTTGTTTATTTACCATTTTTTTATATTCGTTTGATGTGTTTTTAATGTTGTATTTATTTTGTAGTTGTATTGTTGCATTATCTACGTATTACAGTCGAACCTATTTCATTTTTTTAAAAATCAAATTGTGATGGAAACATTTTTTGTATTAATTTTTCTTTAAAATGTTGTAGCAGTTTTATGGTATTATTTATATATTTTTTAAGGTAACATTTTTACATTTTCTAGTTGAATTTACATCCTAGAAGTTTTTGGGTATCATTTTTATATTTTTAAAGGTACCAGTTTTGTATTTTTTTCTTTATTTCAATGGCTGGTTTTTAGTTCGGTATCATTGTTGATAACAGTTTTATAACAAAGTAAGTATCAGTTTTTATCAATTTATTTCTTCAAAATAGTTGTCTCAGATTTTTGTTGAAATTCAATTGGAAAACATATGATTTTTTGTGTAACTTCAATATTATATTTGCTGTAATACAAGTGAGGAATACAAAGTTGATGCACAAAATGCAAGTACAAAATAAACACAGCACCAAAATTACATGAAAAAAAAACATAACATAGGTAATACTCAAAAACTGATACTTATAAAAATAAAATAAAACTGATACCTAAAAACTGTTGCAATGTTTTAAAGAAAATATGATGAAAAAATAGTTTACATAACAATTTAATTGATTAAAATGAAATAATTTTGACTGAGTTACAAAGTTAAAGCAACAATACAACTAAAAAATTAACAACGCAACAAAATCACATTAAAAAAACATTATACACTTAAAACAGAAAAACTGATACCTAAAAACTACTGCATTGTTTAAAAAAAACAAATGGAAATGTGCTGAATTGTTTATAACTTCTATACATTTTTTTTTTATTTTTTTAGTCTTCAAATTATTGTGCTACTGTATAATAGGATCTCGGGTTTGTATGATCATTGTTAGCATTATGTATGCGACTTTTTTTTGGCATAATCATCTTTGAACTACAGTGGGTATCAGTTTTACCACCTGTAGGTATCAGTTTTCTGTATTATTTATTGGTTACAGGTACAGGGTATCAGTTTTATAGCATTGTAGGTATCAGTTTTTGTTATTCTCTTCTTTACAGTTTTTGGGTATCATTTTTATGGCACTGTAGGTATCAGTTTTTGTTATTTTCATTTTTGTGATAATTGAATTGAACTGATTGTGATAATTGAATTGAATTGATTGTTATTATTTTTTTAATCAGTAGGTATTATTAAGAATAAATATTATTTTTGTAAGATTTGAATTGAGAAGGTGGCTGTTATTTTTTTATCAGTGGTTATCCATTAGAATTAATGTTGTGTATCAAAAAAAGTCAATTACCAAAGCAAACAACACAAACCTACCTACTTGCCATAGTTCTCATACACAAAGCCATAAAAACGATACCTAAAACAATATAAAAATGATACCTTAAAACTGCTATAATATTTTAATGACAAAAGTAATACAGAAAATGTTTGAATCACAATTTGATTGATTAAAATGAAATAAATTCAATTAAATTACAAAGCTAGTGCAATAGTGCGACAGCAAAGTTAATACAGCAACAAAAAGTAACTAAAAAAAACATAGCACAGTGAATACAATAAAAATGATACCCAAAAAAAATATAAAAATGATACCTAAAAACTGCTGTAATGTTTTAAATAAAAAGTAACACAAAAAATACTTACATCACAGTTTGGTTGATTATAACGAAATAAGTTCGACTGTAATACGTAGATAATGCAACAATACAAATACAAAATAAATACAATATTAAAAACAGACCAAAAGAATATAAAACAGTGTTAAATAAACAAAAATGATACCTAAAAATATATATTAAACTGATACCTAAAAAGTGCTACGATGTAAATTCATCTACAAAATATAAAACTGATAACTATAAAAATATAAAATTGATACCTAAAAACTGCTATGAATTAAATTCAACTAGAAAATATAAAACTGATACCTAAAAAAATATAGAACTGATACCTAGAAACTGCTTTGATATCTTGAAGGAAAACTAATACAAAAAATGTTTATATCCCAATTTAATTGAGTAAAATGACATAATTTCGATTGAGTTGCAAAATTAATGCAACAGTACAAGTAGAAAATAGATATAGCATCAAAACTATAAAAAAAACAGCATAACACTGTTAATACAAGAAAAATGATCCCTAAAAAATAACAAAACGATACCTAAAAACTGCTGCTAACTTCAACGTAAAAAAAATGTTTTTCTAGTGATTTTTTTCTCGTTCATCTCTCTCGTTCGCTTTTATACAACGAATTCACAAAATCAAAAAAATAAAGAAATCATATTTACTGCCAAACGAATCATAGCAATCGAATTTACCCTAATTTCGTGAACGATTTCAGCAATCGAATACGCGCGAGATCGAATTAATCAAAATTGAAAGTCGCGATCGATATACATGTTAGAAGACGATTACTGAAGATCAAATATGGAAAAGAAAAAAATTCACGTTGGGAATCAGAGACGAGATCAAGAAATGTGAGATAGCCGATTGCGGAGGAAGAAGAAATAAGCGCATGTGAAGAAGAAAAGAAACAGTGTATTGCTCTTTTGAGTAAAATTTTAGTGGGCTGTCCTTATGGTTAAAAAGGCCTTCAATTTTGTCCTTGTAAATATTTTCCTGTTAATTGAAATGACTTTGTCGAAATAATTCGAATTAATTTTAAGATGTGATTTAGGAAATAATAAAATGGGATTTACATTAGTACGTTATGATTATGAAACTTAATAAATTGATTTAATAATAATTTATTTAGTAAAGGAATATATCTAAATAAAATTGAAATTAAATATAATTGAAATTAGGTATGCAGAATCGATTAAATTTATAATTTGATATTTAATTTGTATGAAATTGTTAAAATGTGATTTAAAGTAAATTTGACACTTGAAGAAATTGACTTATGGAATTAAAACTGAAACCTAACTTAAACACCATTTTGAAGTGAATTAAAATTAAGAGTATATTGTTTAAAATTTAAATTAATATAAATTGAAAATTTTGAGATCTATGTTGATAGTAAGTCGAACCTCGAAAGACGGACAAGTAGTTCAGATTGGAGTATTATATAAAACAAGATTATTTTAAACTAGTATTATTTTATATTACACTACATTAGACTATTTTATATAAATCTTTTTTTTTACAAAAATTTATATTTATTTTAACTATTATACATTTTATAATTATTTTAAAACTTTAACTATTTTATTTAAATTTTAATTATTAAACATTTTATAATTATTTTTAAATCAAATATTTTGTATAACATAATTATTTTTAAATTTAACTATTTTATATTTTATTTACTACTTTTAAAGAAAGTCTATTTCCAGTGCAAATGTTAAATATGAATGTTAATATGAAGATATTGAATAAATAGACTTGAGATATGGAAATTTGAAATCAAAATGTAATTTTGTTAATGAACAACTTTGTAAATATGAAATCTGAAATTTTGAGATTAATCAAAATAATGAATTGATTTGAAATATGGTTCATGACATTGAAATATTTGAACTTAATCATTTAAATATAAATCAATATTGTTGTAACTTGATTATGGTAGTTTTAATATATTACTTAAATATAAATAACCACAGTGCGAAATAAGCGTTTGTTAAAGAGACTAGGGTCGGGTATTGCCATTCTCTCTTCAAATATTGGAAACCACTTTAACATGGTGGAGAATCCAGAATGAAGTAGGTTGGTTTGGTAAACACAACTAGAATGAAGTAAAAGAACAATGATAGATAGTCTTAACCTTTGGTGCATAAATAAAATGACTAAAACAAGGGACATATCCTGTAACAAACCAGAATTTTAGGGCCAAATTTTTTTTTAAAATAAATTTTAAGGGATTTTGGATATTTTAAATAATAATGACTAAAGATTTATTCTAATTGAAGTTAAAATGAATAAATTTAATTTAATTATAAAAGGAGTTTAAAATAGTGCTGCAGTTTGTAATTTTGATTTTAAACTTTAACTGAATGTACATGATTCAAAATAAATCGGATTTCAGTAAAACCAAAAATATTTAAATCTGTTTAATCATATCTTTCTAACGGATGTAAGAAATTGAAATTTCACTTTATAAATAGAAAGTTATGTCCAGTTTAAAATTTAGAAAAGTCGCTATAGAATTTATATATATTTTAATATTATATATAGCCCTTAAAAATAGTCATTTTGCAAACGACCTCTGTTTTCGACGAAACCACTTTTGTTGGAACCGGAATGTCGAATTATTGTTAAGTTTAATTTTCCAGAATTTTTTAATTAATGTGAGAGTAGCAGAAGAAAATGCGTTTTGTCAGTTTCGGTCAAATTTTAATGGGCTTGAAAAGGGCCATTTTTCAAACGGACTCAGAACTAAACGAAATTAATTTTCCTAGGTTCGCAACGTCAAAACATAGCTAAATATATTTTTCGGGAATTTTTGGAATTAATTTGTGACCCCGGTGAATTTTTACGTACGATTGAATTAAAAATTAAATAATTTATATTAAAAATAAAGTAAACATGCTGTAGCTTTGAAATTGGCCTTCGCCACTAGTGCCATTGCGTTCATAAGATGTCAAAACCTATAGTTAGACAGCAAGCATGCCTAATTCTGAGTTGGGGCCAAAATGGGATTAATCGGGTTAATTAGTGATTAAAATAATATAAATATTAGTTAAACCCAACCCTAATCCTCCCCTGCCAAAACGCAGCCGCCATCCCATGTTATTCATGGCCAAAAGATCTGGAATTGATCTCCTAATCTCTCTCAATCCTCTCAGTAAAATCAAGCACTTCTTTAAGAACAAAATGTAGAGATTTGCAAGGCCTTTAAATCCATAGGGTGGTGATCGGAATTAGACAAGTGATTTGGCCGGAATCCTCCTCATAACCGCGGCCAAACAGCACAAATCGCACCCCCATGGCCCCACCGCACCTCCCCTCACCTAGGGTGCCGTGCCCTTCCCTCCTCCCTCTTCGACATGGTGCCACTTAATCGTTGTCTAACTTCAAGAATTAATCGAAAATGGGAAATCTAGTTTTGAACACAATGGGTTCAAAAGGATGAAAGGAACGGTTTTGAACGTGGTGGGGAAGATGGAGAGAAGGGTTGACTTTTTCAAAACTTAGGTTGACTAATTATTTTAATTCAAAATTTTACAATCTTGTTTAATCCATATCTTGCTCATGCGAACTCGAAACAGAACGATTTCAAGTTCTCCACGATCGTGAGACCGAGATCTTCGCGATGAAACTGGCTAGACCTGATTCTGAGCAAGATGAATTTTTGACAAATTTTGGATATGAACAGCGCAGAACTCAAATCGAGGCGAGAAATTCTATTTCTTTAATTATATAATTTAAATTTGTTAATTATAATCTTGGTGTTACACATGCGCTATAATATTTTGTGTTATTCGTTATTTGATGTGGATTTATGAATTCCCTTATACCGATCTGTTGCTTGATTGAATTATTTTGATTGTTATAGGATAGTTGAAAGTAAACAGTTCGTGTTTGTTTTGTTGAAACAAATATGTCTTGGTTGTTAAGACAAAATAATTGAAAACAAATATGTCATTTTGGTTATTATAAAATTGTTGTAAACTAATATCTCATTATGGTTAAAATAAAATAAGTAAAAGGAATATTTCATTTTGTTGTTGACAAAAAGATTGAATGACAAAAATATTCATTTTGTCAATTGTAAAGAATGAAATAGAAATCATAGAAATGTTAACATATACAATATCATTTTTATATGACATTAGAGACCATAGGAAATTGTTAACATATAAAATATCATTTTTATATGACATCAAAAACACCATCTTTATTTGTCATGTTTAATGTAGATTTTATACACAAACAAAAATGCCATCTTTGTTTGTTTATATATTGTCATGTCGGATAAATTAACACTTTGTTAGAAACGGTCATATTAGAATTAAATATGGAATTGTTAGATAATGCTATATTAAAATAATATTTTCATTTTAAAAGAATGAAAACCAAAATTTACATTTTGGTCTAGTAAAAAGAATAAAACCAAGTTGTCATATTTTGATAATTTAGAATTGTCAAAACCAAATTGTCATATTTTGTAAGTATGCAAAACAAAATATTCATGTTGTTAAATAGAAATGTATGCAAAACAAAATGTTCATTTTGTTAAATAGAAAATGTTAAGATAAGAAAACTAACATTTTAGTGATAAAATGTTAAGATAAGAAAAATAACATGTTAGTTATAAAATGTTAAAGTAAAGAAAAATAATATTTTAGTTATAAAATGTTAAGGCGAATAAAAATAACATCTCAGTTATAAAATGTTGAATTGATAAAATATCATTTTTTTTGTTTTGTTGAGTTAGAATTGACAACAAACAAATATATCACTTTTTTTGTTTTTATTTTTGTTGAAATGTTAGAATTGATTTAACATAAAAATATTCTTTCTATGTTAATACGAAATGTTAGGAATGGTGTAACATAAAAATTATGTTTTTCTATTAATATGAATCATGAGAAAAGAATAGACAACAAAAAATACATTTTTATTGTAATATGAAAACATTAGAAAAAGGACACATCTTTACATTTTCCTTTGTAAATAAAAATAACAAAACTTGATGACACCTTTTATTTACATTTTCAATAGGATATGCAAAATGAAAGGATACATTCAATTACATTTTTATGTAAATAGACATGAAAAGAAAAAGAAAACTTTATTTACATTTAAATAAACATGAAGGAGAAAGGATTACATTTATTTACATTTAGGCAAATAAACATGGAAGAGAAAGGGGGTATATTTATTTACATTTAGGTAAATAAACATGAAAAAGAAAAAGAATACATTATTTACAATTTAGTGTAAATAAAGCATGAGATAAAGAAAAGAATATTTTATTTACACATAGGTAAATAAAACAGGATATAAGAAAAGAGATATTTTTATTTAATATTTAGTGTAAATGAAAATAGGACATAGGAAAAAGAATTATACTTTTATTTGCATTTCTATATGCGAATAGAAACATAGAAGAAGAAGAATTGTACTTTTATTTGCATTTCTAGATGCGAATAGAAACATAGAAAAAGAAGAATTGTACTTTTTATTTGCGTTTTTAGATGCAAATAAAACATAAGGAAGAATTATACTTTTTATTTGCAAATTAGTTGCAAATATGTAAAGCACACTTTTATTCGCTTTCTAGATGTGAATGAAAGATATAAAAATAAAAAGAACATTTTTATTCACATTTTAGATGTGAATAAGAATATGAAAAGAAAAAGTACATTTTTATTTGCATTACATATGTAAATAAAAACACTGTTTTAAAAAGTAAATTTTTATTTGAAAACTAGTTGCAAATAAAAACATGAATTTATAAAGCATATTTTTATTTGTAATTTAGTTACGAATAAAAATATGACATGGAAAGATATATTTTTATTCACATTTTAGATGTGAATAAAAACATGAAATTAAAAAGGAGTATTTTATTCACATTTTAGATGTGAATAAAAACATGAGTTAAAAAAGTACATTTTTGCTTACAATTTAGTTGTAAATAAAAACATGATTATAGAAGTTGACATTTTATTTATATTTTAGATATAAATAAAAACTTGCATGAAAAGGATATTTTTATTTGCATATTAAATGTAAATAAGAATAAGAATACAAAAAGTACATTTTTATTTACATTTTAGACGTAAATAAAAACATAAGAATAAAAAGCGCATTTTATTTACGTTTTAGATGTAAGTAAAAATATAGAAATAAAAGTGACATTCTAATTTATGTTTTAGATGTAATCACAAGGATAGAATTTAATGTTATATTTTTATTGTCAGAATAGAGACAATAAAAAGATTAGAATTAAAAGGTTATATTTTTATTTATCTTTTGATGCAAATGAAAAGAATAAATGTAAAGTGATATCTTTATTTACATTTTTAGTGTAAACAAAAAGAATAAATGTAAGGCGACATTGTTATTGATCCTTTATTCAATAAAAAGATTAGAATTAAAAGAAGTATTTTTATTGTCGTTCTAGGGACAATAAAAAGAGTAGAAATAAAAGTGGCATTTTATCGATGCGATAAAAAGAAGAAATAAAGGTGGCATTTTTATCGTCGTTTTAGATGCGATAAAAAGAATAGATTTTAAAGTTGCATTATAGTTATGATAGTTGGAAAGTAGCTGAAATCGCCAAACGATGTATATTTATATTTATATAAATATAAATATAAATTAAACGAATCGCGCTGCTGTAGTTCGCGATTTGAAATTGTAACTTCAAACGCTTATACCGAAAAATCCGACCATCGAATTTTCCGAAAAATGGAACCGTTAGGACCGCTTTGGAAAGATCATTCCAACGATATAAATCTCGTCAAAATCCAACGGTTAGATTTCGAGATAAGTGTAAATCAAATTTGGATAAAAGCAGCGCCAGGGCCGCCGATCGACCTGAAGCGTCGTTAAATGAATATAGTTATATATATATATATATATAAAGCGATAAATCGTTACTAAATATTGATAACTATACGAAATGGTTTTAATATATATATATATACATACATATACGAGAATCATTTGAATAGTCTGAGTTCAATCTCATTTCAAATGATATTACGACGACATAAGTCGAAGAGTTGAAGACAGTGATTGAAGACCGACGATCTTCACATCGAATGGATGTGTTGCTACTGAGGCCCATGATTGGAGTAGCTACATTGATGGAGAGTCAGAGGTAGCCGTCCAGACGTATTGTTGACTGTTCGGATATGCGAGGTATAAGGTGCCTCCGGTTTCGTTCAGACCCAAAACGGACTTGTAAATGGATCTTATGTCTGACGTTGTATTCCTTCATACGATATTCATTGATCTCTGCTAAATATATATCTGTTTGGTGTTTTACATCCTTCTCTGAGACGTACGAGCTCAGAGGTTATATATGGGTAGGAATCAATGGTATGGTATGGATTGACAATGTGACATGATAAGATGCATGGATCAAGGCTTTTGTTGAAAAGCAGTGCCTTGTGGTTGATGATCAAAGCATAGCCTGTTTAGGCATAGCTTTGTGTATAGCGTGACTTCGCGAGCCTCACACCCCGGAATGAGTCAAAAACAGGATATGGACCATAGGGAGTGCACACGTTTCTTTCTAGCTAGAGTGGTGTCAGTGACCTACCAGCCCTGACATTTTACTTATGTGGATGATGGATTACGAGGTACCTCGGATTTATAGGCCGGAAGTGGTCATGTGGAGGTTCAAAGGAACCGGGAAACGTGTGTTCAGGAATTGCCAATCCACTTTTGACAGGTGTGGACCGACCCTACTGCTCTAAGGGTTCACTGCTGGGAATCCTGAGGCATTTGCTAGAGTGTCTCGAATCGGAGAGGGCGATCCCTAGCCTCGATTCATGATGGAAACCCAACTTCCAATACGACACCATGCGGTTTTGATTGTAGAACTAGTATGGCGTCATAATAGGATGGGGTACTATGCCGTGTATGATTGATGCATTATGATTAAAGTGTTTTTGAAACATATATACACTAATAATAATATCAAATCCGTTTTTATCGTATCAAGCATTTTTGACCCTTATAAGGTAAAACTCTATCCTCCGGTTTGCGTTGCATTGTGTGATGGGACTTGAGTCTTATAATGGTTTCATTTTTCTAAAAAGCATTGAGTTATCTAACGATTTACTTTATTTTATGCACTGGCAATCCAATGGAGTAAACCCGTTCCACGTTAGCGGCGTGGTCCTGTGATTAGCCTTATTATTAGATCATTTAAGTTAGATTTCTCATACCAGTCCCATGACTGACCTGTAGTTTGTTTCACTTGCAAACTCGGGTGACCACTTTTCCATACGGGCAGTCGAGTAGCTTTTTGCAGATACTTATCTCTTTAGCAGGATCCTGGATCAAAGCTTAAAGCTGTGTCCGGAGCTTTGATAGTCTTCCGCTGCAATGTATTAATTCATTGCAATTTATCTTCGCTATAAATTTATTTTGATGTACTATGATATTCTGTACTCTGATGTAACATTATTGTAATGTGATAAAAGTCTTCTGTTGTTACTTTAATGCGTTGTATTCCCAAAGTTAAAGTATTCGAGGATTTCCAACCTTTGAATCAGGCCTGTGTGGTTTATGGTCAATTCAAAGAGCGGGAATTTTCGGGTCTTTACATATCCAAACCCAATGAATTAGCTCATATTACTGGACATGCTTTTTTGACACCATATCCCTTACTTTGTGATTGTTTCAGCACGTGTTTGACTATGGGAATATTGTTTGAGTTGGGTAGTTGTTGCGATTGTACGTTACCATTGGCCTGGGTCCATAATACGGTAGAATCATACGTTGGGTATATCCTCAGTGCCTTGTCATATTATCTTGATCAAGGCCCTTATGATTTTGATTTTTTTCATACTTATGGATGCCACTAGTTTACAGTGGATTTATGGTCCTGTATAGACTATGGTACTATAAACCTTATAAGGGTAAAAATGTAATCCCTCTTTCGCTATTTTCAACAATATTTTTACCGTCGACAATACTATAATAGCATATTGTATTATACGTTTCTTGTTCTACAGATCCTAAGAGGATGAGATCCCAAAAATCATTTGAGTTACTAAAGCATTTCATTTGAACAGTTCAGTTGAGTTGATTCAATTTCATGAGAATGTTAATTCTGACTCGACTGTTTTTTTTAACTTTATGCTCAAGTCAGACTGAGTACTACATTATTGAGATTTCACCTTTTGGAGCTGGAGACTTATACAAGACCTCACCTTTATCTACATGTTTCACTGTTTCCGTTCTAATTGGTTATATTAGAAATTCATTGTGTTTTTATGGCAAAGATTGCATTCCCTGGTATCTTGAGACTTCTTATTTGATTTAAATCCAACATTCTTTCGTTTCTTCGAAGATTTGCAGTTTATAGACAAATGTCCTTGCCTACTTCAGTTAGAGCATATGGCAGTCGTTAATGGTTCTTTCTCAGATCTAGCCCTTTTCTTATCAGCTTTAGGCTCCTTGCTGGCCTCAGGCTTTGTACTTGCCTCTGGGCTGTCGGTTTCAAGCTTCCTTTTGTTGCTAGAACTGCCTTCTTCTTCATCTTCTAAAACACCTTGCTTATCAAGATCCTCATAGCGACAAGCCATAGCTATCATTCCAGAAAAAGGGAGATTAATATGTGCAGTTACCCAATTTAGGTATTTTCTTTAAAGTCCTTTAATAAGTCTTCGATTTTTCCTTAAAGGGTCTTCGATTAATTCTAGGGCAAAGTGGGAAAGTTCCTTGAATTTCTTCTGATACTCCCGAATGGTCATATCACCTTGTTTTAGATTGTAGTACTCATCATATAACCGATCAATTTCACCTGGAGGAACAAATTTTTCTGTGAAAAATTCTTTGAATTTATCCCAGGTAATATTACCTTCTAGAGTTTCCTTTTGTACCAGTTTCCCACTAGATTAAAGCTTCGCCTTTGAGTGCCCAAGATGCCACTAGTCTTTTTTGATCATCTCTCAACTTTAATTCTTCAAAAATTCTCTCAGCAGAACGCATTCGTGCTTGTGTTTAATAAAAGATTCTTTGCCCAAGAATGGTTCTCCACCCAGATTTCGATACCTCTTTACTAGAGCTTCTAGATCTAGTTCTGGTTGTGGGAGCATGACTAGCTCATTAGGTTGCTGAACCAAAGAATTACTTCTTCTGTTACTACCACTCATTTTCTACTATGTCTGCAAATAGCAGACAAAGAGTTAGGCCAACATGATAGATATTGTAAAACATAGAGACATATATTTAAATGTAAATGAATCTATGAGGGTGTATTTTATTCTTCTATACTCATTCTAGGACATTACTAGTCCTATCTATGATGAGTTATTTGTTTTAGAATTCTGCTGATTCTATTTCTGATGAGTTTGTTAAAATGTTAAATTCCGAGCTAATTTTAACCAAAGCTCTGATACCAACTGTGACAACTCCAAACTCCCGTTGTACGAAAGCAAGGATAGTCATTGGAATATAACACATAACGATAACAGCAGAACATAAATATAGAATTACAGCAGATAAAGTACATCAAATTACACTGGGAATAATATATCATCAGAGTTACACAGCATAATAGGATCATACTTAGTACATAATACAGTTTAAACTTAATATAAAATGTCTGCAGTGGAATAAAAACATAATATACTAAGTGAAGTCTGAACAGCAAAATAGGAATGATAGTATCCATCTTCAGCTCCATAGCTATCCAGAATGAGCCTGCTATAACCATAATACAAGGCTGCCCATATGGAAAAGAGGGCACCCGAGTTTGCAAAGTGAAACAAACTACGAGTCATTCATGGGACTGGTATGAGAAATCTACTTAACCTATCTAACAATAAAGCTAATCACAGGACCACGCCACTAACGCGGAACAGGTTTACTCCATTGGATTGCCAATGCATAAATAAAGTAAATCGTTAAACAACGCAATATTTTTATAAAAATGAAACCATTATAAGACTCAAGTCCCATCACACAATGCAATGCAAACCAGAGGATAAGTTTAACCTTATAATGGACAAAATATGCTTGATACGATAAAACGGATTTGATATTATTATTAGTGTATATATGTTTCAAAAACATTTCAATCATAATATATCAATTATAGACGGCGTAGCTACCATATACTATGTCGCCAAACTAGTAATACAATCAAAACCGCATGGGTCATATTGGAAGTTGGATTTCCATCATCAACAAAGGCAAAAGATAGTCCTTACCGAATTCGAGACTCTCTAGCTCGAGCGTCAGGATCAGCCGCAACTGACCCTTGGATCTTCAGGGCCGGTCAACAAATATGTTAGTGAATTAGTTATGCCTGAACAATACTTTTCCCCACCCTATGGGGCATAGATAGAGACATTAGGGACTCAAACGACCGAGGTTCCTCATTCCATTATCCACATAAGTAAAAATGTCAGGCCTTGTAAAACAATGACACAACTTCTAGCTAGAAAGAAATGTATGTCCTCCCTGTAGTCTTTCTCCCGTTGCTGGTTCATACCAGGGTGTAAGGCTCGCGAAGTAACGCTATACACAAAGCTATGCTAATTAAAGCTGTGCTTTGATTATCAACCACAAGGCTCTGCTTTTCAACAATAAGCCTTGATCATTTGCATCTTGGCATGGCACACTGACATTTCACGCCATGCGACTGATGCCTATTAATATATAACCTCTAAGGGTGTTAAGCAAGAGAATAAATTCTCCGCCACCAACGGATAAATATTAATAGTGATTAATCAACACGGAACGAAATCTAATGTCAGACACACATCCATTTATAAGTTTTTTCTGGGTATGAACGAAATCGGAGACACCTTATTCCTCGTCCCATATGTCCAATATGGAAGAGAGGTTCTCGCATATCCGGACAATCAACAAGTACGTCCAGACAGCTACCACTTTAACCCCTCCTTGGAGCTAACCAATCTAGGGCATCAGTAGTCATCCATTCGATGTGAAGATCGCCGGTCTTCAACCACCGTCTTCAATGTCTTTTACTTTTAATTGTCATATAATTATTTGGAATGAGATTTAACTCGGACTTTCTAAATAATTTGCGAATATAAATAATTCAAAATCATTTCTTTGCTTGATCAAATTCAATCCAATGTTATAAATTAATGTTGACTGAATTTAATCTTACAAATCAATTATAAACTAGTGGAATTTGGTTTATTTTCATTCCATATCTTTAATAATATTTTATAACAATTTATCGTGATTTTTATATATATAAAAATACCCATTTTTAATTAAATGACGCTTCGGGTCATAGGGTGGCCCTAGCGTTGTTTTTACTTAAATTTGATTTACATATTTCTCAAAATCTAATCATTGGATTTTAACGAAATTTATATCATTGGAAAGATCTTCCCCAAGCGGACCTAACGGTTCTAGTTTTGGGAAAATCCGACGGTCGGATCTCTCGGTTTAATCATTTGAAGTTACGATTTCAAATCGCGAACTGCAGCAGCGCGATTCGTTTTATTTTAATATATATATATATATATATATATATTAATTCGTTCGATGATTTCAAACCATTTCCATTTCAACATTGATTTCTTTTATGTGAAATCATATATTACATTAAAATACAAATTTTCATTAAATCATAGTTTTTTTATATGAATCCTCTTTACATTAAAAATGTAAATTCTTTAATGTTTAACCATTCATTAAAAAAAATATTTTTAATCAATCCCTTTTTCATTAAAAATGTAAATTTTTAATGTTTATCTCTTTCATTTCAAAAATGAATGTTTCTAATGATTCATACTTTAAATTAAAAATGTGATTTTTAATATAATCATGTTTTTATTTGTAAAACATGACATATTCCATATTTCATTTCTTTTCATCAAAAATGTGCATAAGAATATAATCCTTTTTATATTGCATATAAATATATCTTTCATATTACATAAAAATGTAATCTTTTTCATTGTATAAAAATGTAACCTTTTTATATTACATAAAAGAATGTAAACTATTTTGTTACATAAAAATGTAAACATTTTACATACATAAAATGTAAAACTTTTCTATTCTTTTATTACATTATATAAAAATGTAATCTATTCTTTTCTTATATTACATTATAAAAAAAATGAAACCTTTTATATTCATTTCATTCATGACATTAAAGATATGATTTTTAATGTTAACTTATTTTTGTCTTCAAAATATGATCATTTCTCTAATTTCATTTCATGACATTAAAAATATTATTTTTAATGTTTACATAGTTTTGTCTTCAAAATATGATCATTTTCTAGTTTCATTTCATGACATTAAAAATAAGATTTTCCACGTTAACATAGTTTTGTCTTCAAAATATGATCATTTTCTAATTTCATTTCATTACATTAAAAATAAATTTTTTCATGTTAACATAGTTTTGTCTTCAAAATATGATCACTTTCTAATTTCATTTCATGACATTAAAAATAAGATTTTTAATGTTAACATAATTTTGTCTTCAAAATATGATCATTTTCTAATTTCATTTCATGACATTAAAAATAAGATTTTTAATGTTAACTAAGTTTTGTCTTCAAAATATGATCATTTTCTATATTTCTATATTTAATAAAAAATGTGAATTTTGGATTTTCAAACAAATTTCATTTCATATATGAATATTTCACAACACATGAATATTTCAAAAAAAAATCGGCAGCAAAATGGCAAGGTAATTAAAACCGGCATCGTCCCGATGTACGGCTCCTCGCGCTACCTTAAAGCCTCATGGCTTTTGACAAGGGTGGTTTCAATAATCTATTTCGTACACAGACGAATTTTCTCCAAAACTAATCCTATTCGGTTTCAACCAAAATCAACAATCAATCATTCGTAAGATTCACCAAATTTCAAATCACATCTCAAACAAGTCGTCCATGGTTTGTGGACGACTAGTGTCGGGAGTTTCTAAACTCTGTATACAACCTAATATATTTTATTTCTAAATTAAATTGAATTTAGAAATCTCACCTCGCTTTTATTTTCTTTTAAATTTGTAGAAGGCTTCAAAAATTTTGCAGTCTCTTCTGAAATGTAGATCTCGTCGTTGTGAGTCCAACACTTCCTGTTTTATCGAATTCCATTCATGTACGAGTAAGATGCGATTTATGAAGGTAAATTATATTTTAAATTGAATTAATAAAATAATTGGATTAAAACACCTCACCTTCTTCCTTATACAATCAGCAGGCCGATGCTTTTCAAGTAGTATTCGAACCGAGGGTTCCATTTTTCAGATAATCGGTGGAGCTTCTTGCCGATCGATCACCGCCACACGGAGGGGCTACACAAGGCACGCTTGGGGGTGGTCCTCCGGTCCAACTCGGTGGTGTATGGCGGGGGAAAACAGGGTGTGAGCGGTGGCCGTAAGTGGGGGTGAATCGAGCGATATATAAAATTCCAGATGACTTCACTATAGGGATGTGAAGAGCTCTCGATTCTTGACAATTTTCATGGATAAACCTCCTTGAATTGATTCACGGATCACATGATTTTAAGACTGGAAAGTTCGAACTGCTACTGCCCTTGATCGATGAAGAAGACGACGTCCACGAAATGAAATAGGGTTTGTATAGTATACAGTATATATACGGTATACGTATTTCTGTTTATTTTATTTTTATTTATTTCTATTTAATTACAATATAATTCCTATATTGATCCTAACTCCAAATCAAACCCAATGAGTGTCGCCACTAGCTAAATTACCCCCTTCCGGACACAATGGGATATGTTTCATAGGCCATTCGACTGTTTCAGTTAGTTATTCTTCAAATTAAATAATAAAACATTTAATTATATAATTTGATTGAATATTTTAATTTACTGGGGCCACAGACTGATTCTAAAAATTCCAAAAAAAAATATCTGGCTTTGTTTTGACAATACAGTCTCAACAAAACTGATTCCGTCGAATTTGAAGACCGTTTGAAAAATGGCCATTTTTTGGTCGATCGAAATTGACTGAAATTGTCAAAACACATTTTCTTTTGCCACGCTCACATATTGATTCCGAAAATTATGAAAATTGGAATCTAGCAATAATTTGACATTCCGGTTCCAACAAAAGTGGTTTCATAGAAAATGGAGGTCGTTTGCAAAATGGCTATTTATACGGGCTATATATTATATTAAATATATATATACACACATACTATGGCGACTTTTCTGAATATTCAACTAATCATAACATTTGATTCCCACTATGAAATTTCAATTTTTCGGATTAGTTGGAAAGATATTATTAAACAGATTTAAATATTTTTGGTTTCACCAAAATCCGGTTTATTTTGCAACCAGTACAGTCAGTTAAAGTTTGAATTCAAATTTTCAAACTGCCGTGCTATTTCTAACTCCTTTTAAAATTAGGATAGATATATTCTTTCAAACTTTGATTTAAATAAATTTTTAATCGTTACTATTTAAAATAAATTAGTTCAACTATTCAAAATTCAACAAAATAGTCAAAATAAAAAAATTTAATTGGCTCTGGTTTTCCGGGTTGTTACAGTGTGGTACAGGGCTTGGTGTGGTTCTAATGCAAGAAGGGTAAGTAGTATGTTATGGGGATAGACAGTTGAGGGTTCATGAAAAGAATTACCCCACCCATGATATAGAGCTAGCTGCCATAGTATTCGCATTAAAAACGTGGCATCGTTATTTATTTGGAGAGAAGTTCGTGCTATACACCGATCATAAATCTCTCAAGTACCTGTCCTCGCAGAAAGACCTCAATTTAAGGCAACAACGGTGGATGGAGTTTCTAGCTTCTTATGATTTTGAGATTGCTTATACCCCTGGCAAGGGTAACATGGTAGCAGACGTACTAAATAAGCGGAGGATGGCCTTGAGTCCTATGTTTGTGGAGAGGAAGAGCTTGGAGTTCATATCAGTTTTTGATTTTTGACCCTTCATCGAGATTTTTCCTGATTTGTTTGCATCCTTAGAGATACGACTAACTCTTATGGATCAAATAGGAACTTTGCAACAATGTGACCCACATATTTTAGACACTATGGAAGACTCAGATGAGCGGAGACTTCTAGTCACCTCAGAAGATATGCCTTAGATGAAAAGGTGTGGTTGCGAAGAGATGGAAGGCTTTGTGTTCCTCAAACTGGAAGCTTGATAAAGGCAATCCTAGAAGAAGCCCACCATTCTAAGATGACCATTCATCCACGCGGTGATAAGATGTACAGAGACATGAAGAGGGTTTTCTTTTGGGATGGGATAAAGAAAGACGTGGCCGAATTTGTTTCTCAATGTTTAGTTTGCCAGCAAGTTAAAGCTGAGCAAAAGAATCCCGGGGGATTACTTCATCCTTTGGAGGTTCCTTAGTGGAAATGGGAGAGCGTCTCTATGGATTTCATAGATGGTTTGCCTAGATCGAAGAAAGGCAACACTAATATTTGGGCTGTGGTAGATAGACTCACTAAGGGTGCTCACTTAATTTCAGTTAAGAGCAAGAGGACGACATCATGGTTGGCAGAAATTTATGTTCGTGAGATAGTTCATCTTCACGTGGTGCCTTCCAGCATCATAAGCGATTGTGACCCCATCTTTACTAGTGAATTTTGGAGGAGCTTGCAAGAAGCATTAGGTACACAATTGTGTTTGAGCATCGCTTATCATCCTCAGACCGATGGACAAACGGAGAGGGTAAACAAGATTCTTGAAGATCTTTTGAGGCTATGTATCCTAGACTTCGGAGGGACTTGGGAAGAGCACCTTCCTTTTGTAGAGTTTGCCTACAACAACAGCTATCAGACCAGAATTGGAATGGCACCCTTTGAAGCATTGTACGGACGACCCTGTAGATCACCAACTTATTGGTGGGAAACTACAAAAAGATTATTACCTGGACTGGATATGGTTAGAGAAACGTACGAAAAAATTGATCTTATTCGACGACAGATGAAGACAGCTCAAGATAAGCAGATGTCCTATGCAAACAAGAGAAGGACTGACATCGAATTTCAATTAGGAGACTTAGTTTTATCAAAAGTATCACCTTTAAGGAATGTGGTTCGCTTCGGATCAGTAGGGAAGTTGGCAACTAGGTTTGTGGGACCATTCCCCATAACCGAAAGGATTGACCAAATGGCCTATAGAGTAAAGCTCCTAGAAAATCTATCTGGTGTTCATGATGTTTTCCACGTTTCCCATCTACGGAAGTGCCTCCATGACACTACACTGATTGTTGAGCCGAGTGTGTTGGAAGAGTCGATGTTGAACGGGAGGCGACAATTAGGCAAGTTCCTACTCGTATTCTAGGATCAGAAGTTAAGAAGCTACGCAATAAAGAGATTAAGTTGCTAAAGGTTCAATGGGGAGATAACCCAGAAGACTCTACTTGGGAGACCGAAGACAAGATTCGTGTTTCGTACCCTTTCCTTTTCGAGGGTATGTTCTTAACTCCTTTTTCAAAAAATTTATCAGTACTTGTTTCTGTCACTTGGGTATATCTTATCCATAGTATTTTTTGACCTTTAGATAGGAATCCTACAGATGTAAACATGTATTTGAGACATGTTATGTTTGATGGATGCAAGTGGATGAAAGTGTTTGCTAGTGGTTGCCTGTGGACGCAAATACACACACATTAGGCACTAGATCGGCTCAATCACCCTCATACTGCATATGGATGTTTGTGCATTTTATTTTCTTCTATGGATGGAAATGGATGAGTTAGCATACGGATGTTGCATATTCACACTTGGACGAATGAGTGTGCACACATATAGAGCTTATATGTGATAATAGAATTATTTGCATACATATTGGGTTCATGGCACTAACATACATTGCAATAAGGAGGTCAACTGAATTAGCAGACCGCCTGATCTTCGCATTAGTACTGGGACATATACATACACCTTTGCATATACTCATGAAATCATTAGAAATTCTTAAGGACAATGGATTCCAGTGATTGATGGATGAGTAGATGGCTGATGGACAATAGGATATGCATGGAGATTTCGGGGACTAAATTCTTTAAGTAGGGGGAATGTAACACCCCATAATTTTATTAACATTAAAGAGGATAAATTAAATCATAATTAATTTAGTATTTAGAATTAAGGAATACGGACTATGCCATTGTGTCCGTCTCGAAATTCTGGTCAAGATAGACATATGGTTTACGTAAAACGGACACCGTGTGAAGAAGTTATGAGGGTTTTAAGTTTGTTTACACGCAGAAAGAACATATATACACATATGAGTCACGTATGACTTAGATATGAGTCATACCCTATCCAGAACAGTTCAAAAATCAAAAATTCATCAAGGCGGAAAATTCCCCTCTCTAGGTGGTCGACCCCCCTTGTCGGGTATCGACCTATGGGTTGACCCACCCACAGGGGTGTCGATTCCCCTAAGGCTGATGTGACACTCGTTTTCAGTGGGGCTGGCAGCTATATATATGTGTCCACTTCTCCTATTTTCTTCATTGGAAATCATGGAAGCCATATGCTCCCGGTGTGCGAACTGAGAAGAATCTATTTTCTTCAAACAACTATCAGTTTTGCAAATCAAATCTAGAGATTCAAGATCCATTCTTTCTCTTTTCTAATCCTAACGCAGTGAGTTTCTAGTTACTTTTAGATTTGAATGTTTAAAAGTAAATCATGAAAGACTATGATTTGGATATGTTGTAAACTATGAATTTATGCTATTGTTAAATCTTATATTATGTCATGATATATCTATTTCTCTAGATCCAATGCAATTGTAGTTATTCTATTATGTCGCCTTTGTGGATCTTGAATTGTAACTATATTGTGGTCAATGTAAATCTGTTAATTTTGACAGTTACAATGTTGGTTAGATCCAATTCTTTATGTAAATCACCTTTCACCTATCATATTGTAGTCAATTTAGATATGTTGTAAATTGGACATGTGAATCCATATTTAGATCTAAACATGTTACTATGACATCCTAATTATGTTAGATCTATTTTTACATTATAATTATGTTGGATCTAAATAGTTGGACACCTAAACGGTCAATTAAGATCTCGTTATGCTCACTATGACATCATAGTTATGTAGAACTAGTAATTGCCAAGAGTTCATCAGTTTTATGCTTATATGTCCACCTTGTCACCATGCTAGTTTATGTTCATGCCAAGTTATGTTAAAATGATCACTTTGGTTATATTCCCGTTATTTTCCCTATTATCGTTTATGGCTAGGCTATTGTCTAGCCTAGGCATGCGGCCAATTTATGAGTGCGCTAGTTAGGGAACGGGGGAAAAAGAGTTAATATTGGCGTAATTTGAATATGCACATTTTTGGACATATAATTCGAATTATTGGTTAGAATGGGCATTATCACCTGTAAAGGGAAAGGTTTAATTAATTGATTAATTAATTAATAATATGTCTGGTAATTACAATTAGGAATTGTAATGGCATTTATGACCGGAGGTTAGGTTGCATTAGTGGTGGAAGTCTGCTCGGACCCAACCGGCATATCCAGCAGCCATGAATGTTGAACATAATGTGGGAGTTCTAAGTGCGCAAATACGAATCGAGCTAAGGCACAAGGTTAGGCCCAACTGTGGAATAAGACTGCCCGGACCCGACCGACATATCCAGCATCCACACGTTGTAGTCCAAATGTGGGAGGTCCAGCCCATTATGAACCATAAATGGACATGGTAATGAATTGGACTACTTAACCAAATCTAATCCATAGGGACTGTATGATTGTGAACTAAAGTTAGGGTTAAGTAAATTAACTGGATATTGGATGGATTAAGCAAATCTGGAGGGGGTAGGTAATATTTGCATATAGGCCCACAAACTTAACCCGATAAGGTTATGTAATTAAAGACACCTAGTGGTATACATAACCGGAGGAAAATATAAAAGTTATGTAATTAAAGACACCTTTTAGGGTAAACATAACAGAATAGGGCTATGTAATTAAAGACACCTAGTTGTATACATAGTCAGTGAAAAACCTAGTGGGGGACACAAGACAAAGGGGAGAGCTTGTATCATATTGTGTGGGACCCATTTCAATCAGTAACCTGGAGTAAGTATCAAATAAAATACTCTGTACTAGGCGGAGAGGACACGCTTACTAGTTGATTATAAGAGATCCAAACGTGGAAGACGGTGTGGGCAGCGCAAACCGGCCGGGCGATGTGCGTGCATGAGCTGGGCAGAGGGGGATAAGACGACTGTGACACCAGTAGATATGGAGCTGTGCATATCAGTGAGGGGTTGCCACTGTAGGACGTGATACATCTTACTGTGGGGCCGGCACAAAGTATCTATGGAGTAGGGAGCCAATCGATTAGGGTAGAGGTTAGGATACATTTGTACGTATGCCCTACATCTACCACCTTATAGTAGAAGGGATCATCTCATTATGGTTGTACTAGTAGTAGTGCAGAGTAATCATTAGAGAAGCGTATACACCTTATCCTGTCTACCTTGTCACACCTGCCATTTATGTAGTGATCTCTCTTATCCACTTTATATGCATGTCATTTTACTTTCAATTATTTACTTGCTAAAAGTCAATAGTCTCGCCAGCTTTATGTCTGACTCTCTTGTTCCCTCTTCTTTCTTCCGTTTCTCCTCCCCCCAGGTTCTCAGAGAGGAAACACTCAGGCTAGTCAGGACTCATATATCATCTTGCTAGAGTTGCTTTCGAAGTATGGCTCAAGTTTTTATCTCTACTCTGGCTTTGTCTCTTTTATTTGGGGAATTATGTTTTCTTTAAGTATTTATGTACTTAGATGTTAAATGATAGAAGTTATGTTGTAATGTTTTTTGAGACTCATGGTATTTTGAACCACGTTGTATGATTTGTGTTCAAAATAAAAATTTAGATCCCCCCGGGGAAAAATAGAGATGTCTCCTACGTTACCCATAATATGTGGAAGTATCGACGTAGTTTCATAGAGTCATTCGGTCTGAATACTGCATGAAGAACATAAGCCAGATGATGGAACGGGGAGACCTAGGATGTAGAAGATCATACATGAGTGATTCCGCAGATTTGGATTTCCGCGGCTATCTTATTTATGCCTGTCTTGAAAAATTCTGTGTCTGTTTAGCTATAATGCTTCACGAAACTTAATGCATTCCCTTTGTAAGTGACATTAACAAACGTGGGGTGTCACACTGAAGTTGGTAAAGATTCATGAAGAAGTTTACTATTTATGTCATGCAACATAAGAATGTTATGGCTTGACAACAATCACACAGAGGACATGTTGGACTCTATGGGCATTCTTATATTAGTTCATTGTAGTAGTGACATTGTTGGATCGACCAGATCGATCGATTGTTTTCAAAGTAGTAGTTTTGATGTGGTAGTATTTTATGGTGCTTTAATAACTCAGAGTTCAAGATATCTTCGGAATGGGATCCTCCAAGAAATCTCAAATCTTTTTACTAGGAGAAGGACTGGTTCTTAAGATAGGAAGAAACGAAGACCGACCATGAGGCTTTGGAAGTGAATGTAAGTAATAACGAAGGACTATCCAGATCGGGTTCAAATGAAGGAAAATGAATACATAAAGATTAGGGAAAATTCTGTCAATCAAATATTGTAACACTCCGTAAAAGACATAAACGTTAACAATAACTAAAAATAAACAATTTAATAATAAGGCTGGAAAGCTAGATTTTGCAGCTTTAGGAATTTGGCTACGAAAGTCTTCTATTTGGATTCATGGCAAAATTTTGAATCGTTTTTATATGGTCACCGTTTTCATTATATTATATATGAAAACGATTCAAAATTCCGTAAAGGTTAAAAATTTCTCTTCTATTCCTCTAACGTCCACTCTTATCTTTTCTCTAATCTAACTCCATAGAGATTTCAGTATGAATTCTCGAATTTAGTTTTATATATGCATAAGATTCTAAAGATGATTTATATATATATATGTATGTATGTATGTATATACATACATATATTAGAAGGATTGGAGCACGTTTATCACGAAGGCTGATTCCAGATTTGAATCTACAATAAAAATTCTATTGTTCTTCCTTTTAGATCTGTGAGTGGAATATTGTGTTCTTAGGCATATTCTATTTTTTAATAGATTAACATATTGATAGTTATGCCTGAGAGTATTTGGCGATGATAACATTAATACAAAAAACCCCCAAATCCTCTATTTATTGTTTATGTAAGAATTTTCATTTTATTTGGGTTTGTGGATTTTGATATTAATATTGAATTGAGAATAAAAGGGGTATTGTGTTTCACTTTTTGTAATTCATCCTTATGTAAACATTTGATTGTAACCTAAAAGGGTTTAAATTTGGTTTGTAATATGATTTGACTAGGTTTGGGTTATATTTTGAATACAAACGTATTCATACTTGAAATATATCAAATGTAAATGTTTTTATGTGCAGTACACCAAAAATCTGTGAACTAGATAAAGTGGCGCTTATAAATATACATGTATATTTTTTTTTTGAATATATGTGTATATATTATACTCTATTCCTAATCCATTATTAAAATCATTCTAACAAGCCTATGATGCAAGTAGAAATTTGTATGTATGTTATTTTCCATTCACTACTATCTGTTATTGTGTTATTATGCAATCATGCCTAAATTGTAGCGGTCAAAATATGGAAAATTAACTTGTATACCTTAATTTTGACAAGTTTACAAATTTTGTCTCGTTAGAACGTTCTTCATACGAGCGTTAAGCGGCATTTATGTGTTATAATCGTTATATTAATATAGCGTAATCAATGTAATATTAATGCAATATATGCGATTAGGATAGAATTTGAATTTGAAATGTCCCTACATAAATATTGATTGCTTGTGTGTGTATAGAATGGCTTTACATATATTACAAGTGACACACAAACATGAGGTTATTTGCCATTTATGGTATAAATTTGCCTGGAACCGACCGGCAAATTCGACAACTACAAGTAGGCCCAACTAATGTAAGAGGTCTGGATGCCATGGGTCGTTCAAACTTAGTACGCTATGACATTAGGTTAACTTACTTGCAGTAGAAGCTTGCCTAAAACCTTCCGACATATCTATCATCTACAGGTATACAATTTAGTGTGAGAGGTCTAGTGTGTGTATATATAACTATATATATATAAGTTTATTGTATGTGAAAATAGGCAAGTTTATTATACCTTGAGAAGGTCTTAATCAGTTGACTCTCTTCTTTTCTAATTTGGGTCTTAAGTGGTTAGGACTAAGATCCCTACGAAGGTTATTCCTTGAATTGGAACCAAAGTCATGGGATCACCCTCATTAGATTTGAAGTAAATCTGGGGTCTTGCTTCTCTGAAAGTGGTTAGGCATAAGTGGTAATAGAGTAAGGTAGTTCACAGGGGATGTCCACTTCCTCTAGAAGCTTATAGGGGTTCAACTAGGGACGTGATTGGTATATAAAAGATATGTGGCCATTGCTTGCTCACCAATTGTCCAAGGGAAGTCTGAGCGACATAGGTGTTTTACCGTAATATCAGTTAAGTAGTAATGTTCACAATACTACTTTTCATATTACAATTGAGAGCATAGACTTAAAAAAGTTGACGTATAAGGACGGGGTCTTAAGGGGTTAGTGTAACACCCCACGTCCATTAATGTCACTCACAAAGGGAATGCATTAACTTCCATGGAGGTTTTAAGTGAATATAGAACAGAAAAATTATAACAAGACAGATAATAAGTAGTACTTGGAAATCTAAAACTTTATTTCATTGCAGCGGAAATTAAACAAGTTTGTTACATCATAAAACCATAAATCAGAGTCAAGTACAATATCCATCTTGATAAAACAAAATACATAATCCCATTACATAAATAGCCTTTAAAGAAGATAACAAGCTGGACTTTACTTCAACGGTCCAAGCTTTCCAAAAGAGAGATAAAGCAATCCGATCAAGCTCCACTAGAGCTGGGCCCACCCTGAGGAGCTGGTGGGGGAAAAGATAGAAATGGAGGCAGTCAGACATAAAGTCTGGCGAGTATGATAATTCTAACAATACTATTATCAAAATAATTAGACTAAGGCATAAGCTGGAAAACAAGGAAATGTCTATGAACTATTGGGTATGGAAGAGTAGATAAAGATAACGTTAAAGGCACACCTAATACTAACGAATAATTACTACACTGCACCACACCAGTCACCCGAAAGGTTGATCCCACTCACTTCACTTATAAATTATATAAATAGCTTCGTGTACCCCTAGCTGACTACATAGGTGCCGCCTGCCCCTATCTCCGCTAGGTGTACCCCACTACCCACTTGCTTCACTTAGAAATTTTATAAATAACTTCGTGTACCCCTAGCTGACTACATAGGTGCCGCCTGCCCCTATCTCCGCTAGGAGTACCCCACTACCCACTTGCGATCGGCTCCCTACTCGTAGATACCCGTGTTGGTCCCACAGTGGGGTGTATCACTCTCCTAAAGTGGCAACCCGATACAACTTGAGGATGCACGACTTATACCTACACGATGCAACAACGTCTTACCTACCAGCCCGGGTCCACACACGCATATGAAGCTCGTTGGACTTGCGTTGCCACCGCTACCCCGTTTGGCCTCTAACAGTCAAGCCCAGTATGCGTGTCCCGTCCTCGACTTGGGTCGTGCCCACAAAGATACGTTTGGGTTACTGGTTGAAATGGGCCCCCACAAGCTATCCACCTAAGCTTGTCCCCACTAGTATATCCCACTTAACCCTCTTCTTAGTCATGTTCATTTACATGTGTGTTTGGTTAAGTCTTACTAATCGTATTTCAAATGCCACTAAAGGCACCCACTAGATTCCTCATGCCACCCAAGGCACCTACTTAACCCCCATGTCCCACTTCACATGTTTATCTGGTTAAGTATTTCTTAATTCATTCAGGCCATAACCTCATAAAGACCTCTCACATTAGACTGGCATTTATGGCAGCTGGATTCGCCGGGCGGGTCCGGGCAGTCTTACACCATAAAAGAGTCTAACCTCGTGTCTTTACAACTGTAATGCTTTAGTTTGGGCCTAGGACCTCTCACATTGGGCTGACATTTGTGACTACTGGATTTGTCGGGCGGGTCCGGGCAGTTTTACGTCACAAACGAGTCCAACCTCGTGTCCTAAGCATTGATTAACACTTATAATCTTTTACCCCAGTTTTAAATATATCCCTATTCAAATCATTAATTAATTCCAATTTTAATGATGTCCATAATTGACTCAATTATGGCCATCCACTTACGGTATGCAAAATCATATCAATTGCACCCCAATTTCTTAATATGGAATCCTTAATATTACCCCTACCCCACGTTGTACGTTCGCTTATTCAACGCAAAATATACGTTTGATTCGAATAGTCTAACTCATAGCGCAAAGATAAATTATCACAACATATAGACAAATAAAATATATCTAATCATAAACGGGGTGAAACTTGCATGTGTGATAGATGTCCAACACCTAAACTTGCATAGGAAAAAACTACAACTTGCATAAAGCTACACATGTCATGGATCTAAAGGTGTCAACTTATTTGGTAAAATGTCACAATTTACATAATATGATCATAATCCAAATTCATGTATGAACTTGCATATGTGGTTTATGCAACATAATGATGGTGTAAACTAGCATCTAACCCAAAGAACTCACACATGTCATAGCATAATTCTAGATCTAAATAGATGTCATAATTCTAGATCTAAATAGATGTCATACAATATGTGAGATTATACATACTAATAAATCTAAACTTGCATAGGTACATGTGATTTATCATGTGAATCATCATAGCCTAAATATATATAATCAACATCATGATTCATAAGCTAACTACAACATAATAACATCATGGCTTTGTAACATCGCAACTTAGCATAGAAACTTGCAACATATACAATATCATCATAGCATGATTTACAACATATAGGATATCATCATCACATAACATAGGATTTACAACATACATGATAGCATAAGGTTTACAACAACATATATGACAATTCACATCATTTTCTTATGATCCATATCACATCTTAATCTAATTAGTTTGCTAATAATCTTGTTAAGATCATCATACTCAGAATTAGAAAAGAAAGAGAGTCTTGATTTGCTTTAGATTTGAGTAGAATTAGAGTTTTGATTAGCTTTCTTCCTTCTTAGTTGGCGGCGGCTACACTGAGTTCCATGGCGATGGCATGACGGCGGCTATTCTACTTTTCATGTGATTTTAGAGTGAGAGACTACCTAGGTATATATAGAGTTTAGGATTTGTTTAGACCGTCAGATCAACTCAGAACTAGCCTGAACCGTTAAATTAGCCAACTCAGCCCTAAAGACACATCAACAGCTCAAGATTGGGCTCAGCCAAAACCTGGCCGACTGGACCAGGTCGACACCCAGGTCGACTGCGCAGTCGACCTGGTCCCGGGGGTGTCGAATGAATAGTTAACTCCCCAGTTGACCTGGGTGCTGGGCGGGAAATTTCCCGCCTAGCCTGTTTGACTTCGAATTTTGAATTTTGAATTTTCCGAAATCTGTTTTGAATTTTCTGAAACTTCTGATGGCCATAACTTCTTCATACGAAGTCCAAATCACGCAAACTCGGACTCTATTTCAACCAGAATTCCGAGACGAACACAATGCCGCAATCAGTTTCCCACAGTTCTCACGTCTGAGATTAGTTATTCTTTAATTTGTGAATATTAATATTAACAGAATTACGGGGTGTTACAGTTAGGGTCCGCCTCAAGGTTATAAGAGATCATATGAATCCACCTTTAATAGGGCCATAAGTGACCGAGAATGCCTGCCTCATTGGATCATTACCCTAAAAATACTAATGAGTGATTGAATTAGATATCCACCTCATTGGTTAGATACTCGGTGTTTGTGTGAATGGTGTGTGCTGCGTAGACATACCTTGACATATGTAACCTATAAAAACTAGGGTATGGACTTTAAGTAAACACTATATTTCAGTCACACAGAACTTTATGTTTTGACCCCTCTCCTTAGCATATCCAACAGGTCAGTATATGGGGTAAAAATCCATGGATGAAGTCATGATGGGAGCTGAAGACAAAGTCCTAATGCTATTATTAGTTGTTATTGTTGTACTTCTTATAGAAACATTTGAGAATTCTATGATTTTTTAAAAAATGGTACATCTTATTTCAGTATTATATTTTCTCTTTCCGCTGTGTGAGATTTCCATTTGAAGCGTATTTATATAAATTATCTATGCAAATTTAATTCCTTAGAGGAACCGACGATCCGTTTAGAACGGTTCTTTTCGATGGACCTTTTTTGGGTCGAAATTTAGGCTCATTCCGGGAGGGTTGTTACAAATAGAATGAGAAGAGGGATGAAGTACGACTCTTATGAAGATAAGACCACAAGCTTGGAAAAAAATTAATTGGATATAAAAGAAGGCATTCCGATCATAAAAAGACAAAGAGGGAACACACATAGCGAGAACGAGCATCTAGGAAGTGTTGTCTATTTTATAAAATAGTTGGACATGATACAAACGATTTCAAGCACATGAAAGATATGATTAAGTATTAAGATAGGAAAGGACAACTGGCGTAATAGTTTTGAATAGAGTTGAAGTGACAGAACATGAGAAACCATCAACTACTCGAGATCGGAGCGGGCCTAGCTTACAAGGGGCATTATCGTCAATTGATAAACAAATGGCTTCTAGGATGTGATAAAAATTTTGTATCTAGACTCTAATAAATTATTTTATGAGTGTGGTTCATGCTCGTCAAGTTATAAACAAAAAATTAAATTTCTGACTTTAATAATTTACTAGATTGTCATGTGTGGCTTATACACAAGGTTTTAAATCTCGGATATCGGTCGCGTTTCGTCTCGGGGACTTTATAGACTCGGTCTCGTATCGGGGGAGATCTAGGACGAGATGAGTCTAACTCAGGAGTTCATCTTAGATTTTCATCTCGGGTCTGAAAGTTCATATTGGGACAATCTCGGGGTACATGATATGTTAAAAATGATATTTTAACAAAATGATTTTTATGAATGCTATCAAAAACAAAGTAACTTAGACTTAAAATGCAAAATAACTTTATTATTCTTTATTTTATGAAAGAACATTCATATTCTAAATCTTAATATGCTTAAAACAGGAATATTGTTAAATAGGAAATATTAAAAGGATCCAAAACATTAAAAAATTCAGCATAAATAGACCATACAGTACATAATTTCATAAGTAACATGTATGTAAAAAGACGAATATGAAAATCATAAGCATTGTAAAACATATACGAACATACAATATAGTCGTTTAGCATGCAAAATGTAAAATAACAGAAGATTCATATGGCTAGATTTGAGTTTTTAAATTATAGGTCTAGTTCAGGCACAACTTTAAATTTTAACCCAAAAAATTAAGATCTCGGATGATATACCAGTATTTCGTCTCGATCGATATATCGTTCGATATTGCAATATCTCGGGCGATATATTCGAAAGTAGATTTAGAGTGATATTTGCTGTTTCATTTCGGAAGGAGCCAAAAACGAGATCTCAGAGGAGATCTCAGGCGACTTTTGCGAGATTTGAAACAGTGCTTATACATGACAAAACGCAGGCAGTTTTGTTAAGAATCTAGTGAAACCGCCTTTTTAGGATCGTTAAGTATAACTTATGTTTGGCAATGACCGCATTGTTCCAAATGCTGGGCTACAAGATCAGGATTATTAAGTATGATTTATTCTTGACAAGAGTTTAGTGAGGCTAGGATACTAATGTGCGGCTTATGCATAGCAAGGGGTTAGCTAACCCGAGAACGGGGCAATTTACCTTAGCTCGTCAAGCATAGTTTATGCTTGGCAAGGGTCATGTTGTTTAAGACATGAGGCCGCTCGATCTGGATTGTCGAGTATGGTTGGTGTTCGGTAAAATCCTGGACATGTTAAATATCATTAAGCATCATTTATGCTCGGCAAAAGCTTAGCAATGTTGCAAGATGTCGGGTTTGGTTTATGCTTGGTAAGAGCTTGGATGCTATGATCATCGAGCATGCATTACACTCGGTAAGAGCTCGAAGAGGCTAAGAATTTGCCTAAAGTGACCACATATCTGAATATCAACTTAGCACAGCTACGGACTTGGACTCGATAATAAGACAAGAAAGCAATCCAAAGAGACCATAAACCCGAACTTAAGAAACAATCTAGTGTGATCAATGTCACAAAATTGGATTTGGTCATCGACTTAGAATGATCGCAGGACTCATGAACATTTCGAAGAGATTGTGAAATTGGCTTGACATCGAATTGGATTGGCTAACTTGGATAGTAACGGGTTATGGACTTTGAAACTATGACAATACAAAATGCACCTTCCATAGCAAGATATGTTTTGAGAGCAATTGCTAACCTGTATTTTCTCAAGGACAATGCACATAGGATTTGGAAGCATGGATTTCTTAACCATCATAGCGAATTCTTTAAGAGGTGATAAGATTACTCAGAATCAAGCACTGGATGATGATGTGGAGCCGGATTTGCTCGAATGAAACACCGTAGTTGGGTAAATATGGAAATAGATCGAGAAGGGTCCAGATGAGTTGAGATCTGAAGTTCATCAACATCAATTATGGTTTTGGCAATCTTAGATCGAGAGGAGCTAATCAATCTTGAATCGACTTATCCAGATCGAGATGCACTCGAAACTCCAAATTAGCATGCACACTCCTACAATTCAGATCAGATAATTTTTGAAGCACATCAGAATGACGAACTCTAATCGGGTCTGCCGACACTCAACTTCAAGACCCTAGATCGACATTGATGAATTAAAAGGAATGCATTAGGAAAGGATGTGTGTAACTCGGTTTACTCAAACTTGGATAAATTCAGATCGATACCGACTTGGATTGGCCTAGATCGTAAACGATTCGAAGCCTAAGTTTGGACGAACTGGTCCATACATTTTGGATTTGATCGCCTCCATTCACCTAATTTCTTCGCTGATTTTCGAGATGTTCCAGTTCGAAATGAATCTGTAAATAGAAGACTTATTACATTTGTAAAATGATATCCTTCTGTTCCTTGAATGAGGAAATTTTGTCATTTTTTGGACTTAACTTCACCTTCTACTCTATATGTTTTTAATCAAAACAATTACACTTATAATCAACATTATAAAAAACATATTAATATAAGCGGATGCACTACCAAAAATTATTGAATTTGAGAACGAAAATTTTAGTTTCTAATCAAGTAATTTGGTCTTTAATTCACGTTTAAAGATTGATCAAAAACTAAATTTTTGGTCTTTGAATCTCAAGTCGTAGAAAAAAAATTGAAACTGACCTTTCGGTTTCAAATTTTAAAGATTGATCTTTCGGTCTCAAAGTTTATTTGATACTGAATCATTAAGACTGAAATTCAATCTTTATTCAATCTTAACTTTCAAATGAAGTTAGGCTATTACAATGGTTTTAGACTGAATAGTGACCTAGATTACAGTCTTTAACTGGTCTTAATTTTGAATTTAAAGACCAATTCCAAGTTTGATTAAAAACTAAATTTTCTTTGCTGTTAGCCCAGTTTCAGTCTTTAAACTGTAGAAACAACATTCACATTATATATATGTATGTATGTATGTATGTATGTGTGTATCACCAATATGCATTCTACAAACAATATCCATGACAAGTTAACAAGATAATAGCAGCATATAGAATAATATGGGCTGTAATAACAAGATACAAAAGATACAACTTTCATTCAGCATAACTTGTCCACTAACACACGTACAACTGTAACATATATACATGCAGGTACTTCAATAGGAAAGTGAAACATAATAAGACTGTTAACAAAACCAAACGAAACACACACTAACACATATGTACATACATTAACAAGGAAAATAAAAGCAAACAAGTTAGCAACTAAAGAAAGAAAGTCATCTACTGTGCACCTTCATCCTGTCAACCTTCAAAATTTTAATGTTGTAAAGAAGATATAGAAGGTTGTGAAGCCTGATGCACATGTGAAAATTGCTTCATATATTGATATTGTTGTTGTAGAAGATTAAAAAAAGGCCTATATTGATGTGTAGTCCCAAATGCATTTGAAGGCAAAGGCGATTGTTGTGATGGATATGCACCCATTGGCATAGATAAATTACCTGTTGAAACACATACAGAAGAAGATGGATATACTATTTAAAAAAACTTTAAAATATATACAAAATTAGTGCAGTTGAAATACATGAAAAACTTACATAAACTTAGGGCAAAGCTATGGGCAAAGTTATAGAAACTTACAGCAAAGTTACAAAAACTTACAGCAAAGCTAAAGTACATACAAGCATGAAACTTACAGAATAAAAATGAAATTTAGCCTAAAATTCCATGATGTCACAGGCGATAGATAGGTACTAAGCCCTACATCAAAGTTTCAACAGTGCATTTGATCAAATCAAACAAGGCACTAAGGCTGACATGCAACGCTGAAACGTGTTTGAGCAAAACATGCATTCTACGTTTGTTAAATCATCGGTATGGTGAAAAGTTTGAGCAAACAGCGGTTAGTTTACTTTTGGGTGATCAAACCTCATGCTAGTAACCAAAACTAAAGCGAAATGCATATATATACATACACATACATACATACATACATACATATGTGTATATATATGCTGGTTTTTTTATTACACTATCCTTTTATAACATGCTATATACTATAAAAAATGTTTCCATATCTGACGAGAAACTGAAATAAGCTTATCCAAATAGGAAAATGGTCATTGTTGCTCGAGGGAAGAACCGTCATTCACAATTTGGAAACTAGTGAAACCGTATTAAATTAGCTGATACTCTATTAGATTTGGTTAAAATGTTTTTCTTTAGACTAGACCACCATAAATAATCAAATCCATTGATACTTAAATTCAAACAACCAGCTCTCAAAATTAATGATGGGTTTTCTTCGAATTTTTTTTAGGCAATAAACACATATTACGTGCTTCGAATGATTTGATTATTTTATGAGTTTCATTGATGATCTATAACATAATACGTAATTACAAATATAGAATTTCATTGGAACAATTTAATAAACATGCAGAGTTATGGATACACAATTTTTTATTTTTATTTTTTATTTTTTTAATGAATATTGTATTCTTATCTGATGCTTTGTTAATCTTAACCAATGAGTACATGAGCATTTCAAAATTGGAGATATATTTTCATGATATCTGGAAATGATGATAGATAGCAATATACATCCAACATAATATCACTTTAAAACTATATGAATCAAAATAGAAAACTAAAAAGAAACGACATATTCATGAAATAAATGTTTTTGCAGTACTTATATACATATGTAAATACTGTTGGATATCTAGTATACCAAAACAGAGAATTATAAACTCATCACACAAGTTTATAACTTGAATTTCCACTACTTTGGAATTCAATATTAGCTAATGATAGTAATCAATATGTTGTAATTAATTTACAACAACTACATTATACTATTTTAAGAAATAGCACAACGTAAAGAATGGAAAGATTATGAAATATTGTATATAAATATACAAAATAAACATCTAACCGGATGATTTCTGAGGCTTGTCGTAACAATTTCCTTAAGAATTTTATTTCAAAATTCTCCCATGATACAACAGACGTATTCTGCACGAGATTGTAATGAGTATATCACTCTGTGATTTTGTATAAGAGTATTAGAGAAGAGAGAAGGAAGATTGGATTGGAATAAGTTGGTTAGGAAAGTAATCAGTTTTCCTTATTATTTATAGTTTATCCGCATCCCTTCGAATGGTCGCACCTGTACCTCTTCGTAAAGTTGCATTTTTTTGAACGGTCATGCTCATACCTATTCGTATAGTCGCATCTCTTTCGAAAGGTCCTGCTCGTACCTCTTCGTACAGACGCATCTCTTTCAGTGAAAGGAAGTGTCTTTCGCGAAGTGTCTTTTCGCTGAAATGTGACCGTTTGGCGAAAGGAAGTGCCTTTTTGCAAAGTGTCTTTTCGCGAAGTGTCTTTTCACTGAGTTATGACCGTTGGGAAATATGACCATTGGTGAAAGGAAGTGTCTTTTTGCGAAGTGTCTTTTCACGAAAAACCATGCTGCTAGTAGTTACGTCCTTTCCCTGAACAATTTCACATGTTCGCTTAAATTTTGTGCGACAATGGACAAAGTTTATTTCATTCAATACTTACGAATTCCAATAATCCTCCACATGAATGATAATTGTAACACCCCGTAATTTTTTAATATTAAAATTTACAAATTAAAGAATACTTAATTTTTATAAGAAGAATTAAGGGAAACAGGTTGCGCCATTGTGTTCGTCTCGGAATTTTGCTTGAGATAGAGTCCGAGTTTGCGTAAAATGGATACAGTATGAAGAAGTTATGGAGCTTAGCAGATTTCAGTTTAAACCAGAATTAAAATAATAATTAAAATCAAATTTCGAAATCAAATCAACAAGAAGCAGGATGGGCGGGAATTATCCCACTCTAGGGTGTCGACCCCCCTAGGGGAGTCGACATAGTTGTCAACCCCCTTATAGTGGTGTGGACATAGGAGTCGACCCCCCAACCCCTATAGGGGTCGACCCCATCAGCCAGATCTGGGCAGTGACGAATTTTGGAGAATTAGGGCTTATGTGGCATTCTCTGATTTGCTGGGTGATGTGTTTTTCTGGTTTGGATGGTTTTGATGGATCCTTACCTAATATAAAGGCCCCAATTCACCTAATACACCTATATAAACACACCTAAACCCAACGATAATTTCATTACACAAATCTACGGCGCCTCCGTGCTGCCTCAACCTAAACTAAAACTAGTCTCTCTTCTTCAACAAATCAAAGTAAAGGAATTAGGTAAAAGGGAACGGATCTATAACAACAACAACAATAACAACGCCTATTTCTCTTCCTTAATCCAATTTTGTGAGTTCATTGATTATTTTTAGATTAAATAATGCTAAAGCAATTTTGACATGTTGTAAATTGGATTTGGGAATTAAACATGATACTAAGATTGGATCTCGTTAGTTATATCTTAGCCTATACATCAGATTCGTGATTCTTATATGCCCATGTTGATATTATCATAAGTTTTATCAGTTTAATATTTATGATCAGTTCATACTTATGCCTATTTTATTGTTATTATTATGCATGTTCTTTATCTCGTCCTTTCCTCTTTCCCTTTTTGGTTTTTAAAGCCGGGCTATTTCGAGCCTAGGCCAAATCTCATAAGAGATGAACATACGAATGATAATTTAGGGAACGTTGGGAAATTTAGCATAATATAGTTGGTTTAATTTGAACATAACAAATGCTAAATTTGGCATAATATATGTTGGGTTGATTTGGGCATAACAAATGTTAAATTTAGGGCATGATATGAAATTGAAGATTTTTGGTAATTGACATAATTAGCCTGAAACTGGCATAAATGGCAAATGAATAAATTGGCTAAGATAAGCATGCTGAGACACAAGGTTAGACTCCATTTGTGGTAGAAGCCTGTTCAGAACCAATCGGCCTAACCAGCAATCGGAAACGGTCAGTCTAATGTGATAGGTCGTAGGCATAACTAAAAGATGCTTAGACACGAGGTTAGGTCTGGCTTGTGGCAGAAGTCTGCTTGGAACCTCCCGGCACATCCAATGGCCACAAGCAATCAACCAATGTGAGAGGTCTGTGCATTAATAACTAAATAATGCTGATCAAAGATGAATATGATAGTTAAAACATCTTAGGTGGGTAGGGTTAATTTAACCCGTGTAAGATGACAACTTAACCAATATTACATGAACAAAGTGGATAGGGTTAAGGCAAGCGTAACCAATAATACATATTGATTTGATAAGTGGATAGGGTTAAGTCAACTGCGCGGATAGACAACACTTAACCAATATAAGTCGGGTTAGGATAAACCCTGGAAAAAACACTAGTAGCGGTAGAGAACCTTTTCACATAGTAACCCACTTAGAGGTATCGGTAACCATGAGCTAGGCAGGGTTGGGGTACACTTACTGGGCTGATTATAAGCGGTCAAATAGGAGTTAAGGTGTAGCAGTGCAGGTTCTGATGGGTTCGTTAAGCGTGCAAAGAGTTGTTCTCAGCATTGGAAGATTTAGCCACTGTACACCAGTAGGTATAAAGCTGTGCAACAAAAGGGTTGCCACTTAGGGAATGATACACCCTAAGCTGGGACCCGCACAAGTATCTACAATTTAGAAGCCAATCAATTAGGGGTAGTGTAGGGACATCTAGTATCTATTATGGGAAGTAGGCTGTTAAGGATTGTATGGGGTTGATACCTCTTACTAGATGTTACGCCTGAGGGCTACCAATTGCGAGATTGGGATCATTTCGATAAGAATTACTAGTAGGTAGTGCACAGAATTAAATTAAGTAAGAAATCTGGGAAGCGCACTAGACATTCCTTTATATTCATCCTGTTATCCTGCCTTACCTTATGTCATGGTTATATCTCTCATCCAGTTTAATCCTGTCATAATGCTTTACTTATTTTCTTGCTGAAAATAACTGGACTTGCCAGACTTTATGTCTAACCTTTTTTGTTTCGCCTCTTTTCTTTCCTTTTCATCCCCAGGTCCTCAGGGTGGGATTAGTGGAGCTTGACTTGGATTTCTTTCTTCTTGAAGTGTTCGAAGTAATGCTCAGCTTTATCTCTTTTCCATTATGGCTACTTGGAGTGGGATTATGATTTTACTTTTATGTACTCTGATAATAAGTTCGTCCAAGATGGATATTTATGTACTTGACTCTAGTATGTGGTTTTGATGTTGTAACCAATCATGTTTTGCTTTTCCGCTGCAATGAATAAATTTTGAATTTATATATCTGTCTTGTGATATTCTGTTCTATACTCTTATAATACTCCATGAAAGTTATTGCATTCCCTTGGTGAGTGACATTAATGGACGTGGGGTGTTACACCTATTATCAAAGCTGAAGGTTACTAGAACAGATAAAAGATTTTGGAAAACCAGTTTCAAAAGCATTTTTAGAAAGAAGAATATTCAAAAACATGTTTTAAAGAGAGTATTTTCCAGAGAAAAGTTTATTATGAAAAACATAATTCCCAAGACCCATATATCTATCTTTCGATTCTCTGTTTTGAATCTCTCCCTTTTCCCTTTCAGTATGTCTGGAGAACCCGAAATACCCGAAGACGTACTGATAGAAGGCTGGTTCAGAAGGTATCTGGAGGCAAGGGCTAATGTCGTAGGCCCAGCAAATGCTCCTCCTCCTCCTCCTCCCCTTCCTCATGTAGAAGCTCTTTCGAAGGTATGTAAAGACTTTCGTGCGATGGGTGGAAAATCATTTCATGGGACTGAGACATTTGTCGAGGCTACAAATTGGCGCAAGGAAGTGGAGGACTTATTTGGTACCTTCAAGATAGACGATGGAAGGAAGGTTCATCTAGCTGCTTGGTTGATGAAGAACGAAGCTTCCTTTTGGTGGGAAGTAACTAAAGGAGGGCGTCTAGTGGAGACATGGATAGACTTTAGGCAAAGGTTCGAGTTGAAATTTCTTTCACAAGTAGAGGAGAGTTTATACATGGAGAGGTTCTTGGCTTTGAAACAAGGGAGTTTCTTTGAAGAAGTACGTTAATATGTTTAACTAGTTAGCAAGATTTGGTATGGAATTAGTTAACACACCACATAAGAAGGCCTTGAGATTTGCTAATGGCTTGGACGAACCGCTTCACGGATTGGCCATGTCCTACATTTCTATGAGGGCTACCTTCAAGAAACTTATTGACATGGCATTGATGCATGAAGAGAAGAAAGGTGCTAATGTTGATAAGGCAGAGGATAAGAAAGAGGTGAAGACTGAAGGATCATAGAACAAGAAAGTGGATCCTAAGAAGAGTGGGAGACCCCAAGATAAAAGGAAGTGCCATTTCTGTGGTATACCAGGTCATTTAGTTAAAGATTGTAGAAAGAAGAAGGCACAGAAGACTGGTTGTTTTCAGTGCGGTGAGACAGGACATCTGATCAAGGACTGCCCCAGAAGGCATGGGCAAGGACAGAGGACGGGATCTACTTCTGGAGGCCAGGTTCATGCTCTCATGGCAGCTACGCAAGAGAGAGGTAGAAACATTTCTGTTGAAAGTTTGATTTTCCTTTTCGATTATCCTGTACATACTTTGTTTAATTCTGGCGCTTCACATTAGTTTATATCTGCTTCTGTTGTTGAGTCTCTGCACCTTGATACAAGTCTAGTTATGGATCCCATTATAGTCTCAAATCCTATTGGGGGCATGGCTCATCTTTCTATGTTATGTCAGGATTTGAGAATTTTTATGTATGATGTTTAGTTCGAATGCAACGCTTGTGTGCTTGGTTTCATGGGCTATGGGTTGATTCGAGGAATGGACTGGCTAGCCAAATATGGTGCCATTCTCAACTGTGAAAGGAGGATAGTTAGAATATTGACTAGTTTGGGTAATACTCTCGATATCTCATGCGATCCTAAGGGTTCGGTTATGCTTAGCTACCTAGAATCTCTTAACACATCTATTGATGATTTGCAATCTGTTTAGGTAGTCCATGAGTATGCAGATGTCTTTGAGGAGGTTAGGGGCTTACCTCCAAAACCCGAGATAGATTTCCGTATATACTTGGTGGACAATGCAAAGCCAGTTGCATTGCCCATGCGCCATATGGTTCCAAGAGAAAGGAGGGAGCTTAGTAAGAAAGTGAAAGAGTTGCTTGAGAAAGGGTTCATAAGAAGAAGTATCTCGGAGTGGGGTACTCCAGTTGTTTTTGCTACAAAGGATGATGGTTTGCTTAGATTATGCGTGGACTATAGAGAACTGAATAAGCTCATGGAGAAGAGCAGACACCCATTACCGAGGATAGATGACTTATTTAATCAGTTGGTCAGTGCTTCAGTTTTCTCGAAGTTGGACTTAACTGCAGGATTTCATCAGTTGAGGGTAGCTAAGGATAGTATAGATAAGACTGCTTTTAGGACTCCCGACGGTTTCTTTGAGTGGCTCATCATGCCTTTTGGTTTTGCGAATGCACCCGCATATTTCATAGACTTGATGAGTAGGGTATTTAGGGAGTTTCTATACAAATTTGTGGTAGTCTTTGTGGATGATATCTTGATATTCTCTAGAAACAAGGAGGAACATGCCCTACATTTTTCGGAAGTCTTAGAGACCTTTCGAGCACATCAGCTCAAAGCTAAGTTCTCCAAATGTCATTTTTGGAGGAAGGAAGTGAGGTTCTTAGGGAACATGGTTTAAGGAAATGATAGCAGTGGATCCCGCAAAAGTGGTAGCAATCCAAGACTGGAAGATTCCTAGAAGTAAGAAGTTTTCTTGGTTTGGCGGGCTACTATAGAAAATTCATTAAGGAATTTGCTAAGATATCAGCCCCACTTACATGGTTGACGAAAAAGAATTTGACCTTTTCTTGGGATTTTGACTATGACGATGCTTTCCAACGTTTGAAGAGGGCTCTGACGACAGCTACAGTTTTAGATTTGCTGGATGGGAATAAACCGTTCATAGTGTATACCGGTGCTTATGGGACAGGGCTTGGCACAATTTTGATGCAAGAGGGAAGGGTAATATGCTTTGGTGGAAGGCAGTTGAAAGTCCATGAGAAGAATTACCCTACCCACGACTTAGAGTTAGCTGTAATAGTTTTTGCGCTTAAGTCTTGGCGCCATTACTTGCTTGGTGAGAGGTTTGAGTTGTATACAAACCATAAGTCGCTTAAATACTTGTTCTCCCAAAATGATCTAAACTTAAGGCAACACAGGTGGATGGAGTTCTTAGCATCCTACGATTTTGAGATTGCATATACCCGTAGAAAGGGTAACGTTGTAGCGGATGCCTTAGTAGAAAGAAGTTGACTTTGAGTCATTTGTTTGTTGAGCGGCAGAGCTTAGAGTATATCTCTACCTTTGACTTTAGACCGTCTATTGATTCATAAGAGTGGAGTCTTCGAGCCATCTTAGAAGGTATACTATCGATGACAAAGGTTGGTTACGTAGGGATGGGAGACTTTGCGTACCTCGAGACAAGAGTTTGGGAAAGACAATCCTTGAAGAAGCACATCGTTCTAAGCTGACCATACATCCAAGTGGAGACAAGATGTACAAGGACATGAAGCGAGTTTTCTTTTGGGCCAAAATGAAGAAGGATGTGGCTGAGTTCGTTTCTAGATGCTTAGTGTGCCAACAAGTCAAGGCTGAGAAAAAGAAGCTTGGTGGTTTGCTTCAACCTTTAGTGGTTCCATAGTGGAAATGGGGAAGTGTTTCCATGGATTTCGTCGATGGGTTGCCGAGGTCAAGGAAGGGCAATACGAGGATTTAGGGAGTCGTGGATAGACTTACCAAGAGCGCCCATTTCATTCCCGTTAAGAGAAAAAGAACCACGGCGTGGTTATCATCTGTTTATCTCCGAGAGATAGTTCGTCTACACAACATGCCTTATAGTATTATGAGCGATCGAGATCCCATTTTCACTAGTGAGTTTTGGAAGAGCTTGCAATAGGCGGTGGGAACGCAATTGTGTTTGAGTACCTCTTATCACCCTCAGACGGACGGCCAGATAGAAAGAGTGAATCAAATTCTAGAAGATCTTTTGAGGTTATGCATCTTAGACTTTGGAGGAACATGGAAGGAACATCTTCCATTAGTAGAGTTTTCCTACAACAACAACTATCAGACTAGTATCGGCATGACACCTTTTGAGGCTTTATATGAGCGAACTTACCCATCACCAACTTGTTGATGGGAATCTATGGATAGGATTTTGGTTAGGCCCGATATGGTTAGAGAAACGTCAAAGAAGATAGACTTAATTCGGAGACGTATGAAGACGGCACAGGACCGACAAAAGTCATATGCCGATAAGGGAAGGACCGATCTTGAGTTCGATGTTGGAGACATGGTCTTTATTAAAGTATCACCGTTGAGGAATGTAGTTCGCTTTAGAGCTGTAGGGAAATTAGCACCATGGTCCGTAGGGCCTTTCCCCATTACAGAGCGAGTTGGACAGATGGCCTACAGAGTGAAGTTGCCTGAGAAGCTTAGTGGTGTGCATGACGTGTTTCATGTGTCATATTTGAGGAAGTGTTTACATGATACTGCGGAAGTAGCAGAGTTGAGCATGCTTAGAAAAATGGAAATAAAGCGAGATGCCACGATTATACGAGCTCCTACATGCATACTTGGATCGGAGTCAAGAAGTTACGCAATTGAGAGGTCAAGTTGGTTAAAGTCTAGTGGGGAGATGATCAAAGAGACCCGACTTAGGAGACAGAAGATAAGATATGCGCATATCGTACACTTTCCTTTTTGAGGGTATGTTCTTAACTTCTCCTTGTTCTACCGCTTTGTTTATACTTGTTCTATCGTTTAGTGTATCCTCTCGATTATATCTTCAATCTTTAGGTAGAATATGTTATGGTTATAAACATGTATTTGAAACATGTTATGTTTAGTGGATGCAAGTGGTTGCTAGTGGTTGCTCGTGGATGCATTCACACACCCTTTTGGCACTAATATCGGCTCAGTAACTTTCATATTGCATATATTTGTTTATTGATTGAAATTTGATGTGTTATCATGTGGATGTTGCATTTGAGTGAATGGTTATGCACTCATATAGAAGTTATAAAGGGCATTAGGAATAATTGCATACATAATGGATGCATGGCACTATCATATTTTGCATTAAGGAGGTCAACTGAATTAGTAGACCGCCCAAACTTTGCATTAGATAAGGAACATATACACACACTTTTGCATATGTTCATAAATCATTAGAAATCTTTTAAGGACAATGGATGCTAGTGGATGATGGATGAGTAGATGGATGATTGGATGGTAGGATACATTCTTCTTAACTTGGAGATTTTGGGGACGAAATCATTTAAGGAGGGGAGAATGTAACACCTCGTAATTTTATAATATTAAAATTTACAAATTAAAGAATACTTGATTTTTGTAAGAAGAATTAAGGGAAACGGTTGAGCTTGAGTTCGTCTCAGAATTCTGCTTGAAACAGAGTCCGATTTTGCGTAAAACGGATACAGTATGAAGAAGTAATGGAGCTTAGAAAATTTTAGTTTAAACCAGAATTAAAATAATAATTAAAATCAAATTCGAAATTCAAATCAGCAAGAAGCGGGATGGGCAGGAATTATCCTGCTCTAGGGTGTCGACCCCCAGGGGTGTCGACATAGGTGTCGACCCCCTATAGGGGTCGACCCCATCGGCCAGATCTGGGTAGTGACGAATTTTGGAGAATTAGGGCTTATGTGGCGTTCTCTGATTGGCTGGGTGATGTGTTTTTCTGTTTTGGATGGTTTAGATGGATCCTAACCTAATCTAAAGGCCCTAATTCACCTAATACACCTATATAAAGACACCTAGACCCAACTCTAATTTCATTACACAAATCTGTGGCGCCTCCATGCTGCCTTAACCTAAACTAAAACTAGTGTCTCTTCTTCAACAAATCAAAGTAAAGGAATTGGGTAAAGGGGAATGGATCTACAACACCAGCAACGCCTAATTCTCTTCCTTAATCTAATCTTTGTGAGTTCATTGATTATTTTTAGATTAAAATAATGCTAAAGCAATTTTGACATGTTGTAAATTGGATTTGGGAATTAAACATGATAATAAGATTGGATCTCGTCAGTTATATCTTAGCCTATACATCAGATTCATGATTCTTATATGTCATTAGCCTATACATCAGATATGTGATTCTTATATGCCAATGTTGATATTATCATCATATCTTTATGATCAGTTCATACTTATGCCTATTTTATTGTTATTATTATGCCTGTTCTTTATCTCGTCCTTTCCTCTTTCCTTTTTTGTTTTTTATAGCCGGGCTACTTCGAGCCTAGGCCAAATCTCATAAGACATGAACGTACGAACGATAATTTAGGGAACGTTGGGAAATTTGGCATAATATAATTGGTTTGATTTGAACATGACAAATGTTTAATTTGGCATAATATATGTTGGGTTGAATTGGGCATGACAAATGTTAAATTTGGGGCATGATATGAAATTGAGTATTTTGGGTAACTGACATAATTAGCCTGAAATTGGCATAAATGGTAAATGAATAAATTGACCAAGATAAGCATGCTGAGACACGAGGTTAGACTCCGTTTACGGTACAAGCCTGCCCGGAACCAACCGGCCTAACCAGCAACCGCAAATGGTCATTCTAATGTGAGAGGTCATAGGCATAACTAAAAGATGCTTAGACACGAGGTTAGGTCAGGCTTGTAGCAGAAGTCTGCCCAGAACCGCCGGCACATCCAACGGCCACAAGCAATCGACCTAATGTGAGAGGTCTGTGCATTAATAGCTAATTAATGTTGAACATAGATGAATATGATACCTAAAACATCTTAGGTCAGTGGGGTTAAGTTAACCTATGTAAGATGACAACTTAACTAATATTACATGAACAAAGTGGATAGGGTTAAGACAAGCTTAACCAATAACACATATTGATTTGATAAGTGGATGGGGTTAAGTCAACTGGGCGGATATACAACACATAACCAATATATGTCGGGTTAGGATAAACCCTGGGAAGAACCCTAGTAGCGGTAGGGACCTTTTTTAGATAGTAACCCACATAGAGGTATCGGTAACCCTGAGCTAGGCAGGGTTGGGGCATGCTTACTGGGCTGATTATAAGCGGTCAAATAGGAGTGAGGGTGTAGCAGTGCAGGTTCCAACAGGTTAGTTAAGCGTGCAAAAAGGTGTTCCTGACATTGGAAGATTTAGCCACTGTACACCAGTAGGTATAAAGCTTTGCAACAAAGGGTTGCCACTTAGGGAATGATACACCCTAAGTTCTGACTCGCACAGGTATCTGCAATTTAGAAGCCGATCGAATAGGAGTAGTGTGGTGACATCTAGTATCTATTATAGGCAAGTAGGCTGTCAAGGATTGTATGGGGTGGATACCTCTTACTAGATGTTACGCATGAGGGCTACCATTGCAGGATTGGGATTATTTTGATAAGAATTACTAGTAGGTGGTGCAGAGAATTAAATTAAGTAAGAAATCTGGGAAGCGAACTAGACACTCCTTTATATTCATCATGTTATCCTGTTTTACCTTATGTGTCATGGTTATATCTCTCATCCAGTTTATTCCTGTCATAATGCTTTACTTATTTTCTTGTTGAAAACAACTGGACTCGCCAGACTTTATGTCTGACCTTTTTTGTTTCGCCTCTTTTCTTTCTTCCCCCCAAGGTCCTCAGGGTGGGAATATTGGAGCTTGACTTGGATTTCTTTCTTCTTGAAGTGGTTGGAAGTGTTGGAAGTAATGCTCAGCTTTATCTCTTTTCCATTATGGCTACTTGGAGTGGGATTATGATTTTACTTTTATATACTCTGATAATAGGTTCGTTCAAAATGGATTTTTGTGTACTTGACTCTAATATGTGGTTTTGATGTGGTAACCAATCATGTTTTACCTTTTCGCTGCAATGAATATATTATGAATTGTCTTAAGTACCATTTTATATACCTATCTTGTGATATTCTGTTCTATACTCTTATATTACTCCATGAAAGTTAATGCATTCCCTTAGTGAGTGACATTAATGGACGTGGGGTGTTATAATAATATTCTTTTCCCGTACACAAAGTGAAATATCACAGAGTACATATGGAATAATGCTCTATCGTAGATAAGTAGATATTTCACTTTGAACTTTCCCTAGTTAAAGCTTATCGGATCTACTTGGCTAATCAGTGAATTATTTCATCTTGAATCTGTAACACCCCACTTCCGCTAGGGTCACTCACAAAAGGAATGCACTATTTTTGGTGGAGTATTATCTAGGTAAACATACACAGAGATATCACAAGGCAGAATATAAATAAAGCAGCAGTAGAAATTAAAACCAACTTTTTATTTCTTTCAAGAAAAAGAGTCAAAACCTCATATATCCAAGGTACAAATTATTCCATTACATCAAGTTCCAAATAAAGAAGCATAAACTTAAAACAAAAGTAAATTATTCCCCATAAATAGTAGAAGCAGCCGTAGCATAGCCCAAGACCAAACCATACATGAGCTATCAGAAAGCAAGCTAAATCCAAGCTAAGAGCTAGTGTTTCCTCCCTGAGAACCGGGGGGGGGACGAAAGGAAAAGAGGCGAAAGAAAAAGGGTCAGTCATAATGACTGGTAAGCCCTAGTGACTTTCAGTATGAAAACTAGTAAAGGTAACATGATATGTGAAAACTGGAATTGAACATAAGGATGATAACAGAACTGGTAGGATAATTAAGATAACATGATAAGTCAAGTCTAGCATCGCATATTCGAGATTCGCTGCACCAACTGTACTAGTGTTCTAACCCATGTCAAGTATTAATCATGAAATGATCCCTTAGCCCAGTGTCATGAAGTGACCCATTACGGGGTCCTACGGTACGATCTACTAATCGATCGGCTCCCTACAAGTCCTAGCTCGTCATGTGTCTGTGTCATACGTCCCTATCCTGAAATGTAGTTACCTGTGCTAGGTCCACCATATGGTGTATCAAGTCCTATGGTGCCAACCACCGACACGAATCAAGCACGCACAGTGTAAATCTACGGGTGCCCAATGCCTGCTTTTTCAACTCCGGACTACGTGCACGACCATAGTCCGCCTGAACCTACAATGGCGCACCTACTCAGCCGTCGTTCTGGTCGCTTACAATCAGCCCAGTAATCGTGCCCCACCCTGCCTAGTCCCAGGGTATCGTGATACATCTAAGTGGGTTACTGCTGAAAAGGACCGCGTAACTAGGGTTTCTAACGGGTTAAGTGTTGTCATTCAAATTCGTGACTTAACCCTATCTAAATCATGCATCAAGTTGGTTAAGTGTGTTTAAGCAGTTCATGACATAACCCTATCAAATCATCGTGTCAAGTTGGTTAATTATATTCAAGCGGTTCATGACTTAACCCTATCATGTGGCATTAATTCATTAGTGCACGCCAACCTTTCACATTAGACTAACTGTTGTGGTTACTGAATTTGCCGGGCGGTTCCGGGCAGATTTACACCACAACATAGTCTAACCTCGGGTTTTACGTGCGATATGACCAACTACCCACATTGGATCCTATTGTTTGCAGCCACTGGATTTGTCGGGCGGTTCCGGACAGATTTACACTGCAAACTCAACCCAACCTCGAGTTGGCCATTTTCAAGTTTATCTAATTGTCATGCCCATGTTCAAGTTTTCATGCCTAGATTCATGTCCAGTTTTCAGGTCATGTTTTATGTCAAATCGTGTCAAATTCATGTCCATATTTAGGTTCAAGCCATAACAACGTTCATGTTCAAGTTTAAAGCTAATTCATGTTTTACCTAGTCTACCCAAATCGTTTTCCCATCGCACGTAAGGTCGAATCGATACAAATAAATCTAATTAGGGAATAACATAAAAAAAGAACGGGTATAAGGTGGCAAAAGTGATTACTAGCATAGCATAGTATGACTTGAAATAAAAGATTAAGACATTACTGGCATATGGAATATTGGCCTCAAACATAAAGATTCCAATTCTAGCAAAATAAGGTACTAGTCAAGATAACAGTTGTCATAAGGTGATAGCATAGTCATGGTAACGATTAACATAAGGTGATAGTCATAAACTTGTGACTTACAGCAGATTCAACATGATAATATGAGGGGTTTCTCTTTTTGATTTTACAACATGAATAGGCCCCAAATCAGTGTCATAACATATCCAAAAGTCAAGATCCAAGATGAACAAGAATGGATGTAAAACAGTCATCATACATAGGTCCAATTTCAATTTACATCATACTCATATTACATTTACAGTTTAAATCTAAAAATAACTGGGGCTTACAGATCGTGGTTCGAGAATTAGAAAAAGAGAGTCGATAGTTGAATCTCTATATGCTTAGTCAAGTCCTAATATAAATCCTCAAATCAGCAATCCCTTAACGCAGTCTCAACGTAGAAGAAGCAGTCCCCTTCTCAAACTTTTCAACCAGAATTAGAGCAGCATAAGGTCAGAAAGAATTTTGTGTAGAGAGACTGGTGTTAGGGGCTGTATTTATAGGGTCAGGTCAACGAATGTGGACAGAAGCAAGGCCAGATACATCAGAGTGAATCCAGCTTCAAAAGTGGACTCGGCCACCAGGTCGACCCCCAGGTAGACACTATGGTCGACCTGGTCCTGGGTAGGTCGACTACATAGTCGACCCCCAGGTCGACCTGGTCCTGGGCGGGAGTTTTCCCACCCAGTCCATTCTGAGGTTTGAATTTCGAATTTTGAATTCAAATTGAGCTGTTTTGAACTTGAAAACTTCTGAAAACTTCGAAAGGCCATAACTTGGTCATACGGGCTCCGATTTTCGAAAACTCAGACTCGTTTCCAAGTAGAATTTCGAGACGAATGCAATGGCGTAACTCGTTTCCCTTGATTCTTATTTTAAAAATTAATTTTGCCTTGATTTATGGTTATTACATGTTATAATACACGGGTTGTTACATTCTCCCCCCTTAAAGGATTTCGTCCCCGAAATCTCTAAGTTAGGGAGGATGTGTCCTACCATCCATCATCCATCTACTCAAAGCATCATCCACAGGAAACCATTGTCCTTAAAAGATTTCTAGTGCTATATGAACATATGCAGAAAGTGTGTGTATATGTGCTTATCTAATGCAAAAGATCAGGCGGTTACTGATTCAGTAAACCTCTTTAATGCACAATATGTTAGTGTCATGAATCCAACATGTATGCAAATTCCTAACATAGTTTATAATCTCTACATGAGTGCACAAACATTCATCCATATGCAACATCCAAGTGATTGCATAACAAGTTTCCGTCCATGTACAAGTATAAGCACTCATGCATATGCAACATGAAAATATGTCTGAGCCGATCAAGTGCCTAATGTGTGTCATGCATCCACTAGCATCCACTTGCAACCACTTGCAACCATTTGCAAACATCAACCATAACATGTTTCAATCACATGTTTACATCCATATGGTTCTACATAAGGTTCTCAAGATAAGATCGAGAAGATAACAAGACAAACGTAGATAGTAGAAGCATGATACGAAAAGGTTTCAAGTTTATAGGAAAAAGGGGATCGAGAATGTACCCTCAAAAAGAAATAGGTAAAGCGCGCGTATCTTCTCTTCGGTTTCCCAAGTTGCGTCTTCTTGGGCTTCACTCCACTGCACTTTAACTAGCTTGACTTCTCGATTCCTTAGCTTCTTAATCTCCCTTCCTAAGATACGAATCGGAACTCGCCTCAATGTTACTTCTTTTTCCACTTCTACATCTTCAAGAATGCTTAGCTCAACCACTTCGGCTGAATCATGCAAGCACTTCCGGAGATGCGAGACGTGAAAGACATTGTGTACTACAGATAACTTCTCGGGTAAGTCTACCTTATAGGCCATCCGTCTAATCCTCTCAGTGATGGGGAACGGTCCTACGAACCTTGGTGATAGCTTTCCAACTCTCCAAAACGAACTACAATTTTTTTTTAAATAGAAAACATCATACCAAAAGGGAGAATCTAGCCATTCTCCAACGGCTCACAAAAACGATTTCTGAATCACAGAAACCGTGCACCCACAGACAAGATACAAATACGGAATACAACAAAAGTAACAAAGCAATAAACAAACTAAAAGCAGCTCCAATCTAATCCTCTGACGAATCAGAAGTTCCGTCAGCAAGCTAAAGAACGACGATGAGTCCAGCTGTCCAATAAAAGAAAGCTGTGGACACGCCTCCAAGAGAGCCAAGATGCCATGGGTGAGAAACTCCATTGACATACCGTCAAATCTGCCACTGAAGAACTGTGAGCTACCACTGCTACAATTTGGACCCCAGAACTCATACGTGTGCCGACCTTCCAAACTCCGGTAGAAGTCGGTCAAGAAACCTAAGACAGAAGCATCCACCAAGCTCCACACATTCTTAACCTTGGACCTAATAAGCCTGCATAATTAACGAACATCATCAGGGGGGGTTGGATGGAAAAAGGGGAGAGGGGACGGGGAAATATCTAAAGAAACAGAAATTTAATATAAAGGAAAACTAAAGAAGACCCAGCTAATATGAAAAGAATAAAAGGTGACGAAATCAAAACCAGAAATCAGAAACCGAGAAAACTACTCAAGTAAAAAAAGAAACAAAAAGGTAGTCCAAAATCACCCGATGCCAGCCCTCAGATTGGCCGAATTCGTAAGAATGTCAAATGAAATGGCCAATCTCCTAGATCGGCCACTAAGGACACCTCTGAAAGGACGACCCCGAAATGCTAGGAAAACATCGTTCCTAACTTTCCGGATGATCGAAGGAGGATCCATTGCTTTTCCGTCGTAAACCGCCTTATTCCTGGAGCACTAGATGTGCCAGCAGATAAGACAAGGAATCAGACATCGTAGAATAGACCGAAATGATTTACAAGAGTTCCCAGCCCCCCAAAAACTCAGCAAACCTTCCACGGAGATGGCATTACCTCGGCAACCCATAAGGTTCCCGAAGTAATTCCAGACCGCTCTAGCACAAGCACCCGAGATCAACAAGTGAAAGGAGGACTCAGTGCGTCCAGTGCTGCAACACCTGCATCTGGACACGAGCGGGATGCCTATACGCTGAATGTTCTCATCTATTGGCAAACCATCATGCAAAGTTTTCCACATAAACAGAGAAACCTTAGGAGGAATTCAGACATTCCAGATAAAGCTGAAGACAGTAAGACATGGACCAGGAATCCTTACTGAATCCCACGCTGCCTTGAGAGAGGAAGGAGCACCATCCCAAGTGGTACCATTCCCGTGGCCATCCGTAAAAGCCTTTACGGATTGCATACGTTTCCACGTCTCCCTAGCATTATACGGGATACCTGTGTAATTCGTGCTTGCTAGCCTATGGTACTTGACCTGGAGAAACGTTGCCCAGAGGGAGTTGTTCGCTCCAAACCTCGCCCAAAGCTTGCAAGCAAAGGCCAAACATATATCCTTAGGGTTACGGAGCCCAAGACCTCCCTCCTCTTTGGGACGACAAATGATGTTCCAAGAAATCCAGTGATGTCGAGAAACGTTGTCATTGCTGCCCCAGAAAAAGGAAGAGGCCAAAGAACGGAAGGAGCAAAAGAAGGATGCAGTGGGTGTCATAGCTGCGAAGATATGAGAACCCATGCAGTCAAGGACAGACTTAATGAGAACTAGTCTACCAGCCTGAGAGATGAGAGAGGCATTCCACCTAATAATCTTACCCCTAACTTTGTCAGTTAGTGGATCGAAAATGGCGTTGAGCTTCCTCCCTCGACATAGAACTTTACCAAGATATGGAAGCGGAAGGGAACTAGCCTTAAACCCAGAGGTAGATTCGATCCAGGAGGATCTAACTGGGGAAAGGTCTTTAGCAGGCACAAAGCAGCTCTTGTCGGTGTTCATGAGTTGCCCTGAACAAATCTCGTACCGTCTGATAAGATCAAGAAGGCAGTGAAAAGAGCGACAAGAACCATTAGTGAAAATGATGATGTCGTCAGCAAAAGATAAGGAGGAGATGATAGGGCAGCCCCTCGGAATACCGAACCTATGGATCTGCCCAGCTATCGTAAGGGAGTGGACTCCACGAACAAAAGCCTTGACTGCAATAACGAAAAGGGAAGGGGACAGGGGATCTCCCTGCCGGAGGCCTCTTCCGGACCTGAAATAGCCAGTAGCCGAGCCATTAATGAGCACAGAAAACCAGCGATTCGAGATTAGTCACCAAATCACATCGATTAGAGGTTCCGGGAAACCGAAAACCCTGAGGACCTTGATGATGAAGAACCACGACATGCGATCGTAGGCCTTAGCCATGTCTAGCTTAACGACCACATTAGAACCTCGAACCTTCTTGTCGATCTGAGAAATCAGCTCCTGAGCTAAAAGGACGTTATCAGTGATAAGTCGTCCTTTTACGAACCCAGCCTGCGAAGAAGAAATAATGCGCTCAAGAAACGGTGCTAGCCTAGAGGCTAGGACCTTAGATATAACCTTATTAGAGAACTTACACAAACTGATAGGTCTGAAATCCGTGCAAGAGGAAGGATGATCAGACTTAGGGATGAGAACTAAATTGGTGGAAGTCCAACCAGCGGGGAGGTCTTCACCTGAAAAGAAGGACTAAACGGCGAGGCAAAAATCTGCCTGAATGATAGGCCACACACTTCTATAAAAAACTCCATTGAAACCATCTGGCCCACTCGCACTGTCCTTGCTTAAACAAAATACGCAGGTACGTATCTCTTCCAAGGAAGGGGGTGCGGCAAGGTCTGAGCTGTCCGACGGAAGTACAAATCTAGGGATGAAAGCAAGCAGGGACGGGTCAGGCGAGGAAACCGAGGAAACAGAGAGGAAGGATTGAAAGTGGGAGAGAACAATATCTTTGACTTCACTAGGAGTGGAAGCCAAAGATTGGTCAGGGCGACGGATCTGACGGATGGAGAGAAGACTATTCTTCTTACGAATAGTCGAGTGAAAGAACTTGGAGTTCGTATCTCCTTCCACAATCCACTTAATTCTAGCTTTCTGACGAAGGTGGTCGTTTTCGATACGAAGTTCAGACGAGAAAGCGAGCTGGGCCAGCACCCAAGCCTCCTTATTGACAGCATTAGGCTCCTCATCAAACGTCGCTTCTGCAAGGATAAGAATTTCTTCAGCCGCTCTAACCCGGTCGAAAATATTCTTGAACACCTGCTGATTCCAAGCCTTAAGGCTAGATTTGAGCCTTTTCAGCTTGCGAGAGAAGGCAACACAAGGGGCACCACTCACTGGAGCTATCCAGGAGTCGGCAACGACTCCGAGGAAGGAGTGGTGAGAACGCCACATGCTTTGGAACCTAAAAGAGGAAGGTCCAGACAGGGAGCGGGGAGAACAGCTAAACAACATAGGGGCATGGTCGGAGAAGGTGCGATGAAGATGGGTGATAGAAAAAGAGAAAGGAAGGCTAAACCATCCCTCTGAGGCGAAGATTCTATCTAGCCTAGACAGAATCCAGTTAGGGCCTTCTTGATTGTTACACTAAGTGAAAGCCGATCCGACGAAGGAAACTTCTGAGAGCCCCGAACTAACGATGAAATCGTTGAAATCCGCAATTGCCAAGCGGTTAACGGTATTACCACCATGCTTTTCTGCTTGACTGGCGACAACATTAAAGTCGCCGCCAATCACGGATTCAGAAAATCCCAAGTCAGACAGAGAAAGGACATCCGCCCACAGGGATAGCCTCTCAAACCTATCGCACTTAGCATAGACCGCAGAAAACAGGAAGGATGAAGAAAGAGCGGGAAACGAACAAGCCATGGATAATAGCTGGTCCGAATCGAAGATAGGGTGAATGACAACATCTTTGGACCAGAGGATCCAAATCTTGCCGAAAACATTAGCTATGGCCCCACCAAAGCCAAGAGAAAAGACCGAAGAGGTAAGTGCTTCTATTCCCACAAGTGGTTCCAGAAGTGCTACCAAACAGATAGAGTGCTTACGGACAATGCGTTTGAGCCTTGCCACCGACGCATCATTCCCAATCCCCCGAACGTTCCAGAAAAGGAAATTCGCCATGAAGAAACAACCCAAGGAAACAACCAGATCACAAGGAGGAGGCTACGTAGAACAATCGAACTACCTAACTCAGATAAGATAAAGAGTATGACGAGTAGATCTGACGATCTGCTCGGACGCCGCTACAGAGCTTGTGCGAATGGTACGGAAAGTGCGAGGAGTCGTACGCCGACAGCGGCGAGAGGATCGAGAAGTCGTGTGTGTAGAGTCCTCTCGAATACCAGAAATCCCCGAAGGTACGACACTACGCAGGACAGGAGCAGAAGCGCCCCTCGCCGAACAGCGAGGGGGGTAAGAGTTCTTAGTAAGGCGTGATAGACGATCATTAATGATCGCTATCTCCGCCTTACTAAGAAAGGGAGGAGATCCCAAAGACACAGACGGAGCAGAAACCGACCTAGAGGACGAAAAAGGAGTAGTAGAAGAAAAAGAAGAAAACGACAGAAGAGACGCAACATGAGGGCTAAAATAAAGAGTGGAGTCGCTCAAAGGAGACGACACCAATTGTTGTATGAACTTTACAAATGCATGACTATCATCAGATTAATAGACTTGTACTGTAGGCAAAGTTCCAACAATGGTCCTCATAACACCTACCGCAGTCCACGACAAACATGGGAGGCCACCTCTCCGGTTAACCGTATAAGGAACGATCTCAGCGTCCACTATACGCCTACAACAGAGAAGCCACCCATTCCATGTAGCCAATGCACAAGGTAGCGGACAAAAGGGGCAAAAACCAAACGAAGAACAAAACCATACCATCCTAGTCACTAACGACACGGAAGAGGCCTCGTAGTGACTAGCGTAGTAAACATGACCAAAAACCGCAGTAAAAAACACAGAGCGCGGCCAAAAAGCAAAAGCCTAGTAAAACCAAGCTTCACCAAAGAACAAAAACCAACTGAAAATGGAAAAAGATAATGCACCGAGCAAGCCAGAATAAACCCATCCAGCTGGAAAAAAAAAGGAGTAATTCCCACCAATCAAAATAGCTATGAAACCATGGGGCAAGCTCACAAAGAGCGCCCACACGAAAGTGCAACGCTCTTCTCTCTTCAAGAGCGAAGGAGAAAACTGCACCAAACTATCAAAGTAAAAGAGAAAACACCGCAAAAAAACACAAGAAGGTTCGCAGTGGATATTGAAGTGTGGGACGCAACGTTCTCGCACAAAGTATCCACAATCATCCTTCCAAGCTTACAAAGACGAGTAAAGAAAGATGACGCACTAAGAACCAAAGGGAAGCTAAAGACGATAATATCACTACGCCCAACAAACACTAGCAACAACCCATTAGAAAAGCGAACAGAAAGCTTAAGGGGTACCTGACAAAATAAAGCCACACAAACAATCTGCTCAAATAATCCGGTTTCCCTAAGCAAGTCCATCCCCCCTTGGTCCTTTTCCTCCACAGCCTGCATCCTGTCCGTAGCCGCAACATCCTCAGACGAGAAGTCAAACTCAAACGCTACCCTTACCAGTGAGCCAGAGGTGATGAAATCCTCTGAATCACTGAGACGAGTAGAAGCCAGATCTGAATTGGAATTTTCAAGTAAGCTCAAAACCTCATCACCAGAAAAATCGAAGGGTAAAACTTCGTCGAGAATAGAGAATCTATTTCCAACCGCTAGAGGCGGTAACGGCTGTTTAAAAGCCTTTCCCGTAGCCAAATTAGGTGACAAGACAATCTGAGCAGGAACACAAGCAGGTGGTGTCGAAGCCTTAGCCTGTATTGAACGGCGACTGGAAGCCCGTCGACGACGAAACGCACTAGATTGACGAACACCAGCTGTTGGAGCCAATTCCACTGTCGAACATACATACTGCTCCGGGTGGAGCTGAGTGGTCAAATCTCCACCACCAGCACCGCAGGCAGAGATGACATGTCCGAACGTAGGACCAAAAACACCGCCACACACCAGAGAACTACATTGCGTAACAGAGAAACTTTTATAAAGACCATATCTCCGACTTTGAACTCTAGATCTGTCCTTCTCTGGTCCGCATAAGATTTCTGTCTATCTTGGGCCGTTTTCATCTGTCTTCGTATCAACTCAATCTTCTCAGAAGTGTCTCTTATCATATCAGGGCCAATATAAGCTTGTCTGTCGTCTCCCACCAACAAGTTGGCGATTTGCACGGTCTTCCATACCGGGCTTCGGACGGTGCCATTCCGATGCTAGCTTGGTAACTATTGTTATATGCAAACTCCACGAGAGGAAGATGGTCTTCCTAAGTGCCACCAAAGTCAAGAATGCATAGCCTCATGAGATCTTCTAGTACCCTATTTACCCTTTCGGTTTGTCCGTTCGACTGAGGGTGATAGGCCATGCTCAAGTTCAGTCGTGTTCCTATTGCTTCTTGCAGACTATTCCAAAACTGGCTAGTGAAAATTGGGTCGCGATCACTAACTATACTAGAAGGAACTCCATGCAACCGTACTATCTCTCGAAGGTAAATAGACGCTAGCCCTGATGCGGTTCTCTTGCTTTTCACCGGAATGAAGTGAGCACTTTTCGTGAGTCTATCAACTATGACCCATATGCTAGTATTTCCCTTCCTTGACATAGGCAGTCCATCCACGAAATCCATCGAGATACTCTCCCATTTCCATTGCGGAATGTAACACCCCACATCTGTTAAGGTCACTCACAAAGGGAATGCCTTAACTTCGGTGGAGTATTATGGGTACTGGAACAGAAATATTACAAGACAGACATATATAAAACCGCGGAAAATAAAGTGGAAGTACTTCAAACCATTTATTAAATATAAATGTTTACAAGAAAAGCCCATCAACTTCCAATACCCAATTTCATAAAAAAAACAAAGAAGCATAAAAACAAACTGCAGTATTCTCCAATAAAGCAAAGCAAGCCATCGCCAAGAGAAATCCAAGCCATACATGAAAGAGCCTTGGAGCTTGGTAAGATCCGAACTAAGCTGTATTCCCACCCTGTGAACCTGGGGGGGGGAAATGGAAGAAAAAGAGGTAAAACAAAACGGGTCTGTCATAAAGACTGAGTAAGTCCTAGTGACTTTCAGCATAAAAATAGGTAAAGATAACATGGAATGAATAAACTGAAAGTACACATAAGCAGGATGACAAGGTAGGCAAGATAAACTAAGGTAACAAGATAAACTTCGGGCACGATGAAACAAGTATAACGTCCCATAATTCCTATCAAGTATCCCACCGCATGGTTTCTATCAAGAATAACATCGCAAGGTTTCTAAGCTTTACCAGTAAAACGATATCTATTTGCTCTGCACCATCTAACTAGCATCCTCGTAAGTGTCTTACATTGAATGATCCGTATTCCTACTAGTGTCCCAACTAGTGTCCTGTGTAACAAGGATCCACACCCCCTACTAGTGTCCCAACTAGTAGCCCGTGTTATATAGTAATTACAACGTGATCCCAATCCCCGCAATTATGGTAGCCTTCAGGTGTACATCGATTTTGAGGATTCTACCTCGATCACCCCAATGGCCATGTATATATATATTCGATGCACCCTTACTACCTTATCGATCGGCTCCCTACTTGACCTAGTTCTCGTTTGTGTCACGCGGCCCCCTACTTGTAGATACCTGTGCTGGTCCCACCATGGGGTGTGTCAAGTCCCATGGTGGCAACCCCGACACAATCAAGATGCACAGCTTTATACCTACTGATGCCCAGTGGCTAAATTTTCTGCGTCGAAGTGTGTGCACGCCCGCACTCCGTTCGAACCTTCACTGCTGCACCAACCGCCGCTAATTTGACCTCTTATAATCAGCCCAGTAATCGTGCCCCACCCTGCCTAGCTTAGGGTTCCGTTGATACCTAATGTGGGTTACTGCTGAAATGGGTCCCCGTTACTAGGTTTTTCTAATGGTTAAGTCTGTGGGCCTATATTCTCTGATATTACCCACCAACCCGACATGTACTTAACCCCGCTACTGATTCAAGCATGTGTATTTAATGGTTAAGTGTATGTGAGCCTATATTTACTAATATTACCCACCAACCCGATATGTACTTAACCCTTCTACTCGTTATGTTACCATGGTTAAGTGTTTACCTTAGTTAACTTAACCTTTCTCGCTTATTATGTTTGATTGGTTAAGTCTGGTTTATTAACTTAACCCCGTTCGTCTATCTGGTTACATTGGTTAAGAATTTCCTTGCTAACTTAACCCCATGTGTTACTTAACCCTACCACGCATCACATCAGATTGGTTAAGTGCATGTTAACTTAACCCCATCCACTAGTCATATTATAATGGTTAAGTGTTGTCAACTTATTCAAGTTAACTTAGCCCACCCGCTTGTCCTGTTATGTTGGTTAAGTGTTACTACTTAACCGCAACCACTTGTCTAATTAACTCATTGTATTAGTTAAGTGTTCTCATTAACTTAACCTCACTCTCTAGTCCAGTTTAATCATGTTATAGTGGTTAAACATTTGCTTAACCTTACCCACTCCCGTAGTCAACTTATTGAATTGGTTAAGTGTCCAAATTAACCTAATCATATTACTTAACCCACCCATTTATATCATATTGGTTAAGTGTTCTTATTTACTTAACCCTACCCACTGGTCTAATTACCATGTCACGTTGGTTAAGTATTACTATTCGTATTTCCACATGTCACCCACATGTCACCCACTTAACCCCCCATGTCCCACCACATGTTTATCTGGTTAAGTATTTCTTAATTCATTAAGGTCGTAACCTTATAAAGACCTCTCACATTAGACTGACATTTATGGCAGCTGGATTTGCCGGGCGGGTCCGGGCAGTCTTACACCATAAAAGAGTCTAACCTCGTGTCTTTACAACTGTTACGCTTTTAATTTGGGCCTAGGACCTCTCACATTGGGCTGACATTTGTGACTACCGGATTCGCCGGGCGGTTCTGGGCAGGTTTACGTCACAAACGAGTCCAACCTCGTGTCCTAAGCATTGATTATTACTTATAATCATTTACCCCAATTTGAATTTATTTCCCCTATTCAAATTATCCATTTATTCCTAATTTAACGATGTCCATAATTGACTCAATTATGTCCATCAATTAATGGTATGCAAAATCATACCAATTTTACCACAATTTATCTTAGGCCATTAAAGGCAACTTATCTCAATTTATATTTATCTCTCTTTTAAGGCTATTACATGCCAACTACCCAAAACCTATTTAGGCGTGTTCATATTAGCCCCTTTTCAAGACATAAATTATCATATGTGTTTCAACCACAAATTTCATCTATTTAACATATGCCCAAGTTCTAGATTACATGTCCGTTTTACATATGCCTAATTCATACCAAATTTACATATGTTCAATTCATGCCTGTTTACATGTATGCCAAATTTATATATGCCTAATCTTAGACAATTTTACATATATACCAAGTTTCATGCCTTTTTATACATATATCAAGATTTATAGTTTACATGTTTACAAAGCTATGCCCAATTCACATAGATCAATTTTTAGCCAAATATATGCATCAATATTCTTGCCATATTTTACATAGGTCAAGTTTCATACCAACTACATGTATTCCATGTTTTCATATTATGCCTTCGATTCTACCAAACACATATATCCAACAAGGCAATATCCTAATATTTCCTCCGTATTCAATCGCACGCAAATCGCAGTTTAGAACTAGGTCCGAAATTGACCAAGGTTCATCAAAAGAAAACAAATAGGGGAAAGGTAGAATTTTGCATAATAAATAGATCAGAGAGAAAAACAACATCATGATAGGCATAAAGATTAGAACTTGATGATAACATCATTACGAATCAAGAAAACTGCTGAATAAATCACAAACTTGTCATGAGAATAAAGGTAGACAAGTCTCAAAACTAAAGATTCAAAAAGCAACAGGAATAGATCATACTTAATCCAATTCCACTTTAATTCATGGCCACATTATAATTAAATATTTAAATCAAAAAGCAACTAGAACTTACAGAGAACGGCTAATGAATTAGGGAGTGAATTTGTCGTAGAAAGTTGCAGTGTCATTGATCTATCCTCTTGAATTTGTTGTAGAAGCATTGATCTTTGATTTGATTTGGGTTTGAACGCTTAAGCTTTAATTTGGAGACGGCGGCCATGGCTCAAGAGAGATTCCAGCAGAATTTAGGTGTAAGAATGATTTGTTATGAATTAGGTTAGGTCTAGGTGTTATTTTATAGGTGTAGCAATTCATTTCAGCCATCGGATTAACCCTAAAACCCATCCGGACCATCAAAACTCGTCCCGGGCCTCAAAAATGGGTTCTAGACCACCCCAGGCCGACCTTTACAGGGGGGAGTCGACACTACAGTCGACACAGGGGGGCCAGGTCGACTTGGGTGTCGACACTACAGTCGACACGGGTAGTCTGCCAGAAAGTCTGCTGAAATCTTTTTTTGGCCATATCTTGGTCATACGACTCCGATTTTCGAAAACTCGGACTCTATTTCGCGTATTTTTCCGAGAGGAACGCAATGGTGATGTCCATTTTACCTAATTCCTGATTCTTGAATTAGTTATCCTTATTTTACTATCTTTTCCGTTACATACGCCGTTATCGAACTAATTTTTCTTCTCTTCCATGTATTAATTAATTCTCCTTGTGCATCACCATTATTTACCTATCATAAGCATATTTTCATATATTTTATTTCATTTTTAATTATATTAAAAAAATACGGGGTGTTACACAGAACTTCCAAAGGATGTAATAGCCCACCAAGCTTCTTCGACTCGGCTTTTACTTGTTGGCACACCATGCACTTCGAAATGAACTCTGCCACATCCTTTTTCATCTCAACCCAAAAGAAAATGTGCTTCATATCTCTGTACATCTTATCCCCTCCGGGATGTATAGTCATCTTCGAGTGATGCGCCTCTTCGAGAACTTTCCTTACTAAGTCTCCCACTTGTGGAACACATAGCCTTCCATTGCGCCTTAGCCATCCCTTGTCATCTATGGCATACCTACTGAGGTGACTCGACGTCTCACCCCTAATCAGCTTGTCCATGATTTCGACTATCTGTGGGTCTTCCTTCTGTGAAGTCCCTACTTGATCTAGAAGTGTAGGTATTAACTCAAGAGACGTAAACGTAGCAGTCAATAACTCAACAGCAGGTGTAAAATCAAAGGTTGCTATAAACTCAAGGCTTTTCCTTTCAACAAACAAGGGGCTCAAAGTCAGCCTTTTTCTACTTAGCGCGTCCGCCACCACATTACCCTTGCCAGGGGTATAAGCTATATCAAAGTCATATTACGCCAAGAATTCCATCCATCGCTGTTGTCTCAGATTCAAATCTTTCTATGAGAAGAGGTACTTGAGCGATTTGTGGTCGGTGTACAGCTCGAACCTCTCCCCTAGAAGATAATAGTGCCAAGCTTTTAGTGCAAAGACAATCGCGGCCAACTCCAAGTCATGCGTGGGATAGTTTTTCTCATGAACATTAAGTTGTCTGCCCTTGTAGCATATTACTCTTCCTTCTTGCATTAGGACGGTGCCTAACCCTGTGCCGCACGCATCTGTGTACACGGTAAACATCTTACCTCCATCGGGTAATGCCAAAACTAGAGCTGTGGTGAGGGCTCTCTTAAGTCTCTGAAAAGCAGCGTCACACTCTATGTCCCATGCAAAAGTTAGGTTCTTCTTTGTTAACTTAGTAAGAGGGGCTGAAATCTTGGCGAAGTCCTTAATGAACTTCCTGTAGTAGCCCGCCAAACCGAGAAAGCTCCTCACCTCCGTTGCGTCCTTAGGAATTTTCCAGTCCTGTACCGTAACTACCTTTGCGGGGTCCACGGCTATGCCTTGCTTAGAAACTACATGTCCAAGGAACCGAAGTTCCTTCCTCCAAAAATGGCATTTGGAGAACTTAGCCTTTAACTGGTGTGCTCTAAGCGTTTCCATGACTTCCCTGAGATGTTTAACATGCTCTTCTTCATATTTTGAGAAGATCAAAATATCATCCACGAAAACTACCACAAACTTGTTAAGGAACTCCCGAAACACCCTACTCATCAAATCCACAAAGTATGCGGGTGCATTTGTTAATCCAAACGGCATGACGAGCCATTCGAAGAACCCATCTGGAGTCCTAATCGCAGTTTTGTCAATGCTATCCTCAGCCACTCTAAGCTGATGGAATCCTGTGGCTAGATCGAGTTGGGAGAAAACAGATGCTCCCACAAGCTAGTCAAACAAATCGTCGATTCTTGGTAGTGGGTGCCTGTTCTTCTTTGTCAGCTTGTTTAACTCACGATAATCTATGCATAGACGAAGCGATCCATCCGCCTTAGTAGCGAATACCACCAGAGCACCCCATTCAGAAATGTTTCACCTTATGAAATTTTTCTCAAGCAACTCATTAACTTGTTTACTGAGCTCTCTTCTTTCTCGCGGGGCCATGTGCCTAACGGGCAATGAAACTGGCTTGGCATTATCAACAAGATAAATTCGAAAGTCTATCTCGCGTTTAGGAGGTAACCCCCTCACTTCATCAAAGACATCTGGATATTCTCGGACCACTTTTACAGATTGCAAATTATCATCGGACGAGTCAAGGGATTCAAGATAACACAACATGACCGGACCCTTAGGGCTACAAGAAATTTCAAGGGTATTACCAAGGCGAGTCATGAGCCTCACTACCCTTCGTTCACAATCAAGAATGGCTACATAATTGGATAGCCAATCCATCCTAGGATCAAACCGTATCCCATGAATCCGAGAACATAAGCATTACACGTGAATTCTACGCTTAAGATAGAGATCCTCAAATCCACAAACATCATAGATAAATGGGTTGAGCCCCCAATTGGATTTGAAACTATAACGGGATCCTCAATTAGACTAGCACTTAGGTGCGGATTTTCAACAATATCAGAAGAAATAAAAGTATGCGATGTGCCACAGTCAAATAATGTTCGAACATGAAAGTCAGAAATGTAAACAAGGCTTTCTACGGAAATATTACTACCTCGGTCAAGAGCTGGAGTGGTGTTGAGAGCATGCAACCGCCCTACAGAAGATCCTACTCGCTGGGTCTGCCCTTGCCCCTGCCCTTGCTTCTTAGGGCAATCCCTGCTGATGTGTCCAGTATCTCCACAATGAAAGCATTCACCCAATTTCCTCTTCTTCTTTCTACAGTCTTTAGCTAGATGTCCAGTAATACCACAAAAGTTGCACTTCCTCGTCTCACGTGATTTGTTGTTGCTCTTGTTATTCTTATTATTCTTGTTGTTCCCCTTCTTGAAGTCAGCTTTCTTATTCTGAGTTTCATTAGGCTTAACCTCCTTCTTGCTATTCTTATCTTCCTCATGGAGTAGAGTCATATCCACCAAGCTTTCAAAGGTCGCCCCCATGGGTATATGAGTTAGGGCCAAACTGTGTAGTGGCTCGTTCAATCCTCGAGCAAAGCGTACAGCCTTTTTCTGGGCTGTGTTGACCAAATCCAAACCGAACCGAGCAAGCTGATTAAACTTATTCACGTACTCCCTAACAGACATGCCCCCTTGCTTGAGGGCTAGGAAACTCTCCATCTGAAGGTTCTCTTCTGTTGACGATAAGAATTTAAGCCCAAACCTCTCTCTAAAGTCTTCCCAAGTCTCAACTGGCCTGGTAGCGTTGGTGACTTCCCACCAAAATGCAGCTTCCTCTTCCAGAAACCATGCTGCCAACTGAACTTTCCTATGGTCCTCCATAGCAAAGATAATGAACAAGTCTTTAGTCTCATTTAGCCAGTTTCGTGCCTCAACAAAGGTTTCATTTCCAACGAAGTTCTTGCCGCCTATTGCTTTAAAGTCTTTGCATATTTTGGCAAAGGCGGTACCAGGATGAGGAGGAACCGCAGCCACTAGGGGAGGAGGAGGAGGGATGTCGGTCGTGACCGTGTCGTTGGCCCTGGCTTCTAAGTACCTTCGGAACCATCTAGGCACGGGTATTCCCTCAGGCAGGTTAAGATCGGCCATGCTGAAAAACGAAAAGAAAAGATTCAAACGAGGAAACAAAGGGAAGTGGTAATGGCTTCTTGGGGAATAGCCTTTTTAAACATAAAACTTTTCTAGAAAAATGCTTCTTTATAAATGGTTTTGAAAATAGTTTCAGAAGGTTTTTAAAAACTTTTTGCCCAGCCTGGTAACCTTCTGCTCTGATACCAAATGTAACACCCCACCTCCGCTAGGGTCACTCACAAAGGGAATGCACTAGTTTTGGTGGAGTATTATCTAGGTAAACATACACAGAGATATCACAAGGCAGAATATAAATAAAGCAGCGGTAGAAATTAAAAACCAACTTTTTATTTCTTTCAAGAAAAAAGTGTCAAAACCTCATATATCCAAGGTACAAATTATTCCATTACATCAAGTTCCAAATAAAGAAGCATATTCCCCATAAATAGCAGAAGCAGCCATAGCATAGCCCAAGACCAAACCGTACATGAGCTGTAAGAAAGCAAGCTAAATCCAAGCTTAGAGCTAGTGTTTCCTCCCTGAGAACCTGGGGGGGAGGGAGAAAGGAAAATAGGCGAAAGAAAAAGGGTCAGTCATAAAGACTGGTAAGCCCTAGTGACTTTCAGTATGAAAAGTGGTAAAGGTAACATGATATGTGAAAACTGGAATTAAACATAAGGATGATAACAGAACTGGTAGGATAATTAAGATAACAGGATAAGTCAAGTCTAGCATCGCATATTCGAGATTCGCTGCACCACCTGTACTAGTGTTCTAACCCATGTCAAGTATTAATCGTGAAATGATCCCTTAGCCCAGTGTCATGAAGTGACCCATTACGGGGTCCTACGGTACGATCTACTAATCGATCGGCTCCCTACAAGTCCTAGCTCGTCATGTGTCTATGTCATACAGCCCTATCCTGAAATGTAGTTACCTGTGCTAGGTCCACCATAGGGTGTATCAAGTCCTATGGTGCCAACCACCGACACGAATCAAGCACACACAGTGTAAATCTACAGGTGCCCAATGCCTGCTTTTTCAACTCCGGACTACGTGCGCGACCATAGTCCGCCTGAACCTACAATGGCGCACCTACTCAGCCGTCATTCTGGTCGCTTACAATCAGCCCAGTAATCATGCCCCACCCTGCCTAGTCCCAGGGTATCGTGATACATCTAAGTGGGTTACTGCTGAAAGGACCGCGTAACTAGGGTTTCTAATGGGTTAAGTGTTGTCATTCAAATTCGTGACTTAACCCTATCCAAATCATGTATCAAGTTGGTTAAGTGTGTTCAAGCAGTTCATGACTTAACCCTATCAAATCATCGTGTCAAGTTGGTTAAGTATATTCAAGTGGTTCATGACTTAACCCTATCATGTGGCATTAATTCATTAGTGCACGCCAACCTCTCACATTAGACTAACTGTTGTGGTTACTAGATTTGCCGGGCGGTTCCGGGCAGATTTACACCACAACATAGTCTAACCTCGGGTTTTACGTGTGATATGACCAACTACCCACATTGGATCCTATTGTTTGCGGCCACTGGATTTGCTGGGTTGCTGGGCAGTTCCGGGCAGATTTACATTGCAAACTCAACCCAACCTCGAGTTGGCCATTTTCAAGTTTATCTTATTGTCATGCCCATGTTCAAGTTTTCATGTCTAGATTCATGTCCAGTTTTCAGGTCATGTTTCATGTCAAATTGTGTCAAGTTCATGTCCATATTCAGGTTCAAGTCATAACAACGTTCGTGTTCAAGTTTAAAGCTAATTCATGTTTTACCTAGTCTACCCAAATCATATTCCCATCGTATGTATGCTCGAATCGATACAAATAAATCTAATTAGGGAATAACATAAAAAAAGAATGGGTATAAGGTAGCAAAAGTGATTACTAGCATAGCATAGTATGACTTGAAATAAAAGATTAAGACATTACTGGCATATGGAATATTGGCCTCAAACATAAAGATTCCAATTCTAGCAAAATAAGGTACTAGTCAAAATAACAGTTGTCATAAGGTGATAGTATAGTCATGGTAACGATTGACATAAGGTGATAGCATAGTCATGGTAACGATTAACATAAGGTGATAGTCATAAACCTGTGACTAATAGCATATTCAACATGATAATATGAGGGGTTTCTCTTTTTTATTTTACAACATGAATACGCCCCAAATCAATGTCATAACATATCCAAAAGTCAAGATCCAAGATGAACAAGAATGGATTTAAAACAATCATCATACATAGGTCCAATTTCAATTTACATCATATTCATATTACATTTACAGTTTAAATCTAAAAATAACTGGGGCTTACAGATCGTGGTTCGAGAATTAGAAAAAGAGAGTCGATAGTTGAATCTCTATATGCATAGTCAAGTCCTAATAGAAATCCCCAAATCAGCAATTCCCTTAACGCCGTCTCAATGTAGAAGAAGCAGTCCCCTTCTCAAACTTTTCAACCAGAATTAGAGTAGCATAAGGTCAGAAAGAATTTTGTGTAAAGAGACTGGTGTTAGGGGCTGTATTTATAGGGTCAGGTCAATGAATGTGGACAAAAATGAGGCCAGATACATCAGAGTGAATTTCAAAAGTGGACTCGTCCACCAGGTCGACCCCCAGGTCGACACTATGGTCGACCTGGTCCTGGGTAAGTTGACTACATAGTCGACCCCAAGGTCGACCTAGTCCTGGGCAGGAGTTTTCCCGCCCAGTCCATTCTGAGGTTTGAATTTCGAAATTTGAATTCGATTGAGCTGTTTTGAACTTGAAAACTTTTGAAAACTTCGAAAGGCCATAACTTGGTCATACGGGTTCCGATTTTCGAAAACTCGGACTCGTTTCCAAGTAGAATTAGAGACGAACGCAATGGCGTAACCTGTTTCCCTTGATTCTTATTTTAAAAATTAATTCTGCCCTGATTTATGGTTATTACATGTTATAAAACACGGGTTGTTACAGAACCGTCAGCCGTTGTTGTATATCCAAACAATAAGCTTTACGAAGCATTGATTCCCTTCTCATCCAATCTCTTGGTTGTGTTCATTTTGGTCCTGAACACTTCTTGGTTCTGTGAGTGTTATAGATAATTTAAGCCTTTAAAACTCTCATAGAGCCGACCTAGCTCACACTAACATAAGTTATCGCAACCATTAAGAGTATCCTATATATACCACACTTGTTATTTTCAAGATATGGTCATCATTAAAAAAACGTAGTTTTTAACCTTGTAATACTTCCGTAGGCATGCATTTATATTGTGCACCATAGGAATGGAGTAGGGCTATGTCCAAAAATGCATTACGTCTTGAGTTAGTCATAACTGGTTTGCCTATTGATCCTAGTCTTTGGGATCTCCAGTCGCTAGGATAAGTTTCCGTATAAGATAACTCTTGTTGGTTTAGGCTTTTAAACCCATTCCCCTCGATGCGCAATCAATTTTGTCTCTTGATAAACCTTTAGTAAATGGATCCTCTAGGTTATCATTTGTTCTCACATAATCTATGGAAATAGTTGAGATTAATTGCCTAATTGTTTTATGGCATCTACAAAGTTTTGTGCTTTGCTTAGCGTTGCTTGGTTATCACAGTATGCATATGGCCACACAGGTTTAGGCCAAAAATTCTAAAAAATGACGAAGCCATTCTTCTTCTTCGCCTGCTTTATCTAACGCGATGAACTCTGATTCCATAGTGGATCGAGTTAGGCATGTCTGCTTAGTAGATTTCCATGACACTGCTGACCCTGCTAGGGTAAATACATAACCACTAGTTGATTTTGATTCCTCTGAATCGTATTTATATTTATTGGCTAAATCTATAGACACTACTATTTTGAGTTGGCCCTAGATAGTAACAATTTACAGACTTTAGTCCAAGTTTAACTTTCTTTGGAGACGTAAATGGAACCTTTACCAAGCACCTCCACACTTTGAGGTATTCAAAGCTTGGTTTATGCCCTTTTCATAACTCATACGGAATTGTTCCTGTTTTAATATGAGGAACCTTGTTTAAAATATGATTAGAAATATTTAAGGCCTCCCCCCCCCCCACAAATTCGTTGGCAAGCCATAGGTCAATCACATTCATATCTTTTAATGTTCTATTCTTTTTCTTAGCAACACCATTTTGTTGTGGTGAATATAGGGCTGTTGTTTGATGAATTATTCCATTTTCTGCATAGAATTGTTGAAATGGTGATTCGAATTCTCCACCTCGATTGGATCCCAATATCTAAATCTTTTTATTTAACTGATTTTCTACCTCGGTCTTTGTTGACAATTCAACTATTGCCATCTTTGTTTTAGTAAGAAAATAAAATAAAATTCTTAAGATGTTGGATATCTAGTATACTAAAACAGAGAATTATAAACTCATCACACAAGTTTATAACTTGAATTTCCACTACTCTAGATTCAATATTAGCTAATGATAGTAATCAATATGTTGTAATTAATTTACAACAACTACGTTATACTATTTTAATAAATAGCATAACGTAAAGAATGGAAAGATTATGAAATAACGTATATAAATATACAACATAAAAAAATAACTGAATGATGTCTGAGGCTTGTCGTAACAATTTCCTTAAGAATTTTATTTCAAAATTCTCCCAAGATACAACAGACATATTCCGCACGAGATTGTAATGAGTATGTAACTCTATGATTTTATATTAGATTATTAGAAAAGAGAGAAGGAAGATTGGATTGGAATAAGTTGGTTAGGAAAGTGATCGGTTTTCCTTCTTATTTATAGTTTATCCGCATCCCTTCGAATGGTCGCACCTGTACCTCTTCGTACAATAGCATCTCTTCTGAATGGTCGTGCTCGTACCTTTTCATACAGTCGCATCTCTTTCGAATGGTCTTGGTCATACCTCTTCGTATAGATGAATCTCTTTCGGTGAAAGGAAGTGTCTTTTTGTGAAGTGTCTTTTCGCTGAAATGTGACCGTTTAGCGAAAGGAAGTGTCTTTTCGTGAAGTGTCTTTTCGTGAAGTGTCTTTTCGCTGAGATATGACCATTGGGAAATATGACCATTGGTGAAAGAAAGTGTCTTTTCGTGAAGTGTCCTTTCGTGAAGTGTCTTTTCGCGAAGTGTCTTTTCGTGAAGTGACTTTTTACGAAAAACCATGCTGGTAACAGTTACGTCCTTTCACTGAACAGTTGCACATGTTCGCTTAAATTATGTGTGACAATGGACAAAGTATATTTCATTCAATACTTACGAATTCCAACATGTACATACATACACACATAAGAAAATCCTATTAGCACAGAAACCGATTACATAATGAATAACGCAATATGAATCTCAATCGCTTCTTTGCATGATAATTTTGCAAGTATTTCCAATATGTAATGCCCGTTATCCACCTGCATAAAATAGAAATTATTTCACCATTTAAAAATGTTTTTACATAAAAATCGATTCGATAATCAATTTGAAATCTTTATACCTGTATCACCAACATCAGCTATGCATTACCCTAGAAAAACATCCACTTAAAAAAAATCACGTTTTAAAACTTCTTAAAGGCGGAGTTAGAAACTGAAGTAAAGACTAAATTTTGATCTTTAGTCAGTCTTAGTTTCTTTAAATCGATTAAAGACTAAAATTCAGTCTTTAATTTGAAAATCTAAAGTCTGAATATTTCAATCACTGATCAGCCTTTAGTTAGATACTGATATATTTCGGTCTTTATTTTCCAGTCTTCAAATGATAGTTTTTTTGAAGTGATGCAGGGAAAAATTTGCTGAATCAACATAAAATTTGGTGTCATTTTTCTATATTTTTTTCATTTCTATGTTTGGATTTGTCGCTGTGATTAACTGTTAAACCATTTGAGAAAGTTGCCTAGCGCCCCTATGTTTTTTTATCTATCCAACTCTATAGGTTTCAAGTACACGTTCCCTTTTGTTGAAGATCGTTTAAGATTTTTCTAGAAGTATAACCTGGGTTACTTCAGCGACGTAGCGCCTGATACTCGGAAATTGGCTCGAGTCATTTTTTTGTTCTTTCTTACCCGGTTAAAGGAAGTCGGAATATGAGAGCACTCATCTTGAGATGGGTCTGCTACTTAGTTGCTTTCAACAGTTATCCGCTCTGCACTTGGCCATTCAGCGTTTACTACCACAACAAGAACTTATACATCATAGGTGCATCCTTATCGGTCCTTTCGACTGGGGAAAGGTCCCCTCAATACTCTAACCTTCGCACTAGATATGAACCGAACTTTCTCAAGATGTTTTGAAACAAACTCGATATAGGCGAACAACCAGGTAGACGCCAAAGAGTAACCCTAGTCTAAATAAGGAAGGCCAGTGGTGCTTATCCTGTAAAGTTAGAGGTGATAGATCCAAACTATCGCAAAGAACTGAAATTTTGGCATCAACAAACACCCACCTGTTTTTTTGTTGTTCGATCATACTTTTTTGATGGACTTTTTAGGGCCTTTTATTATACAAAACTAGTGCAAACAAAGGCTGGATAACCATCTATTTTTGTTGAAATGCGATGGTGTAGGGAAATGAACTATTTTATGTAAAGGATGGTTGACTTATCCATGACACCACAATAATCGAAAGCTACTGTGCAGTTAATATTTGTATGCAATCTGTTTGAATTAGAATAATAAGACACATGTTCTACAACATATTCTGCATTTTATTGTTTTACTTTTATCAAACTCAAAATTTTGTTTCCTAGTTCTTGCTTGCAGAATTTCTTATTACATTAACTTTGCTTGCCACCAAGGGGTGGAAAACAGGAATAAACTATATGACGAGATTATTAGTTCTCAAATTTTAATACTTTTGCTCAAACTGAGCTTTCTTTCAAGCCCATATTTACGTTTGGTAATTGGTACGAAGGCTAAATAGCCAGACGTGGTTTTCTTTTAATTGGTTTTTTTACTGTTTCTCGGAACAAGCTATTAAGGCTAAATGTATACTTGGTTAGAATTTACTTATGTAAAGGACTGCTCAAAGTTTAAGGACATACGCTGGATTTTGAAACGCTATGAAGCTCCCTTTTTTCCTTCTTCTAAATAATCTTACTTGTATATTTAGAACTCAAGTAACTGTTTGGTGCCAAATAGCAGAATTTAGTTGGTCAGTAAGAAGGAATTGATCCTAATAGTACACAAATGTATCTTTATTGGGGATGCAATTGAGTCAAACAGTTGGTGATTGAGTAAAACATCACGAATATGCAAATGCAAATATAAAATTTAAAATGCAGGATGCATGGTTGGATTATCTGGATTACAGTTCTAAGTAACAAAGGGACATGGTGGATATACAATGCATGCCACCTATAGAGAATCTAAACACCACTCAAGGTTAGCACAGGTATTGCATATCAATGGAGGGACCTTGTGTACGGCTCTCTATAAAGAACATGCATATACTAAATTGCATGCAAAGCATCACATTGTAATATGATTGCAAACATTACGCATGAAAATAACAGTAATACATGCCACTTAACCAGAATATACTATTTCTATTGCTCTCAAACAGTGATGGTACAGGTGAGTTATTACAAGAAAAAAACTATGGTTGAGATCATATATATATCAAAAACAGTGGTGCATTATCAATGGAAAATGCATTGGTTGATACTGTTACAAATAAAGGGATAAATGACCGACAAGTTCCATCTCACCAATTTATACATCATGCATTCGAGATGAATATAATAACATCTTCAACACAGCCGACGGTCATAAAATCAACGAATAACACTGACAAAATGCACAACATCTATTTCGTACATGGTATGGTTAATTCCTAGCTTCTAAATGTTGAAATGAATGTAGCGATGGTTTTAACATTGCTATGATCAATTTACATCTTATCAATTCGACGTCGGATATAAGCAGGCTTCCAGACCCGATCATTTTTGTGCAAATACATGCTTCATTATGTAACCTTGCCAGTAGCAGCCACTGAAATAATCAAACATGCATATCGTTGCATTCAAAGGGACATAAGGAACCATTCTCAAATTAACGCAGTCACAGTGGCTGACAGAATGATAGAAGAACCATGAGTACACGACATTCGTCTGCACCGTTTGATAGAAGAACCAGGCTCAAATTAATGAATCCACGAACACACTGATAAAATGCACTACATCTACTCCCTACATGGTTTGGTTACTTCTCAGCTTCTTAATGTTGAAACGGGATGCAGTGATGGTTCTATGTTCTAACATTGCTATGATCATTTTACATCTGATTAATTCGATGGTGGATATAAACAGGCTTCCAGACTCGATCATTTTCCTGCAAACACATACTTCATCATGTAACCTTGCCGGCAGCAACCACAAAAAGAATCAAACGTGCAAATCCTAAAAATCAAAGGGACATACGAAACCAGGATCAAATTAATGGAGCCACAGTGGCTGACAGAACGAAAGAAGAACCATGAGTCCATGACATTCGCCTGTACCACTTGTTATAACAGTACGTACTGACAATTATGAAATATTGTGCACTGTTTCAAAATAGAAAGAATTTGTGCTCTGTTGACCTCACAGCACACGAAGAAAATAACGCTTTCTATCTTGTGCAAGAAATCATGCTATTGCACACAATTATCAGATTCTGGTTGTATAAAAAATTATTTTGGTGACCTATTTCTTATATATTTAGCTAAACATGCACACATACACCCATATCGTAGCCCCAACTTATACACTGTGATTGGCTCATCACGCTTGAATTTATCAATTGTCAGTACATCACATACATTCATGTAATTGCTTTTAATGCCTTTCCCAATGTACAAAACTAGCGCAAATGGTGACTGCATACCCATCTGTATGTAGCTCAAGAGCGATGATGTAACTAATTAGAAAATGCAGGGACTAAAATGAGCTGTTTTTTGTAAAGGATGATCATCTAATGTAAAGTGTAAACAATGAGAGACGTATTCTAATACTTTTCTAGTACTGTTGGAGAATAGGAATAAACTATGAAATTAGATTACTGGTTCAAATATTTCTAAAACTTTTGGTCATACTAAGCTTTCTTTAGGGACCATATCTGTAATAACCCGGAAAAATCTGAGCCAATTTAAATTTTTTATTTTGGCAATTTTAATGAATTTTGAATATTTAAAATAGATTATTTTAAATAAAAACGACGAAGATTTCTACATAATGAAGAGTCGCGGTGTATTGGTTTAGCTAGTCGGTGAGAACTTCTCACTCTAACTCTTGTTTTCTAGTTAAAATTATATACTAGGATGCAGACGGTGCTTTGCAGCACCCGATACCCGCCGCCCACAGACCATGGACGACTGGTATGCTTGTTCGATGTGTTGAGTAAAATATTTTAAACAATAAAATTTACATCTTTATCATAATTTTATTAAATATTTTAAATAAAAATATATATTCATGTGTTGGGAATATTCATGTGTTGAAAGAAATACGGATTCATGTGTTGAATAGAATAAATATTCATTTATTGAATAGAATAACGAAGTTATTGAAATATATAAAGCCGTGTTGATTAGTGATGCGCCATAATGACGCGAACGATATTTATATCGATTATATTCGTTTTTATAACGAATATAGAAAAGGAGTGATTTCAAAATATAACGTTTTGAAAATATTATCATTTGTATATCGATGATGTGGAATATTCAATTTTGATTCAAAATTGAATATGAAGTTGAAATCATTTCGAAAACGAATTTAAAACGATTTATAAAATACGTTTTAAAAGGGAATCGATGAAATATATATAATATATATATTATATATATTAAATGGCTTGAATAGAACGTGCCGCACCGCGGTAGTTCGCGAATTTCGACCATTGACTTCAAATTGACGTTACGGGAGATCTGACCGTCGGATTCTCATGAAACCGGAACCGTTAGGTTCATATCGAAAAGAGCTTTCCAATGAAAATTAGAAAATTGAAATCTAACGGTTGAATTTGGAATTATGTCCAAATAAAATTTGGAAAAGGTCGTTGTAAGTGCAGTTCGATGGCCGTTGATGGAAATCGACTGTACAGGCCTTGATAAAATTATTAAAAATATTAATAATTTGTGTAAAATCATAAGAAGTGATTTGTGAAGAATTGGGATGAAAAATTCCACATTTGTAAAGATAAAAATAGATTTTTATCGAAATGAACTAGTTTTGAACTAGAATTAAAATCCAATTATTTTTAAATAAATAAAGTGGATTAGAAATGGTTTTGAAATAAAGTGGAATATTTCGATGTTGGATTTCGTGATTATACAGATATTGTTATGGGAATTTGAAAGATATATTTATATCGTTATTTCCAATGCGATATTTGTTGGTCGTAGAATTTGATATTGAATATAAGCCGATATATTTTCTATTCAGAGCCTTGTATTTAATATCAAATGTTATTTGGGTTTGTCGTGAATGGTGTCTTCATTAACACTGTTCTTAAACCCAGTTGAGAAAAAGATCAAATCTTTCTATTTAGATTTAATGAAGAGTACCAATTAAATAATATTTAATTGGAATTGAATTTAAGTTGGTTTTTGGGTTTATCGTGAGCGGTGTTTTGAATAACACCTGTTCTTTAACTCGATTAACAACGGAAAATGATTTTGGATTTATCGTGAACCGTGTGTTAGATGACATTAGTTCTTTAACCCAGTTAAAGACAGGATATTGATTTTTGAGAAGATTAAAACAAAGTGGAGTTTTAATGAATCTTTAATTTGATTGAAATGAGAATTGATAATTTAAATTATCAAATTTGGAAAGTGATCGAGAATGGAATATCACCAGTTTGCTCCAAGGCGATAGTTAAATCTTTAATTAGATTTGAACGTGAAATGGTAATTAATATTTACCGATAACACCGTGGTGTTAGATATGGAGTATTACCAATTTTGCTCCATGGGATGAATAAGTTGGGATTGTGAAATAAAATAAATAATTACTTCGGTGTGGTTCGCTAATCCCGACTAGTTTGGAAAACCATGATATGGTTTAAAATGATATCCAAAAGAAGATTAAAGAATAAACTTAGAAGAATTTATCTTTGATAAAATTAATGGGAACCTTTCCCTAAGAATGTGAAAATTTGAATAAAAGAATATTATGAAATGGAATGAGGCGTATGTTGTGTTTGTGTAACATGTGTTCATTATATACGCGGGTTATTCAGAAAGGCCGGGTTTATACCCATTCTGAATAACCGATTCGACGATAAGTCGAAGATGAAGATGGTGGTTGAAGGCCGGAAGTCTTCACATCGTTTGGATGATTATTGATGATCTTTATTAGGCTGTACACCCAAGAGGAGGGAATCAGTTGGTGATCGTCCAGACGTACTTGGAGATCGATGGATATGCGAGGAAAGTGCCTCCGGTTTCGTTCAGACCCAGAATGAACTTGTAAATGGACTGTGTGTCTGACATTGGATTTTATTCTGTGTTGATTGATGTCTATTAAATATACATTTGTTTGGCAGCGGAGAATTTATTCTCTTGCTTAACGCCCTTCTTTGAGGCATACGAGCTTAGAGGTTGTATATCGATGGACATCAGTCGCATGGAGTGAATTGCCTGTGTGGCATGCCTAAGTGGAAAATGATCAAGGCTTCTGTTGAAAAGCAAAGTCCTGTGGTTGATGATCAAAGCACAGCCTGTGTGGCGCAGCTTTGTGTATGGCGTTAATTCGCGAGCCTCACACCTCGGTATTAGTCAAAACGGGATAAGGACCCCAGGAGTGCACAACGATTCTTTCTAGCTATGGGTGATGTCAGTGACCTACCAGCCCTGACAATTATATACTTTTACCTGTGTGGTTGTTGGAATGCGAGGCGCCTCGAATATATGGTCGATAACTGGCACTATGTGAGCCGACGTACAGACCATTATATATAGGTCCTATAGGACTGGGAAACGTGTGTTCAGGAATAACTAATCCTCAAAAGTAAGAGAGGACCGGCCTTGGAGGTTCCAAGGGATCGTTGTGTGTGGCCCTGAGGCATTAGCTAGAGTGTCTCGAATCGGAGAGGAGCTTGCCCCTTGCCTCGACTCATGATGGAATCCAATTTCCAATACGTGACTTGCGGTTTTATTTGTGGACCCTAGTATGGTGACATGATAGATGGTACCCATGCCGCCTAGGATTGATATTTATGATTGAAATTATTTTGACACACTTATTGTAATATCAAAATAATGTGTTTTTAAATGTATCAAGCATTCTTTGGCTATTATAAGGTAAAACACTATCCTCCAGCTTGCGTTGCATTGTGTGATGGGACCTGGATCTTATAATATCTTCATTTTTCTTTATTTAGCATTGCGCTATTTGTTTAATGCACTGGTATACTTGGGAGGAAACCCATTCCATGTTATACGGCGTGGTCCCTTGATTTACCGAACTTTAAAATAAAGATTAATAATAGTTTTAGTTCTCACACCAGTCACATGACTGACCTGGAGTTTATTGTTTTAACCTAAACTCTGGGTGCCCCTATTTTCCACACGGGCAGCTAGTAGTTTTGGTTTTGTAGATTTGTATTCATAGGATCCTGATTTACAACTGGAACGATGCTCAGAAAGCTCTGTATCTGTGTATTACTTTCAGTTGTGTTTTGTATTGTTTTTCCGCTGCTATGTATTTAAATGTAATTTAAATCTCTGATATTTGTCGAATGTATATTTATTCATACTCTGTATATTCTTGTATTCTGATGGAATTGTTGTAATAAACAATGAAATGTTCTTCTGTTTGTGTTCTGATTTGTCTTGTCCTCATTGTAATTCGTTCTTTTTCTTCTCTTCGGAGACCGGGGAAGTTCGGGTCGCTTCAATATCTATGTTTTGCAGCGAAGGCTAAATAGCAAGGCTCAGATAATTGAAGTGTTTTGCTTTTAGTTGTTCTATAACTTCTGCTCGGGAATAAGTTTCAGGACCAGACACTAGAGGTGAGCATTATTCGGTTAAACCAAATAAATCAACAAAACCAAATTATTTTGGTTGGTTTGATTCAGTTTTGAATCTAAAATGGTTTGTAATCGGTCTGGAAAATTATTAAGTTCGGTTATTGGTTTAACCAAATTAATTGAACTTTTGCTATATTTTCAAAATTATTGATATTATAATAAATATTTTAGGTTAGTTCAGTTATTTAAGTAAATAATTGTCATCACTTATGTTTCAAAATTGATATTAGAAAGCATAAATAATAATACCCTAATCATATATTTATAATTTATTTCAAATTATAGTGAACATTCCAAACTTAAAGGGTAAAATATTTTAGTTTGGTTTAACCGGATAACCAACCGAACCAACCAAACTTAATTTGGTTGGTTTGGTTTGGTTTTCATTTTTATTGGTTCTAGTTTGGTTTGACAAATTTTATTATCGGATAAACCAAACCAACCACATTCTCATCCTTACCAGACACGCGTTTGGTTAAAATATATTATTAGAGCATCTCCAACAGTTTGGGAACAATTATTACAAATAGGGCAATTACAGGATGTAATCATGTATGCACTCCAATAGAATTCAGCGTATGACGCCTGTTCAACAGGCGCCCTAAAGCAAAAAGTAAGGTGCCCTACTTTTTGCTTCAAATTAAGTATTGTATTGGGTCACGTTGAAGTACTTTACATGTCACCAGTGTAAAAGATATTGTATTGGGCCACATTAAAGTACTTTACATGTCATTCAGATATTGTATTGGGTCACGTTGAAGTACTTTACATGTCACCGGTGCAAATGATATTGTATCGGACCACGTTCAACTGTTTTGATCACCAGTGCTCTAAATTAAGCCACGTTGAAGTACTTTGCATGTCAACAGTCAAAATGAAGGGTATATGGATTTCTAATATCATCATGCATCAACTAATGTTTATATTCAAAAAAAAGAAAAAGAAATATGGGATGCTGTTCAACAGGCGCCTGAAGTCCGAGTGCCTGTTGTACAGGCGCCCCATACCCAGACGCCTATTGAATAGCTGCCCCATCTGATTACGTTTTTGTAATAAAAATGGTTGAATTTTGAACAAATTCAGAAATATATACTCCGTTGAAAGCCATATTCAGTGTAATTATTACATATCTATAATAATAGATCACTGTTGGAGATGCTCTTAAACAAAATGATCAGTCAAAGTTTTATATATCGATAATTCTAAAGGGTCCAAAACCTTATACGAAATTTAAGCCCGAAACAACTGTTGTTAATGTTAGAAAGGCCCCGTCAATTTTGCTAATTCACACATAATCGTACCGTTGAATTTCGGACTTTATAGCATAGTCCAATATATATTGTCCAATATAATTTCTCTAAATATATGGGGACGACTATTTGAACATAAAATTAGACACAAACCACAAGACATGGTGAATATATAAACAGTGCATGCCACTAGTAGAGAACCCACCTAATTAAGAGACCACCAACGATCTGCACAGATATTGAATGTCAATGGGGGGACCAAATGGCTAACTGTTTAATTATGAAGAACATGCACGCACTACTGACGAAGACAAACCACGTTAACATATGATGCTTTCAACCATTACACATGAAAATAACAGTAATACATGACCAAAAAGTTTTTTTTCCTATCGTTGTCTACTGGTGATGGCACTGGAACAGGAGAGTTATAAGAAAAAACTATGGGGAGACTAGAATGTTGTTTTCACCAGAATCGAAGTAGAGAAGGGGCTAGCCTGTAAAGAAAATTCAGTATTATATTGTTCATATTTTATTCATTGTTATACAACTCCTAAAAGCATAAAATTAGCTATAAATAACCCTGGTAATACCATAAGTGAAAGTACCCAACGGACTCATGCATAGACATACTTCGAGTACATTGTGTTTGGCATACTCATTTGCAACAATTTAATGTTATGCTTTGAGACCTGGTTTAAAACTAGCGTGCTTAAACATGATACCTGCAATAAAATTTAGAGGCATTTCATAGTCCGACATTTCCGTAACTATATTCATGAGAAACTATTTTCTTTTTTGTAATGTTTATTTAGAAATAATCATTTAAGCATTATGAGGGGAAGTCAGTCTCACTTTTTTCTTCTGGAAATAATATGGTAAACAAAATCTCATTTATAAGAGCATCTCCAACGGTGGAGCATTCATGCTCTGAATTGGGAATATTTTACATAAATGATTCCCAATAGATGTTGGGGGCCGTAATATTCATCAAAATGATACGTGGTCAATTTAGAATTCTGAATTAGTCCTGCACGCCGATTTCATCGGCTTGTCATGAAGCGCGCCGATTTTTTCGACGTGCGACGACAAAATCGGCGCGCTTCATGACGAACCAATAAATTCGGCGCGGGTTCCCTTAACATTTTAATTTTATTTTTTAGCTATCCTAACTCATACTTTAAAATGACGGAATAAAATTGTTATTATTTTCGTAGAAAACATTTATGTTTAGTAAGACCGAAATAAACTAATTTAGCTTGAGATCTTAATAATAGCTGGTTAATAACATGTACAAATAAAGTATAATGCGATTGATAAACTAAAAAACTAAAACATCATTACTGCATAAATTCGTACAATCATAAAATAAAACACGAGTTCGGACAAGCAAACTTCATAACTAGGTATCGCCATAGTAGTTCTATAAATGATTCATAAGATCTTTTTGTAGCTGGTTATGGATTTGTGCATCTCTAAACATAATCTGACAATTCAAATAAATGTTGAATTCCTCTTCTGTTATTTGTGTTTTTTGTTGGAATACTTCGGGTGCTTGTGAAGCACCTTCGTATCCGTAGTGGCATTGCCCTTCATACATATCTCATTCATCTTTTGTATTCATGTTGTGTAGAACAATGCAGGCAAACATGATTGTAGACATCTTTTTCCTAGACCACAACCAACATGGATTACTTATAATTACAAATCTAGATTGTAAAACACTGAATGCTCGTTCTACATCTTTTCTTTGTCCCTCCTGCATTGCCACAAATTTGGCTTGTTTATGAGTCAATGGATTTGGACATGTTTTGACAATGGTGCTCTATTTCGGGTAAATGTCATCACCTAGGTAATAGCCATGGCTGTAAGTATTTTGGCCCAGGGTAAATGTTAAAGGAGATACCTGGCCTTGAGCAAGATCGTTGAACATACAGAATCTTTCTATAACATTTAAGTCATTATTAGAACTGGGGATTCCGAAGAAAGCATGCCATATCCATAAATCGTATGATGCTACAGCTTCCAAATGATGGTTGATCACCTTTCCTTGTTGTTGTACGTACCTTATAATCCCCTAGGGCAGTTATTCCATTCCCAATTCATACCGTCCAGACTTCCTAACATGCCCGACCTTCCCCTACTTTCGTGCTTCTCTCTGGTTCGCGTTATATCTGCTTTGTTCGAAGACCTTAAGTATTCTTATCCATAGATGTCCACTAATTTCAAGTGTTTCAAGTATCATGCTCTCTTCTATTTGGTATGCATCATCCAATGCATCAGCAGGAGTGACATAAGCTAACATTCTCATAGTGGCCATCATTTTCTGTTCGCTGGATAATCCCTGTGTCTTTGATGCATTTTGTTTGTACTTAAAGTAATCATTGTTACCTTGAATACCCACTAATATCGGAAGAAGTAGATTTCTCCGCATCTGTATTTTCTATGAAACATATCAGGCCCATAAGTGCAGTTGTCATTGAAGTATTCTTGCATCAGAGACCTATTGTATTTTGCTTGATTTCGGTGTATAAACTTCCTTCGAGGAACAGACCCCCTCGAATTGTGGATGACGAACTGTAGGCTTCATGGTATAGATCCTGTATTTCTTGTATTTCTTTTGCTTCCTCTTGAAGGATTACCTCTTCCTCTGAATCGTTATTAAAAGCCATCATGCATTTCATAAAATAGGAATCCATTTTTGTTTGTGAATATGTTTGGATATGAGATATGGTTTGCAATGTTGTTGTTGTATATAAGGTATGAGGTCTTGGTTATTGGGTAGCTTTATTGATTTTTGTGGTCCTTTATTAATTTGCGTGCATCTTTATTGGGTGGAGTGTGAATTGTGTAGAGTTCTTCTTTATCGGTTGGAGTGTGCATTGTGTTGATATGTAAGTAAATGCAGTGCTCTTTTATTGGAAAAAGTCCTCCTTTATTGGTATGACTGCTCCTTTATTGGACAGAGGGATCCCTTATTGGACAGAGTGATCCTTTATTTGTATGAATGCTCCTTTATTAGACAGAGTGCTCCTTTATTAGACAAGTTGCTCCTTTATTGGTATAAGTGCTCCTTTATTGGTACTTGTGTAGGTTCGGTTTGTAGTGTGCAGGATCGTCCCCGAAATATAGCCAAAGAATTTAACAACTAGGGTCATCCACGTAATATAGCCAAGGAATTTAACAAGTATGGTCGTCCACGTAATATAGACAAGGAATTTAAAAGGTAGGGTCGTCCCTAATAAATAGTGGTTGCAATATACAGTGGTACAGTTAAAAGCATACATGACAAAGTGGTTAATGTATCCACTGTCGAGCCTAATCCGAGCACTAGTGGTATGTCTTGTCATTCGGCTGGCAAATGCTTTGGAAATCGCAACCCGTAAAGAAAAGTGGAAACAATGACGCTAGCGGTCGTCCCTTATTTTTAAACTAAAAAGGATCGTAAGCTATCATGATTTAAAAATGAGCCGAAAATAAAGGGACATCCCCTGAATAGCATCGAAGATGAGTCGAGCGGATAGGGTCGTCCAGTTTCTTTAAACTGATATATTTTTTATACTCGAAAGGAAAAATTGAAAAGAATAATTAAATTATTCAAAATTTGAAAGTTTAATTTATAAATTATATATTAACGAGCTCGTAATGTCGTGGTAGTTCATAACTATACGTTTTGAACTTTAATTATACGTACATGGTTCGAAATACATCAGAATTCTTCGAAACTAAAACCATCATGATCTAATTGATTATGGAATGCCAATGGAAAAGAAATAGCGGATTTTCGTGTTGTAGATTTCTAGTAATGTTAAACCATAAATCTCAAAAGGTCACTATAAAATCGTTTGTGAAATTTATATTAAATTATGACATAAATTTATAACTGGGTTTTAACATAAATTTATAACTAAGTTATAAAATAAATTTTAACTGGGTTATGACTTGCTCGACATGATTAAGTTAGATTTGGAAAACTGGTATATGTTATATGTAAAATACGGATGAATAAGGTTCAAGTTTAAACAATTATATATAAATATAGTTAAAACTAGCTACCCACAAAGCGGTAGATCGTATTTGGATGTTCGAACTTCAGTTAAGTATATATATCTCAATTTAAGGTCGAAATCATTGAAACAAGAATCGTCAGGACCAGCTGCGTAATAGTTTTCTACTGGAAGAGAAAATTATGGAATTCGTCTAATACAATTTGATTTATGTCAAAATCAAATTTCCAAAAAACAACACTATAATCATTATTAAATATAGTTAACTAATTAGACAAATAATTACTAAAAGGGTCCATTACACAAAACATCATAAATATAATTGTCAACATGAATAAACATAGCATGCAGATAATAAAGTGTAGTACAACATGCAACAACGTGACATAAGAACATGAGCAAACATGAAAAAATAACATGATGTCTAGTAAATTAACCAAACACATATATACATCATGATAACCATAAACAAAATATCATCATCACGATCCTCATGAAAGTCATCCTAAATCCGCATCATCGTCATCATCCTGCTCAGACTCCTTACCATCCTCTTCCATGTCATCCTCACTATAATACGGAATAAGCCCGTCATCGTCATTACCCCATCCCGGTCCACCATCACCACCTAATCCTTCAGTACCACCTGATCCTCTAACACCACCTATTCCTCCACCCCCTCCCGGTCCACCAGCACCACCTTATCCTCCAATAGTACATGATCCTCCAACGGTACCTGATGCTTCTTTATCACCACCACCCCTACTACCACTAGTCGGGCCAATAAGTCATCAGTCTGGGCCTATAATCCCTGAAATATCGCATGGTGATCCTGATATAACGACTAAGAATGTAGCAGGGCCATCTCCTGAGTATTGGTAATATGTCGCCTATGCAGGTCTAGCCTGGGTGCAAACTGCAAACATAGAACATATAAACTCAGTATCTGTAACTTAGAACATATAAGGTAATAAATTCACAAGTACGAATATTAGCTCATGTGTCGGATATAATCCAGCTGTAGTGATACCGACTACCATGTGATTAGGTGGGTAAATAATAGGCAGGGATAGCTGTGTACCGCTAAGATCAAATGCCTAAAATGTGTCGGCTAGAGCAAAATCCATAGACTGGTCGGAGTACTATAAAGGGGTCAGGTCAAAAGTAAATAGTGGAGGATGAACTCTACCGGTAGCCAATTGGGGACCAATGTGATCAGAGTTCACACCCCGCATATAATCTGGCAACATGTACCACCGAGGAGCAACTCGATGCCAATAGTGTCAAAATATGCCCCAAGTAACAAAAAATCATGCGTAGCAACCCATCTTGCCTGTCTCAGACCCTGTATGTACTATCTCCCCATAGAACGAGGCGACCCGAACATATCATCGGGATGAAGTGGATTTCCGAGTACGCACAACTCACCGGGCCCCTGATAGTAATAGAGATCTCCCAAGTACCAAATAGGAGGGTGGACCGGTGGGAGCAAGACGACACGACACATAGATAAACGGCTTTCTATAACTTATAGGTGGGCATTAGGTAGCGGGCCACCTGCTGATAGTAACATCTAATAAGAAGTCCATTGTAACAACCCAGAAAATCTGAACCAATTTAAAATTTTTATTTTGGTAATTTTAGTGAATTTTGGATATTTAAAATGAATTATTGTAAATAATAACGATGAGAAATTTATTTTGAATAGAATTAGAACATATATATTTATTTGAATCGACGTTAGAATATAAATATTTATTTTTAATTATAAAAGGAATTGAAAATGGCGCGATATTTTGAAAATTCGATTTCAAATGAATGCACGAGATTCAAAATAAACCGGATTTTAACGAAACCAAAAATATTAGAATCTATATGGAAATATCTTTCCAATGAATCCGAAAAATTGAAATTTCATAGCGGGGATAAAAAGTTATGCCCAGTTGAAAATTCAGAATAGTCGCTATGGAATTTTGGCCCTCAAAAATGGAAATTTTGCAAGCGACCTCCGTTTTCGACAAAACCACTTTTGTTTGATCCGGTGTGTCAAGTTATTTCTAGATTCCAAAATTCATTTCTTTTCGAATAAAAATGTGAGCATGGCAAAGTAAAACGTGTTTTGACAGTTTCAATCAATTTCGATCGACCAGAAAATGGCCATTTTTCAAACAGTCTCCAAATTTGACGGAATTAGTTTTGTTAGGACCATATCATCAATAGGTAGCTAGAAAATATTTTTTAGGAATTTTTAGAGTCCGTATGTGTCCCCGGTAAATTGAAATGTGCGTTCAAATTGAATATATAGATTTAAATCTCGAATTTAACGGAAACTGGTCATATCAGCCGAATTGGCTTGCGAAACAAATCCCATTGTGTTCGTAATGGGGGTATTTAGCTAGGGACGACAGGTGGTGGGTCTTGTTTGGAGTTTGAATTTAAAGGTTACCTTTTTGAAAATAAAATAAAATAAATAAAATAAATAAACCCACCCCCTCTCTCCATACTCTCTCTCAGCCCTCTCCCCCCTCCCCCCGGTTCACTTCTTCAAATCGATTAAAATAAAAAAAGAGAAAAAGGAAAAGGAGGGTCGCGCGTGCAGCCGCCTCCACCGCTGCCGCGCCGTCGTAGGTGTGGGCCACCGCGCCCTCCCCCTAGCCTTCTCCCTCCTCGCGTGAGCCCCTCCCCCTCTTTCCCCCATACCCTATAAAGCCTCCGTCACTAAGCCGCTGCTCCGACCGCCGAGGGGCCCAGCCGCCACCTCCGACCAACGAGCTTCGGCGCCGCTCCTCTCAACCCCCTCCTCCGACTGACAGGCCGTCGTTCCTCCCCATTCTCCCGATTCCAGCTGTAAGATTTTTTTGCTTAGTTTAATTAATTTAAAAATCAGATTTTTATTTATTTAAAAGATTCGATTTTTACATGATATTCATTTGAATAATGGTTCGATTTTTATATGAGACTCATATGAATAAAGATTCGATTTTTACATGATATTCATATGAATAAAGGTTCGATTTTTATATGATATTCATATGGATAAAAGTTTGATTTTTAAATAGTAGAGATTATAAAAATACAATTTTTATATATGAAGTGACAATATAAAAATGTGGTTTTTATCATATATGTAGCAAAGTAAAAATACGATTTTTATCATAGTAAAGATTTTATTTTTATCATAGTAAAGATTATATTTTTTATCATAGTAAAGGCGATATTTTTAACTATAGAAAGTTTGATATTTTTATATATAGGAAGGAAATATTTTAACTATAGAAAGTCGATATTTTTATACATAGAAAGGCGAGATTTTTATATATGTTGTAGCGAAATAAAAATTCGATCTTTATATAAGAAGTAAAAATATAAAAATATAATTTTTATAACGAAGAAGCGTTGTAAAAATATATGAGGTAGAAATAAAAATATAATTTTTATTTATTGGAATCAAGCCATAAAAATATGATTTTTTTTATATAAACATCATATTAAAAATGTGATTTTTATTTATGAACAACGGGGAAAGATGGAGTTGTAATATCTGATAAATCGAAACCATCGTCCAATATAGAATGGCGGAGTGGATCCCAAAGGTGAGAACTCTTCACTTTTATTTTATTTTCTAGTTTCAAGTATATACTAGGATGCAGACGGTGCTTAGCAGCACCCGACACCCGTCGTCCACAGACCATGGATGACTTGTTTGTTTGATTGTATGTTGTTGTGAAAATTGATTGTGTAATGTGGAATAGAATAAAATATTTAATAGTTAAAAATATTTTATAGTTAAAAATATACCTTTTAACGTGTATATGAATAAAATAAATATTTATAAACAAACTGTATGATTTGTTTATGTACACATATTTGGCTGATATTAACTGGGACGATAAACTTTACACATCGCCTAACTGCACAAATAAAATTCGTTATTTATTGATTGAAACCCCACACGGGTATTGGGATGATATATGACATACACTAGTCCCAATAATTAACTATATGTCGATCGATTGATTGACAGGCTGTATGAGCGTTGAATATTTATTTTAATGCTTTTACCGTTGAAGAATGCACTCTGTATGTTGTATGAATTTTTAATGATTGTTTATCGTTATTATTGTATACATGTGATGTTGAAATCCATATAAATAAAAGTATATGGTAATTGACTGAGTCTGATTCCAGTTCAGAATTATCGAATATTTTAAAATAATATTCAGAAAACAGTGAATGGTAAAGTCGTGTCAAGTAGTTAAACGCCATTTTAACACGAACGGAAATTTGGTCAATTTTATTCATTTTATTCATTTTATTCATTTTATAATGAATATCGAAAAGGGATTTCAAAATCTAGTATTTTGAAATGAATTTGAAATTCGAATTAAATTGAATGGAAATTGAATTGAAATCGAATAGAATTGAAATCGATTGAAATGAATATAAATTGAACTGAAATCAAATAGAATTGAAATCGACTGAATTGAATATGAAGTTGAAACTATTTGGAAAACGAATTTAAAAAGATTTATAAAACACGTTATAAATGTAAATCGATGAAATATATATTATATATAAAATAATGGCCTGAATAGAACGTGCCGTGCTGTGGCAGTTCGCGAATTTCGACCATTGACTTCAAACGGACATTACGGGAGATCCGACCGTCGGATTCTCCTAAAACAAGAACCGTTGGGTTCGATCCAAAAGAGCTTTCCAATGAATATGAGAGGTTTGAAATCTAATGGTTGGATTTGGAATTATGTCCAAATCAAATTTGGAAAAGGTCGTTGTAAGTGCAGTTCGATGGCCGTTTGTGGAAATCAACTGTACAGGCCTTGATAAAATTATTATAAATATCAATAATTTGTGTAAAATCATAATAAATGATTTGGAAATGATTGGGATGAAAAATTCCATATTTGACAAGATAAAAATATATTTTTATCGAAATGAACTAGTTTTGAAATAGAATAATAAATAAATTGGATTTGAAATGGTTTTAAAAATAACCTGGATTTCCAATTTATGAATTAGAACGGATTTGAATCGAAATTATCTTCAGAATATTTCGATATTGGATTTTGTGATTATACGGATATTGTGGAGGAATTTGGAAGATATATATATATATCGTTATCCAATACAATATTTGTTGGTTTCAGAATTTTATATTGAATATAAGCTGATGTATTTTCCATTCTGAGCCTTGTATTTAATATCAAATAGGATTTTGGGTTTGTCGTGAATGGTATCTTTAATAATATTGTTTTTAAACAGAATGTAGTTAAGAAAATTAGAAACTGACTGGAGATTAGTTAAGTTGAATGGTTTCCTGGGTATTGATCTGATGTTGGTTTCATCCTTCGGGATTAATACTTAGGGAATTGTTCTCTTACTAATTTACGGTTAGAGGCTGATTGGATTTTGGGTTTGTTGTGAACTTTGTTTTCAACGACATTCATTCTTTAACCCAATTTATAGTGAAATAAGATTTGAAATTTATAAATCTTTTTATTAAGATTTAACGGGAATTTTTCAAAGTAAAGTTTTCCAATTTAATATATTTAATTGGAATTGAATTGAAATGGGTCTTTGGGTTTATCATTAATGGTGTTTTAATAAACACTGGTTCTTTAACCCGATTAACAATGGAGTTAACAGAATCATAAACTAACTGGAGATTAGTTAAGTTGAATGGTTTCCTGGGTATTGATATGATGTTGGTTTCGGCCTTAGGGGTTAATACTTAGGGGATTGTTCACTTGCAAATTTACGGTTAGAGGCCGATGGAATGGAATATGCTTTGGGTTTATCGTGAACTGCGTTTTAAGTGACGTTGGTTCTTTAATCCAGTTAAAGACAGGATATGGTTTGAATTGACATCCAAAGGGAAGATTAAAGAATGAGTTTAAAAGAATTTATCTTTGATAAAATTAATGGGAACCTTTCCCAAAGTATGTGAATATTTGAATAAAAGAATATTCAGAATTGGAATGAGGCGCATGTTGTGTCTTTATAGAACTTGTCTTTATAGAACTTGTTTATTATATACGCGAGTTATTCGGAAAGGCCAGGTTTATACCCATTCTGAAAAAACGGATTCGACGATGTGTCGACGATAAAGACTGTGGTTGAAGACCAGAGGTCTTCACCTCGTTTGGATGATTACTGATGTCTTGATTGGGCTGTACACCCAAGCCAAGGTAATAAGTGGTGATCGTCCAGATGTACTTGGAGATCGACGGATATGCGAGGACCTCTCCCCTGTATTGAACATATATGGGAGGAATAAGGTGCCTCCAGTTTCGTTTAGACCCAGAACGGACTTATAAATGGATTGTGTGTCTGACATTGGATTTTATTCTATGTTGATTGATTTCTATTAAATATATACCTTTTTGACGACAGAGAATTTATTCTCTTTTTAACGCCCTTCTCTGAGACGTACGAGCTCAGAGGTTATATATTGATAGATATCAGTCGCATGTCATGAATTGCATGTGTGGCAAGCTGAGTTGCAGTGAACAAGGCTTTTGTTGAAAAGTAGAGTCTTGTGGTTGATGATCAAAGCACGACCTTTGTGGCGTAGCTTTGAGTATAGCATTGACTCACGAGCCTCACACCTCGGTATGAGTTAAAAACGGGATAAGGACCGCTGGGAGTACACAACGTTTCTTTCTAGTTATAGGTGGTGTCAGCGTTTTACTAGTCCTGACATCGTTGATTATTGTACCTTTGTGGATGTTGGAATGCGAGGCGCCTCGGATATAGGTCCGATAGGACCGGGAAACGTGTGTTCAGGAATAACCAATCCTCAAACATAATAGAGGACCAACCTAGCCAATTCCAAGGTCTACCTAGAGTGTGTAGTCCTGGGGCGTTTGCTAGATTATCTCGAAGCGTTGAGGAGCTTGCCCCTGGCATCGACTCATGATGGAAATCCAATTTCCAATATGTGATATTTCGGCTTTATTTGTAGAGCCTAGTATGGCGACAAAGTGGGATGGGGCACTATGATGTCTATGATTGATACATTTATATTTGAAGTTGTTTTCATAGACTTTACACTATAATGTTATCAAATGATTTGTTTTAAACGTATCAAGCATTATTTAGCTATTATAAGGTAAAACCCTATCCTCCGGCTTGCGTTGCATTATGTGATGGGACCTGGGTCTTATAATAGCTACATTTTTCCAAAAAGCATTGCGTTGTTTATTCTATGCACTTGTATTCTCGGGAGGGGACCCGTTCCGTGTTATACGGTGTGGTCCCTTGAATTACTCTCTTTCAAAGTAAAGTTTTACATAACTATTTTAGTTCTCACACCAGTCACATGACTGACCTGGAGTTTATTGTTTTAACCTAAATTCTAGGTGCCTCTATTTTCCACAAGGGTAGCAAGCAGTTTTGGTTTTGCAGATTTATATTCACAGGATCCTGATTTACAGCTGGAATGATATTCGGAAAGCTCTGTATCCGTTTATCTCTTTCAATTGTGTATTGTATTATTTTTCCGCTACTATGTAATGTATTGTAATTTCTGATATTTTTCTGATGTATAATATTTATTCATACTCTGTATATTCTTGTATTCTGATGGAACTGTTGTAATAAGAAATGAAATGTTCTTCTGTTTGTGTTTTGATTCGTCTTGTTCTCAAGGCAATCCATTCTTCCTTTTCTCCTCGGAGACCGGGAAGGTTACGGGTTGTTACAGTGGTATCAGAGCTCTGGTTTACAGAGCTCGAGAACAAGACACATTAGAACCATATGAAAGAATTCATCAGAGATTGGATTAGTAATATCCAATGAGAATGACTCATTAGAGATAGGATCAGTAGTATCCTAGAACAAGTGTGAAGAGTAGTGTTTTTAAAATAAAATTGAAAACAATTTTTGTTTTCAAAATTTAAACGTTATTCAACGTATTTGAATATTTATTTATATTGAATTTGGACAATCCAATATATAAAGATTTTGCATATACGCCTTGCAAACATATATTCGAAGTTTTAATATAATGGATAGATATAGAATCACACTCTAATCGCCCGGGCATGGTTTTGATGATAGCGATCGCATCATCAGCATCTATGTTCGAGTTTCGAAAGTGGGTTATCTATATATTTCCAATTGACTGGTGTGAGAACCAAAACTCGATAGGGTTACTTGTTGTGAATTAGCATCAAAAACATGATTTTCTGTGTATGTATCAAAAATTTGATTTTGAAACGTTAATTCACTAATTGATTGATAGTTATGTTGTATGGTTATTTATTTAAACCAGCATATGAAAGAACGGTAAATTTAGGCCAAGCTGAATCAAATATTGAACTATATTGCAAATTGCTTGAAATGCATGCATGTACATATATATGTGGGAACAGGTCATTGCAAGGAGGCTAGAATAGAGGAATAAAATTGTTTGCCCGACAAATAGGTACATATTCACTAATTTGTTGGGTTTGGATGATTTTATGAGCCGCTTGGCTATTTCTTTTTCCTTTTGGATTGGAGAGTCCTGTATGGCAATTTTGGGATTTTCCCGGTGCTCCCATACAGGGGAGGTTATGGCGAAATTTTTCGAAAATTTAGGGTGTTAGCCAAATTTTTGAAAAATTTGAAAAGTTCTTAGAAACTGAAAAGTTGAAGAACTTAAGCCATAATGAAAATAATGAAAGTTGAGTTGGTTTGTAAAAAACTTTCAGCTTCGTTCCTTTTCGAGGACGAAAAGATCTTAAGTGGGGGAGATTGTAACAACCCGGAAAATCTGAACCAATTGAAGTTTGTTATTTTGGCAATTTTAGTGAATTTTGGATATTTAAAATGAATTATTGTAAATAATAACGACGATAAATTTATTTTGAATAGAATTAGAACATATATATTTATTTGAATCGACGTTAGAATATAAATATTTATTTTTAATTATAAAAGGAATTCAAAATGGCGCGGTAGTTTGAAAATTCGATTTCAAATTTCAAATGAATGCACAGGATTCGGAATAAACCGGATTTTAGTGAAACCAAAAATATTAGATTCTATTTGGAAATATCTTTCCAACGAATCCAAAAAATTGAAATTTCATAGTGGGATAAAAAGTTAGACCCAGTTGAAAATTCAGAATAGTCGCTATGAAATTTTGACCCTTAAAAATGGAAATTTTGCAAACTACCTCCATTTTTGACAAAACCACTTTTGTTGGATCCGGGATGTCAAGTTATTCCTAGATTCCAAAATTCATTGTTTTTCGAATCAAAATGTGAGCGTGGTGATGTAAAACGTGTTTTGACAGTTTCAGTCAATTTGGTTCGACTAGAAAATGGCCATTTTTCAAACAGTCTCCAAATTTGACGAAATTAGTTTTGATAGCACTGTATCGTCAATACGAAGCTAGAAAATATTTTTTGGGAATTTTTAAAGTCCGTATGTGGCCCCGGTAAATTGAAATGTGCGTTCAAATTGAATATATAGATTTAAATTTCAAATTTAAAGGAAACTGATCATAACAGCCGAATTGTTTTGTGAAGCATATCCCATAGTGTTCGGAATGGGGGTAATTAGCTAGGGACGACAGGCGATGGATCTCGTTTGGAGTTCGAATTTAAAGGTTACCTTTTTGAAAATAAAATAAAATAATTAAATATACCCTCCCCCTCTCTCCATACTCTCTCTCAGCCCCCCGGTCTACTTCTTCAAATCGATTAAAAAAAGAGAAAAAGGAAAAGGAGGGCCGCGCGTGCAGCCGCCTCCACCCGCGGGTGTGGGCCACCGCGCCCTCCCCCTAGCCTTCACCCTCCTCGCGTGAGCCCCTCCCCCTCTTTCACCCAAACCCTAGAAAGCCTCTGTCACCAAGCCACTGCTTCGACCGCCGAAGGCCCCAGCCGCCACCTCCGACCCACCGAGCTCCGGCGCCACTCCTCTCACCTCCTCCTCCGACTGAAAGGCCATCGTTCCTCCCCATTCTCCCGATTCCAGCTGTAAGATTTTTTTTTGTTTAGTTTAATTATTTTAAAAATCTGATTTTATTTATTTAAAAGATTCGATTTTTACATGATATTCATATGAATAAAGATTCGATTTTTATATGAGATTCATATAAATAAAGATTCGATTTTTACATGATATTCATATGAATAAAGGTTTGATTTTTATATGATACTCATATGGATAGAAGTTTGATTTTTATATGGGTAGAACTATATTGAAAATATGATTTTTATATAGTAGAGATTATAAAAATACGATTTTTATATATGAAGTGACAATATAAAAATGTGGTTTTTATCATATATGTAGCAAAGTAAAAATATGATTTTTATCATAGTAAGGATTATATTTTTATCATAATAATGATTATATTTTTATCATAGTAAAGATTATATTTTTTATCATAGTAAATGCGATATCTTTAGCTATAGAAAGTTCAATATTTTTATATATAGGAAGGCAATATTTTTACTATAGAAAGTCGATATTTTTATATATAGAAAGGCCGGATTTTTATATATGTTGTAGCGAAATAAAAATTCGATCTTTATATAAGAAGTAGAAATATAAAAATATAATTTTTATAACGAAGAAGCGTTGTAAAAATATATGAAGTAGAAATAAAAATATAATTTTTAATTATTGGAATTAAGCGATAAAAATATGATTTTGTATATAAACATCATATTAAAAATGTGATTTTTATTTATGAACAACAGGCAAAGATGGAGTTGGAATGTCGGATAAATCCAAACCATCGTCCAATATAAAATGGCGGAGTGGACCCCAAAGGTTAGAACTCCTCACTTTTATTTTATTTTCTAGTTTTAAGTATATACTAGGATGCAGATGGTGCTTAGCAGCACCCGACACCCGTCATCCACAGACCATGGACGACTTGTTTGTTTGATTGTATGTTGTTGTGAAAATTGATTGTGTGATGTGGAATGGAATAAAATATTTTATAGTTAAAAATATAACTTTTAACGTTTATATGAATAAAATAAATATTTATAAATAAATCGGACAATTTTTTTATGTACACATATTTGGTTTATATTGATTGGGACGATAAATTTTACACATTGCCCAACTACACAAATAAAATTCGGTATTTATTGATTGAAAGCCCACACGGGTATTGGGATGATATATGACATACACTAGTCCCAATAATTAGTTGTATGTCGATCGATTGATTGACAGGCTGTATGAGCGTTGAATATTTATTTTAATGCTTATACGGTTGTAGAATGCACTCTGGATGTTGTATGAATTTTTAATGATTGTTTATCATTATTATTGTATACATGTGATGTTGAAATTCATGTAAATAAAATTATATGGTAATTGACTGAGTCTGATTCCAGTTCAAAATTATCGAATATTTTAAAATAATATTCAGAAAACAGTGAAAGATAAAGCCGTGTAAAGTAGTTAAACGCCATTTTAACACGAACGGAAATTTGGTCGATTTTATTCATTTTATAATGAATATCAAAAAGGGATTTCAAAATCTGATGTTTTGAAATGAATTTGAAATTCGAATTAAATTGAATGGAAATTGAATTGAAATCGAATAGAATTGAAATCGATTGAAATGAATATAAATTGAATTGAAATCGAATTGAATTGAAATCGATTGAATTGAATATGAAGTTGAAACTGTTTGTAAAACGAATTTAAAACAATTTATAAAATACGTTACAAATTGAAATCGACGAAATATACATTATACATACTATATATATAATATAATGGCCTGAATAGAATGCGTCGCGCTGCGGCAGTTTGCGAATTTCGACCATTGACTTCAAATGGACATTACGGGAGATCCGGCCGTCGGATTCTCCTAAAACTAGAACCGTTGGGTTCGTATCGAAAAGACCTTTCCAATGAATATGAGAAGTTTGAAATCTAATGGATGGATTTGGAATTATGTCCAAATCAAATTTGGAAAAGGTAGTTGTAAGTGCAGTTCGATGGCCGTTTATGGAAATCAACAGTATAGGCCTTGATAAAATTAGTAAAATTATCAATAATTTGTGTAAAATAGTAATAAATGATTTGGAAAGAATTGGGATGAAAAATTCCATATTTGACAAGATAAAAATATATTTTTATCGAAATGAACTAGTTTTGAAATAGAATAATAAATAAATTGGATTTGAAATGGTTTTAAAAATAACCAGGATTTCCAATATATGAATTGGAATGGATTTGAATCCAAAATTATCTTCAGAATATTTCGATATTGGATTTTATGATTATACCGATATTGTGGAGGAATTTGGAAGATATATATCGTTATCCAATACAATATTTGTTGGTTTCAGAATTTGATATTGAATATAAGCCGAAATATTTTCCATTCAGAGCCTTGTATTAATATCAAATTGGATTTTGGGTTTGTCATGAATGGTATCTTTAATAATACTATTTTGAACCGAATGTAGTTAAGAAAATTAGATACTGACTGGAGATTAGTTTAGTTGAATGGTTTCCTGGGTATTGATCTGATGTTGGTTTCGACCTTCGGGGTTAATACTTAGGGAATTGTTCTCTTACTAATTTACGGTTAGAGGCTGATTGGATTTTTGGTTTTTTGTGAACTGTGTTTTTAATGACATTTGTTCTTTAACCCGATTTACAGGTAAATAAGATTTGAAATTTATAAATCTTTTTATTAAGATTTAAAGGGAATTTTCCAAAGTATAGTTTTCCAATTTAATATATTTAATTGGAATTGAATTGAAATGGGTCTTTGGGTTTATCATGAACGGTGTTTTAAATAACACTGGTTCTTTAACCCGATTAACAATGGAGTTAACAGAATCATAAACTAACTGGAGATTAGTTAAGTTGAATGGTTTCCTGGGTATTGATCTGATGTTGGTTTCGGCCTTCGGGGTTAATACTTAGGGGATTGTTCACTTGCTAATTTACAGTTAGAGACTGATGAAATGGAATATGCTTTAGGTTTATCGTGAACTGTGTTTTAAGTGACATTGGTTCTTTGACCGAGTTAAAGAAAGGATATGGTTTGAATTGACATCCAAAGGGAAGATTAAAGAATAAATTTAAAAGAATTTATCTTTGATAAAATTAATGGGAACCTTCACCAAAGTATGTGAATATTTGAATAAAAGAATATTTAGAATTTGAATGATGTGTATGTTGTGTCTTTATAGCACTTGTTTATTGTATGCGCGAGTTATTCGAAAAGGACGGGTTTATACCCGTTCTGAAAAACGGATTCAATGATGTGTCGACGATGAAGACGATGGTTGAAGACCAGGTTTATAACCGTAGGTCTTCACATCATTTGGATGATTACTGATGTCTTGATTGGGCTATACACCCAAGCCGAGGTAATAAGTGGTGATCGTCCAGACGCACTTGGAGATCGACGGATATGCGAGGACCTCTCCCCTGTATTGGACAAATGGGGGAGGAATAAGGTGCCTCTAGTTTCGTTCAGACCCAGAACGGACTTATAAATGGATTGTGTGTCTGACATTGGAATTTATTCTATGCTGATGGATTTCTATTAAATATATATCTATTTGGCGGTGGAGAATTTATTCTCTTGCTTAACACCTTTCTTTGAGAAGTAGGAGCTCAGTGGTTATATATCGATAAATATTAGTCGCATGGCATGAATTGACTGTGTGGCATGCTGAGATGTAGTGATCAAGGCTTTTGTTGAAAGGCAGAGTCTTGTAGTTGATGATCAAAGCACGACCTTTGTGGCGTAGCTTTGTGTATAGCGTTGGTTCGCGAGCCTCACACCTCGGTATAAGTTAAAAACGGGATAAGGACCACTGGGAGAACACGATGTTTCTTTCTAGGTATGAGTCGTGTCAGTGTTTTACCTGCCCTGACATCGTTGATTATTATACCTTTGTGGATGTTGGAATGCGAGGTGCCTCGAATATAGGTCCGATAGGACCGGGAAACGTGTGTTCAGGAATAACTAATCCTCAAACGTAATGGAGGACCGGCCCAGCCGATTCCAAGGGCTACCCAGAGTGTGTAGTCCTAGGGCATTTGCTAGAGTGTCTCGAAATGGTGAGGAGCTTGCCCCTGGCCTCGACTCATGACGGAAATCCAATTTCCAATACGTGATATTTCAGTTTTATTTGTAGAGCCTAGTATGGCGACATAGTGGGATGGGGCACTATGATGTCTATGATTGATACATTTATATTTGAAGTTGTTTTCATACACTTTACACTATAATGGTATCAAATGATTTGTTTTAAACGTATCAAGCATTATATAGCTATTATAAGGTAAAACTCTATCCTCCGCCTTACGTTGCATTTTGTGATGGGACTTGGGTCTTATAATAGCTTCATTTTTTCAAAAAGCATTGTGTTGTTTATTCTATGCACCTGTATTCTCAGGAGGAAACCCGTTCCATGTTATACGGCGTGGTCCCTTGAATTACTATCTTTCAAAGTAAAGTTTTAAATAACTGTTTTAGTTCTTACACCAGTCACATGACTGACCTGGAGTTTATTGTTTTAACCTCAACTCTGGGTTTTCCACACGGGCAGCTAGTAGTTTTGGTTTTACAGATTTATATTCACAGGATGCTGATTTACAGCTGGAATGATATTCAGAAAGCTCTGTATCCGTTTATCTTTTTCAGTTCTGTATTGTATTATTTTTCCGCTACTATGTAATGTGTTGTAATCTCAGATATTTTCCTGATGTATAATATTTATTCATACTCTGTATATTCTTGTATTCTGATGGAATTGTTGTAATAAGAAATGAAATGTTCTTCCGTTTGTGTTCTGATTCGCCTTGTTCTTAAGGCAATCCATTCTTCCTCTTCTCCTCGGAGACCGGGGAAGTTACGGGTCCTTACAGTGGTATCAGAGCTCTAGTTTACAGAGCTCGAGAAAAAGACACATTAGAAACATACGAAAGAATTCATCAGAGATTGGATTAGTAATATCCAATGAGAATGACTCGTTAGAGATAGGATTAGTAGTATCCTAGAACGAGTGTGAGGAGTAGTGATTTTAAAATAAAAATGAAAACAATTTTTGTTTTGAAAATTTAAACCTTATTCAACGTATTTGAATATTAATTTGTATTGAATTTGGAAAATCCAATATATAAAGATTTTGCATATACGCCTTACAAACGTATATTCAAAGTTTTAATATACTGGATAGATATAGAATCACACTCTAGTCGCCCGGGCATGGTTCTGATGATAGTAATCGCATCATCAGCATCTATGTTCGAGTTTCAAAAGTGGGTTATCTATATATTTCCAATTAACTGGTGTGAGAACCAAACTAGATAGGGATACTTGTTGTGAATTGGCATCAAAAACATGATTTTCTGTATATATATATATATCAAAATTATGATTTTGAAACGTTAATTCACTAATTGATTGATAGTTATGTTGTATGGTTATTTATTTAAACCAGCATATGAAAGAACGGTAAATTTAGGCCAAGCTGAATCAAATATTGAACTATATTGCAAATTGCTTGGAAATGCATGCACGTACATATATATGTTTGAACAGGTCATTGCAAGGAGGATAAAGCATAGGAATAAAATTGTATGCCCGACAAATAGGTACATGTTTACTAAGTTATTGGGTTTGGATGATTTTATGAGCCGCTTGGCTGTTTCTTTTTCTTTTTGGATTGGAGAGGCCTATATGGCAATTTTGGGATTTTCCCGGTGCTCCCGTGCAGGGGAGGTTATGGCGAAATTTTTCGAAAATTTAGGGTGTTATCCAATTTTTTGAAAATTTTGAAAAGTTCTTAGAAACTGAAAAGTTGAAGAACTTAAGCCATAATGAAAATAATGAAAGTTGGGTTGGTTTGTAAAACAACATTCAGCTCCGTTCGTTTTCGAGGACAAAAAGATCTTAAGTGGGGGAGATTGTAACAACCCGGAAAATCTGAACCAACTGAAAATTTTTATTTTGGTAATTTTAGTGAATTTTGGATATTTAAAATGAATTATTGTAAATAATAACGATGAGAAATTTATTTTGAATAGAATTAGAACGTATATATTTATTTGAATCGACATTAGAAAATAAATATTTATTTTTAATTATAAAAGGAATTGAAAATGGCGCGGTAGTTTGAAAATTCGATTTCAAATCTCAAATGAATGCACAGGATTCAAAATAAACCGGATTTTGGTGAAACCAAAAATATTAGAATCTATTTGGAAATATCTTTTCAATGAATCCGAAAAATTGAAATTTCATAGTGGGGATAAAAAGTTATGCTGAGTTGAAAATTCAGAATAGTCGCTATGAAATTTTGGCCCTTAAAATTGGAAATTTTGCAAAAGACCTCTGTTTTCGACGAAACCACTTTTGTTGGATCCGGGGTGTCAAGTCATTGCTAGATTCCAAAATTCGTTGTTTTTCGAATCAAAATGTGAGCATGGCGAAGTAAAACGTGTTTTGACAGTTTAAGTCAATTTGGATCGACCAAAATATGGCCATTTTTCAAACGATCTCCAAATTTGACGAAACTAGTTTTGTTAGGACCGTATCGTCAATACGAAGCTAGAAAATATTTTTCGGGAATTTTTAGAGTCCGTATGTGGCCCCGATAAATTGAAATGGGCGTTCAAATTAAATATATAGATTTATATTTCGAAGTTAACGGAAACTGATCATAACAGCTGAATTGGCTTCCAAAACATATCCTATTGTGTTCGGAATGGGGGTAATTAGCTAGGGACAACAGGTGGTGGGTCTCGTTTGGAGTTCGAATTTAAATGTTATCTTTTTAAAAATAAAATAAATTAATTAAATAAACCCACCCCCTCTCTCCAAACTCTCTCTCAGCCCCCTCCCCCCCATTCACTTCTTCAAATCGATTAAAAAAAGGAAAAGGAGGGTCGTGCGTGCAGCCGCCTCCACCGCTGCAGCGCCGCCGCGGGTGTGGGCCACCGCGCCCTCCCCCTAGCCTTATCCCTACTCGCGTGAGCCCCTCCCCCTCTTTCCCCCAAACCCTAGAAAGCCTCTTTCACCAAGCCTCTGCTCCGACTGTCGGGGGCCTCATCCACCACCTCCGACCCACCGAGCTCCGGCGTCGCTCCTCTCAACCCCCTCCTCCAACTAAAAGGCTGTCGTTCCTCCCCATTCTCCCGATTCCAGCTGTAAGATTTTTTTGTTTAGTTTAATTAATCTAAAAATCTGATTTTTATATATTTAAAAGATTCTATTTTTACATGATATTCATATGAATAAAGGTTCGATTTTTATATGAGATTCATATGAATAAAATTCAATTTTTACATGATATTCATACGAATAAAGGTTCGATTTTTATATGATATTCATATGGATAGAAGTTTGATTATTATATGGATAGAACTATATTAAAAATATGATTTTTATATAGTAGAGACTATAAAAATACGATTTTTATATATGAAGTGACAATATAAAAATGTGGTTTTTATCATATATGTAGCAAAGTAAAAAACTGATTTTTATCATAGTAAAGATTATATGTTTATCATAGTAAAGATTATATTTTTTATCATAGTAAAGGCGATATTTTAAACTATAGAAAGTTCGATATTTTTATATATAGGAAGGCGATATTTTTATTATAGAAAGTCGATATTTTTATATATAGAAAGGCAGGATTTTTATATATGTTGTAGCGAAATAAAAATTCGATCTTTATATAAGAAGTAGAAATATAAAAATGTAATTTTTATAACAAAGAAGCGTTGTAAAAATATATGAAGTGGAAATAAAAATATAATTTTTATTTATTGGATTCAAGCCATAAAAATATGATTATTTTATATAAACATCATACTAAAAATGTGATTTTTATTTATGAAACACGGGGAAAGATGGAGTTGGAATGTCAGATAAATCCAAACCATCGTCCAATGTAGAATGGCGGAGTGGATCCCAAAGGTGAGAACTCCTCATTTTTCTTTTATTTTCTAGTTTCAAGTATATATTAGGATGCAGACAGTGCTTAGCAACACGCGACACCCGTCGTCCAAAGACCATGGATGACTTGTTTGTTTGATTGTACGTTGTTATGAAAATTGATTGTGTGATGTGGAATGGAATAAAATATTTTATAGTTAAAAATATAACTTTTAACGTGTATATGAATAAAATAAATATTTATAAACAAATCGAATGATTTGTTTATGTGCACAAATTTGGCTGATATTGATTGGGACGATAAATTTTGCACATCGCCGAACTGCACAAATAAAATTCATTATTTGTTGATTGAAACCCTACACGGGTATTAGGATGATATATGACATGCACTAGTCCCAATAATTACCTGTATGTCGATCGATTGATTGATAGGCTGTATGAGCGTTGAATATTTATTTTAATGCTTATACGGATGTAGAATGCACTCTGGATGTTGTATGATTTTTTAATGATTGTTTATCGTTATTATTGTACACATGTGATATTGAAATCCATATAAATAAAATTATACGGTAATTGACTGAGTCTGATTCCAGTTTAGAATTATCGAATATTTTAAAATAATATTCAGAAAAAAGTGAAAGGTAAAGCAGTGTCAAGTAGTTAAACACCATTTTAACACGAAATGGAAATTTGGTCGATTTTATTCATTTTATCACGAATATCGAAAAGGGATTTCAAAATCTGATATTTTGAAATGAATTTGAAATCCGAATTAAATTGAATGGAAATTGAGTTGAAATCGAATAGAATTGAAATCGATTGAAATGAATATAAATTGAATTGAAATCGAATAGAATTGAAATAGATTGAATTGAATATGAAGTTGAAACTGTTGGAAAATGAATTTATAACAATTTATAAAATACGTTATAAATGGAAATAGACGAAATATTATATATATATATATATAATATAATGGCCTGAATAGAACGCGCCACGCTGCGGCTGTTCGCAAATTTCGACCATTGACTTCAAACGGACATTACGGGAGATCCGGCCATTGGATTCTCCTAAAACCGAAATCGTTGGGTTCGTATCGAAAAGAGCTTTCCAATGAATATGAGAGATTTGAAATCTAAAGGTTGGATTTGGAATTATGTCTAAATCAAATTTGGAAAAGGTCGTTGTAAGTGCAGTTTGATGGTCGTTTGTGGAAATCAAATGTACGGGCCTTGATAAAATTATTAGAAATATCAATAATTTGTGTAAAATCATAATAAATGATTTGGAAAGAATTGGGATGAAAAATTCCATATTTGACATGATAAAAATATATTTTTATCGAAATGAACTAGTTTTGAAATAGAATAATAAATAAATTAGATTTGAAATGGTTTTAAAAGTAACCAGAATTTCCAATATATGAATTGGAATGGATTTGAATCGAAATTATCTTCAGAATATTTTGTTATTGGATTTTGTGTTATACGGATATTGTGGAGGAATTAGGAAAATATATATATCATTATTCCAATATGATATTTATTGGTTTCAGAATTTGATATTGAATATAAGCCGATATATTTTCTATTCAGAGCCTTGTATTTAATATCAAATTGGATTTTGGGTTTGTCGTGAATGGTATCTTTAATAATACAGTTCTTGAACTGAACGTAGTTAAGAAAATTAGAAACTGACTAGAGATTAGTTAAGTTGAATGGTTTCCTGGGTATTGATCTGATGTTGGTTTCGGCCTTCGGGGTTAATACATAGGGAATTGTTCTTTTACTAATTTACGGTTAGAGGATGATTGGATTTTGGGTTTGTTATGAACTGTGTTTTCAACGATATTTGTTCTTTAACTCGATTTACAGTGAAATAAGATTTGGAATTTATAAATCTTTTTATTAAGATTTAACGGGAATCTTCCAAAGTAAAGTTTTCCAATTTAATATATTTAATTGGAATTGAATTGAAATTGGTCTTTGGGTTTATCATGAACGGTGTTTTAAATAACACTGGTTCTTTAACCCGATTAACAGTGGAGTTAAGAGAATCAGAAACTAACTGGAGATTAGTTAAGTTGGATGGTTTCCTGGGTATTGATCTGATGTTGGTTTCGACCTTCGGGGTTAATACTTAGGGGATTGTTCACTTGCTAATTTATGGTTAGAGGCTGATGGAATGGAATATGCTTTGGGTTTATCGTGAACTATGTTTTAAGTGACATTGGTTCTTTAACCCAGTTAAAGACAGAATATGGTTTGAATTGACATCCTAAGGGAAGATTAAAGAATAAATTTAAAAGAATTTATCTTTGATAAAATTAATGGCAACTTTTCCCAAAGTATGTGAATATTCGAATAAAAGAATATTCAGAATTGGAATGAGGCGTATGTTGTGTCTTTATAGCACTTGTTTATTATATACACGAGTTATTTGGAAAGGTCGAGTTTACACCCAATCTGAATAATGGATTCGACGATGAAGACGGTGGTTGAAGACCGGAGGTCTTTACATCTTTTGGATGATTACTGATGACTTGATTGGGCTGTACACCCAAGCCGAGGTAATAAGTGGTGATCGTCCAAAAGTACTTGGAGATCGACGGATATGCAAGGACCTCTCCCCTATATTGGACATATTGTGGAGGAATAAGATGCCTCCGGTTTCGTTCAGACCCAGAACGGACTTATAAATGGATTGTGTGTCTAACTTTGGATTTTATTCTATGCTGATTGATTTCTATTAAATATATATCTGTTTGGCAGTGGAGAATTTATTCTCTTGCTTAACACCCTTCTCTGAGACATATGACCTCAGAGGTTATATATTGATAGATATTAGTCGCATGGCAAGAATTGCCATTGTGGCATGCTGAGATGCAGTGATCAAGCCTTTTGTTTAAAAGTAGAGTCTTGTGGTTGATAATCAAAGCACGGTCTTTGTGGCATGGCTTTATGTATAGCATTGATTCGCGAGCCTCACACCTCAGTGTGAGTTAAAAACGGGAAAAGGACCGCTGGGAGAACACGACGTTTCTTTCTAGTTATGGGTGGTGTCAGCGTTTTACTAGCCCCGACATCGTTGATTATTGTACCTTTGTGGATGCTGCAATGCGAGGCGCCTCGGATATAGGTCCGATAGGACCGGGAAACGTGTGTTCAGAAATAACCAATCCTCAAATGTAACGGAGGACCGGCACAGCCGATTCCAAGGGCTACCCAGAGTTTGTATTCCTGGGGCATTTGCTAGAGTGTCTCGAAGCGGAGAGGAGCTTGCCCCTGGCCTCGACTCATGACGGAAATCCAATTTCCAATACGTGATATTTCGGTTTTATTTGTAGAGCCCAGTATGGTGACATAGTGGGATTGGGCACTATGATGTCTATGATTGATACATTTATATTTGAAGTTGTTTTCATACACTTTACATTATAATGGTATCAAATGATTTGTTTTAAACGTATCAAGCATTATTTAGCTATTATAAGGTAAAACTCTATCCTCCGGCTTGCATTGTGTTGATGGGACCTGGGTCTTATAATAGCTTCATTTTTCAAAAAAGCATTACGTCGTTTATTCTATGCACTTGTATTCTCGGGAGGAAACTCATTCCGTATTATACGGCATGGTCCCTTGAATTACTCTCTTTCAAAGTAAAGTTTTAAATAATTGTTTTAGTTCTCACACCATTCACACGATTGACCTGGAGTTTATTGTTTTAACCTCTGGGTGTCCCTATTTTCTACAGGGGCAGCTAGTAGTTTTGGTTTTGCAGATTTATATTCATAGGATCCTGATTTACAGCTGGAATGATATTCAGAAAGCTCTGTATCCGTTTATCTCTTTCAGTTGTGTATTGTATTATTTTTCCACTGCTATGTAATGTATTGCAATCTCTGATATTTTTCTGATGTATAATATTTATTCACACTCTGTATATTCTTTTATTCTGATGGAATTATTGTAATAAGCAATGAAATGTTCTTCTTTTTGTGTTCTGATTTGTCTTGTTCTCAAGGCAATCCATTCTTCCTCTTCTCCTCGGAGACCACGGAAGTTACGGGTCCTTATATCCATGGTGCTCGTAATATGTTGCCCCTATCCCTCAAATCTAACTGAGAACGGGTCTCCATCAAGTCGTGTCTCACACTAGTAGGAACACGCAAGACTACATGACTAGTCTCCCATCTACGCATGCATGGGAAAAAGGACTCGGGAGTATGCTGGCGGTGGCCTCTATGCATGGGTGCATGTTGGTCATGTACTCGTAGTACCAACACGACAATATGTACCAAAATCCAAACATATGCTGAACCGATCAAAAAGCGTAAGAGTCAAGAGCGGTGTATAGATAACCTAATATAGTTGAGCCCCAATCAATCATATGCAGCTGCTCTAAATCGGCTAGTGCTGCTAGGTATCCCAATCGAATCGTACTCCTTTGGTTCGAAAAGAATGTCAAACCAAAGTGATATAAAAGGGTAGCCCGAAATACTGTGTCCTGCAAATCTGCTACATTGACATGCGCCGTAACGTAGTTAAGTAAATGTGACGGAAACGACACCATTAGATATAAGATCCGCGGAAAAATCTGGCAAGTATTGCAAGTAAGAATCAGGTGACTCATAGGAGGGGCCAAATGGGAAGAGACTCTATCAGGGAGGCCAATCTCAATCCCCGTAAGCATGTAAAAATCGGCTGGGGTGATACCTAGCTCAAAATCATTGAACTGTAAAGAGTGTGTCGTAGGCCACGATCTCTCTATTAAGGCCTCTAGCAATGGTCGATCGAAGGACTGGGGTGGTATAATCTGTAAAAATAGACCGAATGGACTAGCCAGTAGTCTCTCTCGAATAACTAGTGGTAATATGTCAAGGGCCTATGAACTAAACTTATCCCAACTCCCTCGAATGTGAATGTACTGTGTCTATTCAGAAAAAATTCATCGATAAATAAACTATAACTATAAAAACAACAGTTCATACTACCTTCGTAATTTTCTAAACTATTTAACAGTTCAATAAATATATATATGTTAAATTTAGAATTAATATCGGAATGGTAGCGAGTGTGGTAAACGAACGGTGAGTGTATCCCTCTAGCAACTCATGAAGGATTCATAAGTTCTGAATCGTCGTCTCCACGGGTGGAGGAGGGTGCACTAGACTAGCCGCGTCGTCCAACCGAGGTCGAACTGTACGTCTACCCATCTTCGTCACGCATGGCGACATCTCGACGTCACGACCAATAAAAAAAATTAAAAGGAGAATTTTGGGAGAGGATGGGGAGTTAAGGCCTAGCGCGCCGTATTTATAGGCACGTTAGGAGAGCATGTCGGTTTTATCGGTGCATGAACCTCATGCGCAGATAAAATCGGAGCGCGTTTAATTTATAAACGCACGTCGATAAAATCAGCACGCGTTTGTTGGAAAAAACGATGAATACCACCCTGAATCTTACAGGTCGTAATATTATGACCCGTAAGTCTGTTGGAGATGCTCTAAGCATTATGAATCTGTTTTGTAACTGTGACAATTAGGTGCATGGGCAAATTTTATCTTGAAATTGGTATGGACATAAGGGATTCTATTTTGAAGGGTATACTTCATAACTTTTTCAAGTTCAAGAACAATCTACCAAAAATTTATTCTCAAGGACAATACACACTGTAAAACTGAAACCATACACACCACAATACCGATACTTAAAAACTGATAGCTAATTTTGATAATACACACTGTAAAACTGATACTTAAAAACTAGTTTTCAAATTCTTGTACAATGCACATTGTAAAACCGATACTTAAAATTTGCTGTTTTGTTCTTTGGAATAAAATTTCAGCAGGTCGTACTTACGGTATAAAACGAACGTAACTTTGTCATTGACACTATTTTCCTGATGGTAGGCATAACCATTACAGATATGGATTTTTGCAGTAGTTATAACTATTATAAGGACTTTGCTAGAAGACCCGAAGATGGGAAATTGTCAGGGAAGACTGAGATTTGGCAGAATTCATGAGGAGCTGTTGATTTTAGTTTCCTTCTTCAGTCTTAACTATGAGATCGTTTTTGTCATTATTTCCTAGCAGAAAAACCTAGCTTCTAAGCTTTATCGCTACTGTAATTTCCAATATTTGTAACGAACAAAACATAAACAAATATTGTTATTTACAACATTTAACATCGCTGCATATCTCAATATTTGTTTCAGATATAACCATTTTAAGTATTGATATTTGTCAAAATAAATTCTTTGAATTAGCCTTACATATAACCATATTCCAGATGCTTGAACCAAGTTTAGAGCAATGAGTATATAATAAGTCTTTAGGATAAATAATATCTACGAGACATTCCATATTAAAACTAATGGAATTCAAAATATCGCTACTGTAAAAAACATAATAAGCAATAAAAAAAAAATCTTAATGTCTACTGAACTCTAAAAACATGCAAATAACTTGGAAATTGTGACACCCCACATCCGTAAGAGTCACTCTTTATCAGAATGCATTTAGTTTCATGAAGCGTTATAGGTAAACAAATACAGAAGCATTACAAGATAGATATAAAATAACAATGGAATTAAAACTTTATTAAATAGAAAAGCTTCGTGGTTCAAACCCAATTACATAATAAGTCTGGAGTACTGAAAACATAAAACTTCCGCCTTGTACTAAAATCATCGTCAAAGCACATTAATACATGAAAAGAGCATAATCCCCAAAATACAGCCACAATAGAGAAGATATGAAATCAAGCAGTACATCTAAGTGGGTCCAAGAAGAAGGAAAGAAGGATCCAGATCAAGCTTGAGTGTTCCCACCCTAAGAACCTAGGGGGTGGGAATGGAAGAGAAAGAAGAGGAAACAAAATGGGTCAGACATAAAGTCTGGCGAGTCCAGTTACTTTTAGCATATAAATAAGTAAGTATCATGACAGACGTATAAGTTGGAGGGAGATAATAGTGTCATAAGGCAGGTATAACAAGGTAAATAGGATAAGCAGAACATAATATGCATTGCGCTTCTCTAATACTTTTCTCTTTCTCTGCACAAATACTAGCATAACAAGAACAAATAATCCCAACAAGTACAAGATAATAGACTTAGGTGTACTTCTAGTGAGAGGTTTTTACCCCATACAATAACTGGTAGCCCAACAGAATTGACGAATGCTACCCCCAACAATAATAACGGGATCCTAAACAAGCAAGACTAGATGTAACCCAATTATTACCCCTAATCGATCTTCTCCTTAACTCGTAGATACCTTGTGATGGCCCACAATAGGATGTATCACTTCCTAAAGTGGCAACCCTTTGTTAATAAGATGTGCATAGACCATACCTACAGTTGTCAGAGCATCTTATTTTCCCTAGCAAGCGGACCCATGCACACACATGACCCCGTTGGAATGCACCGTCAAACACCTCACTCAAGTAGCCTCTTATAATCAGCTCAGTAAGCGTGCCCAGACCCCAACTTAGTTCGGGGATCCCTGTTTGATACCAAGATGGGTTACTGACTGAAACGGGTTCCTCAAACCAGATGATACAAACTTCCCCTAGGCTTGCATCCCCACTACTACGATTTCAATAGGTTATGCCTACTGGTTTAACAAGATTGCGTAACCCCAACAGGTTAAGTTTGTGAGCCTGTATATAAATATTACCCACCTCCCAAGATTTACTTAACCCACCCACTGATTCAAGCAAGTTTACTTAACCCCTACTCAAGTTAAATAGTTCATGTAATCCCTATGGATTCAAACAGGTTAAGTATTACAAGTTTATCACCATTCATTCATTTATGGTTATTAATGCGCTAGACCTCCCACATTAGGTCTACAACTTGTGGACATTGGATATGCCTATTGGGTCCAGGCAGACTTCTTCCACAAGTAGGACTTAATCTCATGTCTTAGCATGTTACGTGTTTATGCACTTAGACCCCTCACATTAGATTTACTACTTGTGGACGTTGGATATGCTAGGCGGTTCCGGGAAGACTTCTACCACAAGTGCAATCTAACTTCGTGTCGACGCGCGATTATAGTTTCTAATTACTGTATGTCTAGGCATTTTCATTACTAACCAATTTACATGTTTATTATGCCCCAAATCCCCATCTAATTCATGATACAAGTTATGCCCCGATTAAGATTTAGATCAAAATATAAATTATGCCCCAAATCCCAAGTTTTGGCTCAAAGTACAAATTATGCCCAAATTTCCAATAATGTTTTACAATAAGAATTATGCCCTAAGTTATCATTCCCAATTTCATGTGTTCGCGTACCTGGCTATAAAAACAAAAAGGGAAGAAGGGGGAAAAGAGAATAAGAATAGGCATAGTAAATAAAACCAGCACACGATAATAGAATTGATCAAACTAACAGAATATGCATAGTGACATGATTAGGCAAACCAACATAATAGGATATCATAAACAGACATGATGAGATCTAAACAGGGAATTAGATATACATTAATGGCAGATCTGTTATGATTCCATATTACTAATAGGCATAGGCTTAGATCTAAACTTATAGGCATGTCAAGATTACATTTTATGAGTTTATATCTAAAAATAACATAGACTGACTGTGATTGGATTTAAAGGACAGGGAATTGATTGTAGATGTTGAAGCAAATATCTCTGAATATAAATAACTTGTTGTTGAAGAAGAATAAGCCAGATTAGACTGAGTTGGGGAAACACCTCGTTCTCGCCATTAATTTAAATGAATAAAACAATGGGATTAAGGTCCTATTTATAGCCTAGGGTCAATGAATCTGGTCAGGAAACAAGTCCATATTCCCAGAACTGAATCTGCCCCGGATCTAGGGGGTGTCGACATGGGTGTCAACACCCCTATGTGGGTGTCGATCCATGGGTCAACACCCCTTCGTTGGGGTTGTCTGATTCCCACATTAGTTCCCGCCTTCGAATTACGAACTGATTTGAATTCTGGATTTTATTTTATTTTATATATAAGTGGCTTATACGTTTATAATTTTCAAACCTTGATATCTTCTTCATATGATGTCCGTTTTATGCAAACTTGGTGTCTATCTTAAGCAGAATTCCGAGAAGAACGCAATGGCGCAGCGTATTTTTACTTAATTCTAAATATTTAATTAAATATTATTTAATTTATCATTATAGTGTCTTTTAAAATTACGGGGTGTTACATTCTCCCCTACTTAAAGGATTTCGTCCCCGAAATCTCCAAGTTCAGAAGAATGTATATCCTAACATCCATCATCCATCTACTCATCCACCAATCACAGACATCCATTGTCCTTAAAAGATTTGTAATGCTTATATGTGCATATGCAAAAGTGTGTGTATATGTCCCTATACTAATGCGAAAGATCAGGCGGTATACTGATTCAGTCGACCGCCTTAATACAAGGTATGTTAGTGCTATGAATTCAGCATGTATGTAAATAATCCTACCATAACATGTAAGTTCTATAAGCGTGCACAATCATTCATCTAAATGCAACATCCATATGATGATACACCCATTTTCATCCATTAAAAGAAGAAAAATGCACACACATTCATACGCAGTATGAAAGTGATTGAGCCGATATTGCCTAATGTGCGTGTATATGCATCCACGAGCAACCACTAGCAACTACTTTCATCCATCAAACATAACATGTCTCAAACACATGTTTACATCCATAGGATAACCTAGTCGAAGATTCGATCAATAGGATACACTTAAACGATAGAACAAGTATGAATAAAAGCTTTGGAAAAAGAAGTTAAGAACATACCCTTGAAAAGAAAAAGGTACGAAGCGTGAATCTTGTCTTCGGTCTCCCAAGTTGCATCTTCTTGGTTATCTCCCCACTGAACTTTCATTAACTTGACCCCTCGGTTGCATAGCTTCTTAACCTCCGATCCAAGAATATGGATAGGAACTCGTCTAACTGTCGCCTCCTGTTCCACCTCTACTTCCTCAAACATACTCGGCTCAACTACTTATGCTGTATCATGTAAACACTTCCGTAAATGAGAAAACGTGGAAAACATCATAAACACGGACAATCTCTCTGGTAGCTTTACTCTATAGGCCATTTGGCCAATCCTCTCCGTTATGGGAAATGGCCCTACATATCTTGGTACCAATTTCCATGCAGACCCGAAACGAACCACATTCCTCAAAGGTGATACCTTGATGAAAACCATATCTCCTACCCCAAACTCAATATCGGTCCTTCTCTTATATGCATAGGAGTTCTGCCTATCCAGATTTGTCTTCATACGCCTGTGAATTAGATCAATCTTTTTTGAAGTTTCTCTAATCATCTCAGGTCTAAGTAGAATTCTATCTGTAGATTTCCACCAATAAGTCGGTGATCTGCAGGTTGTCCATATAATGCTTCGAAGGATGCCATGCCAATACTAGCCTGATAACTATTGTTGTAGGCAAACTCTACTAAAGGAAGATGCTCTTCTAAGTCCCTCTGAAATCTAGGGTACACAATCTTAAAATATCCTCAAGAAATCTATTTACCCTTTTCGTCTACCCATCGGTCTGAGGGTGATAAGCGGTGCTTAAACACAACTATGTCCCTAATGCCTCTTGCAAGCTCCTCCAAAACTCACTGGTGAATATGGGGCCACGATCACTAACAATACTGGAAGGTACTCCATATTGTAGACGGACTATCCCACGAAGATAAACCGCTTCCAACAACTCTGCCATCCTCTTACTCTTAACGGGGATGAAATGAGCAATCTTAGTAAGCCTATCAACTATAACCCAAATACAGGTGTTGCTTTTCCTTGATCTAGGCAAACCATCAATGAAATCCATAGAGACGCTCTCCCACTTCCATTATGGGACCTCCAAAGAATGAAGTAAACCACCGGGCTTCCTTTGCTCAGCTTTGACTTGCTAGCAAATCAAACATCGAAAAACAGACTCTGTTACATCTTTCGTCATTCAAGCCTAAAAGAAAACCCTCTTGATATCTCTAAACATCTTATCACCGCCTGGGTGAATAGTCATCCTAGAATAATGGGCTTCCTCAAGGACTGTCTTCAACAAACTCCCAACTCGGGGAACACAAAGCCTTCCATCTCGTCGCAACCACCCTCTATCATCCGTGGAATTTCTACTGAGGTGACTGGAAGTCTCCCCTCTACTGAACTTATCCAAGATATCTACTAGCTGTGGGGCTCCCGTTGTGAAGTTCTTATCTGATCCGATAGAGTAGGTCGCAACTCTAATGATGCCAATAAACCAGGTGTAAACTCGGTGGAGGGTCTAAAGTCAAAAGTCGATATAAACTCTAAGTTTTTCCTCTCCACAAACAGAGGACTCAAGGTCATCCTTTGCGTACTCAATGCATCTGCCACCACATTACCCATGCCAAGGGTATAAGCATACTCAAAGTCATAGGACTCTAGGAACTCCATTCATCTTTGTTGTCTCAAATGGAGATCCTTCTGTGAGAATAAGTACTAGAGAGATTTATGATCGGTGTAAAAGTCAAACTTCTCTCCAAGCAAATAATGATGCCAAGTCTTAAGCGCGAATACTATGGCAGCTAACTCTAAGTCATGGGTAGGGTAGTTCTTTTCATGAACTCTTAGATGACTTCCTCCATAACATATCACCCTTCCCTCTTACATCAGAACCACACCAAGCCCTATACCACATGCATCAATGTATACTGTGAACACTTTGTTCCCATCAGGAAAGGCCAAGACTAGGGCTATTGTGATAGCCCTCTTCAATCGCTGGAAAGCATCATTATAATCTATTTCCCAAGAAAATGTCAAATTCTTCTTCGTTAGTCTGGTGAGTGGGGCAGATATCTTTGCGAAGTCCTTAGTGGACTTCCTATAATAGCCCGCTAAACCAAGAAAACTTCTCACTTCGTTGCATTCTTTGGGATCTGCCATTCTTGAACTACAACTACCTTCATGGAATCTACTGCTATCCCATCTTTAGAAACCACATGCCCTAGAAATCTCACTTCTTTCATCCAAAAATGACATTTGGAGAACTTTGCCTTAAGCTGGTGCGCACAGAGAGTTTCATAACCTCCCTCAAATGTATGGCATGCTCTTCTTCGTTCCTCGAGAAAATTAAGACGTCATCAACAAAGACCACAACGAACTTATTTACGAACACCCGAAACACCCTACTCGTCAAATCAACAAAATAGGCTGGTGCATTCGTCAGCCAAAAAGGCATGACGAGTCACTCGAAGAAACCGTCTGGAGTTCTAAAAGCGATCTTGTCTATACTATCCTTGGCCACCCTCAACTGATGAAACCCCCGTGGCCAAGTATAACTGAGAGAAAACAGATGCACCAACAAGCTGGTCAAACAGATCATATATCCTCGGAAGTGGGTGCCTATTCTTCTTAGTGAGTTTATTCAACTCCCTATAATCCACATATATGCGAAGCGAACCATCCGCCTTAGTGGCGAATACCACCGGAGCACCCCATTTAGATATGATTCGCCTAATAAACCCTTTCTCAAGTAGCTCCCCTACTTGCTTGTTGAGCTCCCTCCTTTATCTTGGGTCCATATTGCGCACAGACATTGCAACTGGCTTTGTATTGTCCACCAAGTTTACATGGAAATCAATCTCACACCTCGGTGGTAAGCCTCGAACCTCCTCAAAAACATCCGGATACTCACAGGCTATTGGTGTCGATCGTAAATCATCGATAGATGCATAAAGTGACTCTAGGAAACTAGGCACGATAGACCCTTTAGGGTCACAAGAAATCTCGAGGGTCCTCCCATGGCAAGTCAAAAGTCTAATGACCCTCATCTCATAATCCAGAATGGCACTATACATGGCTAGCCAATCCATCCCTATAATCAAACCATAGTCCATGAAACCAAGCACGTATGCGTCGCACTCAAATTCGACGCCTATGATAGATATTCTCAAACCCCGAAAAATCATAGACAAATGAGTTGTACCACCAATGGGGTTTGAGAAAACATTGGGATCCAAAACCATAATAATAATAAGGTGTAGAGACTCGACCACATAATCAGATGAATACGAAGCGCCATAATAAAAAAGAGTTCAAACTAGATGATTGGAAAGAGAATTCAAACCTTCAATGGAAACTTTCCTATCTCTATCTGGCGCACTGGACACGAGAGCAAGCCGCTGCCCTCCAGAAGTTCTTGCCCTTTGACCCTGTCCTTGCCTCTTCGGGTAATTCTTGACAGGATGTCCAATCTCCCCACAAATGAAATAAGCGTTCTTTCTTTTCTTGCAATCCATGATCACACAACCCTCGCATTTGCAATGATGGCATTTCCTCTTATCTTGAGCTTTGTCGCTCTTATCTCCCTTCTTTTGTTGTTGTTGTTGTTCTTTCTTTGGCCATACTTTCTTGTATGTTTCATCAACCCTAGCCTCTTTCTTTTCGCCCTTATCTTCTTCATGGATCAACTCCATATCAAGATGTTTCTCAAAAGTTGCTCCCACTAAAATATGAGACACAACTAACCCATGAAGGGGTTCACTCAATCCACTTACAAACATCTAAGCTTTCTTTTGCGGGGTATTTACCAGCTCCAAACCAAACCTCGCCAATTGGTTGAACTTATTAACATACTCCTTAACAGACATGGCTCCTTGCTTAGGTCCTAAAAACCTTTCCATTTTCATGCTTTACTTGGCCTGATAAAGAAACTTCATTTCGAATCTCTGTCAGAAATCATCCCAAGTCTCCAATGAACGCCGTGCTTGAGTCACTTCCCACCAAAATGAATCCTCATCTTTCAACTGCCAAACAGCTAACTAAATCTTCCTATGGTCATCATGTAATAGCCCGTATTTTACGTATCAAAGGATCGTAAAATAATTTCATTTTATTCCCTGAGGGTTGGATCATTCTCATCTTTTGATATGTTGCTTATGGGGATGTGAAAAATGTCCATAATTTTTACCAATTTTGTTTGTGACCATTTTGCCCCTATCAGTCTTGTACAGGGGATAACTTTTGACTCAGGTCGAATCAGAGGGTGAGACATGTTCCATTGGAAAGGAATTGATGATTACCTTTCCGTAGAGTGGTCACATTAAAGATTTGGTTCAGTGGTTTGGGAGGAATCGTTGTTTTAAGGTTTTTAAGTTGGCTATCCAGGTTTTGGGAGTCTAGTGGGCTGATCTGGGGAAGGCCCATTCGTGGGTTGATGAAAGGGTATAAATAGGAGGTGAGGGATATGGAAAATAGTTTAGTTTCTCATTCTTTCATTTGGTTCCTTGTGCTCCTCTTTCCTCTAACACCTTTCCACCATTAGAAATCAAAATCCAAGGAGGGAAACCATAATTCTACACCATTTGAGGCTAGATCTACATCAGCTGAGGCAAGAGTTCATAGGATCAAGGTGTTTGGTGCGAGGTGCTTGCTATCTAGATTCCTATTCCATCCATTTTAGCTTGACTTAGCAAATCAGTGAGTGATTTACATCTCTCACATGAATGCAATGAAGTATATGAGTACATGTGCATGTTTCTCATCAAATTCTAGTGTTTTTCCATAGATCAATGCCATATTAAGTCCATTTTCATATTAACTACCCTATGATCTGATTTAACAAATTTAGATAGGTAATTTCTATGCTATTTCATATGATTATGCAAGTTGGATCCATAATCTATATCATATATTCATTTATTATGGTTTTCGGTGAAACTTGCATAATTTGATGATAATAGTCATTTTCATGATGCTAGTGGTTTCGTAACATGTTTATGATTATATTGGGTGTATTGGATGAGTTGATTTCGTCGAATCTATAGTTTGGCGAAGATTTGGTGGAATTCGATGTAGAAATTATGAAGTGTAGGTTTTGGGTCGCACGTAGAGGGGTCGTTCGCTCCAAGGTGTGATTTCTTGGGAAACAAGGCAGAAAGAAGGCTCGAGCGAGCTAGGTTGTCGGTCGATCGAGCTGAGTGTAAGGCAAGCGGACGAGCGAGCCTATGGTTGAGTAAAGGGGTCGGTCGCTCCTATCGGGTCGGTTGTGAAGCCTGGAAGTGGTAAAGTGGTGGGTCGGTCGCTCCAAATTAGGAGGGTCGGTCGCTCTGGTTGGTTCTACCAGTGTGAAGGGTCTGTCACTCTGGTTGGTCTAACAGTGTAAAGGGTCGGTCGCACAGGGAAAAATTTCTAAAAAAATATATTTTCGGGTACGACCCAGATTTGAGCGAAACGTGCTTTTAAAAAAAAAATCAGGCAGAAGTGCCTGAACCTGTGTCGTAGCACAGTGATGGTGTAACTTCGAAGTGATTTCAAGGAGGAAGGTTCGAGGTGTTAAAAAGTGCTCGTTAATCGGTGTAGAACAACGAATGAGGTGACTACTTAAAGGTTGTGAGTTGGTGGATAATGGTTGCTCAAGAAGGTTGCTTGTGCTATGAAATGTCGTCAAGTTGGATGACTAGAGATTTGAAGGCCGAGAGGTTATCGTTGTCATAAGTTCTAGCAGACTCAAAGCAAAGGTACGATAGGGGCACCCAAAAGGCCGGTTGTAGGTCGAGTACCTTGGGTATCATTGAAAGGCCCAGTTGTCAAGGTTGGACATACATACGTATCGTTGAAAGGCGTATCGAGTTTATACTAGAACTGGGGTTACCATTAGCCCTTGACATATGTAAAGGTTGGCTGTCATAAGATTAACGATCGTTTCAAAGCAGGATTGGCTGTGATAGCCAGAGTCTGTCATGGATGATTAGTTGTTTATACCGTCTCATGAAGACTATCTAACGTCGAAGGAGATGTCCTCTGGGTGGTTGTCTGATATTTGTTTAGGCCCATGGGGCTTGTGCTTGAGGGATGTTGAATTCGATTAGGATGGTTTACATGAGATATATATAATCTGGGTGTTATGAGTGCTTTACCATGATTTAATTGGTGTTCTTATTTACATGGATGAGTGGTTGAATTGTTTATTGTATAGGCTACCACTGTCCGATGTGGGGAAGATAAGATTGAGTTCTTCTTTTGTGTTGTGGGTAGATTAGTATGTTTGTCTATCCCTTCTCATATACTTTATTGTTGAAGTTTATTTGTTGTTTTATCACTTATTAAGACTGTTGTCTGACTCAATGTTTTATGTCTCCTCTTATTACCTTGGGTTGTTCATCCGGTTGTGGATGGGCAGAGTAAGTAGCAGGTTATAGGTGATTAGTGAGGACGATGCTGCTTTGCGGAGACGAGCATGAGGCTGGTGCACCAGTTTTATTACTATATAGTATTTCTGTTTTCGCTATTTGAGTGCTCTATGAGTGTGGTAGTGAGGATTTATATACAAACTTTTGTATCAGTTGGATTACCTTTCATGATGTTGAGAATGTTTTCTAAAGTTTTTTATATGATGCCTCATTACTATTACCTATCGTACATGTTCTATTACATTTTATCCTTGCGCTGTGAGTCCTACGATAGGTTTCTATGTTGTTTACCTACTCTAATGATCGTCCAAAGCTGCCTGGCACATCCTTCAGCGCATTTTCCCCTTGTTTAGTGCGGGGGTTATGGGCAGTCGTCACATTTGGTATCAGATCTCTAGTCAACGATTTTGGCCAAAGTTTGAAGACTTATTAACATATAAGAGACGTACTTGTAGATTTCAGTTGGATGCTTACTATATATATTAGCATATATTGTAGTAACGGTTGTATCTCATTAGCATTTTTCTTGGAAGTGGCTAATTATTCTAAATTGCAGATTTAGAATGAGTAGACAAGAATCAAGACACACTGCTAGGAGAGCTAATACTAGAAGGAGAAATGGTGGCGAACTAGACTATCCAGCTATATTCGAGGCCATGGCGGCAACGATCATGAATATGGTTCCCGCTCCAGTGGTAGCTACGGTTGATGTTGGAGTTCCAGTGCCTAGAGCTGTAGAATTTGCAAAGCTATGTAAAGACTTTTCTTCATTGGGAGGAAAACAATTTAATGGCACTGAAGCAGTTGAAGTTGTGCAGAGGTGCATGGATACTTGCTTTCGGATCTTCAGGGACTTAGGCATCGAAGATGCAACAAAAGGGAAGCTTGCATCAAGGCAGTTAGAGGGCAGAGCAATGGACTGGTGGAACTCTGTCACACTTGAGACCCCTGAAGAGGATATTTCATGGGAGCTGTTCCAAGCTATGTTTGAGGCGAAGTTTATCTCCATCGTGCAAAAGTCAATTCTGTTTAAGAGATTTGTGGAGCTTAAGCAGAATGGTCGCCCAGTTCTTGACTATATTTTTGACTTCGAGGCATTGTCGAAGTATGCTTGTTCATATGTGGATACTCCTTATCAAAAGAACGAGAAGTTTATCTTGGGGTTGGATGAATATCTTGGAAATCAACTTGTGGATCACCTCGATGATAGTTTTTAGAAGATCGTCGAGAAGGCTTTGAGGCATGAAAGCCTGTTTCCTAAGAAGATGTTTGTTGTTGCACCTAAGGAAGAACAAAAGCCACAGCAGGGTGGTAATACTAAGAAGAGGAAGCAACAACAACAGAAAGGGAAGAATTGCCAAAAGAAGCCAAAGAGTGAGGTGGTTTGCTTTAACTGCCAAAAGAAGGGTCATTATTCGAATGAGTGCAAGAATCCCATGGCTGAGAAGAAGTGATTCAAGTGTGGGCATCCTGGGCATGAGAAGAAAGACTGCCCAGAATCAGATAAGGGCAAGAAGATTATAAAGGCATATGCTTTGGAAGTCGTGCCATTTTCTTCAAGAGCTCCTACCGCAGAGGAGAAGGGGAAGGGTGTCATGGTGCAAGGTACTCTTTCTATTAATGGTGTTTCAGTTCGTGTGCTTTTTGATACTGGAGCATTACATTCATTCATTTGCAATGAGCTTGTGTGTCGCTTGGGTTTTGAACCCGAGATTTGTGATAGACCATTGATAGTAACTAATCCAGTTGGGTGTTCATCCAATCTTTGCATGATTTGCCGTGGTCTAGTGTTGTCGAGTCATGGTTGCTCTTTTGTCTGTGATTGCTTTATTCTTAACTTCGCTGGGTTTGGGATCATCTTGGGCATGGATTGGCTCAAGAGATATGCGGCAAGGGTGAATTGCGAGAAGATAGAGATGAGGGTTGGGGATGTGGAAGGGCGAAAGGTGTTGATTAGATGTAAGCGCGAAGACGGAGTCTTTGTGACTTATATATATTCACTTGGGATTCTACAAGAAGACCTGTCATCAGTGTTGATCGCTAATGAGTATGTAGATGTCTTTGACGAGGTCAAAGGGTTGCCACCACTTCGTGAGATCGATTTTAGGACCAATTTGGTCGAGGGTGCTAGATCAATCGTTATGCCTCTTAGGCGGATGGTGCCTAAGGAACAAAGAGATTTGGAGGTGCAAGTTAGAGACCTTTTGGGAAAAGGATTCATTCGAAGGAGTGTATCCGAATGGGGTGCACCGGTCGTATGTTGCAACCAAGGCGGATGCCTCATTAAGATTGTGTGTGGACTATTGTGAGCTGAACAAGTTGACAAAGAAAAAAGTATCCGTTGCCAAGGATTGATGACTTGTTTGATCAGCTTCACGAGGCCAAAGTGTTTTCTCAGATGGATTTGGCAACGGGATTTCACCAATTGAGGGTGGCTAAGGATAGTGTTCCAAATACTTCTTTTAGGACACCATCCGGTTTCTTTGAGTTGCTGGTGATGCCATTCATGTTGACTAATGCGCCAGCGTATTTTGTGGATCTTATGAATATGGTTTTCAGATATCAGTTGAATAAGTTCGTGCTTGTGTTCGTGGATGATATTCTGGTTTACTCCAGAAATGAGGAAGAACATAAGATGCACTTGAGAGTTGTGTTAGAGATCTTGCAAAAGCATCAACTGAGAGCTAAGTTTTTCAAGTGTCACTTCTAGAAGAATGAAGGAGGTTCTTATGGCATGTTGTTTCTTGAAATGGGATAGCAGTTGACCCCACTAAAGTAGCAGCAATCCAGGAATGGGATAGATCTAAGAGTGCGACCGATGTTTGAAGTTTCCTTAGATTGGCCGGTTATTACCGACGGTTTATCAAGGATTTCTCCAAGGTAGCTGCTCCATTGACAGGATTGACGAGAAGAACCAAGAGTTCACATGAGATGTGAAGTGGGAACAAGCGTTCGGAATCCTGAAGGAGAGACTGCCGAATGCACCTGTGTTGATCATTCTAAGTGGGAATGAAGAGATGGTGGTATACACCGACGCATGTGGTACTGGACTTGGAGCAGTGCTAATGCAGAAGGATAAGGTTGTGCCTTACGTAAGTCGACAGCTAAAGCCACATGAGAAGAATTACCCAACTCATGATTTAGAGTTGGCGGCGATTGTGTTTGCTCTGAAGATGTGGAGACATTACCTGTTGGAAGTTCGATTCAAATTGTTTACGGATCACAAGTTGTTGAAGTATCTTTTCTCCCAAAAGGATTTAAATCTTCGATAGCAATGATGATTAGAGTTTCTGGCGTCATATGATTTTGGTATAGCCTATACTCCTGGTAAGGGTAACGCAGTTGCTAATGTGTTGAGTCGAAGACACACAAGTTTAGGAAGGATATTTTCGGAATGGAAAAGCCTCGAGTATTTGGCAAGGTTTGATTTCAGGCTAAGGTGCGAATTGGAACCTGAAATGTTTGCAAGCATATCAATAAGATGCACTCTTATCGAAAGGATTAACGAGATCCAAAAGCAAGAGGTGAAGCTCTTTGAGTTTATCAAGAAGCTGGAACCAAAAGATAAAGAGTTCGAGGTTGATCGAGAAGGTTGGCTTAGAAAGCAAGGACAATTAGTTGTTCCTGATATTGATGGATTGAGAGATGAGGTTCTGAGAGAATGTCATCACTCAAAATTGACGATTCATCCCAGTGGAAATAAGATGTATCAGGACATGAAGCGAGTCTACTACTGGGAAGGGATGAGGCGAGATATTGGAAAGTTCATTTCCAAATGCATGAACTGTCAGTTGGTGAAAGCTGAATAGAAGAAGCCGAGTGGTTTGTTTCAGCCGTTGGAAGTTCATACGTAGAAGTGGGAGCAAGTATAGATGGATTTTATCGATGGACTACCTAGAACCAGGGCAGGAAATGAAGGTATTTGGGTCATCGTGGATTGTTTGACCAAAAGTGCGGGATTCATTCCTGTTAGGTCGACTAGAACGGCGTCAAAGTTGCCTGAGCTTTATGTGAAGTTGATAGTTCGATTCCATGGTATCCCAAAGATTATAGTAAGTGACCGAGATCCGTTGTTTATGAGTGGATTTTGGAAAAGTTTGCGAGAAGTTTCGGGAACCGAGTTATGTTTGAGTACGGCTTATCATCCCCAAACGGATGGTCAGACCGAAAGAGTCAATCGAGCTTTGGAAGATCGCGTAAGAGCCGTTGGATTTTGGGGTATCATGGGAGAACCATCTACATCTAGTTGAGTTTGCATGTAACAATAGTTACCAATCAAGCATTGGGATGGCACCATACAAAGCATTGTATGGAAGGCTGTGCAGTTCTCCGGCATGTTGGTTGGAAACTGGAGATAAGTTGGTACTTGGGCCAGAGATGATTAGAGAGACCTCAGATTGTATCGAGATCGTTTGACAACGAATGAAGGCATCCTAAGATCATCAGAAGAGTTACGCTAACAAACATCGGAAGGATTTGGAATTCGACGTTGGCGATATGGTCTTCGTGAAGATTCCGCCATTAAAGCATGTGGTTCGATTTGGAAGTAAAGGAAAGTTGGCTCCTAGGTTCGTTAGACCATTTCCGATAGTCGAGCGAATTGGAAAGCTTGCATATAGATTGCAATTATCCAAGAAGATATCGAGTGTGCATAATGTGTTCCATGTGTCATTTCTACGGAAATTCGTGCATGATTCGAATGTGGTGGTACCTTCAGTACAGCATGAAGACCTAGACGTAGAGACCGCAGTTGCGAGACCTCGTAAGCCACTTCGTGTTGCGGGGAATGACATGAAATAGGTTAGGAGGAAGATGGTTACGCTAGTCAAGGTACAATGGAGTGAAGATGGATACGATTGTACATGCGAGAAGGAAGAGAAGAAGAGGGGGACTCATCTAGAACTCTTCGTCGGTAGGACCCTTTGCTATCATATCATTATTATATCACTGTATCTTGTTGCAGTTTGATAGAATTTTGCATGCTAGGCTAAGGCTATGGATGCATGGCTTGATGGTTGCTAGTTTGGATGATATAATTGGATTCTCATGGATGATAGGCATGCGGAATTGTTGTGGTTTCATGTGTTTGCTTGGAATTTCAGGGGCGAATTTCTTAAGGGGAGAACATAACAGCCCGCATTTCACATATCGAAGGATCGTAAAATAATTTTATTTTATTTCCTGAGGGTTGGATCATTCTCATCTTTTGATATGTTGCTTATGGGGATGTGTGACATGTCCATAATCTTTACAAATTTTATTTGTAACCATTTTGCCCCTGTCAGTCTTGTACAGGGCATAAGTTTTGACTCAGGTCGAATCAAAGGGTGAGACCTATGCCATTGGAAAGGAATTGATGATTAACTTTCCGTAGAGTGCTTACATTAAAGATTTGGCTCAGCTGTTTGGGAGGAATCGCTGTTTTTAGGTTTTTAAATTGGCTGTCCAGGTTTTGGGAGTCTAGTGGTTGAATTGGAGGAGGCCCATTCATGGGTTGATGAAAGCGTATAAATAGGGGGTGAGGGATATGGGAAATAGTTTAGTTTCTCATTCTCTTATTTGGTGCCTTATGCTCCTACACCTTTCCACCATTAGAAATCAAAATCCATGAAGGGAAATCATAGATCTACACCATTTGAGGAGGAGGCCCATTCGTGGGTTGATGAAAGGGTATAAATAGGAGGTGAGGGATATGGGAAATAGTTTAGTTTCTCATTCTCCTATTTGGTGCCTTGTGCTCCTCTTTCCGCTAACACCTTTCCACCATTAGAAATCCAAATCCATGAAGGTAAATCATAGATCTACATCAATTGAGGCAAGAGTTCATCGGATCAAGGTGTTTGGTGCGAGGTGCTTGCTGTCTGCATTCCTATTTCATCCATTTTAGCTTGTTTTGGCAAATCGGTATGTGATTTACATCTCTCACATGAATGGAATGAAGTATATGAGTGTTTGTGCATGTTTCCCATCAAATTCAAGTGTTTTTCCATAGATCTATGCCATATTAAGTTCATTTTCATATTGACCACCCTATGATCTTATTTAACAAATTTAGATAGGCAATTTCTATGCTATTTCATATGATTATGCAAGTTAGATCCATAATTTAGATCATACGTTCATTTATTATGGTTTTTGGTGAAATTTGCATAAGTTGATGATAATTGTCATTTTCATGATGCTATTGGTTTCATAACATGTTTATGATTGTATTGAGTGTATTGGATGAGTTAATTTCGTCGAATCTATCATTTGACGAAGTTTTGGTGGAAATCGGTGTAGGCTCGGGAGAATAGAACATCCTCACTCGACCCAGTTTTTGGATCTGGCGAATTATGAAGTGCAGGTTTTGGGTCGCATGTAGGGTGGTCGTTCGCTCTAGGGTGTGATTTCTTGAGAAACAAGGCAGAAAACAGGCTCAAGCGAGCCAAGGAGTCGGTCGGTAAACCAAGCTGGGTATAAGGCAAGTGGACGAGCGAGCCTAGAAGAAAAAGCATTTAGCCGAGGGAGTCTATGGTTAAGTAAAGGGGTTGGTCACTCATATCGAGTCGGTCGTGAAGCCTGGAAGTGGTAAAGTGGCAGGTCAGTCACTCCAAGTTGGGAAGGTTGGTCACTCTGGTTGGTTCTACCAGTGTGAAGGGTCGGTCGCTCTGGTTGACCGAACAGTGTAAAGGGTCGGTCGCACAGGGCAAAATTTTTGAAAAAATTATATTTTTGGGTACCGTCTAATGAAGACTGTCCAACTTCGAAAGAGATGTTCCATGTGTTCTTGTCTGATATTGGTATAGGCGTCTGGGGCTTGTGCTTGAGGGATGTTGAATTCGATTAGGATGGTTTACATGAGATATATATAATCTGGATATTATGAGTGCTTTACCATGATTGAATGGGTGTTCTAGTCTCCATGGATGAGTGGTTGAATTGTTTATTGTAAAGGCTATCACTGTCCGATGTAGGGAAGATAAGATTGACTTCTTCTCTGGTGTTATAGGTAGATTAGCATGTTTATCTATCCTTTCTCATATACTTTATTGTTGAAGTTTGTTTACTGTATTATCGCTCACTAAGACTGTTGTTTGAATCAAGGTTTTATGTCTCCTCTTATTACCTTGGGTTGTTTATCCGGTTGTGGATGGGCAGACTAAGTAGCAGGTTACAAGTGATTAGCGAGGATGATGCTGCTGTGCGAAGATGAGCATGAGGCTTGCGTACTAGTTTTGTTACTATCTAGTATTTCTGTTTTCGCTATTCGAGTGCTGAATGAGTGTGGTCATGAGGATTTATATACAAACTTTGGTATCAGTTGGATAACCTTTCATGACGTTGAGAAAGTTTTCTAAAGTTTGTTATTTGATGCCTCATTACTATTACCTATCGTATATGTTATATTATATTTTATCCTTGCGCTGTGAGTCCTACGATAGGTTTCGATGTTGTTTACCTATTCTGATGATCGTCCGTAGCTATTTGCCACACCTTCAGCGCATTATTCCTCTTGTTTAGTGCGGGGGTTATGAGTGGCCGTCACACATCAACTTCGAAAATTCCAAACAAATCCTTCATCTCTTTAAGCCAACTCCTTGCCTCTATGAAAGTCTCAGTCCCTCGGAATGGCTTTCCACCCATGGCATAGAAATCTTGCATATCTTAGAGAAATTATCAGCATGCAGAGGAGGAGGAGGAGGAACAACGGGTGCGGCTGGGGGAGGAATGTCTGCTTGACCTCCGGTAGGCACCGTGGCCTCAAGATACCTACAAAACCAACTCGGTCCCTCAGGAATATTAGGTTCTCTGGACATGTTGAAAGAAAAGGCAAAAGGGATTCAAATAGAGGATCGAAAGATATTTCCTATGGCTTTGGGACATATGTTTTTTGAAACAGACTTTTCTTTTGAAAATGCTTCCTTTTAAAACCTTTTTGAGAACAATTTTCAGAAAAATTTATCCAATCTGGTAACCTACAGCTCTGATACCAGATGTGACACCCCACGTCCGTTAATGTTGCTTTTTATTAGAATGCATTAAGTTTCGTGAAGCATTATAGGTAAACAGAAACAGAAACCTCACAAGATAGAAATAAAATAACAGCGGAATTAGAACTTTATTAAATAGAAAAGCTTCGTTGTTCAAACCTAATTACATAATAAGTCTGGAGTACTGAAAACATAAAACTTCTGCCTTGTACAAAAATCATCATCAGAGTATGTTAATACATGAAAAGAGCATAACCCCAAAATATAGCCATAATTGAGAAGATATGAAATAAAGCATTACATCTAAGTGGCTTTAAGAAGAAGGAAAGAAGGATCCTGATCAAGCTTGAGTATTCTCATCCTGAGAACCTGGGAGGGGGGAGCAGAAGAGAAAGAAGAGGAAACAAAACGGGTTAGACATAAAGTCTGGCAAGTCCAGTTACTTTTTAGCATATAAATAAGTAAAAGTATCATGACAGGCATATAAGTTGGAGAGAGATAACAGTGTCATAAGGCAGGTATAACAAGGTAAGCAGGACAAATAGAACAGAACATGCATTGCGCTTCTCTAATACTTTTCTCTTTCTCTTCACCAATACTAACATAAAAAGAACAAGATGTTCCCAACAAGTACAAGATGGTAGACTTAGGTGTACTTCTAGTGAGAAGTTTTTACCCAATACAGTAACTGGTAGCCTAACAGAACTGACAAGTGTTACCTCCAACGATAATAATGGGCTCCTAAAAAAGCAAGACTAGATGCACCCCAATTACTACCCCCAATCGATCGGCTCCCTAACTCATAGATACACTGTGATGGCCCCAAAGTAGAATGTATCACATCCTAAAGTGGAAACCCTTTGTTAACAAGATGTTCACAAACCATATCTGTGATGGCCCGCCCCGCACCAGCCGGCATTTCCCATGAAAGTGCGTTGTGCCAATGTCCAACCAGCATGGGACGGTCGCCAAAGAAAGGAAAAAGAAGAGAACTTACTGGTGAACTAACAAGGAACCTGTAAGAATATCTCACAGCGCCTGGATTAAAATATAATAATAACATACTTTGACATAAAACAGGCGAGACAGTGCATAAGCTGAAAACTAAACATCATAGCAGCGGAAAATCCAAATACAGCTTATGTCCCACATCATCATTATTACAACTTTTGAAAACTATCTCTAAAGCAAAAGAAAGGAAAGGTACACTACTAATGCCCGAAGTAGTGACCAGCAGCGACCAGGGAGAATATCTATATATATCATACGTGGGAGCCTACTGCTCATCTCCGGTACAGCTACCCATGCATACCACCTAACCTGTCTCTAGTCTGCTCGTTTAAGAGCACCCAGAGTAATTAGAAGAGACATAAAACTCTAGGTCAGACAAAAGTCTGGTATGAGCGATAAGCATCAAAACAGAACAATAACATGTATACTAAACCATACCTGAACCTGGACCTGCAACCAAAGAGTTAGCACAACATACCGCTAAATACTCTAAGGTTCCATTAACATATGGTGTAAAGAGTATGGGGGTGGGGGTGTGCATGTCATAGTGAAAGCAAACAATCAAACATAGCAACCATTCTAACATCTCTCACTCAGTGCGTAAAAAATACGACATCCACCGCTCTGACCACCCATTCCTTGCTATGATCACTCTGCCCCATGGAGTCATAATGACACCACAACACTGATCCATAGCCACTAATCCTTGCTATGTCCACTCTGCCCCATGAAGTCATGACGACTCCACTGCACTGGCTCATAGCCATGCTACGATCACTTTGCCCCATGGAGTAGTAACTACCCCACTGCACTGATACGTAGCCTAACATCCGTCTTGGTGGTGAATCAAAGCTATAGACGTCGATAACCCCTTAGCACGCGTCCCGCAGCAAAGCCTAACTCATGAAGTTGACTCGTTGGTTCCCAACTGGATCCTGAGTATAAACTACCCACTTGGACTACCTTTGCATCTCGGGTTTTGGTCTTCTCCGGATCGGTTCGGATATGCTCCTCTTCATTATGCTTCAGATCGTGCTCTTCGAAGTAGTCCTATCTGTGATCATCCACATTGGGTCGGGTCGGATTCCCCCATCAAAGTCGGTTCGGTTCAGATCATCTTCAGCTCGTGCTCAACATTTCGATTCGTGACAAGCCCCTTCGGGTCGGATCGGTTCGTGGAAGGTCCTTCAGTTCGGATCGTGAGCCTCCTTAGATCGGGGTCCTCAAGCGGTTCAGATTGGATGGCTCTCTAGGTGAACGGGTAGAATCGAAGCTTCAAATGCAAGGGATCTGTTCGGTGCCACCAATAATGGGCAGTTCGGATCGGGTAGTGCTCCACGATCGGGTTGGGTCGTGCTCCCCTCCTCCGAACCAATCCGGTTCGGCTCATTTCCTGCACTTCTTTCCAATGACTGTTTTACGCCATTCGACGACGTTTTCAACCAATCTAATTTTTCTAATCAATCAAAAAACATATCATACAGTCATAGCAACATATAGAATCGACCACTAACATCAAAACAACAATTTGATAGGTTAAAACGGATCAAACACAGCCAAAATCCCGTATTTTCCCTTAAGCATGTTTAAGAAAAACTAATGATAAGATTACTAAAATTTAACCAAATCAACCAAACTTCTAACAAAGGTCTAAAATAATACTTTGGAATTTCTAAATATTTTTCCCGAATTTTATCATGTTTACATTCGATAATTAACACTAATTACCCTTAATTAACCATAATTAGTGAGGAATTAAGCAAATCACTCACCTTAGCCACAAATAAATTACCAAATTTGAAATTATCTCTGTTTTGGCGCGAATACCAAGGCAATATAGCAGTTCTAATACTGATTTGGTGAAGATCTTCCTTGATTTGATGTGGATTTGGCTTAATTAGTGATTAAAAGGTGATTTGGGTGTTTTAGATGTTGGAGGCCATTACTAGGGTTCCAAGAATAGAAGTTGCGGCTGTGAAAGTGAGAAAAAGGGTGTTCTCTAAACCCTAATAGCCCTTAAATACTCCAAATCCCGAAATTCCCCTTTGGGCCTAGCTGTTAATCACCCGGTTAAGCCCAGTTAAGCTGTTTTTCACCACCTGAAATTTGTTTCGGCCATATCTCCCAAACCTTGAGTCCGTTCAGCTAACGTGACCACTCAACGGAAAGGTAAACCATTATCCGGATCTAATGGAAGTGGTTTCAGGTTAAAACTCCTTCCCAATCAAAAGTTATGGCCGATACAAGATCAGTTAGGGGTAAAACGGTCATTTAAAAATCGGCAAAAATCATTAACATGGGAAATGACCCCAATAATCGTCTCCTAAAGTTACATGACAATACGACTTCGCATGTGAAAGAAATAAAAATTCTACGATCCTTCGATACGTAGAATGCGGGTCATTGCATTCTCCCCCCTTAGGAAATTTCATCCCCAAAATTCCTTAACCCAAAACATAAAAAGGATCCCGCATGCCTACCAGCCACATACAACAATCAAACAAACAAAACGAGCCTATCCTAGCATGCAGAAAGACTAAATCGAAACTAAAATCTTACCAGGCGAAGAGTTTTGGATACGTCTTTCTAATGCTTTCCTCTGTCTCCCAAGTACAGTCATTCTCATTCTCGCCCCACTGAACTTTGACTAATTACACCGCCTTCCTTCGAAGTTGCTTCGTATCGTTCCCAACAATACGCATAGGCTTGCAGTTCCCAACCGTCTCGGGTTCAACCTCGATATCAACCAACTGATCAGGTGAAACAGTCACATCTGGGTTGTGTACGAACTTCCTTAACTAGGAAACATGAAATACGTTGTGAACTCCTGCCATCTTCTCTGGTAATTCAACTTTATATGCCAAATTCCTAATTTGCTCGAGAACTGGGAATGGTCCAACAAATCTTGGTGCTAACTTGCCTCTCCTGCCAAATCGTATTACGCTCTTCAACAGAGTAATCTTGACAAACACCAAATCGCCATTGGAGAACTTTAAATCTCTTCTCCTCTTATCAGCATAACTCTTCTGCCTATCTTGGGCGGCCTTCATTCGCTGTTGGATAACCTTAATCTTAGCTGAAGTTTCTCTTATCACATCTAGTTTAAGCACAAACCTCTCACCAGTTTCTAACCAACATGATGGTGAGTCACACGGTCTTCCATACAAAGCTTCAAATGGAGCCATACCAATACTGGATTGATAACTCTTATTATATGCAAACTCTACTAGATGCAAATGGTCATCCCATGATCCACCAAAATACAATATGCATGCTCTCAGGAGATCTTCTAATATGTGATTCACCCTCTCTGTCTGACCGCCGGTTTGAGGATGATACGCAGTACTGAGATGTAATTCTGATCCTAACGCCTCTTGTAAGCTCTTCCAAAATCCACTAGTAAACAATGGATCTCGGTCGCTCACAATGCCTTTGGGTATTCCATGAAATCTCACTACCCACTTTACATATAGTTCAACTAATTTAGAGTTCGTTCTATTCGACTTGACGAGTATAGATCTTGCACTTTTGGTCAATTGGTCCACAATCACCCAAATGTTATCATGGCCCGATCTAGTCCTTGGTAACCCGTCAATGAAATCCATTGAGACTTTTTCCCATTTCCATTCTGGAATTTCTAATGGTTGAAACAAACCACTAGGCTTCTTTTGCTCAGCTTTAACTAGCTGGCAATTCATGCACTTGGATATAAACTTCCCAACATCTCTTTTCATCCCTTCCCAGTAGTGGGTCTGCTTCATGTCCCGATACATTTTGTTACCACCGGGATGTATAGTCAGTTTTGAGTGATGACATTCTCTAAGCACTTCATCTCTCAATCCATTGACATTGGGCACAACAAGTCTTCCATTCTTTCTTAGCCATCCATCTCGATCAAGCCCATACTTGTTCATCTCCTCATCGATGCCTATTTCTAACTTGGAGATGATTTCCAATAGGTTAGGATCTTCCTTATGACTCGAACCAATCCGCTCAATCAAAGTGGGTCTGATCGTTAAACTTGCTAACATTTCTGGATCCAATTCGCACTTTGGTCTGAAATCATACCTAGCAATGTACTCCATTTGCTTCCATTCTAGAAATATAGCCCCTAAACTGGCATGTCTTCTACTCAATGCATCAGCTACCGCATTGCCCTTTCCTAGTGTGTATGCAATATCGAAATCGTAGGAAGCCAAGAATTCTAACCAACTTTGCTGTCGGAGATTTAGATTTTTCTGAGAGAAGAGATACTTTAACGATTTATGTTTGGTAAATAGCTCAAATCTTTCTCCCAAGAGATAATGTCTCCACATCTTCAGTGCGGACACGATCGCTGCTAATTCCAAATCATGGGTAGGGTATCTTCTTTCATGCGATTTCAATTGCCGACTTGCATAAGCTACAACCCTACCTCCTTGCATCAGTACAACACCTAGTCCGGTACCACATGCATCTGTATATATTTTCATCTCTTCATTCCCCTTAGGAATGACTAACACTGGTGCACGTGTCAGCTTTTCCTTTAGACTCTTGAATGTATTCTGGCATTTTTTGTCCTAGAAGAAAGCTTGATTCTTCTTGGTCAACTGAGTCAACGGTGCTGCTATCTTGGAGAAGTCTTGGATAAACTTACGATAATATCCAGCTAATCCCAAGAAACTTCTTATGTCCGTTGCATTCTTAGGCGTAGACCAATCTTGTACCGTAGCCACTTTCGCAGGATCCACGGTGATACCATTCTCTGAAATGACATGGCCCAAGAATCTCATTTCCCTCCTTCAGAAGTGATACTTAGAAAACTTTGCTTTCAATTGGTCTTTTCTTAACACCTCCATCACTATCCTTAAGTGTTCCTTGTGTTCTTCCTCTGTCCTTGAATGAACAAGTATTTCGTCCACGAACACAAGAACAAACTTATTCAATTGATCTCTGAATACCCTATTCATAAGATCCACAAAATATGTTGGTGCATTGGTCAGCCCGAATGGCATGACCAACCACTCATAAAATCCAGATGGCATCCGAAAAGCCGTTTTAGCTATACTCTCAGCTTCCACTCTAAGCTGATGAAAACCTGTCGCGAGATCCAACTGGAGAACACTCTCGCGCCACTCAACTGATCAAACAAATTATCTATCCGCGGTAGAGGATACTTATTCTTCCTCGTCACCTTATTCAACTCGTGGTAGTCCACACACAATCGAATGGAACCATCTGCCTTGGTAGCAAGCACAACTAGTGCTCCCCACTCAGAAACACTTCTTTTGATAAACCCCTTCTTCAAAAGATCGCTTACTTGCACCCCTATCTCTCGCTGCTCACTTGGGGCCATACGACAAAGTGGCATCACTATAGGTCTGACATCTTTCACCAAATCAATATGGAACTCAATCTCTCGGTGTGGTAGAAGTCCGGTCACTTCCTCGAAGGCGTCCTGATACTGACCAACCACGAGCACATCTGACAACTCATCATGCGGGATGTCGAGGGAATTAAGAAAACTAGCCATTACCACATCATTAGGTAGACAACCAAACACTGCCCTCAGCCCATCGTCCACTCTAACTGTCACCAAAAAGCCCTCACAGTGTACCACCACCCCGTATCTTTGGAGCCAATTGACTCCCAAAATAATGCCAAACCCAGTAAAGCCCAAAACAAAGCAATCACAAACAAACATGCATCCATGACTCGATTAGACCACGTTACAACAAATCATGCTAAGGCTAGTTGAACCACCAATCGGCTTCGTCACTACCAAAGGGCTATCGACAATCTCGGGCTTCAAATCCAACTTATCTACCAGGTCAATAGATATGAAGGAACTGGAAGCTCCGGTATCAAACAATACTCGAACAGGAATATCATAAACAGAAAGCATACCTTAAATAACAACATTCTTTCCTTTCTCCGCCGTGGTTGGGGCATTCAACGAAGAAGGAACAACATTGATAGCATATGCTTTCACAATTTGCTTTTCTTTAGGGGGTTGCGGACACTTATTCTTGTGATGTCCCACTTGGCCACAGTTGAAGCACTTCCTATCCGCTGGCTTGGCCCGACATTCCTTGGCATAGTGGCCCTTCTTACCACAGCTAAAGCACTCAACATCTTTCTTATTCGTTTTTTTCTGGCCATCCTTGGTCTAATTCTGCTTTCTCTTATTCTGAGAACCATTATTGCCTCCACCGTTTGCTTGCAGCTTTGGCTCCTCTGCATATGCAACCTCAGTCTTCAACTTAGGTTAAAGACTCTCTGATCTCAAAGCTTTCCCCACAATCGATTCAAATGTCTCATCGATATGGTTAATAAGCCTTTCCCCCAAGTACTGATCCAAGCCTATTATAAACTTCCCGTTCTTCTTCTCGGGAGTGTCAATGAGGGATAATCCATACTTCGATAAAGTATCGAACTCAGCAATATACTCCAAGACAGCTCTACCATTCTGCTTAAGCTCCAGAAATTTCCTAAACAACTCTGACTTCTGGGCAGCTGGGATAAACTTTTCACCGAATCATGCCTCAAACTGATCCCATGTAATTTGGTCCTCTGGGGTAGCTGCCTTAATAGCATTCCACCAATTCATCGCCCGTCCTTGCAGCTAATGGGACGCTAGCTTTCTCTTCATCGCATCCTCGATACCTAAGTATTCGAAAATACGCTCACAGCTATCCAACCAATCCTGAACATGCATGGCCGATTCCGTTCCGTGGAACGGCTTTCCACCAAGACTAGTGTAATCCTTGCATAGCTTGGCAAAATCGGCCCTAGGCGCCTGCACTGCTACACCGCCACCATTTTCAGCATTGGGAGTTGCTCCTTGCATGTTTCTAAGCATCTCGCTCATGAAGTCAGTAAACATAGCCCTCATGTCAGAAGCATTCCCATTGTTGGCTCCTCTACCGGCACCTCTCGTATATCGGCTCATCATTCAATCTGTAAAGAGAAACGGTTAACCATCCTCTTTGTGGAGTCAGTGTAGTGCGACTTCATCCTTAGCTATACTAATAGTATATATATATCTTTTGAAAACCAAAATAATCACAAATATGCGCTCTCATATACGTATTATCTCTCTCTGATGTCTTTTCCAAGGTTAACTATGCAAGTAGAGCTCTGATACCAAATGTGACAGCCCGCCCCGCACCAGCCGGCATTTCCCATGAAAGTGCGTTGTGCCAATGTCCAACCATCACGGGACGGTCACCAAAGAAAGGAAAAATAAGAGAACTTACTAGTGAACTAACAAGGAACGTGTAAGAACATCTCATAGCGCATGGAATAAAATATAATAATAACATATTTTGACATAAAACAAGCGAGACAGTGCATAAGCTGAAAACCAAGCATCATAGCAGCTGAAAATCCAGATACAGCTTATGTCCCACATCATCATTATTACAACTTTTTAAAACTGTCTCTAAAGAAAAAGAAAGGAAAGGTACACTACTAATGCCCAAAGAAGTGACCAGCAGCGACACAGGGAGAATATATATATATCATACGTGGGAGCTTCCTGCTCGTCTTCGGTACAGCTACCCGTGCGTACCATCTAACCTGTCTTTAGTCTGCCCGTTTAAGAGCACCCAGAGTAATAAGAAGAGACATAAAAATATGGGTCATACAAAAGTCTGGTATGAGCGATAAACATCAAAACAGAATAATAACGAGTATACTAAGCCATACCTGAACCTGGACCTGCAACCAAAGAGTTAGTACAACATACCGCTCAATACACTAAGGTGCCACTAACATATGGTGTAAAGAGTATGGGGGTGGGGGTGTGCATGTCATAGTGAAAGCAAACAATCAAACATAGCAACCATTCTCACATCTCTCACTCAGTGCGTAAAGCATACGACATCCACCGCTCTGATCACCCATTCCTTGCTATGATCACTCTGCCCCATGGAGTCATAATGACACAACTGCACTGATCCATAGCCACTAATCCTTGCTGTGTCCACTCTGCCCCATGAAGTCATGACGACTCCACCGCACTGCCTCATAGCCATGCTACGATCACTTTGCCCCATGGAGTAGTAACTACCCCATTGCACTGATACGTAGCCTAACATCCATCTTGGTGGTGAATCAAAGCTATAGACGTCGATAAACCCCTTATCACACGTCCCGCAACAAAGCCCCACTCATGAAGTTGACTCATTGGTTCCCAACTGGATCCCGAATATAAACTTCCCACTTGGACTACCTTTGCATCTCGGGTTTTGGTCTTCTCCAGATCGGTTCGGATATGCTCCTCTTCATTATGCTTCGGATCGCGCTCCTCGAAGTAGTCCTGTCTGTAATCATCCACATCGGGTCGGGTCGGATTCCCCCTTCAAAGTCGATTTGGTTTAGATCGTCTTCAGCTCATGCTCAACATTTCGGTTCGTGACAAGCCCCTTCGGGTCGGATCGGTTCGTGGAAGGTCCTTCATTTCAAATCGTGAGCCTCCTCGAATCGGGGTCCTCAAGCGGTTCGAATCGGATGGCTCTCTAGGTGAACGGGTAGAATCAAAGCTTCAAATGCAAGGGATCGGTTCGGTGCCACCATCTACGGGCAGTTCGGATCAGGTAGTGCTCCACGATCGGGTCGGGTCGTGCTCCTCTCCTTCGATCCGATCAGGTTCGGCTAATTTCCTGCACTTCTTTCCAGCGACTGTTTTATGCCATTCGACGACGTTTTCAACCAATCTAACTTTTCTAATCAATCGCAAAACATATCATACAGTCATAGCAACATATAGAATCGGCCAATAACATAAAAAAAACAATTTGATAGGTTGAAACGGATCAAACATAGCCAAAATCCCATATTTTCCCTTAAGCATGTTTAAGAAAAACTAATGATAGGATTAGTAAAACTTAACCAAATCAACCAAACTTCTAACAGAGGTCTAAAATAATATTTCGAAATTTCTAAATATTTTTCCAGAATTTTATCATGTTTACATTCGCTAATTAACACTAATTACACTTAATTAACCATAATTAGTGAGGAACTATGCAAATCACTCACCTTAACCACAAATAAATTACCAAATCTGAAAGTATCTCTGCTTGGGCGCAAATACAAAGGCAATACAACAGTTCTAATATTGATTGGGTGAAGATGTCCCTTGAATTGATGTGAATTTGGCTTAATTAGTGATTAGAAGGTGATTTGGTGTGTTTTAGATGTTGGAGGCCATTACTAGGGTTCCAAGAATAAAAGAGGCAGCTGTGAAAGTGGGAAAAAGGGTGTTCTCTAAACCCTAACATCCCTTAAATACTCCAAATCCCGAAATTCCCCTTTGGGCCTAGCTGTTAATCACCCGGTTATGCCCAATTAAGCTGTTTTTCACCACCTGAAACTTGTTTCAGCCATATCTCTCAAACGGTGAGTCCATTCGGCTAATATGACCACTCTACGGAAAGGTAAATCATCATCCAGATCTAATGGAAATGGTTTCAAGTTAAAACTCCTTCCCAATCAAAAGTTATGGACGAAACAAGATCAGTTAGTGGCAAAACGGTCATTTAAAAATCGGCAAAAATCATGAACATGGGAAATGACCCCAATAGTCGTCTCCCAAAGTTACATGACCATACGACTTCGCATGTGAAAGAAATAATAATTCTACGATCCTTTGATACGTAGAATGCGGGTCGTTACAATATCTACAGATGTCACAACATCTTATTTTCCCTAGCAAGTGGACCCATACACGCACATGACCCCGTTGAAATGCGCCGTCAAACACCCTCACTCAAGTTACCTCTTATAATCATCTCAATAAGCGTGCCTAGACCCTGACCTAGTTCGGGGTTCCCCGATTGTTACAAAGATGGGTTACTGACTGAAACGAATCCCACACACACCAGAGGATACAAGCATCCACCCAGGCTTGCATCCACACTACTAGGATTTCAACGGGTTATGCCTACTGGTTTAACAAGATTGCATAACCCGAACAGTGTAAGTGTCTGGGCCTATATATAAATATTACCCACCGCCCCAAGATTTACTTAACCCTCCCACTGATTCAATCAAGTTTACTTAACCCCTACTCAAGTTAATTGGTTTACGTAATCCTTACGGATTCAAATAGGTTAAGTATTACAAGTTTATCACCATTCATTCATTTATGGTTATTAATGCGCTAGACCTCCCACATTAAGTCTATAACTTGTGGACGCTGGATATGCTGGTTGGGTCCGGGCAGACTTCTTCCAGAAGTAGGAATTAATCTCATGTCTTAGCACGTTACATATTTATTTACCTAGACCCCTCACATTAGATTTACCACTTGTGGATGCTGGATATGCTGGGCGGTTCCAGGCAGACTTCTACCACGAGTGCAATCTAACCTCGTGTCTAAGCTCGGCTACAGTTTCTAATTACTGTAAATCAGGGCATTTTCATTACAAACCAATTTACATGTTTACCATGCCCCAAATCCTAGTCTAATTCACGATATAAGTTATGCCCCGATTAAGATTTAGATCAAAGGATAAATTATGCCCCAAATCCCAAGTTTTGGCTCAAGGTACAAATTATGCCCAAAATTCCCAATCATGTTTTACAATAAGAATTATGCCCAAAATTATCATTCTCAATCATTCCCAATTTTGTGCATTCTCGTATTTCAGCTATATTCCTACGTTCGAAGGTAGCCTAGCTATAAAAACAAAAAGGGAAAAAGGGGAAAAAGAGAACAAGAATAGGCATAGCAAATAAAACTGGCATAAGATGATAGAATTGATCATACTAACATAATAGGCATAGTGACATGATTTGGCAAACTAACATAACAGGGATATCATAAACAGGCATGATGAGATCTAAACAGTGAACTAGTTATACAATAATGGCAGATCTGTTATGATTTCAGATTAATAATAGGCATAGGCATAGATCCAAACTTATAGGCATGTCAAGATTACATTTTAGGTGTTTATATCTAAAAATAACATAGACTCACTGTTATTTGGATCTAAAGAACATGGAATTGATTATGGATGTTGAAGCACAGATCTCTGAATATGAATAACTTGTTGTTGAAGTAGATAGGCAAGATCAGACTGAGTTGGGGCAGCACCTCGTTGTCGCCATTGATTTGGATGAATAAAACAATGGGATTAAGCACAAACTTGTCTAGGGAACCTAATATTCCTGAGGGCATGAGGCTGGCATACCAGTTTTATTACTATCCAGTATTTCTGTTTTTGCTGTTTGAGCGCTTTATGAGTGTGGTAGTGAGGATTTATGTGCAAACTTTGGTATTAGTTGGATAACCTTTCATGATGTTGAGAAAGTTTTCAAAGTTTATTGTATGAGGCCTCATTACTATTACCTGTTGCATATGTTCTATTATATTTTATCCTACCGTTATGAGTCCTGCGACAGTTTTGGATGTTGTATACCTACTCCGATGATCGTCCATAGCTACCTGGCACACCCTTCAGCGCATTATTCCTCTTATTTAGTGCGGGGGTTATGGGCGGTCGACACACACCAACTTCAAAAATTCCAAACAAATCCTCGATCTCTTTAAGCCAATTCCTTGCCTATACGAAAGTCTTAGTCCCTTGGAATGACTTTCCACCCATAGAGCAGAAATCTTTGCTTATTTTAGAGAAACTATCAGCATGCGGAGGAGGAGGAACAACGGGTGCGATTGGGGGAGGAACGTCTGCTTGACATCCGGCAGGCACTGTGGCCTCAAGATACCTACAAAACCAACCCGGTACCGTAACGCCCTCAGGAATATTAGGCTCCCCAGATTTGTTGAAAAGAAAAGGAAAAAGGGATTCAAACAGAGAATCGAAAGATATTTCTTATAGCTTTGGGACATATGTTTTTTGAAACAGTCTTTTCTTTTGAAAATTCTTCTTTTTAAAACCTTTTTTAAAACAATTTTCAAAAAGTTTTATCCAATTTGGTAACTTACAGCTCTGTTACCAAATGTGACACCCCATGTCTATTAACAACACTCTTTATTAGAATGCATTAAGTTTCGTGAAGCGTTATAGGTAAATAGAAACAGAAACCTCACAAGATAGATATATAATAACAGCGGAATTAAAACTTTAATAACTAGAAAAGCTTTGTGGTTCAAACCTAATTACGTAATAAGTCTAAAGTACTGAAAACATAAAACTTCTACCTTTTACAAAAATCATCATCAGAGTATATTAATACATGAAAAGAGCATAATCCCCAAAATATAGCCATAATAGAGAAGATATGAAATCAAGAAGTACATCTAAGTGGCTTTAAGAAGGAAAGAAGGATCCTGATCAAGCTTGAGTATTCCCAACCTGAGAACCTGGGGAGGGGGGGACAGAAGAGAAAGAAGAGGAAACAAAAAGGGTCAGACATAAAGTCTGGCAAGTCCAGTTACTTTTAGCATATAAATAAGTAAAAGTATCATGATAGGCATATAAGTTGGAGAGAGATAACAGTGTCATAAGGCAGGTATAACAAGGTAAACAGGATAAGCGGAACATAATATGCATTGCGCTTCTCTAATACTTTTCTCTTTCTATGCACCAATACTACCATAACAAGAACAAGATGATCCCAACAAGTACAAGATGGTAGACTTAAGTGTACTTCTAGTGAGAAGTTTTTACCCCATACAATTACTGGTAGCCCAACAGAACTGACGGGTGTCACCTCCAACGATAATAACAGGCTCCTAAACAAGCAAGACTAGATGTACCCCAATTACTACCCTTAATTGATTGGCTTCCTAACTCGTAGATACCCTATGCTGGCCCCACAGTAGGATGTATCACTTCGTAAAGTGGCAAACCTTTGTTAACAAGATGTGCACAAACCATATCTACAGAAGTCATAATGTCTTATTTTCCCTAGCAACTAGACCCATGCACGCACATGACCCTGTTGAAATGCACCATCAAACACACTCACTCAAGTTACCCCTTATAATCAGCTCAATAAGTGTGCCTAGACCCCGACCTACTTTGGGGCTCCCCGTTTGATACAAAGATGGGTCATCGACTGAAACGGGTCTAGCACACCAGATGATACAAGCATCCCCCAGGCTTGCATTTGCACTACTACGATTTCGATGGGTTATGCCTACTGGTTTAACAAGATTGCATAACCCAATAGGTTAAGTTTATGGGCCTATATATAAAAATTACCCACCGCCCCAAGATTTACTTAACCCTCCCACTGATTCAAGCAAGTTTACTTAACCCCTACTCAAGTTAACTGGTTCATGTAAACCCTGTGGATTCAAACAGGTTAAGTATTACAAGTTTATCACCATTCATTCATTTATGGTTATTAATGCGCTAGACCTCCCACATTAAATCTACAACTTGTGGACGCTGGATATGCCGGTTGGGTCCGGGCAGATTTCTTCCACAAGTAGGACTTAACCTCGTGTCTTAGCACGTTACATGTTTATGCACTTAGACCCCTCACATTAGATTTACCACTTATGGACGCTGGATATGCTGGGCGGTTCCGGGCAGACTTCTACCACAATGGCAATCTAACCTCGTGTCTAAGCACGACTACAGTTTCTAATTACTATAAATCTAGGCATTTTCATTACTAACCAAATTATATGTTTATCATGCCCCAAATCCCTATCTAATTCATGATACAAGTTATTCCCTGACTAAGATTTAGATCAAAAGATAAATTATGCCCCAAATCTTCGCTCAAGGTACAAATTATGCCCAAAATTCCCAATCAAATTTTACATAAGAAATATGCCCCAAATTATCATTCCCAATCGTTCCCAATTTCGTGCGTTTGCGTATTTCAACTATATGCCTACGCTTGAAGGTAGCCTGGCTATAAAAACAAAAAGGGAAGAAAGGGAAAAAGAGAACAAGAATAGGCATTGCAAATAAAACTGGCATAAGATGATAGAATTGATCATACTAATAGAATATGCATAGTGACATGATTAGGCAAACTAACATAAAAAGGATATCATAAGTAGGCATGATGAGATCTAAACGGTGAACTAGATATACAATAATGGCAGATCTATTATGTTTTAAGAATACAAATAGGCATATGCTTAGATCCAAACTTATAGGCACGTCAAGATTACATGTTAGGTGTTTATATTTAAAAATAACATAGATTCACTGTGATTGGATCTAAAGAACATGGAATTGATTATAGATGTTGAAGCACAGTTTCTGAATATGAATAACTTGTTGTTGAAGAAGAATAGGCTAGATCAGGCTCAGTTGGGGCAGCACCTCGTTGTCGCCATTGATTTAGATGAATAAAACAATGGGATTAAGGTCCTATTTATAGACTAGGGTCAATGAATCTGGTCAGAAAACAAGTCCACGTACGCAGAACTGAATCTGTCTTGCTAGGGGTGTCGACGCCCCTTTGCTAAGGTCATTTGATTCCCACGTTGGTTTCTTCCTTCGAATTTCGAACTGATTTCAATTCTGTATTTTATTTTGTTTATATATAAGTGGCTTATACGTTTTTAAACTTCAAACCTTAATATCTTCTTCATACAATGTCCATTTTACCCAAACGTGTCTACCTTATGCATAATTCCAAGACAAATGCATGGCGCAACCCGTTTTACTTAATTCTCAATATTTAATTAAGTATTCTTTAATTTGTTGTTACAGTGTCTTTTAAATTATGGGGTTTACAGAATCCTCTTCTTCATGGATTCAATGTCTTCTTTGTCATTTGATATTAAAGTTGACTTGGGTTATTTGGCCTCCTAAGTTAAAGGACATGAAAGGTGTCATAAGATGAAACAGACAAGAGAATTAATTTAATAAGCTGTTTACATTTTAACGTTACATCTAGGGTTATAAGGGAATATGAGTAATTACCCGTATGTTGTGTATTTCAGGCCTATATATATATTAAGCTTTGTACTCATTCAAGACTATGAAAAATACTACAAACTTTGTTTCAAACTGCAATATGGTATCAGAGCAATCCCGAGCCTAACGACTTCTTCTCCTTCAAATCTCTCACCAATTTGGTGATATAGTTTTCTCCTCTTAGTTTTATTTCATCATTGAGGAGGACCCCTCTCATCAAGTATTTCTTATTTCCTCAAGAATTTTGTTCACATCGTCAGGCCATGCCATCCACAGTCACCAGTTCTCTGGCAGTCCAGTTGCACCAACCTGTAGATCATCAACATCATTGCATCATCCGATTTTTCTTTTCCTTCCATGGACAATAACGACGGATCAGTTGCCCAATCAACTCCAAATAGAGACGATGTGTATCAAACTGTAGAAAATGTCAATCAAAATGCATCATATTCAAGAAGCATAGTCAATCCAGAAAACCACATAATCACGATACAATTAGATGAAGATAAATATCTTATTTGGAAGTTTCATATTAACACAACACTTATGAGATACGACTTGGAAGAATATATCAATGGAATAATGTCTATACTAGCAAAGATGGTTTCAAATGCAAGTGGAAATTTAAATGTTAATAAGGAATACACCCTTATAAACAACAAGATAACCTACTGTGTTCTTAGCTATTCTCTTATGTCAATGCCAATTATCAATTACCCAAACTTATAGGATATAAAAGTGTTCAAGAAATCTATGACAAGGTGGAACAGTACTCAATACACAATCATTAGCAAACATTATGCATCATCAAAGACAGCTAAATAGACCACTAAATACTATAACAAAAGATTCCACGACTATGCGAGAATACCTTACCAAAATTAAATCCTTATGTTCCTTACTTGTAATAACCCGGAAATCCGAGCCAATTTAAAATTTTTATTTTGGCAATTTTAGCGAATTTTGATTATTTAAAATGAATTATTTTAAATAAAACCGACGGGAAATTTATTTTGAATAGAATTCGAATGTATATATTATATAGATCGTCGTTAGAATATAAATATTTATTTATATATATAAAAGAAATTGAAAATGGCGCGGTAGTTCGATAATTCGATTTCAAAATTCAAATGAATGTACCGGGAGCAAAATAAACCGGATTGCAGTGAAACCAAAAATATTTGAATCTAATTGAGAATATCTTTCCAACGAATCCGCAAAATTGAAATTTCATAGCGGGAATCAAAAGATACGTCCAGTTGAAAATTCGGAATAGTCGCTATGGAATTTCGGCCCTTAAAAATGGAAATTTTGCAAACGACCTCAGTTTTTGACGAAACCACCTTTGTTGGATCCGTGATGTCAAGTTATTTCTAGATTCCAATTTTCGTAATTTTTCGAATCAATATGTGAGCGTGGCAAAGGAAAACGCGTTTGACCAGTTTTAGTTGATTTTAATCGACTGGAAAATGGCCATTTTTCAAACGGTCTCAGAATTTGATGAAATTAGTTTTGTTAGGACCGTATCGTGAATACGAAGCTAGAAAATATTTTTCGGGAATTTTTAGAGTTCGTATGTGGCCCGGTAAATTGAAATGCGCGTTCAAATTCAATATATAGAGTTATATGTTGATTTTGACGAAAACTGATCGAAACGATCGAATCAGCTTACGATACATATCCCATTGTGTTTGGAATGGGGGTAATTAGCTAGGGACGACAGTCGCTGGGCCCAATTTCGAGTTCAAAATAAAAAGTCAACTTTAAGTGAATAATTAAATAATTAAATATATTATATTACCCTTGGTCAAACCCCACCTTATCTCCCTCCCTTCCACGTCAGTCCTCGGATCCAAACCCGATAGAAAAAAAAGGAGAAACGAACGCGTCGCTCCTCCGATTCACCCCCGCCACCCGTCATTGGCACCTCCGCCACGCCCTCCCCCTCTGGCCAACCTCGACCTCGCCACCTCTCCCCTCTTTTCAGTTTGCAGCCGACGCCCCCTCCTAAAACCCCAAATCGAGAAACCCTAAAGCCGCTGCCCCCTTGTTCCACCACTCCACCGAGCACCCCCCCAGACCGGTCGCCCCCCCCCCCCCCCAACGCTGCCATGAACCCCCCTTCCCTCCAAGAATTGATTACAAGGTGAGTTTTTTCCGATTTCTTCATTTTACAAGATAAAGATCTGTTTTTTTTATAAAGGCCTGATTTTTTATTTAGAGAAAAATATGTACGATTTTTAGTTAGGATAAAAATATAATTTTTAGGAATAGAAATATAATTTTTAAATGAAATACTATAGTATAAAAATACGATTTTCACTTTGATTTGAAAGTACAAATGATCGATTTTTAGAAGAATAAAAATACGAATTTTAAACATGACAAGAAATAATTTTTATTATATGTAGAGGATGAAAACATAATTTTTATTGTATGAAGGTAATAAAAATATAATTTTTATATAGGGTGAAGAATAAAAATATAATTATATATATATATAGGAGAGCGATAAAAATTCGATTTTTATATATTGAATAGCAAAGTAAAAATTTGATTTTTATATATTGAATAGCAAAGTAAAAATTCGATTTTTATATGTTGAATAGCAAGATAAAAATTCGATTTTTATATATTGAATAGCAAGATAAAAATTCAATTTTTATATATTGAATAGCAAAGTAAAAATTCGATTTTTATATACTGAATAGCAAAGTAAAAATTCGATTTTTATATATTGAATAGCAAAGTAAAAATTCGATTTTTATATATTGAATAGCAAGATAAAAATTCGATTTTTATATATTGAATGGCAAAGTAAAAATTCGATTTTTAAATATTGAATAGCAAAGTAAAAATTCGATTTTTATATATTGAATAGCAAAGTAAAAATTCGATTTTTATATATTGAATAGCAAAGTAAAAATTCAATTTTTATATATTGAATAGCAAGATAAAAATTTGATTTTTATATATTGAATGGCAAAGTAAAAATTCGATTTTTATATATTAAATAGCAAAGTAAAAATTCGATTTTTATATATTGAATAGCGAAGTAAAAATTCAATTTATATATATTGAATAGCAAAGTAAAAATTCGATTTTTATATATTGAATAGCAAAGTAAAAATTCGATTTTTATATATTGAATAGCAAAGTAAAAATTCGATTTTTATATATTGAATAGCGAAGTAAAAATGTGATTTTTATATATGTAGTGACTACGGGCAACGAAAGTGACAAAAGGCGAGAACAGTGATGATTTCCTACATTTGAAGTGTTGCGGAGTTGGGATAGCTTTGGTGAGAACTTCTCACCTTTTAATTTTGTTTTCTAGTTAGTAATATATACTAGGATGCAGACGGTGTTTAGTAGCACCCGACACCCGTCGTCCACAGACCATGGATGACTTGTATGCTTGGTTGTTTGATTTTGATGTGTAGTTTATTGTGAGATGTGATGTGAAATGAAATAAAATATTTATATAGTTGAAATAAAATATTTTATAGTAAAAAATAGAATTTTTAACGTGTATATGAAATGAAATAAATAAATATAAACAAATCGGATGATTTGTTTATATACACACATTTGATTGATATTAATTGGGACGCTAAATTTTACACATCGCCCAACTGAACAAATAAAATCTGTGTTTGATTGTTTTGAAATCCCACACGGGTATTGGGATGATATTTGACGTACACTAATCCCGATTGTTTAGTTGTATGTCGATCGATTGATTGACAGACTGTTATAACCGTTGTATATTTATATTTGATGCTTATACAGTGTAGAACGCACTTTGGATGATGGTTGATTATTCATCGTTGTTATTGTATACATGTGTTGTAGAAAATCCATATAATTAACATTATATGGTAATTGATTGGGCCTCAATCCAGTTTTGAAAAAGAAATATTTGAAAAAGAAATATTTGAATAGAAATATTTGAAAAAGAAATATTTGAAAAAGAAATATTTGAAATAGAATATTTGAAAATAGAAATATATGAAGCCGTGTTGATTAGATTTACGCCATTTTGACGTGAACGATATTTATATCGATTTTATTCATTTTATAATGAACATCAAAAGTGATTTCAAAATCTGATATTTTGAATAGAAATGAATTCGAATAGAAATTGAATAGAAATGAATTCGAATTGAAATTGAATAGAATTGAAATTGAATAGAAATGAATTGAATTGAAATTGAATAGAATTGAAATTGAATAGAAATGAATTCGAATTGAAATTGAATAGAATTGAAATTGAATAGAAATGAATTTGGATTGAAATTGAATTTAATTGAAAACGAACTGAAATTGAATTCAAAATTGATTTGAATGGAAATCAATTTGAAATGAATTTAAACCGAATTTGTAAGGAAAAATTCAATTTTGATTTAAATTTGAAAAAGAAGTTGAAATCGTTATGAAAACGAATTTAAAACGATTTATAAAATACATTTTAAAAGGAAATCAACGAAGTATATATTATATATATAATATAATGGCCTGAATAGAACGCGCCGCGCCGCGGTAGTTCGCGAATTTCGACCATTGACTTCGAACGGATATTAAGGGAGATCCGACCGTCGGATTCTCCTGAAACAGAAACCGTTGGGTTCGTATCGAAAAGAGCTTTCTAACGAATATTGGAAATTTGAAATCTAACGGTTGGATTTGGAATTATGTCCAAATCAAATTTGGAAAAGGTCGCTATAAGTGCAGTACGATGGCCGTTGATGGAAATCGACTGTGCGGGCCTTGATAAAATTATTAAAAATAGTAATAATTTTTGTAAAATCATAAGAAATGATTTGTGAAGATTTGGGATGAAAAACTCCATGTTTGAAAAGATAAAAATAGATTTTTATCGAAATGAACTAGTTTTGAACTAGAATTATAATTCTATTTATTTTTAAATAAATAAATTTAATTTGAAAAGGGTTTTAAAAGTAACCAGAATTTCCAATAATTGAATTGGAATGTATTTGAATCGAAATTGTCTTTGGATTATTTCGATGTTGGATTTCGTGATTATACAGATATTGTTATGGAAATTTGAAAGATATTTATATCGTTATTTCCAATACGATATTTGTTAGTCGTAGAGTTTGATATTGAATATGAGCCGATATAATTTCTATTCAGAGCCTTGTATTTAATATCAAATGTGATTTGGGTTTGTCGTGAATGGTGTCTTCATTAACACTGTTCTTAAGCCCAGTTGAGAAAAAGATTAAATCTTTTATTTAGATTTAATAAAGTGTACCAATTAAATAATATTTAATTGGAATTGAATTCGAATTGATTCTTGGGTTTATCATGAACGGTGTTTTAAATAACACTCGTTCTTTAACCCGATAATTAATAGAATGTGATTTTGGGTCGCCGTGAACGGTATCTTCAATAATACTGTTCTTAGACCCAACGAAGTTAAGAAAATCAGAAACTAACTGGAGATTAGTTAAGTTGAACGGTTTCTTAGGTATTGATCTGATGTTGGTTTCGGCCTTCGGGGTTAATATTTAGGGAATTGCTCACTTGCTATTTTACGGTTAGGGACTGATTGAAATGTGATGTGATTTTGGGGTTTATCGTGAACCGTGTTTTAAATGACACTGATTCTTTAACCCTGTCAAAGATTAAAACTAAGTGGAGTTTTAATGAATCTTTAATTAGATTGAAAAGATCGAGAATGGAGCATCACCAGTTTTACTCCAAGCGGTAGATAAATCTTTAATTAGATTTAACGTGAAATGGTAATTGAATTTACCGATAACACCATGGCGTTAGATATGAAGTATTACCAGTATTACTTCATGGGATGAATAGGTTGGGATTGGGAAATTAAAACAAATGATTACTTCGGTAAGGTTCGTTAATCCCGACTAGTTTGAATTGATATTCAAAGGAAGATTAAAGAATAAATTTAAAGGAATTTATCTTTGATAAAATTAATTGGAAACTTTCCCTAAGAATGTGAAATTTAGAAACTAACTGTAGGTTAGCTAAGAAGAACGGTTTCCTTGGTATTGATCTGATGTTGGTTTTGGCCTTCGGGGTTAATATTTGGGGAATCATTCTCTTGTTAATTTACGGTTAGTGACTGATGAATTGGAATGAGGCGTATGTTGTGTTTGTATAACACTTGTTTATTATATACGCAAGTTGCTCAGAAAGACCGGGTTTATCCCATTCTGAATAACTGAATCGACGATAAGAAATCGAAGATGAAGACGGTAGTCGAAGACCGGAGATCTTCACCTCGTCTGGATGGTAACTGATGTCCTGATTGGGAAGGCATCCCGAAATATGGATAATGACTGGTGATCGTCCAGACGTACATGTAGGTCGATGGGTTTGCGAGATATATAGTGCCTCCGGTTTCGTTTAGACCCAGAACGGACTTGCAAATGGAATATGTGTCTGACATTGGAATTCATTCTGTGTGATTGATAGCCATCAATTGCACGGTGTGAATTGTGTATGTGGCATGTTAAGATGCAATGATCAGGACTTCTGTTGAAAAGCAAAGTCTTGTGGTGATAATCAAAGCACCGCCTATGTGGCGTAGCTTTGTGTATAACGTGAATTCGCGAGCCTCACACCCCGGTATGAACCAGAAACGGGAGAAAGTACCTAAGGGGGGACGTGCGTTTTCTTTCTAGCTAGAAGTGGCGTCAGTGGTTTTACACGCCCTGACGAGTTTGACTTATGTGGTTGTTGCTGTTGCGAGGCACCTCGGAAATATCGATCGATCCGGGACCGATGGAGTCATTCGTTGTCTCACTTACGCCCCAAAGGGCGGAGAAACGCATTGTTCAGGCATTATAATCCACTCCGTGTGGACCGGCCCTGACGATCCAAGGTACGGTTGCGGCTGTGCCTGAGACTCGGGCTAGATAGTCTCGAATTCGGTAAGGACTATCTTTTGCCTTGGTTCATGACGGAAATCCAACTTCCAATACGTGACGTTTCGATTTTAGTTGTAATCCTATATATGGCGACATAGTGGGATGGGGCGCTTATGCCGTCTATGATTGATACTTATGATTTGAAGTTGTTTTATACACTATGCACTTATAATAGTATCAAATGATTTGTTTTAAACGTATCAAGCATTCTTGACTATTATAAGGTAAAAACCCTATCCTTTGGCTTGCATTGCATTGTGCGATGGGAACTGGGTCTTATAATAGCTTCATTTTTCTTTATTTAGCATTGCGCTGTTGTTTTATGCACTGGTGTTCTTGGGAGGAAACCCGTTCCGCGTTAGCGGCGTGGTCCCTTGATTTACCTAACATTAAAATAAAGATTAATAACTGTTTTAGTTCTCACACCAGTCCCATGACTGACCTGGATTTTATTGTTTTAACCTAAACTCTGGGTGCCCTTATTTTGACACGGGCAGCTAGTAGTTTTGGTTTTGCAGATTTATATTCACAGGATCCTGGTTTACAGCTGGAACGATATCCGGAAAGCTTTGTATCCGTATATCTCCTTCAGTTGTATTTTGTATTATTTTCCGCTGCTATGTAATGTATTGTAATCTCTGATATTTATCGAATGTATATTATTTGTTTATACTCTGTATATTCTTGTATTCTAATGAATTGTTGTAATATACAATGAAATGTTCTTCCGTCTGCGTCCTGATGTGGCTTGTTCTCGACTCAATCCGAGCTTTCCTCACCGGGAAAGTTCGGGTCGTTTCAGCGTGGTATCAGAGCTTTGGTTTACAGAGCTCAGAGAACAAGACACGTTAGAACCAAACGAAAGAATTCATCAGATATTGGATTAGTAATATCCAATTTGAATGACTTGTTAGAGATGGGATCAGTAGTATCCTAGAACGAGTGTGAAGAGTATATTTTAAAAAAATGAAAACAATTTTTGTTTTGAAAATTTAAATCACTTATTCGTATTTGATTATTTATTATATATTGATTTGGACAATCCAATATATAAAGATTTTGCATATATGTCTTGCAAACGTGTATTCGAAGTTTTAATGTATTGGATAGTTATAGAATCACACTCTAGTGCCCGAGGATAATTCTGGTGACGGGGCACCATCGCCAGTATTTATTTTCGAGTTTCGAAAGTGAGATTTCTATATATTTCCAATTGACTGGTGTGAGAACCGAAACTAGATAGGGCTTATTGTTGTGATTTGGCATCAAAAATCTGATTTTTTTGGACTATGTATCAAAGTTATGAATTTGAAAAGCTAATCAACTAATTGATTGATGGTTGTGTTGTTTGATTATTGTTTGATTAATTAAAATTTTAACCATTTAGCAATTTGGATCAAATAGTAAATTGTATTGAAAATTTGTCGGATTTGCTTGCATATACATGTACTTACATTGAACATGTCATAGCAAGGAGGCTAGAGCAGAAGAATAAAATTGTTTGCCTGACAAATAGGTACATGTTTACCATAATCTACTGTTTTGTTTGGGTGATGATGATTTTATGAGCCGATTGGCTAGCCGCTTGGCTTTTTCTTTTTCTTTTTGAGATCAGAGGGCCTATATGGCAATTTCGGGATTTTCCCGGTGCTCCCGGTACAGGGGAGGTTATGGCGAAATTTTTCAAAAATTTAGGGTGTTAGCCAAATTTTTGAAAAATTTGAAAAGTTCTTAGAAACTGAAAAGTTGAAGAACTTAAGCCGTAATGGAAATAGTGGAAGTTGAGTTGATTTGTGAAACAACTTACGGCTTCGTTCCTTTTCGGGGACGAAAAGTTTTAAGTGGGGGAGATTGTAATAACCCGGAAATCCGAGCCAATTAAAAATTTTATTTTGGCAATTTTAGCGAATTTTGATTATTTAAAATGAATTATTTAAAAAAAACGACGAGAAATTTATTTTGAATAGAATTCGAACGTATATATTATATAGATCGTCGTCAGAATATAAATATTTATTTATATATATAAAAGGAATTGAAAATGGCGCGGTAGTTCGATAATTCGATTTCAAAATTCAAATGAATGTACCGGGTGCAAAATAAATCGGATTGTAGTGAAACCAAAAATATTTGAATCTAATTGAGAATATCTTTCCAACGAATCCGAAAAATTGAAATTTCATAGCGGGAATCAAAAGATACGTCCAGTTGAAAATTCGGAATAGTCGCTATGGAATTTCGGCCCTTAAAAATGGAAATTTTGCAAACGACCTCGGTTTTCGATGAAACCACCTTTGTTGGATCCGTGATGTCAAGTTATTGCTAGATTCCAATTTTCGTAATTTTTTGAATCAATATGTGAGCGTGGCAAAGGAAAACGCGTTTGACCAGTTTCAGTTGATTTTAATCGACTGGAAAATAGCCATTTTTCAAACGGTCTCAGAATTTGACGAAATTAGTTTTGTTAGGACCGTATCGTCAATACGAGGCTAGAAAATATTTTTCGGGAATTTTTAGAGTTCGTATGTGGCCCCGGTAAATTGAAATGCGCGTTCAAATTCAATATATTGAGTTATATGTTGATTTTGACGAAAACTGATCGAAACGATCGAATCAGCTTACGATACATATCCCATTGTGTTCGGAATAGGGGTAATTAGCTAGGTCTGGGCCCAATTTCGAGTTCAAAATAAAAGGTCAACTTTAAGTGAATAATTAAATAATTAAATATATTATATTACCCTTGGTCAAACCCCACCTTATCTCCCTCCCTTCCACGTCAGTCCTCAGATCCAAACCTGATTGAAAAAAAAGAAACGAATGTGTCGCTCCTCCGATTCACCCCCGCCACCCGTCGTTGGCACCTCCGCCACGCCCTCCCCCTTTGGCTAACCTCGACCTCGCCACCTCTCCCCTCTTTTCAGTTTGCAGCCGACGCCCCCTCCTAAAACCCCAAATCGAGAAACCCTAAAGCCGCCGCCACCTTGTTCCACCATTCCACCGCCGCCGTAGATGGCCAGAGCACCCCCCTCATACCGGTCCCCCCCCCAACGCTGCCATGAACCCCCCTTCCCTCCAAGAATTGATTAAAAGGTGAGTTTTTTCCGATTTCTTCATTTTACAAGATAAAGATCTGTTTTTTTATAAAGACCTGATTTTTTATTTAGAGAAAAATATATATGATTTTTAGTTAGGATAAAAATATAATTTTTAGGAATAGAAATATAATTTTTATATGAAATACTATAGTATAAAAATACGATTTTCACTTTGATTTGAAAGTATAAATGATCGATTTTTAGAAGAATAAAAATACGATTTTTAAACATGACAAGAAATAATTTTTATTATATGTAGAGGATGAAAACATAATTTTTATTGTATGAAGGTAATAAAAATATAATTTTTATATAAGGTGAAGAATAAAAACATAATTATATATATATATAGGAGAGCGATAAAAATTCGATTTTTATATATTGAATAGCAAAGTAAAAATTCGATTTTTATATATTGAATAGCAAAGTAAAAATACGATTTTTATATATTGAATAGCAAGATAAAAATTCGATTTTTATATATTGAATAGCAAGATAAAAATTCGATTTTTATATATTGAATAGAAAAGTAAAAATTCGATTTTTAAATATTGAATAACAAAGTAAAATTTCGATTTTTATATATTGAATAGCAAAGTAAAAATTCAATTTTTATATATTGAATAGCAAGATAAAAATTCGATTTTTATATATTGAATGGCAAAGTAAAAATTCGATTTTTATATATTGAATAGCAAAGTAAAAAATTCGATTTTTATATATTGAATAACAAAGTAAAAATTCGATTTTTATATATTGAATAGCAAAGTAAAAATTCGATTTTTATATATTGAATAGCAAGATAAAAATTCGATTTTTATATATTGAATGGCAAAGTAAAAATTCGATTTTTATATATTGAATAGCAAAGTAAAAATTCGTTTTTTATATATTGAATAGCAAAGTTAAAATTTGATTTTTATATATTGAATAGCGAAGTAAAAATTCGATTTTTATATATTGAATAGAAAAGTAAAAATTCGATTTTTATATATTGAATAGCGAAGTAAAAATGTGATTTTTATATATGTAGTGACTACGGGCAACGAAAGTGACAAAAGGCAAGAACAGTGATGATTTCCTACATTTGAAGTGCTGCGGAGTTGGGATAGCTTTGGTGAGAACTTCTCACCTTTTAATTTTGTTTTCTAGTTAGTAATATATACTAGGATGCAGACGGTGTTTAGTAGCACCCGACACCCATCGTCCACAGACCATGGACGGCTTGTATGCTTGGTTGTTTGATTTTGATGTGTAGTTGATTGTGTGATGTGATGTGAAATAAAAAAAATATATATATATAGTTGAAATAAAATATTTTATAGTGGAAAATATTTTATAGTTAATAATAGAATTTTTAACGTGTATATGAAATGAAATAAATAAATATAAACAAATCGGATGATTTGTTTATATACACGCATTTGACTGATATTGATTGGGACGATAAATTTTACACATCGCCCAACTGCACAAATAAAATCCGCGTTTGATTGTTTTGAAACCCCACACGGGTATTGGGATGATATTTGACGTACACTAATCCCGATTGTTTAGTTGTATGTCGATCGATTGATTGATAGACTGTTATAAGCGTTGAATATTTATATTTGATACTTATACAGTGTAGAATGCACTTTGGATGATGGTTGATTATTCATCGTTGTTATTGTATACATGTGTTGTAGAAAATCCATATAATTAACATTATATGGTAATTGATTGGGCCTCATTCTAGTTTTGAAAAAGAAATCTTTGAAAAAGAAATATTTGAATAGAAATATTTGAAAAAGAAATATTTGAAAAAGAAATATTTGAAATAGAATATTTGAAAATAGAAATATATGAAGCCGTGTTGATTAGATTTACGCCATTTTGACGTGAACGATATTTATATCGATTTTATTCATTTTATAATGAACATCGAAAGTGATTTCAAAAAGTGATTTCAAAATCTGATATTTTGAATAGAAATGAATTCGAATTGAAATTGAATAGAAATGAATTCGAATTGAAATTGAATAGAATTGAAATTGAATAGAAATGAATTCGAATTGAAATTGAATAGAATTGAAATTGAATAGAAATATATTTGAATTGAAATTGAATAGAATTGAAATTGAATAGAAATGAATTCGGATTGAAATTGAAATAAATTGAAAACGAACTGAAATTGAATTCAAAATTGATTTGAATGGAAATCAATTTGAAATGAATTTAAAACGAATTTGTAAGGAAAAATTCAATTTTGATTTAAATTTGAAAAAGAAGTTGAAATCGTTTTGAAAATGAATTTAAAACAATTTATAAAATACATTTTAAAAAGAAATCGACGAAGTATATATTATATATATTATATTTATAATATAATGGCCTGAATAGAACGCGCCGCGCCGTGGCAGTTCGCGAATTTCGACCATTGACTTCGAACGGATATTACGGGAGATCCGACCATCGGATTCTCCTGAAACAGGAACCGTTGGGTTCGTATCGAAAAGAGCTTTCTAACTAATATTAGAAATTTGAAATCTAACGGTTGGATTTGGAATTATGTCCAAATCAAATTTGGAAAAGGTCGTTGTAAGTGCAGTTCGATGGCCGTTGATGGAAATCGACTGTGCGGGCCTTGATAAAATTATTAAAAATAGTAATAATTTGTGTAAAATCATAAGAAATGATTTGTGAAGATTTGGGATGAAAAACTCCATGTTTGAAAAGATAAAAATAGTTTTTTATCGAAATGAACTAGTTTTGAACTAGAATTATAATTCTATTTATTTTTAAATAAATAAATTGAATTTGAAAAGGGTTTTAAAAGTAACCAGAATTTCCAATAATTGAATTGGAATGGATTTGAATCGAAATTATCTTTGGATTATTTCGATGTTGGATTTCGTGATTATACAGATATTTTTATGGAAATTTGAAAGATATTTATATCGTTATTTCCAATACGATATTTGTTAGTCGTAGAGTTTGATATTGAATATGAGCCGATATAATTTCTATTCAGAGCCTTGTATTTAATATCAAATGTGATTTGGGTTTGTCGTGAATGGTGTCTTCATTAACACTGTTCTTAAGCCCAGTTGAGAAAAAGATTAAATCTTTTATTTAGATTTAATGAAGTGTACCAATTAAATAATATTTAATTGGAATTGAATTCGAATTAATTCTTGGGTTTATCGTGAACGGTGTTTTAAATAACACTCGTTCTTTAACCCGATAATTAATAGAATGTGGTTTTCAGTCGTCGTGAACGGTATCTTCAATAAAACTGTTCTTAGACCCAACGAAGTTAAGAAAATCAGAAACTAACTGGAGATTAGTTAAGTTGAACGGTTTCTTGGGTATTGATCTGATGTTGGTTTCGGCCTTCGGGGTTAATATTTAGGGAATTTCTCACTTGCTATTTTACGGTTAGGGACTGATTGAAATGTGATGTGATTTTGGGGTTTATCGTGAACCGTGTTTTAAATGACACTGATTCTTTAACCCTGTCAAAGATTAAAACTAAGTGGAGTTTTAATGAATCTTTAATTAGATTGAAAAGATCGAGAATGGAGTCTCACTAGTTTTACTCCAGGCGGTAGATAAATCTTTAATTAGATTTGAACGTGAAACGGTAATTGAATTTACCGATAACACCGTGGTGTTAGATATGAAGTATTACCAGTATTACTTCATGGGATGAATAGGTTGGGATTGGGAAATTAAAACAAATGATTACTTCGGTAAGGTTCGTTAATCCCGACTAGTTTGAATTGATATTCAAAGGAAGATTAAAGAATAAATTTAAAGGAATTTATCTTTGGTAAAATTAATGGGAACCTTTCCCTAAGAATGTGAAATTTAGAAACTAACTGTAGGTTAGCTAAGAAGAACAGTTTCCTGAGTATTGATCTGATGTTGGTTTCGGCCTTCGGGGTTAATATTTGGGGAATTATTCTCTTGTTAATTTACGGTTAGTGACTGATGAATTGGAATGAGGCATATGTTGTGTTTGTGTAACACTTGTTTATTATATACGCGAGTTGCTCAGAAAGACCGGGTTTATCCCATTCTGAATAACTGAATCGACGATAAGAAATCGAAGATGAAGACGGTGGTCGAAGACCAGAGATCTTCACCTCGTCTGGATGGTAACTGATGTCCTGATTGGGAGGCATCCCGAAATATGGATAATGAGTGGTGATCGTCCAGACGTACGTCTAGGTCGATGGGTTTGCGAGGTATATAGTGCCTCCGGTTTCGTTCAGACCCAGAACGGACTTGCAAATGGAATGTGTGTCTGACATTGGAATTCATTCTGTGTGATTGATAGCCATCAGTTGCACGGTGTGAATTGTCTGTGTGGCATGCTAAGACGCAATGATCAGGACTTCTGTTGAAAAGCGAAGTCTTGTGGTGATGATCAAAGCACCGCCTATGTGGCGTAGCTTTGTGCATAACGTGAATTCGCGAGCCTCACACCCCGGTATGAACAAGAAACGGGAGAAAGGACCTCAGGGGGGACGTGCGTTTTCTTTATAGCTAGAAGTGGCGTCAGTGGTTTTACACGCCCTGACGAGTTTGACTTATGTGGTTGTTGCTGTTGCGAGGCGCCTCGGAAATATCGGTCGATCCGGGACCGATGAAGTCATTCGTTGGCTCACTTACGCCCCAAAGGGCGGAGAAACGCATTGTTCAGGCATTATAATCCACTCCGTGTGGACCGGCCTTGACAATCCAAGGTACGGTTGCGGCTGTGTCTGAGACTCGAGCTAGACAGTCTCGAATTCGGTAAGGACTATCTTTTGCCTTGGTTCATGACGGAAATCCAACTTCCAATACGTGACGTTTCGATTTTAGTTGTAATCCTATATATGGCGACATAGTGGGATGGGGCGCTTATGCCGTCTATGATTGATACTTATGATTTGAAGTTGTTTTATACACTATGCACTTATAATAGTATCAAATGATTTGTTTTAAACGTATCAAGCATTCTTGGCTATTATAAGGTAAAAACCCTATCCTCCAGCTTGCGTTGCATTGTCTGATGGGAACTGGGTCTTATAATAGCTTCATTTTTCTTTATTTAGCATTGCGTTGTTGTTTTATGCACTGGTGTTCTTGGGAGGAAACCCGTTCCGCGTTAGCGGCGTGGTCCCTTGATTTACCTAACATCAAAATAAAGATTAATAACTGTTTTAGTTCTCACACCAGTCCCATGACTGACCTGGAGTTTATTGTTTTAACCTAAACTCTGGGTGACCTTATTTTGACACGGGCAGCTAGTAGTTTTGGTTTTGCAGATTTATATTCACAGGATCCTGGTTTACAGCTGGAACGATATCCGGAAAGCTTTGTATCCGTATATCTCCTTCAGTTGTATTTTGTATTATTTTCCGCTGCTATGTAATGTATTGTAATCTCTGATATTTATCGAATGTATATTATTTGTTTATACTCTGTATATTCTTGTATTCTGATGAATTATTGTAATATACAATGAAATGTTCTTCCGTCTGCGTCCTGATGTGGCTTGTTCTCAACTCAATCCGGGCTTTCCTCACCGGGGAAGTTCGGGTCGTTTCCGCTGCTATGTAATGTATTATAATCTCTGATATTTATCGAATGTATATTATTTGTTTATACTCTGTATATTCTTGTATTCTGATGAATTTTTGTAATATACAATGAAATGTTCTTCCGTCTGCGTCCTGTTGTGGCTTGTTCTCGACTCAATCCAGGCTTTCCTCACCGGGGAAGTTCGGGTCGTTTCATTACTTGAAGTTGTTGGCCACAAGATCTCATATCTAGAACAATTTCAAATCATCTTGAATGGTTTAGATTATGATTACTAACCAATTGTTGCAATCCTTTCCTCACAACCAACCACTCCATCTCTTGATCATGTTCATTGAACATTGATTTCTCATGAAGGCAGGCTTGATGCCAAGAAGCAACGTGTTGAACTTTCTATTAATTATGCCTTTACAGCAAAGAAAAAAATCAAGAAAAGCAATCAGACTTCAATAATAATCAAAATAATCGGAGAAACCACATTGGCTATTGTGGCAGAGGAAGAGGTAGATGGAATAATGCCAACAGAATTAGATGTTAGATCTATGAGAAATTTGGTCATATTTCTAGTAAATGCTACTTTAAATTTGATCATAATTTTTCTATAAGTTAGCAAGAAAATAATAATCAGAGGAGTGGATATCCCAATTCCAATGTCATGCACACAAATTCTGATGGCAAAAGTCAAGCTGAAACAGCAAAAACAAAATGAAGATGCACTTACCAGAAATGATGAATTACCGAGTGAAGAATGGTTCCCAGACTCAGGTGCTTCTAATCATATCACCAACAATTTAAATATCCTTAAATTAGGAAATAGGGAGTACAAAGGTACACAGTCTATTCATTTAGTTAATGGTACTCCTATTTTTATTATGCATACTAGCATTGGAACCATTTATGAAATAAGGGAACTTGATTAGTGTATCACAATTTTCCAAAGATAATCGTGTATTCTTTGAATTATTTTCTAATCACTGCCTTGTAAAAGATGTAACTAGTAAGGAAATTCTGTTACAGGGTGATATGCACGGTGGATTATATACTTTCAATTTAATAAAGAATAAAATGAACTCTGATAGAAGACACTGGTGCAATATGTCCAGTGTTGGCAATAATAATGAAACAAGTATTCTTGATTTATGACATTGTAAATTGGGACATCCAAATATGAACGCTGTAAGGCATGTACTAAAGAATAGTAATACTGAATTAAATTCTTCTCATTCTTATCTTTGTTTTACATGTCAAATTGGTAAATGTCATAAACTACCATTTCCAAACTCACAAACAATGTATAATAAACCTTTGGAAATGGTAGCAGTTGATCTTAAGGGACCATTCCCTATTACCTCTGACTATAAGTTTAATAAAATATATCATTTTTGATCCATTTTCATGATTTATGTGGATTTATTTTCTTAAGTCAAAGGCTGGGATAGGTAATATAGTTATTCAATTCATAATACATGCTGAAAATCAAACAAATCATCAAGTAAAGTCATTCAATCAGATGGAGGTGCATAATTCGAGCCTCTGAAGAACTACTTCAACAAAAAGGGAATTCAACATAGAATTACATGTCCATGTACCTCAGAGCAAAATGGACTTGTAGAAAGGAAGCATATGCACATAGTGGAAACATGCCTAACCCTTTTGGCACAAACATTTATACCAATAATGTTCAGGCCAGACTCCTTTCACACGTCAGTATTCCTCACTACCAGATTACCTACAAGTGTTCTAAAAAATGTCAGTCTAATTGAAAAAATATTTAACATCAAGCCAGATTACATGTTTATGAGAAGCTTTGGATGTTTATTTTTACTAAATTTATGGCCATTCAGAACACACAAACTAAGCTTCAAGTCAGAACCACACATATTCCTAAGCTATGCTCAAAATCAAAAAGGGTACAAGCGTCTCACCAGCAAAGGAAAAATCATCATATCCAGACATGTTGCATTCAATGAACATGTCTATACCTTTGCCAGCACTAAAGTTAAGACTATAGAAAAGTCTACAATGTCAGGGAATCATGCCATTCATTTCCATGTATTAAAATCCCAAGGATGTATCACCATTTCAACACACTATACAAGACATTAGATCATGTCAAAGTGAAGATCAACTTCAACACACAACATCCAATGCCAAGTCAGGTCAAACTAGTGATAATCAATCAGGGGATAACCATTCATGCAATCAAGAATATACTCTTAGTTACCAAACATCACATTCTGAAGAAATAGAAAAACAAGATCAAAACATGGGACCAAGTGATACAACCTCAAATCCAAATCCAGCAAACACTGGTCATCCCATGATTACAAAGGCTGAGAGAGGAATATTTAAACCAAAGGCATACAATGTATCTTAGGAATGTGATGAGCCAGCTACATTTAATGAAGCAAACAAACTTCAACAATGGAAACTATATATGAACGAAGAATATGCGGCATTACTAAAGAACAAAACATGGAGCTTAGTGCCAAGGCAATAGAAATATCATTGGGAATAGATGGACATACAAAGTTAAAAGGAATCCAAATGGAACCATACACTATAAGAAAAATGACTTTTCACCGCAATCATTTTCAATGTTAAATATTAAATGCGGTCGATTGTCTACAATTCCAGCAATGTTCACGTTCAAGCGCTGAGAAATCTAGGGTTTCTAGCCAAGTATTTACTTTCCATCATCGTTATCTCTCTCCACGTGAAATTTGTTTTCCCTTCATTACTCATGCTTTGACCTCGATCTTCTTCAGGCCTCGATCGCTTTGTCTCTCGCTCATGCAGGTATCTTGTGTTGGTAATCGCACTAGTACTGATTTATTAGCTTTTTGTGATTTAGTGCTTCCCATTGGATTTAGTTAATTTCATAACAGTTAATTCAAATTTTCCTGATGATAGACATATATTTTGACTTTTTTCTATTACTATCATCAGATTCAACATTGATTAATTTGCTTTATTATTCTATTCAATTTGTGCTAATATTTGGTCATTTCCATGTTTATTTGTTTTGGTATGTAAATTTAAAATTAATCTGCTTCATTTAGTTATTACCATGTTAATTGCTTGATTGACCTGCTTTATTGCCCTTTTCACTTTTCTATATTGAATTTTGACAGGTATAAGATGTGGTAACACTTTGATGTTTGTAAATATGTATAACTGTTATATTCCAATATCTAATGTAATTTTTAAAGTTCAATTCTTGTTTCAGCTAAACATTAGTTGTTGCAAAGCACTACTATAGAAAAACTCAAAGATTGTATATATTTATTAAAGCTTAATATTACAGAAATTGAGTTAAAATATGAAATAAATAACTCAGTTTAACTGAGTTTTTTGAACTTAGTTAAACTGAGTTATTTTTCTCAGATTTTTACTCAATTTATGTAATATCAAGCTCTGATAAATAGTTTTATGTTATTTACTCAGCTAAAAACTGAGATTTTAGATTTGTTTAATATGAGAAAAACTAAGTTAAAATCCGAGACAAATAACTCATTTTAATATGAGAAAAACATGGTTTTATGTTACTCACTCAGCTGAAAACTGAGATTAACGCAGTTATTAACTAAAAAGCGACTAAAACTCAATATAAGAACTGACATACATGTAAATGTTCACTGTCTTATATGCATTGGTTATCTGTTATTATCCTCTGTATTAAGGTCTGATATCTACACTAGAAAAGTTATACCTTGGGTTCCGGTTAGGATACCTAGGAATGTCTATGGATACTTTCGTATACGGATAGTGCTATATCCATATCCGTATCCAAAATCATTTTCAGATATCAGATATCCTATCCACGGATAAGGACGGATATCGAATCATTATCCTATCCGCGAACAATCGATAAATCAAGAAATATAAATGATTTTTTTTGTATTAAAAATAAACATATACAATGAAATTAAATAGATTTGGGTGGCTAATATGAATTTAGCGCATATAATATAAATGTTCAACTTAGTAAAGCAATAAATAAATCTCATTCATGATAGTAAAATACATATAGTTTTGAGCGTAATGTTAAAAAAATCGGACGGATAATTTTCGGATGCGGATATCTATGTATCCATATCTGCTTTTTCAGATATCGAATATTTATCCTCTTTTTAGATATAGATGCGGACGGATTTCGGATTTTTCCAGTATCCGTTGACAACCCTACATACCATATTTAAGTGAGAATGGAAATTTATTATGTTCCTTCTTTAGTGGGTTTCCCATGAACAAGGACATAACTTCACTGCCAAACCATAAAAAGTAATATCCAAGCATGCACCGGTAGATATATATATATATATATATAAAAGTATGACTTTGGTGATCGCTAAAGGTAAGCACGTTTTAATTACATTATGTTACTGATGTGGGTGTGTGTATGTTAGTATGTTAGTGAATGAGTAATACAGGATGACTAGATGACACAAGTGTCACTATTTCACTAAAGAAGTCCACATATATTAGTACCAGTCAAGAAAAAGTTTTAGAGCCATCATGAAACAATGAGCAAGACGAATGAAGGCAGTATCAAATGAAGTATTTTTATAAAAGTGCTTTCTTAATTTAAGTTTCATTAAACTGCCTATTATGTATTAGCAGGTGCATATTAAGGATAGTAATGGACAAGCATGTGCAATATTGTTATCTAGCTCCAAATAGTGGGGTATCTACTATTGATATGAAAGACCTCTTCAATTCAATCAAAAGTTCAAGTGTTGTTGGTAAGTTTAATGTACTTTTGAAAAGTTTAAGTGACTGCCTACATTTTCTTATTTTACTCATTGTGAATTCAGTGCCGGAAGTCATTTCTAATGTTTGGCGACTCTTATCCCAGGCTATTGGCAGGTGGGCAAACAGAATAATTATAAGATTCCGTGGTTTATGCACCAATAAGACAATTATATCCATCTTTTCTAGCAGGTACACTTTATAGTTATTAACCAAAAAATAATGAGTCAAATTTTACTTTCATGAACATAAGGCAGTTTAACTATTTTTTTCAGCCTCCAAAAATAATTGAATTGCCCTTTCAAATGCAAAAAAAGCAATGTAATTGCCTTTTCAGCAATGAAAGGCAGTTCAATTGTCATCATGATCTCTCATGGTAGTTTTACTAAAGTTATAACTGTCTTTTATGACCAAAAAGGAAGGTTAACAGCCTCCAGACCATTTATTTTGTAAAGTTGATTATTTGAAGTACATGCCTGAATGAAAGGATATTAATTATTGAAGATTGTAAAGTTAATTTGCTAACATTTATGTACGTTAATTTTTACTGCCATCATTAATAATGTCTACACTAAATATGAATCTGTGATGAATATGAGTTCAACTTTGTTTGATGCAATTGATGTGCATAATTAGGCAAACTATAGAAACTTAGTTTTCAAAGTTACTCTATGTTACCACCACTTTCAATGCTTTCGGTTTAATCTTTCTTCTCTATAATCATAATTTCTCAAGTGATATTCCACTCTTTAATGATTAGACTTTTCGTCTTCCATTTTTTACACAGCCTAATCTTTGCTACTAATAATGAAATATCTTCCCACTAAATTACTAGGCGTCTTTTTGAACTTCCAAAAATTCCATTAACCCTTCAAGCAATTCACCATATTTTCTGAAAATAACAAGCTATATTTGCATATTTAAACTCTAACAACATACAAAGTCACTAATTTTTTTGTAAAAATTACGGTAATTTCTTTATACTACCTCAGAATCGGATGAGACTTCGACCGATAGATTCCCACCTAAATTATGGATAGTGTGAAATACTCGGACGTTTTTCCCTATGATCGAACACTGTAGTTCTCTAAGGTGACTACTAGCTGTACTTAGAAAATAACATGCTATATTCCCAAATTTGAACTCTGCCTAAATACAAAGTCGCTATTTTTTTGAAAAAACTGCAATAATTTCTTTATATTGCCTCAGAACCGGATGAGACTTCAATAGGTAGACCTTCACCTAAATTACAAAAAATATGGAACACTTGAATGTTTTGTCATGTGACAAACACTATAGGTCTCCAAGGTAATTAGCAGTTGTACTTAGAAAATAAGATGCTATATCCACATATTTGAACCCTGCTTACATACAAAGTTGCTATTTTTTGTAAAAAATATGGTAATTTTTTCATACTGCCTTGGAACAAGATGAGACTTCGACTGATAGATTCCCACCCAAATTACGGACAGTGTGAAGTACTCAGTTGTTTTGCCCTGTGATCGAACACTGTAATTCTCCAAGGTGACCACCAGATGTGTTAACCCCATTAAAACGCGGTTCAGAGAGTTAACCTCAAAGGACTATGGATTGGTTACGGTTTAGGCAGTGAATTGTTCATGTTATTGAATCATTAACATGACATACGTTCAAGCCATTAACGCAGTATGGAACCATGTCGAGCAAACCAAATCGCTCAAACCATGATGTGCAACTCTTGCCGTTGAATCCTTCATACCTTAATCCGCGACCTGTGTCAAGTCGTTAAACACATATAAATCAAATTGTTTCTGCATATTTGAATACTGCGCAAGTGACATGGGCGTCAGTTTATGTGAGTGAGCCGTCAACCTAGGACTGGTAGAAGCCCAGCCGTAAATATAAAAAGCATGCAGCGTGAACATGTATGAAAGCTTCACGTCGTTGTTTACATGCGGTTATGCTTTGGCACATGGCCATTAACATGAATTATGCTGCCTATGTATATAAGTTCTAAGTGTTAAATTGAAGCATATAGGAGCTGATATGTGTTGGATTGCAAAGATTAACATAAGTACCAGTGCATTAACAAGAGACCATGTGGCCAAGAAGAAAATGCAGTTTATCTCCATGTCTTGCTTCGGCATGCCAAGTGGATGATACCATGTCGTGGAGTATATTCATGCTGCAAGTCGTGTTGAGGCCTTAATCATGTCGTGACTTAGCTATTCCCAAGCTTCACACCAGGTCCGTTTGGCGTGTGTTAACATCAGGACATTCAAATGAATTTTAGTGGCCAAATAAATGCCAAGCTATTTTATGCTATGTTGGAAACGTACTGATGTGACACGTGGCAGTAGAATATGGGATTGGCAACTGTGTAAGGGATAGATGCATGTAGAATAAAGGAATAACATAAATACACGTAGCTTTCATAAAGGACTGGAACTCGAGATGGGGCGTGTATAAAGTTGTGGCATCACGTGAATCCAGCGATGGCCAGCTGTAAAGGTGAGATCGTTAGATTCATGCCGTAAGCAACTCCTATTAACTCGTGCCACAAAGTACTCATGGCGTTCAAACATTTTCATGCCGTAAGCCAAGCTGGTTCCAAGCTGTTTCATACCATGTCATTGGACAGCTATGTACAGCTGCACACCCTAAATTACAGGAATGCCACTACCCCTGAGCACCATCTATAAATACCACCATAGTTCACACTTGAAAGGGGGATTTCATTTCCCCTAAGTGCCGTCAAACTCCAAGCTCTCTCCATGCTTCATTAATGGCTTGTCAAGCTCGCTTCATCTTTCTTCAAAAACAAATGGTTCAATTCTTCTCCAAACTCCATTAGAGATTTCTCAAATTCAACTCAAGCTACTATAACCTCTATTAATTCTCTCTCAAGCCTATATCTATCACAAATTCACGATGGAACTAATGAAGATCATCTAATTGTTCAAATGATTGAAGATCTACACAACTATCATAACAAATCAAGAGATCTAGCCAATTCCTTCGTGAATTCATATGAGATCAAGTGAAAATAAGAGAGAAAAGAGAGAAATGTCATAAAATGAGTGAAACATATGAAGCGATATACTTTGTAAATCCAAGAGTGTTAACAAAAAATGCTACCATAGTGGACGTAGGTCTAAATCGACCGAACAACTATAAAAATTCTCTGTTCTTTGTCGCTTTATTTTGTGTTTGTGGCTCTACATTTTAGATCTAACATAATTTTGAAGTGTTGATGTGTTGATGTCAATTTTGATATCAACGTTTTGGCTCCCACCGTGGGGCCACATACACTTTCAAAGGATCAAGAGCTTTGTGGAATGTCCAAGTTCGAAGGCTATTTTCTACAATAGATCCACACGATCTAAAGTCTAGGCCCTGCTAAGAGATTGCCTACAAGGTTCAAAAGCTTGTCTGAATTAATGGCACAATCAAATTCGAAGAAAGGAGGAAGTAAATATGTCAGAGGTTCCGATAGCGTCGATCATGAAGCCACGCCGTAAATGAATAATCTCGAAGTCGGCCAATGTTCTTAGGGTTGAGCTGTTGTAATGAAAGATGAGTTGACGTAGCTATTGCCAACTTGAACTAGACAATGGGTAGTTCTACTAAGATTTTGATGGAGAAGTTAGATGCGGTTCTCAATGCTCGACCAAATCCACCACCTTAAAAGGTCCATGTTGATCCTGACGAAAATGCCGATTCATCCGCTTTTGATCAAAACCGCAATGACAATATGGAAGACGATAATGATTGGATGAGCGACAAAGACGAGGTTAACTTCGAAGACTTAAAGCCGAAAGCTAAAAATCATTCTGATAAAAATACATGAAGGGTTATTAGTCCCCCACCGGGGCACCTCCTCGCTGCGGAGGTAACGGGCCTAAGTCTTCAAACCACGATCACTTGCCTAGGCGAGAATCTGGTAAAGAGATTGAAATCTTCCCTTCAGAACGACACAACACTGAAGATTACATCTCGAACATAATAGAATAGATCATAAAGATGAATTAAGCTTGCAATGACGATGAAAGAGAATGGGATTTCTCTCTCGATAGAATTCCATTTACCAAGTGAATCCGATAAACAAAGAGTCCGAAGAAGTTCACTCCTCCAACTTTGCCTCCGTACAATGGCCTTATTGATCCTAACTACTTTCTGTTCAAGTATGAATGGCATATGAGTGCAGCAAAGACAACAAACGAGATGAGATGCCTATACTTTCCTCTCTACTTAGAAGGAGCTGCGTCATTATGTTTTGCGAAGCTGCCACCCATTTTTGTAGATCGATTCTCTGACTTGACTAAAAAGTTTAAGGAGCAATTCCGACTCTATGCTACAAAATCAAAAGATGTTATAATACTTTCAGCAATGGAGCAGAATCCAGAGGAATCCGTTAAAGCTTTTCTCAGTCGATTCAATGTTTCCTTGTCCGAAGTCAGGAATCCAAAGCCTCGCATAATCCTCATGGCTTTACTCAATGTTATGGACAAGAGAAGCGAGTTTGGGAGATGGATAAAGATGAAGGAACTAAATACACTTGACAAGTTCTATAAAAAAGCAAAAGAGTACATAAGAGTAGATGGTAATCTCCCTGTTGGCCGGGCTTTTGGCACAAGCAGTGCTACCGAGGATAAAAAGGATGCTAATGCTCAAGTAAATAAATAGAGAACACAGGGGCATAAGCGAGCCAATGACGGGAACGATAACAAGGCTAATAAGAAGTTTCGCCTTCATGACTCGTCAGAGCTAACTCCTTTGAATGACACTCTTGGAAACATCTACCTTGCCACGAAGGATGCAGAAGATTACCCAGAGCCTCGACCAATGAAGATGAATGACCATCTAACTAAATCTGGGAAGTTCTTCCGATTCCACAATCAGCCAGGCCACAATACCAATGAATGTAGGCATCTGAAATCATTGATCGAAGAGTTGATTAGGAAGAACCTACTACAACAATATGTGAAGGATCCCCAAGCTGCAAATCCTTCTGCAACTTCCCAGGGATAAGGGGCATCAAATGGCTAGTCCGGTCCAAGAAACGGAGCTTCTGCTCAAAATGATGCAAGGCTGGTCATCAACTGATAACCATTGGCGGTGCTCTAATATCATTGGCTCAGAATAAGCGATCTCCTTCGCTATTACTTTACTTCTTGCTATGTTTGAATTTCTTGTAAAAGTTTGTAATGTTTTATAGTCATTGTACTGAACATTAGCTTTACCAATAAAGTATTACCTACCTGTGAAGATCTCTTACTTGCAAAATTTTCATTAATACAAAATTGGCTAAAGACGATTTTTTTATTGCAGGCTATCTAACAAGCATTTGCTTCCATAAAGTTTGACCAAGTGAGACAACCCCGATAACACTGATTTAAGGAAAAATGGAAAAAGTTCCAACGAGTCAAACAATAAAGAGAGTAGCAAGCAGCCACAGATCCAGAACCCCAAAAGGTCGCGGGAATTCATTATGCGAAACGAAGCAAAGGAGTTCGCTATGTGAAATAATGTGCAGGAGTTCGTTATACGAAACGATGCAACCTCACCCAAAGGTCGTGGGAGTTCGTTATGCGAAATAAATTGTGGGAGTTCACTATGCGAAATGGTGTGCGGGAGTTCATTACGCGACATGATGTAGCATCACCCAAAGGTGGCGGGAGTACTTTGTGTGAAACGAAACGCGGAAGTTCTCTATACAAAATGATGCGCGGGAGTTCGTTATGTGAAACAATGCAACCTCACCCAAAGGTCGTGGGAGTTCGTTGTGCGAAACTAAATGCGAGAGTTAGCTATGCAAAAAGATGCACGGGAGTTCATTACGCGAAACGATGCAACCTCACCGAAAGCTTGCGGGAGTTCGTTGTGCAAAACGAAGCGCGGGAGTTCGCTATGCGAAACGATGCGTGGAAGTTCGTTACACAAAACGGTGCAACCTCACCCAAAGGTCGCGGGAGTTTGTTGTGCAAAACAAAGCATGGGAGTTTTCTATGAGAAACGATGCATGGGAGTTCGTTACGTGAAACGATGCAATCTCACCTAAAGGTCGCGGAAGTTCATTATGTGAAACAATTCATGGGATTTCGCTATGCAAAATGATGCATGGGATTTCGTTATGCGAAACAATGCAACCACCTAAACCACTCTAGAGTTCTCTCTGCGAAACTATGCGACAACCAAAAATCCTTTCAATAAAGAAAGTAACTTCTCCACAGCAGAGATTAATTGTACTCAATGAAGTCTATAATGTTGATTTAGCCGGTAGCAGAAGACAAATGTTGGGTTATAAACGACCTCTCTATAATAGTGGAATCCAATGGAGTCTCCGATGTCAGAACTGATCGACAAAGCAGACAAACATTGAGCAGTAAAAGTTCTTCCCATGATGAAGATTAATGACGAACTCCTAGGCTGGGGCACGAATATCCAAAGCTTCTCCAAGAAGAAATAGAAAATAAATCACAGATATGTATTTTCTAAATGTGAAATGTCATACACCATCATATAAGTTGTTAAAACAATGACTCTTGAAATCCACGATCAGTCTGAATCGATAAGATGATCTTAAGTGTCAACACGAATTCGAATTAAATATCGTGTTTGCAAAGATAATATTCAACAAATTATAAATGGTTGAATAAAATAGTCATGTGCAAACATTTCATTCAATTCAAAATGAAAATTCACCATAATTAAAAAATTTAACTGACTAATCTGTTGGCGATGTGGACAATCGATAGCAAAATATACGCCCACAAATGTGCAATGTTTTTATTGTTACAAAACAAGTTGTAGTAGTGAAAAAAGGCAAAATCATCGTTTGCTTTAGAAAGTGTATATTGCTTCAGAAAAAATTCAATGGCCAAACGAGTTCGTAAAACAAGCAATTCAACGTGAATTCGCCACGGCCATTTCAATAAAAATCGAGTATGACCAATCCAACGCGAATTTCACTTGTTTCATGTGCTCGAGCCCGAATTAAAACTGGGGCATTCAAACTCTAGCATAGCGCAATTAACGACAACATACTTATCTAGCCAATACAAGTGCTCATAGGCCATCAAAACATTGAGTTCATTGGTCAACAAATAAAGATTCATAACCATCAAAATTTCGAAGCTTACATTTTTCATAAGCAAAAAACATGAACTCCGAGCGGCAAATGTTAACCCCGTTAAAATGCGGTTCAAAGAGTTGATGTCAAAGGACTATGAATTGGTTACTGTCTAAGCAGTGTATTGTTCATGTTATTAAATCGTTAACATGACATACATTCAAGCCATTAACGCAGCATGGAACCATGTCGAACAAACCAAGTCGCTCAAGCCATGACGCACAACTCATGCCATTTAAGCCTTCATACCTTAATCCGTGACCCGTGTCAAGTCGTTAAGCTCATATAAATCAAATTGTTGCTATATATGTGAATACAGTGCAAGTGACATGGGCGTCAGTTTATGTAAGTGAGACGTCAACCTAAGACTAGTAGAAGGCCAACCGCAAATATAAAACGCATGTAGCGTGAAGAAGTATGAAAGCTTCATGCCATTGTTTACATACAGTTATGATTTGGCACATGGCAACTAACATGAATTATGCTGCCTACGTATATAAGTTCTAAGTGGTAAATTGAAGCATGTAGGAGCTGATATTTGTTGGATTGCAAAGAGTAATATAATGTACCGGTGCACTCAACCCACGTGGCCAAGAAGAAGATGCGGTTTATCTCCACCTCTTGCTCCAGCATGCCAAGTCGATGAGACCATGTCGTGGAGTATATTCATGTCGCAAGTCGTGTTGAGGCCTTAATCTTGTCGTGACTTAGTCATCCCCAAGCTTCACACCAGGTCGGTTTGGCCTGTGTTAACAACGGGATATTCAAATGAATTTTAACGACCATATAAATGCCAAGCTATTTTTATGTTATATTGGAAACATACTGATGTGACATGTTGCAATAGAATATGGGATTGGCAACTGTGTAAGGGATAGATGTGTGCAGAATAAGGGAATAACATAAACACGTGTGGATTTCATGAAGGACTGGAACTCGAGATGGGGCGTGTACAAAGTTGTGGCATCACGTGAATCCAGCGATGGGAAGCTGTAAAGGTGGGATCGTTGTATTCATACCATAAGAAACTCCTAGTAACACATAACACAAAGTACTCATGGCATTCAAACATTTTCATGCCGCAAGCCAAGTTGTTTCATACCATGTCATTGGACAGCTATGTACAGCTGTACACCCTAAAATACATAAATGCAACTACCCCTAAACACCATCTATTAATACCCTCATACTTCATACTTGAAAGAGGGGATTTCATTTCCGCGAAGCCCCACCAAACTTCAAGCTCTCTCCAAGCTTCATTAATGGATTCTCAAGCTCGCTTCATCTTTCTTCAACAACAAATGGATCAAGACTTCTCGAGATTTCTCAAATATAACTCAAGCTACTCTAACCTCTGTTAATTCTCTCTCAAGCCTAGATCTAACACAAATTCAGCATGGAACTAATGAAGATCATCTAATTGTTCAAGTGATTGAAGATCTACATAACTATCATCACAAATCAAGAGATCTCGCCGATCCCTTTGTGAATTCAAGTGAAATCAAGAGCAAATAAGAGATAAAAAGAGAAATGTCATAAAATGAGTGAAATGTATGAAGCGATATGCTTTGTAAATCCAAGAATGATAATGAAAAATGCTACCATAGTGGATGTAGATCTAAATTGACCGAACCACTCTAGAAAGTCTCTATATTTTATCGCTTTATTTTGTGTTTGCAGCTCTACATTTTAGATCTAACATAATTGTGAAGTGTTTCTCAACACCTTGGGTGTTGGTATCAATTTTTATATCAGCATTTTGCGCCCACCATAGGGCCACATACACTTTCAAAGGATCAAGAGTTTTGTGAAACATCCAAGTTCGAAGGCTGTTCTTTACAATAAATCCACACGATCTATAGTCTTGGCCTTACTAAGAGATTGTCTACAAGATTCAAAATCATGTCTGAACTAATAGCACAATCAAAGTCGAAGAAAGGAGGAAATAAATCCGTTAAAGGTTCTGATAACGTTGATGATGAAGCCATGCAGCAAACAAATAATCTCGAAGTCGGCCAAGGTTCTAAGGGTGGATCTGGTGTAACGAAAGATGAGTTGGATGTATTTGTTGTCGTGTTGAACCAAAGAATGGATAGTTCTACTAAGGCTTTGATGAAGAAGTTAGATGCAATTCTCAATGCTCAACCAAATCCACCACCTGAAAAAGTCCATGTTGATCTTGATGAAAATGCCGATTCATCCGCTTCTGATCAAAACCGCAACGACAACATGGAAGATGATAATGATTGGATGAGCAACAAAGACGAGGCTAACGTCGAAGACTTGAATCCAAAAGCTAAAAATCATTTCGATGAAAATACTCGAAGGGTTACAAGTCCCCCACGGGGGCACCTCCTCGCTTGGGAGGTAAAGGACCTAAGTCTTCAAACCACGATCGTTTGCCTTGGCGAGAATCTGGTAAAGAGATTGAAATCTTCCCTCTGGAATGACGCAACACTGAAGAGTTTATCTCACATATGATAGAACATATCATAAAGAAGAATCAAGCTTGCATTGATGATGAAAGAGAATAGGATTTCTCTCCTGATACAACTCCACTTACTGAATGTTCCCACCACAATTACAGACAGTGTGAAATACTCAAACATATTCTAAAGTAACTAACAGTTGTTCTTAGAAAATAACAGGTTATATTCTCATATTTGAATTCTGCCTACATAAGAAGTCATTATTTATTTTTGTAAAAATTGTAGTGATTTCTTTATACTGCCACATAACCAGATGAGACTTCAATCGGTAGACTCTCACCTAAATTACAAACAGTATGGAATAATCGAATGTTTCGTCCTGTGAACGAACATTGTAGGTCTTCAAGGTGACCAATAGTTGTACTTAGAAAATAACATGCTATTTCGATATTTGAACTCTGCCTACGTACAAAATTGCTATTGTTTTATAAAAGTTGCAGAATTTTCTTTATACTGCCTCGTAACCGGATGAGAATTCGACCGATAAATTCCCACCGAAACTACATACAATATGAAATACTCGGATGTTTTGCCCTTTGATCGAACACTGTAGTTCTCCAACGTGACTACTAGTTGTACTTAGGATATAACTGTTGGATAATGGTGTTTTGATGACAACAACCTTATTTCAATATTAATTGATTATAAAATATATACTAACACTTTTATCTAGAATATATATATATATATGCAGGATTTATATAAAAGACTTAATACTTAAAACTGTACAGTTTAAAGATATTAGAGATTCAGATTTCAAAGATGGCTCAAGACTCACGAGTAATCAAGATTTCAAGAGTTCAAGACAAATATAGTAATAGAGTCTGGTTTATGTAAGACTCTGAATAGCACTCCAGGTTCAAATTCAAATTCTGTTTTTCAATTTCTGATTTCAAATTCTATTTTCAAATTCTAAATTCAACCTCTATCTTCTCTATTTTATTACTTTACTTTTGATTTTTATAGTTTATAAGTTTTATATATTATATACTTTATATTTATATAGTTTTAAACTCTATAATTTTATAAATATGTTCATATATCTTATATTTATGTTTTCATATGATTTTCTACTTTATAATACTCATTTACAACAATATGTTTTAATTCAAGAATTTCCAAAATTATATATATATATATATATATATATCAAAACACTTCAAAAAATGTTCAAAATCCAATTTAACAAAGGCATATGTCGACATACATTTATGCCTATGTCAACATATAACTGTCATATTTTAGATTTTCAAAGGAAGTGTCTTTTCACTATTTGTAATGTTACAGAAGCGTTGCAACCTTTCAAATCTTATAAATATGGGCTAATATCGAATTTTTTCATTATTCTTCTTCTCCATATTCATCTCCTTCTTTACACCATTATATTTTCTCATTTTTATGATTTCTACACTTATACTCTGCCGAATTCAATTCTATTTACATAAAACTTCTTCTCTTCTCACTGTCTACTCAGTGATCTCTGAATCAAAGTGCTATTAAAGAGTTATAAGGCTATTGTAATCATTTGGGAAGTGTTTGGGTAATTGGTGTTTTCCTTGTAGCCGTGAAATCAAGGAATGGGAATGGTTTTAAACTTGTAGCCATGAAATCAAGGGGGATATACTTGATCAAGTGTGTGTAATCAGAGTTAACCTTGTAGCCATGAAATCAAGGCGGTTGTACTTGGATATTGATATAGTAGTAAAACTCTGTGTAATCCAGCGTTGCGTGGGTCTAGACGTAGGAGTAATCCGAACCGGTATAAAATCAGGTATGTTCTTTCCTTTTCTGCATTTTATTTTTGTTTATCTTTGTGTTTGTGTTTGATTCTGTGTCTATGTTTGTTTCTGTGGTGTTTGATTCATATAGTAGATCATATAAGTTTTAGATTTTGTTTAAATTCTCAAAAACACTATTCACTCCCCTTTAGTATTAGTTTTACCTTAACAATCCATTTCTGTAATCCCTAACAATAACATGTTATATTCCCATAATTGAACTCTGCATACATACAAAGTTGCTATTTTCTTGGTAGAAACTGCAGTGATTTCTTCCTACTGCCTAAGAACCGGATGAGATTTCAACTGGTAGGCTCTCACCCAAATTACAGACAATATGGAGTACTCGAATGTTTTGTCTTGTGAAAGAACACTATAGGTCTCCAAGGTGACCAATAGTTGTACTTAAAAAATAACAGGCTATATTCGCATAATTGAACTCTGCCTACATACAAAGTCGTTTTTTTTTTAAATTTGCAGTAATTTTTTAATACTGCCTCAGAACCGGATGAGACTTAGATCGGTAGGTTCCCATCTAAATTACAGACAGTGTGAAATACTCAGATGATTTTCCTTATGCTCGAACACTGTAGTACTCCAAGGTAACTGCTAGTTATAGTTAGAAAATAAAGGGTTATATTCCCATATTTGAACTCTGCCTATATTCGAAGTATCTATTTTTTGTAAGAACCGCAGTATTTTCTTCGTACTGCCTCAGAACCAGACGAGATTTCAACCGGTAGACTCTGACCTAAATTATGGACAGTAAGCAATACTCGAATTTTCGTCCTATGAACGATCACTATAGGTTTCCAAGGTGAATAATAGTTGTACTTATAAATAACAGGCTATATTCGCATATTTGAACTCCGACTACATACAAAGTCGCTAATTATTGCAAAAATTGTAGTAATTTCATCATACTGCCTCAGAACCAGATGAGACTTCGACTGATAGATTCCCACCTAAATTACAGATAATGTGAAATACTTTGACATTTTGCCCTGTGATCGAACACTGTAGTTCTCCAAGCTGACTACCCGTTGTACTTTGAAAATAATTGGCTATATTCCCATATTTGAACTCTGCCTACATACGAAGTCGCTATTTTTTTATAAAAAACTGCAATAATTTCTTCATACTGCCTTGCAACCAGACGAGACTTTAACCGGTAGACTCTCACCTAAATTACGGACAGTGTGGAGTGCTAGAATGTTCCGTCTTGTTAACGAACATTGTTGGTCTCCAAGATGGCTAACAGTTGTACTTAGAAAATAGCAGGCTATATTTGCATATTTGAACTCTGCCTACATACAAAGTCTCTATTTTTTGTGAAAACTGCAGTAATTTCTTTATATTATCTCAGAACTAAATGAGACTTCGACCGATAGGCTCTCAACTAAATTGCGGACAGTATGGAACACTCGGGTATTTCGTCCTATGAACCAACACTATTGCTCTCCAAGGTGATTAACGTTTATACTTAGAAAATAACAAACTAATTCACCAGTAACCCGTAAATTTTGATCTACCTTATGTTGTCTTTGTTTTCCACAAAGGACAATCCCGCTTCCGCCATCTCCATATTCCCATATTTGAAATCTACCTACATATGAAGTCTCTACTATTTTGTAAAAGATGGAGTAATTTCTTCATACTGCCTCGGAACCGGATGAGGCTTCGACCGATAGATTCCTACCTAAATTACAGACAGTGTGGAATACTCAGACGCTTTGCCCTAGGATTGAACACTGTAGTTCACTAAGGTGACTACCTGTACTTAGAAAATAACAAGCTATATTCCCATAATTGAACTCTACCTACATACGAAGTCGCTATTTTTTTGTGTAAAAACTGCAGTAATTTATTCATACTACCTCGGAATTGGACGGGACTTCAACTGGTAGACTCTCACCTAAATTACAGACAGTATGGAATACTCGAATATTTTATCCTGTGAACAAATACTATAGGACTCCAAGGTTACTAACAGTTGTACTTAGAAAATAACAGGTTATATTCGCATATTTAAACTCTACCTACACACGAAGTCCCTAATTTTTTTGTGAAAAATGTAGTAATTTCTATATATTACCTCGGAACCGAATGAGACTTCAACCAATAGGCTCTCAACTAAATTACGGATAGTATGTAACACTCGGGTATTTCGTCCTATGACCGAACACTATGGTTCTCCAAGGTGATTAATGTTTATGCTTAGTAAATAACAAACTAATTCTAATAATTGATAATGCAATACTGTAGTCTCATGCTTCTTTAGTTTCCAAATATTCTCATGTTTCTCTCTAAACATATATGATAAATTGAAGTTCTCAGTGTGACTTAAGCAATATCTTGCATGACGTTTTCATTCTAAAAGTAGATTTAAGCTCTTGAATTTCCTCTAAAAGATCTGCTATAATTGGGCGAACAATTCTCATTTTCGGTCGGTAAAAAGACACGCTGTATTTTTTGTAGCTGCGATGAAAAAAAACTGTTCATAAGTTTCATTCTTTCTGCAACACAGTAGGCACTGAATATCAAGTTGGAAAAACAATATGCTATTTTAAAAGTCATCAGTGTTATAGTTGTTGTAGTTGTGATACAAACGTTATACTACAACCAAAATTGCATTGAGGTGCTCATACTTATTTAACTTTAGTATTAGCAGACAGTATTATTTTGTTTCGTTATTATTGTTTAATGAATTACATGTTTTAATGATTTAATAATTTTCATGTCATGTGAAACTTAAATAATTCAAAATAATCATAGTATATATAAACTGTAGCATGCCTGAACTTAGAAAGAATCTTATTTTTAATAGGTTATTCTACTTAATAATTTAAGAATTCGGTCCATAAATATATGAATGATTATGGAGCATTATTATTGATTGTATTATGAGACATATTGATGACTTAAATTTATATTCATGGGGTTATCATGAGACATCTATACCACTAATCAAGAAGACAAATACATGAACATTATGGATGTTTGATTAATGGTTATATTATAGGATATATTGATGGTTTAAGTTAGTTTACGTTTATGTTAATTAGCTTTTTTTTCACACATAGGAAGCTACCGATATGGTCCTTTTTTGCAATTAATCTAGGAGTATAAAGAAATCTGTGCTTAGATATTCTTATTTACTTCTTAAGTGCATGTTTAATTATAAAATATAGCTTTCTGTTGTTGGATCTTTGTATGGGTTTGATAAAAAGATGTTTTCTTTGTGATTTTTAACATATCTATTTGGAATGGTTGATTTGAAAGGTGGCTAAAAGAAGGAGATAGGTTGTTGTATTATTCTTTGTTTACAAGCCTGAATCTCTCATTTAGGGTTCATATGAAGATGCATTTTTATTCATATGCGAAACTTACATAGTTGCTTCTTTCTTGGTGGATCATCTTCAAGTTCAAGACCATGTTCTGTTTTTTCACTAGCTTTTCCAAAACTGTAATTTAGTTAATGTCATTGCAATGTAGGAAGAAATAATACATCTTTATGGAAATTGACTTTGTTTTGTTGAGCTTAAATTTAACACTTAATCATTTATGTTAAATAACTTTCTATTTACCTTAAAAATCTTGGAAATTGTCTCCTGTCGTATTAGAAATGCAAAAGAGATTACATCATATTTTAATGTTCATGGGGCAACATCATTGTTATAACTTTTTCTGTACATATTTAAAACATGCAGTGATTTTTTGATTCTATCTACACATCAATCCCTATCATTATTTGGGACTCACATGTCTTGTGTCTTAGTGGAATTAAATCATAATTTTAACTATTTGAGTTCACAAAAATTATTAAAACAAAACTATCTTCAACTAAGAGCAATGTAAACTTTTTTGAACTTGCACTTGAGTTGAAATGTAACACCCTACATTTTTAATTAAATAATAAAATAAATTTTGAAAACATCTTTCAGAATCTGATAACGGAATCAGCATCATTGAGTACGTGGAGATTTTCGGATCTATTTAGACCTTTGTTTGCAGGAAATGGATTTAAGGTGAAAAAGGTACCTTTAAATGAAACTTGCAACAAACGTGCAAAGAGGATATAAGAAGAACACTAAAAAGAACAATGACCACCATTGTTTTTAATCTTATGAACAAAAGCCTATGTAGCCATGTTGGTAGAGACAGGTCTCTCCCAAGTGAGTGGTGCAAGTTCAAGTCAAGCCGGTGCCATAATTTTATTTTAGAGGGATGGTTAAACGAATGCATATTCTAAGAGAAAAATATGTATAAATGCATGTATAAGGAAAATTATAGATAAAGGTGAGTATAAGAATATATGTATACATGCATATGTGTATGAATGTGCATATATATATATATATATATGAAAGATAAATCCAAAATAAACCTGCAATCAATGAAAATAGGTAAGAAATAAACAACAACATAGCGTCATTTGACTTTTGAAAAGGAAATTAAGATTGCGTGTATATATGTACACATAAATTCAAATGCTGAGATGAAAAGTGCAATTTATGTAATAAATGCATAACAAAGGAAATATGGGCAAGAAATTAGCTGCCTTTGAAATTAGAATGCACTAAAAAGAATAAAACAACTAATTGATAGCGATATTAATGCATTAATTAAGCAGCTATTAACGGACAAGGAATTGGAAACTTGTATGCGTATATACAAGCATAAATTCTAAATTCAAACTTAAAAATAAGTTATAACTAGAAGAAAATAAGTCAGGAGAATTATATTAAGTAAGTAATTAACATTATTGATTAATGTTAAAAACGAAAATCCAACGGTGTAGAAATTTCATCCAGACCAAGATTGGGTCGACCCATATAAGACATGGGTTGACCCATGTGTCGACCCAGGGGTCGACCAAACACAGGGGTCAACCCAACACAGGAGTCGACCCAATCAGCTCGTATCTGTTTTCCTCTATGACATGGTTTTCTGATGTAAACGGTTCCGATTTTATCTTATTAAATATGACGAACCAGACTTTCTCATACACCTATAAATAGACTAGGAGGTCCTAGCTTTAAACTCATATTTTCTGAGATGCAGCCTAGGCTTTGCATCCTCTTTTCTCTCTAAACCTTTTGAGAAATTAAACTGTTAGTTCTTAGGGATTCTGATTCAAGGTTTGAAGATAAGAGATAAATTCACAACATAGGTGCCTACATTTCTGATCAACGTAAGTTTTTGAATCTAATTTATTTATGTTTCTCCCTTTTCTTTCCCTCTTCTTTTAGTGTCAGGTTTGTGAATACGTGGTTATTTTAAATACATTCAATTAGGGATGCCATGGAACAACAAAACTGTATCTCATTCAAGGATTGGAAAGCAGTCAGGTGAGTGGATTTAGAATTATACCTTTTGGATAACAGTATATCTGCTGTTTACATTCCTTGTCATTCTTAACATGTTAGATAGCTATTGTGATGATTGTGGTATAGTTTATTTTCAGTTATGTTAAGAATACCATTATTGTATAGATATTTTCTATGAATTTTTTAATTAGATTACAAATCACTATAATATCGAAATTGAGTAATTTACAATAAAAAGTGAACATGTTATAGAAAACGTTGTTAATGACAAATGGATATTGTAAATAAAATTGTAGTGGAATTAGGAATAATGGAAAAATAAGAGATGCCTAATTTGTATTTGAAATTTTATAGTGATTATGAAATTTGTAGATAACCGCACTAAGATTCGAGGTTAAGTTCAACTTATGGTAGAAGTTTGCCCAGAACCGCCCAGCAAATCCAACATCCATAAGAGGTCAGCTTAATGTGAGAGGTCTGTTGCATAAACTTATATGTAAATATATGCATACAATAGGCAATAAATAAATAAATGACATTAATTGCAATTAGTGGAAATAAATGTTACATGTGAAAATATACAAGGCGGTAAAGAGATGGATATTACAATAATAAAATTTTGGCTAATGTTAAAGAACCAAGGAAAATGTGATGAATGGGGAATATAGCCTGTTATAATAAATTATGAGAATAAGAATGTAATATAATAGGTAAGTTTGTCCTAGGGACAAGTGGAAATTTTGATATAAATTATGATAAATGAAAAGGAAACTTATTAATAGACCTTAGTTAAGAAGACTAAGTCAATAAGTAAATAACAACAAAAGGTTGTGATAACAAGGTTATGATTGAATAAGAATGAATGAAGTAGGCTTATTAGTAATAGACTTATAAAATGGAAAGTATGAAGTATAATAAAGGAATTTAATAATAAGCGGAAGCTCGCTTCGGCGGCATAGGACTGAATAAAGTAAGTAACAGTCAATTGTATGCTAATGGATCAAGTAACTTGAGATAACAGTGAAAAAGGGAACAATCAAGTTAATTAGCAACAAGATGAGATACAACGAGCACTTAATTAAAAGATTAGACGTAAGGTCTAAAAACATGTATGAGTGATGTGCTTGGAGCGGTTCGCATATACAAAGGCGAAGATCCCAATTGGGTAGATCATCGTGGTGTTTGGAGGCACGGGAGGAGCACGTTCATCTATTTATTCTGTTAGCTTGCTCTGCGGGACTAGAAGGAAGCATGCGACTTCCGAGGGATGTGGTAGGTTACTCCGTGGTGGCCCTCTATTGTGGCACAACGCTCATGCTATACTCGTACAAGTTGGGTCTGCGCGTTACCACACGGGTAAGTATACCTTCACTACAACATTAGTTTGGCAGTCAGAAGGCTGTGGCGGGTGGAATTGGGTAATTCGACGACTTTGCCTCATATAGGCGGGTCAGGACCAATACAAGATAGTAATCGTCGGGTACCTGTCAACGGCAATCAGTGGGATTTGAAAAGACCAGAGCTAAACCAAGAAACCATCGATCTTTCACTATCGAGATGTTGGTTGCAGGACATGCCAAATTGGATGTTAAATTGTTTACTAAAGGAATGTCGCTTAGCTCTTTATGTAGTCTTTCACTGGATGAGGGAGGGGTCGAGGTGGGACAATAGCCACCATGAAAATGCAAACCATAGTTTAGTGTACTTTAAGCCTTTTTAGCGGGCCTATACAGATATGGAAAAGCTCCCGACCGAGTTTCATACATTAGATGCAACCTTATTACGAGACTCCGGGTACAGTAGACAGTACATACGTGTGATGGTCTAGGTACACGCACTGGGTGGTGTATCGTAGAAGCCAGGGCATTACTCCGTGTTGAGACTTTATTCGATCGAGAAGTTTAGATATAGCAGTCAGTACACTTATGTGGCATAACGACGGCGGTTCTGTACGATAACATGGCATAGTAATATGGATGGACGTACGTTGTCCGGCATAGGATACACTTCCGTGTTATGACGGCAGATACCACGCGAGGAGTGTACTACAGGGAGTACCTTGATATATTAAGGGTAGCTACATATGTACTATATTAGGTTAATCACTATGAAGTAGACGGGTATGACGTGGGCATAGAACCTTGAGTGTTATTAACCTAAACAACCTAATAAATAAGAAAACATAACAAAATAGTATATGTAGAGTTGTTTTAGAATGTATTATTTGTCTAGTCACCAGAACTTTATGGTCTGACCCCCTCTCACAACACTTGCAGGTTAGGTTTGTGACAGAGATATGACAGCTTTGGATACTGGGTAGACAATATTATTTTGGTAAGGCTATATTTGATTATATTATATTTTATCCATTCCGCTGTGAGATGTTTACTGAGCCCTGATATATTTATTATCTCTGTCTTTTCTACAGGATACCAGACAAGCCAACTCGAGTTTCGATAGATTGGAATTTTTGAGAAAAAAAATCGGTCTGTAAGAAATTGGGTTGTTACAACTAGTATCAGAGCTTAGGTTTAGGATTCATGTATAGATAGTTATTGAAAGTATTTTATTCTTATTGAAATATAAATATATTATATATATACATCTAGATCCATAAAGGGACCTACTAAATAGAAAAGAGTCCTATGGATAGAATTGGGATATCAGTTGTGTACACTAAAGATATGATTATGGGAGTTTGAGAATAAAAGACCCTTAGGAGGTTTGAGTGAAAGGTGTACAATGTGTTTTTTAATAAAGAAAGATGAATCCTATATGTTAGTATCTGAAATGTTTGTATTTTGGATTAGTGAGTTTAGTAGTTGAGCCTTATAGATAGAGAAAGAGGAAAATGGATTAGGAATATATATACATATATACGTATATATATATATATATATATATATATGAGAAAGATAACTTTGTGGAAACATTTAAGTAGTCTAGCCCCGTTGTTGATTTTTAAGAACTTGAAAAAAAAACTCTTAGGGTGATAGTTTACTGTGTTATTCAAATTTTGACCTTAAAAGTTTACAATTGTTAAAATATGTACTAGATAAATTGTGTAGAAGAAAAAAAAGAATGTTTTTGATGTTTGAAAAAATATATTTAAATAACATATTTGAAAGTTACATAATGGGTTTTAGGGAAAATGGTGTGTATTTTAGAAATGACGATTTCTTATGAAATTTTAGTAAAAATGAATTCTTTCAGAAAAATGTGTACGTTATAGAGCATGTATAGCTCAATAGTTTTTAAGCTATAAAGTATGAAAATAAATAAATTACAAAACATAATACATACTGCATTTTGCCAAAAACTAGAATTTTTGACATGGAAAATTTTGAATATCCATATTCTTTTGACAATAAAGTTTTGACAATTGTTTGGACATAAATTTTGATGGGCGAACAAAATAAGCGGCAAAAGTTTAGAATAGGGTAGATATTTGCACCTAGTTGCAAGTAATTGAACTAGTGAAGTTATGAAATTAATTTAGGAATAGTTGTCCTTGTCTACTCCAGTTTCTATGATTGAAAAAAAAATCATTATTATATGTCATTTTTATGATTTGGAAAAAGTAAGTTTTAATGAAAAAGAAGAAAAATCTTGAAGCTTTTAATTTTTGGAAAGAAAATGAAATGATAATGCCAAACCATGTTTCTAAATCATGGAATAGGTAAGGATTAGTATCTAGGATAGGTAGGGAATATTTTGAGGCTATAAAGTGGATAATAAGAATTGTTTTAGAATAACAGTGAATTCCTGTAGTGTGCATAAGCACTATAGAGCATAGGTTGTTACTTGGAAAAGACGATTAGTACACAACAAAAACTAGTTTTGACATGTAGATGGTAGTGGGCAAGCGAGATGTTTATATCCTGTGGTTTGGACTTTTCATTGTCAGTAGGGACATGGTCCTAAGATTCTTAGCCCTTGGTAGTAGCTGTGTAGTGTGCTTGTTTTCCTATTTTAGTTTTGAAAGAATTAAGAGGCTTATTTAAAATCAAACTTAGATAAGTGGATTAAGTTAAATAAGCTAAGGAAAAAGTAATGACATTACTAAAATAAAACAAATGATGATGAGGACGACAAAATAAAGCAACAAATATGATGAAGGAAGGCAAATGAAAAGTTACGAGAAACGGAAAAATATGGGTTTTTCCAAGGTAAGTTGGAAGAGAAAATTTGTAATAAAGGAAATTTTCTTATGTAGGTTGTGCTTGGATAGGAAGGTAGGAGATTATTATAAAATAGTTGCATAAAATCCAAGTACAAATAAAAAAGGTACATAAAATAAAAATGGAAGATGTAAAGCCTTCCATTTTCTACGTTTTTGTAACATAAGAAATCAAATTCAGAAAATTAGACTTTTCTATAATTTGCAAATTTAAAGTCATTTGGTAGGGTTTCGATGCAAAAATTGATGAACTACATTCTTGCTTTGTAAGAGTGTAGTAAAAATTGGATGACAAAGTATTTTGATTTTCAAAATATTACATTCATATAGAAATTGCTAGTTTATTTAGGATGTGTGCATCGTGTTTTCAAAAAGTTTTCAAGAAGTTTGCATTCATATAGGAGGTACTGCTTAGACATTCATTTCATTCATGTATTATTATGTTGTATTATACTTTGCATAAGTGCACAAATGGTTGCAAAATTGGATGTACACATGATGGTTGTAAATTATGTGAGGAAGTACTTAATTTTACCCTTACCGAATTTCAGGAACGAAATTTCCTAAGGGTGGAAGAATGTAACACCCGCAGTTTTAATTAAATAATAAAATATAATTTGAAAAAAGCTTTTAGAATCTAGTCACGGAATTAGCGTCAATCTTTTGATCGATTTAGACCTATGATTTGCTGGAAACGAATTTAAGATTAAAAAGATATCTCTAAATGAAATATTGCAACAAACGTGAAAAGAGGATATTAGAAGAACAATTACTGTCATTGTTTTTAATCTTATGAATAAAAGCCTATGTAGCCCGGTTGGTAGAGACAGGTCTCTCCCAAGTGAGTGGTGCAAATTCAAGTCTCGCTGGTGCCATATATTTATTTTAGAGGAACAATTAAAGAAATGCATAATTTAAGAGGAAAATACGTATAATTGCACAAATAAGGAAAATTATACATAAAGTTGAGTATAAGAATATATATACATGCATATGTGTATGAGTGTTCATATAAACACACACACACACATAGATATATATATATATATATATATATGAAAGAGAAATCTGAAATAAACCTACAATCAATAAAAATAGGTAAGAAATTAATAACGACATAATGTCGTTTGAATTTTGAAAAATAAAATAAAGATTGCATATACATACATATACATATACATATACATATATACATATATATGTATATATATATGCATAAATTCAAATGTTGAGATGGAAAGTGCAAGTTAAGTAATAAATGCGTAGTAAAGGAAAAATGGACAAGAAATTAGCTGCCTTTGAAATTAGAATGCATTAAAAGGAATAAATCAACTAATTGATAGCGATATTAATTGCATTGATTAAGCAGCTATTAACGGACAAAGAATTTGAAGGTTGTACGCGTATACACATGCATAAATTCGAAATTCAAATTTAAGATAATTTGTAACTAGAATAAAACAAGTCAGGAGAATTATATTAAGTAAATAATTAACGTTATTTATTAACGTAGACCTATGTGTTGACACAGGGGTCGACCTAATCGGCCCAGATTTATTTTCCTCATTGACTCGGTTTTCTGATATAAACGGTTCAGATTTTATCTGATTGAATCCGATGAATCAGAATTTCTTGTACACCTATATATAGACTAGCAGGGACTAGCTTTAGACTCATATTTTCTAAAATGCTGCCTAGGCTCTGCCACTCTCTTTTCTCTCCAAACATTTTCAGAAATTAAAATATAAGTTCTTAGGGATTTTGATTCAAGGTTTAAAGATAAGAGATATAAATCTACTACATAGGTGTCTAGGTTTATGATCAACGTGAGGTAAGTTCTTAAATCTGATTTATTTAGCTTTCTCCCTTTTCTTTCCCTCTTCCTTTAGTGTTAGGTTTGTGAATCCGTGGTTATTTTAAATAGATTTAGTTAGGGATGTTATGGTTGAGGATCAACGATCTTAAGGCAGAACAAACACTAGAGGGGAGGTGAATAGTGTTTTAAAGAATTTATATAAATCTTAACCAATTATCGATTACTCGAACTACTATTCACAGAATGAATATTATAACTAAAACTATCACAAATGCAAATATAAACAAAAGTAAAGTGCAAAAAAGGAAAGAAAACACTGGATTTTTGTATTGGTACGGATAGCTCCTACGTCCAGCCCTCGCACTTAGTAAGAGGAATAATGCGCTGAAAGGTGTGACAGGCAGCTATGGACGATCATCAAGGTATCATAACACAAGCGGAACCTGTCGTAAATCTCACAGTGCGAGGATAAAATATAATAGAACATATACAATAGGTAATATTAGTGAAGAATATTTAAGCAGAAATCTCAAATATTTAAAACAACTACGAAGTATATCTGTACACCAGGATTGCAACATATGTCTGTACAAATTTGCCTCACAACAGCACTCAGAGTAGAATAACCAACATCAGAAACCCAAATACAATATAGTAAGAAAGATAGTACGACGGCCTCTTGCTCGCCTCCGAACTGCTACATCGTCTTTACTAAACTATCACATGTCCCCTGCCACCTACTCTGCCCATCCAAAATTGGATGAACATCACAAGGTAATAAGAGGGAAACATAAAACCTTGAGTCAGACAACAGTCTTAGTGAGCGATAAAACATCTAACTAACTTCATCAATAAAGTATACGAGAATGGGTAAATAAACTAATAATTTACCCACAACATCAGAGAAGAACACAACTCCCATCTTCCCCACATCAGACAGTGATAGCCTTTACAATCCATACAACCAAAGGAACAATAATTCATCCATAGTAATCAGAATGACCATTCAACCAAGGTAAACAGAAGCAACCAATTAGCAACACTTATAACATCCAAATTATAGATATCACGTAAACCATCTTAATCGAATTCAAATCCCTCAATCACAAGCCCTATAGACCGAAACCAATATTAGACAGGCACCAAGAAACATCTCCTCTAATATAGGACTACTACGTGAGATGGTATAAACAAAGAAACCAATCATTCATGACAGACTCTGGCTATCACTGCCAATCCTGCTTCGAAACCACCGTTAATTGTGTGACTGGACATATCATATGCATCGATCAAGGTTAGTGGTAACCCCGGTTCTAGCAGAAACCCCATACTCCATTCAATGGTATGTACCTCGGCGTTTCAACGATACACATGGTACTCGACCTACATCCGGTCTTTTAGTACACCCCTATTAAACCCCTGCTTTGGGCTCGCTAGAACTTACGACAACGATAATTCCTCGGCCTTCAGTATCTCTGGTCGTCATCAACGGTGGCTATCCAACCATTATCACCCCACGCAGGACACCTTTGAGTTGTCATACCATTCGTTGTTCTACCCCGATCAACGAAAACCTTCAACATTTAGAATCTTCCAACTTGAATACACTTCGAAGTCACAACATCACTGAGCCAAATAACATCAACATATGGTTCAACACAATTCATAGTATTTCACCCACTTGCTATGAAATAAACTACAACATTCATGCCAACAGTCACAGCATTTAGGGCCCTTTTTGCTCAAATCCGAGTTGTACCCAAAAATATAATTTTTTTCCAGAAATAACCCCCTGGTGCGACCGACCCGTAGGTGCATGACCCTATGCGACCGACCCTGGCCTGCTTGACCACCTTTCGACCGACCCTTGCCCAATATCATGACGGAACGACCTTTCCAGGGTGCACGAGTGACCCAACCGCCTCCACATCATGGTCGACCCTTCTATTTTGGTTGTGGCCGACCCAGTCCAATTCTGAATGCATGACCGACCCGAGGCTGCTCGATCCAACACTACCCAACTCAAAATCATAGAACGACCAACCCACTCTTGCCGGACCGACCTCCTTTACACTGCTCCGATCGTGCCCAACCTACTATGCTCGATGACACCCACCATTCAGGAGAGACCGACCTTTTTGACTAGGAGCGAATGACCGGGTCTGACTTGTTTCCCAAGACATGCGCGACCGACCCCATCACATGCGACCCAAAACCTGCAATCTTCTATTCGAGCCCAATCTCGACCAAAACTTATCTAATCGACAAAATCGAAGAAACATACTCAACCAATTCACCAAATACAACCATAAACATATCATAAGATTGCTAACAACATGAATATGATGATTATCACTAAAAATGATGTAAATTTCACCACAACCATCAAAATGAACATATGATCAAAACGATGGATCTAATAGGCATAGGCATATGAAATGTCATAGAAATAACCAGTTTAAACTTGCTAAATTGGATCATAAGGTTATTCATATTAAAATAGACTTATAATGGTATAGATCTATGGCAAAACACTTAAATTTGATGATAAACATAATCAAACATTCATATACTTCACTGAATCCATGTGAGAGATGTAAATCACTCACCGATTCTCCAAAATAAGAAAAAAAAATCAATGAATTAAGATTTCGAACAACAAGCAATTGAATCCGAACTCCTTGATTTGATGAATTCAACCTTCAATTGATGTAGATCTTGCCTCCAATGGTGCAGATCTACGATTTCCCTCCTTAGATTTTTATTTTTAATGGGGGAAAAGTGTTAGAGGAGGGAGGAGCACAAGTCCACCATATGAGAGAATAGGGAAACTAAATTATTTCCCATATCCCTCGCTCCCTATTTATACACTTCCACTAGCCCACTTGGGCCTTCCCAAATCAGCCATTTGTGGCTCTCCAAACCTGAATAGCCAACTGGAAAACCTTAAAACAACGATTCCTCCCGAATGCTGAGCCAAATATTTAATGTAACTACTCTACGGAAAGGAAATCATCAATTCCTTTCCAAAGGCATATGTCTCACCCTATGATTTGACCTAAGTCAGAAGTTATGCCCTGTACAAGGCTGACAGGGGCAAAATGGCCACAAACAAAATAGGTAAAAATTATGGACATATCTCACATCCCCATAAGCAACATATCAAAACATGAGGATGATCCAACCCTTAGGGAATAAAATAAAAATATTTTATGATCTTCTGATACGTAAAATGCGGGCTGTTACAATCGATAATGATAACGATTGAAATAAGATTGTTGTCATCAAAACTTCGTAAACATTACATTCTCCAACAATCTCCCCTTTTTTGATGATGACAACCTTGGTTTATAAAATATTCGTATCTGATATTACCTTTAATCTGATTCTTCAGTTACTCCCCTATCACCATGAATTCCTTCTAACTCCCCCATAAGCTATACCTATTTTATAATTTCTCCTTCTTTGTCATCAACAAAGTATATCTATCTATACTCCCCCTAAATTTATGAATGGTCCTAGTGACTAATTCTATATATATGTCCCCCTGAATCTATTCTTTTATTATAACTCCCCCTAAATCTGTGGCTATACTATTGTAATTCTACTAAGAAAAATGTACAAGAGTATAATCCATACAACAATTGTATATTTCAAACCAAATAATCAATCCAACCAATATTTACAAGGCAAATCAATTACTTACAAGTTTTCAGAAAAAGAAACACCACACAAACCATACTGTAACACCCTAAAATTTAGTACACCATAACCATACAGTAAAAGCAATAAAATGAATTTATATAATAAAATATTAAAAATTAAGTAAAACCATCTTTACCGTTGCGCTTGCCTCAGAATTCTGGCTCAAATAGACCCCAAGTTTGCATAAATCGATTAACATATGAAGAAGATATGAGCTTTCGAAGTTTGAACACATTTTAAAATTCAAACAGAAAAATATACAGCGCGAACTAACGATCATGGACGACCTATAACCGACTTGGGTCAACCTATGGGTCTTCCTATGTCAAGTGGGGTCGACCCATGGGTCGACCTGGTGGGTAAGGTCAACCCAATGACATGTTGTCCCGATTCTGACTGATGTATTTGGACTGTTTTGTATATTACGTTCAATTGGATGAGTTGTATCGCTAGATTTAAAACCCTAAAATTTAATGGTTAAGAATAAGCTCTGTTAATCTATAAAAAAGAGGTTCCCTCTCATTTTATCTACATACAATTATTCTTCACCTCTCTGCCTCCATGACATATTCTAAATTAAATAATAAAATGGGGGGATGCTGTTTAAATTTAGATTAACAGAAAAGATTCAAGACCTGCATACAACCTCGTAATCAACCTACAACTCTGCAATCAACATACAACCTTTTTTCAAGAAATGTTTCTAAACCTAACACCCAGCCTTGTGAGTTTAAGTTATTTTTAGATCTGATACCAAAAAATATATCACGATAATAGATAAAATTGGATCTGGATACAGTACTTGTAAGTTATTTTCTATGCCTGTTCTTTTACTGTTATTCAACTATGCAAGTTGTTACAGCAATATATGTTCTTTTACTATCAGTTGATTTATCAGTTATGTTCATACATATCTATCTTCCTTTTTCCTATTCTTTTGTTTAATTTATTTCCAATCTTCTTTATATGAGTATTTTATACAGTTTGATTTAATTCTATCCTTCTCTTCGTATTTTTTTCCTTTTTATTTACGCTGAGCCTAGGACATCGAGAGCCTAGGCCATGTATGATATAAGATTGCGTATAATTGCATTTTTGATAAAATGACATGACAATGAAAAAGGAGAATTTGGGTATATTGATTGAGGAATTTTGACTGTAATTTGGGCATATTATAAACAGGTAAATAGGAATAAGGACAAACTTAGAGAAAAAATTGGTGAAAAGGACAAGAATTTTGGATTTTAGTCTTAAGGACACATTTTAGTGTAAATGATGAAATGGTAATGGGCCCCTGAATTCCTTGATTTACAATAAAAAGTGTCCTTCAGACTAAAATCCAAACTTCTTGTCTTTTTCACTAAATTTTTCTCTAAGTTTGTCCTTGTACCTAAAAAACCCTATTATAAATTGATGACTTTTGACTATAATTTGAGAAATACAATCAAAAGGAAGGATATGCATATATGTATACATGTTAGATTAAATTTAAAACCAAGATTAAGTAAAGGACATGTTAAAACAATGTAAGTACCAGATGCAGGTGGAGAAAATTGAATTACTATGGCATATATATATATCTAGGCAGGTTCCTGTTGTGACGACCGCCCATAACTCCTACACTTAACATGGGAAATAATGCACTGAAAGACGTGTCAGGCTGCTGTGGATGATCATAAGGGTGGGATACACAAGCAGAACCTGTCATATAACTCACAACGCATGGATAAAATATAATAGAACATATACAACATGCAATAATAGTGAAACGGAATTGAGCAGAATTTTTAACTTTCATATCATCATGAATTATCCAAAAATCAAACTAGATACAAAATTAAATTATGTACAATGTGCCTCACTACAAGTCACTTAGAGAATACGCCAAACAGTGGAAAACATAAACAGTAGATAGTAGAGAATAATACGCAAGCCTCTTGCTCGTCATCGCACATCAGCATCGTCCTCATCAAGATCTACTACCTGTCACCTGCTACTCAGTCTGCCCATCCACAACCGGATGAATAACCCTAGGTAATAAGAGGAAACATAAAACCTTAACTCTGACAACAGTCTTAATGAGCGATAAAACAACTATCTAACATCATCAATAAAGTATGTGAGGATAGGTAGATTAATCAACTAATTAACCAAAGTCAACATAGAAGAACCCAAATCCATCTTCCCCACATCGGATAGTGATAGCCTTTTTAACAATCAAGTAGAAACAAACAGTATGTTCATAGCAGTCAGTTATCAAGTGTGGACCATCCTAATCAATATCAATATCTCCCAAGCTAAAACCCAAAGGCCTAAACCAACATCAGACAAGCACCCAAGAGATATCTTCTTTGACGTTGGATAATATACACAAGACGATACATGAAAAACAATTACCATCCATCACTCTGGCTATCACCGCCAATCCTGCTTTGAAATCATCGTTAATCACATGATGGCTATGGCATGCCATTTGTCAAGGGCTAATGGTAACCTCGGTTCTAGCAAAACTATGTATGCCTTTCCACGATACGTTTATTTTCCTTACTCAACGAAGACAACTAGGCCTTTCGACGATACCTAGGGTACTCGACCAGCTAACATTTAATCTTTTGGGCGTCCCCATTATACCCCTGCTTTGAGTCCACTAGAACATCCGATTAATGATAATTCCTTGGCCTTCGATATCTTTAGCCATCCAACCAGATGGTTGTTCATAAGCTCAAGCGACTTCTCGATCAACCATTATCTATGAACTCACAACCTTGAGTCGTACCAACATTCGTCGCATTTCATCGATCAACGAACACATCACAACACTTCGAACATTCCTTCTTGAATCTCGTCAAAGCTATAACAATCATTGTAACGTCCCATATTTTTCTGGCCAATTAATTGAATTATTTAAAATACTGATTTGTATTTGAATAATTTAATTTAACCATTTTATTTTGAATATGTTATTAATACTAATAATATAATAATATTTTATTTTCAACGGTCGGAAAATGTTGTATTTACAATATAATGTGAACGGGCAATTTCAAATGGTTTAATATTGTTTATATTGAATTTATAGTAGCGTGTTTGTTTATTAAACGGCGTTAGAATGTATAATTTATAATTTAATTATAAAATGAGCTGCAACAACATGGTAGTTCGTAATATTGCGTTTTGAACATTAAACGGCTGTACAAGATCCAATATAAGTCGGATTTCCTCGAAACAAGTAACGTCCGAATTTAGTGGATAATATTTTTCTAATAAAAGAGAAAAATCGAGTTTTCATATTATAGATTTTGTTTTATGTCCAAATCAAATTTTAAAATAGTAGCTGTGAATTCGTTAATAAACCATAATGATTTTATTTAATAAAATATATGGATTTTTAGTAAATTGAATATCGTTTAAACTTGGAATTTTAAATATCGAACATTTGCACGCTATAAGATATCGTGCATAACATTTTAATCGGAATTCGGAACCATGCGATATTTTCAAGGATCATTTCCAATGCATCGTTTTCAAAATCTAAGAAAAATCCTAAATAAAATATAAAATGTAATCTTGGCTATGTACTGTTGACCAACGTATAGGTGTCTTAGCCCAAATCTTTCGTATTCCTTTACCATATATTGTATAGGAATGGATGGTAACAGTGAAAGTTTTTCGCTGAAATCTGGATAAGAATGCAAGGTTGTTTCAAGAATCTCTGCATATGACTATACATGTAGATTGTCGCAAACATTTAAACTTCTGCATAAATCTTAATGTCTCGACCTTACCCTTGTACGAAGCATATCTAAATATATATATATTTACCGAGCCATGTGCAAATCTAAAAAAAATAATCTTTTTTAATCAGGACAATGTGAAATCTAGTAATAGGCACTGTACGGATCCACTGTTTTCTAAACACCGGCATGTTACTCTCTGCCTGAAACATGTTACTCTCTACGAATTAAGTCACAAATTTTTGGCGCTTCTGAAGCATCTGATTACAAAAATATGGCACATACCACATCATTATATATATATATATTCCAAATTCAAGTTTTTACAAAACCAAACAAAAGCATACAGCTCACCCTATGCTGTTCTTTCTCATATGATATCAATTAATAAAAACAGGCGCGGGCCTGAGAAGCCTATCCATAGGCTAATTTTCAATCCAATTAAATAAAGAACTGTGCTGATCAACGAGACTCAACTGAAAAGGACGTACCAAACCCTTGCCAACCACGCCTTTCCTACTATATATATGCCTTCATTCTTATTTTCGTCTCAAGCGAGAATAATGGAACCAGACTTAAAAAGGAAACGCCTTCATTCTGATTAGAAAATTCGTATCACCTTCCAACCGTAAAACCGATTCCCCATTAAAGATAATCATCAAAATTTTCGTTGTGGCTTAGCTAAGAACCATGGACGCATAGTGACTCGATCAGCGCTGCCGTAGGAGGGAGCTCAGCGTGGACATGAGCGGTAGTAAACAGCGGTTGGAGTGGGGAATATTGACGGGGAAGTCTTTTTTCGGTGACCTGGGTGCAAGTTTGTGAAGGTGTTGTGAGCTCGACGGTGAGCAACAGTTCTGAGCAAGATGATGGCGAAGGTCTAGGTGGACGGCGCGGGGTCCGATCGGTCATAGGTGATAGGAGCGGAGGTTGAATGGAGCATTGGTGTTCACTGGTGGTGATAGAAGGATGCAAGTTGTTAATGAATTTCCCGGGACGTGTTGTGGTTTTGATGTTGATTTTGTACATTGGAGGAAGAGCAAGGAAGGTTTGTAGCGGTGGTCGGGGTCCGAAGAGGTGGCAGTCGGTAAGTGGGTCCGGTGTGGAGTATTGGGGCTGCGTCGGAAAGAAGGGGGCGCTGGAACTTGTTTTTGGTAATGGGTTTTGTGAGAGGCGGTTAATCCAAGAAGAGAAGAGGGGTTTGTAATATCAGATGCATGAAAATGTCATGGGCAAGGCACTATTCATAACAATGGTAATGGGTGATGGCTCCCCGTAAGGTGGTCTCAAGTGATGGGTTCAGGAGTGTGTAGGTTCATGTATCAGTTTCGGGAGGTGGTTTAAGCCTGCTGTGTTGAAGGACAGTGAGGCACCGGTGCTGTCGGATAGCGCTTAAGGAGGTTTTTTGGCATGCTCAGGATTCTCTTGATGGGGGGTAAGTTAGCGGAGTATAGTGAATGTTGGTGATGGACAAAGGAGTTGTCGGTAGCTGTAGATGGTCGGAGGATGATCTCGAGTGGCTTCCGGCGTGAGTTTGGCCAAGGCAAAAAGAGAAGAAGAGGGTATAGAAGGAACGGTGGAGTAGAAGAAAGTGAGAGGGTTCGCATTCAAAGGTTATGTGACCCGGCAGAAGGATTATGGGGGCCGATATGTGATTTAGTTGAACTAATGACCGATAAATAAGTTTTTATTTAATAATTATACATATTTTTAGTTAAATAAATTAATGAATATACTTGTAATGGCAGTATCAGGTTTTGGTGAAGAGGGGGATGTTGGGTTTTAGTATGCAACCGACAGAAAAAACTCGTGAAGTGATGATGGGGATGCTGACTTGGTTAAAAATTTAAAACGGTAACTAAGATTATATTAATTTTATTTAATAATAAGTTAATAATATTTAATATATATATATATATATAATAGGTTCAAACTTATATAATCCATATCTTGTTCGTACAATAATGAAATTATGTGAAACATGACTCGTTGGGATTGTTGCGACGAGCACCACGCTGTCAAGCAGAAATGGTTGGAAACTGGAGATATTGGATTTTTATATAATTTCAAATGCTCGTCTGAAATTATATAAAACAACGCTACAACCGTCAACTGAAATAAATGGTGAGTTAACTTTCACACTTTTCTGGGCTGCTATGATGTGATAAATCCATATAATTAAAATATCATTAATAATATATATTGGTTCATTGGATGCCTTGGTTACTAATGGTTGATTTAATGGTTGCTGTTAATTATATTATCGTCGTTAATTTATTTGTTTGCTTGAAATTTTATGTTATCATGAAAAGTTGTAATAACCCATGAGAACAGGTTGGAGGGATCCGACCGGATTCCTCAAAATATCATGTGTATTGTTATTTTATATTGTTTACACATGAACTGATTGAACCACAAATGACACTGAAATCTGTTTGAATGTTAATGGGTGAATGGATGTTAACCATTGTTGTGATTTTAATCAATGACGGTACTGATTAAGTGGTTGGCAGTGAGGGCCTAAAATCTATTGTTCCAAGACGTTGTATTGCCGTCAGGCAAATTGACACGGTTTTAAGTTATAAAATTTATTTTATAACTGAATTAAAGTTTTTTGAATATATTTTATTTAAGAAATGAAAAGAATTTTATAAATATATTTGTATGTTAGAATCATGTTTTAATAGAAATTATTAAATATTTTATAATAAGAATTTAATGTCGTTAATGTGATTTGTGAACTGCGGTCAGAAACTAACCTACGGGTTAGTGGAATTGAATAATTGTTTTTATAAAACAATTAACTGACGCTTTAAATTAATTAAGTTAATTAATTAATTTAAGTGGGAACTGATAATGAAAATCAGTTAATAGTACCTGATATATACGGTTGGCAAAAATCAACTGTTTCAATTGAATTGACAATTTGAATAATTCGATTTGATTAATCAAACGAATAGTTTTCTGAATATTCGTTAAATTTAACGAATGGCATTAGCAGTTAGTTAATCTTCGATTAACTATAATTTAAAGAAATTATCGAGTTATTTATTGTTATGAAAGTTAATTATTATTTGATAAGCTTTTTAAAATGATAATTATTCTATTTTTATTTAATATCAAAGTTAACTATCTTTACTGTAGTTAATATTAAAGTTAATTGTTATTTTAATTAATAATCAAAACGGTGACTTTTAATTGGAATTCAATTAAAAGGTGATTAAGTGGCGATAAGATTTGTTTTAAATTTAGTAAGAGTTTTATAAAAGGGTGATAACCTAAGTTTACAAAGTCGTAAATGGGATGTTGGAGTTTCCGCAAGATTTTTATTTGGTAAAACAGATGTGATTATAATACGACTTCAAATAAGATGGTTAATGAGATTTGAAATTAAATTCAAATCTTATAAACAAAGTTTGTAAAAAGGGTTTTACCCAAGACGAAGATCTTGAATAAGAATTCACCTGGAACTTAATTAAGTGAAATGGGTTAATTGAAATAAGGGAAGGATTTTGGTGATTAAACCTAGGACACTTGATTAAACAGAAATATAAACGATACTTACGGTAGTAAAGGAAATGGAAAGTTTGTTATAAAACTATAGCGATATTTGAAATATAAGGAGATGCGAAAAGATTATGGAAATAATAAAGTTTCCCAGATTAGGAAAATAAAATATTTTTGTGGAATATAGAAATATTTCAAGACAAAGGAAATGGAAAGGGAAGTTTGGTCAATACGAGACTGTCGATTAATACTTTCGAATAACAAAAGAGTTTTGTAAGATAGGAATCTAGAATTGATTTATTAAAATCAATGAAATGGTTCAATGAATGTTTTAACATAAATGACCTGAGCTGCCAATGTATTTAACAACATTGTTATGATTTGATAGTTAAACCACCGACTATCAAATAAATATTATTCTTGGACCTTTTTGACGTGTTGTTTTCGAAGAGACCGGGATGGGAAATAGACCCAAAACCACTTCGAATCAACTGTGCGCTCGCGATTAACTTGAAGGCCTATCAAGATGGAGCATTGAAGACCGTTGATCTTCATAAGCGGAAGGATTACTTATAATCTCTGACTTGCAATAAGAGATATATTGTGATTCGGTCGTGGGTGAAATCTACGGATTTACAAGGACTTCTCGCTATTGATTCTTAGGGTGATTCCTATAATGCAGTAGGGGAGTGCCTTCGGTTCATCCTGTTCCTAGATGACTTGTGTAGATGAATGTCTGGCAGAGTATTTCCAAAGGGATCGCGTACGTTGATTTCTTCGAACGTACCAAGTTGATGGCATAAAAGGGAAACTTCTTTAGCTTAACAAATAGAATATTTTTATGAAAATCAATTAGTTATTTCTGGAGGATCTGACAGTGTGGCATTCAATGTAGACGGAGATATAATGTGCTAAAAGATAAATGTAACCTCTAGCCTCATCAACTGGGAAATGGCACAAAATCGGGTAGGAAGCATGGCTATGTGGGTCGCAACCATTAAAAGGGTATATCATTACCTGATCTGGAGAAGTCAAATGCCTTCGGTTGTCCCATTTATTTTTGTATGCTTACGGTTCGGTTGGCTGGCATCCAACCGTGGTGATGATATATTTGGTACTCTCAAGAGAAATGAGCGGTTGGTCATGTGTGAGCCGGGTTGCAAGACGTTCCTGTTGAACCCCAATGTATTCATCTCTAGAGGTACATTGTTGGAAGGTGGTCCCATACCTTGCCAGGAAAATCCATTCTCCAATAAGAGCCTGCGGTTTTGTTTTTATACAATATATGTAGAGCATGAGATGCAAGCGTTCTGCTAAATTAATTTTTATTTGTAGTTTGATGGACATTATTGTAATATCAGAGAAGATATTGATTTAAAAAAAATGTTTTAGGTTATTGTAAGGTAAAAACCATCCGTGTTAATGTGTGGGATGGTCTTACTATTATCCTTTTTTTTCAAAAGGATTTTTCAAAGTTAAACAAGTTGTTTGTGTTGTGAATTTATCACTGAAAGTATTCCAGACTGATTTGGGTGAATTTTGCTTTGCTCCAAATGTGCTCGGGTCAGACCGATTATATTTACAAGTTAGGTTTTCGCTTAGAGTCTATGAGCTAGAAGAAGGAGGCTTCACCGTTAGTTATAAAGTATTTTTCCGTTGTGACAGATATGTGTTGTACTATGATAAATGGTATGCATATATTTATATGGTTTCTTTTATAAAGAGATTTGTTATATTATATTTATTCGTTTCGCTGTGAGATTCTGATGTGTTCTTCTACTTTCTTCTATTCTAATATTTCTTTCTTTCCTCACCCTCTAACTTCTTTCTAATAGCTATCTGGTGTTGTTCGATACTTGAGTTTTTGATGAGTAATATGAGTTGTATATATTATTGTCGAAATTAGAGCATCGAATTTCTTGCTGGGTCGTTACAATCATCGATCCAAAAGTATGTTTCTTTTGGTCTATTCTGCATTTCACAGCATTTCCAGCTTTCCTGCTATGGAGAAATGAGCATAGCATCAAAACTGCCTTTTATAGAGTTCCTAAAATGCTATCATATATCCCGGTTCAATTTTGGACCTTCCCTGGCACTTGGCATTGTCATTTGGTATTCTGACATTTGGCACTGGCATTTGGTACTGTGATCCCCTAGTGTGCACCTTGGCAAATCACCTATTTCACCGTGTTGCGCATGTCTAGCACTTGGTACTCTGTCATTTAGCCTGATCCATACCATAAAGTTTAGAAACGCTATAATATGTTTCTCCTGGTCCATCCCCTGGTACTGCGCGATCCATGATTTCCCCAGGGCGCACCTTGGCAAATCCAAGTTTTTATCATGCGCAGGAAAATGTGGTACTGTCCGATCCATCCCTTTTTACCATAATGTTTAGAAACGATATAATTCATATTTTGCCCGATCCATCCATATGCTTGCCAAATCCTCCTTTTTGCCATGCGTTTCATGCGTTTGGCCCTTTGCTAGTTTTCCAAATCCATGCCCCTGCTACAGCGTTTTCCAAACGCTGTAAAAAAATATTATTATTTTCCGAATTATTGCCATATTTTTCCACCCGATCCATGCATGTTTTCTGCCCGATCCATGCATATTTTTTGTCCGATCCACGCAGTGACGCACCCAAACTCAACCAAATTCACACATGAATATGAGTTGATTTCATACTCAAAAACCAATCAAACTTCAATTTTTTCAACAATGATTCAATCAACATAACAACAACAAATCACGCAATTATGAACAACGTTAACACAACGATTTTAAATCAATATAATCTATCTAACCATAGAATTAGAATATAAAATACCATTTATAAGTTTCTAGTTAGATCCTATGGTGTTTATGTAATAACCCGGAAATCTAAGCCAATTTAAAATTTTTATTTTGGCAAATTTAGTGAATTTTAAATATTTAAAATGAATTATTTTAAATAATAGTGACGAGAAATTTATTTTGAATAGAATTTGATTGAATATGTTTATTTGAATCAACGTTAGAATATAAATATTTTATTTTAAATATAAAAGGAATTGAAAATGGCACGGTAGTTCGAAAATTCGATTTCAAAGTTCAAATGAATGTACATGATTCAAAATAAACCGGATTTTAGCGAAACCAAAAATATTAGAATCTATTTGAGAATGTCTTTCCAACGAATCCGAGAAATGGAAATTTCATAGCGGGAATCAAAAGTTATGCCCAGTGGAAATTTCAGAAAAGTCATTGTGGAATTTATATATATTTTAATATATAAAGCCCTTAGAAATGGAAATTTTGCAAACGACCTCGGTTTTCGACGAAACCTCTTTTAATGGATCCGGGATGTCGACTATTACTAGGTTCCAAAATTCATAATTTTCTAAATCAATATGTGAGCGTGGGGCACTTAAACATGTTTTGACCATTTTAGTTGAATTTAATCAGCTGGAAAATAGCCATTTTTCAAACGGTCTCAGAATTTGACAAAATTAGTTTGGTTAGAACCGTATCGTCAATAGAATCTAGAAAATATTTTTCGGGAATTTCTAGAGCCCGTATGTGGCCTTGGTAAATTAAAATGTGCGTTTAAAATTCAGTATAATGATTTATATTTTAATTTAAGCGAAAATTGATCATAACAATCGAATTAGTTACGATACATATCCCATTATGTTCAGAATGGGGGTAATTAGCTAGGGATGACAGTCAGTGGGTTCAATTTCGTGTTCGAAATAAAAAGTTGCTTTTTAGGGTAATTAAATATAATATAAATTAATTAATAAAAGCCTTACCCTTTACCCCCTCCCCCCACCCCCTGCCCCCCCGTCACTCTCCAGTAAATCGATTCTAGGTTAGAAATAAAACCGCTGCCTTGTCCCTGGGCCATCAACGGCCATCGCGGCCACCGCTCCACCCCCCGACCATCGCCCCGCCTCTGATCGACTCCCCCCGGCCACCCCTTCTCTCTCTCCTCCCTCTCCAGTCCCTATTCGACGTCCCCTAGCCGATCCCCCATAAACCCCTCCGCCGCCATAGAGGGACCCGTCACCTCCCGTTGGGCCTGCGCCACCACCAGCCGCCCCACCCGCGACCAGCACCCTTCCTCCTCCTTAATCGCCGCGAAAACTCTTTCCTCCCCTTGGACAGCAAGTTCCAGCAACCGACGCAGCCCCGAGCCCCTGCTCCACCTCGGAAGCGCCTCCACCAGCCCCCTCCGATCCACCTTCGACCACCACAGTGAGTTTCCCCATTTTCTTCGAATTTTGATGGTAGAAAATATAGGATTTTTCTATATAAAAGATTTGATTATTTTTTACATTAGAAAAATAAGATTTTTAACATGAAAAAGAAATGATTTTTATATTTGAAAAGATAACGATTTTTATAATATTGTCACAGCGATAAAATTTCATTTTATATATATATGAAATAGCGAAAAAAAATTGATCTTTATATGAGAAGTGGAGATATAAAAATATGATCTTTCTTTGATTTGTGAAATATGTTTCCTTTGTTTTTATCATGTTAAAGAAAATATTTTTATAAGTTAAAAATATGATTTTTATCTAGTATAAGCTATGGGAATATTTTTAGAAATCTAAAAATATAATTCTTATCTTACACATGCCATTTTAAAAATAGTCAAGCTATGGAAATATTTTTAGTAAGCTAAAAATATTATTTTTAGCTTATGTATGTTATTTATAAAATAGTCATACAAAGAAATAATTATTAATGGGTTAAAAATATGATTTTTAACGTAGGTATGCAATCTAGATCGAAGTTCAAAGAATGGCGGAGTGGAACCCAAAGGTGAGAACTCCTCACTTTTATTTTAATTTCTAGTTGAAATATATAGTAGGATGTAGATGGTGCTTAGCAGCACCCGACACCCGTCGTCCACAGACCATGGACGAATTGTTTGATTTTGTGTGTTATGAAAATTGATTGTGATGTGGAATGAAATAAAATATATATTCATGTGTTGAAATAAAATATATATTCATGTGTTGGAATAAAATATGTATTCATGTGTTGAATAGAATAAAATTCATGTGTTGAAATAAAATACATATTCATGTGTTGAAATAAAATATATATTCATGTGTTGAAATAAAATATATATTCATAAGTTGGAATAAAATATATATTCATGTGTTGAATAGAATAAAATTCATGTGTTGAAATAAAATATATATTCATGTGTTGAAATAAAATATATATATTCATGTGTTGAAATAAAATATATATACATTTACAAATCGAACGATTTGTTTATGTACACCGATTTGACTGATATTGATTGGGACGATAAATTTTACACATCGCCCAACTGCACAAATAAAATATGCGTTTGATTAATTGAAACACTACATGGGTGTTGGGATGATATTGACGTTCATTAATCCTAATTGTTTAGTTGTATGTCAATCGATTGGTTGACAGACTGTGTAAGCGTTAATTATTTATATTTAATGCTTATGCAGTTGTGTGGTGCACTCTGGATGATGGTTGATTATTTATCGTTGCTATTATATACATGTGTTGTATGGAATCCATATAATTAACATTATATGGTAATTGATTGGGCCTCATTCCAATTTGGAAAATAAGGAATATTATAAAAGAAAATTCATGTGTTGAATAGAATAAAAATTCATGTGTTGAACAGAATATAAATTCATATGTTGAATAAAATGTATATTCATGTGTTGAAGAAAATATTCATTTGTTGAATAGAATAACGAAGTTATTGAAATATATAAAGCCGTGTTGGTTAGATATGCGCCATTTTGACGCGAAAGATATTTATATCGATTATATTCGTTTTTATAATGAATATAGAAAAGGAAGTGATTTCAAAATATAATATTTTGAAAATATTATCATTTATATATCGATGATATGGAATATTCAATTTTGATTTAAAATTGAATAGGAAGTTGAAATCATTTTGAAAACGAATTTAAAACGATTTATAAAATACGTTTTAAAAGGAAATCGATGAAATATATTATATATATATATAATGGCCTGAATAGAATGCGCAACGCTGTGGCAGTTCGCGAATTTCGACCATTGACTTCGAATGGATATTACAGGAGATCTGACCGTCGGATTCTCCTAATACCAGAACCATTTGTTTCGTATCAAAAAGAGCTTTCTAACGAATATTAGAGATTTGAAATCTAACGGTTGGATTTGGAATTATGTCCAAATCAAATTTGGAAAAGATCGTTGTAAGTGCAGTTCGATGGCCGTTGATGGAAATCAACTACACGGGCCTTGATAAAATTATTAAAAATGGTAATAATTTGTGTAAAATCATAAGAAATGATTTGGAAAGAATTGGGATGAAATACTCCATATTTGAAAAGATAAAAATAGATTTTTATCGAAATGAACTAGTTTTGAAATAGAATTAAAAATCCATTTGTTTTTTAAATAAATAAATTGGATTTGAAAGGTTTTTAAAAGTAACCAAAATTTCCAATAATTGAATTAGAATGGATTTAGATCGAAATTGTCTTTGGAATATTTCGATGTTGGATTTCGTTATCATATAGATATTGTTATGGAAATTTGAAAGATATATTAGTATCTTTATTTCCAATACGATATTTGTTGGTCGTCGAATTTGATTTTGAATATAAGCCGATATATTTTCAATTCAGAGCCTTGTATTTAATATCAAATGTGATTTTGGGTTCATAGTGAACCGTGTTTTAAATGACATTGGTTCTTTAACCCAGTTGAAGACAGGATATGATTTCCCAAGCTAAATAATTATTGATAGTGATTTTTGGGAAGATTAAAACCAAGTGGAGTTGTAATGTATCTTTTATTAGAATGAAATGATCGAGAATGGAGTATCACCAGTTTTGCTCCATGCGATAGTTAAATCTTTAATTAGATTTGAATTGAAATGGTAATCAAATTTACTGATAACACGTGGTGTTAGATATGAAGTATTACCAGTTTTACTTTATGGGATGAATAGGTTGGGGTTGGGAAATTTAACAAGTGATTACTTCGGTAAGGTTCGTTAATCCCGACTAGTTTGGATAAACCATAATTTGGTTTGAACTGATATTCAAAGGAAGATTAAGGAATAAATTTAAAGAATATCTTTGATAAAATTAATGGGAACCTTTCCCAAAGTATAAGAATATATGAATAAAAGAATATTCTAAATCATAATGAGGCGTATGTTGTGTTTGTGTAACACTTGTTTATTATATACGCGAGTTATTCAGAAAGACCGGGTTTATCCCATTCTGAATAACTGATTCGACGTTGTGTCGAGGATGAAGATGGTGGTCGAAGACCGGAGGCCTTCACATTGTTTGGGTGATTACTGATAATCTTGATTAGGCTGTACACCCAAGAGGAGGGAATCAGTTGGTGATCGTCCAGACGTACTTGGAGATCGATGGATATGCGAGGTACAAGGTCCCTCCGGTTTCGTTCAGACCCAGAACGAACTTGTAAATGGACTATGTGTCTGACATTGGATTTTATTATGTGTGATTGACTTCTATTAAATATATATCTGTTTGGCAGCTTTGCCCAATTTAACTTCAAAATAGCTTTGCCCGATTTAGATCTTCAATCCTCTTGCATATATCTAGAATTTTAATGGACGAAAGATGTATTTGATTGAACAAGGAGAATCACAAGCTCAACCAAATGAGATAATGAAGAAAGGTAAGCCTCTCTCCATCGCTCTAACCCCCTATTTATAACTAACAACCCACTAATGGACCACACCAATTCAGCCTATTAATGACTAGCCAATCCAGAACAGAATTTTGTGAAACATTAAAACAGTGATTCCTCCTAAACCCCTGAACTAAATCTTTAATGTAGCTACTCTACGGAATTGGAAACATCATTTCCTTTCCAATTTAATCAATCCTAGCACCTGATTCAATTACAGTAAAAAGTTATGTCATGTACTAAACTAACAGATGCAAAATGGTCACAAATAAAATTGGTAAACATTATGGGCATATCTCACATCCCCATAAAAAACATATTAATATATGATAATGATGCAACCCTCAGGGAATTAAATAAAAACATTTTATGATTCTTCGATGCATAAAATGTGGGTCATTACATCCCCCTCCCCTTAAGAATTTTGCCCCTGAAATCCTAAGCAATCTCAAGCAACCAGAAATAATTCCGCATGCCTACCATCCAAAAGCAGCTAATTTTACCATCCAAACTAGCATCCATAGCCTTATCCTAGCATGCAGAACTCTAACAACGATAGTACAAGTTACAATGATGTAAGGTGATACAACATTAATGGGTCATACCGACGAAGAATTCTGGATGGACCGTCTTCATACTCTCTTCCGTCTCCCACGTACAATCATCATCATCTTCACTCCATTGCACCTTGACTAGCTTAACCGTCTTCCTCCTAAGTTGTTTCATGTCATTCCTCACAATGCGAAGCGGCTTACGAGATCTTGTAACATGGTCTCGATTTCTAGGTCTACGTACTGTTCCGAAGATACCACCACATTCAAATCATGCACGCACTTCCGTAGAAATGAAACATGGAAAACATTGTGCACACTTGACATCTTCTCGGTTAAATCTATATGCGAGCTACCTAATCCACTCGATTATCGGAAATAGTCCAACAAACCTTGGAGCTAACTTCCCTTTACTTTTAAATCGAGCAACATGCTTTATCGGTGAAATTTTCATAAAAACCAAATCGCCAACATCAAATACCAAATCTTTTTTACGCTTATCGGCGTAACTCTTCTGGCGGTCTTGGGATGTCTTCATTCGTTGTCAAACGATCTCGATACAATCCGAGGTTTCTCTAATCATCTCAGGCCCAAGTATCAACTTATCTCTAGTCTCTAACCAAGAAGCTAGAGAGTTACACGGTCTTCCATACAGCGCTTCGTACAGTGCCATCCCAATGCTCGACTGGTAGCTATTATTATATGCTAACTCAACTAAATGTAGATGGTCTTCCCATGATACTCCGAACTCCAATACACAATCCCTCTGAAGATGTGGCACCCCACGTCCATTAATGTCACTCTTTATCAGAATGCATTAAGTTTCATGAAGCGTTATAGGTAAACAGAAACAGAAACATCACAATATAGATATAAAATAACAGGGGAATTAAAACTTTATTAAATAGGAAATCTTCATGGTTCAAACCCAATTACATAATAAGTCTGGAGTACTGAAAACATAAAACTTCTGTCTTGTACGAAAATCATCAGCAGAGTACATTAATACATGAAAAGAGCGTAATCCATAAAATATAGCCATAATAGAGAAGATATGAAATCAAGCAGTACATCTAAGCGGGTCCAAGCAGAAGGAAAGAAGGATTGTGATCAAGCTTGGGTATTCCCACCCTAGAACCTGGGGGGAAACAGAAGAGAAATAAGAGGAAACAAAATGGGTCGGACATAAAGTCTGGCAAGTCCAGTTACTTTTAGCATATAAATAATTAAAAGCATCATAACAGGCATATAAGTTGGAGAGAGAGATAATAGTGTCATAAGGTAGGTATAACAAGGTAAACAAAATAAACATAATAGAACATGCATTGCGCTTCTCTAATACTTTTCACTTACCAATACTAGTATGACAAGAACAAGTTGATCCCAACAAGTACAAGATGGTAGACTTAGGTGTACTTCTAGTGGGAGGTTTTTGTCCCATACAATAACTGGTAGCCTAATAGAATTGTCAAGTGTTACCCCCAACGATAATAACGGGCTCCAAAACAAGCTAGCCTAGATGTAGCCTAATTACTACCCCTAATCGATGGGCACCCCGACTCGTAGATACCTTGTGCTGGCCCTACAGTAGGATGTATCACTTCCTAAAGTGACAACCCTTTGTTAACAAGATGTGCACAAACCATATCTACAGATGTCACATCGTCTTATTTTTTTCTAACAAGTGGACCCATGCACGCACATGACCCTGTTGGAACGCGCCGTCAAACACCTGAAAATGCATGTACTTGCTAACATAATACACACGGATCGTGTAATATGGTGTATAACACACAAGTATGAAATAATAGCTAATCGCAGATATATATATATATATATATATATATATATATATATATAACAGTAGATGCAGTAAACTAGAAAAATCACACTAGGGATTTTTATACTGGTTCGGAGCACTGTCCTACATCCAGTCCCAGACTTCTATCTGGATTTTCACTAATAATCAACTCACTTCACCCGGAGGAACAGGTATGCAACACCCGAGCAGATGAATGGGATTTCATATCTCTTACAACACCGAGGACTTCAACACGTGCCTCTTATAACACCGAGGACTTCAGGTAAGATAAATATACTTTGTTGTTGACAATATGTGTTCTTGATAACACGATTTTTTTCACTTGTAGTACAAACTTTCTATAATCTTATCCTTAAATAATATATTTATGTACATGAAGATTTAGAAGTGGATATCGTATTGAATCAAAAGAATGTTAAATAGATTCTAGGATTCAAACGATATATGATAGAATATGAGCAATTTGAGTGCCTGAGAAGTCAAGAATGAAATCAAGAGAATAGAGATTAGATTAATAGAATTGGTGATTTGAAATGATGATTTCATGATGTTTACATAAGAAATAAACAGTTGTTACCATTCATGAAGAGTTACAAACAACGGTCATGTTTATTGGAGAAGAGAAAGAGAAGCAACCGTTGAAGAAATGGAAGTGTCTATGCGAAAGGTTGCTTTCTGGAAGAAAACGGTCGACAGGTCAAAAAGGACTAGTAGACAGGAATTTGAATATATATATATATATATACACACACGTTATGTATCCTTGTGCACGTTAATTGTGCATTCTGGGCAGAAACGTTCGACCGCCTGGTTTTCAAACTGTCGACTGGTTTAGCCCAGATTGCACAGTTAATATGCACTCATATATTCTAATATATATATATATATATATATTCAAAGATTGGAGGTGTGAGATTATTTTAGGATAGATTTTAACATAAATAACACTACTAACATACCAAATAATCAACCTCTAATGTATAATACGAATGAATATCTTCTTTTTGTCGATCACGGCGTATCCCTATGTCAGAAATCAAAACTCTATGAAAATCTTGACTCAACATTCACCCCCTTTTGATTGATGACAATATACTTCTGAATCTCCCGGTATATATGATCTCCCCCTGAGATTGTGCCTGTATATCTATATTTTCCTGCATATACACTGTTAGCACAATTTTCTCCACCTTTGTCATCAACAAAAAGGAGGTGTTGAATAATTGAAAACGTAACAAGCAGTTGCAGCAGCTTTTGCCCAGAAATATTTTGGTAAAGTGGTTCCATTTAATAATGTTCTTGCACATTCTTGTAAGGGTCGATTTTTTCGTTCTACTACTCCATTTTGTTGTGGAGTTCTATGAAACAAAAAATTATGATATATACCTTTCTTTGTACAAAAATGTTCAAATTAATTATTTTCGAGCTCTCCCCCATGATCACTTCTTATATTTTTAACTTTAAGCCCTTTCGACTTCTGAATTCTCTTGACGAAAAATTTGAAATGTTCGAAAGTGTCACTTTCGGTTTTCAAGAAAATTGTCCAGGTGTAACGAGAGTAATAATCAACAATTACAAATACATGTCGACTGTGATTTATTGAATGAACCGTAGTTGGTCCAAATAAATCCATATGTAGTTACTCAAGTGTTTGTAATGTTGATATGATTTTCTTGGATTTAAAAGATGATTTGGTCAATTTTCCTAATTGACATGCATCACATATGTTGTCAACTTTAAAGCTCATTTGGGTAATCCTCTAACTTGATCGTTTTTGGCTAGCTTGTCCATAGTTCTGAAGTTTATATGACAGAAGCGTTTGCGCCATAGCCATGTATCATTATCATTAGCCACAAGACACATATCTGAATTATGATTAATATTCATATTCAGAATATATATATTTCTGTCTCTTTAACCTTCGAAAACTAAATTATGGTCTTTGTCTAAGATACTACACTTATTATTTGACAAGGAAATTGTAAAACCCTTGTCGCATAACTGACTAATACTAAGTAAGTTTGTTTCAAATTTCTAACTAGCATGACATTGGTAATAGGAGATAAGATAGATGTACCGCAATTGCTCACATCGCCTTTGCCGATGATATAGCCTTTTGAATTATCTCCAAAAGTAACGGAGCCACCATCTGAGTACGTAATATTTGTCAATAAGCTCTTGTCTCTAGTCATGTGCTTTGAGCAACCACTATCCAATATCCACTTTCCTCTTTTCCTAAGTGGGACCTGCAAAAAATAAAATTAAGTCCATGATACTCACTTTTTATGGGGTCCTAAGAATTAGGTCTTAGGAGTCCAAACCCATACGGGTCCGGTATCCCCTTTATGTATATAATTAGAATTAAGATGCACAGTATTCATGAAATGTCGAATATATTTGTTCCTAATCAAATTGTTAGTTGTTTTAGGAACCCATATCTTGATAGTCTTGACATTTTTCTTTTGAAACTTCATAACTGGCTTTGGCTTGGAATATAATAAACTAGAATTTTTCTTAGCTTCCTTTTTCTTCTTCTTGAGGTGTTTCTTGGTTTCTTGTTTCTTATATCCCAAACCTTGTTTGTTTGAAACAAGTTGTGAACTTTTAATGATTTTTGTCAAATTTTCTCCACCTTTGTTGAAGTTAGAAACATTTTGAGTAATATCATCTAACTTAGTTTGTAAACTAGTTTTTTCTAAGTCTAGAATTTTGACTTTTTCCTTAAGCTCATGATTTTCAGTAGTAAGAGCATCATTTTTTTCTTTTTGAGTTTCAATTTCTTGAATCAAAAGAGACAATTGAGAGTCAATATTAGATGATGATTCTTGAAGTTATTCAAGTTCTTCTTCTAATATTTTCTTTTCGTCTTGTGACATATCTCGTTCAAACTCTGCTCTACTAAAATCTGCTTCGGCTTCTATTAATTGTCGTTTTATGTCCTTATATTTAACTATCAATTCGACATTAATATCAAGTACTTCGTCAAATGTAGGAATTTGTACCTCATCTTCTGCTGCCGTGAAACAAACGTTTGTATGTTCATTTTCTGCATCACTTTCACTTTCTGATGAAGACGATTCTGAATCATCCCATGTAACTGAGAATGCTCGTTTCTTTGATTTTTCCTTCTTGTATCTGAATTTTCATTTTCTGACTTCTTCTTTTGCTCCGGACAATCCTTGTGCATGTGACCCTTTTTATGGTAGTTGAAACATTCTATAGCGGATGAAGATGGTCTATTTGATCCAATTTTGTTTTTGTTATATCGATCAGCTTTTCGTTGTTTCAAGAATTTTTTGAAACCTTTTGCAATGAATGCTAGGTCTTCATCTTCAGAATATGATTCATCTTTATCTTTTTCTGCATGAAATGCTACATTTTTCTTTTCTTCTTTCTGTTCCTTTCTAGCCTGCAAATTAGCTTCAAAGAACATTAGATTTCCTATCAATTCATCTGGCTTCATGACGGAAAGATCATTAGCTTCTTCAATTGCTAATACTTTTCCTTCCCATTTACTAGTCAGAGAATGTAGCACTGTTGAAACAACATCAAAATTTGAATATTTTTGTCCTAAACCAATAAGTGCATGGTGAATAGTTTGAAACCGTGAATACGTATCATTGATTGTCTCATCTGGCTTCATATTGAAATTTTGAAACTGACTTTTGAGCATGGCTATTTTGGCTTGTTTAATCTTGTTAGTACCTTCATTAGTGGTTTTCAGCGTTTGACAAATTTGACATGCAGTGGTACAGATAATAACACGGTTATATTCATTTTGGTCCATTGCACAAAACAACATGTTTATTGCTTTTGCATTTACATTTACGGATGCTGTCGTTTTCTCAACTGGTGTCCATTCTGAATAATCAGTTGTTGGATTCACTGTTTCTTTTTGTTTAGCATTCTAGGCATCATAGCTATTTGATTGCATGAAGAATGACATACATGTTTCCCAATAGCTATAGTTGAGACCATTGAAGAATGGAGGTCTTTGTGTCGGTTGACCTTCCGTGTAAGTGGTGGTTTGAGTGCTAATACTTGCGTTATTTGCCATATTACAAGAATATATCAAATAACTATGTTATGGTTATAAGATAACCTTGCTCTGATACCAAATAAAAATGCGTGTACATGCTAATATAATACACATGGATCATGTAATATGGTATATAACACAAAAGTATGAAATAATAGCTAATCACAGATATATATAAAATAGTAGATGCAGTAAACTAGAAAATCACACCAGGGATTTTTATACTGGTTCGGAGCACCATCCTACGTCCGGTCCCAGACTTCTATCTGGATTTTCACCAATAATCACCTCACTTCACCCAGAGGAACAGGTATACAACACCCAAGCAGACGAACGAAATTTCGCGCCTCTTACAACACTGAGGACTTCAACACGTGCCTCTTACAACGCCGAGGACTTCAGGTAAAATGAATATACTTTGTTTTTGACAATATGTGTTCTTGATAACACGATTTTGTTACTTGTAGTACAAACTTCCTATGATCTTATCCTTAAATAATATATTTGTGTATATGAAGATTTGGAAGTGGATATCGTATTAAATCAAAAGAATGTTAAATAGATTCTAAGATTCAAATGATATATGATAGAATATGAGAAATTTGAGCGTTTGAGAGTTCAAGAATGAAATCAAGTGAATAGAGATTAGATTGATAGAATTGGTGATTTGAAATGATGATTTCACGATGCTTATATAAGGAATAAACAGTTGTAACCATTCATGAAGAGTTACAAACAACGATCAAGTTTATTGGAGAAGAGAAAGAGAAGCAACCATTGAAGAAATGGAAGTGTGTATACAAAAGGTTGCTTTCTGGAAGAAAATGGTCGAAAGGTCAAAAAGGACCAGTAGACAGGGATTTGAATATATATATACGTTATGTATCCTTGTGCACGTTAATTGTGCATTCTGGGCAGTAACGGTCGACCGTTTGGTTTTCAACCGGTCGACCGGTTTAGCCTAGATTGCACAGTTAATGTGCATTCATATATTCTAATATATATATTCAAAGATTGGAGGTGTGAGATTATTTGAGGATAGATTTTAACATAAATAAAACTACCAACATACCAAATAATCAACCTCTGATGTATAATACCAATGAATATCTTCTTTTTGTCGATCACGGCGTATCTCTATGTCAGAAATCAAAACTCTATGAAAATCTTGACTCAACAACACCCTCACTCAAGCGACCTCTTATAATCAGATCAGTAAGCGTGCCTAGACCCGGACCTAGTTCGGGGTTCCCCGTTTGATACCAAGATGGGTTACTGACTGAAACGGGTCCCAGATACTAGATGATACAAACTCCCCCCAGACTTTCATCCCAATATTAGGATTTCAACCTGTTATGCTATTGGTTTAACAAGATTGCATAACCCCAACAGGTTAAGTTTATGGGCCTATATATATATATATACACACACACACACATATATATATATATATATATATGAATATTACCCACCGCCCCAAGATTTACTTAACCCTCCCACTGATTCAAGCAAGTTTACTAAACACCTACTCAACTTAACTGGTGCATGTAATCCTTATGGATTCTAACAGGTTAAGTATTACAAATTTATCACCATTCATTCATTTATGGTTATTAATGCACTAGACCTTCCACATTATGCCTATAACTTGGGGACGTGGGATATGTCGGTTGGCTCCGTGCAGACTTCTTCCATAAATCGGACTTAATCTCATGTTTTAGCACGTTACGTGTTTATGCACTTAGACCCCTCACATTAGATTTACCACTTGTGGACGCTGGATATGTCGGGTGGTTCCAGGCAGGCTTTTACCACAAGTGTAATCTAACCTCGTGTCTAAGCGCGGTTACATTTTCTAATTACTGTAAATCTTGGCAATTTCATTACTATCCATTTTTCATGTTTATCATTCCCCAAATACCCATTCGATCTATGATACAAGTTATCCAAGATTTAGATCAAGATATGGATTATGCCCCCAAGTACCAAGTTTTGGCTTAAGACCCAAATTATGCCCAAAAATTCCCAACCATGTTTTACAATATGAATTATGCCCAAAACCAATCATTCCTAGTCGTTCCCAATTTCGTGCGTTCGTATGTTTCAGCGATAGGCCCAGGCTCGAAGGTAGCCTGACTATTAAAACCAAAAGGGAAAGAGGGAGAGAAGAGAACAAGAACATGAATAGTAAATAAAACTTACATATGATGATAGAATTGGTCATACTAACTGAACATGCACAGTGACATGATTAAGCAAACTAGCATAATAAGCATATGGTGACATGATTAGGAAAACTAATATAATAGGCATACTATGACATGATTATGCAAACTAACATAATAGGGATATCATAAATAGGCATGCACACTACAGTAGAAGTTGTCTTTAATAGCAGCAAATAGCCGCTATTAATCAGTTCTATAGCGGTTTGATAAACGTTATATATCAACATGTTATAAAAAACCACTGAATATTTATAACAAAAAAAACGCTATAAAAAGCATGATTTTATAGCACAAATTTACCGCTATGTTACTTAAAGACAATAGCTCATTCTCACCGCTATTAAATATCTAAATCTCAATGAAAATGAGAATATTTATAACACGGTATAACCGCTATGACATATTTATTCGATAACAGCTACATGACGCTATTAAATCAACATATTATAATGTTTTTCAAATGTTATGCCTACATATTACATTTTAATAAAAACAATCAAAATGAATCTTCATAACAGCTTAGAGAGCAATGGATAAAAGAAATAAAAAAGTAGCAAATATAACGCATATTCATGAATAAAATATAATAATCTACATGCTTTTTCTACATATTTTACTCTATTTACAATGGAAGCATGGCTTACATAAACAGTCATATGAATGACATTTTCTTAATCATCAAGAATGACAAATCTAGTTGTCATGCCAGCAGTGCTAAATGTTCCAAAAACTTGTAGCTGCATCCAGAATCCTAGTATATATGATGATGCTAGCTCCATCCTATTTCCACAAACAATCCAGGTAAGGGATACATAAATGTATAATTCAGATTTAAGTAGCGTGTTGCGTTAATTTTATTTAGGCATACATACCAAAAATCCAAATTTCAAAGGACAATCTTAAGTGCAGCTTGCCTTGTAACTATTCCATCTGTGAACTCGGTATTCTCTAGCGACTACAGTGGGATTGGCTTCCTTTATGATTTCTCGACCAACTATGATTACATCACTACCTCTTTCATTAATCACCTGCAATATTATTCAATTTATTCATGCTGATTAGTCATATAGCTTTTTTTTATTGCTTAGCTGATTGATACATTTAGACAGTTTCAAAATAGCAAAGACGAAATAAAAACGGTTTTCTCAACTGAATATTTACTAGAATGACAGATAGCTAAATAGCAGCTAGTTGATTCATTCAGCTCAAAACATGCTACTAAAACTCCTTAATATAGGCTAACATAAAATCTATATAGTAATTTATCCTTTATTTCATCAAATTTGTGTTATTCACAACCTATCTTAACCATGTTTTCATAAGAGGAGCTCAACTTTGACCCAGGCGAGGATATCAAAATCTGATATAGACCTTAGCTATTGGCATGTGGGCTGGAAGTTAAAATGGGATGCATTTGAACGATGATTTATACATATGTCAAGAATTTGATAATTTTGTTTCAAAATATTGTACAAACATCACCATATCATAGTAATTTTTTCCCATAAACCGATATCTTCTACCTGAGATTTCATGAGCTTATACATTGTTTACCGTTCAGCAGATGAATAGAATCGAGAAAGCATATACATAAATTTAACCATGTAGAATATCAATAACCAAATTTCAGATGTTGGCGCTGCCAATAATACACATTCTTTGGCCATTTGATAAACTTCGGCTTTCAATAAGTTGTGAAATGGCATGCAACTGGCATCATGGTTGATGTGCTAAAACTAAAAGCATCAAGAATACCCGGCCTACCATTTTAAAAAGGCACCCGCTATTCGGACTATTGTATTGGTTACCACCCACTATTACAGCTAGCATAAACCACATATTTTTCCTAAAAAATATTGAATAATTAGACTTGTTATTTTTTTCCCATTTTCCTAGCAAAATTATGACTCACCATTTGTTTTTTGATTAGCTGTTAAGAATTCCTTTTAACTAAAAAATATGAAAAATAATATGTTAAAGGTTATTTCACGATATACTATAATATTTTATTGTATTAAATTGGATATTCATACATAGTTTTTGTGGATCAAATTCTGTTAAGTAATGAAAATATGGTTATCTTTTAAAGTTCCGACCTCATTGATTCGGATATAAGTGCACGCCACTGGCTATGCTTACACTATAACTGTTGTTCTTAAGATCAATTTCCAATGCAAATTCATCAGATCACCCATTCTAGAAAGATGGACTAATTTTTATTGTTTAACTTTCAGCTTTAAAGTTTGTAACTCATTTCAAATCTAAGCATGCTTCCATGCTTTTTAAAGTGTACAGACCAAGGATATTTAGAGCAACTACAATGGATAAAGGCATGTAATATTACAGGCCTGAATATTACATATATGTGCCAAAAACAGAGTGCTTATTTTATAACTGCCCTGCCAATTAATGTGCTATGTGATTTTTATCCGCATCATAACTATTACACGTAGCGGAAATGTTGAAAGCATTTCAGAGAAGATAAATTATTTTCGATTTTAGCAAAAACTCAAATGAAATGTTACTAAATGGTTTGTTTATCTATTTATTTTTACATGATTAATTGAAAATCTAGAGACATACATTTGTTCTATAGGAGGACCCTCCTATTATTAATAATTTTGTAAGGCTTGGTTTACTAAACCCTTCCACTTTGATTACAACGGAACTTATAAAAAGGAGAAAAGTATAAATACTCAACATGGATAAAACTAGTAATTATTACGCACTCAAAAAAAAACTTACAGAATAGGGGGTGTTGTATTGTTGACCCAAGGAATCACCTGCTTTAAACATTTGAACACCAGGAGTCTATGAACGAACGCTGGGTATCTAGGTCCATCTTTCCATGATGCAGGGTTAACTGAAATGAAACCAATAGCAAAATCTGAAATGTTGCTCGACGCTAGTTCCATCCTACCACAACATTCAATTATTGGTACATAAGAGGCTCATGAAGAAAGCCACAGATCGTCATCAACATCAAAATCTGAAATGTATTTATGTTCTAAAAATATGTAGTGAAATGTATTTAATAGAAAATTCATAGTGTATATTCATAAAGGCACAATTTCATACCAAATACATCAAAAAAATTTAGTCAGTGTTAACTGTAATGTGGCTTACAAACAAGTTAATAATTATTTTCTAAAAAAAAGTTAATAATTAATAGCTTAAAATTAATAATTTGAATAAAATCAAGTTTGTTTTGGTAACAGTTGTACAGTTGAATGCTACGTACCTTTTTGTGGTTATGATCATAAGAGCTCAAGTGGACTTCAAATTCAATAGCCAATTTGTACTGCTTGTTACATAGCCTATAATAGAATGCTTTCTTTATCTCTTTGACTTCAGTTTTTATTTTCTGTTCACGCTTTGCTATAACATGGATTGTCAAAAAAAAATTTGTCGGTTTTTTGCCTTCAAAGCTTGCAATGTCTTATAGTTCTTCAGCAACAAATTAATCACGCTCATGGTGCCAAAAATGGCTCCCAAAGTACTGCTATTTCGGTTAAAGCAAAGGCGCACCATGCCATCCCAAAGTCTGGCTATTTCGTTACTTACATTAAATGTCAAATGATTTACCATTTCCGAATTAAAATGGTGCAACAGTCAAATTGGTACAAGAACTAAAATACTGTCAGTGAAACATTGATAACTTCTATTGTATGTAGTTCACAAATTCGTATAATTAAATTGTTTTACATGGATTTAAGAAGAAAGCAGAACAAGATTAAATTCTGGAATTATGTCCAGATGATTTTACAAGTACTGCGAGGATATACCAAACTTTCATGAACAAAAGTAGCTATGATAAATATAGCATGTTCATGATGGCTAAAATTTACCTAAATTTTATGTGCAAGTTGCTGTAGAATCATAAAGAACATGAACATGTTCAAAGCTTTAAAGTTAAATTTGTTGAGAGTTCGGCTGGCACTCCACGTGTAAATGGTTTGACATTTTACATTTTCTATCCCCATCAACTTCTCAGTTGTCTGGAATATATGATTTAAATGTTCAACCTGCATTTCCCCCTCCCCTCCCCCCCAAATCTTCTAACCTTGTGCATTCCCATAAATTCATCATCATTTATCTAATTTCCTAAACCTAACGCACAATTGGTGCTTGATTTTAAGTCTCAATCAATGATCGTCTTTGGATTTGCTTTCTTTCTTTTGTTGGTGCTTCTGTCTCCTTCTTCATTCGTCGCTACTAATGAACTTGATGAAGCTTCATCTCTCCTTTAATTTAAGCAATCATGCATTCAAAAGGATCCAAATATTCATTTGATCAACTGGACTACTGCTACATTGGTGTGCCCTTGGGTCGGTGTAAATTGTTCATCTTATGATAATCACATTCATAGCTTGAATCTAAGCAATATGGAACTCACAGGCAAGTTGAATCTTGCTTATCTATTGGCTTTACCTAAGCTCAATGAAGTGAACCTCTATGGCAACTTCTTCTATGGTAGACTTCCTAATATCATCTCTGCTTTGTCATCAAATCTCACTGTACTGGATCTATCACAATATCATTTATGGGGAAATTCCAAAGAAATTCATATCAAGATCAGCAAATACTCTTAAACACTTGGACCTCTCTCAAAATAATATCACTGGAAATTTCTCGAGTTATGATCTTAGGGATTGCAAAAGAGTATCTACATTTGATATTTCATTGAATGGCCTGAATGGAAACTTACCAATAAGCCTGGTCAGATGCAAGCTTTTAGAAACACTTGCCTTATCAAGCAACAATTTCAGTGGTCAATTACCTACATTTTGGAGCAGTTTTGAAAATCCAAAGCATATACATTTGGCCGACAATAATTTCCAAGGCAAAATACCTAATGAATTAGGAGATACGTGCGATACTACTGTTGAAATAGACTTATCTTTCAGAATATTATAACCACTGATCATTTCCCCATCCGTAGGCAAACCTCTAGGAAAGTGGACGTGTAGCCTTGACATGCGCTTGAGTCCGACTGAAGTATTGACTCCAAATTCTTCTTATAAATTCCATGCACACAAACTGCAGTTACATATAAACATAAATATACATGTATTTGCACCAAATTATTGCTTCATTTTCAGTACATATTTTCCATGCTTCATATATTATGCATTTTCTTCATATATTAATTTATATAACCTTTCTTGTAGAAAGTAATAGTTGACAGCTTATATTATAAAATAAAATATTTCATATTTAACAACAATGATTGTCCTTAAATGGTCAAATTTGGGAACTTGGCTCATTTACATCGGCACATTTATTGATATTGTTTCCATATGTTAACCATTCCTATATTTTTAATAAGGAACTTATGAATAAGTTTATGTCTAAATAATTCAACAAACACTTAAAATAAATGAAAAGATCTTACAAATAAATTTTGACGGAACACAATTCTATCAAAATAAAATCACAAAGAGCTGACATATCACTCAATTGCTCAATTCATGCACTTCGTGACTCTAATAATAGGGATAAAGCTATATAGAACCTTTGTTCAACCTCTTTAAAGAGTTTGTATTATATTGTTCGTAATTTCCAAATTTATATTAGAACAATAAGTAAATTTGATTTTATATATATATATATATATGAAGGTCAAGCAACTTCCCAAATTTCAACTTGAGTGGCTATTCTCAATTACTTAACTTCGCATAAACTATTCATGATGGCAAAATATGATTACACAATATATAAATATATCCAAGTTAACAAGTTGCAGCCACATTTTTTTAGCAAAACACCCCATTTGTTAACAAATTGCTAAAAATAAGGTAACAGCCTGTTCAGTATATTAGTTATAACCAAACATTCGTTAAAATGAAAATTACATGGTTTATATTTTAATAGTATTTTTGTACATTCAGTCATATCAACTTGTATGCAAATTCAACTAAAACTATATATACATGTCAAAGAAAAGATTATAAAAAAATAGATGTGGATTTGATAATCTGAAATCTATTCGTATCCGAATCAAGAATTTTTTTTAATCAAATATCCAGAAAAACAGATGTGGATTTGGATACAAAGACATTCGCATCCGAAAATTATCTTTCTACTTGAATACATGTTGCAGCTTAGGAAGTGGGATAGTACAGTTGTATTTATTTCTTTGGGTGTTTGTCCCCTATTTAAATAAAGGTATTATCCCGAGGAACGCCATCAATTTCTTCATTCTTCAAAAAATAAAGTTGTTTTAGATTATTAGACAGGAAAGTATGATCAGTAATAGTTGTGGGAAAGCAAAAGGCAAATCAATTGTGTAATAGACAGTGGAAGGTTAATATGAAGTTGAAACCAAAAAAATACATAGGAAACACGTGATAAATCAGATAAGTTGTTGATGAACATAAAGAAATGCCAAACCTCTCTTTCCACAGGCTGCAAGTTCAAGGAATAAGGCTCACTCATTTTCCAGCTAACCAAAATTCAAACTCTTCATACTTCAACACTGTTATGTTTAGCTCCATAGACCAAGTCGAAAAGCAGTTAGAAGTTATTTTTCACTGCTCCATAATCAAGCAGGCAAAATAATGTTGTGGTTTATACGATAGAATTTTGATTTTAGTTGATGTTACAATAACATAAATTGCACAAATCTTCTCAAGCATAGCATTATAAAAATATGTAGTGCTAAAAGGTTTGGCTTTAAAGTTTAATTATACCACATAATAATATGACCGTAGATATTTCAATGAAGTAACGATCAAGCGCAAATAATGAATATCTTATTTCGCATTATTTCAGAACACTAAGAAACCATCAATTATCAGCAATTGTTATTTACGTTATGCAATTATTAAGATGTCACTTTGTGTTAATCTTAAATGAACTTAACGCAACACCCAAATTAGCAGTAATAAGTTATCGAATTATATCTAAGGAAGAGCATATCATAGGAGCCAGGAGCAAGTTGGCAACACTCCAAGTTCAGATTGTAGGAGGATTCTTCGATGAAGTTACCAAGAGCAGTCTTCAATCACAAAAGGCAGTCCAACGCGCGATTCAAATAGTAGGAGCAACACGGGGCGATTTAGGAGCAACATTCTTCAAATATTTGGAGCAACAATCATTAATCATCTAGGAGCAACATGCTACAAATTTACTTTGTACTTCACGTAAATCAATGAAAATAGAAAGAAAAAAATAGAAAAGTAAAAAAAAGACATAAATACTCATGATTAAGTACCCAACATCGAGCTAGTGGTCAAGTTGAAGACCGATTTTCCGATTTAGGGCAATGCACCCGATTTGGGAAGTGTGATTTGAAGCACAACAAAGGTAAGGGAGGGGTAGCGGCAGGGCTGGCCCGACGATTATGGATGCCCTAGGCGGATAAGAGCTATTTTCATCATTTTGCAACCTCTTTCTTCTAAAATAACAATAGTTTTTTATCACAGTGAAACAAGACCATAAAATTAGCAAGCATTAGCAAAAATAAAAATTCGCTTCAAAAGATTATGACAAAGATGAGACCAACATTTCATAAAAAAACAAAATCAGCTATTAACAAAAAATAAGCAACATCACTAAAAGATTTTTTGGCATTAACTTGTTGTCCTTTACCCCCCAACCATCTGAATGCATAAACTGCATATGTTATGTTAAATTAAGTAATTAGATGTATACCGATTAATAACAGAGAATAATCTACAACGAAATAAATAAAATACATTGACTCATAGTGAAAATGAAGCATTAAGATTAGCAGTTTTTATCCTCCCTGATAAAATGCTGACTCAGAGCAAAGGAAGGATGAGCATGACAATATTAAGTAGGACTATACGTTAAACTCAAATTAGGGCAAATAATATGCTAATTAAATTAGAATGATAAATTAGTAAACATAATAAAATCTGTTACTCACATGATTTACGGCAAAGCAAATTAGGGTTGGCGGCACCCAATTCGAGTCTTCAATCGAATATCGAATATTGACAATCGAAGGTCCAAAGATTAGCAACATCGGGCTTTGGGCAGCGTTGGCATTCGTGATCTTGGGGGAGAGTTGAGCATCGACGGCAATCACAAAGTAGGTTTTGATTTTTTTGTTGCCCCATGATTCTTTGTTGTCCAGGACAAATGTCTCTCTTACCTATGCCTTGGACCGGGCCTGTAGCAGAGGGTCGGTGGTCGAAAGGCGATGGATTTGCTGGTTGAGAACTACGTTGCGATGGAGAGATATGAAAGAAATTGAGAACGAAACTGAAAATTTTAGGAGGAAAAGACGAGGGAATTGGAAAATTATTTAGAGAAGGTGCGGGAATGGATATCACTAGACCCGTTACCGAGTGTATTTTTACTTTAAATGAAACAAATTAGGCTAAACAATAACACTATCAAATATTGTGTTATCTATTAGCGTTATAAAAACCAACTTTTCTTATAGTGATGATGAGATCTAAACTGTGAATTGATATACAAATAATGGTAGATCTGTCATGATTTTAGATTACTAATATGCATAGGCTTAGATCTAAACTTATAGGCATGTCAAATTACATTTTTTTTTATATGTAAAAATAACATAGACTCACTATGATTGGATTGAAAGAACGGGGAATTGATTGTAGATGTTGAAGCATAGATCTCTTAATACGTATTACTTGTTGTTGAAGAAGAATAGGCTAGAACAGAGTGAGTTAGGGCTACACCTCGTTATTGCCATTGATTTAGATGAATAAAAAAGTAGGAATGAGGCCTTATTTATAGCCTAGGGTCAACGACTCTGGTCAGAAAACAAGTCCACATACGCAGAACTGAATCTGCCCATTATCTCGGGGGGTCGACATGGGTGTCGACACCCCTGTGTGGGTGTTGACCCATGCGTCGACACCTCTTGGCTGGGGTCGACCCCTAATGGGTCTGATTCTCGTGTTGGTTCCTTCTTTCAAATTCCAAACTGATACGAATTCTGGATTTTATTTTATTTATATATAAGTGGCTTATATGTTAATAAACTTCAAACCTTAATAACTTCTTAATACGATGTTCGTTTTACGCGAACTTTGTGTCTATCTTAAGCAGAATTCTGAGACGAACGCAATAACGTAGCCTGTTTTACTTAATTCTCAATATTTAGTTAGGTATTCTTTTAATTTTTCATTATAGGGTCTTTTTAAAATTACGAGGTGTTACATTCTCCCTTACTTAAAGGATTTCGTCCTCGAAATCTCCAAGTTCAGAAGAATGTATATCATAGCATCCATCATTCATCTACTTATCCACCAGTCATAGGCATCCATTGTCCTTAAAAGATTTCTAATGCTTATATGAACATATGCAAAGGTGTGTTTATATGTCTCTATACTAATGCAAGAGATCAGTCGGTCTACTGATTCAGTCGACCTCCTTAATGCAATATATGTTAATGCCATGAATCCAACATGTATGCAAATAGTCCTATTATAACATGTAAGTTCTATATGCGTGCGCCATCATTCATCCAAATGCAACATCCATATGACGATGCACCCATTTTCATCCATTAAAAGAAAAAAATTCACTCACATTCATATGCAGTATGAGTGTGATTGAACCAATCTAGTGCCTAGTGTGTGTATATATGCTTCCACGAGCAACCACTAGCAACCACTTGCATCCACTTGCATCCATCAAACATAACATGTCTCAAAACACGTGTTTACATCCATGGGACTCCTACCTAAAGGTTGAAAATTCAATCGATAGCATAATTTTAAACGATAGAAACAAGTGTGAATAAAAGCTTGGAAAGGAACTTAAGAATATACCATTGGAAAGAAAAGGGTACAAAGCACGAATCTTGTCTTCGATATCCCAAGTTCCATCTTCTTGGTTATCTCCCCACTGAACTTTCATTAACTTGACCTCCCGGTTGCGTAGCTTCTTAACTTCTGATCCAAGAATAAGGGTAGGAACTCTTCTAACTGTCACCTCCCTTTCCACCTCTACTTCCTCAAGCATACTCAGCTCAATTACTTCGATGGTATCATGCAAGCTTTTCCATAAATGAGAAACATGGAAAACATCCTGAACACTGGACAGTCTCTCTGGTAGCATTACTCTATAGGCCATTTGGCCAATCCTTTCTGTTATGGGAAATGACCCTACAAATCTTAGTGCCAATTTCCCTGCAGACCCGAAGCGAACCATATTCCTCAAAGGTGATACCTTGATGAAAACCATATCTCCTACCACAAACTCAATATCGGTTTTTCTCTTATCTGCGTAAGACTTCTGCCTATCCCGAGCTGTCTTCATGTGCCTACGAATTAGATCAATCTTTTTTGAAGTTTCTCTAACCATCTTTGGTCCGAGTAGATGCCTTTCTGTAGATTCCCACCAACAAGTCGGTGATCGACAGGGTCCTCCGTACAATGCTTTGAAGGGTTCCATGCCAATACTAGCTTGATAACTGTTATTGTAGGCGAACTATAACCCAAATACTGGTGTTGCCTTTCCTTGATCTAGGCAAACCATTAATGAAATCCAAAGAGACGTTCTCCCACTTCCACTGTGGGACCTCCAAAGGACAAAGTAAACCACTGGGCTTCCTTTGCTCAGCTTTGACTTGCTGGCAAATCAAACATTGAGAAACAAATTTCGCCGCATCTTTGTTCATCCCATCCCAAAAGAAAACCCTCTTCATATCCCTATACATCTTATCACTACCTGGATGTATAGTAATCTTAGAATAATGGGCTTCCTCAAGAACTATTTTCAATAAACTCCTAACTCGAGGAACACAAAGCCTTCCATCTCGTCGCAACCATCCTCTATCGTCCATGGAATATCTACTGAGGTGTAGGTCGCACCTCTAATGATGCCAATAAACCAGGTGTAAACTCGGTGGAGGGTCTAAAATCAAAAGTCGATATAAACTCCAAGTTTTTACTCTCCACAAACAGAGGACTCAAGCTCATCCTTTGCCTACTCAATGCGTCTACCACCACATTAACCTTGCCAGGGGTATAAGCAATCTCAAAGTCATAGGACGCTAGGAACTCCATCCGTCTTTGTTGCCTCCAATTGACATCTTTCTGCGAGAACAAGTACTTGAGAGATTTATGATCGGTGTACAACTTGAACTTCTCTCCAAGCAAATAATGACGCCAAGTCCTAAGCGTGAATACTATAGAAGCTAACTCTAAGTCATGTTAGGGTAGTTCTTTTCAAGAATTCTTAGCTGTCTTCCTCCATAACATACCACCCTTCCCTCTTGCATCAAAACTGCCCCAGGCCCTGTACCACATTGTAGCACCCCGTATTTTCTAAGAATATTAAAATAACAAATTAAATAATAATTTATTTGAAAAAGAGGAATGAGAAAAGAATGATGTTTAGCATTGTTCTAAGGTTTGTAAGCAAAAGACTTAGATGCTCATTTGGTTATAACATGTGACTTGCATACAAGAGGTACAGAGTTCGATCCCCGCCAGCACCATACTTTTGTTTTAGGGGAATGGCTAAAAAGTGGCTTAGTGTGAACGCAGTTCAAAAAGTGCTTTAGTGTGAAAATGGTTAATTATGAAGAAGTTATTAAGCCATGAAGTTTGTATGCATATGAGACAAATATATATATAGATATATATATAAAAATTAAATAAATAAATATTCAAAAAAGTTCAAAACAGCGAATCGGGAGGGGGAATAGCCGAACCGCACCATTTTTGGAGTCGACCCGAGCCTTGCTGGGTCGACTAAAGGTCAATCCAGGGTGTTTGGCTGCTAACCTGTGGCCCGATTCGCCCTAAGGGTTGATATGACATCTGAGTGGTCTAGATCAGTTCTAGGGTTAATCCTAAGGCCTAAATAACTTCCTACACCTGTATATACATCCTAAGACCTAACCCTGATTGATAAATATTATCTATGACACCATTATGCTGCCAAATTCTCTCTTAAAACCTAGTCGTCGCCTCTAAATCAAATCTCAAGTGTTCAACTTCAACTCAAATTAAAGATTAGAGCTTCTACAACAATTCAAGAAGATAAATCAGCAACACCGCAACGTTTCTACACCAATTTCAATGCATAATTCTATTCTTTAACCACGAAAGGTGAGTACGGTGATTTTCACAATATAATGGAATTAAAAGTAACATGATGAAGTTGTAAAGAGGATTCATATGTATGCGTGTAATTTAAATCTCATCCAAGTCTTCACCTTTTTGATTCATGTCATCATATGCCTATGTTTCTATGTAAAGTTCATACCTTTATCAGTTTATTCATGTTGAATCTGTTATTATGCCTCTATGCCAGTTTACATGCCCCTTTATTTCATGATGTTGTGTTAATTCCAATTTTCTGTGATTTGATTCTCTCTTCTTATCCTTATTCCTTTTATTTTTAGATCTAGGCTACCTTCGAGCCTATGTTAAAAATACGCGCGAATGCAAATACGTGGGAATGATGGGAATATGTGAAATACAGAAAATTGGATATTATTGGATATTTTGGATAATTGGATAATATGTGAAATTGGCATATTTGGGTATGAATTAGATGGAATTGATGAAATTGCCTATAATTGTAAATTTGTAATTAAGGCTAATTAATATGTAATTAGTGACAATTTGTAATAGGCAATATTATAAACATGATTATATGTTTAATTGGATATACATGACATGAAAATTGGGTATGGGTGAAATACGATTACTAATAAACCTTTGACACGAGGTTAGGCGCAATTATGGCGTAAGACTGCCCGGAACTGACCGGCAAATCCAGCTGCCACAATTGGACGTCTAATGTGAGAGGTCAAAGGAATGAATTGTAGGCACACGAGGTTAGACCCGGTTTGTGGCGTAAGACTGCCCGGAACCGCCCGGCAAATCCAGCGGCCACAATGCGTTTGGTCTAATGTGGGAGGTCATGCACCGTTCGTCATAAGGAATGAATTAAGGAATACTAACCATAATAAGACATGGGTATGGTTAGAGGGTTAAGTGGGATGACATGTAAATTATGACATGTAAATATGGACTTAACTGGTATAAGATAAGACATGTAAATTATGACATGTAAGTATGGACTTAACCATAGTATGTGTAAGACATGGACATTTAAATTAAAATGGTTAAGTGGCAGAAAAACCTAGTGGGGAGCAAGCATAGGTGGGAGGCTTGTGTCGGATGGGGGACCCGTTTCAACCAGTAACCCGTTTGAGTATCTAATTGGGCCCGGTACTAGGCCGGGGTTGGGGCACGCTTACTGGACTTGAATGTAAGAGGTCAAAACATGAATAGCGGTGGCAACGCGAGTCCAACGGGTTCATGTGCGTGCATGAGTCCGGGCTGGTAGGTAAGACGTTGTTGCATCTTGTAGGTATGGCCATGCATTTTATGTTGGTATCTAGGTTGCCACTTTGGGGAGTGATACACCCCACTGTGGGGCCAGCACGGGTGCCTACGGGGTTTAGGGAGCCGATCGAATGGGTAGGGTAAGGGTACCTTAGCGGTGGTAGGAGCACGCCGGCACCTACGATAGCAGCTAGGTACAAGTAACTACCAAGTTTGTCATGTGGGTACATTTAGTGGGAAGGGATCAACCTTAAGTAAAGAGAAACTAGTAGATGTGCAGTGTAATTAAGTAATGTGGTGTAACTTAGCAAAAGTGCGGTGTAACAAAATACATGTTGGTTGAGTTGGATAGTCCTTTGGGTGCTAGTCTGATGTTGACTTCGGTCTTTGGGGTTAGTACTTGGAGGGTTGTTCGCTTAGCCAAGGTGTAGGATTGTCTTAGTACTTAGGAACAGAATCATCTTGTCCATCCTTTTTATCTACCTTATCTATGTTACAGCCATATCATGATGCATATTTATGTCTTGATCATTTACCTTACCTATTATTTGTTAAAATTACTGGACTCGCCAGACTTTATGTCTGACCCGTTTTGTTTCCATCTCTTTTCTTTCCTCCCCCACACCCCCCAAGGTTTGCAAGGAGGGAATACTACAGCTTAGTGTCGATTTCTTTTAGTTGCTTGAAAAGAGTAGATGTATCGCTTTGGACTCTCTCATCTTTATGGCTTTGCTTATGCTCATTGGGGATTTATGCATTTATGTTATTTAAGTATTTGCTTCTTTATGTACTTTAAATTTTTGGAAAAGACAAAGATCATGTTGTAATGGTTTTTGGAGACTACTTACGTAAGCTTGTTTTGAAGTTATGATGCTATGAAATAAGTTTTATCTTCCTCTGTGTTTTATTTATTTATTCTTGTAATTTATCTATTCTATACTACTATAACGCTTCATGACATTAATGCATTCCCTTTGTGAGTGACATTAATGGCCATGGGGTGTTATACGTGGTATCAGAGCTATGGTAACAAGAACAGATAAAAAAATTTAAAAAGTGTTTTCAAAAGTATTATTTTCATTGAAAGTATTTTCAAAAACTTGTTTTAAAGAAGCTATTTTCAAGGAAAGTTTACTTTAAAGAGCATAATCCCCGCAATCCATACATCTCTCTTTCCCTTCCCTTGTTTTGAAACTCTTTCTTTTTCTTTTCAGCATGTCTGGAGCATCTGAGATACCAGAGGGTGTTCACGTACCCGGTTGGTTTCGTCAATATCTCGAGGCTAGGGCCGCTGCCGCGGGTTCGGCCGACATTCCTCCTCCTCCCCCGGCTCCAGTCATTCCTCCGCGTGGAGATGCTTTCTCCAAGATATGTAAAGACTTTCGTTCGATGGGTGGAAAACCTTTTAGTGGGTCTGAAAAGTTCGTTGAAGCTAGAAATTGGATGAAAGAAGTGGAGGATCTGTTTGCCATTTTTGATTTGGACGATTGTAGGAAGGTCCAATTGGCTGCTTGGTTGATGAAGGACGAAGCTTCGTTTTGGTGGGAGGTTTCCAATGGAGAGCGTGCTGTAGAGATGTGGGAAGATTTTAGGGAATGTTTGAGTTGAAATTCCTTTCTCAAGCTGAGGAGAGTATGTACATGGAGAGGTTTTTGACATTGAAGTAGAAAACTTGACCGTGAAGGAGTATGTGACCGAATTTAATAAGTTGGCGAGATTTGGCCTAGAGTTGGTGAATACGCCTCACAAGAAGGCCTTGAAGTTTGCAAAGGGCCTAAATGAACCGCTTCACAGTTTGGCTATGTCCCACATTCCAATGGGGCCTACGTATGAAAAGCTTGTTGATATGGCATACATGCATGAAGAAGAGAAGGGTGTAAGTACTTTTAGGCCGCAAGATAAGAAGGAATATCCAAAGAAAGCCCAACAACAAAAGAAAGGTGGTAAAGAAAAGAGGAAGTGTCATAACTGTGGGATACCCTGCCATTTGAAGAAAGACTGTAGGAAGAAGAAGAAGAAGTTCACTTGTTATCATTGTGGTGATCCCGGTCATGCTGTCAAGGACTGTCCTAAGAAGCAAGGGCAGAGGGCAGGTTCTACTTCAGGAGGGCAGGTTTATGCTCTCATGGTTCTGGGGCAGGAAGAAGGTAGAAAAATTTCTGTCGAAAGTATGATTTTCTTGTTTAATCATCATGTCCGTACTTTATTTGATTCTGGTACATCACATTCGTTTATCTCTACATCATTAGTTGAAACACTGCACATAAATACTAGTCTCGTTGTGGATCCCATTATAGTCTCAAATCCTATTGGTGGGTCGGCTCATTTATCCATGGTTTGTAGGGATTTGATATTGTCTATCTTAGGCGTTGGTTTTGAATGTAATGCTTTTGTGCTTGGTTTTATGGGCTATAGGTTGATTCTAGGGATGGATTGGCTAGCCAGACATGGTGCCTTCCTAGATTGTGAACGAAGGGTAGTAAAATTGTTGTCTCGTAGTGGAAAGACCCTTGATATTTCTTGTGACCTTAGAGGATCGATGATGCTTAGTTATCTCGAGTCACTTGACGCATCCAATGATGATTTACATTCTGTTCGTATAGTCCATGAATATGTTGATGTCTTCGATGAGATGAGGGGTCTACCCCTAAAACATGAGACAGACTTTCATATTTATCTTGTAGATATTGCAAAACCCTTATCTCTGCCAGTACGCCACATGGATCCTCGTGAGAGGAGGGAACTCAATAAGAAAGTAGGGGAGTTGCTTGAGAAGGGGTTCATAAGACGTAGTATATCGGAGTGGTGTGCTCCAGTAGTATTTGCCACCAAGGCGGATGCGTCCCTTAGACTTTGTGTGGACTATAGAGAACTTAATAAGCTTACTAAAAAGAATAGGCACCCACTGCCGAGGATTGACGATCTCTTCGATCAGTTAGTTGGCGCCTCAGTGTTTTCGCATTTGGACTTAGCCACTGGTTTCCATCAGTTGAGAGTGGCTGAGGATAGCATAGACAAGACTGCCTTTAAGACTCCAGACGGTTTCTATGAGTGGCTTGTGATGCCCTTCGGTTTGACAAACGCCCCCGCATACTTTGCTGACTTGATGAGTAGGGTGTTTAGGGAGTACCTTAATAAATTCGTGGTAGTCTTGGTGGATGACATCTTGATCTTTTCTAAGAATGAGGAAGAGCATGCCCTACATCTTAGGGAAGTGTTGGAGATCCTTCGAGCGCATAACCTTAAAGCTAAATTTTCTAAATGTCACTTTTGGAGGAAGGAGGTGCGATTCTTAGGGCACGTGGTTTCCAAAGAAGGGATAGCTGTGGATCCCGCGAAGGTGGTGGCCATCCAAGATTGGAAGGTCCCTAAAACTACTACCGAGGAGAGGAGTTTCTTGGGGTTGGCTTGCTACTATAGGAAGTTTATCAAGGACTTCGCAAAGATATCAGCCCCATTGACACGCTTGACGAAGAAGAACCTAGTTTTCATGTGGGATGTAGATTGTGATTATACGTTCCAACGTTTAAAAAGAGCTTTTACCACAGCCTCAGTCTTAATGTTGCCAGATGGGAGTAAGTCATTTATCGTTTATAACGATGCTTGTGGGACAGGACTAGGTGCAGTCTTAATGCAAGAGGGGAGGGTAATAGCCTATGGAGGAAGGCAGTTGAGAGTGCATGAGAAAAAATACCCTACACATGACCCAGAGTTGGCCGCTATTGTTTTCGCGCTTAAGTCTTGGCGCCATTATCTTCTTGGCGAGAAATTTGAATTGTTTACAGACCATAAATCGCTAAAATACTTGTTCTCTTAGAAGGACTTGAACTTAAGGCAGCAAAGGTGGATGGAATTCTTAGCGTCCTATGATTTCGAGATAGCATATACCCCTGGCAAGGGTAACATGGTGGCAGACGCCTTAAGTAGGAAAAGGTTGTCCTTAAGTCCGTTATTTGTTGAGCGACGAAGCTTAGAGTTTATGTCTACGTTTGACTTTAGACCTTCCATTGACTTTATACCCGGTTTGCTAGCATCCTTAGAGGTCAGACCTACGCTTTTGGGACGGATTGGTGAGGCACAACGAGATGAACCACAGTTGGTTGAGTTAGTAGAGAAGCTCATAAGGGGGGAGTCATCGAGCCATCTCAGTAGGTATACCCTAGATGATAAGGGTTGGTTACGTAGGGACGGTAGACTTTGTGTACCACGAGACGAGAACTTAAGGAAGACCATTCTTGATGATGCACATCGTTCGAAGATGACCATTCATACCAGCAGGGACAAGATGTACATAGACATGAGACGAGTTTACTTTTGGGTCGGTATGAAGAGGGATGTGGCCGAGTTTGTCGCTAGATGCTTTGTGTGCCAACAAGTAAAAGCAGAGCAAAAGAAACCCGGTGGGTTGCTTCACCCATTGGAAGTCCCACAATGGAAGTGGGAGAGTGTCTCGATGGACTTTGTCGATGGGTTACCAAGATTGAGGAAGGGTAATACGGGGATTTGGGTCGTGGTAGACAGACTTACTAAGAGCTCCCATTTCATTCCCGTGAAGAGTAAGAGGACTGCTCCATGGTTAGCCTCCATATACATTCGAGAGATAGTTCGTTTGCACGGTGTTCCTTCTAGCATAGTGAGCGATCGCGATCCTATCTTTACTAGTGAATTTTGGAAGAGCTTGGTTATAAAGGTGGAAATAGAGCGTGATGCGACAATTCGACGAGCTCCTACATGCATTCTTGGGTCGGAGATTAAGAAGTTGAGGAATCAAGAGGTCAACCTAGTCAAAGTGCAGTGGGGAGATGATGAGAGTGACGCTACTTGGGAGATGGAAGAGAAGATGCGTTCATTGTACCCTTTTCTTTTCGAGGGTATGTCTTTTAATTTCTCCTTTATCACTCAGCTTGTACTTGTTCTATCTTTAGTATGTCCTCTCACTAGTATCTTTGACCTTTAGATAGGGTAGTCCTAGGTTGAAACATGTGTTTGAGACATGTTATGTATGGTGGATGCAAGTGTTTTCTAGTGGTTGCTTGTAGATGCATATACACACACTTTAGGCACTAGATCGGCTCAGTCACTTTCATATTGTATATTGCATATAAATGGATGTATTTTGTAAAATGAATGTACGTTGAATGTGTGTATCATATGGATGTTGCATTTAAATGAATGGTTGTGCACACATGTAGTAATGATATGTATAGGGTTCTTTGCATACATGATGGATACATGGCACTATCATTATTTGTATTAAGAAGGTCGACTGAATCAGTGGACCGCCTGATTTTGCATTAGTATGCGGACATATACACACACTATGCATATGTACATGAAAAGCATTAGAAATCTTTTAAGGACCACGGTTGCTAGTGGTTGATGGTTGAGTAGATGGATGATTGGATGGTAGGATACGTTCTTCTTGACTTAGAGATTTCGAGGACGAAATCCTTTAAGTAGGGGAGAATGTAACACCCCGTATTTTCTGAGAATATTAAAATAACAAATTAAAGAATAAATTATTTGAAAAAGAGGAATGAGAAAAGAAAGATGTTTAGCATTGTTCTAAGGTTTGTAAGCAAAATACTTAGTAGCACATTTGGTTAGAACGTGTGACTTACATACAAGAGGTACAGAGTTTGATCCCCGCCAACGCCATATTTTTGTTTTAGGGGAATGGCTAAAAAGTGGCTTAGTGTGAACGCAGTTCAAAAAGTGGTTTAGTGTGAAAATGGTTAATTATGAAGAAGTTATTAAGCCATGAAGTTTGTATGCATACGAGAGAAATATGTGTGTATATATATATAAATTAAATAAATAAATATTCAAAAAAAGTTCAAAACAGCGAATCGGGAGGGAGAATACCGAACCGCACCATTTTTGGAGTCGATCCGAGCCTCGCTGGCTCGACTAGAGGTCAATCCAGGGTGTTTGGCTGCCAACCCATGGCCCGATTCGCCCTAAGGGCTGATACGGCATCTAAGTGGTCCAGATCAGTTCTAGGGTTAATCCTAAGGCCTAAATAACTTCCTACACCTATATATACACCCTAAGACCTAACTCTAATTCATAAATATTATCTATGACACCATTATACTGTCAAATTCTCTTTTAAACCTTAGCCACCGCCTCTAAATCAAATCTCAAGTGTTCAACTTCAACTCAAATTAAAGATTAGAGCTTCTACAACAATTTAAGAAGATAAATCAGCAACACTGCAACGTTTCTACACCAATTTCAGTCCATAATTCCATTCTTTGACCACAAAAGGTGAGTGCGGTGATTTTCACAATATAATGGGATTAAAAGTAACATGATGAAGTTGTAAAGAGGATTCATATGTATGTATGTAATTTAAATCTCATCCAAGTCTTCACCTTTTTGATTCATGTCATCATATGCTTATGTTTCTATGTAAAGTTCATACCTTTATCAGTTTATTCATGTTGGATCTGTCATTATGCCTCTATGCCAGATTACATGCCCCTTTATTTCATGATGTTGTGTTAATTCCGATTTTCTGTGATTTGATTCTCTCTTCTTATCCCTATTCCATTTATTTTTGGATCTAGGCTACCTTCGAGCCTATGTTTAAAATACGCGCGAATGAAAATACGTGGGAACGATGGGAATATGTGAAATACGGAAAATTGGATATTATTGGATATTTTGGATAATTGGATAATATGTGAAATTGGTATATTTGGGTATGAATTACATAGAATTGGTGAAATTGCCTATAATTGTAAATTTGTAATTGAGGCTAATTAATATGTAATTAGTGACAATTTGGAATAGGCAATATTATAAACATGATTATATGTTTAGTTGGATATACATGACATGAAAATTAGGTATGGGTGAAATACGATTATTAATAAACCTTTGACATGAGGCTAGGCGCAATTATGGCATAAGACTGCCCGGAACCGCCCGGCAAATCCAGCTGCCACAATTGGACGTCTAATGTGAGAGATCAAAGGAATGAATTGTAGGTGCAATGGTTAATGACACGAGGTTAGACCCAGTTTGTGGCGTAAGACTGCCCGGAACCGCCCGACAAATCCAGCGGCCACAAAGCGTTTGGTCTAATGTGGGAGGTCATGCACCGTTCGTCAAATGGAATAAATTAAGGAATACTAACCATAATAAGACATGGGTATGGTTAGAGGGTTAAGTGGGTTGACATGTAAATTATGACATGTAAATATGGACTTAACCGGTATAAGATAAGACATGTAAATTATGACATGTAAGTATGGACTTAACCATAGCATGTGTAAGACATGGACATTTAAATTAAAATGGTTAAGTGGGAGAAAAACCTAGTGGGGACCAAGCATAGGTGGGAGGCTTGTGTCGGATGGTGGACCCGTTTCAACCAGTAACCCTTTGAGTATCTAATTGGGCCCGGTACTAGGCCGGGGTTGGGGCACGCTTACTAGACTTGAATGTAATAGGTCAAAACGTGAATAGAGGTGGCAACGCGAGTCCAACGAGTTCATGTGCATGCATGGGTCTGGGCTGGTAGGTAAGACATTGTTGCATTGTGTAGGTATGGTCGTGCATTTTATGTTGGTATCGTGGTTGCCAATTTGGGGTGTGATACACCCCACCGTGGGGCCAGCACGGGTGCCTACGTGGTTTAAGGAGCCTATCGAATGGGTAGGGTAAGGGTACCTTAGCGGTGGTAGGAGCAAGCCGGCACCTACGATAGCAATAGGTACAAGTAACTACCAAGTTTGTCATGTGGGTACAGTTAGTGGGAAGGGATCAACCTTTAGTAAAAAGAGACTAGTAGATGTGCGGTGTAATTAAGTAATGTGGTGTAACTTAGCAAAAGTGCGGTGTAACGAAATACATGTTGGTTGAGTTGGATAGTCCTTTGGGTGCTAGTCTAATGTCGACTTCAGTCTTCGGGGTTAGTACTTGGAGGGTTGTTCGCTTAGCCAAGGTGTAGGAATGTCTTAGTACTTAGGAACGGAATCATCTTGTCCATCCTTTTTATCTACCTTATCTATGTTACAGCCATATCATGATGCCTATTTATGTCTTGATCATTTGCCTTATCTATTATTTGTTAAAATTACAGGACTCGCCAGAGTTTATGTCTAACCCGTTTTGTTTCCACCTCTTTTCTTTCCTTCCCCCCCTCAGGTTTGCAAGGAGGGAATACTACAGCTTAGTGTCGATTTCTTTCAATTGCTTGAAAAGAGTAGATATATCGCTTTGGACTCTCTCATCTTTATGGCTTTGCTTATGCTTAGTAGGGATTTATACATTTATGTTATTTAAGTATTTGCTTCTTTATGTACTTTGAAGTTTTTGGAAAAGACAATTGATCCTGTTGTAATGGTTTTTGGAGACTACTAATGTAAGCTTATTTTAAAGTTATGATGCTATGAAATATGTTTTATCTTCCGCTGTGTTTTATTTATTTATTCTTGTAATTTATCTATTCTATACTACTATAACGCTTCAAGACATTCATGCATTCCCTTTGTGAGTGACATTAATGGCCATGGGGTGTTACATACATGCATCATTGTGTGCCGTGAACACTTTGTTCCCATCGGGCAATGTCAAGACTGGTACTATTGTCAAAGCCATCTTCAATCGCTAAAAAGGATCATCACAATCTATATCCCAAGAAAATGTCACATTCTTCTTCGTTAGTCTGGTGAGTGGGGCTGGTATCTTTGGGAAGTCCTTAATGGACTTCCTATAGTAGCCCGCTAAAACAAAAAAAAAATTCTCATCTCCTTTACATTATTTGGGATCTGCCAATCTTGAACTGCAATTACCTTTGCGGGATTTACTGCAATTGCATCTTTAGAAATCACATGCCCTAGAATCTCACTTTTTTTCTCCAAAAATGACATCTGGAGAACTTCGCCTTAAGCTGGTGTGCAAGGAGAGTTTTCATAACCTCCCTCAAATGTAAGGCATGCTCTTCCTCGTTCCTCAAGAAAATCAAGGTATCATCAACAAAGACCACAACAAACTTATTTAGGAACTCCCGAAACACCCTACTCATCAGATCAACAAAATAGGTTGGTGCATTTGTCAACCCAAAAGGCATGACGAGCCACTCGAAGAAACCATTTGGAGTTCTAAAAGCGATCTTGTTTATACTTTCCTCGGCCACCCTCAATTTATGAAACCACATGGCTAGGTCTAACTGAGAGAAAATAGATGCACCAACAAGATGGTCAAACATATTGTTGGCTAGCTTTTTGAACAAGCCACCAAGGTTCACCCACAAGAAGAGAGTATGAGGCTTTGTTCCTCTAGTTCATGAAAGGCCAGATCGCACCAGCAGATCGCACACACGGATCTCACCCCTCGGATCGCCAGCACAGAACGCGACCCGATCCATCCATGGGAGTACGACCCGATCCGCACCTATGCCACCACCTCACTCCGATCCGATCCCCTGCTACGTGGCGAAGTTCCTGACTTATTCAACCACGAACTGGTCTTCAGCGATCCGCAATCCATGGATCCAGCGACACGTGTCCACAACTGTCACATTGACCATTTCTTCCTCATTGCTCGATCCGATCCGATATTCTCGGGATTTGCGCCACGTGTGACCGCGATCCGCCTGACAGAATCAGTTATGAATAGCCCAGAGGTTGGTATTTTACGGGATCTTTTGGCAGTATTGAGCACTGATTCCACCATTACTTCATCCCACTATTTCTTATCAGTTTTACTTCGAGATTACTAAGAGAAATCATAATTGTAAGAGTGAGTTTGAGAGAAATCATTGATTGTACTAGCATTCAAAGTATAATCGATAACATATAAAGTGGACGTAGACTCGTTAACGCCGAACCACTATAAATTCTGTGTGTTTTCTGCTTTTTCTTCATTCTTCAGTTATAATTCTCTATGAATCAGAACAATTTGGGTGTTAGGTCCAAATTTTGATCTAACATTTTGGTGCTTTCACTGAGAATTCAATTCTCAGCCTACCAGATTGCTATTCTACTATTTGGATTTGAAAGTCCGAAGAAAACGGTTCCAAAACTTCACTGTTCAGATTTCTGAAGATTCCTGCGACTTCTGATATCATGGCTGGAAAGAAGTCTAAGGAAGTACGAGTTCGCAAGCGAATGAGGCAGTTGAAGAAAGCGTACATGAACAGGTCGAGAAAGGCCTCGCGGATCGCGGAGACGTGGACACGATCCGATCCGAGCGTGGCGTCACGAGCCAATCAGAAGGGGGCGCCGCGGTCCGAAACATTGAGGGTGACACGATCCTAACTGCAGAAGGAGTCGTCACCCGATCCCGAGACAACGCCGCGAACCCTCCTCGTAATGCTACCACGATACGGCCCCGGGTGCGCTACGAGCCACAGGCACAGGTCCACCGCGATCCGAAATGATGACCAGACTACAACGCGACCTGGAAAGGAGGTTATAGCTCACACATCCCGTCCCGGTACCTCTGCTCGACCTGGTTCAAGTTCTCTGCGCATAAGAGAAAATGTTGATGATCAATATGACCTTCTGCTCCCGTTACTGAGGGAGATCTTTCTCGCTTTTCTGAAATGTGGGAGAGGCTGTGTAAAGACCCGCAAATTCCCGCCCTTTGAATCGACCATAAACCACACAGGTCTGACCAAAAAAGTGGAAACCTACGAATACTTTAACTTTAGGCATACAACACATTACAACAGATAACAGAAGAGTTTTATAACACTATAATAAATGTTACATCAGAGTACAGAATATACATATCAGAATACATTGGAATATAATTACAGCGGAAGATAAATACAAAAAATGTAATATACTGCAACGGAAGAACACAGCGGAAGACTCTCTATCTCTGGACACAGCTTTAAGCTTCAACCCAGAATCCTGCTTAATATATCTGCAAAAATAGCTACTCGACTGCCCGTGTGGAAAATATGGGCACCCGAGTTTGCCAGTGGACAAACTACAGGTCAGTCATGGGACTTGTGTGAGAATTCTACTTAACCTATATAATATAATAAGGCTAATCACAGGACCACGCCACTTTCGCGGAACGGGTTTTCTCCTATAGATTGCTAGTGCATGACTAAAGTAAATCGTCAAAATAACGCAATGCTTTTTGGAAAAATGAAACCATTATAAGACCCAAGTCCCATCAAACAATGCAACGCAAACCGGAGGATAGGGTTTTACCTTATAATGATCAAAAGATTCTTGATACGATAAACACGGTATTATATAATAATAGTGTGCATCCAATTTGAAATAAATCAAAGTAAATGTATCAATCCTAGACGGCATGAGTGCCCCATCCCACTATGTCGCCATATATAGGTATACAATCAAAACCGCGTGATGTCGTATTGGAAATTTTGGGTTTCCATCTGAGTCAAGGCTAGGGAGGAGATCCTTAATAATTCGAGACACTCTAGCAAATGCCCCAGGATTGGTACTCTGTCCAACTCTTGGATAGCTGCAGGGCCGGTCCACACTTACTTTTGTGGATTAGTTATGCCTGAACACACGTTCCCCAGTCCTTTTGGACCTATAATACGGCCAGTGGCGACCGCATAACCCGAGGCCTCGAAAAATCCAACAACCACAATGAATAAATGCCAGCGCTGGTAGGTCCCTGGCACCACTCTAGCTAGAAAGAAACGTGTGCACTCCCTGCGTTCCCTTCTCCCGTTTTAGACTCCATCGGGCTGTGAGGCTCGCGAAGTCACGATATACACAAAGCTATGCCTAAATAGACTGTGCTTTGATCATCAACCACAAGGCCTGCTTTTCAACAAAGCCTTGATCAATTGCATCTTAGCATGCCACATTGTCAGACTCTACCATATCATTGATCATCTACCAATATATATAACCTCTAAGCTCATACGTCTTAGAGAAGGGGGTTAAGTGAAGAATAAATTCTCCACCACCAAACAGAAATATATAATCAGTAGCGTTCAACAAATACAGTAGAAAAGAATACAATGTCAGACACGCAATCCATTTACAAGTCCACTTTGGGTCTGAGCGAAACAACATGTCCGTCGATCTCCAAATACGTTTGGACGATCATTACCAAATACCTTGCCTTGGAATGTACTGTCCCAATTCAAGATACCAGTCATCATCATCCCAACGATGTGAAAACCTTCGGTCTTCTACCACCGTCTTCATCTTCGACTCTGGATCGTCGTGATGACTATTCAGAATGCGTTAAACCCGGTCTTTCTGAATAACTCGCGTATTTTGTGATTAAAAATCAAATATTGGAAAATCACACATCATGTCACATTCCGACCCCGAATATTCTTTTAATAAGATGTTCATATTAAAAGATTTTCATAAATTTAATCAAAGATAAATTAATAAATTAAATCATAAATCTTCCTTAAAAGATTCATTAAGAATTCTGAATTTGATTTAATATCAAAAATCATTTTCACAGATCATTTATTTTAAAGAATAAATCTTCTTTTAAATGGGCTAAAGAACTCGTGTCATTTAAAACACAGTTCACGATAAACCCGCAAATCAATTTCCTAAATGTGGAATTCCACAGAAATCAATCAGTACATAATCGATATAAATTTCTGTATCGGACTAACAATATACATGGAATAATGGCAAAGCCTCTTAAATTCCATATATAATATCGGTCTTCTATTATAGAAGCCCATCTCGATTATTACCAATAGAATTTCCACTTAATCCCAATTTAATATATATTAAATTGGAAAACTAGATTTTTAGAAAATGCTTTTGTTAAATCTATGAATAGATTTATAAATTCCAAATAATAATTTCGATGTAAATTGGATTAAAGGACAAATGTCACTTAAAAACACCATCCACGATAAATCCACCTCACATCTCAATGTATCTCATATCATGAAATATAATTGCAAATTCTAATAATCTTAATTAAAGGATTTCCCTTTAAATATTAATTCATTATTAAAAATATATTTTAAAATAATCATTAAAATACTCTTTATACAAAAGATTCTAATTGGAAAGCATTCTTCATATTACATATTTTTATCTTTTACACATATTCTTTATCTTAAAAATATATTTAACTAAAATATCTTTTTATGAAAATATATCCTTTATATAAAAAGAATTTCTAGTGTAAGAATACTCTTATTTAAAAGATCATCTGAATCGAACTGCGACTCAATCATTTACCATATAATTTGGATTATATGGATTTCACACACATCATATATATGACAATAACAATATAATCATCAAATCATCCATTTCATCCAAAGTGTAAATTCCACTGCGTAAGCGTTAAAATTAAATAACAACGCTCATCGCAGCCTGTCGATCTAACGATCAACATACAACTAAATATTGGGATTAGTGTATGTTAATTTTCATCCCAACACCCGTGTGGGGTTTCGACCAACAAACAAATAATAAATTATTTGTGCACTTGGGCGATGTGTGAAAATTATCGACCCAATCACATAAACAAGTCAGGTAACTTGCCTATGGCAGTGTAATACACAATATATAACACGATGATAAAAATATCTCTTTTATTCCTGTTCTTTTTATCGCATGTAAAATGTCAATAAAAATGTAATCTTTATTTCTATTCTTTTATCGCATCAAAAATGATGATAAAAATATAATCTTTATTTCAATTTCTTTCATTGTAAATAAATGAAAAGAAAAATGTAATCTTTTAATTCCATTCGTAATAGGGGATATAAATAATAACGCAGAATATAACTATTCATTTCATGCTTTATGTGCAATAGAGAATGCAAATAAAGATTCAACCTTTTTATTTGATGTTTATTTACATAGAGGAATGTAAATAAAAAAAATTGTAACTTTTTCATTTCATAATTTATTTGCATTAAGGATTGCAAATGAAAATATTTCTTTTATTCTCCTGTTTTATTTGCGTTGGGTAATGCAAATAAAAATGTAATATTTAGTTTTTAGTTTTATTTACATCAAGAAATGTAAATAAAATAACAAATTCTTATTTTATGTTTATTTACATCAAGTGAAGTAAATAAATAATTAAAAATGTAACTTTTATTTTAATGCGTTGTTCACATTTAAAACATGCAACAAAAATGTATCTTTTGTTTTTAATAAATTTGTTTGCATCTAAATTTGCAACAAAATGTAATTTTTATTTCTTGTTTGTTTGCAACCAAAGTTGCAAACAAAAATGTAATTTAATCTCCTTTGTTTTATTTGCATGATAGAATGCAAATAAAAATGCATATTCTATTTTCTACATTTCGTTTGCATTGTAGAATGAAAACAAAAATGTAAATTTTTTTTCTTGTATTGTTTACATTATGAAATGTTAACAAAAATGTGAATTTTTGATTTCATGAAATATTTGCATTGAAAATGCAAATAAAAATAAAAATGTACTACTTTAAAATCATGTTATATTTGTGTTGGAGTACACAAAAAATGTTCTTTTATTTTTAATGTTTTATTTGTGTTTAAGAACGCGAATAAAAAGACCATTTTAATTTTCTATGTTATATTTGTGTTTGAGAACACAAGCACAAAGGATCATTCATTTTCTATAATGTATTTGTGTTTGGGAACACAAATAAAAAGGTTCGTTCATTTTTCAAAATGTATTCGCATAAGTGAATGCAAATAAAAGAATAAATTTTACTTTAATATATATATTCGTATTCGTAAATACAAATAAGAGAACAAGTTTCATTTTTAAATATATATTTGCATTTTTAGATGCAAACAAAAGAACAAGTTTATTTTTAATGTATATTTACATTGGTAAATGCAAATAAAAGAATAATTTTCAATATACCTTTGCATTGGTGAATGCAAAATAAAGAACAACTTTTTATTTACAAAATATATTCACAAATATAATGTAACTTCTGAAAATAATTTCTTATTTACATATAAAAATGTAAACAAACATTGTGATTTCCAAAACATGTCTTTTTTTTTATTTACATAAAAATGTAAACAAAAGTTTTACTTCTAAAATGAATTTTAATTTACATATGATATGAAAACCAAAATGTGATTCTTAATCTTTGATTACATTAAAAATGTAATCCTTTTCTGTTCATTTTTCATTACATCTAAATGTAATCTTTTTTTTTTCTCTCATTACACATATGGATGCGATCTTTTCTATTCATTACAATGAACAAAATTTCAATAAAAATGCAATTTTAATTTATAAACTTTCCATTGCCAAAAATGAAAATAAAAATAAAAATAAAATCCATTTTATCTTCATCTTTACAATGAAATCTAAATCACATTAAAAATGTGATTTTTTATGCAAAGTCTTTCTATTGAAAACAATGGACACATAAAAATATGATCTTTTTACGTTGCTTCTTTTATTGAAAACACTTATTACATTAAAAGTGAAATTTTAATGTTACTACATTTATTGAAAACAATATAACATAAAAATGAGATTTATAATGTTGCAACTTTTATTGAACATCAAAGTGACAAATGAATTATGACTTTTGATTGAAAACCATTTTTATATAAAAAAAATGAAATCCTTTGTTTTCATCCTTTTTAATGAAACAACCTCATATCAATTTTTTTTTTTTAAAACATTCTCTTTAATGTAAACAAATAAAGATATATTTTATTCGTTGTGCCAATTTCAATTATAAGGTCAACAAATAAAAATAAATATTTATTTGTCGACCAAATTCCATTGTTAAATCAGCAAATAAAAATAAATATTTGTTTGTCGTTTAACTTCTATTGTTCATTTCAGAAAAATGAAAATAATATATTTTAATAATATAAAATAAATCAGAACGTCTAGATCTAAATAAAATATGTTTTTAAATCTAAATTTAGATTTAATTTTCCAACCGCAATTGAAACTCATTAATATATGCAATTTAAAGGTGGATCTAATCATGACATGAACAATAAACACACCACAAGCAACAATCAACCATTTATTTACATACAACATTTCAGATCTGAATTAACACCATCACACAATTATTTTAGAGCAAGAAAATAATTTAATAATAAATTAAATAATGAAAATTTGAATTCGCACATTGAATTTTGGCTGAAATTCGACTGTCTCCTTTTCAGCTGCGGTCTGCGCCATCGCGAAGCTCTCAGAAAGACGAGTCCAACGCAACAAACGGTTCTTAAAACGGACCTCGTATGAGAGAGTTATGAATTTTTAAAGATCGGAAAAATTAAATATTAAAAAAAAAAAAAGAATTCGGACCTTCTTCTCCCACGTTTAAACACTTCGGTCGAAACCCATGCTCCCCTTCCAAAGCTTCTAGTCGCACCCCCCTCTGGCCATCTAGCATCCGATCCAACACCACCACCGCGACCGCCATGCCGAGAGCAACCTACACCACCAACCCCTTGAAGCTCGGCCTCCCCAATCACCTCGAAATCCACCAAAAACGCAGCAACTTCTCAGCCAAAATTCGCAAAATCCGTGCACCAAAATCCGATCTTAACCGTATAGATTTGTAGCCCTCTGAATTCTCTTCGATTTGGTAGGTCATACGTCAATTTTCGTCGAACGGATCAAAAGTTATTGAGGTTTGAAAATCGGACAATTCTGGCCACCAAATTCTGGGCGGCGGCTGGCCATTAGAGAATTAGGGTTTCGGATTTTTTATATTATTTTAATGTTTAATTCCGAATTTCGTGAAATAAATTGGATTTTTGGACTTTCTCGGATTTGGGCCTGCTTACTGTCGATCTTAACGTTTTGAGGCCTTCCGAATGCGATGGGCTATGTCCCAAGGTCCAATTCCGAAATATACAGCAGTTTTTTTCGGTTTTACTTGAAAATACAATATTAAATTAATTATTTAATTTCTACCGTACATTTAAATACGCCGAGGTCACAAATTAACTTCAAAAATTCTCGAAAAAGCTGTGGACATATGAAAATTAATTTCGTTCGATTCTGAGCTAGTATGAATTTTTTAATGAATTTTTAAAGTCAAATTTTTGCCCGTTTACACTGAAAAATCAATTATAATTATATTTTAATTCTAAAAATTACCAAAAAATCATTTTTAGCTTTGTTTTGATGATACGAGTCCAACAAAATTTATTTCGTTGAATTCTGAGAATGTTTGAAAAATGACTATTTTTAAGGCCAGTATATTTAATATTAAAAATATATTTTTAAACAAATAAATTCCGAAACTCAAAATATATAAGTGTTTACTGTTTTTCAATGTATAAACATCATTCTGAACTCAATGGAAGTGGTTTCGAGTTCAAATTCCTTCGTATGCAAAAAGTAGCATTTTGACCTTTATAAATTTCATAGCGACCTTTCTAAATATTGAATTGGCCATAACTTTTGATTTCCGCTATGAAATTTCAATTTTTCAGATTCGTTGGAAAGATATTTTTAAATAGATTCTAATATTTTTGGTTTCACTAAAATCCGTTAAATTTTGCAACCTGTAAAGTCAGTCAAAGTTCAAGTTTGACTTTTCAAACTACCGCGTTATTTCTAATTCCATTTATATTTAAAATTAAATTTATTCGTTCTAACTTCGAGTAAAATAAATTCTAGCCATTATTATTAATAATAAATTACATTGTAACCTCAAAATTCATTAAAATTTTCTAAAATAAAAATTTTAAATTGGTCCTGATTTTTGCGGGTTGTTACAATCGCCCCCACTTAAAAACTTTTCTTCCTCGAAAAGGAACGTAGCTAAAAATTGTAAAATTAACTACCTTAATTTTAAATTTTAATGGTTAATTATCTTTTCAAAATATATATAAAAATCATATTTCAAAGAATAGATTATAAATATCAAAAATACGTTAATTATAAATTCGTAACTCTTAACTCGTCCTAGGGCATTACTAACCCCATCTCTAACGAGTTCACTCATTCTAGGATACTGCTGATCCTATCTCTAATGAGTATTCTTATTGGACATTGCTAATCCGATCTCTGATGAGTCTTTTGTTCAGTTCTAATGAGTTGTACCCCAAAGATTTGAGCTAACCAGAGCTCTGATACCAACTGTAAAGACCCGCAAATTCCCGCCCTTTGAATCGACCATAAAACACACAGGTCTGATCCAAAAAGTGGAAACCTACGAATACTTTAACTTTGGGCATACAACACATTACAACAGATAACAGAAGACTTTTATAACACTATAATAAATGTTACATCAGAGTACAGAATATACATATCAGAATACATTGGAATATAATTACAGCGGAAGATAAATACAAAAAATGTAATATACTGCAACGGAAGAACACAGCGGAAGACTCTCTATCTCTGGACACAGCTTTAAGCTTCAACCCAGAATCCTGCTTAATATATCTGCAAAAATAGCTACTCGACTGCCCATGTGGAAAATATGGGCACCCGAGTTTGCCAGTGGACAAACTACAGGTCAGTCATGGGACTGGTGTGAGAATTCTACTTAACCTATATAATATAATAAGGCTAATCACAGGACCACGCCACTTTCGCGGAACGGGTCTTCTCCTATAGATTGCCAGTGCATGACTAAAGTAAATCGTCAAAATAATGCAATGCTTTTTGGAAAAATGAAACCATTATAAGACCCAAGTCCCATCACACAATGCAACGCAAACCGGAGGATAGGGTTTTACCTTATAATGATCAAAAGATGCTTGATACGATAAACACGGTATTATATAATAATAGTGTGCATCCAATTTGAAATACATCAAAGTAAATGTATCAATCCTAGATGGCATGAGTGCCCCATCCCACTATGTCGCCATATATAGGTATACAATCAAAACCGCGTGATGTCGTATTGGAAATTTTGGGTTTCCATCTGAGTCAAGGCTAGGGAGGAGATCCTTACCGATTCGAGACACTCTAGCAAATGCCCCAGGATTGGTACTCTGTCCAACCCTTGGATAGTTGCAGGGCCGGTCCACACTTACTTTTGTGGATTAGTTATGCCTGAACACACGTTCCCCGGTCCTTTTGGACCTATAATACGGCCAGTGGCGACCGCATAACCCGAGGCCTCGAAAAATCCAACAACCACAATGAATAAATGCCAGCGCTGGTAGGTCCCTGGCACCACTCTAGCTAGAAAGAAACGTGTGCACTCCCTGCGTTCCCTTCTCCCGTTTTAGACTCCACCGGGCTGTGAGGCTCGCGAAGTCACGATATACACAAAGCTATGCCTAAATAGACTGTGCTTTGATCATCAACCACAAGGCCTGCTTTTCAACAAAGCCTTGATCAATTGCATCTTAGTATGCCACATTGTCAGACTCTACCATATCATTGATCATCTACCAATATATATATATATATATATATATATAACCTCTAAGCTCATACGTCTTAGAGAAGGGGGTTAAGTGAAGAATAAATTCTCCACCACCAAACAGAAATATATAATCAGTAGCGTTCAACAAATACAGTAGAAAAGAATACAATGTCAGACATGCAATCCATTTACAAGTCCACTCTGGGTCTGAGCGAAACAACATGTCCGTCGATCTCCAAATACGTTTGGACGATCATTACCAAATACCTTGCCTTGGAATGTACTGTCCCAATTCAAGATACCAGTCATCATCATCCCAACGATGTGAAAACCTTCGGTCTTCTACCACCGTCTTCATCTTCGACTCTTGATCGTCGTGATGACTATTCAGAATGCGTTAAACCCGGTCTTTCTAAATAACTCGCGTATTTTGTGATTAAAAATCAAATATTGGAAAATCACACATCATGTCACATTCCGACCCCGAATATTCTTTTAATAAGATGTTCATATTAAAAGACTTTCATAAATTTAATCAAAGATAAATTAATAAATTAAATCATAAATCTTCCTTAAAAGATTCATTAAGAATTCTGAATTTGATTTAATATCAAAAATCATTTTCACATATCATTTATTTTAAAGAATAAATCTTCTTTTAAACGGGCTAAAGAACTCGTGTCATTTAAAACACAGTTCACGATAAACCCACAAATCAATTTCCTAAATATGGAATTCCACAGAAATCAATCAGTACATAATCGATATAAATTTTTGTATCGGACTAACAATATACATGGAATAATGGCAAAGCCTCTTAAATTCCATATATAATATCGGTCTTCTATTATAGAAGCCCATCTCGATTATTACCAATAGAATTTCCACTTAATCCCAATTTAATATATATTAAATTGGAAAACTAGATTTTTAGAAAATGCTTTTGTTAAATCTATGAATAGATTTATAAATCCCAAATAATAATTTCGATGTAAATTGGATTAAAGGACAAATGTCATTTAAAAACACCATCCACGATAAATCCACCTCACATCTCAATGTATCTCATATCATGAAATATAATTGCAAATTCTAATAATCTTAATTAAAGGATTTCCCTTTAAATATTAATTCATTATTAAAAATATATTTTAAAATAATCATTAAAATACTCTTTATACAAAAGATTCTAATTGGAAAGCATTCTTCATATTACATATTTTTATCTTTTACACATATTCTTTATCTTAAAAATATATTTAACTAAAATATCTTTTTATGAAAATATATCCTTTATATAAAAAGAATTTCTAGTGTAAGAATACTCTTATTTAAAAGATCATCTGAATCGAACTGCGACTCAATCATTTACCATATAATTTGGATTATATGGATTTCACACACATCATATATATGACAATAACAATATAATCATCAAATCATCCATTTCATCTAAAGTGTAAATTCCACTGCGTAAGCGTTAAAATTAAATAACAACGCTCATCGCAGCCTGTCGATCTAACGATCAACATACAACTAAATATTGGGATTAGTGTATGTTAATTTTCATCCTAACACCCGTGTGGGGTTTCAACCAACAAACAAATAATAAATTATTTGTGCACTTGGGCGATGTGTGAAAATTATCGACCCAATCACATAAACAAGTCAGGTAACTTGCCTATGGCAGTGTAATACACAATATATAACACGATGATAAAAATATCTCTTTTATTCCTGTTCTTTTTATCGCATGTAAAATGTTAATAAAAATTTAATCTTTATTTCTATTCTTTTATCGCATCAAAAATGATGATAAAAATATAATCTTTATTTCAATTTCTTTCATTGTAAATAAATGAAAAGAAAAATGTAATCTTTTAATTCCATTCGTAATAGGGGATATAAATAATAACGCAGAATATAACTATTCATTTCATGCTTTATGTGCAATAGAGAATGCAAATAAAGATTCAACCTTTTTATTTGATGTTTATTTACATAGAGGAATGTAAATAAAAAAAAATTGTAACTTTTTCATTTCATAATTTATTTGCATTAAGGATTGCAAATGAAAATATTTCTTTTATTCTCCTATTTTATTTGCGTTGGGTAATGCAAATAAAAATGTAATATTTAGTTTTTAGTTTTATTTACATCAAGAAATGTAAATAAAAGAACAAATTCTTATTTTATGTTTATTTACATCAAGTGAAGTAAATAAATAATTAAAAATGTAACTTTTATTTTAATGCGTTGTTCACATTTAAAACATGCAACAAAAATGTATCTTTTGTTTTTAATAAATTTGTTTGCATCTAAATTTGCAACAAAATGTAATTTTTATTTCTTGTTTGTTTGCAACCAAAGTTGCAAACAAAAATGTAATTTTATCTCCTTTGTTTTATTTGCATGATAGAATGCAAATAAAAATGCATATTCTATTTTCTACATTTCGTTTGCATTGTAGAATGCAAACAAAAATGTAATTTTTTTTTCTTGTATTGTTTACATTATGAAATGTTAACAAAAATGTGAATTTTTGATTTCATGAAATATTTGCATTGAAAATGCAAATAAAAATAAAAATGTACTACTTTAAAATCATGTTATATTTGTGTTGGAGTACACAAAAAATGTTCTTTTATTTTTAATGTTTTATTTGTGTTTAAGAACACGAATAAAAAGACCATTTTAATTTTCTATGTTATATTTGTGTTTGAGAACACAAGCACAAAGGATCATTCATTTTCTATAATGTATTTGTGTTTGGGAACACAAATAAAAAGGTTCGTTCATTTTTCAAAATGTATTCGCATAAGTGAATGCAAATAAAAGAATAAATTTTACTTTAATATATATATTCGTATTCGTAAATACAAATAAGAGAACAAGTTTCATTTTTAAATATATATTTGCATTTTTAGATGCAAACAAAAGAACAAGTTTATTTTTAATGTATATTTACATTGGTAAATGCAAATAAAAGAATAATTTTCAATATACCTTTGCATTGGTGAATGCAAAATAAAGAACAACTTTTTATTTACAAAATATATTCAAAAATATAATGTAACTTCTGAAAATAATTTCTTATTTACATATAAAAATGTAAACAAACATTGTGATTTCCAAAACATGTCTTTTTTTTATTTACATAAAAATGTAAACAAAAGTTTTACTTCTAAAATGAATTTTAATTTACATATGATATGTAAACCAAAATGTGATTCTTAATCTTTGATTACATTAAAAATGTAATCCTTTTCTGTTCATTTTTCATTACATCTAAATGTAATCTCTTTTTTTTTTCTCTCATTACACATATGGATGCGATCTTTTCTATTCATTACAATGAACAAAATTTCGATAAAAATGCAATTTTAATTTATAAACTTTCCATTGCCAAAAATGAAAATAAAAATAAAAATAAAATCCATTTTTTCTTCATCTTTACAATGAAATCTAAATCACATTAAAAATGTGATTTTTTATGCAAAGTCTTTCTATTGAAAACAATGGACACATAAAAATATGATCTTTTTACGTTGCTTCTTTTATTGAAAACACTTATTACATTAAAAGTGAAATTTTAATGTTACTACATTTATTGAAAACAATATAACATAAAAATGAGATTTATAATGTTGCAACTTTTATTGAACATCAAAGTGACAAATGAATTATGACTTTTGATTGAAAACCATTTTTATATAAAAAAAAATGAAATCCTTTGTTTTCATCCTTTTTAATGAAACAACCTCATATCAATTTTTTTTTTTTTTAAACATTCTCTTTAATGTAAACAAATAAAGATATATTTTATTCGTTGTGCCAATTTCTATTATAAGGTCAACAAATAAAAATAAATATTTATTTGTCGACCAAATTCCATTGTTAAATCAGCAAATAAAAATAAATATTTGTTTGTCGTTTAACTTCTATTGTTCATTTCAGAAAAATGAAAATAATATATTTTAATAATATAAAATAAATCAGAACGTCTAGATCTAAATAAAATATGTTTTTAAATCTAAATTTAGATTTAATTTTCCAACTGCAATTGAAACTCAATAATATATGCAATTTAAAGGTGGATCTAATCATAACATGAACAATAAACACACCACAAGCAACAATCAACCATTTATTTACATACAACATTTCAGATCTGAATTAACATCATCACACAATTATTTTAGAGCAAGAAAATAATTTAATAATAAATTAAATAATGAAAATTTGAATTCTCACATTGAATTTTGGCTGAAATTCGACTGTCTCCTTTTCAGCTGCGGTCTGCGCCATCGCGAAGCTCTCAGAAAGACGAGTCCAACGCAACAAATGGTTCGTAAAACGGACCTCGTATGAGAGAGTTATGAATTTTTAAAGATCGGACAAATTAAATATTAAAATAATAATAATAAAAAAAAATTCGGACCTTCTTCTTCCACGTTTAAACACTTCGGCCGAAACCCATGCTCCCCTTCCAAAGCTTCTAGTCGCACCCCCCTCTGGCCATCTAGCATCCGATCCAACACCACCACCGCGACCGCCATGCCGAGAGCAACCTACACCACCAACCCCTTGAAGCTCGGCCTCCCCAATCACCTCGAAATCCACCAAAAACGCAGCAACTTCTCAGCCAAAATTCGCAAAATCCGTGCACCAAAATCCGATCTTAACCGTATAGATTTGTAGCCTCTGAATTCTCTTCGATTTGGTAGGTCATACGTCAATTTTCGTCGAACGGATCAAAAGTTATTGAGGTTTGAAAATCGGACAATTCTGGCCATCAAATTCTGGGCGGTGGCTGGCCATTAGAGAATTAGGGTTTCGGATTTTTTATATTATTTTAATGTTTAATTCCGAATTTCGTGAAATAAAGTGGATTTTTGGACTTTCTCGGATTTGGCCCTGCTTACTGTCGATCTTAACGTTTTGAGGCCTTCCGAACGCGATGGGATATGTCCCAAGGTCCAATTCCGAAATATACAGCAGTTTTTTTTCGGTTTTACTTGAAAATACAATATTAAATTAATTATTTAATTTCTACCGTACATTTAAATACGCCGAGGTCACAAATTAACTTCAAAAATTCTCGAAAAATATATTTAGCTATGTTTTGATGCTGTGGACATATGAAAATTAATTTCGTTCGATTCTGAGCTCGTATGAATTTTTTAATGAATTTTTAAAGTCAAAAATTTGCCCGTTTACACTGAAAAATCAATTATAATTATATTTTAATTCTAAAAATTACCAAAAATCATTTTTAGCTTTGTTTTGATGATACGAGTCCAACAAAATTTATTTCGTTGAATTCTGAGACTGTTTGAAAAATGACTATTTTTAAGGCCAGTATATTTAATATTAAAAATATATTTTTAAACAAATAAATTCCGAAACTCAAAATATATAAGTGTTTACTGTTTTTCAATGTAGAAACATCATTCTGAACTCAATGGAAGTGGTTTCGAGTTCAAATTCCTTCGTATGCAAAAAGTAGCATTTTGACCTTTATAAATTTCATAGCGACCTTTCTAAATATTGAATTGGCCATAACTTTTGATTTCCGCAATGAAATTTCAATTTTTCGGATTCGTTGGAAAGATATTTTTAAATAGATTCTAATATTTTTGGTTTCACTAAAATCCGTTAAATTTTGCAGCCTGTAAAGTCAGTCAAAGTTCAAGTTTGACTTTTCAAACTACCGCGTTATTTCTAATTCCATTTATATTTAAAATTAAATTTATTCGTTCTAACTTCGAGTAAAATAAATTCTAGCCATTATTATTAATAATAAATTACATTATAACCTCAAAATTAATTAAAATTTTCTAAAATAAAAATTTTAAATTGGTCCTGATTTTTGCGGGTTGTTACAGGCTGTTTGATGAGGCTGCTCAAAGGCAGGAGAGCTCCCTGCTGCGACAGAACTTGACTGCTATGGATAGAAGGCTCAATGATCTTGCAAGGCAAAGGACGCCCCCCAGTTCGTCCGCTCACCCCAGAGTACTCTTCTTCGTCAGAGGAATCGCCAAGACCTCCGCGGAGACCGTATGAGAGGCCTGAAAACATAGAGCAGCTCCGATTTGGAACCCTGCCATCGCAGGAAGAAGGGGTACTGAGTGCAGGGCCCTCAAACCGCAATATGAATAATCGTGTCGCAACTCCCAGAGCTCGAGGTATGGACAGCCCTGTTGAGAATAGACTACCTCAGCCCCTTCGCCGTGCAAATGCTCATGGTAACAGGGGGCAGCGAAGCCCAATCCGAGCCCCAAATTTCGTGGCTGCCCCTGGAAGGGACGTCAGAGAGTTCCACCGAGCAAGAAGCGCTGATCCCGAGCCTCCGCTGACCAATGCAAATGTTGCAGCTACGATCCATCAAATTCTGGCAGGTAGCCGTGGATAACGGAATGAAGATTGGGGAATTGACCGCAGTAACACCCCTTTCACTGATGACATTTTAGATGCGACGTTCCCGAGGCGCTTCAACCTGCCGCAGATGAACCGTTATGCGGGCAGATCTGATCCCATCCAACATCTGATGAGATACTCTTGGTCAATGACCGCTGCCGCAGCTTCCGACGCTGTCAAGTGCAAAGCATTTCCTATGTTCCTGGAGGATGTAGCGTTATTATGGTTTACTCGCTTACCAGCAAGATCAATTTCCATCTTCAGTGAGTTGAGTGAAAGGTTTGTGGAACAGTTCCGCATCTATGCACAAAGGACAAAGAGTGTGATTGACTTGTTCCTTGTCAAGCAACGACCAGGCGAGAGTTTAAGGGTATATCTAGACCGTTTCAACCTAGCCGCTACTTAAGTCAAAGAGCCTCATGAGCCAACTGTTGTGGCAGCCCTGATTGATGGGGTAGATAAAGACACAGAATTTGGGAGATACTTGGCCGGCAAGCCACCTCATACTAGAGAGTTATTCTACGAAAAAGCTAACGTGCACTTACGCCGGGAGGAGGTATATGCTAACCAGAAGGCAAAAATGGCAGATAAGGAGGAAATCCATAGCAATGTCGCCATTAAGCAGACAGGAGATAGCTCGGGGAAGGTCGAAGTTAATGTCGGAAACCGGAACCAGGGTGGTCGCCAGTCAGGAAACAATGGTAATAATAGTAATGGCAATAACCGAAAGAGGAATCGAGGGAACGACTCCCAGAGAAGGACTCGTCCCAGGTCTTCTGAAAGTTATACGCCAATAATTGATACTTTGGAGAATATCTTCATGGATTCGTACAACGTCCTCCAAAATAAAAGGCCTCCTCCCAGAGAGTCGACGGAGAAAGAACGTGAGACGGGGAAGTTCTGTCTCTTCCATCAGATTCACGGCCATTCAACAAATGAATGGCGTCACCTAAGAGATGTGGTCGAGAAGCTTCTCCGAGAAGGAAAATTGGATGAATACAGATTGACACCCACAGATAGGGGGCAAGCCGTACAAGCCCCAAATCAGAACCAGAATCAACCTACTGTTAGGCCAACTGCCCAGCAAAAGGACCTTGTTATCAATACCATAATCGGAGGGCTTTATCTTGCCGGGCACGGTTCCAAGGCATTGGATCAGTATGTCAATGCGGCTAAGCAGCACCTCGAGGTAGGAGAGTGTAGCAACCTTGAGGACAATGTCCCGGTAAAGCAACAAAAGATGATGTCCGACGACGTCGTTTTCCGCGAACGAGAAAGCATCGGAGTCCATGCTCCAACCGAAGATCCATTTGTAATCACAGTTCCTATTGGCCCGACCACTGTTCATAAAGTTTTGGTGGATAACGGGAGTTCTGTCAACATTCTTTTCAAAAAGACATTCGACCTGATGAATCTCGAGATAAAAGACTTGAAGCCCTGTGAGGGATGGATCCGTGGATTTAAAGGAGCATCCACCGCTCCAATGGGATATGTAGAGCTACCAGTTACACTTGGGGAAGGAGAACGCCAGAGAGTGAGAATTCTTCCCTTCGTGGTTTTGGGTATTGAATCACCCTATAATGCCTTCTTGGGCCGACAGGCCCTAGCCAAGTTCAGAGCCTGTATAGCCCCCTGGTGCTTGTTATTGAAGTTTCCTACAGAAGCTGGTGTTGGTATTGTCAGAGGAGATCAAATTGCCGCACGAGCATGTTATATTGCAGAGCTAAAGCTACTCCGCAACGGAGGAGACATAGAAACCAAGGGCGCTTCTCCCCCCGTAAGGGCAGAGACCTCATAGCAATTAAAGAGGATAACCGTAGGTGAGTCGCCCAGAGAGTTACCCGAGGATATAGATCCCAGAGAGGACAAAGAACCTGGGGGCAGAATGATGACTCCCGACGAGACAACTGTGGATGTACCGATCGGTGATAGTGACCCAGAGAAGGTCCTTAAGATTGGATCCCAGTTAAATCCGAATTTAGCTAAAGAACTGACGGATTTCTTGAAAGATAACTTGGATGTATTTGCTTGGACCCATGCAGACATGTGTGGGATATCTCCATCAATCATGATCCATTCATTAAGCATTAACCCTAAGCATCCTCCAGTAAAACAAAAAAGGCGAATGCTGGGCCCAGAGAGGTCCGCTGCCTTGAAAGAAGAAGTTTGAAAGCTAAAGAGTAATGGATTTATCAGAGACTCAACCTACCCAGACTGGATTTCAAATCCAGTTCTGGTAAAGAAGGCGAACGGGAAGTGGCGAACGTGTATCGATTTCTCAGATTTGAATAAAGCCTGCCCGAAAGACAGTTTTCCGTTACCCAGGATCGATCAGTTGGTGGACTCAAAGGCGGGTCATGAACTTCTCTCCTTTATGGATGCTTATTCAGGATATAACCAAATTCCAATGCATGTTCCAGATCAAGAACACTTTAGCTTCATTACGGATATGGGATTATACTGCTACGTGGTAATGCCCTTTGGCTTGAAGAATGCAGGCGCTACATATCAATGGTTAGTGAACAGAATGTTCTATAACCAGATTAGGAAAACAATTTGAAGTATACGTCGACGACATGTTGGTTAAGTCCAGGCAATCCTCCAATCACACTACAGACTTGGCAGAGATGTTTGGCATTCTTCGAAAGTACGGGATGAAACTCAACCCAACGAAATGTTCACTCGGGGTCGCCTCCGGAAAATTCTTGGGATTCATCGTCAGTTCTCGCGGGATTGAGATTAATCCAGACCAGATCGCAGCAATCAGAGGCATTCAGGAGCCTAGGCAAATTAAAGATGTGCAAACCCTTGCAGGGAAAGTAGCAGCACTAAGAAGATTCATCTCCAGGGCTATGGACAAATGCATCCCATTCTTCGAATTGATAAAGCGAGGAAAACGCCACTTCAAATGGACGCCTGACTGCATAGAAGCGTTTCAGAACCTGCTGAGTCACCTGGAGAAACCTCCGATATTATCTAAGTCGGTGGATCATGAGGACTTATTCGTGTATTTGGTAGTGTCGTCCCACGCGATTAGCTCAGCATTGGTGAAAGAAGAAGATAAAGTTCAAAGACCAGTGTATTACGTGAGCAAAAAATTGGCGGCAGCAGAGCGTAATTATCCAAGGATAGAAAAGTTGGCGTACAGTTTGCTGATTGCCTCTAGAAAGCTTCGACATTATTTTCAGGCTCATCCCATCACCGTGTACACTGATCATCCACTCAAGAAAGTTCTACAGAGACCAGAAGCGTTTGGAAGACTACTCAATTGGAACATTGAGTTGAGTCAATTTGATCTGAACTTTCAGCCCCGGCGGTCAATACGGGGGCAAGTGATAGCCGATTTTATAGCAGAGTTTACTGTCCCGGAGGAAGATATAGCGAATGAAGAAGCTGACCCCCCAAAGTTACTTCTCGATCCCAGTGCCTGGAGATTGTATACTGACGGCGCTAGGAATGACAAGAGATCTGGCGCTGGAGTAGTGCTTGAAACTCCTGAGAAACGGCTGATATCTTATGCTATCTGGATGGAGTTTCACGCCACTAACAACGACTCCGAATATGAAGCCCTGATAGCCGGGCTAAGGATCGCAAAGGAGTTGGAAATCACAAAGCTGGACATATTTTGCGACTCCAAGTTAGTTGTAAACCAGGTCACTGGAAAATTCCAAGCCAAAAGCCCAAGATTGATTTTATACTTGGAGAAAGTGAAGGAGTTGCTGAATGGCTTCGATCACTACAGCATATCTCATATTCCGCAGTCAGAAAACCAACAGGTGGATAAGTTGGCGAAGATGGCTAGTTCCGACGATCCTGAAGAGAGCGGGCTAGCCCCAGTTGAAGTACTTTGGTCTCCTAGTATAGATCAGATGGAAATTGATCCGGTACTAGAGACGGAACCAGAAAGGGAGTCATGGATGACCCCTCTAAAGAATTTCTTGATGAATGGAACGCTTCCGACCAAGAAGAGCGAGAGGCGTAAAGTAATTCGTAAAGCTTCCCGATACGTTCTGCAAGGCGGAGTCCTTTACAGACAAGGATTTTCGATGCCCCTTCTCCAGTGTATAGCTCATGACGACATCAAGCGTGTACTACAGGAGGTACATGAGGGTGAATGCGGCGATCACACTGGAGGGCAAACATTGGCAAAAAAGGTGTTGCGGCACGGTTATTTCTGGCCTACCATAAACAAAGATGCGGCGAAGTACGCACGACGGTGTGATGCATGCCAGAGATTTTCAAAGATACCTAGGGCACCTCCTAGTCAGTTAAAAGCGATGACAAGCCCATGGACTTTCGCTATGTGGGGAATTGATATCATCGGAAGTCTCCCCATAGCTAAGGGCGGAGTGAAGTTCGCTATTGTAGTTGTAGACTACTTCACTAAGTGGGTCGAGGATGAGCCACTGACTACAATCACAACCAAACGAGTGATCAACTTCATCGTTAGGAACATCATCTGTCGATTTGGGATTCCAAAGATCGTTATAACTGACAATGGAACTCAGTTCGATAGCACTGGATTCAGGGACTTCTGCCAGAAATACCACATCGAGAAACGGTACACCTCTGTGGCGCATCCGCAGTCGAACGGACAGGTCAAAGCGGCAAATAAAGTGATTAAGTCCATTCTGAAAAGAAGACTGAAGCGGGCCAGAGCCATGTGGGTTGACGAATTACCCTTAGCACTATGGGCCTACAGGACAACGTATAAATCGGCAACAGGCCATACCCCCTTCTCTCTTGCTTTTGGAGCAGAAGCAGTCATCCCGGTTGAAATAAAAGTACCTTCTCACCGAGTGACTTATTACGATCCGATGACTAATAACGAATTGCTCTTTGAATCCCTGGATATGATCGAAGAGAAGAGGGACGAAGCAGACCTGCGTGCCTTGAGATGCAAGCAACAGGTCGCCCGATACTACAACAAAAAGGTTCGAGCCCGAACCTTTGAACCTGGAGACTTGGTTCTGAAGCATGTCTTTCCACCCCCAATTCAAATGGGTGCGAAGTGGGAAGGACCGTACTCCATTCTGTGCAAGCTTGATAATGGAACCTTCAAGCTAGCAACCGTAGATGGAAAGGAAATCCCCAGAGTGTGGAATGCCCAACATTTATGGCCGTATTTAACGTAAAGATGTCAGATCTGTTCTTTTTCTTTATTAAGGACCATGTACAAGGCACGACTTGCCTAAAATAGTCCTATTTCTTAAGCAAAAGATTATAAAGTGGACGTAGGTCATGATTCGACCGAACCACTATAAAAATATTGTGTGTTGTTTACCTTTATTGCACTATTATTTATCTGCCTATCTACTTTTATGGAAATTGCTGTGAACCATACAACGATCACAGGAACATATAATTATAGGTGCCTTCCATCAGAATGGAGTGCAATCAACAGTCAAAACTCTGAGGGTGCGATAAAGTAAATCATATCATTGATAGCGCTCTAACTCTCCAGAGCCGAGAGAGAGCATAACGGACATGAAGGCGATGTCCATGAGTCACGGCGGTGTACCATGATCGGAACCGCCTTGACAGAACTCTAACCTCGGCGACTGCCAGGAGAGTATAAAAGCGTCTCCGACTGAGCGCTGAGAAAGAGCTCTTACCCCGCTGAAGGATCGGGGAGCGACAGAACTGCTGAGCTCGAACTCTAACCTCGGCGACTGCCAGGAGAGTATAAAAGCATCTCCGACTGAGCGCTGAGAAAGAGCTCTTACCCCGCTGAAGGATCGGGGAGCGACAGAACAGCTGAGCTCGAACTTTAACCTCGGCGACTGCCAGGAGAGTATAAAAGCGTCTCCGACTGAGTGCTGAGAAAGAGCTCTTACCCCACTGAAGGATCGGGGAGCAACAGAACAGCTGAGCTCGCACTCTAACCTTGGCGACCGCCAGAAGAGTATAAAAGCGTCTATAATTAAGCGTTGAGAAAGGTGCTGGAGACTCAGCGCCCCCAGAACTCTCTCCCCGCTGAAGAATCGGGGAGCAGAATGAAAACCAAGCTCGAACTCTAACCCGCTGAAGGATCGGGAGAGTATAAAGGCGCTAGAGACTTAGCGTCACGAGAATTTCTACCCCGCTGAAGAATCGGGGAGCAAACAGGCATGATAACATATGCCGCTAAAGGGCTCCTATCCCGTTACACGACTGGGAACAAGAATGAAAAATGGAGTCTGAACCCCTCATCTCCGGGAATGGGGGCGGCACACACATGAATCTAATCAATCCCAAATAAACCCTGGCCAGGCACCATATTAATGGTTTACTGGGGACACACCCATACACATATATGCACGTAGAAGTGTAGTGCAGAAATTTTAAAAAAGTTTTACTGTTAAAATGATTCATGATTTGAGTATTTGTATTCGTGACTAAGTATGATAAACTTGCAGGAACACAGCAGTGTAAAAAGAAATAAACTTTCACTCGTAAGCTGCAAACCTACAAGATAAAGAGGAACCTAAACAAAAGTGAGGGCCATTCTCACAATTACATCTCATGGCCAGTGGAAAGCCTAAAAAATCCTAAGGACAAAATATGGACTGATATCTGCCTCCTACTTATGTTGGGGGGAGGGGACTATGTAGACTTCTTGCTCTTTTTCTGCTTCCCCGATGCCTCCTTGTCAACATCCGGACGACCACCTTTTTTCCTCTTCCTCTTATCAACGAGAGGCTCCGGTGAAGAACTAGAGGACTGAGAGGCTAGTTGCGAAGTTATCGATTGGGAGGAAAATCTTACGACCAACCCAGTTTTGGGGTCGATCTCAGAGATAGGGGGCACATATACTGGATCCTGTCTCCCTTTCATAAGGAGCAACTGCTCCTCCCCTTCGACCTGTTGTTCAGCTAAGATTTCCTCATCATTGCCTCTGCTCTCTTTGGTAATGGCGACCTCCTCTTCATCACCGTCATGGCGCCCGTCCATGTCTCTCAAAGCCTCGATAGTTTCAGCATCCGGGGGGACATCAGCACCAACGCCTGGCAGGATGTCAAACTTCTCCGCCCCTGCCTTCTTTTCGACATCCTTATCAATCGGCCCGCTACCTGTATCATGAGAAGCAAATGTTATTTTGGGAGAGAATGCGGTTTGCTCAGTTGACTGTCCGACAAAGTGACGACAAGTGACAATTGCTTTGGCAAGTTGCGGAGAAAATATAGAGATACCTTCCGCCGACCCTCCATCCAAGCCAGCAGCAGAACCCCCGACAGTTGGGGGAGTTGGAACCAGAGGAATCAATGGATAATCTGGATTGTATTCCTTGATTTCGGAAGCCTTGGGCTCTACGGCTGAGCTCGGGCCTTCTCCCATTTTCTCTTTGCCCTTCGCCTGAGTTTTCTCTTTTTCTATTTCTTCTTGAGCAGGCGTCTGCCTTTCTCTAAATCCTCAGGCTCATTATCCCTCAGAATGGTCCGCAATAATTCATTCTCATCAATCTCGTCAACTCCTAATCGCTGTTTCTCGCTCTCAACGATTGCATCCCATATGTTGGCTAGAGTGACATGATAGTCTGGGATCCAGGAGATATTACGGGTTCTGATGACCTGACCAAGGAAGTCGAATAACATTTCTTCAAATCCTTCGATCTCCTTCTCTCTCTCAAGGAGCTTTTCATTAGAAACAGTGGCCATTTCAATGGCACTCTCCACATTATTTTCAGCAAGAATAGCGCGCTTCTCTGCACGCGCGAGTTGATCATTCAGGATCACCTTCTCCTTTTCGGCCAGAGCTAAGCTATCTTTCAAACTTGCCTTTTCTTTCTCCCAAGCAGCTCTTTTGGCCTCGAAGTGATCCTATGTTGTTTTCAGTTCGGAGTTGGCCATCCTGAGATCTTCCACCTCTTGCTTCAATAACGCTCGCTCTTTGCTATTAGAATCAAGTTCATTATGGAAACGTTGCCTGGCCTCCTCCAGCTCTGTTTTGTAAGCTTTAGCGTCTTGTTGAGACAAGGCAAGCAGAGATTGTGCGTCCTCTAAGTCCTTCTCCATTTTTGCCCTGGCCCTTTCATTGTTATCTATCTTCACTTTGGATCTATATGCTTCCATCTCAAGTGTTCGGATGACCTCTGAAAGATTAACAACATGTTTCTTCATCGCTTCATACTGCCTGGCTACATGGCGAATGTGCCCGATGACTTCAGTATCCCAGTTCCTAGGGACTGGTTCCAAGACTGGAACAAACATCATCCTTTCGAAGAAGATGTCGGGGAATGGTTCTCGCAATTTTTCCAGCTTAGCCTGAGTCTCAGGACCATGGATGTAATCTCGGGACCCGAGGGCAATCAAACCTTGTTGGCTGGAAGGGACAATGTCAATTTTCTCCTTCTCAGAATCCTTGATTGGATCCTTGCTTTTATCCTTGGGATCGTAGTGTCTTTTTGATAACCTGCTGCGAGAGGGTGCACTCTTCGGAGGGGTTAAGTCTTTGGGAAGTTGTTTTCCCCCTGTAGGTGGCACCAAATAACTGGGAAGCTTGCCAGAGGTTGGTTTTGATGGAGACCTAGATTGTGAAGAAGTAGGCTTGTGAGAAAGGCCGCGAGCACGCTCATGATTTGGATGAAGGCTAGGTGTGCCTTCACGGAGGGAGCGATAAGAATAAGAACGCCTGCGAGACATCTTTCCTGCAAAAGAAACAAGAGCATATTAAAACCTTGAATACTGTTGATATAAAAGTGTGGGGTTAGGCAGCGCGTGTGATTTGTGCATCCCATATAATTCCCCCAACAGACCAGGGCCCGAAGTCAGGCTCATATGAGTAGTTTCTCGTTCCCTAACTGGAGCGGTTGTTTCCTCAGAAACAGGGAAAAATGGCTCCCCTTCGAAGTCTCCATGTGTGTATACATCATCAGGCAAAGGAGTTTTGCTCAGCTCTTTAAATAGCTGCTCTTCTGTTAAATCATCGGGAGTAGCAGGTTCAACCGGAAGAGAGGCCCTTGAGGGGAAACCCCCCGAAGAAACTGGGATTTCCTTAGACTTATCACCACGGGCCTCATCTCCTATATATATGTTTAGGTCTTCGTCGTCCTGAATGACTATCGGCGAAGGACTCTCACGAAATTTAATTGTTTCTGCTGCCCGTGACGTTCCTTCTCCCTCTGTCGGGGGCACGTATTTGTAGGGTTTGCCGCCCGCACCAAGTCCAAACCTATATCCAGAAGGCAGTGCTTGTGAAGGTCCTCGTCAGTAATGCACTTCTTGATCTTTAGAAAATCAGATTTGCTTTGTAGAAGAAGAGACAGTCGATTATTGTATACCGAGCCTGCCGTCTTGGGAAAGGCGTGATCTGCTTAGAGAAAAAAAAGAGGGGCATGTTAATGCTTCGATTTCTTAAACAAGTTATTCAGTTAAAAGTTTAAAGTTTACATGATTTAAGCCATCTTCTTGAACACCCATCCTGTCTCTTTATATAGAACCAATCGGCCTTGGGATCCCCTATGTTGCTGTGTCCGTCAGACAGAACCTTCCTATTTGCTACCGATTCGAAGAAAGAGAAATTTGGGGTTGCCGAGGAGCGATGCATGAAAAGGTAAAAGAATTTCAAATCTTTAAATGTGAACTCGGTATGCAGGATTTCCGCGTATGCGATATATAGAGTGTATAAAGCTGCGTGGGCATTGGGATAAAGCTGCATTGGAGCAATACCCAATCGTTTTAGGGTCTCAATGACGATTGGAGGAAATGGAGGAATATCTCCTACCCAGCACATGAGTCGGCTGACTGTCATATACCCCTCCGGAGCCAAATGAGGTTTATCTTCGCTGCCGGGTGTCCTCACATCATCCCAGGGGATCCCATGTCTGAAGCAAATTCTCTTAAGCTTTATGTCATCAAGTTTGGAAGCTAAAGAGTCCGTGAATTTCTCTATTTCTATTGCACCAGGAACTTCGTCGGGAGCTCGGCCATCTACCTCTGACTCTTCATCAAGCGAGGTACTCTCAGACGGATTCGATTCTGTTTCTGCCTCATATTCGGATCTAGAATCCGCACCCTCTGGATTAGTTGGAAGAACCTCGGGGTTGAGATGCTCATACACCTCGGGATCAGTCTCTGTGTCAGATCTTGAAGGGAACGATTATCCTACATTACTGTTTAGGCGAGAAAGCATGAGAAATAAGAATATAATTACCCGTCCCCTCTGTGTGTGTGAGTGCAAGTGTGTGCCTGTGCATGTCTTAAAGAAAAAGCATAAAGGTTATCAAAATCATCGAAGTATTGGTTCAATTTCATCTCAAAGGCTCTAACCTAACTGTCCATTGATGTACTGGAATTTAGTCGCACTGCTTATTTTTAAGTTCATTGGATCGTTCACTCTTTGGCTCGGGATACCCTTTCGGATCGCGGGTAAGGGTTCGGATCGCGCTACATGGTCAGTTCGCGATGAAGGGCTCGGTTCGTGGAAAGGTACTAGTTCAAGGAAGGGCCACGGATCGCACAACGCTTCAATTCATGGTCCATATCCAAACAGATCGTGGTAACCCTTTGGCGATCCATGACTCACAACCCTCACCATGATCCGCAACTTTGCTCTTCCCCCGATCCGTCACTCACCATTTCCACGATCCGATCCGCTCCCTCACCATTTCCACGATCCGATCTGCTCCCTTGCCACTTCCACGACCCAGTGCCTCGCCATCCACACTTCATCGTTATCTCCTCGCACATGAACCGACCATCCCTTTTCCTTCCTTCATCTTCTCCTTCCTCCCTTCTTCTCTATCGCTGAGTTCGAGCGACTAACATCCATGGTTCCACGCCCGCCTCCAAAACCTCAAAAACTACAAAGTCCCGCTGTACTTATGACAAACGAGGGCGGAAATGACATGAAAACATTTTCATCATGATTACCTTTTTAAAATTAGAGGATAAGTAGATTTCCGGAGATTTGAAGAATTAGGGTTTCCTGGCGGCGCGATGCAGAAAGAGGAAGAAAGGGTAACAGTGAAGAGGGTCGGGTTTATATAGGAAAAACCCCAACCGTTAGTATTCCTGCTTTTGTCTTATACGAGCTGTGGGCTTCAGTAGATCGCAGATGCAGGCCCATCGGGCCCAACATAGAAGAAAAGGTCGATCCCTGACTCGGCTCGCTACGATGGATGGCCCACCATACTTGAAGCCCACCACGTTCTGCCTAGAAGCCCGTAGCGCTTCGTGAATGATCCCAAAGGTTCACCAAAGATCGAGAGGACAGCTCGCTCCGTGGACCATAGAGATCCCGTGCGATCCGAACCATCAGCCAATGCAACGAGGTGAAATTTTTTAAAAAAAAAGAAAAAGGAAGAAGAAATTCAGAAATTTACCTGGTGAATTCAACGACGAAGTCTCCGAAAAATTCCAGAAAAGAATTGTTTAATGAACGAAGAATGATCGAAGACTATACTAATATTTATACCTATCAAAAGATATGACTTTTCCAAAGTAGCAAGACTTTTTCAGACAGGCACGACCATTAAATGGCATCACTTCGCGAAAAGATATCTCTGCGACTTCGAAGCATGTTCCATCAATGAAACATACTTCGAGGGGGAAAATGTTGACTAGCTTTTTGAACAAGCCACCAAGGTTCACATACAAGAAGAGAGTATGAAACTTTGTTCCTCTAGTTCATGAAAGGCTAGATCGCACCAGCGGATTGCACACACGGATCGCACCCCTCGGATCGCCAGCACAGAACGCGACCCGATCCGTCCATGGAAGCACGACCCGATCCGCACCTATGCCACCACCTCACTTCGATCCGATCCCCTGCTACATGGCGAAGTTCCTGACTTGTTCAACCACGAACTGGTCTTCAGCGATTCGCAATCCATGGATCCAGCGACACGTGTCCACAACTGTCACATTGACCATTTCTTCCTCATTGCTCGATCCGATCCGATATTCTCGGGATTTGCGCCACGTGTGACCGCGATCCGCCTGACATAATCAGCTATAAATAGCCCAGAGGTTGGTATTTTACGGGATCTTTTGGCAGTATTGAGCACTGATTCCACCATTACTGTCATACCACTATTTCTTATCAGTTTTACTTTGAGATTACTGAGAGAAATCATAATTGTAAGAGTGAGTTTGAGAGAAATCATTGATTGTACTAGCATTCAAAGTATAATCGATAACATATAAAGTGGACGTAGGCTCGTTAACGCCGAACCACTATAAATTCTGTGTGTTTTCTGCTTTTTCTTCATTCTTCAGTTATAATTCTCTACGAATCAGAAAAATTTGGGTGTTAGGTCCAAATTTTGATCTAACACATATCATCTTTCCTTCGAAGTGGGTGCATATTCTTCTTAGTGAGTTTATTCAACTCCTTATAATCCACACATAAGCGAAGCGAACCATCCGCCTTAGTGGAGAATACCACAGGAGCACCCCATTCAGACATGCTTTGTCTAATAAACCCTTTTCAAGTAGCTCCCTTACTTGCTTGTTGAGCTCCCTCCTTTCTTTTGGAGCCATATGGCACACATGCAATGCAACTGGCTTTGCATTGTCTACCAAGTATATATGGAAATCAATCTCGCGCCTCGGAGGTAATCTCGAACCTCCTCAAAAACATCAAGATACTCATAGACTAGTGGTATTGATCGTAAATCATCGATAGATGCATCAAGCGACTCTAGGAAACTAAGCATGACAGACCCTTTAGGGTCACAAGAAATCTCGAGGGTCCTCCATAGCATGTCAAAAGTCTAACGACCCTCCTCTCACAATCCAGATAGAACCATACATGGCTAGCCAATCCATCTCTAGAATCAAATAATAGCCCATGAAACCAAGCACGTATGCGTCACACTCAAATTCGATGCCTAATACATATATTCTCAAATCCCTACAAATCATAGACAAATGAGACGTACCACCAATGGGGTTTGAGACAACAACGAGATTCAAAACAATACTAGTACAAAGGTGTAGAGACTCAACCGTAAAATCAGATATAAAAGAATGCGAAGTGCCAAAATAAAAAGGAGTTCTAACTGGATGATTGGAAATAAAAATCAAACCTTTGACAGAAACTTTCCTATCTCTATCTGGTGCACTGACAACGAGAGCATGCACCAACCCTCTAGATAATCTTTCCCTTTGACCGTGTCCTTGCCTCTTCGGGCAATCCTTGACAAGATGTCCGACCTCTCCACAATGGAAACAAGCGTTATTTCTTTTCTTGCAATACTTGATCACACGACCCTCGCGTCTGCAATGATGGCTTTTCCTCTTATCTCGAGCTTTGCCATTCTTACTGACCTTCTTTTGTTGTTGTTATTGTTCTTTCTTGGGCCATACTTTCTTGTTTTATGTTTCCTTAGCCCTACTCTCTTTCTTTTCACCCTTATCTTCTTCATGAATTATTGCCATATCAACAAGTTTCTCAAAAGTTGCTTCCATTGGAATATGAGACATAGCCAACCCATGAAGGGGTTCATTCAATCCCCTTGCAAACCTCAAAGCTTTCTTGTGCGTGGTATTTACTAGCTTCAAACCAAACCTCGCCAATTGGTTAAACTTATTAATGTACTCTTTAACAGACATGCCTGCTTGCTTAAGTGCTAAAAATCTTTCCACTTGCATGCTTTTCTCGGATTGAGAAAGAAACTTCATTTCGAATCTTTGTCGGAAATCATTCCTAATCTCCACTGGGCGCCCTGCTAGCGTCACTTCCCACCAGAATGAGGTCTTATTTTTCAGCTACCAAACGGCTAACTGAATTTTCCTAAAGTCATCAACTTCGAAAATTCCAAACAAATCCTATGTCTCTTTAAGCCAATTCATTTCCCCTACGAAAGTCTTAGTTCCTCGGAATGGCTTTCCTCCCATAGCACAAAAATCTTTATATATCTTACAGAAATTATCAGCACAAGGAGGAGGAAAAACAGGTGCAGTTGGGGGAGGAACGTCTGATTGACCCCCGGCAGGCACCGTGTCCTCAAGATCCTTACGGAACCAACCAGGTATCGTAATGCCCTCAGGAAAGGTTCCCTAGACATGCTGAAAAGAAAAGGAAAAAGGGATTCAAATAGAGAATCGAAATATAATTCCTATGGCTTTGGGGAATATGTTTTTCAAAACTGACTTTTCTTTTGAAAATGTTCCTTTTAAAACCTTTTTGGAAAAAAAATTCAAAATATTTTATCTGACCTGGTAACCTTTAGCTTTGATACTAAATGTGACACCACATGTCCTTTAATGCCACTTTTTATCAAAATGCATTAAGTTTCGTGAAGCGTTATAGGTAAACAGAAACAACACAAGAAAGATATAAAATAATAGCGGAATTAAAAACTTTATTAAATAGAAAAGCTTCGTGGTTTAAACCCAATTACATAATAAATCCGGAGTATTGAAAATATAAAACTTCTGCCTTATACAAAAATCATTAGCAGTGTACATTAATACATGAAAAAGGCATATTCCCCAAAATATAGTCATAACAAAGAAGATATGAAATCAACCGGTGCACTTAAGCGGCTACAAGCAGAAGGAAAGAAGGATCATGATCAAGCTTGAGTATTCCCACCGTGAGAACCTGGGGGGTGGACGGAAGGGAAAGAAGAGGAAACAAAATAGGTCAAACATAAATTCTGGCGAGTCCAGTTACTTTTAGCATATAAATAAGTAAAAGCATCATGACAGCCATATAAGTTGGAGAGAGAGATAACAGTGTCATAAGGCAGGTATAACAAGGTAAACAGGATAAACAGAAAAAACATGCATTTTTCTTCTCTAATACTTTTCTCTGCACCAATACTAGTATGACAAGAACAAGGTGATCCCAACAAGTACAAGATGGTAGACTTAGGTGTACTTCTAGTGAGAGGTTTTTACTCCATACAATAATCAATAGCCCAACAGAACAGACGGGTGTTACCCCAATGATAATAATGAGCTCCTAAACAAGCAAGACAAGATGTACCCTAATTCCTACCCCCAATCGATAGGCTCCTTAACTTGTAGATACCCTGTGCTGGCCCCACAGTAGGATGTATCACTTCCGAAAGTGACAACCCTTTGTTAACAAGATGTGTACAAACCATATCTACAGATGTCATAGCGTCTTATTTTTCCTAGCAAGCAGACCCATGCATGCACATAGCCCCGTTGGAAAGCGCCGTCAAACACCCTCACTCAAGTGACCTCTTATAATCAGCTTAGTAAGTGTGCCCAGACCCTGATCTAGTTCGGGGTACCCTATTTGGTACTAAGATTGGTTACTGACAGAAACAGGTCCCACACACCAGATGATACAAGCTTCCCCCTAGGCTTGCATCCCCACTAATAGGATTTCAACAGGTTATGCCTACTAGTTTAACAAGATTGCATAACCCCAAAAGGTTAAGTTTGTGGGCCTATATATACGAATATTACCCACTGCCCGAAGATTTACCTAACCCTCCCACTAATTCAAGCAAGTTTACTTAACCCCTACTCAATTTAACGGGTGCATGTAATACTTATGGATTCTAACTTGTTAAGTATTACAAATTTATCACCATTCATTCATTTATGGTTATTTATGCACTAGACCTCCCACATTAAGCCTACAACTTGTGGACGCTGGATATGCCGGTAGTGTCCGGGCAGACTTCTTCCACAGGTCGGGCTTAACCTCGTGTCTTAGCACGTTGCGTATTTATGCACTTAGACCCCTCACATTAGGTTTACCACTTGTGTACGCTAGATATGTCGGGCGGTTCCAGGCAGATTATGTCCACAAGTGTAATCTAACCTCATGTCTAAGCGCGGTTATAGTTTCTAATTACTATAAATCTAGGCATTTTCATTGCTAACAGATTTTCATGTTTATCATGTTAGGATTAAATATGATCTAATCAATGTGTAATTCAAACAAATTAAAACCTATAATAGTGAGATCTAAGCGGAATTCAAGTAAATCGAATGTCATAACTGAGGCTGCTTCCCAATTTTACCAAATCAAATGGTTTTAGATCTGGATTGAATCAAATCGAAGCCCATCAAAATGGAGAGCCTCCATAGGAGTCCACTCGAATGTCTCCTTCACTAATCAGGTCGAAAGAAGAGATCAATTAATACGTGCTAGCCGCCATGACCAATTTTCGGGTTTTGGAAAATAGAGTGTCTTTTTAGATCTGATCTAACCTCATTAATTTAGGTTAAGCCATGTACTTGTATAAGAAAGAAAACCCTCCTTTTAAAACACAAGTATTAACCTTAAAAATAGGAACCACTCCAATACTGTTCCAATCCCAAATAAAATATCAACAAATTGATAGTTTATTTGTTCAAATTAGTTTCTCCTTTGTAACGTTCCTTTTGGGTGACTATATAGGTTACTATAACATTGGCAATGTTTTTAAATCATATTTAAAACCATAAACAGTGATTTTGCATCTAGCAATGCGTCGCTGCTACCCAAGTTATAATAAAATTATCGATTCGATACAACCTTTTTTGTGACCAGTATATTACTGTAATATAATCCTTTTAACCAATATATCCAGGATTAAACTCGAGTCATGGATCGTATCATCCTCTTTATAATTTAATCCGTTTTTCTTGATCGATGAATAGACTATTTAAAACAAATCAATATTTGAGCACGACCATGCATTTCACAGTCTCACTCAATCAAGAGGCCCATGGATATCACTACAAATATATCGTAGGATCAAATTCCATCTAGATCATTCATAATTTTCATTCGATTCTAGATATATCCAATAATCACCGTTATGGTTACACTGTTATGAATAACTTTAGATGATATCAAAACACAAATATCCTCGAATAAAATTATAATGATTTCAAGTCTGAGGACCATTACATCACTGTCACTATGAAAATAATTTATGATACTGTTAATTATATTCCATGTAGTTATCTCACGGTGGGTCAGTCCAATACGATATTCTCCAATACGTATTTATGTTTTGACATTAATATCACGTATATTAATGATCAATGAGATGTGATCATCAGTTAATCAACATACTAGTCTCAACGTATTATTGTTGTCCTATATAAACAATAAAACTTGACTAGGGACATTTAAGATTTATAATACTAACTATATTATATAATCTCAAATTCAAGTCTTACTCTAACTATAAAATTCCATATTATAATTTCTAAGGACTTCTATTATATTAATATTTATATTACGCAGTAAATATAATATAGTTGAATAATATTTTATTCCAAATAAAACAATAACATCGACAGTGTTATCAGTCTCATCAAATGAATTGCCTCTAGGGCATAAACTCTAACAATCTCCCACTTGCACTAGAGTTAATTATTCATGTATCATATACTCATGAAACTAGTGTAACTATTAATCTTCTGCTGTGACAGAGTCTAATTCAACAGGTCTGCAACATTACAATTTTTGCAACTTTGTAGATACGTTTATTTCTTTTGTGAACAATTTCACATAAGAATTATATTTCTTAAATATATGTTTGGATCGATAACGAGTTTAACATTTTGGGCTTGAGCAATAGCCACACTGTTATCCCAGTGCAAATCGTTGGATCAACAATAAGTTAAGTTCAATTATGAACTTCTTAATACAAACATTTTCTTTCCTAGAATCAGTACTTATTTCTTATTTTTAAAACTAACATTATTCACAATAATTAATGTGCTATCAAAATATACAACATTAGAATTATTGTGTCACTCCCACTCAATTTCTTGTCTATACTAGATTCAATGGCATTTTGTGGTTTCCGAGACATTTCGAATTCTATTTCATTCCCAACGGTATCTTAGAGACTGACTCTCCTTTAAATGAATACCAATTCGAGCAATAAACATTTTACTCTCAGAGGATTTATAAAATTAATATCCATTTGTTTCTTTTAGATATTACACAAAATAGTTATCTGATTTGGGTCCGATCTTATCAGAGGAAGGACGTTTAACAAATGCCTTACATCCCGAATCTTCGTATTAGACACACTAGGACATTCCCTAATCCATATCTTATATGGCGTATTTAAATCGTTTTAGTGGGATTTAATATAATTGTTCTAAATTTAATTTATTGGAAGATCCTTATGACTTATCATTAATCGTACTATATCTTATAAGGTGCGATGTCTTCGTTCAGACACACCATTCTAATATGATGTTTTAGGTGGAGTGAGTTGTGAAACAATTTCAAACTCATTTTGATAGTCATTTTCTAGTTGGCTTAAATATTCTCTTTCTATCTGTTCGAAAAGTTTTTATTTTCTATTTAAAATTGGTTTCTAAATTCACTTTCAATTCTTTTAACTTTTCAAATGATTCTAATATGTGTTTCATAAGATACACATATCTATATCTACTGATATCATCAGTGAATATAATGAAGTAATATACCTGCCTCTAGTTTATGTATTCATTTGCTTCTTGTACATCATTATGTATGTGACTCAATACTTATCGCTCATTCACTATGTCAAGTGAAAGGTAATTCAGTTATTTTGCCTAATAAACAAGTTTTGCATTCTTTATATGATTCAAAATCAAATGATTTCAAAATTCCATCATTATGGAGTTTTGATATGCTTTCTTGTTTAAATGGGATAAATTGTAGAGCTAAAGGTATGTTGGATTCAAACCATTAAATTCAATCCACTCTTTAATTATGTCAAGTACATTATAGTTAACGAATTATAAAGTTCATTAACTATTTGTGAAATTCCATTAATTATTTCATTTAAATAAAATGAATAACAATTGTCCCTTTATTATAAATGAAATTTAAACTTGTCTGAACAAGAGTCATAATAACACTTATTTTATATGGAATTTCATAATAGCAATTATTTTATTTATTTAATTAAGCCAATGTATATATAACAAGAATTAACTTCCCATTGATAATCCAACAACATTTGCTTCATTTCCAATCATAAGTTCACTTGTCTTTCTAGATTTCTACTTATTTTTCAATTTCAGTAAATTCAAATACATTTATGTGATTCATATCTGGTATCTAATACTAGAGATGTTTAAGTAGATTTTATAACATTTATATCTTATTCGGTTAGAGTCACACTTCAACTTTCATCTTAGATCTTCGATATTTGTAAAACAACTACTTCTAATTTGTTTGAGGATAGTCCTCAAATTTCAGTGTTAGTCAAGAAATTTGATTTTATCTATTTATCCTTCTCAAGGATTAATTTAAGTTATCGGAGTTATTTAGTTATTTAATATCTACAGTAGATAATAAATAATGACTGATTCTTTAATATTTATTTAATATAAACTTTGACAATCAAAATTTTATATTAACGTAAATGTGTAGTTTAAACTAAAATATGCTCCCACTCAAATTAACATCCCTCTATTTATATAAATATATCAGTGTATAAATATAATGGTGTTCCAAGATCCATATCTAGTCATGCCTTGACCTAGCTTTGGCTAAACCAAAAACAAGACCTTTTAGGTAGACATCTTATGTCAATTATATCATATATAATTCTTGGATCGCATGATGAAGATTTTGTTTAGTATTATTCATTTGCACAAAATATAGAATAATTCATGCTATTGTCTCTAAGGCCATAAATACTATTACGCAACCTTAGTTAAGTCAGACCAATAATACAGTCGAAGAATCACAACTACTCCTACCGTAAATAACCAAAATAAAAGGTGCTTTGGCGTTGGTTACATCCAATGAGATTGGACAGTTATAGGTGCACTATTGGAAGACTTCACCATGACTTAATATAACAAAATTTGCTTTAAAGGAAATTTATAATTCGTAATGACGAATAATATCAGAGTTGTTTACATATATCAAAATATATGTATTTTATATTCGTAATATAATTTGGATTTAAATAAAATATATGTATCAAATATACATATACATATATATAAATCATATATATATATATACATACATTTAAATACAACATTATATAGGAGTCATGCCTATATTTTCTTTTGAACAGTTCAAATATGTTATTTTAACCTTTGTATCAAATACAATACCCAAATCTTAAATGGATTTTCAATTAAATGATTCTTTTCAAACTATACGAGACATTTAACGAATTAAAAATATATATATATATATATACACACACACACACATACACTCATATATTATATATCCTTTTATCCCTGGAATTCATGTTCAAAACGGTGTAAATATATATATATATATATATATATATCCATTTGTGTAATATTGGCAGGAATACACACAATCATTCATTCTAGTTCCAGAATTAAGTAGACAAGGCACACACATATATGTTAACATCAAAAGACCCAATTTGAATTCATAGCAAAACAAAATTAAAGGGGTATGCTAGCACTTTTGATATAGTAATCAAGATTGAACATTTTCAAATTGATATAGATTACACAACAATATTCATAAATGTAAAGGGTCACACCATATTCTAAATGATATTGCATTATTATTGTCTCAAGTGTACAGTCTGTAACACCCCACGTCCATTAATGTCACTAACAAAGGGAATGCATCAATGTCCATGAAGCGTTATTGTTGCATAGAACAGATAAATTACAAGAATAAATAAATAAAACAACACAGCGGAAGATAAAACTTATTTTATTTCATCATAACTCAAAACGAGTTTACATAAGTAGTTTCCAAAACCATTACAACAGGATCAGTAGTCTTTTCCAAAAACTTCAAAGTACATAAAGAAGCCAATACTTAAATAACATAAATGCATAAATCCCCATTGAGCATAAGCAAAGCCATAAAGATGAGAGAGTCCCAAGCGATACATCTACTATCTTCAAGCAACTGAAAGAAATCGGCACTAAGCTGTAGTATTCCCTCCTTGCAAACCTGAGGGGGGGGGGAGGAAGAAAAGAGGTGGAAAGAAAAGGGGGTCAGACATAAAGTCTGGCGAGTGCGATAACTTTAACAATATAATTATCACAATAACTAGGCTAAGACATAAGCTGGAAAATAAGGAAATGACTGTAAACAATTGGGTATGACAGAACAAAATGAGGAAATAAGATGAACCAAGATATCGTTAAAGGCGCCCCTAATCACTATAAGATAATTACTACACTACACCACCACTAGTCACCCTTAAAGGTTGATCCCGCCTACAAAACTTAATAATGATAATGGTAGTTTAATGTACCCCTAGCTACCTTCATAGGTGCCATCTGCCCCTATCTCCACTAGGTGTACCCACTACCCCCATTCGATCGGCTCCCAAACTCGTAGATACTCGTGCTGGCCCCACAGTGGGGTGTATCACTCCCCAAAGTGGCAACCCGATACCACCAAAAATGCACGACTTATATCTACACGATGCAACAACGTCTTACCTACCACCTCGGGCCCACACACGCATATGAACCCGTTGGACTTGCGTTGCCACCGCTGACCCATTTTGACCTCTTATAATCAAATCCAGTACGCGTGTCCCGTCCTCGACTTGGGTCGAGCCCACAAAGATACTTAATGGGTTACTGGTTTGAAAAGGTCCCCCATGCACGACACAAGCTTTCCACCTACGCTTGGTCCCCTCTAAGGTTTTTCCCCACTTAACCCCATCTTAATCATGTCTTTTACATGTTTCAATCTTGGTTAAGTGCATCTAATCATATTTCAGAATGCCACCCAAGGCACCCATCAAATTCCACATGCCACCCAAGGCACCCACTTAACCCCCTCATGTCCCACTACATGTTTATCTGGTTAAGTGTTTCTTAATTCATTAAGACCATTACCTTGTAAAGACCTCCCACATTAGACAAGCATTTGTGGAAACTGGATTTGCCGGGCGGGTCCGGGCAGTCTTACACCACAAACGGTCCTAACCTCGTGTCTTTACAACTGTTATGCATTTAATTTATGCCTAAGACCTCCCACATTAAACTGGCATTTGTGGCAGCTGGATTTGCTGGGCGGGTCCGGGCAGTCTTACACCACAAAAGAGTCTAACCTTGTGTCTTAGGCGATTAATTACACCTAATCAATCACCGCCAATTTGAATTAATTTCCCTATTCAAATTGCCAGTCAATTACAAATTTAACTATGTCCATAATCGACTCAATTATGTCCATCTATTTATGGTATATACAATTATACCAATTAACATCACATTTAAGGCATTTATGCCAATTCCCAATATTAAATCTTTTAATATTATCCCATTGCCCCCACGTCGTACGATCGTTCATTTAACGTAAAATATACGTTAGACTCGAATAGTCTAACTTATGGAATAAAGAGAAAACATCACAACATGCATAGAATAAAAACTAGATCTAAACATAAGGGGTGAACTTGCATGTGTGTATATGGTTTTTCATCCAAAAACTTGCATAGGCCTAGGTTACAAACTTGCATAAACTATGGATGTCATAGATCTAATCATAAAGTGTAAACTTGCATCGGCAATATCACAAACTTGCATAAACTATGGATGTCATAGATCTAATAGTAAGGTGACAACTTGTATATGTGATTTATACAACATAGACTATGATGTAAACTTGTATCTAACTCACATATGTCATAGCCTAACTTTAGATCCAATTTACATATAAAATAGATGTCATGAAACATGTAAGGTTGTATATTATTCTCACTAACTTGCATATGATTCATATCTAAATTAACATCTAAACTTGCATACATACGTATGATTTAACATATGAATTAGTTCCAACAACATAACCAAACTAGCATATGAAACATCATTATGAATTGATTGTACATAAGCCAATCATAGATTTATAACATAGATGATAACATCATAGCTTTACAACATAGATAATAACATCATAGAATTTACAACAGAAATGATAACATCATAGAATTTACAACATAGATAATAACATATGGTCATTGATTCACAACATAACCATATAATCCAAATCATAGCTCAATCCAATTAAATTGTTAATTATCTTATTAAAGAAATCGAACTCACAAAAAGAAGGTCTTGCGTTCTGAAATCTGAGTTATGAAATTGATTTAGCACGCCTTTGTAGTTGATTCGTTATAGTTTAGATTAGAGTTGAATAGAACTAATTTGATTAGCTTTGATTTCCCTCTAGTTGGTGGCAGCTACATTAGGTTACAAGATGATAGCATGACGGCTAGGGTTTGAGTCTACCCATGTTTATATAGAATTTTAATTTAATTATAGCCGTCAGATGATCTTAGGGTTAATCAAAACCGCTCAATCAGGATAGGGTGACACCTCAGCCCTAATGACTCAGCAAACAGTAAGAAAGGACTCAGCAATGAGTCACAATATGGATCAGGTTGCATCAGAAAGCTGTGTAGGCTTCCTGCTCAGTCTTGGCGCACTTGGGCAGGTGCGTTAGTGCAACTTTTGTGTTGGCGCACTTCCCAAGTGCGCCAGTGTATTTTTTTTCTTTTATTTTCCTGCCTAACTTCGTTCGTCCATATCTCCTTCATCCGGTATCCGTTTTACGCAAACTCGGACTCTATCTCAACCAAATTCTGAGACGAACACAATGGCGCAACCCGTTCCCCTTAATTCTTAAATCTGAGATTAATTATTCTTGAATTTATTTAATTCGATTATTCAAAAATTCGGGGTGTTACATTCTCCCCTACTTAAAGGATTTCGTCCTCGAAATCTCTAAGTCAAGAAGAACGTATCCTACCATCCAATCATCCATCTACTCAACCATCAACCACTAGCAACCATGGTCCTTAAAAGATTTCTAATGCTTTTCATGTACATATGCATAGTGTGTGTATATGTCCGTATACTAATGCTAAATCAGGCGGTCCACTGATTCACTCGACCTTCTTAATGCAAATAATGATAGTGCCATGTATCCATCATGTATGCAAAGAATCCTATACATATCATTACTACATGTGTGCACAACCATCCATTTAAATGCAACATCCATATGATACACACATTCAATGTACATCCATTTTACTAAATATATATGCAATATGCAATATGAAAGTGACTGAGCCGATCTAGTGCCTAAAGTGTGTGTATATGCATCCACGAGCAACCACTGGCAAAGACTTGCATCCACATGCATCCATCATACATAACATGTCTCAAACACATGTTTCAACCATAGGACTACCCTATCTAAAGGTCAAAGAAACTAGCGAGAGGACATACTAAGGATAAAACAAGTACAAGCTAAGCGATAAAGGAGAAATTAAAAGACATACCCTCGTAAAGAAAAGGGTACAATGAACGCATCTTCTGTTCCATCTCCCAAGTAGCGTCACTATCATCATCTCCCCGTTGCACTTTGACTAGCTTGACTTCTCAATTCCTCAACTTCTTAATCTCTGACCCAAGAATGCATGTAGGAGCTCATCGAATCGTCGCATCACGCTCTATCTCCACCTCTCTAAGCAAGCTCGGCTCTACCACTTCCACGGTCTCATGCAAGCATTTCCTCAAATGTGATACATGGAATACGTCGTGTGCACCACTAAGTCTCTCGGGCAACTCCACTCTATACGCCATCTGTCCAATCCTCTCCTTAATAGGAAACAACCCTACGAACCTTGGTGCTAACTTCCCAATGGACCTAAAGCGAACAACATTCCATAATAGAGACACCTTGATAAAGACCAAGTCCTCAATATGAAACTCAAGATCTGTCCTCCTCTTGTCCGCATAAGATTTCTGCCTATCTTGCGCCGTCTTCGTCCTCCTTCGAATTAAATCGATCTTTTCCGAAGTCTCTCTAATCATATCGGGCCCAAGTAGGATCCTATCCGTAGATTCCCACCAACATGTAGGCGAATGACACGGCCGTCGATAAAGAGCCTCAAAAGGTGCCATGCCAATGCTAGACTGAAAGCTATTATTATATGCGAACTCCACCAAAGGAAGATGCTCCTCCCATGTACCTCCGAAGTCTAAAACACATAGCCTCAAAAGGTCCTCTAGAATACAATTCACCCTCTTGGTCTGGTCGTCCGTCTGAGGATGATATGCGGTGCTCAAACATAACTGAGTCCCTACGCCTCTGGCAAGCTCTTCCAAAACTCGTTAGTAAAGATAGGATCGCGATCGCTCACTATGCTAGAAGGAACACCATGCAAACGAACTATCTCTCGAATGTATACGGAGGCTAACCATGGAGCAGTCCTCTTACTCTTCACGGGAATGAAATGGGCGCTCTTAGTAAGTCTATCTACCACGACCCAAATCCCCGTATTACCCTTCCTCGATCTCGGTAAGCCATCAACAAAGTCCATCGAGACACTCTCCCACTTCCATTATGGGATCTCCAATGGGTGAAGCAACCCACCGGGCTTCTTTTGCTTTGCTTTTACTTGTTGGCACACCAAGCATCTAGCGATAAACTCGGCCACATCCTTCTTCATACCGGCCCAAAAGTAAACTCGTCTCATGTCCATGTACATCTTGTCATCGCCGGGATGAATGGTCATCTTCGAACGATGTGCATCATCAAGAGTGGTCTTCCTCAAGTCCTCGTGTCGTGGTACACAAAGTCTACCCTATTGAGATGGCTCGATGACTCCCCCCTTATGAGCTTCTCTACTAACTCAACCAACAGTGGGTCATCTCGTTGTGCCTCACTAATCCGTCCTAAAAGCGTAGGTCTGACAACTAAGGATGATAGCAAACCGGGTTCAAAGTCAATGGAAGGTCTAAAGTCAAACATAGAGATGAAATCTAAGCTTCGCCGTTCAACAAACAATGGAATCAAGGACAATCTTTTCCTACTTAAGGCATCTGCCACCACGTTACCCTTGCCAGGGGTATACGCTATCTCGAAATCGTAGGATGATAAGAATTCCATCCACCTTTGCTGCCTTAAGTTCAAATCCTTCTGAGAGAACAAGTATTTTAGCGATTTGTGGTCAGTGAACATTTCGAATTTCTTGCCAAGAAGATAATGGCGCCAAGACTTAAGCGCGAAAACAATTGCGGCCAACTCTAGGTCATGCGTAGGGTAATTTCTCTCATGTACTCTCAACTGCCTTCCTCCATAGGCTATTACCCTTCCCTCTTGCATTAAGACTGTGCCTAGTCCTTTCCCACAAGCATCGGTATAAACGGTAAATGGCTTACTCCCATATGGCAACACTAAGACTGGGGCTGTGGTCAAAGCTCTCTTTAAATGCTAGAACGCATCATCACAATCTACGTCCCACATAAAAACTAAGTTCTTCTTCGTCAAGCGTGTTAATGGGGCTGATATTTTTGAGAAGTCCTTGATAAACTTCCTATAGTAGCCTGCCAACCCCAAGAAACTCCTCACCTCGGTAGCATTTTTAGGGACCTTCCAATCTTGGATGGCCACCACCTTCGCGGGATCCACAACTATCCCTTCTTTGGAAACCACGTGCCCTAAGAATCGCACTTCCTTCCTCCAAAAGTTACATTTAGAAAATTTAGCTTTAAGGTTATGCGCTCGAAGGGTCTCTAACACTTCCCTAAGATGTAGGGCATGCTCTTCCTCGCTCTTAGAAAAGACCATGATGTCATCCACAAAGACCACCACGAATTTATTAAGGTACTCCCTAAACACCCTACTCATCAAGTCAACAAAGTATGTGGGGGCGTCTGTCAAACCGAAGGGCATCACAAGCCATTCATAGAAACTGTCCGTAGTCCTAAAGGCAGTCTTGTCTATGCTATCCTCAGCCACTCTCAACTGATGGAAACCAGTGGTTAAGTCCCACTGCGAAAACACTGAGGCGCCAACTAACTGATCGAAGAGATCGTCAATCCTCGGCAGTGGGTGCCTATTCTTCTTAGTAAGTGTATTAAGCTCTTCATAGTCCACACAAAGTCTAAGGGACCCATCCGCCTTCGTGGAAAATACTACTGGAGCATCCCACTCCGACATACTACGTATTATGAACACTTTCTCAAGCAACTCCCCTACTTGCTTATTGAATTCCCTCCTCTCACAAGGAGCCATGTGGCGTACTGGCAAAGATACCGGTTTTGCATTGTCTACAAGATAAATACGAAAGTCTATCTCACATTTTGGGGGTAGACCCCTCTCCTCATCGAAGACATCAACATATTCATGGACTATACGAACAGAATGTAAATCATCATTGGATGCATCAAGTGACTCAAGATAACTAAGCATCACCGGTCCTCTTGGGTCACAAGAAATGTCAAGGGTATTTCCACTACGAGTCAACAATTTTACTACCCTTCGTTCACAATCTAGGATGGTGCCATATCGGGCTAGCCAATCCATCCCTAGAATCAACCCATAGCCCATGAAACCAAGCACAAAAGCATTACATTCAAAACCAATGCCTAAGATAGACAATCTCAAATCCCTACAAACCATGGATAAATGAGCCAACCCACCAATAGGATCTGAGAATACAATGGGATCCACAACAAGACTAATATACAAGTGCAGTGTTTCAACTAATGATGTAGAGGTAAACGAATGTGATGCACCAGAATAGAATAAAGTACGGACAGGATTATCAAACAGAAAAACTAAACTCTCGACGGAAATGTTTCTACCTCGTTCTTGCAACAGTGGGACTGCGAGAGCCTGGACCTACTCCCTTGTCTGCCCTGGTGCCACGAGAGCCTGAAGCTGCCCTCTAGAAGTTCTTTTCCCTTGCCCATGTTTCCTTGGGCAGTCCTTAACTAGGTGACTTACCTCTCCACAGTGGAAACAGCCAGTCTTCTTCTTTTTCCTACAGTCTTTACTCAGATGACCTGGTGTTCCACAATTAAAGCACTTCTTCTTTCCTTTGCCATTATTGTTCTTCCCGACTTTTTTTTGTTTCTGCGGTTTCTTTTGATCCGTTTTCTTCTCGGGTGCCTTATTAGCATTGGTGCCCTTCTCCTCTTCATGCATAAGCGCCATATCAACTAGCTTGGCCTCCGTAGGGATGTTGGTCATAGCTAACCCATGTATTGGCTCGTTCAAACCCTTAACAAATCTCACGGCCTTCTTTTCGGGTGTATTCACCAATTCCAAGCCAAATCTCGCCAACTAATTGAACTTGTTGACATATTCTTTTACTGACAGATTCCCTTGCTTTAATGTCAAAAACCTTTCCATATACAAATTCTCTTCAGCCCGTGAGAGAAACTTTGCCTTAAACCAACGCCTGAAATCTGGCCATGTATCATCTGGGCGCTCTCCATTAGTGACCTCCCACCAAAACGAAGCTTCGTGCTTCATCAACCAAGCGGCCAATTCGACCTTCTTACAATCGTCCAAATCGAAGATGCCAAATAGATCCTCCACTTCTTTCAACCAATTTCTAGATTTAATGAACGTTTCAGTCCCATTAAAAGATTTTCCACCCATCGAACAAAAGTTTTTACATATCCTGGAGAAAGTATCTCCACGCGGAGGAATGGCTGGAGCTGGGGAAGGAGGAGGAGGAACGTTGGCCGGTTCCGCGGTAGCGGCCCTAGCCTCGAGATATTGATGAAACCAACCGGGTACATGAACACCCTCTGGTATCTCAGATGCTCCAGACATGCTGAAAAGAAAACGAAAGAGTTTTAAAACCAGGGAAGCGAAAGAGAGATATATGGCTTGCGGGGATTATGCTCTTTTAATTAAACTTTCCTTGAAAATAGCTTCTTTAAAACAAGTTTTTGAAAATACTTTATAGGAAAATAATACTTTTAAAAACACTTCTCAAAACTTTTTATCTGTTCTTGTAACCATAGCTCTGATACAACGTGTAACACCCCACGTCCATTAATGTCACTCACAAAGGGAATGCATCAATGTCCATGAAGCGTTATTGTTGTATAGAACAGATAAATTACAAGAATAAATAAATAAAACAACATAGCGAAGATAAAACTTATTTTATTTCATCATAACTCAAAACGAGTTTACATAAGTAGTTTCCAAAACCATTACAACAGGATCAGTAGTCTTTTCCAAAAACTTCGAAGTACATGAAGAAGCCAATACTTAAATAACATAAATGCATAAATCCCCACTGAGCATAAGCAAAGCCATAAAGATGAGAGAGTCCCAAGCGATACATCTACTATCTTCAAGCAACTGAAAGAAATTGGCACTAAGCTGTAGTATTCCCTCCTTCCAAACCTAGGGGGAGGAAGAAAAGGGGTCAGACATAAATTCTGGCGAGTGCGATAACTTTAACAATATAATTATCAAAATAAATAGGCTAAGGCATAAGCTGGAAAATAAGGAACTGACTATTAACAATTGGGTATGACAGAACAAAATGAGGAAATAAGATGAACCAAGATATCGTTAAAGGCGCCCCTAATCACTATAAGATAATTGCTACACTACACCACTACTAGTCACCCTTAAAGGTTGATCCCACCTACAAAACTTAATAATGATAATGGTAGTTTAATTTACCCCTAGCTACCTTCATAGGTGTCGTCTGCCCCTATCTATCGGCTCCTTAAATCGTAGATACCCGTGCTGGCCCCACAGTGAGGTGTATCACTCCCCAAAGTGGCAACCCGATACAACCAAAAAAGCACGGCTTATATCTACACGATGCAACAACGTCTTACCTACCAGCCTGGGCCCACACATGCATATGAACCCGTTGGACTTGCGTTGCCACTGCTGACCCGTTTTGACCTCTTACAATTAAATCCAGTATGCTGTCCCGTCCTCCACTTGGGTCGAGCCCACAAAGATACTTAATGGGTTACTGGTTTGAAAAGGCCCCCATGCACGACACAAGCTTTCCACCTACACTTGGTCCCCTCTAAGGTTTTTCCCCACTTATCCCCATTCTTAATATGACTTTTACATGTTTCAATCTTGGTTAAGTGCATCTAATCGTATTTCAGAATGCCCCCCAAGGCACCCACTAAATTCCACATGCCACCCAAGGCACCCACTTAACCCCCTCATGTCCCACTACATGTTTATCTGGTTAAGAATTTCTTAATTCATTAAGACCGTAACCTTGTAATGACCTCCCGCATTAGACTGACATTTGTGGCAGTTGGATCTGCCGGGCGGGTCCGGGCAGTCTTACACCACAACCGAGCCTAATGTCGTGCCTTTACAACTATTATGCATTTAATTTATGCCTAAGACCTCCCACATTAGACTGGCATTTGTGGCAGCTGGATTTGTCAGGTGGGTCCGTGCAGTTTTACACCACAAAAGAGTCTAACCTCGTGTCTTAGGCGATTAATTACACCTAATTAATCACCCCCAAGTTGAATTAATTTCCCTATTCAAATTGCCAATCAATTACAAATTTAACTATGTCCATAATTGACTCAATTATGTCTATCTATTTATGGTATATAAAATTATACCAATTAACATCACATTTAAGGCATTTATGCCAATTCTCAATACTAAATCTTTTAATATTATCCCATTGCCCCCACGTTGTACGTTCGTTCGTTTAACGTAAAATATACGTTAGACTCGAATAGTCTAACTTATGGAATAAAGAGAAAACATCACAACATGCATAGAATAAAAACTAGATCTAAACATAATGGGTGAACTTGCATGTTTGAATAAGGTTTTTCATCCAAAAACTTGCATAGGCCAAGGTTATTAACTTGCATAAACTATGGATGTCATAGATCTAATCATAAGGTGTAAACTTGCATAGGCAATAGTCACAAACTTGCATAAACTATGGATGTCATAGATCTAATCATAAGGTGTAAACTTGCATATGTGATTTATACAACATAGACTATGATGTAAACTTGCATCTAACTCACATATGTCATAGCCTAACTTTAGATCCAATTTACACATAAAATAGATGTCATGAAACATGTAAGGTTGTATATGATTCTCACTAACTTGCATATGATTCATATCTAAATTAACATCTAAACTTGCATACATACATGTGGTTTAACATATGAATTAGTTCCAACAACATAACCAAACTAGCATATGAAACATCATTATGAATTGATTGTACATAAGCCAATCATAGATTTACAACATAGATGATAACATCACAGCTTTACAACATAGATAATAACATCATAGAATTTACAACATAGATGATAACATCATAGATAATAACATATGGTCATTGATTCACAACATAACCATATAATCCAAATCATAGCTCAATCCAATTAAATTGTTAATTATCTTATTAAAGAAATTGAACTCACAAAAAGAAGGTCTTGCGTTCTGAAATATGAGTTCTGAAATTGATTTAGCTCGCCTTTGTAGTAGATTCGTTATTGTTTAGATTAGAGTTGAATAGAACTGAATTGATTAGCTTTGATTTCCCTCTAGTTGGTGGCGGCTACACTAGGTTACAAGATGACAGCATGATTCAGATTTTTATTTTGATTTTAGGGTTTGAGTCTACCCTTGTTTATATAGAATTTTAATTTAATTATAGCCGTCAGATGATCTTAGGGTTAATCAAAACCACTCAGTCAGGATAGGGTGACACCTCAGCCCTAATGACTCAGCAAGGAGTCAGAAAGGACTCAGCAATGAGTCACAATATGGATCAGGTTGCATCAGAAAGCTGTGCAGGCTTCGTGCTCGGCCTGGGCGCACTTGGCAGGTGCACCAGTGCAACTTTTGTACTGGCACACTTCCCAAGTGCGCCAGTGTATTTTTTTCTATTATTTTCCCGCCTAACTTCGTTAGTCCATATCTCCTTCATCCGTTATCCATTTTACGTAAACTCGGACTCTATCTCAAACATAATTCCGAGACGAACACAATGGCGTAACCCGTTCCCCTTAATACTCACATCTGAGATTAATTATTCATGAATTTAGTTAATTCGATTATTCAAAAATTCGGGGTGTTACACGGTCACTAAATCTTAATCAAACATCATACATTGATTTTCAATGTTTAAAATAATATATATATATACATGTAAATCAATACATTTAGATGAAAATCTGTTACGTATCTGTATACATATAACTGCAAATTGAATTCTTGACATTTTCCAAATCTTAATTGCTTTTTGAAAATACCATGATGTCTTCAATAACATGATTGTCCATATTCGTTCATAAGCTCATTCATACTGATTTATGATGCAAAATTGAATCTGCATATATAATAACATGTTTCAGCAGATTACCTTTAATTGAAAAAAAAATAATGCAATGTTTACTCATTATATATATACATATATCAATCAGATATATATATATATATATCAATCATATATATATATATATGTCACTGTAACGACCCAGAAAATCTGAACCAATTTAAAATTTTTAAATTGGCTAAAATAGTGGATTTTAAATATTTAAAATAAATATTTTAAATAATAGTAATGTAAAGTGAGTTTGAATCGACGTTTGAAAACAAATATAATTAATTCTAATAATAAACAAGGCCTGAAATGGCGCTGCAGTTTTAAAAATTGAATTCAAACTTTGTCGGACTGTACCGGGTGCAAAACAAAACGGATTTGAGTGAAACCAAAAATATTTAAATCTGTTAGTGAATACCTTTCTAACGAATCTGAAAAATCGAAGTTTCATAGCGGAAAGCAAAAGTTATGGCCAAATGAATTTTCAGAATGGTCGCTATGAAATGTATATAGCCCGTGAAATTGGCCATTTTGCAAACGACCACGGAATTCGACGAAACCACTTTTGTTGGATCCGGGATGTGAAGTTATTGCTAGGTTTCAGATTTCATAATTTTTGAAGCTAGTATGTGAGCGTGGCAAAGGAAAATGTGTTTTGGTCAATTATAGTTAAATTGGATCGACCAGAAATGGGCCTTTTTGCAAACGATCTCAGAATTCGACGAACTAGTTTTGTTGGGACCGTATCGTCAAAACAAAGCCAGATTTATTTTTCTGGAATTTTTCGAATCAGTTTGTGGCCCTGGCAAATTGAAATGTACGTTCAAATCAAATATTAAATGTTTTATATTTTAATTTGAAGAAAAACTGACTGAAACATTCGAATGGACCTTCAAAACATATCCCATTGTGTTTGGAATGGGGGTAAAACGCTAGGGATGACAGTCGTTGGGTTTGGATTGGGGTTCGCAGGAGGCAAGGGGTATTTTCGGATTTTTAAAACTTTATAAATAAATAAATAAATAATATAACTCGTCCACGTCAGAACCCCCCCCAGTCTTCTCTCTCCCCGACCCAAAACGCACGGCGGAAAACTCTGGCTACCTTCTCTCTTCTTTTCCTCCTCAACCGCTCAACGAAACGCCCTGGCACAGTTGAACTTTTTGAAGATCATCTCGAGCTCTTCAAATCCATATAGGGAGCACCTCGTATCGTTTCTCCATCGCTGAGAATCACCACCGGGAAGTTCCGTCGTTCATCCTCGATTTGCGTGCCCCTCTGCACTTCGAATTGGACAAGGATGGTAGCGCCGGGAAGCCGTCTCGGAGCTCTACGCCGCTGTGAAGCCTGATTTCCCTTAAGGTTCACGGATTTGAAGAAAATTCAAAACCTAGTTTTGAAGATTTAAAAAGGAGGTACGACTATATTTATTTTCAACAGTTTTAACACCTTTAAACCGTTGCAAACTTTGAAAAATCATATCTTTTTCGTGTGTGATCGAAATTCAGTGAAACAAGAAACAGTGGACTCGTGTGGACGCCTTCTACATTCTAGAAGAGACCGCATATTTTTCTAAGCCTTTTGCTATTTTTGGTGGAGTGGAACCCAATGTGAGATTTCTAATTTATAAACGATATGGAAAACGACGATGTATAAATTATATAGTCGATGTATAAGTTATATAAGCGTTGTACACCTCTTGTATAAGCGTTGTATAAGTTGTACGTTTGATGTATAAGTTATATATGCATTGTAAAATTTATATATGTGTTGAAATAGAAGTGAAATGCTATATATATATATATATATATATATACGCCCCTCGTCCACAAACCTTGGACGATATTTATTGGTTGTGATTGGTGTGAAAATTGATTGACAACGAATGGTTGATTGGGATTGTTTGTGGTTGATATTGATTGATTGTGGTTGAAAAATACCCGTTTGTGGTTGAGAAATATTTGGTTGAAACCACATAGGATTAGTTTGTGGAAATGAAATAAATATACATGCCGCCTGCGTGCGAACTAGATGCATGATTCCCCATTGTCGAAAACCGCGAGGTTTTAAGGTAGAGCGAGGAGCTGTACTAGGGACGGTCCCAGTTTTAACTACCCTGCCGTTATGCTGCCGAAATTTTGAATAATACTCATATGTTAGAATTATTTTCCTGTGTTGAAATTATATTCGTTTGTTGTATAGAAAACCTTCATGTGTTGAATCGATATTCATTCGTTGGATAGAAATTCATGTGGTGAATGGTATTCGTGTTTTAAAATAAATTGTTTTATAATAAAAATCATATTTTTATCATCTATATGAACTATATAAAATAGTCGAGTTTCGAAATAAATTGTTTTATAATAAAAATCCCATTTTTATCACCAATATGAACTATATAAAATAATCTGGTTTTGAAATAAATTGTTTTACATTAAAAACCACATTTTTACTATATACATGACTTGTTAAAAATAGTGAAGTGTTGAAATAGAAAACAGTTAGATAAAAATATCATTTTTATCGAAAGTATGAAAGTTATATAGTTTTGAAATCGAAGAATCGATATATATATATATAAAAATAGAATTGAAATATATCAAAAAACGAAGCAGCAGTTCGTATTTTGAAACCGTGATTTCAAACGATTATACTGGGAGATCCGACCATCGGATTTTCCCGAAACCGCAACCGTTGGGTTCGCTTTGGAAATATCTTTCCAACGGCACCAACTTTGTTAAAATCCAACGGTTGGATTGTCTGGAATGTTTAATTCAAATCTGAAGAAAAACAGCGCCAGAAGCGATTATATATATATATATATATAATTATATTTAATCGAATAACGACGCTGCAGTTCGTATTTTGAAATCGAAACTTCAAACGATTATACCGGGAGATCCGACTGTCGGATTTTCCCAAAACTGGAACCGTTGGATTCGTTTTGAAAAGATCTTTCTAATGATGTAAATTTTGTGAAGATCCAAGGGTTAGATTTTCAGATATGTGTAAATCATTATAAAATATTATATACGATATGGATGCGTAATTTAGAAACTAACTGAAGGTTGGCTAAGTCGAATGGTTTCTCGGGTATTGATCTGATGTTGGTTTCGGCCTTCGGGGTTAATATTTGGGAAATCGTTCTCTTACTGATTGACGGTTAGCGACTAATGAATTGAAATGATGCATATGTGTATTTGTGTTGCACTTGTTTATCACATGCGTGAGTTGCTTAGAAAGACCGGGTTTATCCCATTTTGAATAACTGAATCGACGATAAGCAATCGAAGATAAAGACGGTGGTCGAAGACCGGAGATCTTCACCTCGTTTGGATGGTAACCGAGGTCTTGATTGGGAGGCATCCCGAAATATGGATAATGAGTGGTCATCGTCCAGACGTACGTGGTGATCGATGGGTTTGCGAGGTATATAGTGCCTCGGGTTTCGTTCAGACCCAGAAAGGACTTGCAAATGGAAACTGTGTCTGACATTGGAATTTATTCTGTGTGATTGATAGCCATCAGTTGCACAGTGTGAATTGCCTGTGTGGCATGCTAAGATGCAGTGATCAGGGCTTCTGTTGAAAAGCAAAGTCTTGTGGTGATGATCAAAGCACCGCCTGTGTGGCGTAGCTTTGTGTATAACGTGAATTCGCGAGCCTCACACCCCGGTATGAACCAAAAACGGGAGAGGACATCAGGGAGGGCATGCGTTTCTTTCTAGTTAGAAGTGGCGTCAGCGGTTTTACACGCCCTGACGAGTTTGACTTATGTGGTTGTTATTGTTGCGAGGCGCCTCAGTTGATCGGACGATCCGGGTCCGATGGAGTCATTCGTTGGCTCATTGATGCCCCATAGGGCGGAGAAACGCATTGTTCAGGCATTATAATCCACTTCGTGTGAACCGACCCTGACAATCCAAGGTACGGTTGCGGCTGTGCCTGAGACACAGGCTAGAGCGTCTCGAATTTGGTGAGGACTATCTTTTGATTTGGTTCAGGACGGAAATCCAATTTCCAAAATACGACATCGTGCGGTTTTGATTGTATACCTATATATGGCGACATAGTGGTATGGGGCATTATTGCCGTCTATGATTGATACTTATGATTTGAAATTGCTTTTGAAATATACAAACACTTGTCATAATATCAAATGCTTTTGTTTTATTCGTATCAAGCATGTTTTGGCCATTATAAGGTAAAAACTCTATCCTCCGGTTTGCGTTGCATTGTGTGATGGGAACTGAGTCTTATAATGGCTTCATTTTTATAAAAAGCATTGCGATGTTTAAAAGAAAGATTTGTTTTTAAAGCACTGGCAATCCCATGGAGTAAACCTGTTCCACGAAAGTGGCGTGGTCCTGTGATTAGCCATATTATAAATGTGTTGAGTAGATTTCTCATACCAGTCCCATGACCGACTCGTAGTTTGTTTCACTTTCAAACTCGGATGCCCCTTTTCTACACGGGCAGCCTTGTATTTAGGTTTAGATGGCTCTTTCTGGATAGCTGGAGCTGAAGATGGATTCTATCATTTATCTCTTTTTATGCTGTTCAGCTCCTGTTGTACATATTATGTTTGTTTCCGCTGTAGACATTTATGTATAGTTGAACTGTATTTGTACTAAGTATGATCCTGTATACTGTGTAACTCTGATGATTACGTTTATCCAGTATATTCTATTGTGCATTATCTGGTGTATATATTTAATTCTGTTCTGCTATTATCTGTTTCTGTGTTATATTCCAAAGATTACCCTTGTCTCCGTCCGTACGGGAAATGGGGTCGTCTCATCTTGGTATCGGAGCTTTGGTTAAGCTTAGTTCTAGAATATAACATATTAACGAACTCGTCAGAAATAGAACCAGTAGTGTTCTAGGATGAGTAACTCTATACAGATAGGATCAGTAATATCCTAGTATGAGTAAAGCAGAAAGAAATACACCCCACTAGACACATTTACATTTGAAGTATATGTTTCTATGTTTTAAAATATCTTCTCTTTTACCTGACACTTAATCTGCTGTTTGTAGAAGTACTAGAAAAATGAGTGTCATAAATAGAAGAAATGCAGAACCAGATCTAGAGGCTCTATTTAAGAGATATCGAAATCTGGGTGGAGCACAATTCTCGGGTAATGAATCTATTATTCAAACTCAAGCTTGGGTGAGCTCTGCAGAAAGAATATTTGAGCGTTTCCAACTGAGAGATGACCAGAAAAGATTAGTAGCAACTTGGGCGCTCAATGGAGAAGCTTTAATCTGGTGGGAAACAATCGTCAAAGATAATCCAGAAGGCGATATCACCTGGGATAGATTCAAAGAGATTTTCCTAGGAAGATTTACTCCTCCTGAATTGACTGAGCGATTATGTGATGAATTCTCTTATCTGATACAAGGAGATATGACCGTTCCCTAATATCATAAGAAATTCAACGAGCTTTCTCACTTTGCTCCTCGTCTGATTCAAGATCTAAAGAGGAAGAATCTGAGATTTATTCATGACCTGCAAAGAAAATATCAGAATAGTGTGATGAGGAATGTGAAGCTCCCTTTTGCTGAAATGATTTATATGGCTTATCAGTATAAAGATCTCCATAAGAAAGTAATGTTGCGCGACGAAGAAGAAGTATGTTCTAGTAACAAAGAAGAGTCGGAAACTGAGATTCCTGAAGCCAATACGAGGTCTGAGGTCAATAAGAAGCCCAGTGCCAAGAGGAAAAGGTCCAGAGCTGAGAAAGAACCCGTAACGACCGCCGTATGCAGTAACTGCCATCAGAAAGGGCATTTGTTGATAAAATGCGGACCCTTGAAGAAGCGATTAAAAGGTGGGCTTCAATCCAAGAAGGGATTTCAAGAGAATAGAAAGTGCAATCAATGCCATCGGTTGGGTCATGTAAAGCAAGATTGCCGGCTGTTAAAAACGACCAAAGAAGCTCAGGTAAATGAATTGGCAGAGACTTCCGAGCCCTCAGCTAGTCAAGAAAGGGCTGATGTTTTAGAAGGCACACTCAATGTCAAGAACATTCCAGTTAAAGTACTGTTTGATACTGGCGCGTCACGAAGCTTTATTGCAAAGAGTGCAGTCAAGAAGTTGGATTTGAAATTGAAGAAGCTCAAAGAACCAATGACTGTCCAAAATCCAGTTGGGGGTTCCATCGGTCTCAGTTGGGTTTGTGGGGATGCCTGTCTCTTTTTCCTGCTATAAATTCCCTACTATCTCTATCGTCATGAATTTTAATGAATTCGATCTTATTCTGGGATTGGATTGGCTAACCAAATATGAAGCAGAGGTTAGATGCGCCGAGAGAGTTGTTAGAGCTAAGATTAAATCAGGGAATTATATAACCATACCGTGTGAAGGTCAGAAATCTAATAGAAAAGACTTCTGGGCAGCTCTCGATGTTTCTCCAGCCCAAATAGAAAATATCCCCGAAGTCATAGAGAATATTCCTGACCTCATCAAAGACATTCCTGTCGTCAAGAACTATGCAGATGTGTTCGAAGAAGTTGTTCGCTTGCCTCCGCAAAGAGAAATAGATTTCAAAATTGCTTTGATTCCGAATGCAAGGCCGGTAATTCACGCTATTCGAAGAATGTCCTTGAAGGAGAAAGAAGAACTTGACAACCAAACACGACAGCTATTATGGAAGGGTCTGATCAGGCCTAGTTTCTCTGATTGGGGTGCAGCAGTGGTGTTTGTCCCAAAATCTGACGGTACTCTACGTCTATGTGTGGATTATCGTGATCTGAACAAACAGACAATAAAGAACAAATATCCATTGCCGCGGATTGATTTTGTTGAATCGTTAAATGGCACACAAGTATTTTCACGAATGGACCTGGCTACAGGTTTCCATCAGCTTCGTATCGCCGAGGAGTGTGTTCCTTTGACAACATTCATAGGTCCAGACTTATTCTACAAGTGGTTAGTAATGCCCTTCGGCTTATGTAACGCTCCAGCCTATTTCGTCAATCTAATGAATAGAGTATTCAGAGGAGTATTGAATAAATTTGTTCTGTTTTTCATTGATGATATCCTTATCTTCTCTAAGTCAGAAAGCGAGCACGAATTTTTTTTGGAATAGGTGTTAGAAATTCTTAGAAAGAATGTGTTGAAAGCAAAGTTTTCCAAATGTATATTCTGGCAAGAAGAAGTCAAATTTCTTGGCCACATAGTGTCAAAAGAAGGAATTGCAGTGGATCCCAGTAAAATCACTGCTATTCAGAATTGGAAACAGCCTCGTACGCCAACAGAAGTTAGAAGTTTCCTCGGGTTAGCCAGTTATTATCGGAAATTCATTAAGGATTTCGCGAAGACATCTAGTTCTTTAACAAAACTGACTATGAAACATTCGAGATTCAATTGCACTCCGGTATGTGAGGAAGCTTTCCAGGAGCTGAAATTAAAACTGACAACTGCTCCAGTGTTAACAATAATAGATGGCAATGAGGACTTGAAAGTCTGGACTGACGCTTCTAGAGAAGGCCTTGGCGCAGTGTTAATGCAAAGAGGTCAAGTGATTGCATATGCTAGCCGTCAGCTGAAACCACATGAGAAGAATTATGTGACTCATGATCTTGAGCTGTTAGCCATCGTATTCACCTTAAAAATCTAGAGGCACTACCTTTTGGGTGAGAAATTCGAACTGTTTACAGATCGCCAGTCGTTGAAGTATCTGTTCACCCAGAAGGACTTGAATCTGAGGCAACAACGTTGGCTAGAGTTCCTTGCATCATATGATTTTGAGATTCTATACACTCCAGGGAAAGCCAATGTCGTGGCCGATGCGCTGAGCCGAAAGAATGTAATGATCGCCAGCTTTATTATTATGACTTCCTTGATTGACAAAATATTTATTCTTCAGAAGGAGGATAACTTTATTAAGGATATGATCAAAAGGATTCAGAATGGCGAACCCTCGTGTTTTCAAATAGAAAACGACGGAATCCTGAGATTAAAAGGAAGGATTTGTGTTCCTGGCATTCCCGAGCTAAAAAGGGAAGCGTTAGACGAGTGTCACAAGTCCAAGCTAAGTATCCATCCTGGTGTGGCCAAAATGTACAACGATCTCAAGCGAACATTCTGGTGGAAGGCTATGAAAAATGACGTTTCAATATATGTTAGCCGATGCCCTACTTGCCAGCTAGTCAAGAGCGACCAACAGAAACTGGCTGGATTGTTACAACCGCTAGACGTTCCTGGTTGGAAGTGGGAACTTATTTCCATGGACTTCATTGATGGTTTGTCCAGAACCAGAAAAGGAAACGACAGTATTTGGGTGATCGTAGATCGCTTCACGAAGACCGCCCATTTCATACCTGTCAGATCAAACAGAACTGCTCAGAGTCTGGCGCAGATATATTTCAAGGAAATAGTTAGACTACATGGAGTGCCACTCAGTATAGTCAGTGATAGAGATACAATATTTACTAGTAAATTCTGGTAGGCATTTCAAGTAGAGCTGGGAACAAAGCTGAACCTAAGCACCGCCTATCATCCTCAGACAGATGGTCAAACTGAGAGGGTGAATCGTATACTAGAAGATCTATTGCGGGCTTGTGTTCTAGATTTCGGTGGATCATGGGAAGACCATCTGCATTTGGCTGAATTCTCATATAACAACAACTACCAGGTGAGTCTGACAATGTCACCATTCGAAGCATTGTATGGTAGACCGTGCCGATCTCCTGCTTGTTGGGTCGAACCCGGTAATAGACTTGTGTTGGGGCCAGATATGATTCGAGAAGCTGCCGACAAAGTCGATTTTATCAAGAAACGATTACTCGCCGCTCAAAGCCGATAAAAGAGCTATGCCGATAGGAGAAGAAGAGATATATCCTTTGCTGTTGGCGACTATGTATATTTGAAAGTATCGCCGATGAGAGGAGTTATCCGGTTCGGTAAAACTGGAAAGTTGGCGCCCAAATTCATTGGTTCGTTTCCTATTCTGGAACGGATCGGGACTCTCGCATACAAGGTTAAATTGCCAGATTGGTTGCCTGGAGTTCATGATGTATTTCACATATCTCAACTTCGAAAGCACGTTCATGATCCAGACTTGATCGTGGAAGAAGCAGCTCAACAAGAAATTGAAATTACTCCAGAATTAGCTGTGAGAAGAGAGCCGCTCAAGATCATTGGCAAAGAAACCAAAGAACTGAGGAACAAGAAGGTTCACTTAGTTAAAGTGCAATGGAGTGGAGATCCGCGAGATTGTACTTGGGAAACTGAGGAGAGTATTCAGAAAGCCTATCCTAGATGCCGAGTGGATATATCTGATTGACTCCGGTGCAAGGTACATTTACCATACTTTGCATTACCAATTAGTTCTCTACTCTGTTCTTATTTTCTTTCCATGGATGTGCACTTTTAATTCTATAGTCTGAATGATTTTAAAAGAGTATAGAAATTGATTAGTATATTTTTGAAAAGTTAAAAACAATTTGATTGTTGTTTGTGTTGTGTGATAATAGATTTGATTAATTAAAATTATTAAAACGAAAGTTAATTTAATCAATAATAGAATGAATGGTAGAATTTATTCGATTATATCACATTTAACTGATTAGAAAATAGATAGAAATATATACATGTGCATTATATATGTTTGAACAGGTAAATGGATAGCTGTTGAGTAAAGAATTTATTTGCGTGCCCGACAAATAGGTAAACCTTAATGAGTTGGATGCGAAATATTATTATATCAACTCCTGTGAATGCCATTGGATGCCGAGTGCTGGTTGTTCTGTATGAAATAATAAATATCGACATAGGATAGTAACAATTAATTTTGAACTACATTACATGGCATACTTCTGAAGATAGGCATACTTCATCATATACCACATAAGCATTTGGAGCTTGTGTGACGAGGTGGAAGATTTACCATACGAGCGAGAGGCTTGTATGGCGATGACTATATTTTACAGGTTGAACTGATGACTGATATGGACTATTTAAATTGTAACGATTAAATTGCCAGATTAATAAAAACCCCACACGGGTCTGGAGTTGACAATAATCACGTCTCTCTAGTTATTAGATACGGCACATGGACTATTTATTTCCCACACGGGACGAGGTGACGAGGATTTATCGTCTGGAGCATTTAAAATACACACTCCCTCAGGCTTTGACAGGGTGACGAGAATTTATTCTCTGGAGCTATTCTCAATACACGCTCCCTTGTAAACACCAGAATATATCACTATAAATATGTGTATGCTTATTAGGATTTATTGGGTACCTAATACGTCCCAATAAATTTCCAAACCTCTCCCCGTACAAAGGAGGTTATGGCGAATTTTTTCAAAAATTCCGGGTGTTAGCCAAATTTTTGAAGAATTTGAAAATTCTCAGAAACTGAAAAGTTGGAGAATGGAAGCCAGATTGAACGTAGAGTTGATTAATCAAACCACTTTCGACTTTTTTCCTTTTCGGGGACGAAAAGTTTTAAGTGGGGCAGATTGTAACGATCCAGAAAATCTGAACCAATTTAAAAAATTTAAATTGGCTAAAATAATGGATTTTAAATATTTAAAATAAATATTTTAAATAATAGTAAGTTTGAATCGACGTTTGAAAAAGAATATAATTAATTCTAATTATAAACAAGGCCTGAAATGGCGCTGTAGTTTCAAAATTTGAATTCAAACTTTGTCGGACTGTACTGGGTGCATAACAAAACGGATTTGAGTGAAACCAAAAATATTTAAATCTGTTAGTGAATACCTTTCTAACGAATCTGAAAAATCGAAGTTTCATAGCGGAAAGCAAAATTTACGGCCAAATGAATTTTCAGAAAGGTCGCTATGGAATTTATATAGCCCGTGAAATTAGCCATTTTGCAAACCACCTCGGAAATCGACGAAACCACTTTTGTTGGATCTAGGATGTGAAGTTTTTGCTAGGTTTCAGATTTCATAATTTTTGAAGCTAGTATGTGAGCGTGGCAAAGGAAAACGTGTTTTGGTCAATAACAGTTAAATTGGATCGACCAGAAATGGGCCTTTTTGCAAACGATCTCAGAATTCGACGAAACTAGTTTTGTTGGGACCGTATCGTCAAAACATAGCCAGATTTATTTTTCTGGAATTTTTCGAATCAGTTTGTGGCCCTGGCAAATTGAAATGTACGTTCAAATCAAATATTGAATGTTTTATATTTTAATTTGAAGAAAAACTGACTGAAACATTCGAATGGGCCTTCGAAACAAATCCCATTGTGTTCGGAATGGGGGTAAAACGCTAGGGACGATAGTCGTTGGGTTTGGATTGGGGTTCGCAGGAGGCAAGGGGTATTTTCGGATTTTTAAAACTTTATATATATATATATATATATATATAACTCGTCCACGTCAGAACACCCCCCCCACCGTCTTCTCTCTCCCCGACCCAAAATGCACGGCGGAAAACTCTGGCCACCTTCTCTCTTCTTTTCCTCCTCAACCGTTCAACGAAATACCCTGGCACAGTTGAACTTTTTGAAGATCATCTCGAGCTCTTCAAATCCATATAGGGAGCACCTCGTATCGTTGCTCCATCGCTGAGAATCGCCACCGGGAAGTTTCTTCGTTCATCCTCGATTTGCGCACCCCTCTGCACTTCGAACTGGACGAGGCTGGTAGCGCCGGGAAGCCGTCTCGGAGCTCTACGCCACTGCGAAGCCTGATTTCCCTTAAGGTTCACGGATTTGAAGAAAATTCAAAACCTAGTTTTGAAGATTTAAAAAGGAGGTACGGCTATATTTATTTTCAACAGTTTTAACACCTTTAAACCATTGCAAACTTTGAAAAATCATATCTTTTTCGTGTGTGATTGAAATTCAGTGAAACAAGAAACAGTGGACTCGTGTGGACGCCTTCTACATTCTAGAAGAGAACGCATATTTTTCTGAGCCTTCTGCTATTTTTGGTGGAGTAGAACCCAATGTGAGATTTCTAATTCATAAACGATATGGAAAACGACAATGTATAAATTATGTAGTTGATGTATAAGTTATATAAGCATTGTACACCTCTTGTATAAGCGTTGTATAAGTTGTACGTTCGATGTGTAAGTTACATATGCATTGTAAAAATTATATATGTGTTGAAATAGAAGTGAAATGCTACATATATATATGTATATATATATATATATATATATATATATACGCCCCTCGTCCACAAACCATGGACGATATTTATTGGTTGTGATTGGTGTGAAAATTGATTGACAGTGAATGGTTGATTGGGATTGTTTGTGGTTGATATTGATTGATTGTGGTTGAAAAATACCCGTTTGTGGTTGAGAAATATTTGGTTGAAACCACATAGGATTAGTTTGTGGAAATGAAATAAATATACATGCCGCCTGCGTGCGAACTAGATGCATGATTCCCCATTGTCAAAAACCGCAAGGTTTTAAGGTAGAGCGAGGAGCCGTACTATGGACGGTCCCGGTTTTAACTACCCTGCCGTTATGATGCCGAAATTTTGAATAATATTCATGTGTTAGAATTATTTTCCTGTGTTGAAATTATATTCGTCTGTTGTATAGAAAACCTTCGTGTGTTGAATCGAAATTCATTCGTTGGATAGAAATTCATGTGGTGAATGGTATTCGTGTTTTAAAATAAATTGTTTTATAATAAAAATCATATTTTTATCATTTATATGAACTATATAAAATAGTCGAGTTTCGAAATAAATTGTTTTATAATAAAAATCCCATTTTTATCACCAATATGAACTATATAAAATAATCTGGTTTTAAAATAAATTGTTTTACATTAAAATCACATTTTTACTATATACATGACTTGTTAAAAATAGTGAAGTGTTGAAATAGAAAACAGTTAGATAAAAATATCATTTTTATCGAAAGTATGAAAGTTATATAGTTTTGAAATCGAAGAATCGATATATATATAAAAATAGAATTGAAATATATCGAAAAACGAAGCTGTAGTTCGTATTTTTAAACCGTGATTTCAAACGATTATACTGGGAGATCCGACCATCGGATTTTCCCGAAACCGTAACCAATGGGTTCGCTTTGGAAATATCTTTCCAACGGCACCAACTTTGTTAAAATCCAACGGCTGGATTGTCTGGAATGTTTAATTCAAATCTGAAGAAAAACAGCACCAGAAGCGATTATATATATATATATATATATATATATATATAATCGAATAACGACGCTGCAGTTCGTATTTTGAAATTGAAACTTCAAATGATTATACCGGGATATACAACCATCGGATTTTCCCGAAACTGGAACCGTTGGATTCATTTTGAAAAGATCTTTCTAATGATGTAAATTTTGTGAAGATCCAACGGTTAGATTTTCAGATATGTGTGAATCAAATCTGAAGAAAAATAGCGCCACGGTCGCGTTATGGCCCAAAGCGTCGTTTTGAATAAATTGGCTATTTTAAATAAATAAAAATAGCGATAAATCATTATAAAATATTATAAACGATATGGATGCGAAATTTAGAAACTAACTGAAGGTTGGCTAAGTCGAATGGTTTCTTGGGTATTGATCTGATGTTGGTTTCGGCCTTCGGGGTTAATATTTGGGAAATCGTTCTCTTACTGATTGACGGTTAGCGACTAATGAATTGAAATGATGCATATGTGTATTTGTGTTGCACTTGTTTATCACATGCGCGAGTTGCTCAAAAAGACCGGGTTTATCCCATTTTGAATAACTGAATCGACGATAAGCAATCGAAGATAAAGACGGTGGTCGAAGACGGAGATCTTCACCTCGTTTGGATGGTAACAGAGGTCCTGATTGGGAGGCATCCCGAAATATGGATAATGAGTGGTGATCGTCCAGACGTACGCGGTGATCGATGGGTTTGCGAGGTATATAGTGCCTCGGGTTTCGTTCAGACCCAGAACGGACTTGCAAATGGACGGTGTGTCTGACATTGGAATTTATTCTGTGTGATTGATAGCCATCAGTTGCACGGTGTGAATTGCCTGTGTGGCATGCTAAGATGCAGTGATCAGGGCTTCTGTTGAAAAGCAAAATCTTGTGGTGATGATCAAAGCACCGCCTGTGTGGCGTAGCTTTGTGTATAACGTGAATTCGCGAGCCTCACACCCCGGTATGAACCAGAAACGGGAGAGGACAATAGGGAGGGCATGCGTTTCTTTCTAGCTAGAAGTGGCGTCAGCAGTTTTACACGCCCTGACGAGTTTGACTTATGTGGTTGTTACTGTTGCGAGGCTCCTCGGTTTGATCGGACGAGCTGGGTCCGATGGAGTCATTCGTTGGCTCATTGACGCCCCATAGGGCGGAGAAATGAATTGTTCAGGCATTATAATCTACTTCGTGTGGACCGGCCCTGACGATCCAAGGTACGGTTGCGGCTGTGCCTGAGACACGGGCTAGAGCGTCTCGAATTCAGTGAGGACTATCTTTTGCCTTGGTTCAGGACGGAAATCCAATTTCCAAAATACGACATCGTGCGGTTTTGATTGTATACCTATATATGGCGACATAGTGGTATGGGGCATTAATGTCGTCTATGATTGATACTTATGATTTGAAATTGCTTTTGAAATATACAAACACTTGTAATAATATCAAATGCTTTTGTTTTATTCGTATCAAGCATATTTTGGCCATTATAAGGTAAAAACTCTATCCTCTGGTTTGCGTTGCATTGTGTGATGGGAACTGAGTCTTATAATGGCTTCATTTTTATAAAAAGCATTGCGATGTTTAAAAGAAAGATTTGTTTTTAAAGCACTGGCAATCCCATGGAGTAAACCCGTTCCACGAAAGTGGCGTGGTCCTGTGATTAGCCATATTATAAATGTGTTGAGTAGATTTCTCATACCAGTCCCATGACTGACTCGTAGTTTGTTTCACTTTCAAACTCGGGTGCCCCTTTTTATACACGGGCAGCCTTGTATTCAGGTTTAACTGGCTCTTTCTGGATAGCTGGAGCTGAAGATGGATTCTATCATTTATCTCTTTTTATGCTGTTTAGCTCCTGTTGTACATATTATGTTTGTTTCCATTGTAGACATTTATGTATAGTTGAACCGTATTTGTACTAAGTATGATCCTGTATACTGTGTAACTCTGATGATTATGTTTATCCAGTATATTCTTTTGTGCATTATCTGGTGTATTTATTTAATTTTGTTCTGCTATTATCTGTTTCTGTGTTATATTCCAAAGATTACCCTTGTCTCCATCCGTACGGGAAATGGGGTCGTCACAGTCACTGTTTAAATTCAAACATATATATCAAATATACATGTAAGTAATACAAACAACTTTGTATGCTAGTGGACAAATTCATATTTCCAATCTGGTGCTTATTCAGGAATCAGTATTCCTTTTCATAATATACGAACTATTATAGCAGTATATATGCATAACAAAATAACCAACTATTTGTTCATCAACTAATATTTATTTTGAATATATATATATATATATATATACATACACACACATATATAACTATAATATATATGTATAATATATATATATATATAACATGCATAACTAGTATGTACATATATATAGGCACCTTCTAAAGGATTTAAGATGTTATAATGCATATAAATAATATGGAGATATGCAAAACTTATTTGCTGTGTTATCGTCCATGAAATAGACAATTCAAGAATTGAGATGAACTTTTCATCATATATTGGTTTAGTCAAAAACAAAAGAAACTAAGTTGTTCCAGTTTTACAAACATATGTAATTAATATCTCAACATAGGGGAGAGATTATATCAATCCTATTATACATATGTATATAGGTCAAATAATATGAATAACTAATAGTGGTGTATTGTCATACAATATAATCTATAAAAATATAACAGAATATAAATACATATGTATCATACATATATACATATGTATCATACATATATACATATGTTAAGAGATGAAAAGGCCTCCTTTAATGTTTCAAATATGCATAGATATGCAAGAAATCATAAAATAAATTACATTAAACCATTGCATAAATATATATAGACCATCTATACAAAACAAAGGTTTTAAATAATCAGTTTATATATATATATATATATATATATATATATATATATATATATATATAGGGTAACTTTCATCAATAAGTTATAATCTAAGGATTATATAGTTATTTGTATAACCTTTAAACTTAGCACAACTAATCAAATTAACTAATCAGGTTCAAAAACATTCAAAATGTTTTTCATAATCTTTTAACTAAACATAGCAAACAAAGTTAAATGATCAGTTTTACAATTTATTGAAAAATATATATATATATATATATATTATATAATGCCAAGATTCAGAATGATTCAAAATCATTAAACCAACAAAGTTCATCGATCAAGATAATAATGGTGAGTCAAACGATTATAGAACATGTTCTGTATTCATGATTTTTCTTAAAATATTATAACACTGAACCAACGTTTGATCAACAAAATATTTATATAATAAGCAAAAGTGCTTAAATTAAACTTGAACTGCTGCAAGTTTAACATGTAAACATTTTAAACTTTATAATCGAATTTAAAACCACCCTGATTATTAATATAATAATTTTAGCAATGTATTAAATCGAATCATATTCTATTTAACAAAGGCAAAGATAATTTTAATTTCAAGCAACATTCCATGATATCCTTCTTATACACTATAACAGAATACAATCTAAAAGGTAACATACATAAACAAAATTTAGCCTGACTAGAATAAAAGGAATTGCAATGTAACTTGTAAAACCATATCATTTATATGTTTGTACAAACTTCATGTTAGAATGCAAAACCAAATTTATTATCTTAAGCATGATTGTAATGAAACAAGATAATTAGTTGCTAGAAACAGAAATATCATATTAACAGTTAGATAGTATATGTAATACATGTTTACCAGAGATAAACAACTAATCCCTAACATGAAAATTTCAAAGTTCACAACTCTATTATATGCTAGGAATACATTCTAATTGGCAAGCTGTGTGTTAACTGATATTAGATAGAGTTAAAATTGTAAATATGAGACGCTCAAGACAAAACTAACCATTAATTCATATCAAGATTTTATATCAAATACAAAATCCTAATATACAGAAACATTTTTCTAGGTTTATATGAGTAATTCCCATTTCACCGTTTTAATCAAAATTAAATGAGTGTTTTCGACACTGTATAATATCGCAAGCATACACAATTCATTTCAAGTTGAAACAATTTCACCTTTTGAAATGTGTTTTATTTACAATCTGTAGTCACGATTAATAATCAATAGTCACGATCAAATAGTCACGGTTAAAAATCAATTCGATTTTACAAAACTAATTAATATAAAATCGAATCTAGGGTTCAAAATACCAAAATTCCGCGAACCCTAGCTCTAATACCGCTGTTAGGTTTCAATATGATCTAATAAATGTGTAATTCAAACAAATTAAAACCTATAATAATGAGATCTATGCGGAATTCAAGTAAATCAAATGTCATACCTGATGCTGCTTCCCAATTTTACCAAATCGAACGTTTTAGATCTGGATTGAACCAAATCGAAGCCCACCAAAACGGAGAGCCTCCATAGGAGTCCACTGGAACGTGCCCTTCACCAATCAGATTGAAAGAAGAGATCAAGGAATACGGTGCTAGCCTCCATGACCAATTTAAGGGTTTTGGAAAGGAAAACAAATAGAGTATCTTTTTAGATCTGATCTAACCTCATTAATTTAGGTTAAGCCGTGTACTTTTATAAGAAAGAAAACCCTCCTTTTAAAACACAAGTATTAACCTTAAAATTAGGAACCACTCCAATATCGGTTCCAGTCCCAAATAAATATCAACAAATAGATATTTTATTTGTTTAAATTAGTTTCTCCTTGTAACGTTCCTTTTGGGTGACCCTATAGGTTACTATGACGTTGATAATGGTTTTAAATCGTATGTAAAACCGTAAACGGTGATTGGCATCTAGCAATGCGTCGCTGCTACCCAAGTTATAATAAAATTATCGATTCGATATAACCTTTTTTGTGACTAGTGTATCAATGTAATATAATCCTTTTAACAATATATTCAGGATTAAACTCGAGTCACGGATCTTATCATCCTCTTTATAATTTAATCTGTTTTTCTTGATCGATGAGTAGACTATTTAAAACAAAACAATATTTGAGCACGGCCATGCATTTCACAGTCTCACTCAATCAAGAGGCCCATGGATATCACTACAACTATATCGTAGGGTTGAATTCCATCTAGATCATTCATAATTTTCATTTGATTCTATATATATCCAATAATCACCAATATCGTTACTCTGTTACGAATAACTTTAGATGATATCAAAACACAAATATCCTCGAATAAAATTATAATTATTTCAGGTCTGAGGACCATTACATCACTGTCACTATGAGAATAACTTATGATACTGTTAATTATATTCCATGCAGTTATCTCATGGTGGGTCAGCCCAATACGATATTCTCCAATACGATTTTATGTTTTGACATTAATATCACGTATATTAATAATCAATGAGATGTGTTCATCAGTCAATCAACATACTAGTCTCAACGTATTATTGTTGTCATATATAAACAATAAAACTCGACTAGGGACATTTAAGAATTATAATACTAATTATATTATATAATCTCAAATTCAAGTCTTACTCAAACTATATATGTAACAACCTAGAAAATCAGAACCAATTCAAAATTTTTATTTTGGCATTTTAATGAATTTTTGAATATTTAAAATGATTTATGTTAAATAATAACGATAAGAAATTTATTTTGAATAGAATTAGAACGTATAAATTTATTTAACTCGAAATTAGAATATAAATATTTTTTTATTGTAAAAGGAATTGAAAATGACACGGTAGTTTGAAAATTCGATTTCAAATTTCAATTGAATGTACATGATTCAAAATAAATTGAATTTTAGTTGAACAAAAAATATTTGAATTTGTTCGAAAATATCTTTCCAACGAATCTGAAAAATTGAAATTTCATAGCGGGAATAAAATTAAACCCAGTTGAAAATTCAAAATAGTCGCTATGGAAATATAGCCCTTCAAATTAGCCATTTTGCAAATGACCTCCATTTTCGACGAGACCACTTTTGTTGGATCCAGAATGTCAAATTATTGCTTTATTCCAAAACTCATAATTTTTGGGATTAATATGTGAGTGTGGCAAAAGAAAACGTGTTTTGACAGTTTTAGTCAATTTGGATCGACCAGAAAATGGCCATTTTTCAAATAATCTACAAATTTGACGAAATTAGTTTTGTTAGGACCATATCATCAAAAAATAGCCAGATTTATTTTTATGGAATTTTTAGAGTTAGTATGTGTCCCCGGTAAAATAAAATGTGCGTTCAAATTGAATTTCTATTGATTTAAATGTTAATTTAAATGAAAACTAATCGAAACGATTGAATTGGCTTACCGATCATATCCCATTGTGTTCGGCATAGGGGTAATACGCTAGGGACGACAGTCGTTGGGTTTAATTTGAAGTTCATGACATTAAGAAACTAATTAACGAATTAAATAAATATTAAAATAAATAGTATATATATAAATTAATTCCTAAAACCCTATTCTCCAATCAGATAACTCGCCACCCCCAAAGCGAATGAATGATTATTATCGCTCCCCGCTTCAACTTCGATTTTCGCTCGATCCTTTCAATGATTTTCAAAATCCCCAACTGGAAATCGACGAGCTCCTCAAGAGCTTTACGACCAACGGAAGTGATCGTATATGTTTTCCTGGACTATGTGGATTTGCGCCTGGAACTGCCTCCGTTTGTGGGCTTTTTCCGGCGCCACCAGGGTCGCGAGTTAGCCGGGATTGGGAGGGGTGGTGCGCCACTCGGAGGCGCTTCACGTGGGGTTGATAGATCGTCGTCCGACAGGCCGTAGGAGGAGAAAAATTGAACCCTAGATATGGAGGGAGGTTCGAACACATACAAGAAGGTGATTTTTTATTTACTTATTTAAATATCATAGCCTTGTTTGAAAATCAGTTTTTATTTAATATAAGACATTGTGAAGAACCTGATTTTTATTATATACACCACTGCTTAAAAATATGATTTTTATATGAAGAAAATTGAAATAAAACTATGATTTTTATGTAAAGAGATTTGAAATAAAAATATGATTTTTTTGTATGAACATCGAAATAAAAATATTATCTTTATAATATAAACACCATATTAAAAATGTGATTTTTACTATGAACAGTGTGAAACATTGTGTGATGGAAATAGCGGGAAACGAATCAAAACCGTTCAATTAAAGAATGGCGAAGTGGAAACCAAAGTTGAGAACTTCTCACTATAATTTTTTTGTACAGTTATTTATTTTATAACTACATATATGAACTGTTCCCCATCGTCCACAGACCATGGATGACTTGTTTGTTTGATTGTGTTTTGAAAATTGATTGTGGTGTGAAATGGACTGTATAAAATATTCATATGTTGAAATAAATATTTTATAGTTAAAAATATAATTTTTAACGTGTATATGAAATGAAAGTAACTATTCATAAACAAATCGGACGATTTGTTTATGTACACCCATTTATCGGATACCGATTGGGATGATATATTTTACAAATCGCCCAACTGCTCAAATAAAATTTGTGTTTGTTGTTTGATAACCCCACACGGGTATTAGGATGATATTTGACATACACTTATCCCAATAATTAGTGGTATGTCAATCGATGGGTTGACAGGCCGTGATGATCGTTATTTATTTATATTTAACGCTTATGCAGTTGTGTAATGCACTCTGGATGATGGTTGACTATGTTTGATTATTGTTGTGTACATGAGTGTATGAAATCCATATAAATAAAATTATATGGAAACTGACTGTGTCTGATTCCAGTTCAGAATTAACGAATATTTAAAAATAATATTTAATCAATATTGAAATGTGAAGCCGTGTTAAGTAGTTGAATGACATTTTAACACGAACGGGAATTTTGTCGATTTTATCCATTTTTATAATGAATATCAAAAAGTGATTTTAAAATTTGGTATTTTGAAAATATTATCATTTTAATATTAAAATGATATGGAATATTCAAATTTGTTTTGAAATTTGAAATGAAAATGAAATCGTTTTAAAATGAATTTAAAACGAATTTATAAAGGAATATTCAATTTCGAATTGAAATTTGAAATTGAAATCGTTTTAAAATGAATTTAAAACGAACTTATAATGGAATATTCAAATTTGATTTGAAATGAAGTTGAAATCATTTTGAAAACGAGTTTAAAACGATTTATAAAATATGTTTTAAATGGAAATCGACGAAATATATATAATATAATTATTATATATATATATATATATTCAATGGCCTGAATAGAACGCGCCGCGGCAGTTCTCGAATTTCGACCATTGACTTCGAATGAACATTATGGGAGATTCGACCGTCGGATTCTCCTAAAACTAGGACCATTGGGTTCGTATCGAAAATAGCTTTTCAATGAATATAAGAAATTTGAAATCTAACAGTTGGATTTTGAATTATGTCCAAATCAAATTTGGAAAAGATCGATGTAAGTTTGATGGCCGTTTATGGAAATCGACTATACGGGCCTTGATAAAATTATTAAAAATATCAATAAATTGTGTAAAATCAATGATTTGGAAAGAATTGGAATGAAAATTTCCATATTTGAAAAGATAAAAATATATTTTATCGAAATGAACTAGTTATTAACTAAAATTATTATCCAATTATTTTTAAATAAATAAATTGGATTTGAAATGGTGTTAAAAATAACAAGAATTTCCAATATGTGAATTGGAATGGATATAAATCGAAGTTATCTTTGGAATATTTCGATATTGGATTCCATGATTATAAAGACATTGTGGAGGAATTTGGAAGATATATATATCGTTATTCCCAATACGATATTTGTGGATTTCAAAATTTGATATTGAATATAAGCCGATATAATTTCTATTTAAAGCCTTGTATTTAATATTGAATTGGATTTTAGGTTTGTCGTGAATGATGTCTTCATTAACGCTATTCTTAAACCCTGTTGAGAAAAGATATAAATCTTTTTATTAAGATTTAATGAAGTTTACCAATTAATTAACATTTAATCGGAATTAATTGAAATTGGTTTTTGGGTTTATCGTTAACGGTGTTTTGAGTAACACTTGTTCTTTAACCTAATTAATAATGGAATGAGATTTTGGGTTTGTCGTGAATGGTACCTTTAATAATATTGTTCTTAAACCCAATGGATTAGGAAAATTAGAAAATAATTGGAGATTAGCTAAGTTGAATGATTCCCTGGGTATTGATCTGATGTTGGTTTCGGCCTTCGGGATTAATACTTAGGGAATTAATCTCTTACTAATTTACGCTTAGAGATTGATAAGATGGGGTCTTCAGTAACACTGGTCTTAAACCCTGTGTGAAAAGCGACAATCTTTTAATTAAGATGCACAAGAGAATTACCAATTAATTAACATTTAATTGGATTTGAAATGGAATGTGAATTGGGTTTATTGTGAACTGTGTTTTAACGACATTCGTTCTTTAACCCGATTCACTGTGAAATATGATTTGGAATTTATAAATCTTTTAATTAAGATTTAGGGGAAATTTCCAAAGAAAAGTTTTCCAGTTTAATAAAATAAATTGGAATGGAATGGAATTCGATTTGGTAATATTCGAAGTGAACTTCTGTGGAGGAATACTGTTACTATATATGGAATTTAAGAGGTTTTTCCATTATTCCATTTTTATTATCGGTTGGATTGGAAGTTTATATCGATTATATATATATTGTTTTGTTTTTAGTGAAGATTCCATTGTTAATGGAAAGCGATTTTGGGTTTATTGTGAGCTGTGTTTTAAATGATATTAGTTCTTTAACCCAGTTAAAGATAAAATTTATTTCTTAACTTTGAATAATCATTAAGTAATGATTTTTTTAAATTAAAACTGAATTGGAGTTTTAATGAATCTTTAAATAGATTGAACGGTGAATTTGATAACTAAAATTATCAAATTCGAGAAATGATCGAGAATGGAGTACAACCAGTTTTACTCTAGGCAACAGTTAAATCTTTAATTGGATTTGAATGTTAAATGGTAATCAAATTTACCGATAACACTGTGGTGTTAGATATGAAGTATTACCAGTTTTGCTTCATGGGATGAATATGTTGAGATTGGGAAATTTAACAAATGGTTACTTCGGTAAGGTTCGCTAATCCTGACTAGTTTGGATAAACCTTAATTCGGTTTAAATTGATATCCAAAGGAAGATTAAAGAATAAATTTAAAGAATTTATCTTTGATAAATTAATGGGAACCTTTCCCAAAGTATAAGAATATTTGAGTAAAAGAATATTCTGAATTAGAATGAGGCATATGTTGTGTTTGTGTAGCACTTGTTTATTATATACGTGAGTTATTCGGAAAGACCGGGTTTATCCCATTCTAAATAACTGAATCGGCGATGAGTCGACAATGATGGCAGTGGTTGAAGACCGTAGGTCTTCACATCGTTTGGATGATTACTGATGTCTTGATTCTGCTATACACCCAAGACGAGGTAATGAGTGGTGATCGTCCAGACATACTTGGAGATCGACCAGATATGCAAGGACCTCTCTCCTGTATTAGACAAATGGGACGAGGAATAAGGTGCCTACGGTTTCGTTCAGACCCAGAACGAACTTGTAAATGGATGTGTGTCTGACATCGGATTTCATTCTGTGTGATTGATAGGCATCGGTTGCATAGCGTGAATTGCGTTTGTGGCATGCTGTGATGCAAATGATCAAGGCTTCTGTTGAAAAGCAGAGTCTTGTGGTTGATGATCAAAGCACGACTTTAATATAGCATAGCTTTGTGTATAGCGTTAATTCGCGAGCCTCGCACCCCGGTGTGAACCAGAAACGGAAGAGGACATCAAGGAGGACATGCGTTTCCTTCTAGCTAGGAGTGGTGTCTGGGTTTTGCACGCCCAGATGTTTTACTTATGTGGATGATGGATAGCAAGGTGCCTCGGTTGTTTCAGTCTCTACGGAGTCGATGGATGGTTTGGTAGATACACCGACCACTTTTATGCCCCATAGGGTGGGGAAACGCAGTGTTCGGGCATTTTAATCCACTCCATGTGGATCGGCCCTGACGATCCAAGGATCGATGCGTTCTTATCCTAACACATGGGCTAGATTGTCTCGAAGCGGTAAGGACGATCCCTTGCCTTGGTTCATGGAAGGAAATCTGACTTCCAATACGTGACACTTCGGTTTTTGATTGTAGAGCCTAGTATGGCGACATAGTGAGATGGGGCATTATGCCGTCTATGATACATTTATATTTGAAGTTGTTTTCATACACTTTACACTATAATAGTATCAAAATGATTTGTTTTAAATGTGCCAAGCATGTTTGGCTATTATAAGGTAAAACTCTATCCTACGGCTTATGTTGCATTGTGTGATGGGACATGAGTCTTATAATAGCTTAATTTTTCCAAAAAGGATTGCGGTGTTTGTTTTATGCACTGGTATTCTTGGGAGGATACCTGTTCCATGTTATACGGCGTGGTCCCTTGATTTACTCCATTTTAAAGTGAAATTTAATAACAATTTTAGTTCTCACACTAGTCACATGACTGACTTGGAGTTTATTATTTTAACCTAAACTCTGGGTGCCCCTATTTTCCACATGGGCAACTAGTAGTTTTGGTTTTGCAGATTTATATTCACAAGATCCTGGTTTATAGCTGGAATGATATTCAGAAAGCTCTGTATCTGTATATTCCTTTCAGTTGTGTTTGTATTAGTTTTCCGCAGCTATGTATTTAAGTGTAATTTTAAATCCCTGATATTTATCGAATGTATATTATTTATTCATACTCTGTTATATTGTTGTATTCTGATGGAATTGTTGTAATAAGCAATGAAATGTTCTTCTGTTTTTATTTTGATTTGTCGTGTTCTAACTCAATCTGGGCTTTCCTTTACGGGGAAGTTCGGGTTGCTTCAGTTAGTATCAGAGCTTTGGTTTACAGAGCTCGAGAACAAGGCACATTAGAACCAAACAAAAGAATTCATCAGAGATTGGATTAGCAATATCCAATGGGAATGACTCGTTAGAGATGGGATCAGTAGCATCCTAAAACGAGTGTGAAGGGTATATTTTTAAAATGAAAACAATTTTTGTTTTGAAAATTTAAAACCGTACATATTTGAATATTTTATTTGTATTAAATTTGGACAATCCAATATATAAAGATTTTGCATATACGCCTTGCAAATGTGTATTTGAAGTTTTAATATACTGGATAGATATAGAATCACACTCTAGTCGTCCGAAAATGATTCTGATGATCGGTGCACTATCATCAGGGTTTATGTCCGAGTTTCGAAAGTCTGATATCCATATATTTCCATTAGGCTGGTGTGAGAACCAAAACTAGATAGGGTTATTGTTGTGATTTGGCACCAAGATTTTTGGTATATATATATATAATTATGTGTTTGAAATGTTAATCAACTAACTGATTGCTGGTTGTTGATTGTGTTATGTGATTACTCATTTAAACCAACATGTAAAGGAAAATAATTTAGCCAAATTGTATCAAATATTGAGCTGAAAAGAAATTTGATTGAAATTGCATGCATATATACATGTATATACATTGAACAGGTCATAGCAAGGAGGCTAGAGAAGAGGAATAAAATTGTATGCCCGATAAATAGGCACATTTTTACAAATTTATTGGGTTTGGATGATTTTATGAGCAGACTGGCTAGCCTCTTGGCTTTTTCTTTTTCTTTTTGAGATGAGAGGGCCTGTGTGGCGGTTTGGGGATTTTCCCGATGCTCCCCGTACAAAGGAGGCTATGGCGAAATTTTTCGGAAATTTAGGTGTTAGCCAAATTTTTGAAAATTAGAAATTCTTAAAAATTGAAAAGTGGAAGAATGAAAGCCAAAATGAAACTTGAGTTGATTAGTTAAACAACTTTCAGCTCCGTTCCTTTTCGAGGACGAAAAGATTTTAAGTGGGGGAGATTGTAACAACCCGGAAAATCAGAACCAATTTAAAAAATTTATTTTGGAATTTAAATGAATTTTTGAATATTTAAAATTATTTAATTTAAATAATAACAATAAGAAATTTATTTTTAATAGTATTAGAACTTATATATTTATTTAACTCAAAATTAGAATATAAATATTTATTCTAATTATAAAAGGAATTGAAAATGGCGCGGTAATTTGAAAATTCGATTTCAAATTTCAATTGAATGTACAGGTTTCAAAATAAACCGGATTTTAGTGAAACAAAAAATATTTGAATCTGTTCAAAAATATCTTTCCACCGAATCTGAAAAATTTAAATTTCATAGCGGGAATAAAAATTTAAGCCCAGTCGAAAATTCAGAATAGTCGCAATGAAAATATAGCCCTTTAAAATAGCCATTTTGCAAATGACCTCCGTTTTCGACGAGACAACTTTTGTTGGATCCGGAATGTCAAATTATTGCTTGATTCCAGAATTCATAATTTTTGGGATTAATATGTGAGCGTGGCAAAAGAAAACGTGTTTTGATAGTTTCAGTCAATTTGGATCGACCAAAAAATGGCCATGTTTCAAACGGTCTCCAAATTGATGAAATTAGTTTTGTTCGGACCGTATCGTCAAAACATAGCCAGATTTATTTTTTTGGAATTTTTAGAGTCAGCAAGTGGCACCGTTAAAATAAAATGTGCGTTCAAAATGAATATCTATTAATTTAAATGATAATTTAAATGAAAACTAATCGAAACAATTGAATTGGCTTACCGATCATATCCCATTGTGTTCGGAATAGGGGTAATACGCTAGGGACGATAGTCGTTGGGTTTAAATTGGAGTTCGTGACATTAAGCAACTAATTAACGAATTAAATAAATATTAAAATAAATAGTATATATATAAATTAATTCATAAAACCCTATTCACCAATAAGATAACGCTCCGCCCCGGGAGTGAATGAACGATTATTATCTCTCCCCGCTTCCTCTTTGATTTTCGCTCGATCCTTTCAATGATTTTCAAAATCCCCAACTGGAAATCGATGAGCTCCTCAAGAGCTTTACGACCAACAGAAGTGATCATATATGATTTCCTGGACTGTGCGGATTTGTGCCTCGAACTGCCTCCATTCGTGGGCTTTTTCCGATGCCACCAGAGTCGCGAGTTAGCCGGGGTTGGGAGGGGTGGTGCGCCACTCGGAGGCGCTGCACGTGGGGTCGATAGATCGTCGTCCGACAGGCCGTAGGAGGAGAAAAATTGAACCTAGTCCTGGAGGGAGGTTCGAACGCATACAGGAAGGTGATTTTTTATTTGTTTATTTAAATATCATAGCCTTGTTTAAAAATTAGTTTTTATTTAATATAATACATTATTAAGAACCTGATTTTTATTATATACACCATTGCTTAAAAATATGATTTTTATATGAAGAAAATTGAAATAAAATTATGATTTTTATATGAAGAAAATTGAAATAAAACTATGATTTTTTTATAAATAGATTTTGAACTAAAAATATGATTTTTATTGTAAGAACATCAAAATAAAAATATTATCTTTATAATATAAACACCATATTAAAAATGTAATTTTTCTATGAATAGCGTGAAATATTGTGTGATGGAACTGGTGGGAAACGAATCAAAACCGTTCAATTAAAGAATGGCGGAGTGGAAACCAAAGGTGAGAACTTCTCATTATAATTTTCTTTGTACAGTTATTTATTTTATAACTGCATATATGAACTGTTCCCCGTCGTCCACAGACCATGGACGACTTATTTGTTTGATTGTGTTGTGAAAAGTGATTGTGGTGTGAAATGGACTATATAAAATATTCATGTGTTGAAATAAATATTTTATTGTTAAAAATATAATTTTTAACGTGTATATGAAATGAAAGTAAATATTCATAAACAAATCGGACGATTTGTTTATGTACACCCATTTATCGGATACTGATTGGGATGATATATTTTACACATCGCCCAACTGCACAAATAAAATCTGTATTTGTTGTTTGAAAACCCTACACGGGTATTATGATGATATTTGACATACACTATCCCAATAATTAGTAGTATGTCAATCGATGGATTGACAGGCTGTGATGAGCGTTATTTATTTATATTTAACGCTTATGTAGTTGTGTAATGCACTCTGGATGATGGTTGACTGTGTTTGATTATTGTTGTGTACATGTGTATATGAAATCCATATAAATAAAATTATATGGTAATTGACTGTGTCTGATTCCAGTTCAGAATTAACGAATATTTTAAAATAATATTCAGTGAATATTGAAAAGTGAAGCCGTGTTAAGTAGTTAAACACCATTTTAACACGAATGGGAATTTGACCGATTTTATCCATTTTTATAATGAATATCGAAAATTGATTTTAAAATTTGGTATTTTGAAAATATTATCATTTTTATATTAAAATGATATGGAATATTCAAATTTGATTTAAAATTTAAAATTTGAAATGAAATTGAAATCATTTTAAAATGAATTTATAAAGGAATATTCAAATTCGATTTGAATTTGAAATTGAAATCATTTAAAATGAATTTATAAAGGAATATTCAAATTTGATTTGAAATTTGAAATGAAGCTAAAATCATTTTGAAAACGAATTTAAAACAATTTATAAATTACATTTTAAATGGAAATCGATGAAATATATAACATATATTATATATAATGGCCTGAATAGAACGCGCTGCGCCGCGGCTGTTCACGAATTTCGACCATTGACTTCGAATGGACATTACAGAGAAATCCGACCGTTGGATTCTCCGGGACCGTTGGGTTCGTATCCAAAAGAGCTTTTCAACGAATATAAGAAAATTGAAAATAATGCTTGGACTTGGAATTATGTCCAAACCAAATTTGGAAAAGGTCGTTGTAAGTGTAGTTCAATGGCTGTTTATGGAAATCGACTGTACGGGCCTAGATAAAATTATTTATAACTTCAATAAATTGTTTAAAATCATAATAAATGATTTGGAAAGAATTGGGATGAAAAATTCCATATTTGAAAGGATAAAAATATATTTTATCGAAATGAACTAGTTATTTACTAAAATTATAATCCAATTATTTTTAAATAAATAAATTGGATTTGAAATGGTTTTAAAAATAACCAGAATTTCCAATATGTGAATTGGAATGGATATAAATCGAAGTTATCTTCGGAATATTTCGATATTGGATTCTGTGACTATACGAACATTGTGGAGGAATTTGGAAGATATATATCATTATTCCCAATACGATATTTGTAATGACCCGCATTGGCAGAGGGTATTATAATTAATTTATTTAATTATATAAATAGTGATATAGTGAATTAAATGGTCGTCGAATTAAATAATAATGAATATTTAATTAAAATAATAAATTAAATAATATATTTAATTTTGAAATAATCAGAATTGGCTGAAATAGCGATATGGTGTGAATTGGATCATCTGTGATATTTAATTTGGTTTAGAATTGAATTAGAATAACGAATATATTATTTGAACGATAGTTTGAACGTATAATTATATTATAATTAAAATCGAGCTTGAAATGGAGCAGCAGTTCGTTAATTGGCGATTCGAACTTCAACTGAATGTGCAGGATTCGTTTTAAATCGGATTTCTGTGAAACAAGAAACGTGTGGAGCCGGTGGAGTATATCTTTCTAGTGGAAGAGAAAAACCGGGATTTCGTCGTGTAGATTTTGATTTATGTCCAAATCAAATATTCAGAAAAACAGCGGTATATTCGTTCGTGGCCATAATGGTTATTTCAAAATAACTGGATAGAGGGTGTGAATTTAGACAAGGTCCTTTTGGAACATAGTTATAAAATAATTTTTAGAATTTTACTGTAATTTTTAATATATTAAATAAGCGACTTTTTATTTGAAGTATTTCGCACCCTGAAATCAACATTTTGAAGTTTCAAAATATGAGTCAATCTACCGGTATTGTTAAATTTCTGGGATCGTGGCACCTTACTGAATACAACAGTATCTTTATTTCAGTCTATATGTGAAAGGAATTTTATGAAATGAGGTACGTTAAACTTTGTAATATCCAAAACCTACCCTTCTCCTTTTAATTTCTGCGATTCTAAATCTATTTCAATCAATGAAAACGTGGACCGTCCTCTTCCTCAAATGGAAATCGAAAACTACGGGTAAATAGATGGCCACACGTTCATTCTTCTCAGCCACAAATCCTTGGTGGTTTAAAACCGAAGACGTGTAGATAATGGCAACCAATAAGTATATATTGTATTCCTTTTGTACACCAACACAGAAAATTCTTAAACCCTAAGTTTTCTACACATTATAAGTACACACTTAGCTTCCTTGGTTTCGGGTCCGAGCTCCTCCATGGTGAGTACGTGAGTTGTGTTTCATGCGCAAGAAAATGATGCCAAGGAGCTATACTTGCTTTGTGTTGAGTTCTATATGAGACGTTGAAATGGAGAGGAAGGGTTAATGAAGTACTGGTGTACTTCTTACTCGTGGAGGGGATGATGTGCTGTAGTGAAAGAGAAGTGGGTGGAAGGCTAGTATCAAATGAAGAAGTTGTGAGCTGAAACCGAAGTGGGGAGAGCAGCGTTTGAAGGAGAGGTGAACCATGGAAGGGACGTTGGTAAATTAGCTGATGGTGGAGGAGCAAATTGCATGGATTGATGGGGGAGTTTCTACAGTAGTGGAGTTGGTTTCATTTCAATGATGTGTAGTGGGGAGGATGGAAATAAGGATTTGCGGCATGGATTGTTTATACAGAAGGAGCAAAGAGCGGATACTGGTGATATCAAATGGAAGGGGAGAAACTGTATCACGGGTTTGGGTTTTGAAGACGTACGTGGGCCGAAATTCTAGGCCTTATATTTGCTTGGTAAACCCATTTATAAAGAAAACAAATATTTAATTAAGTTTTTGAATTAATTTTAAAAGTGTACGGTCTTGTAAATTTAATACATCCTTCATACGATATCAGAATTATGAATGGTTGGATCCGTCGGGATCGTACCGACGAGAGCTACACATTGGAACTGAGTTGGGGTGAATTAGAGCTCGGTACAAATTATGGAAAAATTTAATTTTCTGTCAAAATCTACCGACAATTATCGTTATTAATGATGATCGTCCAATGTGAGTAAATCTCACTAACTCTGAACAGTTTATAATTTCATGTTGTATTTTTTGAACTGTTAGATATTGGCTGATTGACTGTGTGTTGACTATTTGATTGAACTGCTAGTCAGTTCGTTAAATTTCTATATTGATTCTGTTTAACAGAATATATCATATGGAACTGAAAGTGATGTTATCTATATTGTTTAACATCTGTGATGCAGGGAAACAGGCTGGAGGAATCCAACTGGATTCCTCAACATTTATTTTACTGTTTTTCATATATTTTGATATATGATGTGATATATAATCTGTTGTCGATTATATGTGTTTGGACGATACTAATCATCGTGATTTGATATGTTGAATACCATAACATACCGAAATGTTGATAAAGGAATATTTTCAAAGTGATATTTGAAAATAAAATATTTATAAATGGAATATTTACAAATAAGAAATATTTATAAATTGGAATATTTATAAATAGGAGATATTTAGAAAATGAATAAACGTTATAAAATGGAAACTGTTATAAAAATGAAATCATTTGTAAAGTGAAGAACCGTTACTAAAAGTAAATCTTTATAAATGAATAGTTTAATCGAGTTAAAAGGAGTTAATCGATGCTAGATTAATCGAGTTGAAAGGAGTTAATCGATGTTAGTTTAATCGATTAGAGTTAAAGCAAAGGAGTTAATCGAATATATAGTTTATTCAAATAGAATAAAGGAGTTAATCGAACATATAGTTTATTCGAATAGAGTAAAAGGAGTTAATCGAATATATAGTTTATTCAAATAGAATTAAAAGAGTTATCGAATATATAGTTTATTCGATAGGAGTTAAGTGAATAGAGTTAGAGTTAAATCAAAAGAGTTAAGTGAATAGAATAAGTTGAATAGAGTTATCGAATATACCTTATCGAAGGAAAGAACTATCGAATAGAAAAGATTTGAAAGAGAGTTACATAAGGAAGTTTGTTAAAGAATTAGAAGGGTGAACTTTGTCTACTTCAAGGTTAGAAACGTTGTTCAGTTAAGGTCTGAGAGGTAGTATTACCCCAACTTGATTGACTTCATTTTTAACTAAGGAATGGTTAAGGTTCGATAGTAAAGGATGGTTAAGTGAATTTAGTAATTAAAGGAAATGGTTTGAGTTGGCATCACGATGGTTTGTTTAAACATCTGTCTAAGTCCAATGAAGAAGCTTTGGAAATGTTTCCCAAATAAGAAACTAGAAATGTTTTCTAATAAAGAAAACAAGAAATGGAAATGTTTTCCGTTGTTAATAACGTATATTTTCCCAATTTAGAAAATAAGAAATATTGAATATAGGGAAACAGGAGATAAGTAAATTTATGAAATAAAGAGATAAATGTTGAATGATGTTTGATTGATATAAATTTCCATTTGGAAATAATATCGTTGTTTGCACACCTATTTTTCTTCGATAGTTAAATCACAGACTATCGAAGTTTTAACCATTTTAACGTTGTTAATATGGAGAGACCGGTTGGATTATTTTCCAAAGAACCACTCTGTATTGGCATAAGCGTTGCGAATCATATATGCCAAAGGAAATTGAAGACAGAGTTATGCAAGGGCTATCCTGTATACTGAATAGTGCCTTCGGTTCATCCTGTTCCTGAATGACTTGTATAGATGGATGTCTGACAGAGTATTTCCAGACGATCACGTATATTGATTTCTCCAACCGTACCAAGAGTGAAAGCGGAGAAGGAAACTTCTTTAGCTAACACATAATGTATGGTTGAGGACGTCAATTGGTGATTTGATGGATTTGACGATGTGGCATTCAAAGAGAATTCGGTGTGATGATAAAGCGTAGCTTCTAGCCTCACATCTGGTAAATGACAGAAATCGGGCAGGCAGTATGGCTAAGTCGGTCGCACCGAAGTAGGGTGTATACTCACCTGATCTAGAGTTTCATTTACTTCTAAAAATCTATTGTTGATGCTATCCCATTCGGGAAATGGTTGCTGATCCCAACCGTTGGTGATATACATTCGATACCCTCAAGCGAAATGAGTGGTCGGTCATGTGTGGCCGGGTTGCAAGATGTTCTTGTTGAACCCAGTGTATTCCTCTCTAGAGGTACACTAGCGAAAGGTGGTTCCATACCTTGTCATAGTTGGAAACCCATTACCCAATACGTGCTTGCGGTTTTGATTGTATACTATATATGTAGAACGTGAGATGAAAGCGTTTCTACTAGATGATTATTATATTGTGGTTATAGACATTATTATAATATCAAAAGGTTTTTGATATAAAGATAATTTGGATTCTCATAAGGGAAAAACCTGTTCCGTTATACGGCGTGGTCTTATGAGATATCGATTACCTGCTTGAACTGTTTTAAACTGTTTTACTCACACCAGTCCCATGACTGACCCGGAGTTTATTTTGTTTTGTTTTCCCTAAACTCTTGGGTGCCCAATTTTGTACGGGCAATCAAGTAGTCAGGATTTACAGATATACTGGAAGAGCTTGGAGTAGGAGGCTTCAGGATCATATAGCTATAGTTATTTCCGCTGTGTTGTAAGTGTTGTACTTTGATAATGATATGTATATTCAAGTACAGATTTGTATTTCAAAGTTATGTTACATATATTATATGTTATTCGTTCTGCTGTGAGATTCGTGTTACTCTGATGTTGTGTTCTTCTTCTTCTTCTATTCTAAGTTTCTATCTTATCTATCCTCACCCTCTAATTTCTTTCACTAATGACTGGTATTTTTCGACGTTTGGTTAGTCATCATTGAGTTTATGGCGATAACCAAAGTCGTCAAAAACCCGGGTCATTACAATATTTGTGGATTTTAGAATTGATATTAAATATAAGCCGATATAATTTCTATTCAGAGCCTTGTATTTAATATTGAATTGGATTTTGGGTTTGTCGTGAACGGTGTCTTCATTAACATTTTTCTTAAACCCTGTTGAGAAAAGATATAAATCTTTTTGTTAAGATTTAATGAAGTTTACCAATTAATTAACATTTAATTGGAATTAAATTGAAATTAAATTGAAATTGGTTTTTGGGTTTATCGTGAACGGTGTTTTAAATAACACTTGTTCTTTAACCTGATTAACAATGGAATGGGATTTTGGGTTTGTCGTGAATGTTATCATTAATAATACGGTTCTTAAACCCAATGGAGTTAAGAAAATTAGAAACTAATTGGAGATTAGCTAAGTTAAATGGTTCCCTGGGTATTGATCTGATGTTGGTTTCGGCCTTCGGGATTAATACTTAGGGAATTGTTCTCTTACTAAATTACGGTTAGAGACTGATGAGATAGGGTCTTCTGTAGCAATGGTATTAAACCCTGTGTGAAAAGCACCAATCTTTTAATTAAGATGTACAGAAGAATTACCAATTAATTAACATTTAATTGGATTTGAAATGGAATGTGAATTGGGTTTATTGTGAACTGTGTTTTAACGATATTCGTTCTTTAACCCGATTCCCAGTGAAATATGATTTGGAATTTATAAATCTTTTAATTAAGATGTGAAGACCCGTTACTTCCCAGTGAAGGAAAGCGCGGATAGTTCGAGAACAAGCCACAAAGGAACGCGTACAGAAGAACATTTCATTGTATATTACAACAATTCCATTAGAATACAAGAATATACAGAGTATGAATAAATATTACACAGAAATTATCAGAGATTTAAATTACATTTAAATACATCGCAGCGGAAATAATACAAAACAGAACTAGAAGGAGATATACGGATACAAAGCTTTCCGGATATCATTCCAGCTATAAGTTAGGATCCTGTGAATATAAATCTGCAAAACCAAAACTACTAGCTGCCTGTGTCAAAATAAGGGCACCTAGAGTTTAGGTTAAAACAATAAACTCCAGGTCAGTCACGTGACTGGTGTGAGAACTAAAACAGTTATTTATCTTTATTTTCAAAGTTAGGTAGATCAAGGGACCACGACGTATAACACGGAATGGGTTTCCTCCCAAGAATACCAGTGCATATAAGTAAACAGCGCAATGCTTTTTCTAAAAATGAAGCTATTATAAGACCCAGGTCCCATCACATAATGCAACGCAGCCGGAGGATAGGGTTTTCCCTTATAATAGCCAAACATGCTTGGTACGTTTTAAAACCAAATCATTTGATACTATAATAAGTGTATAGTGTCAAAACAATTTCAATCATAAATATCAATCATAGACGACATGGGTACCATATATCATGTCGCCATACTAGGCTCTACAAATAAAGCCGAAATACACGTATTGGAAAGTTGGATTTCCATCATGGTGGCTCCTGATTCAAAAGATCGATCGCGTAGTGCAATTCCTAATGGCTTACGTCCCAGCAAGAGGAAACACCGTCTGCACATCTGCACTTTTGGGACCAGAGTATCACCGCGGCTTACGTCCCACCGAGAGAAAACACCGCTTACTCTATCCCTGAGCACTAAGCTCATCTCGGTCGACCGAATCCACGATACCACTAAGGTGCCCATCCACTAAAAAGCATACTGATCAAACCATCAGTTTACCACCATACCGGGGTGTGAGGCTCGCGAATCAACGCTATACACAAAGCCATGCTATATTAAAGCTGCGCTTTGATCATCATCCACCAAACTTTGCTTTTCAACAAAAGTCCGGATCACTGCATCTCAGCATGCCACACTATCAATCCATATCGTACCACTGATTTCTGCCAATATATAACCTCTGAGCTCGTATGTCTCAGAGAAGGGCGTTAAGCAAGAGAATAAATTCCCCACCGCCAAACAGATATATATTTAGCAGAGATCAACGAATACAATATAAAGGAATACTGTCAGACACACCATCCATTTACAAGTCCATTCTAGGTATGAACGAAACCGGAGGCACTTTCCTCGCATATCCGTTGATCTCCAAGTACGTGTGGACGACCACCGACTGATTCCCTCATCTTGGGTGTACAGCCCAATCAAGATCATCAGTAATCATCCAAACGATGTGAAGACTTCTGGTCTTCGACCACCGTCATCATCTTCGACTTATCGTCGAATCGGTTATTCAGAATGGGTAAAAACCCGGCCTTTCCGAACAACCCGCGTATATAGTAAACAAATGTTACACAAACACAACATACGCCTCATTCCAATTCATCAGTCACTAACCGTAAATTAGCAAGAGAACAATTCCCCAAATATTAACCCCGAAAGGCCGAAACCAACATCAGATCAATACCCAGGAAACCATCATTCTTAGCTAACCTACAGTTAGTTTCTAAATCTCATGTTCTTAGGGAAAGGTTCCCATTAATCTTATCAAAGATAAATTCTTTAAAATTTATTCTTTTAATCTTGCTTTGGATATCATTTCAAACCAAATTATGGTTTTCCAAACTAGTCGGGATTAGCGAACCACACCGAAGTAATTATTTATTTTATTTCCCAATCCCAACCTATTCATCCCATGAAGCAAAACTGGTAATACTCCATATCTAATACCATGGTGTTATCGGTAAAATTAATTACTATTCCACGTCCAAATCTAATTAAAGATTTAACTATCGCTTTGGAGCAAAACTGGTGATACTCCATTCTCGATCTTTTCAATCTAATTAAAGATTCATTAAAACTCCACTTAGTTTTAATCTTTAACTGGGTTAAAGAATCAGTGTCATTTAAAACACGGTTCACTATAAACCCAAAATCACATTACATTTCAATCAGACCCTAACCATAAATTAGCAAGTAAGCAATTCCCTAAGTATTAACCCCGAAGGCCGAAACCAACATCAGATCAATACCACAGAAACAATTCAACTTAACTAATCTCCAGTTAGTTTCCGAGTTTCTTAACTCCTTTGGATCTAAGAACAGTATTATTGAAGATACCATTCACGACAACCCAAAATCACATTCTATTAATTATCGGGTTAAAGAACAAGTGTTATTTAAAACACTGTTCACGATAAACCCAAAAATCAATACCAATTCAATTCCAATTAAGTATTATTTAATTGGTGCACTTCATTAAATCTAAATAAAAAGATTTAATCTTTTCCTCAACTGGGTTTAAGAACAGCGTTAATGAAGACGCCATTCACGACAAACCCAAAATCCCATTTGATATTAACTACAAGGCTCTGAATAGAAAATATATCGGCATATAATCAATATCAAATTCTACGACCAACAAATATCGTATTGGAAATAACGATATAAATATATCTTTCAAATTTCCCATAACAACAATACCTGTATAATCACAAAATCCCGCATCGAAATATTCCGAAGACAATTTCAATTCAAATCCATTTCCAATCTATATATTGGAAATCCTGGTTATTTTCAAAACCATTTCAAATCCACTTTATTTATTTTAAAAATAAATAAATTATTATTCTAGTTCAAAACTAGTTCATTTCGATAAAAATCTATTTTTATCCTTTCAAATAAGGAGTTTTTCATCCCAATTCTTCACAAATCATTTCTTATGATTTAACACAAATTATTATTATTTTTAATAATTTTATCAAGGCCTGTACAGTCGATATCCATCAACGGCCATCGAACTGCACTTACAGCGATCTTTTCCAAATTAGATTTGGACATAATTCCAAATCCAACCGTTAGATTTCAAATTTCTAATAGTCGTTAGAAAGCTCTTTTCGATACGAACCCAATGGTTCAGGTTTTAGGAGAATCCGGCTGTCGGATCTCCCGCAATGTCTGTTCGAAGTCAATGGTCGAAATTCACGAACTACCGCGCTGTGTTCTATTCAGGCCATTATATTATATATATAATATATATTATATATACTTCATCGATTTCCTTTTAAAACGTATTATATAAATTGTTTTTAAATTCGTTTTCGAAATGATTTCAACTTCCTTTTATATAAAAATCATTTAATAAAACTAAAAAATGAATTAAATGTAAATAAAATAAAATAAACTTACTTACTTTCACAAATCTGGCCCTTGTCGAAAGGGTGGTTTGAGGTCCTGAATCGGAGAAGGGGGAGGCGGGGTTAGCGGCGCCGGGGTCCAGCCGTGGTCGGAGGCGTCGGGATAAGTGGCAGGGGCGGTGTGGGTTTTCCTGGGCTTGGGGGTGTCGCGTTTTAGCTATTGGAAGGAGGAGGAGAATCGATCGAAGGTTGGGGGGCTTGGCTGGTTTCGCGACGAGAGGGGTGGGTCTCTGGCGGCTGCGTGGGCGGCGGCGCCCCCCTATGGTGGCGCGGTGGAGGGAGCTCAGTCGATGGAAAGGGCGGCGACTTCCTCGACTTTTTTTGTGTGTTTTGAACGTGAGGGCGGGCGGTCTGAAGAAAATAAAGGGGAGGGGGGGTTTCTTTTATATAGGGTTTTATATTTAATTTATTTGATTTTTCAAAAAGTAACCTTTTATTTCAAACTCGAAATCAAGCCCACCGACTGTCGTCCATAACTAATTACCCCCATTCCGAACACAATGGGATATGTATCATAGGCCGATTCGCTTGTTTCGATCAGTTTTTGTCAAAATCAAAATATAACTCTATATATTGAATTTGAACGCACATTTCAATTTATCGGGGCCACGTACTAACTAGAAAAATTCCCAAAAAAAATATTTTTTAGCTTCGTATTGACGATACAGTCCTAACAAAACTAGTTTCGTCAAATTCTGAGACCGTTTGAAAAATGGCCATTTTCCAGTCGATTAAAATCAACTGAAACTGGTCAAACGTGTTTTCCTTCGCCACGCTCACATATTGAATCGAAAAATTATGAAATTTGAAACCTAGAAATAATTTGACATCGTGGATCCAACAAAAGTGGTCTCGCCAAATCTGAGGTCATTTGCAAAATTTCCATTTTTAAGGGCCTGAATTCCATAGCGACTATTCAGAATTTTCAACTGGGCATATCTTTTGATTCCCGCTATGAAATTTTGCTTTTTCGGATTCGTTGGAAAGATATTATCAATTAGATTCAAATATTTTTGGTTTCACTAAAATCCGGCTTATTTTGAATCCGGTACAGTCATTTGAATTTTGAAATCGAATTATCGAACTACCGCGCCATTTTCAATTCCTTTTATATATATAAATAAATATTTATATTCTAACGACGATTCGAATAAATATATACATTCGAATTCAATTTAAAATAAATTTCTCGTCGTTTTTATTTAAAATATTCATTTTAAATAATCAAAACTCGCTAAAATTTCCAAAATAAAAATTTTAAATTGGCTCGGATTTCCGGGTTATTACATAAGATTTAAGGGAAATTTCCAAAGAAAAGTTTTATAGTTTAATAAAATTAATTGGAATGGAATTCGATTCGGTAATAATCTAAGTGAACTTTTGTGGAGGAAGACTATTACTATATATGGAATTTAAGAGGCTTTGCCGTTATTCCACTTATATTATCAGTTGGATATGGAAGTTTATATCAATTATATATATTGATTTGTTTTCCGTAAAGATTCCATTGTTAATGGAATGCGATTTTGGGTTTATTGTGAGCTGTGTTTTAAATGACATTAGTTCTTTAACCCAGTTAATGATAAGATTTATTTCTTAACTTTGAATAATCATTAAGTAAAGATTTTTTTTTTGAAATTAAAACTGAATTAGAGTTTTAATGAATCTTTAAATAGATTGAAAAGTGAATTTGATAACTAAAATTATCAAATTCGAGAAATGATCGAGAATAGAGTACCACTAGTTTTACTCCAGGCGATAGTTAAATCTTTAATTAGATTTGAACGTGAAATGGTAATCGAATTTATCGATAACACTATGGTATTAAATATGAAGTATTACCAGTTTTTCTTCATGGGATGAATAGGTTGGGATTGGGAAATTTAACAAATGATCACTTCGGTAAGATTCGCTAATCCCGATTAGTTTGGATAAACCTTAATTTGGTTTGAATTGATATCCAAAGGAAGATTAAAGAATAAATTTAAAGAATTTATCTTTGATAAATTAATGGGAACCTTTCCCAAAGTATAAGAATATTTGAATAAAAGAATATTCTGAATTGGAATGAGGCGTATGTTGTGCTTGTGTAGCACTTATTTATTATATACGCGAGTTATTAGGAAAGACCGGGTCTATCCCATTCTGAATAACTGAATCAGCGATATGTCGACGATTAAGGAGGTGGTTGAAGACCGGAGGTCTTCACATCATTTGGATGATTACTGATGTCTTGATTGGGCTGTACACCCAAGACAAGGTAATAATTGGTGAACGTCTAGACGTACTTGGAGATCGACCAGATATGCGAGGACCTCTCTCCTGTATTAGACAGATGGGACGAGGAATAAGGTGCCTCCGGTTTCGTTCAGATCCAGAATGAACTTGTAAATGGATGTGTGTCTGACATCGGATTTCATTCTGTGTGATTGATAGACATCGGTTGTATAGCCTGAATTGCCTGTGTGGCATGCTGAGATGCAAATGATCAAGGCTTCTGTTGAAAAGCAGAGTCTTGAGGTTGATGATCAAAGCACGACTTTAATATAGCATAGCTTTGTGTATAGCATTAATTTGCAAGCCTGCCACCCCGATGTGAACCAGAAACGGGAGAGGACATCGGAAGGACATGTGTTTCCTTCTAGCTAGGAGTGGCGTCTGGGTTTTGCACGCCTAGATGTTTTTATTATGTGGATGATAGATAGTGAGGCGCTTCGGTTATTTCGGTCTCTGCGGAGCCGGTGGATGGCTTGGTAGACATACCGACCACTTTTACGCCCCATAGGGCGGGGAAATGCAGTGTTCAGGCATTTTAATCCACTCTGTGTGGACCGGCCCTGACGATCCAAGGGTTGATGCGTTCTGATCCTGAGACATAGGCTAGATTGTCTCGAAGCGGTAAGGATGATCCCTTTCCCTTGTTCACAGATGGAAATACAACTTCCAATACGTGACACTTCGGTTTTGATTATAGAGCCTAGTATGGCGACATAGTGGGATGGGGGACTATGCCGTCTATTATTGATACATTTATATTTGAAGTTGTTTTCATACACTTTACACTATAACAGTATCAAAATGATTTGTTTTAAACGTACCAAGCGCGTTTGGCTATTATAAGGTAAACTCTATCCTTCGGGTTGAGTTGCAATGTGTGATGGGACCTGAGTCTTATAATAGCTTCATTTTTCCAAAAAGCATTGCGTTGTTTGTTTTATGCACTGGTATTCTTGGAAGGAAACCCGTTTCGTGTTATATGGCATGGTCCCTTAATTTACTCTATTTTAAAGTAAAATTTAATAACTGTTTTAGTTCTCACACCAGTCACATGACTGACCTAGAGTTTATTGTTTTAACCTAAACTCTGGGAGCCCCTATTTTTCACACGGGCAGCTAGTAGTTTTGGTTTTGCAAATTTATATTCACAAGATCCTGGTTTACTGCTGGAATGATATTCGGAAAGCTCTGTATCCATATATTCCTTTCAGTTGTTTTTGTATTAGTTTTCTGCTGCTATATATTTAAATGTAATTTTAAATCTCTGATATTTATCGAATGTATATTATTTATTCATACTCTGTTATATCTTGTATTCTGATGGAATTGTTGTAATAAGCAATGAAATGTTCTTTTGTTTGTGTTCTGATTTGTTGTGTTCTCAACTCAATCTGGGATTTCCTTTACGGGGAAGTTCGAGTTGCTTCAATATAATTCTGTATTATAATTCTAAGGACATCTATTATATTAATATTTATATTACGCAGTAAATATAATATAATAGAGTAATATTTTATTCCAAATAAAGCAATAACATCGACAGTGTTATCAATCTCATCAAATGTATATTATAATTCTATAAATACAAGTTATTCCCTAAATTTAGATCAAGGTATGGATTATGCCTCCAAATTCCAAGTTTTGGCTTAAGACCCAAAAATTCCCAAATATGTTTAACAATATGAATTATGCCCATAACTAATCATTCCCAATTTCATGTGTTCGCATATTTCGGCGATAGGCCTAGGCTCGAAGGTAGCCTGGCTATAAAAACAAAAAGGGAAAGGGGGAGAAAAGAGAACAAGAATAGACATAATAAATAAAAACTGGCATATGATGATAAAATTGGTCATACTAATAGAACAGGCATGTAACAACCCGTATTTTTGAATAACATGTTATAACATAAATGGAGGCAGAATTAAACTGTAAAATCTGAATCAAGGGAAACGGGCTGTGCCATTGCGTTCATCTCGGAAAAATACGCGAAATAGAGTCCGAGTTTTCGAAAATCGGAGTCCATATGACCAAGATATGGCCTCGCGAAGTTTCACGAAAAATTCACAAATTAAAGTATACTTAATTAAGTGAAATGGGTTGCGCAGAGAAATATATATATTGATATATATATAATTGAAAATTAAATAAATAAATATGCAAAAATGTTCAAAACAGCGAATTGGGAGAGGGGAATAACCGAAGCGGCCGATTTTTGAGGTCGACCCAAGCCCGCTGGGTCGACTAGGGGTTAATCCAGGGTGTTTGGCTGTCAACCCGTGGGCCGATTCGCTCAAATGCAGATTTTGCATTTGAATGGTTCTCATGGTTCAGCTTTAATCTAAAGGCCCTAGATGGTTCCTACACTTGACTTCTTCCCCAAGACATGCTTTGATGGCTTTGATTGAATCTAGGGTTAATCCTATGTGTAATACTATCCTAATCCTTTATAAAAAGACCCCTAAACCTAGCCTAAATCACCATTATTCAATCCTACAACTAAACTATGTCAAATTTGTTCCTCTCATGGCCTCCACTCTCATGCTAAAATTCCTAAGCCTATTTCTATGAGAGATTGTGAGTTCATACAAGTGCTTTCAAACTTGTATGAGTGTTCTTAGCTTGCATTCAAGTCAAGTTGCAACATTTCTATTTCAAAGCAAGGGTTTTTATTGAATTGGCTCAAGGGTTTTCATTTGGAGCTTGCATATTTGGGTTTTTGGTGCTTGCATAAGGGCTTCGTCTCAATCTTTATAATAAATATTTATTTGTTTCTTCATAGCATTGTAAGCCCTTTTCTACTTTCTTTCTTTGAACTCTAAAGTTAAATGAATGATGCAAGTTTGGTTGATCATTATATGCAAGTTTGGTTGATCATTATATGCAAGTTTGGTTGATCATTATATGCAAGTTTGGTTGGTCATTATATGCAAGTTTGGTTGATCATTATATGCAAGTTTGGTTGGTCATTATATGCAAGTTTGGTTGGTCATTATATGCAAGTTTGGTTGTTCATTATATGCAAATTTGGTTGGTCATTATATGCAAGTTTGGTTGATCATTATATGCAAGTTTGGTTGATCATTATATGCAAGTTTGGATGATCATTATGCAAGTTGGTTTAATCATTATGTATGACACATGTTGTTATATTATGCAAGTTTGGGTTGATCATGTGATCATGTTATGCAAGTTAAACTTGAGGTTTTGACCATAAAGCTCCAGGCTTTATATTAAAGGTTGCATTTTGGCAACATGAAAGTTATCATATCCCTTATGATAACTTGCATGTGAGGCAAAATGCGAACTTCTAGCAACTTCTACATTTCATTTATCACCATGTATCACTCATATGCTAAGTTTGGTTTTATGCATGCCTTTGAAGCCTAATAATGCAATATGCAAGTATATAAACATATGTACATTTCATATGCCACCATGTTAAACTTGTGGCTTCAACACCTTTATGTCATGGCTATGCCAAGTTCCCTATTTTATCCTTTATGCGTTGTTGCGATTATGTAAACGATGGGATTACGTTGGGGTTGGGTAACATAATGACATGAACATGATTTTTGTAACATGACCTGATATGTTAACTTGTAATTATGTTTTGGAAACATAATGGACATGACACTTAGAAAATATGAGTGTGGCCAACTCGAGGTTGGGTTGAGTTTGTAGCATAAATCTACCCGGACCCGCCCGGCTTAACTAGGGGCTACAAACAATAGGACCCAATGTGAGAAGTTGGTCATGTTGTGCTCGAACCCGAGGTTAGACCTAGTTGTGGTGTAAAGCTACCCGGACCCGCCCGGCTTAACTAGTAACCACAACAAAGTCTAATGTGAGAGGTTAAAGCGCATTAAGTTAATTAATGCCTCCTGATTAGGGTTAAGTCATGGTCCACTTAATACTTAACCAATTTGGGCTTGATGGATTAATCGAGGTTAAGTCAGGAGCCTTGGGTACTCTTAACCGATTTAATCCACGTTTGGATCGGGTTAACCACATTTAACCCGTTAAGAAACCCTAGTTGCGTGGTCCTTTTCAGCAGTAACCTTCTAGGTAGTATCATAAGACCCTAGGACTAGGCTAGGGTGGGGCACGATTACTGGGCTGATTGTAAGAGACCAAAAGAGACGGCTGAATGATGCCCCGGATGTTCAGGCGGACCATGGTCGTGCACATCAAGTCCGGAGTTGAACACGGGCTACGATAGGTTTGGACTGTGCATCATGGAATGGTGTCAGAGGGTTACACCATAGGGCCTGATACACCCTAGGGTGGACCCTGCACAGTCAACTACATTACATGATTACGCCGCATGACACCGACACTTGACGAGTTAGGCTTATAGGGAGCCGATCGACTAGACCGAGTGGTTAGACCTTGATTTAGGCCATCTCATGATGTTGGGCCAAGCTTGGGCCAAGGGATCAATTTTTGTTTTTACTTGACATGTTAGAATGCTAGTACACCCGTGGTGCAAAACTTAACCTTGATTATGCGATGACACCTTTATCTACCTTGTTAGTTAATCATCATACCAGTATGTTATTATCCTTATGTTCATCTCAGCTTCTCATGCCAGTTAACTTTACTAGTTCATAGACAGATAGTAGTAGGGCTTACCAGTCTTTTTGACTGACCTGTTTTCTTTCGCCTCTTGTCTTCCGTTTCCCCCCTCCCTCAGGTCCTCAGGGTGGGAACATTGGAGCTTCGCTTGGATCTTTATAGCTTGCTTACTGGATTTGCTCATGTACGCTTTTGGACATTGAGCTAGCTATGGTTTATCACTTCACTTTGGGGATAGTACTTTATGTATTTCAGTTTTTCAGTTTATTCTTTTGTCTAGACTTTGTTTGTTGGAAAATAATGATCAAGTACTTTGTTGTAATATGACTATGGTTTTGAAATGCTAGTTTAATCCGCTGCTTTATTTACTCTGTTTTACTTATATGTTCTGTCTTGTGATATCTGCATGCATGTTTACCTTGTCTAAACGCCCCTCCAAAGCCAGTGTCCTTGCAAGAGTGGCCCTGGCGGAGGTGGGGTGTTACATTTGGTATCAGAGCATAAGGTTTACAAGATTTGAGCAAAAGTGTTTTTGAAACTTACCTTTTGAAAAACTATTTTCAAAACCAATTAAGTATTTTCCAAGAAAAGTCTAGTTATTTTAAAAAGGCTATTCCCCAAAAGCCATAGCACTATCCTTCGTTTCTTCGTTCTGAATCTATCTTTTTCTTCGTTTTAGTATGGCCGATCGCTTTAACATCCCGAAAGGCGTACAAGTACCCGTCTAGTTCTGGAGATTTATGGAGGCAAGGGCGAATGAAGCCGGCCCCGCGAACATTCCTCCTCCTTCCCCCGTCGCTAACATCTCTCCTCCTCCCATAGCTGAGGTTCCTCCTCCCCCTCAGCATCCGCAAGAGGATTTCGCAAAGCTTTGCAAAGACTTTAAGGCGATGGGTTGCAAGAATTTTGTCGGAACGGAGACTCCCGTGGAGGCAAGAAACTGGTTAAAGGAAACTGAAGACCTCTTTGCTATCTTTGATGTGCAAGATCGTAGGAAAGTTCTGTTGGCGGTATGGCTATTGAAAGGGGAAGCTGCTTATTGGTGGGTAGTCACCACCACTACTAGACCCATTGAGACTTGGGATGACTTTAGGAGAAGGTTTGGACTAAAGTTTCTATCATCGACAGAAGAGAACCTTCAGCTAGAGAGGTTCCTATCACTAAAGCAAGGGGACATGACCGTTAGAGAATACGTGGATAAGTTTAATCAACTTGTTCAGTTCGGTCTAGAATTGGTAAACACAGCTCGGAAGAAGGCCCTACACTTTGCTCTAGAATTAAATGAGCCATTGCGCGGTTTGGCCATGTCTCATATACCCCTGGGGGCAACTTTCGAGAGTTTGGTGAATATGGTCCTGCTTCAAGAGGAAGATAAGAGTGGCAAGAAGGAGGTCAAGGCAAATGAGTCTCAAGGCGAGAAGGTAGATTCCGGAAAAGGAGGCAAGTACAACAATAGCAAGGACAACAAGGCAAGAAAGACAAGAAAGTGCAACTTCTGTAGGATCACTGGGCACATAGCCAAGGATTGCAGGAAGAAGAAGAGGAAGTTAGGCAAGTGTTTTCATTGCGGAGAATCTGGACATTTTAGCAAGGATTGTCCCAAGAAGCATGGACAAGGGCAAGGACAAACTCAGCAAGTAGGACCCTCTGGAGGGCAATTGCAGGCTCTCCTCGCTCTTCCAGCTTTTGATCGAGGTAGAGTTTTTATAGAAATTCATGTTTACATTTCTGATTTTCCTGTTCGCACCTTATTTGATTCTGGCGCATCGCATAGTTTTATCTCTTCTGGTATTGTTGAAAGTTTGCACCTAAGTACTAGTCTAGTTGAGATCCCGTTATTGTTTCAAATCCAATTGGGGGTTCCACCCATCTATCTGTGATTTGTGTGGATTTGAAAATCTCTATCTTGAGCATAGAATTCATGTGTAATGCTTAGGTTCTCGGGTTTATGGGATACGGGTTGATTTGGGTGTGGATTGGTTGTGAACATAGGGTGGTGAGGCTCATGATTCGCCTCGGTAATACCCTAGAAATTTCTTGTAACCCTAGAGGTCCCGTCAGGTTATGTTATCTTGAATCTCTTGACTCGTCCATCGATGATCTGCAATCTGTAAGGGTGGTCCGAGACTATCCTGATGTCTTTGAAGAAGTAAGGGGGCTACCCCCTAAGCGGGAGATAGATTTCCGCATTTATCTGGTTGATAATGCCGAGCCAGTTACATTGCCCGTTAGGCACATGGCCCCGTGAGAAAGGAGAGAGCTTGATAAGCAAATCAAGGAATAGCTTGGGAAAAATTTCATTAGGCGAAGCATTTCAGAATGGGGTGCTCCGGCGGTATTCGCTACTAAGGCGGATAGTCCATTTTACTTAAGCATGGGTTAGAGAAATCACCCTAGTAAGTACATTTGGTAACGTGGATTGGCACATGTTTTCAAGAGATAGTTTTCTGCGTGGGGTACCGCATAGTATGTAAACGAGATCCAAGATTCACTAACGAATCTTGGAAAGCTTGCATGAAACCATGAGCACGCAGTTATGTTTAAGCCAAGTATTTTAGGCAAAGAATAAGTGGAAGTGGAACGAGAAGCAACGGTGAAATGAGTTCTAACTCATATTTTGGGAACAAGAATTAAGAACTACGGAATTGCGAAGATAAAAGACGGTCAGGGCACGATGGGATTAAGCACAAGAAAATGCGGCTTAGAAGATTGAAGTCTAGATATGCGCATTTAATCTCTTTCTAAGAGTATATCCTTGATCCCTATTGTTCCGTAGAGCTTACTCGCATGCTACCTTTTAAGTATATCCTCTCAGTCCTATCCTCAATCTTAGTTCTGTTACAAACCCCCTAAGGAGTATGGCTAGCCTATTTGTGATATATGGTTGGGGTGAAGAAGTTCGCCACCAAACTATTTGGGCTTTATGGGATATGGGTAATAATTAATAGATTTACAAAGAGAGCCCATTTTATTCCGGTGAAAAGCAAGAGGACCGTATCGCGGCTAGCATCTGTTTATCTTCAAAAGATAGTGCGGCTGCATGGAGTTCCTTCTAGCATAGTTAGCGATCGTTACCCAATTTTCACTAGCCAGTTCTGGAACAGTTTGCAAGAAGCAATGGGTACGCGATTGTATCTGAGTACAGCCTATCACCCCCGGACGGATGGCCAAACCGAAAGGGTGAATAGAGTGCTAGAAGATCTTTTGAGGTTTTGTGCTCGACTTCGGTGGTACTTGGGAAGACCACCTTCCTCTTGTAGAGTTTGCTTATAATAATAACTATCAAGCCAGCATAGGGATGGCACCATTTGAAGCTTCATATGGGAGGCCGTGCAAGCCACCAACATGTTGGTGGGAAGACGACGGATAAGCTTATAATTGAGCCCGACATGATAAGGGACACATCCGAGAGGGTTGAATTGATTCGAAGACGGATAAGAACGACCCAAGACAGACAGAAATCCTATGCAGACAAGCGAAGGACAGACTTGGAATTTAAAATTGGAGATATGGTCTTTGTGAAGATTTCTCCTTTGCGAAATATGGTTCGCTAACACCAAGGATCGTAGGACCCTTCCCTACTATAGATAGAGTCGGGAAGATGACTTATAAGGTGGAATTGCCGAGAAGCTGGCCGGAGTGCATAATGTCTTTCATGTCTCGCATCTCCGGAAGTGTTTGCACAGACCCGCCAAAGTGGTTGAACCAAGCATTCTTGAAGACATGGAGGTAGAGGATGAAGCAACCCTAAGACGAGCTCCGATTCGTATCATGGAAATGAAGACAAAGAAGCTAAGAAGCAAAGAAGTTAAGCTTGTTAAGGCGCAATGGAGTGAAACAGAGGGAGACGCAACTTGGGAAACCAAGGAGAAGAGGCGCGTGCTTTATCCATTTCTCTTGGAGGATACATTTTCAATCTCTTTTCCTAGATTGGTATATCTTCCCTTTGCTATCCATGCTTATCTAGTTTATCTTGTTTCGTAAATCTTATCATGAGAACCTTAGGTAGAAACCCTTGGTTGAAACATGTATTTGAAACATGTTATGTTTGATGTTTGCAAGTGGTTGCAAGTGTTTGCAAGTGGATACTCGTGGATGCATAATACACGTTAGGCACTAAGATCGGCTCACACACTTTCATACCTCATATGCATGAGTGTTTATGCTTATTCATGGATGAAAACTTGTTATGCTATCACGTGGATGTTGCATATGGATGAATGTTATGTGCACTCATGTAGAGATTATAAATTATGTTAGGAATTTGCATACATATGGACTCATTTCACTAACATATTTTGCATTAAGGGGGTTTACTGAATCAGTAACCTCCTGATTTTCGCATTAGATAAGTACATATACACACACCTTTGCATATGATCATACAGCATTTAGAACCTTTTAAGGACAATGGTTGCTCGTGGATGATGTTTTGAGTAGATGGATGATGGATGGTAGGATACGTTCTTCCTAACTTGGAGATTTCGGGGACGAAATCCTTTAAGGAGGGGAGAATGTAACAACCCGTATTTTTGAATAACATGTTATAACATAAATGGAGGCAGAATTAAACTGTAAAATCTGAATCAAGGGAAACGGGCTGTGCCATTGCGTTCGTCTCGGAAAAATACGCGAAATAGAGTCCGAGTTTTCGAAAATCGGTGTCCATATGACCAAGATATGGCCTCGCGAAGTTTCACGAAAAATTCACAAATTAAAGTATACTTAATTAAGTGAAATTGGTTGCGCAGAGAAATATATATATATATATATTGATATATATATATATATAATTGAAAATTAAATAAATAAATATGCAAAAATGTTCAAAACAGCGAATTGGGAGAGGGGAATAACCGAAGCGGCCGTTTTTGAGGTCGACCCAAGCCCGCTGGGTCGACTAGGGGTTAATCCAGGGTGTTTGGCTGTCAACCCGTGGGCCAATTCGCTCAAATGCAGATTTTGCATTTGAATGGTTCTCATGGTTCAGCTTTAATCTAAAGGCCCTAGATGGTTCCTACACTTGACTTCTTCCCCAAGACATGCTTTGATGGCTTGGATTGAATCTAGGGTTAATCCTATGGCTAATACTATCCTAATCCTCTATAAAAAGACCACTAAACCTAGCCTAAATCACCATTATTCAATCCTACAACTAAACTATGTCAAATTTGTTCCTCTCATGGCCTCCACTCTCATGCTAAAATTCCTAAGCCTATTTCTATGAGAGATTGTGAGTTCATACAAGTGCTTTCAAACTTGTATGAGTGTTCTTAGCTTGCATTCAAGTCAAGTTGCAACATTTCTATTTCAAAGCAAGGGTTTTTATTGAATTGGCTCAAGGGTTTTCATTTGGAGCTTGCATATTTGGGTTTTTGGTGCTTGCATAAGGGCTTCGTCTCAATCTTTATAATAAATATTTATTTGTGTCTTCATAGCATTGTAAGCCCTTTTCAACTTTCTTTCTTTGAACTCTAAAGTTAAATGAATGATGCAAGTTTGGTTGATCATTATATGCAAGTTTGGTTGATCATTATATGCAAGTTTGGTTGATCATTATATGCAAGTTTGGTTGATCATTATATGCATGTTTGGTTGATTATATGCAAGTTTGGTTGATCATTATATGCAAGTTTGGTTGATCATTATATGCAAGTTTGGTTGGTCATTATATGCAAGTTTGGTTGATCATTATATGCAAGTTTGGTTGATCATTATATGCAAATTTGGTTGGTCATTATATGCAAGTTTGGTTGATCATTATATGCAAGTTTGGTTGGTCATTATATGCAAGTTTGGTTGATCATTATATGCAAGTTTGGTTGATCATTATATGCAAGTTTGGATGATCATTATGCAAGTTGGTTTAATCATTATGTATGACACATGTTGCTATATTATGCAAGTTTGGGTTGATCATGTTATCATGTTATGCAAGTTAAACTTGAGGTTTTGAGCATAAAGCTCCAAGCTTTATATTAAAGGTTGCATTTTGGCAACATAAAAGTTATCATATCCCTTATGATAACTTGCATGTGAGGCAAAATGCGAACTTCTAGCAACTTCTACATTTCATTTATCACCATGTATCACTCATATGCTAAGTTTGGTTTTATGCATGCCTTTGAAGCCTAATAATGCAATATGCAAGTATATAAACATATGTACATTTCATATGCCACCATGTTAAACTTGTGGCTTCAACACCTTTATGTCATGGCTATGCCAAGTTCCCTATTTTATCCTTTATTCGTTGTTGCGATTATGTAAACGATGGGATTACGTTGGGGTTGGGTAACGTAATGACATGATTTTTGTAACATGACCTGATATGTTAACTTGTAATTATGTTTTGGAAACATAATGGACATGACACTTAGAAAATATGAGTGTGGCCAACTCGAGGTTGGGTTGAGTTTGTAGCATAAATCTACCCGGACCCGCCCGGCTTAACTAGTGGCTACAAACAATAGGACCCAATGTGAGAAGTTGGTCATGTTGTGCTCGAACCCGAGGTTAGACCTAGTTGTGGTGTAAAGCTACCCGGACTCGCCCGGCTTAACTAGTAACCACAACAAAGTCTAATGTGAGAGGTTAAAGCGCATTAAGTTAATTAATGCCTCCTGATTAGGTTTAAGTCATGGTCCACTTAATACTTAACCAATTTGGGCTTGATGGATTAATCGAGGTTAAGTCAGGAGCCTTGGGTACTCTTAACCGATTTAATCCACGTTTGGATCGGGTTAACCACATTTAACCCGTTAAGAAACCCTAGTTGCGTGGTCCTTTTCAGCAGTAACCTTCTAGGTAGTATCATAAGACCCTAGGACTAGGATAGGGTGGGGCACGATTACTGGGCTGATTGTAAGAGACCAAAAGAGACGGCTGAATGATGCCCCGGATGTTCAGGCGGACCATGGTCGTGCACATCAAGTCCGGAGTTGAACACGGGCTACGGTAGGTTTGGACTGTGCATCATGGAATGGTGTCAGAGGGTTACACCATAGGGCCTGATACACCCTAGGGTGGACCCTGCACAGTCAACTACATTACATGATTACGCCGCATGACACCGACACTTGACGAGTTAGGCTTATAGGGAGCCGATCGACTAGACCGAGTGGTTAGACCTTGATTTAGGCCATCTCATGATGTTGGGCCAAGCTTGGGCCAAGGGATCAATTTTTGTTTTTACTTGACATGTTAGAATGCTAGTACACCCGTGGTGCAAAACTTTACCTTGATTATGCGATGACACCTTTATCTACCTTGTTAGTTAATCATCATGCCAGTATGTTATTATCCTTATGTTCATCTCAGCTTCTCATGCCAGTTAACTTTACTAGTTCATAGACAGATAGTAGTAGGGCTTACCAGTCTTTTTGACTAACCTGATTTCTTTCGCCTCTTGTCTTCCGTTTCCCCCCCCTCAGGTCCTCAGGGTGGGAACATTGGAGCTTAGCTTGGATCTTTATAGCTTGCTTACTGGATTTGCTCATGTACGCTTTTGGACATTGAGCTAGCTATGGTTTATCACTTCACTTTGGGGATAGTACTTTATGTATTTCAGTTTTTCAGTTTATGCTTTTGTCTAGACTTTGTTTGTTGGAAAATAATGATCAAGTACTTTGTTGTAATATGACTATGGTTTTGAAATGCTAGTTTAATCCGCTGCTTTATTTACTCTGTTTTACTTATATGTTCTGTCTTATGATATCTACATGCATGTTTACCTTGTCTAAACGCCCCTCCAAAGCCAGTGTCCTTGCAAGAGTGGCCCTGGCGGAGGTGGGGTGTTACAAGGCATAGTGACATGATTAGGCAAACTAGTATAATAGGCATATAATGACATGATTAGGCAAACTAACATAATAGGCATACGGTGACATGATTAGGCAAACTAACATAATAGAGATATCATAAACAGGCGTCATGAGATCTAAAGAGTGAATTAGATGTACAAATAATGGTAGATCAGTTATGATTTCAGATTAATAATATGCATAGGCTTAGTCCAAACTTATAGGAATGTCAAGATTACATTTTAGGTGTTTATATCTACAAATAACATAGACTCACTATGATTGGATCTAAAGAACAGGGAATTGATTGTAGATGTTGAATCACATATCTCTGAAGACGTATAACTTGTTGTTGAAGAAGAATAGGATAGATTAGACTGAGTTGGGGCAGCACCTCGTTGTCGCCATTGATTTAGATGAATAAAACAATGGAAATGAGGTCTTATTTATAGCCTAGGGTCAGTGAATCTGGTCAGAAAACAAGTCTACATACGCAGAATTGAATTTGCCTCGGATTTGTGGGTGTCGGCAGGGGTGTCGACACCCCTATGTCGATGTTGACCCATGGGTGACATGCCTTGGCTGGGGTCAACCCCCAATGGGTCTAATTCCCGCGTTGGTTCCCTCCTTTGAATTTCAAACTGATTTGAATTCTGGATTTTATTTTATTTATATATAAGTGGCTTAAACGTTTACAAATTTCAAACCTTAATATCTTCTTCATACGATGTCCGTTTTACACGAACTTGGTGTCTATCTTAAGCAGGATTCCAAGAAGAATGCAATGGCGCAGCCTATTTTAATTAATTCTCAATATTTAATTAAGTATTATTTAATGATCATTATAGTATCTTTTTAAAATTATGGGGTGTTACAGGAGATCTTCCAAAACTTGGTTAACTCTCTTGTTGTGACCATCGATTTGGGGATGATAAACTGTACTTAAACACAACTCGGTTCCCAAAGCCTCTTGCAAACTCTTCCAAAATCCACTGTGAATAATTGATCTCGATCATTCACTATGCTCTTTGGATACCATGGAATCTAACTATCCATTTTACACAAAGCTCAGCCATCTTTGATGCTGTACTAGTCGATTTGACAGGAATAAATCTTGCAATTTTGGTCAAGCGATCCACGATGACCCAAATTCCTTCGTTCCTGCCTTGGTTCTTGGTAGTCCATCGATTAAATCCATCGATATCTGCTCCTAATTCCACGTAGGTACTTCAAACGGCTAAAGCAATTCACTCGGTTTCTTCTGTTCAGCATTCACCAGTTGACAGTTCATGCATTTGGAAATAATCTTTCCAATGTTCCTCTTCATACCTTACCAGTAGTAAGATCGCTTCATGTCCTGATACATCTTATTATCACCAGGATGAATCGTCAACTTTGATTGATGATATTCCCTTGAAACCTCATCACTCAGTTCGTTGATATCAGGAACAACCAGTCGTTCTAGTTTCCGAAGCCAACCTTCTAGATCGACCTCGAATTCTTAATCTTCTGGTTCCAACTTCTGGATAATCTCGAGAAGCTTTGCATCATGCTTTTGTTTCTCGCCAATCCTTTCGATGAGAGCAGGTATTATCGATAAACTTGCCAATATTTCAGGTTCCAACTCACACTATGGTCTGAAATCAAATCCTGCCAAGTACTCGCGGTGTTCCATTCTGAAAACATCGCTCCCAAACTTGTGTGTCTTCGACTCAATGCATCCGCCACTATGTTTCCTTTATCAGCAGTATAGGCTATACTAAAATAATACAATGCCAGAAACTCTAACCAGCGTTGCTGTAGAAGATTTAAATCCTTTTAGGAGAAAAGATATTTCAACGACTTGTGATCCGTAAATAACTCGAATCGAACTCCCATTTGGTAATGTCTCCACATCTTCAGAGAAAATATGATCGTTGCCAACTCCAAATCATGAGTTGGATAATTCCTTTCATGCGGCTTCAGTTGTAGACTCGCGTAGGCCACAACCTTATCCTTCTGCGTTAGCACTGCTCCAAGTCTGGTACCACATGCATCGGTGTATACCACCGTCTCTTCGTTCCCGCTAGGAATCGTCAAAACAGGAGCACTCATTAGTCTCTCTTTCATGATTCTAAAAGATTGCTCACACTTCGCATCCCATGTGAACCCCTCATTTTTCTTTGTTAATCTTGTTAATGGTGCAGTTATCTTGGACAAATCCTTGATAAACCAATGATAATATCCCACCAACCCAAGGAAACTCCGAACATCCATTGCATTCTTAGGTCTATCCCAGTCCTGGATTGTTACCACCTTAGCGGGATCAACCGATATTCCATTTCCAGAAACAACATGGTCTAAGAGCCTCACTTTGCTCTTTCATAAGTGACACATCAAAAACTTAGCTTTCGTCTGATGCTTTCACAATATTTCCAAAACTACTCGCAAGTGCGTCTTATGGTCTTCCTCATTCTGGAAGAAAACCAGAATAACGTCCATAAACACAAGAACGAACTTGTTCAACTAATCTCTGAACACCATATTCATAGGATTTACGAAATACTCTGGCGTGTTAGTCAACCCAAACGACATCACTAACCATTCGAAGAAACCAGATGGTGTCCTAAAAGCAGTTTTTGGCACATTATCCTTTGCCATCCTCAACTGGTGGAATGCGGTTACCAAATCCATTTGAGAAAACACCTTGGCCTTGTGAAGCTGATCGAACAAGTTGCTTATCCTGAGCAATAGATACTTGTTCTTTTTTGTCACCTTAATCAACTCATGATAGTCTATACATAATCTCAAAGATCCATCAGCCTTGGTTGCAAACACAACTGGTGCACCCTATTCGGATAAACTTCTCCGAATAAACCCTTTTCCAAAAAGGTCACGTACTTGCACCTCTGACTCTTGTTGTTCCTTAGGCACCATCCGCCTAAGAGGCATGACGATAGGTATAACACCTTCGACCAAATCAATCCTGAACTCAATCTCGCGATGCGTCGGCAACCCTTTGACCTTGTCAAAGACATCATCAAACTTACTAGTGATCGGCATCGATGAAAAGACTTTCCATGGAATCACAAGCAAATTACGAAGACACCATCTTCGGGCTTACATCGAATCACAATCATTCGCCCTTCCACATTCCCGACTGTCACCTCCACTTTCTCGCAATCCACTTTTGTTGCATACCTCTTGAGGCAGTCCATACCCAAAATAATTCCAAACTCAGCGAAGTTCAAAACAAAACAATTATATAAAAAAGAGCAACCATGACTCGACAACACTAGACCATGACAAATCATATAGAAAATGGACGAATCCCACTAATTGGAATAGTCACAATCAATGGTCTATCACAAATCTCGGGTTCCAAACCCAAGCGGCACACAAACTCATAACTAACTTCACATTCTTCTGATAAGGAGTCTCGACATACGATCGTGCATATTTGGACAAAGCTTCCAAATCAAAAACATAACCCAACATTTTTCGACCACTCTGCTTAAGGTCAACAAAACCTCTTAAACATAATAGACTTCTGAATGGTAGAGATAAACTTTGCCTCATCCTTGACTTGGAACTGCTCCCATGAAATCTCATCCTCTGGAGTCTTTAGAGTGATAAAGTTCCAATAATCCATAGATCTGCGTTGTAGCTGTCTCGACGCAAGCTTCCTCTTCGTTGCTTCGTCAATGCCCAAGTCTCTAAATATTTGAATGCAAGTTTCAATCCACCCTTGAATCAGACGATCGGCTCTGTCCCTTTAAACGGCTTCCCTCCTAGAGAAGTGAAACCTTTGCACAACTTCGCGAAGTCCACAACTCTAGGCACCTGCACTTGAACCTCCACTTCTAACTCAACTGTCTCTAGAGTGGGTACCCTCCTCATGATCGCCGCTGCCGTGGCCTAAAAAATAGCTGGATAATCTTGTATACCACCATTTCCCCCTCCAGGAATAGACTCCTCCCTAGCAGTATATCTAAAAGATTAATGACTCATTTGAAATCTAAAAATAGAATGATTATTCCATACATGAGAAAACTGTAAATGGATTTCAAGCGCTATTATATTATACACTAATATATAGTATACATCCATCAGAAATCTACAATTACGTCTCTCATACATTATTACGTCTTTGAACTTTGGCTAAAATCGATAACCCTAGCTTTGATACCAAATGTGACGACTGCCCACAACTCCTACACTTAACAAGGGAAATAAGGAGATGAAAGACATGCTAGGCAGCTGTGGACGATCATCAATCTGGGATACACAAGCCGAACCTGTCTTTTAACTCACAACGCAAGGATAAAAATAATAGAACATATACAACATGCAATAATAGTAATGTAGAATTGAGTAGAATTTTAACTTTCATATCATCATGAATTATCCAAACATCAAACTGGATACAACATCAAATTTTGTACAATGTGCCTCTTATAAGTCACCCAGAGAATATATCAAACAACGAAAAACAAAAATAGTAGATAGTTGAAAACAATACGCCAGCCTCCTGCTCGTCATCACACAGCAGTATCATCCTTATCAAGATCTATTACATTTCATCTGCTACTTAGTCTACTCATCCACAACCGGATGAACAGCCCAAGGAAATAAGAGGAAACATAAAACCTTGAGTCATACAACATTCTTAGTGAGCGACAAAACAACTATCTAACATCATCAATAAAGTATCTGAGAATAGGTAGATTAATCAACTAATCTACCAAAACAAACAGAGAAGAACCTAAACCCGTCTTCCTCAAGTCGGACAGTGATGGCCTTTACAACAATCAAGTAGAAACAAGCAATACATTCATAGTAGTTAGTTATCAAGCATAAACCATCCTAATCGATATCAACATCTCCCAAGCACAAGCCCCAAAGGCCTAAACCAACATCAGACAAGCACCCAAGAGATATCTCCTTCGACGTTGAATAATCTACATAAGACGATACAAGCAAAACAATCAACATCCATGACTCTGGCTATTACCCCTAATCTTGCTTTGAAATCATCGTTAATCGTATAATGGATACAACATGCCATTTGTCATGGGGTATTGGTAACCCTGGTTCTAGCAAAACTCTATACAAGTTTCCACGATACGTTTGTTTACATTACTCAACGAAGAGTAAAACTTGGTCTTTCCACGAAACCCAGGGTAGTCGACCAGCTAATATCTAGCCTTTCGGGCGTCCCCATTGTACCCCTGCTTCGAGTCTGCTAGAACCTCCGATTAACAATAATTCCTTAGCCTTCGGTATCACTCGTCGTCTAACCTGATGAATGTTCATAAGATCAAGAGACTTATCGAGAAACCATTATCCACGAACTCACAACCTTGAGTCATATCCACATTCGTTGCATTTCATCGATCAACAAACACATCACAACACTTTGAACATTCTTGCTTGAGTCTGCATCTAAGCTATAACCATCATCGATCAAAAAATATGCTTTGTTTGGTCAATTTGTATTTCATAGCATTTCCATCTTTCTCGCTATGAAAAACTAAGCATAGCATCAAAACAGCCTTTCACAGCATTTATGAAATGCTATCATATCTCCTGGTTCAATTCTGGACTTTCCCCGGCACTGTCATTTAGTACTGTGATTCCCCAGTGCGCACCTTGGAAAATCACCTATTTCACCGTGTTGCGCATGTCTGGCACTTGGTACTCTAACACTTGGTACTCTGGCATTTAGCCCATTCCATACCATAGCGTTTTGAAATGCTTTAATATGTTTCGATTGATCCATCCCCTGGTACTTCCCAATCCATGATTTCCCCAGCGCGCACCTTGGAAAATCCAAGTTTTTACCATGCGTAGGCAAATGTGGTACTGCCCAATCCATCCCCTATTACCATAGAATTTAGTAACGATATAATTTAGATTTTGGCTGATCCATCCGGACACTTGCCAAATCCTCCTTTTTTCCATGCACAACACACTTAGGCACTTTGCCAGTTTTTCCCAATCCATGCCCCTACCACGGTGTTTTCCAAACACTGTAAAAAAAAATCGAATCATTGCCTAATTTTTCCACCCAGTCCATGCATTGTTTTCCACCCGATCCATGCTTGTTGTGCATCCAAAACTCAATCAAATTCACACATGAACACGAGTTGATTTCATACTCGAAACCAATCAAACTTCAACTTTTTCAACAAATATCCAATCAATAAAACAACAACAAATCATGCAATTATCAACAACATTAAAACAATGATTTTAAATCAATAAAATCAGTCTAACCATAGAACTAGCATATAAAACACAGTTTATAAGTTTCTAGATTAGATCCTATTGTGTTTAGAATTGAAATCATACTTCATCGATTAGACCTATATGAAAGCAACTTGAAATGATGAACACAAGATCATACAATCCATATACTTGATTGAATTCGGGCGAGAGATGCTTATCACTCACCAATTCTTCGAAATAACTTGAAATCGACAATTCTCAAATTCGGACAGTGATGATCAACCTTCAAACCTCTCAATTTGATGCGATCTTCCTTCACTCGATATAGATCTAGCTTTGCTCGATGTAGATCCTCAATCCTCTTGCATAGATCTAGAATTTTAATGGAGGAATGGTGTATTTGATTGAGCAAGGAGAATCACAAGCTCAACCAAATGAGAGAAAGAAGAAAAATAACCCTCTCTCCATCCCTCTAACCCGCTATTTATAGCCAACAACCCACTAATAGGCCACACCAATTCAGCTCATTAATGAATAGCCAATCCTGAACAGAATTTTGTGAAATATTAAAATAGCGATTCCTCCTGAACTGATGAAACATATCTTTTATTAATCGAAGGAATTGGAAACATCATTTCCTTTCCAATGAAATCGATCCCCGCACCTGATTCGATCACAGTCAAAAGTTATGCCCTGTACTAAACTAATGGGGGAAAAATGGTCACACATAAAATTGGTAAAAATTATGGATATGTCTCACATCCCCATAAACAATATATTAAAATATGAGAATGATCCAACTCACAGGAATTAAATAAAAAAAAATTTATGATCCTTCGGTGTGTAAAATGCAGTTCGTTACACCTGTTTTGGAGAAGGGGTTGTACACACATAATAGCATGTAATATTACAACCACCCTTATTAATGAACTTAAACCTGCTAATTTAAACCTGATTATTAATAAGCTAAGAGTTCCCTCTATATGGCATTGTATCTGGTTTTTGGGGTCGTAAATCCTAATTACTTGAGGAGCAAGCTTAGGGGGTATGACTTGTGTCAATCTGTTGTATGGAATCCATATCAGTTAGTATCTCTATTGGTATCTTGTTAGGGTCCTTACACTAGGTAGGGGACAAGGCACGCTTTATTGAACTGGATAGTAAGAGGTCCAAAAAGAGGAAGATGGGTACGGGCGCGTTCTGGTGGAGTCATGAGCGTGCATTGGGTCCAACTAGGGAAACTAAGACGATGTAACACCAGTAAATAGGTCTATGTTCTATAAGTTGCTGGGTTAGGGAGTGATACACCCTACTTTCGGCGTTGACACATGGTATTTATGTAGTAGGAAGCCGATCACATGGGTGGTAATTAGGGTAACACCTAATCATGTTATGTACTTAGGTAACACCTAATCCTATTATGTAATTAGGGCAACACTTAATCCTGCTATGTAATTACTGTAACACCTAATCCTGCTATGTAATTAGGGTAACATCTAATCATGTTATGTAATTAGTATAACACCTAATCATGTTATTCTAGTATTAGTGCAGAGAAAACTTGTTCTCATGATATAAGTGAGAAGCTTTACTCGATCATTGTTCTATCTTGTTTTTATCTTACGGTCTTGTACTTATCAGTTACTGTGCTTTCTCATTCGGTCTTGTTACCTGTCTCGATATCTCTATTTTATGCATATCTGTAATTCACTTAAACTCGCCAGGCTTTAAGTCTGACCTATTTTGTTTTTCTTCTTTCTCTTCCTTTCCCCCTCCTTCAGGTCCTCAAAGTGGTAGCACTCCGCTGTAACTAGGATTTTCTTTCAGCTTGAACCAATACTCTTCTGCTTTGATGTACCTCTTTGGTTATCTTTCTACTTTTCTATGGGTTGTAAAATAAGATATGATTTAGCATTATTGTACTATGATGATTGGTATGATAAGACAGACTTTTTATTATTTGAAGTATTTGGTATTTGACGATGTAGCGGGTTTGAAGCAATGTTTTGCTTTTAATAATAAAAGTTAATTTTCCGTTGCCTATTTATATTTGTATTATGAATTTTTTTCTTGTTTACCTATTACGCTACACGAAACTTAATGCATTCTCTAATGAGCAACATTAACGGATGTGGGGTGTCATATTTGGTATCAGAGTTAAAGGTTACAAGATCAGAGGAAAGTTTTGAAAAATGTTTTTCAAAAAGCAAAGTATTTTCAAATAAAAACTTATTTTGAAAAACATATCCGCACAAGCCATATACAGTATTCTTGCGATCTCTTCTTGAATCATTGTTTCTTCTCTTTTCAGCATGTCTGGGGCACCCAACCTTTCTGAGAGCATCCCACTACCGACATGGTTCCATAGGTATTTAGAGGCAACATCACCTACCAGAGTTCAAGGAAATTCCCCACCCCCAGCTCCAGCCTTAGTAGCTCCACCTCCTCCAGTAGTCAACTTCTCTAAGCTTTGTAAGGACTTTTGCACAATGGGAGGCAAGCCCATCCATAGTACCGAGAGATTATTTCAGGCATGCAATTGGCTTAGAGAAACAGAGAATGTGCTTGGTCTTTTCGAGCTCGATGACAGGAGGACGATACATTTGGTTGCTTGGAAATTAAAGGAAGAAGCTACATATTGGTAGGAGGTGGCACAGGCGGGACAACTAGTAGATACTTGGGAGGATTTCAGATAGAGATTAGAGATGAAGTTCTTATCTCAGGCGGAAGAGGGAATGTAGATGGAGAGATTTTTAGCTTTAAAACAAGGAAATATGTCTTTTAAGGAATATGTCAACAAATTTAATCAGCTAGCAAGGTTCGGTTTGGACTTGGTGAATACCCCCATAAGAAGGCTCCTAGGTTCGCGAGAGGGTTGAATCAACCTCTCCAAGGACTAGCACTATCACATATACCGATCGGGGCGACATTTGATAAGCTTATTGACATGGCTCTAATGCATGAGGATGGTAAGATTAAGGAGAAAGAGGTCAAGACTAAAGATGCTAGCCCAAGACTGAGAAAAAGAAATGGTAGCCCAAGAAGGGAGAGCAAAGGAAAGCCTGATAAGGCTTAGATCAAGACTAAAGTTAAGTGCTATGGTTGTGAAGCTTTGGGTCATTTAATTAAAGACTGTATCAAGGCAAAGAAAGCTTGTCTCAATTGTCGTCAAATTAGGCATTTCATTAAGCAATGCCTTAGCAAACAAGGACAAGGGGAAGGATCTTTTGGAGGACAAGTGCATGCTCTTGAGGCTAGTAGACCTGATCGATGTAGGAAAGTCATAGTCGAAGGCTTGACTTCCCTCTTTGACTATCCTATTAGGACTCTCTTTGTTTTTGGCGCTTCTCATTCATCTATATCAAACTCTTTGGTAGAAAATATGCACCTAGATACTAGTATTTTTCTGATCCTATAGTAGTCTCAAACCCCATGGGAGATACAACTCATTTATCTACGATATGTTGGGGTTTGAGAATTTCTATCTTGGGCGTCGAGTTTGAATGTGACGCATATGTTCTTGGCTTTAAGGGTTATGGATTAATTCTAGGAATGGATTGCTAGCCATGTATGGTGCTAATCTAGACTATGAAAGGAGAGTTTTTAGGCTTGTGAAGTGCCAAGGAAGAACTCTCGAGATTTCGTGTGACCCACGGGGTCAAGTTATGCTGAGTTTCTTAGACTTGCTAGATGTTTCTGTTGACGATTTGCGATCAGTACCTATAGTCAGAGATTATCCGTCCATGTTTGATGAGGTTAAAGGGTTACCTCCGAGGTATGAGATAGACTTATGGATTTACTTGGTAGAGAATGCAAAGCCAGTCGCTTTACCGGTACCTCATATGGCTCCTAGGGAAAGGAGGGAGCTCACTAAGAAAATAGGGGAGCTATTCGAGAAAAGATTTATTAGATGGAGCATATCAGAGTAAGGAACTCCAGTTGAAACACCCCACCTCCATAAAGGTCACTCACAAAGGGAATGCCTTAACTTTGGTGGAGGTTTGTAAGTAAAAGTCACAGATAAAACACAAGACAGATATAAACACATATATATAAGCAGCGGAAAACAAACAGACTTTTTATTTCATAAATACATGTTCATACAAAACATTTCCATAACTGTCACACAATAACTTCCAAAACATTACATCATCATTTTCTATCATGGTTATTAAATAAAGAAGCATAAAACATAATTAAAACTGCATAAATCCCCATAGAATGTGTCCAACAGCCATAGCCAAGGAAAGAGAGTCCAAACCGTACATCAACTATCTTGAAGCTTGCAAAGAGTCTGACTAAGATGGGTTGTTTCCTCCCTAGGGACCTGGGGGGAGGAACGGAAGAAAAGAAGACGAAAGAAAATAGGGTTAGATATAAAGTCTGGTAAGTCTAGTGACTCTTCAGTATGAGAATAAGAAAAAGGACATGATAGGTATAAACTAGAAATAGGAAAGTATATCTAAGATAAAGTAGTTTAAAACGAATGTATTATCGCACCTTACTCTATATCTCTGCACCTACTTGCATTGCCTCAATTGGCACCCCATGATCGGGGTGAAGTGATCCCCTTTCTAAAGATCGGCTCCTACTCGCATAATCATATGTGCCATACGGCCCCCAAAAATTGTAGATACCTATGCTGGTCCCACCATGGGGTGTATCAAGTCCCATGGTGGTAGCCCGACACAATCCTAGAATGCATAGGGTATACTACTCGTGCCCCCAGTGCCTTGTTTGTCTGCTCCAAAGTGTGTGCACGCCCGCACTCCGTTAGAACCCACACTGTTGCACCCACCGCCGTCGCTTTTGACCGCTTAAAATCAGCCCAGTAATCGTGCCCCACCCTGCCTAGTTTCAGAGTACCATGATACCTAATTGGGTTACTGCTGAAGTGAGTCCCCGTTACTAGGGTTTTCTAGTCAAACATGTTAAGTGGTTAAATGTCTGTATTTACCTAACTCCACCCATTAGTTTAATTAACATGTTGAATTGGTTAAGTGTTTTAGTTAACTTAACCCTACCATCCTGACTTGTCTGTCCTTAGCTTTTTAAAGCACCGACCACTCACATTTGACAGGTATTGTTACGGTTATTGGATGTGCCGGTCGGTTCCGGGCAGATTTACACCGTAACTCAGTCTAACCTTGGGTCCTTATTGGGCTCAATGCTTAACCACCCACATTGGATAGGTATTGTTGTGACTACTGGACAGTCGGGCGGGTCCGGGCAGGTTTACATCACAACTCAATCCAACCTCGTGTTAAGCATACTCGTATTTTCTAAATTTACATATTTGTCTCTATTACTTGTTATATGTAAATTTGCTAACAATTAAATGTTATGGCCCACTTTCCAAGTTTAACATTTTTGGCATAAGAATTTTTACCATTCAAGCGCCACCAATTTTGACATGTGACAAACATGCCAATTTCATATATTTTCACCAATTTATGTCAAGTTTCCTATAATTACCAATTTATCCCAACGTTACCCTGTCTAAATATTAGGCTAACAATCTTAGCCTAATTTTTCATCCGCATGGTTTTTAACATATAATATTTGGCTAAATCTTAGCCTAATTTAGCTACACAAAATTGGCATAAAGAAATTCATAAGCATGACATAGGTGTAAACATGGCATTATCAACATAGTCAATATGAACATCATAGGTGTGAACTTGCAAAATAGTCAACATGAATATCATAGGTGTGAACTTGCAACGTAGACTAAATCAGCATACATATATGTGAATTTGCAACATAGGCTAAATCAACTTACATGTGAACTTGCATTGAAATAGCGGTCTAACCAAATATGTGTCACATGAATTATCATATCATCTAGACAACATAAGCCTAAACATGTTTAGATCTGGGCATAACATCGAGCATCACTAGTATATGACAAGAATATAACATGTCCATAAAGTATGTATAATTTCATCGCATGTGTGAACTAGATCCAATCATGTTTACTATTATAACATGAAACTTGTATTAAAATGGATCTTGTCATGGATCCAATTATGAACTTTGCAACTTTTGTATAAACATATGAGCATGTATATGAACTTAGGCATAGAGGTTTTTAGCATAAAGTATATACATGAGATCCTAACTTGGACATATCATATACAACTTATATAATCACATAAACATATAGGTGTAGAATATAACAGGAACTATACAACTTGCATGTGATGTTGTTTTCATTTGAATGGACCCAACACCAAGTAAATTTAACTACAAACATTCCAAACATTCACAATACAACCATTTCAATACATAGATATGAATTAACATCATCGTTATACAATAGCATAATTCCACTTCCAGTTTACATCGAATCAAGTTTTAATTTTATTCCCATCGTAAAAATCACAATACTTACAACAAACGACGGTCTTGCTTTCTGGATTATGAGTTCTGAATTTGCAATGCTTTCATTTGGGTAGACAAACGTTGTTTGATTCTTTTTTTACTTTAGTTTTGGCTCGTCTCTAAGCTTTCTCTAATTGACGACCACTCTTAATTTCCTCCCAGCAGCATGACGGCTCTAGTTCTATATTATTAGTGTGAATTTAGGTTGAGTGTTGAGTTGTATTTATAGAATTTCAGATTGATTTGAGCCGTCAGATGATCATAGAGTGAATCCAGACCACACCAAGAGAAGCCAATCAGACAGTGATAACTCATCCCTAGTGACACAGCCAAGCTCAGAACTTCGACCAGAAACCGACCAGCCAGCCAGGGCCAAACCAGGTCGACTGGGTAGGTCGACCCCCAGGTCGACTAGGCAAGTCGAACCCCAGGTCGACCTGATTACCCAGGTCGACCACCAGGTCGAACCCCAAGTCGACCTGGTGCCTGGGCGGGAATTTTACCGCCCAGCACAGTTTGGGTCTGTTTTTCGAATTTCGAACTGAATTTGAACCGTTTGAATTTTAAATTGAATTCTGAAACTTCCGGAGGTCATAACTCCTTCATACGGAGTCCGATTCACGCAAACTCGGACTCTATCTCAGGTAGAATTCCGAGACGAGCACAATGGCGTAACCTGTTTCCCTTAATTTTTTCATTTAGAATTAATTATACTTTAATCTGTTAATTTACAGTTAATAGAAAATTTCGGGGTGTTACATTCTCCCCTCCTTAAAGGATTTCGTCCCCGAAATCTTCAAGTCTGAAAGAACGTATGTCCTAACATCCAATCGTCCATCTACTCAACCAACAATCACAGGCGTCCATTGTCCTTAAAAGACTTCTAATGCTTCATGATCATATGCGTTGTGTGTTTATAATGTCCTTATCTAATGCAAAAATTAGGCGGTCTACTGATTCAGTTGACCTCCTTAATCTGAATCATGTAAGTGTCATGAATCCATTATGTATGAAAATTTTTCCTACTCATAATTCTACATGAGTGCGCAACCATTCATACAAATGCGACATCCATATGACAACATATCAAGTTTCAACCACATACAAATATGAATACATATATGCATATGCAGTATGAAGTGACTGAGCTGATCTAAAACCTAGATTGTGTGTGTATATGCATCCACGAGCAACCACTAGCAACCACTAGCAACCACTTGCAACCACTTGTAGCCATCAACCATAACATGTTTCAAATACATATTTAAATCTAAAGGGGTTTCTATCTAAGGATAAAGGATAACATCGAGGAGATATTCCTAAAAAGATAGGTACAAGCACAACTTAAGGAAAAAGAGAGATCAAAGATGTACCCTCAAAAAGAAAAGGGTAGGCCACGCGTATTCTGTCCTCAGTTTCCCAAGTCGCGTCTTCCTCAGCATCGCTTCACTGAAATTTGACAAGCTTGACTTCGCGGTTGCGTAGCTTCTTGATTTCAGTTCCTACGATTCGAGTTGGAACTCTCCTCACAGTTGCTTCGCATTCCACTTCGGCTTCTTCTAGAATGCTTGGCTCCACCACTTCCGCGGATTCATGTAGACATTTTCGGAGATGAGAAACGTGAAAGACGTTGTGAATTCCAACCAATCTTTCGGGCAGCTCTACTCTATAAGCCATCTTCCCAATCTTCTCGATGATAGGGAACGGTCCTTCAAATCTTGGTGCTAGATTTCCTGCGGATCCAAAGCGAACGATGTTCCTAAAAGGAGATACCATAAGGAAACCCTGTCCCCACCCTCAAATTCGAGGTCGGTCCTTCTTTTGTCTGCGTAGGATTTCTGTCTATCTTGGATGGTCTTCATTCTCCTTCGTATCAAGTCAACTTTTTTTGGAGTCTCTCTAATCATATCTGGCCCAAGTGTAAGCTTATCAGTAAACTCCCACCAACAAGTTAGTGATCGGCACGGTCTTCCATATAGAGCTTCGAAGGGCGCTATGTTGATGGTAGCTTGGTAGCTGTTGTTGTAGGAGAATTCCACTAAAGGAAGATGATCCTCCCAAGTCCCTCCGAGGTCAAGAACGCATAGTCTCAAAAGATCTTCTAATACTCTATTTACCCTTTCTGTCTGACCATCAGTTTGGGGGTGATAGGCCGTGCTCAAGCATAACTATGTGCCTACATCTTCTTGCAGACTCCGCCAAAATTCGCTCGTGAAGATGGGGTCTCTGTCACTCACTATGCTGGAGGGCATTCCACGGAGTCGAACTATTTCCTTAAGATAAAGAGAAGCTAGAGACGAGGCAGTCCTTCTACTGCTGATTGGTATAAAGTGGGCACTTTTAGTGAGCCTGTCCACCATTACCCAAATGCTAGTATTTCCTCTTCTTGACCTAGGCAACCCATCAATGAAGTCCATTGAAATTCTATCCCACTTCCAATGCGGGACTTCTAGAGGATGAAGCAGTCCTCCAAGCTTCTTTTGTTCCGCCTTGACCTGTTGACATGTCGCGCACTTAGAAACGAAATTTGCCACGTCCTTCTTCATGCCGCTCCAATAGAAAACTCTCTTTACGTCCTTGTACATCTTGTCCCCACCCGGGTGTATTGTCATTTTGGAATGATGTGCTTCCTCAAGAACCATCTTTACTAAATCCCTTGCTTGTGGGACGCATAGACTTCCATCTCGCCTTAGCCAACCCTTATCATCGATGGAGTACCTATCGAGGTGACTGGAAGTTTCACCCCTAATTAGTTTATCAATCACATCCACAAGTTGAGGGTCTTCACATTGTGTGGCCCCTATTGAGTCTAAAACAGTAGGATGTACTTCTAGTGATGCCAATAAACCCGATATAAAATCAGAGGAGGGCCTAAAGTCAAAAATGGCTATATACTCCAAGCTTTGCCTTTCTACAAAGATAGGGCTTAGGGTCAGCTTCTTTCTGCTCAACGCGTCTGCCATTACGTTGCCTTTTCCAGGAGTACAGGAAATCTCAAAATCATACGAGGCAAGGAACTCCATCCACCTTTGCTGCCTCAAGTTAAGATCCTTCTGCGAGAAAAGATACTTCAACGATTTATGGTCAGTATATAATTCGAACTTCTCACCTAGGAGATAATGGCGCCAAGACTTAAGGGCAACTACGATGGCGGCCAACACAATGTCGTGGGTTGGGTAGTTCTTTTCATGAACTTTCAATTGTCTTCAACCATAAGTTACTACCCTCCCTTCTTGCATCAGAACAGCGCCTATCCCCGTACCACAAGCATCCGTATATATTGTGAACATCTTGCTTCCATCTGGCAAAGTCAGAACTAGGGATGTTGTGAGAGCCCTTTTTAATCGTTGGAAAGAAAACTCGCAATCCAAATCCCAAGCGAACGCCAGATTCTTCTTTGTTAGCCTTGTGAGTGGAACTGAGATTTTCGCGAAATCCCTAATGAACTTTCGGTAAAAACCGGCTGGCCCAAAAAAGCTTCGGACTTCGGTTACATTTCTTGGTGTCTTCCAATCTTGCACTGCCACCACTTTCATGGGGTCCACAGCTAACCCCTCTTTGGACACTATATGTCCAAGAAATCTTACTTCTTCTCTCCAAAAGTGGCACTTGGAGAATTTGGCTTTTAGCTGATGAACTCGAAGGGTTTCCATGATCTCCTTCAGATGCAGAGCATGTTCTTCCTCATTCTTTGAGAAGACCAAAATATCGTCTACGAAGACCACCACGAACTTATTGAGGAATTCTCTGAACACCCTGCTCATTAGGTCTACGAAATAAGCGGGCGTGTTTGTCAAGCCGAAATGCATGACAAGCCACTCGAAGAAACCGTCCGGGGTTCTGAATGCCTTTTTATCAATGCTATCATAAGCTACCCTTAGTTGATGGAACCCAGTAGCCAGATCAAGTTGGGAGAAGACCGACGCACCTACAAGCTGATAAACAAATCGTCTATTCGGGGAAGCGGGTGTCTATTCTTTTTAGTCAGCTTGTTTAGCTCCCTATAGTCCACACAAACACGTAGTGAACCATCTGCTTTGGTGACGAACACCACTGGAGCAACCCATTCCGAGGTACTCCTCCTTATAATCCCCTTCTCGAGAAGCTCCTTAACTTTCTTACTTAGCTCCTTTCTCTCCTTTGGAGTCATGTGTCCAACAGGCAGAGCTACGGGCTTTGCATTATCAACAAGATATATGCGGAATTCTATTTCCCGCTTCGGAAGTAAGCCTTTCACCTCTTCAAAGACATCCGGATATTCCCGGACCACTCTAACCGACTGCAAATTCTCAACAGAAGCGTCAAGCGACTCTAGATAACTAAGCTTAACAGCATTCAAGGGATTACAAGAAATTTCTAGAGTGTTACCGGGCCGAGTTAAGAGTCTAACCACTATTTTCTCATAATCAAGAATGACACCATTACTAGATAAGCAGTCCATGCCTAAGATCGGTCCATATCCTGGGAAGCCCAAAACAAAGGCACTACATCTAAATTCAACACTTAGAATACAGAATTTTCAAATCCAAGCAAACCATCGACAAATAAGCCAAGCCCCCCATTGGATTGAAACAACCAAGGGATCTTCTACCATACTGTGTCTAGGTGTAGAGATTCTACTAAGGAAGATGAAATAAAGGAGTGTGATGCACCAGAATCAAAGAGAGTACGAACTGGATGATCATAAAGATAAACTAAGCTTTCTACAGAAATATTTCTACCTTATTCCTGCTGAGGTGCCACCAGCGCGTGAACCTGTCCCCCTGAGGTGGATCCAGACCTCTGTCCCTGCCCCCGCTTCTTTGGGCAGTCCTTAGCCAAGTGTCTAGTCTCTCCACAATGGAAACAACCACCATTCATCTTTGCCTTCTTTTTTTGGCAGTCATTCGCTATATGTCCAATAATGCCATAGAAATTACACCTTCTCTTTTCACGGGTTTTGTTGTTCTTCCCGTCTTTCTTGAAATCTGTTTTCTTAGCTTGCAAACCCTCTTTCTTTTCTTGAGGAACTTCCACCTTTGCCTCTTTATGGCCTTTATCTTCCTCGTGTAGCAACGCCATGTCCACCAAGCTTTCGTAGGTCGCTCCCATGGGTATATGGGTCATTGCAAGGCTGTGTAGAGGCTCATTCAGACCTTTGACGAAGCGAAGGGCCTTCTTGTGTTGGGTGTTTACTAAATCCAGCTCAAATCTGGCCAGTAGATTAAACCGATTGACATACTCCTTGATTGTCATATTTCCTTGTTTAAGAGTTAGGAACTTCTCCATCTGCAGGCTTCTTTCAGCTTGGGAGAGGAACTTCATCTCAAACCTCATCCTGAAATCTTCCCAAGTTTCCAATGGCCTCTCAGCATGGGTAACTTCCCACCAATAAGAAGCTTCATCATTGAGCAACCACACTGCTAGCTGTATCTTTTGCCTATCGTCAACTTCGAAGATGACGAACAAATCTTCGGTCTCCTTCAGCTAGTTTCTTGCTACCAAAAAAGATTCAGTTCCATAAAATTCCTTTCCACCCATAGCCTTGAAGTCTCTACATGTATTAGCGAAAGTATTTCCTCGAAGTGGAGGAGGAGGAGGAACCGCTGCCAGTTTGGGAGGAGGAATGTTTGCTGGGCACGCACCATTGGCCCTAGCCTCTAGGTACCTTCGGAACCAGCCAGGGATCGATGCTCCTTCTGGAAGGTTAAGACCTCCAGACATGCTAGAACAAAAAGGAAAGTATTCAAGACAAAAGGATAGAGAGATAGTGCATATGGCTTTGGGAAATTATGCCTTTTTAAAAACAACGCCTTTTCTTGGAAACAATCTTTCTTTAAACTTCTTTTTGAAAATAGTTTCAAAAACCTTTATCCAATCTGGTAAATCTGTGCTCGGATACCAAGTGAAACACCCCACCTTCATTAGGGTCACTCATAAAGGGAATGCCTTAACTTTGGTGGAGGTTTGTAAGTAAAAGTCACAGATAAAACACAAGATAGATATAAACACATATATATAAGCAGCAGAAAACAAACAGACTTTTTATTTCATAAATACGTGTTCATACAAAACATTTCCATAAATGTCACACAATAACTTCCAAAACATTACATCATCATTTTCTGTCTTGGTTATTAAATAAAGAAGCATAAAACATAATTAAAACTGCATAAATTCCCATAGAATGTGTCTAACAGCCATAACCAAGGAAAGAGAGTCCAAACCGCACATCAACTATCTTGAAGCTTGCAAAGAGCCTGACTAAGCTGGGTTGTTTCCTCCATGTGGACCTGGGGGGAAACGGAAGAAAAGAAGACGAAAGAAAATAGGATCAGACATAAAGCCTGGTAAGTCTAGTGACTCTTCAGTATGAGAATAAGAAGAAGGACATGATAGGTATAAACTGGAAGTAGGAAAGTATAAACTAAGATAAATTAGTTTAAAACGAATATACTATCGCACCCCACTTGATATCTCTACACCTACTTGCATTGCCTCAACTGGCACCCCATGATCGGGGTGAAGTGATCCCCTTTCTAAAGAACTGTTCCTACTCGCATAATTATAAGTGTCATACAACCCCCAAAGATTGTAGATACCTATGCAGGTCCCACCATGGGGTGTATCAAGTCCTATGGTGGTGGCCCGACACAATCCTAGAATGCATAGGGTATACTACTTGTTCCCCTAGTGCCCTGTTTGTCTGCTCCGAAGTGTGTGCACGCCCGCACTCCGTTAGAGCCCACACTGTTGCGCCCACTGCCATCGCTTTTGACCGCTTACAATCAGCCCAGTATTCATGCCCCACCCTGCCTAGTTTCAGGGTACCATGATACTTAATTGGCTTACTACTGAAATGGGTCCCCGTTACTAGGGTTTTCTGGTAAAACATGTTAAGTGGTTAAGTGTCTGTATTTACCTAACCCCACCCATCAGTTTAATTAACATGTTGAATTAGTTAAGTGTTTTTGTTAACTTAACCCTACCATCCTGACTTGTCTGTCCTTAGCTTTTTAAAGCACCGACCACTCACATTAGACAGGTATTGTTACGGTTACTGGATGTGCCTGTTGGTTCCGGGTAGATTTACACCGTAACTCAGTCTAACCTCGGGTCCTTATTGGGCTCAATGCTTAACCACCCACATTGGATAGGTATTGTTGTGACTACTGGACAGCTGGGCGGGTCCAAGCATGTTTACATCACAACTCAATCCAACCTCGTGTTAAGCATACTCGTATTTTCTAAATTTACATATTTGTCTCTGTTACTTGTTATATGTAAATTTGCTAACAATTAAATGTTATGGCCCACTTTCCAAGTTTAATATTTTTGGCATAAGAATTTATACCGTTCAAGTGCCACCAATTTTGGCATGTGACAAACATGCCAATTTCATTTATTTTCACCAATTTATGTCAAGTTTCCTATAATTACCAATTTATCCCAACGTTACCCCGTCTAAAAATTAGTCTAACAATCTTAGCCTAATTTTTCGTCCGCATGATTTTTAACATATAATATTAGGCTAAAAACTTAGCCTAATTTAGCGTACACAAAATTGGCATAAAGAAATTCATAAGCATGACATAGGTGTAAACTTGGCATTATCGACATAGTCAACATGAACATCATAGGTGTGAACTTGCAAAATAGTCAACATGAATATCATAGGTGTGAACTTGCAACGTAGACTAAATCAACATACATATATGTGAATTTGCAACATAGGCTAAATCAACTTACATAAATGTGAACTTGCATTGAAATAGGGGTCTAACCAAATAGGTGTCACATGAATTAACATATCATTTACACAACATAAGCTAAACATGTTTAGATCTAGGCATAACATCGAGCATCACTAGTATATGACAAGTATATAACATGTCCATAAAGTATGTATAATTTCATCGCATGTGTGAACTAGATCCAATCATGTTTACTACTATAACATGAAACTTGTATTAAAATGGATCTTGGCATGGATCCAATTATGAACTTTGCAACTTTTGTATAAACATATGAGCATGTATATGAACTTAGGCATAGAGGTTTTTAGCATAAAGTATATATATGAGATCTTAACTTGGACATATCACATACAACTTATATAATCACATAAACATATTGGTGTAGATTATAACACGAACTATACAACTTGCATGTGATGTTGTTTTCATTTGAATGGTTCCAACACCAAGTAAATTTAACCACAAACATTCCAACCATTCACAATACAACCATTTCAATACATAGATATGAATTAACATCATCGTTATATAATAGCACAATTCCACTTCCAATTTACATCGAATCAAGTTTTAATTTTATTCCCATCGGAAAAATCACTATACTTACAACAAACGACGGTCTTGTTTTCTGGATTCTGATCTCTGAATTTGCAATGCTTTCCTTTGGGTAGACAAACGTTGTTTGATTCTTGTTTTACTTTAGTTTTGGCTCGTCTCTAAGCTTTCTCTAACAGATGGCTACTCTTAGTTTCCTCCCAGCAGCATGACGGCTCTAGTTCTATATTATTTGTGTGAATTTAGGTTGAGTGTTGAGTTGTATTTATAAAATTTCAGATTGATTTGAGCCGTCAGATGATCATAGAGTGAATCCAGACCATACACACCAAGAGAAGCCAATCAGACAGTGACAACTCGGCCGTAGTGACACAACCAAGCTCAGAAATTCGACCAGAAACCGACCAGGCCAGCTAGGGCCAAACCAGGTCGACTGGGCAGGTCAACCTCCAGGTCGACCCTATGGTCGACCTGGTTACCCAGGTCGACCACCAGGTCGAACCCCAGGTCGACCAAGTGCCTGGGCGGGAATTTTCCCACCCAACACAGTTTGGGTCTGTTTTTCGAATTTTGAACTGAATTTGAATAGTTTAAATTTTAAATTGAAATCTAAAACTTCCGGAGGTCATAACTCCTTCATACGGAGTCCGATTCACGCAAACTCGGACTCTATCTCAGGCAGAATTCCGAGACGAGCGCAATGGCGTAACCCTTTTCCCTTAATTCTTTCATTTAGAATTAATTATACTTTAATCTGTTAATTTACAGTTAACAGAAAATTTCGGGGTGTTACATTCTCCCCTCCTTAAAGGATTTCGTCCCCAAAATCTTCAAGTCTGAAAGAACGTAAGTCCTAACATCCAATCGTCCATCTACTCAACTAACAAACACAGGCGTCCATTGTCCTTAAAAGACTTCTAATGCTTCATGATCATATGCATAGTGTGTGTAAATGTCCTTATCTAATGCAAAAATTAGGCGGTCTACTGATTCAGTTGTCCTCCTTAATGCAAATCATGCAAGTGTCATGAATCCATTATGTATGCAGAATTTTCCTACTCATAATTCTACATGAGTGCGCAACCATTCATACAAATGCGACATCCATATGACAACATATCAAGTTTCAACCAAATATAAATATGAATACATATATGTATATGCAGTATGAAGTGACTAAGCTGATCTAAAACCTAGATTGTGTGTATATATGCATCCATGAGCAACCACTAGCAACCACTTGCAACCACTTGCCGCCATCAACCATAACATGTTTCAAATACATGTTTACATCCAAAGGGGTTTCTACCTAAGGATAAAGGATAATATCGAGGAGATATACCTAAAAAGATAGGTACAAGCACAACTTAAGGAAAAAGAGAGATCAAAGATGTACCCTCAAAAAGAAAAGGGTAGGTCGCGCGTATTATGTCCGCAGTTTCCCAAGTCGCGTCTTCCTCGGCGTCGCTCCACTGAACTTTGACAAGCTTGACTTCGCGGTTGCGTAGCTTCTTGATTTCAGTTCCTACGATTCGAGTTGGAACTCTCCTCACAGTTGCTTCGCGTTCCACTTTGGCTTCTTCTAGAATGCTTGGCTCCACCACTTCCGCAGATTCATGTAGACATTTTCGGAGATGAGAAACGTGAAAGACGTTGTGAATTCCAGCCAACCTTTCGGGCTGCTCTACTCTATAAGCCATCTTCCTAATCTTCTCGATGATAGGGAACGGTCCTACAAATCTTGGTGCTAGCTTTCCTGCAGATCCAAAGCGAACGATGTTCCTAAAAGGAGATACCTTAAGGGAAACCCTGTCCCCAACCTCAAACTCGAGGTCAGTCCTTCTTTTGTCTTCGTAGGATTTCTGTCTATCTTGGGCGGTCTTCATTCTCCTTCGTATCAAGTCCACTTTTTCTGAAGTCTCTCTAATCATGTCTGGCCCAAGTATAAGCTTATCGGTAGACTCCCACCAACAAGTTGGTGATCGGCACGGTCTTTCATTTAGAGCTTCGAAGGGCGCCATTTCGATGGTGGCTTGGTAGTTGTTGTTGTACGCGAATTCCACTAAAGAAAGATGATCCTCCCAAGTCCCTCCGAAGTCAAGAACGCATAATCTCAAAAGATCTTCTAATACTCAATTTACCCTTTCTTTCTGACCATCAGTTTGGGGGTGATAGGCCGTGCTCAAGCATAACTATGTGCCTATAGCTTCTTGCAGACTCCGCCAAAATTCGCTCGTGAAGATGGGGTCTCTGTCACTCACTATGCTGGAGGGCATTCCACGGAGTCGAACTATTTCCTTAAGATAAAGAGAAGCTAGAGACGAGGCAGTCCTTCTACTCTTGATTGGTATAAAGAGGGCACTTTTAGTGAGCCTGTCCACTATTACCCAAATGCTAGTATTGCCTCTTCTTGACCTAGGCAACCCATCAATGATGTCCATTGAAATTCTATCCCACTTCCGTTGCGGGACTTTAGAGGATGAAGCAGTCCTCCAAGCTTCTTTCGTTCCGCCTTGACCTGTTGACATGTCACGCACTTAGAAACGAAATATGCCACGTCCTTCTTCATGCCGCTTCAATAGAAAACTCTCTTTACGTCCTTGTACATCTTGTCCCCACCCGGGTGTATTGTCATTTTGGAATGATGTGCTCCCTCAAGAACCATCTTTACTAAATCCCTTGCTTGTGGGACACATAGTCTTCCATCTCGCCTTAGCCAACCCTTATCATCGATGGAGTACCTATCGAGGTGACTGGAAGTTTCACCTCTAATTAGTTTATCAATCACATCCACAAGTTGAGGGTCTTCACGTTGTGCGGCCCCTATTGAGTCTAAAAGAGTAGGATGTACTTCTAGTGATGCCAATAAACCCGGTACAAAATCAAAGGAGTGCCTAAAGTCAAAACTGGCTATATACTCCAAGCTTTGCCTTTCAACAAAGAGAGGGCTTAGGGTCAGCTTCTTTCTGCTCAACGCGTCTGCTATTACGTTGCCTTTGCCAGGAGTACAGGAAATCTCAAAATCATACGAGGCAAGGAACTCCATCCACCTTTACTGCCTCAAGTTAAGATCCTTCTGCGAGAAAAGATACTTCAACGATTTATGGTCCGTATATAATTCAAACTTCTCACCTAGGAGATCATGGCGCCAAGACTTAAGCGCAAATACGATGGCGGCCAACTCAAGGTCGTGGGATGGGTAGTTCTTTTCATGAACTTTCAATTGTATTCCACCATAAGCTACTGCCCTCCCTTCTTGCATCAGAAAAACGCCTAGCCCCGTACCACAGGCATCCGTATATACTGTGAACATCTTGCTTCCATCCGACAAAGTCAGAACTGGGGCTGTTGTGAGAGCCTTTTTAATCATTGGAAAGCAAACTCGCAATCCAAATCCCAAGCGAACGCCAGATTCTTCTTTATTAGCCTTGTAAGTGGAGCTGAGATTTTCGCGAAATCCTTAATGAACTTTCGGTAAAACCGGCTAGCCCAAGAAAGCTTCGGACTTCGGTTGCATTTCTTGGTGTCTTCCAATCTTGCACTGCCACCACTTTCGTGGGGTCCACAGCTAAAACCTCTTTGGACACTATATGTCCAAGAAATCTTACTTCTTCTCTCCGAAAGTGGCACTTGGAAAATTTTGCTTTTAGCTGATGAACTCAAAGAGTTTCCATGATCTCCTTTAGATGCTGAGCATGTCCTTCCTCATTCTTTGAGAAGATCAAAATATCGTCTACGAAGACCACTACAAACTTATTAAGGAATTCTCTGAACACCCTGCACATTAGGTCTACAAAATAAGCGGGTGCGTTTGTCAAGCCAAAAGGCATGACAAGCCACTCAAAGAAAACGTCCAGGGTTCTAAACGTCGTTTTATCAATGCTATCTTCAGCTACCCTTAGCTGATGGAACCCAATAGCCAGATCAAGTTGGGAGAAGACTGACGCACCTACAAGCTGATAAAAAAATCGTCTATTCGGGGAAGCGGGTGTCTATTCTTTTTAGTCAGCTTGTTTAGCTCCTTATAGTCCACACAAAAACATAGTGAACCATCTGCTTTGGTGGCGAACACCACTGGAGCACCCCATTCCGAGATACTCCTCCTTATAAACCCCTTCTCGAGAAGCTCCTTAACTTGCTTACTGAGCTCCTTTCTCTCCTTTGGAGCCATGTGTCTAACAAGCAGAGCTACGGGCTTTGCATTATCAACAAGATATATGCAGAAGTCTATTTCCCGCTTCGGAGTTAAGCCTTTCACCTCTTCAAAGACATCCGGATATTCCCGGACCAATCTAACCGACTGCAAATTCTCAATATAAGCGTCAAGCGACTCTAGATAACTAAGCTTAACAGCATTCAAGGGATTACAAGAAATTTCTAGAGTGTTACCAAGCCGAGTCAAGAGTCTAACCACTATTTTCTCACAATCAAGAATGGCACCATTACTGGATAACCAGTCATGCCTAAGATCAGTCCATATCCTGAGAAGCCCAAAACAAAGGCATTACATCTAAATTCAACACTTAGAATAGAAAATTTCAAATCCAAGCAAACCATCGACAAATAAGCCGAGCCCCCAATTGGATTTGAAACAACCAAGTGATCTTCTACCATACTAGTGTCTAGGTGTAGAGATTTTACTAAGGCAAATGAAATAAAGGAGTGTGATGCACCAGAATCAAAGAGAGTGCAAACTGGATGATCATAAAGATAAACTAAGCTTTCTAAAAAAATATTTCTACCTCATTCCTGCGGAGGTGCCACCAGCGCGTGAACATGTCCCCCTGAGGTGGATCCCGGCCTCTGTCCCTGCCCCCGCTTCTTTGGGCAGTCCTTAGCCAAGTGTCCAGTCTCTCCACAATGGAAACAACCACCATTCATCTTTGCCTTCTTTTTCCTGCAGTCTTTCGCTATATGTCCAACAATGCCACAGAAATTACACCTTCTCTTTACAGTGGTTTTGTTGTTCTTCCCGCCTTTCTTGAAGTCTGTTTTCTTAGCCTATAAACCCTCTTTCTTTTCTTGAGGCACTTCCACCTTTGCCTCTTTCTTGCCTTTATCTTCCTCGTGTAGCAGCGCCATGTCCACCAAGATTTCATAGGTCGTTCCCATGGGTATATGGGTCATTGCAAGGCTATGTAGAGGCTCATTCAGAACTTTGACAAAGCGAAGGGCCTTCTTGTGTTGGGTGTTTACTAAATCCAGCCCAAATCTGGCCAGCAGATTAAACTGATTGACGTACTCCTTGATTGTCATATTTCCTTGTTTAAGAGTTAGGAACTTCTCCATCTACAGGCTTCTTTCAGCTTGGGAGAGGAACTTCATCTCAAACCTCATCCTGAAATCTTCCCAAGTTTCCACTGGCCTCTCAGCATGGGTAACTTCCCACCAATAAGAAGCTTCATCTTTGAGCAACCACACTGCTAGCTGTATCTTTTGCCTACCGTCAACTTCGAAGATGACGAACAAATCTTCGGTCTCCTTCAGCCAGTTCCTTGCTACCACAAAAGATTCAGTTCCATAAATGTCCTTTCGACCCATAGCCTTGAAGTCTCTACATGTCTTAGCGAAAGTATTTCCTCGAGGACGAGGAGGAGGAGAAGGAACCGTTGCCATTGTGGGAGGAGGAATGTCTGCTCGGCCCGCACCATTGGCCCTAGCCTCTAGGTACCTTTGGAACCAGCCAGGGATCGGTACTCCTTCTGGAAGGTTAAGATCTCCAGACATGATGGAACAAAAAGGAAAGTATTCAAGACAAAAGGATAGAGAGATAGTGCATATTGCTTTGGGGAATTATGCCTTTTTAAAAACAACGCTTTTCTTGAAAACAATGCTTCTTTAAACTTCTTTTTGAAAATAGTTTCAAAAACCTTTATCCAATCTGGTAAATCTGTGCTCGGATACCAAGTGAAACACCCCACCTTCATTAAGGTCACTCACAAAGGGAATGCCTTAACTTTGGTGGAGGTTTGTAAGTAAAAGTCACAGATAAAACACAAGACAGATATAAACACATACACACACACACACACACACACACACACACACATATATATATATATATATAAGTAGCGGGAAACAAACAGACTCACACAATAACTTCCAAAACATTACATCATCATTTTCTGTCTTGGTTATTAAATAAAGAAGCATAAAACATAATTAAAACTGCATAAATCCCCATAGAATGTTTCCAACAGCCATAGCCAAGGAAAGAGAGTCCAAACCGCACATCAACTATCTTGAAGCTTGCAAAGAGTCTGACTAAGCTGGGTTGTTTCCTCCCTGTGGACTTGGGGGAAACGGAAGAAAAGAAGATGAAAGAAAATAGGGTCAGACATAAAGCCTGGTAAGTCTAGTGACTCTTCAGTATGAGAATAAGAAAAAGGACATGATACATATAAACTGGAAATAGGAAAGTATAAACTAAGATAAAGTAGTTTAAAACAAATATACTATTGCACCCCACTCTATATCTCTGCACCTACTTTCATTGCCTCAACTGGCACCCCATGATCGGGGTGAAGTGATCCCCTTTCTAAAGATCGGCTCCTACTCGCATAATCATATGTGTCATACGATCCCTAAAGATTGTAGATACCTATGCTGGTCCCACCATGGGGTGCATCAAGTCCCATGGTGGCAGCCCGACACAATCCTAGAATGCTTAGGGTGTACTACTGGTGCCCCCAGTGCCCTGTTTGTCTGCTCCGAAGTGTGTGCACGTCCGCACTCCGTTAGAACCCACACTGTTGCACCCACCGCCGTCGCTTTTGACCACTTGCAATCAGCCTAGTAATCGTGCTCCACCCTGCCTAGTTTGAGGGTACAATGATACCTAATTGGGTTACTGCTGAAATAGGTCCCCGTTACTAGGGTTTTCTAGTCAAACATGTTAAGTGGTTAAGTGTCTGTATTTACCTAACCCCACCCATCTGTTTAATTAGCATGTTGAATTGGTTAAGTGTTTTAGTTAACTTAACCCTACCATCCTGACTTGTCTGTCCTTAGCTTTTTGAAGCACCGACCACTCACATTAGACAGGTATTGCTACGGTTACTGGATGTGCCGGTCGGTTCCTTGTAGATTTACACCGTAACTCAGTCTAACATCGGGTCCTTATTGGGCTCAATGCTTAACCACCTACATTGGATTGGTATTGTTGTGACTACTGGACAGCCGGGCGGGTCCGGGCAGGTTTACATCACAACTCAATCCAACCTCGTGTTTAGCATACTCGTATTTTCTAAATTTACATATTTGTCTCTATTACTTGTTATATGTAAATTTGCTAACAATTAAATGTTTTGGCCCACTTTCCAAGTTTAACATTTTTGGCATAAGAATTTAAACTATTCAAGTGCCACCAATTTTGGCATGTGACAAACATGCCAATTTCATATATTTTCACCAATTTATGTCAAGTTTCCTATAATTACCAATTTATCCCAACGATACCCCTCTAAATATTAGGTTAACAATCATAGCCTAATTTTTTGTCCGCATGATTTTTAACATATAATATTAGGCTAAAATCTTAGCCTAATCTAGCGTACACAAAATTGGCATAAAGAAATTCATAAGCATGACAAAGGTGTGAACTTGGCATTATCGACATAGTCAATATGAACATCATAGATGTGTACTTGCAAAATAGTCAACATGAATATCATAGGTGTGAACTTGCAACGTAGACTAAATCAGCATACATATATGTGAATTTGCAACATAGGCTAAATCAACTTACATACATGTGAACTTGCATTGAAATAGGGGTCTAACCAAATAGGTGTTACATGAATTAATATATCATTTACACAACATAAGCCTAAACATGTTTAGATCTAGGCATAACATCGAGCATCAGTAGTATATGACAAGAATATAACATGTCCATAAAGTATGTATAATTTGATCGCATGTGTGAACTAGATCCAATCATGTTTACTACTATAACATGAAACTTGTATTAAAATGGATCTTGGCATGGATCTAATTATGAACTTTGCAACTTTTGTATAAACATATGAGCATGTATATGAACTTAGGCATAGAGGTTTTTAGCTTAAAGTAAATATATGTGATCTTAATTTGGACATATCACATACAACTTATATAATCACATAAACATATAGGTGTAGATTATAACATGAACTGTACGACTTGAATATGATGTTGTTTTCATTTGAATGGATCAAACACCAAGTAAATTTAACCACAATCATTCCAACCATTCACAATACAATCATTTCAATACATAGATATGAATTAATATCATCGTTATACAATAGCATAATTCCACTTCCAATTTACATTGAATCAAGTTTTAATTTTATTCCCATCGGAAAAATCACTATACTTGCAACAAACGACGGTCTTGTTTTTTGGATTCTGAGTTCTGAATTTGCAATGCTTTCCTTTCAGTAGACAAACGTTGTTTGATTCTTGTTTTACTTTAGTTTTGGCTCGTCTCTAAGCTTTCTCTAACTGACGGCTACTCTTAGTTTCCTCCCAACAGCATACCGCTCTAGTTCTATATTATTTGTGTGAATTTAGGTTGAGTGTTGAGTTGTATTTATAGAATTTCAAATTGATTTGAGCTGTCAGATGATCATAGAGTGAATCCAGACCATACACGCCAAGAGAAGCCAATCAGACAGTGACAACTCAGCCCTAGTGACACAAGCAAGCTCAGAAATTCGACCAGAAACCGACCAGGCCAGCCAGGGCCAAACCAAGTCGACTGGGCAGGTCGACCCCCAGGTCGACCTCTAGGTCGACCCTATGGTCGACCCCCAAGTCGATCTGGTTACCCAGGTCGAACCCCAGGTTGACCCTCAGGTCGACTTGGTGCCTGGGCGGGAGTTTTCCCGCCCAGCCCACTTAGGGTCTGTTTTTCGAATTTCGAACTGAATTTGAACCGTTTGAATTTTAAATTGAATTCTGAAACTTCCAGAGGTCATAACTCCTTCATACGGAGTCCAAATTCACACAACCACGGACTCTATCTCAGGCAGAATTCTGAGATGAGCATAATGGCATAACCCGTTTCCCTTAATTCTTTCATTTAGAATTAATTATACTTTAATTTGTTAATTTACAGTTAACAGAAAATTTCGGGGTGTTACACCAGTCATATTTGCATCTAAGGTAGACGGCTCACTTCGTCTATGCATGGACTATAGAGAGCTGAATAAGAAAATCAAGAAGAATAGGCACCCACTTCCAAGGATTGACGACTTGTTTGATCAACTAGTAGGCGCATCAGTTTTCTCGCGGACGGATTTGGCCATGGGATTTCATCAGTTGGGGTGGAAGAGGACAACATTGATAAGACTTCTTTTAGAAATCTAGACAGTTTCTTTGAGTTGCTGGTCATGCCTTTTGGGCTGACTAATGCACCCACATATTTTGTGGACTAGATGAGTAGGGTGTTTAGGGAGTTTCTAAACAAGTTTGTGGTGGTCTTTGTGGATGATATTATGATCTTCTCAACGAGTGAGGCGGAGCATGCCCTAAACTTAGGAGAGGTTTTACGCACTCTCAGATCGCATCAGCTCAAGGCAAAAATTTCTAAGTGTCACTTTTGGAGAAAGGATGTAAGGTTCTTAGGGAATGCAGTCTCCAAGGATGGGATAGCGGTAGACCCCACTAAAGTCATCGCAGTTCGAGATTGGAAGGCTTTGAAGAATGCGATAGAGGTGAGAAGTTTCCTAGGGTTGGCAGACTATTATAGGAAGTTTATCAAAGACTTTGCAAGGGTATCTACCCCGCTCACCCGATTGACGAAGAAATTTCTTTTTCTTGGAGCATTGATTATGAGGATGCTTTTCAGAGGTTGAAGAGGGCTCTGACATCAGCCCCAGTTCCAACTCTCCCCAATGGAAGAACGTTGTTTATGGTCTACACAGATGCTTGTGGCATAGGACATGATGTTGTATTGATGCAAGAGGGAAGGGTAGTATGCTATAGTAGCAGACAGTTGAGAGTTCAGGAGAAGAACTACCCTACCCATGACCTAGAGTTGGCTGATATGGTGTTCGCATTAAAGTCTTGGTGAGATTATCTACTAGGAGAAATATTTGAGCTATACATTGATCATAAGTCGCTCAAATATTTGTTCTCATGGAGTGATCTCAACTTGAGGCGGCAATAATGGATGGAGTTCCCAACATCCTACGATTTTGAGATAGCTTATACTCCAGGCAAGGGTAATATAGTGGCGAATGCATTGAGTAGGAAAGGATGACTTTGAGTCCTCTATTCATAGAGAGGCAGAGCATGGATTTTGTATTGACCTTCAATTTTAAGTCATCTACGGATTTCATATTGGAATTATTAGCATCATTGGAGGTGCAACCTACTATCATGGAGTGTATCAGATCTATGTAGGGAGAGGATCCATATATAGCAGACATCATGTAAAGGCTAGTAGTGGAGAGACCTTTACTCAACTAAGTAGATACTCCACGGATGATAAAGGGTGGCTATGATGAGATGGAAGGCTCTGTGTTCCCCAGGATAGGGATTTGTTGAGGACAGTCCTTGAGGAGGTACATCATTCTCGGATGACTATCCATCCGGGTGGAGAAAATTGAGACATGAAGAGAGTTTTCTTTTGGGCTGGTATGAAGAAGGATGTAGTAGAATTTGCGACCTAATGTTTGACTCGAAGCGAGTAAAGGCTGAATAGAGGAAACCAAGCGGATTGCTTCAGCCCTTGGATGTCCCACAATGGAAGTGGAAGAGCATATCTATGGACTTCATTGATGGACTTCCCTGATCGAGGAAGGGAAATACGAGCATTTGGGTGATAGTAGACAGATTTACGAAGATAGCTCACTTTGTTCTTATTAAGAACAAAAAGATAACAGCATGGCTAGCATCGGTATACCTTCGAGAGACAGTCCGACTTCATGGGGTACCTTCTAGTATAGTAAGCGACTGTGACCCCATCTTCACTAGTGAATTCTGTAAGAGCTCAAAAGAGGCATTAGGTACACAACTACGTTTGAGGATAACATACCACCCTCAGAACGATGGACAGACTGAGAGGGTGAATTGGATTCTTGAGGATCTTCTGAGATTATGTATCCTAGATTTCGGAGGGACTTAGGTGGAGCATCTCCCGTTGGTTAATTTTCCTACAACAACAGTTATCATTTGAGCATAGGTATGACACCGTTCGTAGCATTATATGGACGACCTTGTAGATCACCGACTTGGTGGGAGTCTACGGACAGACTTCTACTTGGACCTGAGATGATTCGAGAGGCTTCCAAGAAGATTTAACTTATCTGCCTGAAGATAAAAAGCAACTTAGGACAAACGGAAGCCATATGCCGATAAAAGGAGGTCCGATTTGGAATTCTATGTAGATTTCATCAAAATATCACCTTAATTGAATGTTGTTCGCTTTAGCTCAGTGGGGAAGTTAGCAACGAAATTTGTAGGACCATTCCCATAGTAGAGAGGATATGTTAAATGGCCTATAGGGTTAGATTGCTGGAAAGGCTGGAAGGCGTACATGATATGTTCCATGTTTCCCATTTAAGGAAATGTCTACATGATGCAGTAGAGATAGTGAAGCCGAGCACACTCAAAGATGTGAAGGTTGAGAAGGAAGCATCAGTAAGGAGAATTCCTCCTTATATTCTTGGATCAGAGATTAAGAAACTATGTAACAAGGAAATCAGATTAGTAAAGAAACAGTGGGGATAAGACCGCGAAGATACGACATGGGAACCCAAAGACAAGATTTGTGCTTCTTATTCTTTTCTCTTTGAAAGTACGTTCTTAATTTCTTTTCGAAGCTTCTACTTCGCATTTGCTTCTATCATTCAAGTATGTTTATCCTATCATTTGAATCTTTGATCCTTAGGTAGAAGCCAATGATTGGAAACATGTGTTTGAAACATGTTATGATTCATGGTTGCAAGTGTTTGCTAGTGTTTTCCCGTGGATGCGTATACACGCACATTTGCACTAGATCGGCTCAAACACTTACATATTGCATATGGATGTGTGCACATTTTTATTTTTAATGGATGAAAATGGTTGAAACGTAATATGGATGTTGCATTTTAGTGAATGGTTATGCACGCATATAGAACTTATTCGTTATACTAGGATTCTTTTGCATACATATTGAATACATGGCACAGACATATATTGCATTAAGGAGGTCAACTGGATCAATCGACCGGCTGATTTTCGCATTAGTGTAAGAACATAAAACATAAAACACACAACACTTTTTGTATATGATCATGCAAGCATTAGAAATTCTCAAGGTCAATGGATGCCAGTGGATGATGGATGAGTAGATGGTTGTAGGTAGTTCTTAAAGTAATAACATTCTTCTTAACTTAGAGATTTTGGGGAAGAAATCCTTTAAGTGGGGAGAATGTAACACCCCAAAATTTAGTACACCATAACCATATAGTAAAGACAACAATGAATATTACATAATTAAATATTCAAATTAAGTAATAATGACTTTACTGTTGCGTTCGTCTCGGAATTCTGGTTTAGTGGACCTGAACTTTACATAAATCGGATGATATATGAAGAAGATATAAGCTTTCAAAGTTTGAACACATTTTAAAATTCAAACAGAAAAAATACAGCGCAAACCAACGGTTATGGGATGATCCATATCCGACCTGGGTCGTTCTATTGGTCGACCCATGTCAAGTGGGGTTGACCCGGTAGGTAAGGGTCGACCCAATGACATGCTGGCCTAGTTTTGAGTGATGTATTTGGATTGTTTTGTATTAACTTCATTGGATGAGTTATATTGCTAGATTTAAAACCATAGAATCTAACGGTTAAGAATATGCTCTGTTAATCAATAAAAAGGGGGCTCTCTCTCATTTTATCTACATACAATTATTCTTCACCTCTCTGCCTCTATGACATATTCTAAATTAAATAATAAATGGGGAGATGCTGCTGAAATTTAGATTAAAAGAGAAGATTCAAGATCTGCATACAATTATGCAATCAACCTACAACACTGCAATTAACATACAACCTTTTGTCAAGAACTATTTCTGAACCTAATACCTAGCCCTGTGAGTTTAAGTTACTTTCATATTTGATACCAAAAAATATATCATGATAGTAAATAAAATTGGATCTAGAACATACAGTACCTATAAGTTATTTTCTATGCCTGTTCTTTTACTGTTATTCATCTATGCAAGTTGTTACGGTAATATATGTTCATTTATTATCAATTGATTTATCAGTTATTGAAACACCCCACCCTCCATTAAGGTCACTCACAAGGGACTGCCTTAACTTTGGTGGAGGTTTGTAAGTAAAAGTCACAGATAAAACAAAAGACAGAAATAAACACATATATATAAGCAGCGGAAAACATCAGACTTTTATTTCATAAAATACTTGTTCATACAAAATATTTCCAATACTGCCTTATAACAACTTCCAAAACATTACAACATCATTTCTATCTTGGTTATTAAATAAAGAAGCATAAAACATGATTAAAACTGCATAAATCCCCATGATTTTGTCCAACTGCCATAGCCAAAGCAAGAGAGTCCAATCTGCTATCTCGAAGCTTGCAAAGAGTCTGACTAAGTTGGGTTGTTTCCTCCCTGTGGACATGGGGAGGGGGAACGGAAGAAAAGAAGACGAAAGAAAATAGGGTAAGACATAAAGCCTGGTAAGTCTAGTGACTCTTCAGTATGAGAATAAGAATAAGGGCATGATAGGTACAAACTGGAAACAGGAAAGTATCATAAACTTAGATAAAGTAGTTTTGAAACGAATATACTATCACACCCCACACTATATCCCTGCACCTATTTGTAATGTCTTAACTGGCACCCCATGCAGGGGGTGAAGTGATCCCCTTTTTCTAAAGATCGGCTACTACTCGTATAATCACCTATCTCTTACGGCCCCCAAAGATTGTAGATACCTATGCTGGTCCCACCATGGGGTGTATCAAGTCCCATGGCGGCGGCCCAACACAATTCTAGAATGCATAGGTTATACTACTGGTGCCCCCAGTGCCCTATTTGTCTACTCCGAAGTGTGTGCACGCCCGCACCCTGTTAGAACCCACACTGTTGCACCCACCGCCGTCGCTTTGACCTCTTACAATCAGCCCAATAATCGTGCCCCACCCTGCCTAGTTTCAGGGTACCATGATACCTAATTGGGTTACTGCTGAAATGGGTCCCCGTCACTAGGGTTTTCTAGTCAAACATGTTAAGTGGTTAAGTGTCTGTATTTACCTAACCCCACCAATCAGTTTAATTAACATGTTGAATTGGTTAAGTGTTTTAGTTAACTTAACCCTACCATCCTGACTTGTTTGTCCTTAGCTTTTTAACGCACCGACCACTCACATTAGACAGATATTGTTACGGTTATCGGATGTGCCGGTCGGTTCCGGGCAGATTTACATTGTAACTCAGTCTAACCTCGGGTCTTTATTGGGGTCAATGCTTAACCACCCACATCGGATAGGTATTGTTGTGACTACTGGACAGCCAGGCGGGTCCGGGCAGGTTTATATAACAACTCAATCTAACCTCGTGTTAAGCATATTCGTATTTTCTAAATTTACATATTTGTCTTTATTACTGGTTATATGTAAATTTAATGTCATGGCCCACTTTTCCAAGTTTAACGTTTTTGGTATAAGAAATTATACCGTTTAAATGCCACTAATTTTGGCATGTGACAAACATGCCAATTTCATATATTTTTATGCCAAGTTTTACTAATATTCCCAACGTTACCCTGTTTAAACATTAGGCTAACAATCTTAGCCTAATTTTCGTTTGCATAGTTTTAACATATAATATTAGGCTAAAAACTTAGCCTAATTTAGCGCATACAAATAGGCATAAGGGAATTCATAAACATAAACATGACATAGGTGTAAACTTGGCATTTTTGGTATAGTCAATATGAACATCATAGGTGTGAACTTGCAAAATATTCAACATGAATGTGAACTTGCAACATGGCCTAAATCAACATATATACGAACTTGTATTGAAATAGGTATCTAACCAAATAGGTGTCACACAAATTAGCATATGATTTAGATAACATAAGCCTAAACTTGTTTTTGGATCTAGGCATAACATCGAACATCACTAACATATGACAAGAATATGACATTTTCATAAATATGTATAACTTTATGAAAAGGGGGTGAACTAGATCCAATCGCATATCTATTTACAACATGAAACATGTACTAATGTGGATCTTGACATGGATCCAATTAGGAACTTGCAACTTTTGTATAAACATAGGGGAACGTATATGAACATACCATTTAGGAATAAAGGTTCTAGCATAAAGTATATACATGAGGTTCCAATCACAAACAACCTATATAATCACATAAACATGAACTATACAACTTGCTTGTGATGTTGTTGTCATTCTAAAAGTACAATAGGATCAACATCAATCTTAATTATACCACAAACATCCCAATTTCATTCGCAACACAATCATTTCAATATATAGATATGAATTAACATCGTCGTTACATAATAGCACAATTCCACTTCCAATTTACATCGAATCAAGTCTTAGTTTTATTCTCATCGGAAAAATCACTATACTTACAACGAACGGTGAACTTGAATTATGGATTCTAAGTTCTGAATTTGATATGCTTTCCTTTGGGTAGAATAACGTTGTTTTGATTCGTGTTTTACTTTAGTGTTGGCTTGTCTCTAAGCTTTCTAACAGACGGCCACTCCTAGTTTCTTTCCAGCATCATGGCAGCTCTAGTACTATATTATTTGTGTGAATTTAGGTTTAGTCTTGAGTTGTATTTATAGAATTTTAAACTGATTAGAGCCATCGATGAAGCTAGAGTGAATCCAGACTATCCATCTCAAGAGAAGCCAATCAGAAAGTGACATGTAAGCCCTAGTGACTCAGCCAAGCCTCAGAAATCGACCAGAACCCGACTAGGCCAGCCAGGGCCTGACCAAGCAGGTTTTCTAGCCTGGGCGCACTTGGCAGGTGCGCCAGTGCAAATTTGCACTGGCGCACTTCCCAAGTGCGCCAGTGCAATTTTGTTTTGGCGCACTTCCCAAGTGCGCCAGTGCATTCTGACCCATTTCTGGTTTTTCTGCCTAACTTCGTTCGTCCATATCTTCTTCATACGATATCCGTTTTACGCAAACTCGGACTCTATCTCAAGCAGAATTCCAAGACGTATGCAAAGGCATATCCCATTTCCCTTAATTCCATCATTTATAATTAATTATACTTTAATTTGTTACGTTACAGTTAACAGAAAATTCGGGGAGTTACATTCTACCCTCCTTAAAGGATTTCGTCCCCGAAATCTTCAAGTCTAGGAGAACGTAAGTCCTAACATCCAATCGTCCATCTACTCAACAAACAAACACAGGCGTCCATTGCCCTTAAAAGACTTCTAATGCTTTATGATTATATGCACAGTGCATGTATATGTCCTTAACTAATGCAAAATCAGGCGGTCTACTGATCCAGTTGACCTCCTTAATGCAAATCATGTAAGTGTCATGAATCCATTATGTATGCAAATTTGTCCTTACTCATAATTCTACATGAGTGCGCAACCATCAATACAAATGCGACATCCATATGACAACATATCAAGTTTCAACCACATACAAATATGAATTCATATATGCATATGCAGTATGAAGTGACTGAGCCGGTCTAAAACCTAGGTGTGTGTATATGCATCCACGAGCAACCACTAGCAATCACTTGCAACCACTTGCAGCCATCAACCATAACATGTTTCAAATACATGTTTACATCCAAAGGGGTTTCTACCTAAGGATAAAAGATCATGTCGAGGAGATATACCTAAAAAGATAGATACAAGCACAACTTAAGGAAAAAGAGAGGTCAAAGATATACCCTCAAAAAGAAAAGGGTAGGCCATGCGTATTCTGTCCTCAGTTTCCCAAGTCACGTCTTCCTCGGCGTCGCTCCACTGAACTTTAACGAGCTTGACTTCGCGATTGCGTATCTTTTTCACTTCATTTCCTACGATTCGAGTTGGAGCTCTCCTCACAGTTGCTTCGCGTTCCACTTCGGCTTCTTCTAGAATGCTTGGCTCCACCACTTCTGCTGATTCATGTAGACATTTCCGGAGATGAGAAACGTGAAAGACGTTGTGAATTCCAGCCAATCTTTCAGGAAGCTCAACTCTATAAGCCATTTTCTCAATCTTCTCGATGATAGGGAATAGTCCTACAAATCTTGGTGCTAGCTTTCCTGCGGACCCAAAGCGAACGACGTTCCTTAAGGGAGATACCTTAAGGAAAACCCTGTCCCCAACCTCAAACTCAAGGTCGGTACTTCTTTTATTGGCGTAGGATTTCTGTCTGTCTTGGGCAGTCTTCATTTTCCTTTGTATCAAGTCCACTTTTTCTGAAGTCTCTCTAATCATGTCTAGCCCAAGTATAATCTTGTCAGTGGACTCCCACCAACAAGTTGGTGATCGGCACGGTCTTCCATACAAAGCTTCGAAGGGCGCTATACCGATGGTGGCTTGGTAACTGTTGTTATAGGCGAATTCCACTAAAGGAAGATGATCTTCCCAAGTCCCTCCGAAGTCAAGAACGCACAGTCTTAGAAGATCTTCTAGTACTCTATTCACCCTTTCTGTATGACCATCAGTTTGGGGGTGATATGCCGTGCTCAAGCATAACTGTGTGCCGACGGCTTCTTGCAGACTCCGCCAAAATTCGCTCATGAAGATGGGGTCTCTGTCACTCACTATGCTAGAGGGTATTCCATGGAGTTGAACTATTTCCTTGAGATAAAGAGAAGCTAGAGACGAGGCAGTTCTTCTACTCTTGATAGGTATAAAGTGGGTGCTTTTAGTAAGCCTTTCCACTATCACCCAAATACTAGTGTTGCCTCTTCTTGACCTAGGCAACCCATCAATGAAGTCCATCGAAATGTTATCCCACTTACATTGCGGGATTTCTAGAGGATGAAGCAGTCCTCCAGGCTTCTTTTTTTCCGCCTTGACCTGTTGGCATGTCACGCACTTAGAAACGAAATCTGCCACGTCCTTCTTCATGCCACTCCAATAGAAAACTCTCTTTACGTCCTTGTACATCTTATCTCCACCTGGGTGTATTGTCATCTTGGAATGATGGGTCTCCTCGAGAACCTTCTTCACTAAATCCCTAGCTTGTGGGACGCATAGGCTTCCGTCACGTCTCAGCCAACCCATATCATCGATGGAGTACCTATTGAGGTGAATGGAAGTTTGACCCCTAATTAGTTTATCAATCACATCCACAAGCTGTGGGTCTTCACGCTGTGCAGCCCCTATCGAGTCTAAAAGAGTGGGTCGTACTTCTAGGGATGCCAATAAACCAGGTATAAAATCTGAGGAGGGCCTAAAGTCAAAACAAGCTATATACCCCAAGCTTTGCCTTTCTACAAAGAGAGGGCTTAGGGTCAGCTTCTTTCTGCTCAACGCGTCTGCTACTATGTTGCCTTTGCCAGGAGTATAGGAAATTTCAAAGTCATATGAGGCAAGGAACTTCATCCACCTTTGCTGCCTCAAGTTAAGATCTTTCTGCGAGAAAAGATACTTCAACGATTTATGGTCTGTTTATAATTCGAACATCTCACCTAGGAGATAATGGCACCAAGACTTAAGCGCAAAGACGATGGCGACCAACTCAAGATCGTGGGTTGGGTAGTTCTTTTCATGCACTTTCAATTGTCTCCCACCATAAGCTACTACCCTCCCTTCTTGCATTAGAACAGCGCCTAGGCCCGTACCACAAGCATCCGTATATACTGTGAACTTTTTGCTTCCATCTGGCAAAGTCAGAACTGGGGCTGTTGTGAGAGCCCTTTTTAATCGTTGGAAAGCAAGCTTGTAATCCAAATCCCAAGTGAATGCCAGATTCTTCTTTGTTAGCCTTGTGAGTGGAGCTGAGATTTTCGCGAAATCCCTAATGAACTTTCGGTAAAAACTGGCTAGTCCAAGAAAGATTCAGACTTCGGTTGCATATCTTGGTGTCTTCCAATCTTGCACTGCCACCACTTTCGCAGGGTCCACAGCCAACCCCTCTTTGGACACTTTATGCCCCAGAAATCTTACTTCTTCTCTCTAAAAGTGGCAATTGGAGAATTTGGCTTTTAGCTGATGTGCACGAAGAGTATCCATGATCTCTTTCAGATGCTGAGCATGTTCTTCCTCATTCTTTGAGAAGATTAAAATATCGTCTATGAAGACCACCATGAACTTATTGACAAATTCTCTGAACACCCTGCTCATTAGGTCCATGAAATAAGAGGGTGCGTTTGTCAAACCGAAAGGCATGACAATCCACTCGAAGAAACCATCTGGGGTTCTAAACGCCGTTTTATCAATACTATCTTCAGCTACCCTTAGATGATGGAACCTAGTAGCTAGATCAAGTTGGGAGAAGACCGACGCACCTACAAGTTGATCAAACAAATCGTCTATTCTGGGAAGCGGGTGTCTATTCTTTTTGGTCAGCTTGTTTAGCTCACTATAATCCACACAAAGACATAGTGAACCATCAGGTTTGGTGGCGAACACCACTGGAGCACCCGATTCCGAAATACTTCTCCTTATAAACCCCTTCTCGAGAAGCTTCTTAACTTGCTTACTGAGCTCCTTTCTCTTCTTTGGGCCATGTGCCTAACAGGCAGAGCTACGGGCTTTGCATTATCAATAAGATATATGTGGAAGTCTATTTCCCGCTTCGGCGGTAAGCCTTTCACCTATTCAAAGACATCCGGATATTCCCGGACTACTCTAACCGATTGCAAATTCTCAACAGAAGCGTCAAGCGACTCTAGATAACTAAGCATAACAACATTCAAGGGATTACAAGAAATTTCTAGAGTGTTACCAAGCCGAGTCAAGATCCTAACCACTCTCTTCTTACAATCAAGAATGGCACCATTACTGGATAACCAGTCCATGCATAAGATCAGTCCATATCCTGAGAAGCCCAAAACAAAGGCACTACATCTAAGTTCAACATTTAGAATAGAGATTTTCAAATCCAAGCAAACCATCGACAAATAAGTCGATCCCCAAATCAGATTTGAAACAACCAAGGGATCTTCTGCCATACTAGTGTCTAGGTGCAGAGATTCTACTAAAGCAGATGAAATAAAGGATTATGATGCACCAGAATCAAAGAGAGTGCGAACTGAATGATCATAAAGATAAACTAAGCTTTCTACACGAGGTGCCACCAGCGCGTGAACCTGTCCCCCTGAGGTGGATCCAGTCCTCTGTCCCCGCCCCCGCTTCTTTGGGCAGTCCTTAGCCAAGTGTCCAGTCTCGCCACAACTGAAGCAACCACCATTCATCTTTGCCTTATTCTTTCTGCAATCTTTTGCTATATGTCCCACAATGCCACAGAAATTGCACTTTCTATTTTCACGGGATTTGTTTTTCTTCTCGCTTTTTTTGAAGTCTGTCTTCTTAGCCTGTAAACCCTCTTTCTTTTCTTGAGGCACTTCGCCTTTGCCTCTTTCTTGCCTTTATCTTCCTCGTGTAGCAACGCCATGTCCACCAAGCTTTCATAGGTCGCCCCCATGGGTATATGGGTCATAGCAAGGCTGTGTAGAGGTTCATTCAGGTCTTTGACGAAGCGAAGGGCCTTCTTGTTTTGGGTGTTTACTAAATCCAGCCCAAATCTGGCCAGTTGATTAAACTGATTGACGTACTCCTTGATCGTCATACTCCCTTGCTTAAGAGTTAGAAACTTCTCCATCTGCAGGCTCCTTTCAGCTTGGGAGAGAAATTTCATCTCAAACCTCATCCTGAAATCTTCCCATGTTTCCACTGGCCTCTCCGCATGCGTAACTTCCCACTAATAGGAAGCTTCATCTTTGAGCAACCACATTGCTAGCTGTATCTTTTGCCTGTCATCAACTTCGAAGATAATGAATAAACCTTCAGTCTCCTTCGGCCAGTTCCTTGCTACCACAAATGATTCAGTTCCATAAAAGTCCTTTCCTCCCATAGCCCTGAAGTCTCTACACGTCTTAGCGAAAGTGTTCCCACGAGGAGGAGGAGGAGGAGGAGGAGGAACTGCTGCCAGTGTAAGAGGAGGAATGTCTCCTGGGCCCGCACCATTGGCCCTAGCTTCTAGGTACCTTCGGAACCAGCCAGGGATCGGTACTCCTTCTGAAAGGTTATGATCTCCAGACATGCTGGAACAAAAAGGAAAGTATTCAAGATAAAGGGATAGAGGGATAGTGCATATGGCTCTGGGGAATTATGCCTTTTAAAAGCAACACTTTTTCTTGAAAAAGATGCTTCTTTAAACTTCATTTTGAAAATAGTTTCAAAAACTTTTATCTAGTCTGGTAAATCTATGCTCTGATACCAAGTAAAACACCTCACCCTCCATTAAGGTCACTCACAAGGGACTGCCTTAACTTTGGTGGAGGTTTGTAAGTAAAAGTCACAGATAAAACACAAGACAGATATAAACACATATATATAAGCAGCGGAAAACATCAGACTTTTATTTCAAAAAATACTTGTTCATACAAAACATTTTCGTAATTGTCTCATAACAACTTCCAAAACATTACAACATCATTTCTGTCTTGGTTATTAAATAAAGAAACATAAAACATGATTAAAACAACATATATCCCTATGATTTTGTCCAACTGCCATAGCCAAAGCAAGAGAGTCCAAACCGTACATATGCTATCTCGAAGCTTGCATGGAGTCTGACTAAGCTGGGAAGTTTCCTCCATGTGGACCTGGGGGGGAACGGAAGAAAAGAAGACGAAAGAAAATAGGGTCAGATATAAAGCCTGGTAAGTCTAGTGACTCTTCGGTATAAGAATAAGAATAAGGGCATGATTGGTATAAACTGGAAATAGGAATGTATCATAAACTAAGATAAAGTAGTTTTGAAACGAATATACTATCGCACCCCACAATATATCCCTGCACCTATTTGTACTATCTTAACTGGCACCCCATGCTGGGGGTGAAGTGATCTCCTTTTTCTAAAGACCGACTCCTACTCGTATAATCACCTATGTCTTACGGCCTCCAAAGATTGTAGATACCTATGTTGGTCCCACCATGGGGTGAATCAAGTCCCATGGCGGCGACCCGACACAATTCTAGAATGCATAGGTTATACTACTGGTGCCCCCAGTGCCCTGTTTGTCGGCTCCGAAGTGTGTGCACGCCCGCACTCCGTTAGAACTCACACTGTTGCACCCACCGCCGTCGCTTTGACCGCTTACAATCAGCCCAGTAATCGTGCCCCACCCAACCTAGTTTTAGGGTACCATGATACCTAATTGGGTTACTGCTGAAATGGGTCCCCGTCACTAGGGTTTTCTAGTCAAACATGTTAAGTGGTTAAGTGTCTGTATTTACCTAACCCTACCTATCAGTTTAATTAACATGTTGAATTGGTTAAGTGTTTTACTTAACTTAACCCTACCATCCTGACTTGTTTGTCCTTAGCTTTTTAAAGCACCGACCACTCACATTAGACAGATATTGTTACAGTTACTGGATGTGCCGGTCGGTTTCGGGCAGATTTACACCGTAATTCAGTCTAACCTTGGGTCCTCATGCGGCTCAATGCTTAACCACCCGCATTGGGTAGGTATTGTTGTGACTACTGGACAGCAGGGCGGATCCGGGTAGGTTTACATCACAACTCAATCTAACCTCATGTTAAACATATTCGTATTTTCTAAATTTACATATTTGTCTTTATTACTGGTTATATGTAAATTAAATGTCATGGCCCACTTTTCCAATTTTAACGTTTTTGGTATAAGAAATTATACCGCTTAAATGCCACTAATTTTGGCATGTGACAAACATGCCAATTTCATATATTTTTATGTCAAGTTTTACTAATATTCCCAACGTTACCCTGTTTAAACATTAGGCTAACAATCTTAGCCTAATTTTCGTTCGCATAGTTTTAATATATAATACTAGGCTAAAAACTTAGCCTAATTTAGCGCACACAGATAGGCATAAGGGAATTCATAGACAAAAACATGGCATAGGTGTAAACTTGGCATTTTTGGCATAGTCAATATGAACATCATAGGTGTGAACTTGCAAAATAGTCAACATGAATGTGAACTTGCAACATGGCCTAAATCAACATATATGTGAACTTGCATTGAAATAGGTATCTAACCAAATAGGTGTCACACAAATTAGCATATGATTTAGATAACATAAGCCTAAATTTGTTTTTGGATCTAGGCATAATATCGAACATCACTAGCATATGACAAGAATATGACATTTTCATAAGTATGTATAACTTTATGACAAGCGTGTGAACTAGATCCAATCGCATATCTAATTACAACATGAAACATGTACTAATGTGGATCTTGACATGGATCCAATTAGGAACTTGCAACTTTTGTATAAACATAGGGGCATGTATATGAACATAACCATTTAGGCATAAAGGTTCTAGCATAAAGTCTATACATGAGGTTCTAATCACAAACAACCTATATAATCACATAAACATGAACTATACAACTTTCTTGTGATGTTGTTGTCATTCTAAAAGTACAATAGGATCAACATCAATCTTAATTATACCACAAACATCCCAATTTCATTCGCAACACAATCATTTCAATACATAGATATGAATTAACATCGTCGTTACATAATAGCACAATTCCACTTCCAATTTACATCGAATCAAGTCTTAGTTTTATTCTCATCGGAAAAATCACTATACTTACAACAAACGACGAACTTGAATTCTGGATTCTGAGTTTTGAATTTGATATGCTTTCCTTTGGGTAGACTAACGTTGTTTTGATTCGTGTTTTACTTTAGTATTGGCTTGTCTCTAAGCTTTCTAACTGATGGCCACTCCTTGTTTCTTTCTAGCATCATGGCGGCTCTAGTACTATATTATTTCTGTGAATTTAGGTTTAGTCTTGAGTTCTATTTATAGAATTTTAAACTAATTAGAGCCGTCGATGAAGCTAGAGTGAATCCAGATCATCCATCTCAAGAGAAGCCAATCAGAAAGTGACATGTAGGCCCTAGTGACTCAGCCAAGCCTCAGAAATCGACCAGAACCCGACCAGGCCAGCCAGGGCCTGACCAAGCAGGTTTTCTGGCCTGGGCGCACTTGGCAGGTGCGCCAGTGCAAATTTGTACTGGTGCACTTCCCAAGTGCACCAGTGCAATTTTGTTCTGGCGCACTTCCCAAGTGCACCAGTGCATTCTGACCCATTTCTGGTTTTTCTGCCCAACTTCGTTCGTCCATATCTTCTTCATACGATATCCGTTTTATGCAAACTCGGACTCTATCTCAAGCAGAATTCCGAGACGAATGCAATGGCATAACCCATTTCCCTTAATTCCATCATTTAGAATTAATTATACTTTAATTTGTTAAGTTACAGTTAATAGAAAATTCGGGGTGTTACAGTTATGTTCATACATATCTATCTTCTTTTCCCCTATTCTACTGTTTAATTTATTTCCAGTCTTATTTATATGCCTATTTTATATAGTTTGATTTGATTCTACCCTTCTCCTTCTATTTTCCCCTTTTTATCTACGCTAAGCCTAAGACATCGAGGGAATAAGCCATTTCCAATTGAAGATTGCGTATAATTGAATTAGGGAATAAATGACATTACAATGAAAAAGGAGAATTTATGCATATTAATTGAAGAATTTTGACTCTAATTTAGGCATATTATAAATTGAGAACTTTTGACTGTAATTTGTGGAATATAATCAAATGGAAGAATATGTATATATGTATACATGTTAGGTTAAACTTAATACAAAGATTAAGTAAAGGACATGTTAAAATAATGTATGTGCCAGATGTAGGTTGAGAAAATTGAATTATTATCGCATATATATACATCTGGGCAGGTGCCTGTTTTGGGGAAGGGGTTGCACACACATAATAACATGTAATATTACAACCATGCTTATTAATGAACTTAAACCTGCTAAGTTAAATATGATTACTAATAAGCTCAAAGGTTCCTTGTTCTACTATTGTATCAGGTTTTTAGGACTCTTTAATCCTAGTTACCTAGGGGCACAAGCTTAGGGGGCTTGGCTTGTGCCAATCTGCTATGTGGATCCCATATCGGTCAGTATCCCTATTGGTATCTTGTTAGGGGCCTCGCACTAGGTAGAGGTCGGGGAACGCTTTACTGAACTGCATAGTAAGAGGTTCAAAAAGAGGAAGGTAGGTACGGGCGCGTTCTGGCGGGGTCATGAGCGTGCATGGTTCCGGTTAGGGAAATTAAGATGCTGTAACACTAGTAAATATGTCCGTATTCTATAAGTTGTTGGGTTAGGGAGTGATACACACTATTCTGGAGCTGACACACGGTATTTACGTAGTAGGGAGCCAATCACATGGGTAGTAATTAGGGTAACACCTAATTCTGTTATGTAATTAGGGTAACACCTAATCTTGTTATGTAATTAGGGTAACACCTTATCCTGTTATGTAATTAGGGTAACACCTAATCCTATTATGTAATTAGGGTAACACCTAATCCTGCTACACTAGTATTGGTGTAGAGAAAAATTGTTCTTTTGGATAATGAGAAACTTTACTCGATCCTTGTTCTATCTTATTTGATCTTGTTGTCTTGTACTTATACGTTATTATGCTTTCTCATTCAGTCTTTGTTTATCTGTCTTGATACCACTATTTTATGTATATCTGTAATTCACTTGAACTCGTCAGGCTTTACGTGTGACCAATTTTGTTTCGCTTCTTTCTCTTCCTTTCCCCCTCAGCTCCTCAAAGTGGTAGCACTTCACAGTAATTAGGATTCTCTTTTAGCTTGGACCAAGACTCTTCTGCTTTGATGTACCGCTTTGATTATCTTTCTACTTTGTTATGGGTTGTCAAATGGCATATGATTTTGCATTATTATGCCCTAATGTTTGGAATGATAAGACAATCTTTTTCATTTGAAGTATTTGGTATTTGATGAGGTAACTGATTTGGAATAATGTTTTGCTTTTAATAATAAAGGTTAATTTTCCGCTGCCTATTTATATCTGTCTTGTGAGATTTTTATCTTGTTTACCTATTGCGCTTTACAAAATATAATGCATTTTCTTATGAGTGAATTAACATCTGTGGGGTGTCACAAATACCAATCAAATCCAATAAATTTATTTATTCATACATTTCTCGGAACTTCCACCCATCCATCTCCATCGAAGATTGGATCCACATGTATGACTTCCCGGTCTTTGTTGTCTTTGGTGCGAGGTGCTCCAGTGATGTTGTTATCTTCATCTCTGGAAAGAGAAAAGATCATCCAATGGATAGAATCAAAATGTTTTTCTTATTGTTCAATCAGTTTTATCTGACTTAATTCTAAATGACGTTGACTGTGGAGAATGATAGATAGGATATTCTTGAAAGAATTGAGACTCTCCTCAAGATTTTCATTTAGATTATGAATAGGAGTATCCATTAATTTGATCATATAGAGAGAAAATGGTTAGAGAAGAAATAGAGAAGTAAAACTGAGTTTTTCTTGAAGAAAATGATATATATATATATGTAGTCTGGAATTCATTTAAAACTGAATAGACAAAAGGTAGTTATAAAAAATTTGAACAAATTTAAATCTTATCGCAGTTATATGTCGACATACATAAATTGGTATGTCGACATACCCTTGTTTAAATTAGGTATATTGATTTTTACACTATTTTGAATTATTTCTTATTATATTATATTAATTTGTTTAATTCTAATGTGTTCTTACAGATGTTTAAAGATTGACTGGATAGAGAACAAGAACATTCATTACTATTAATAAGAGAATACATTCAAATGATACATATTATGAAATATGAGGTACGAAATATGAAATATGAAAAGGAAATACAAGCTAATATGATAAGATAACATAAGTTAATATACTTAGATCTCAGCAGATGAAGATGAGGATGATGATAATCCAAGTTTTTTAGAAAACCTTGTTCATTTTGGATGACATTTGATTGAGAGTCTTCTTAATTTTCTTTTGGTTTTTGTTTAGCCTGACTTGGTTTTGAAAATTTACTTCTTTGGATATGGCTTTAGTTGAAGTGGAAAATTTTATGCTTTCCATGGAGGATTCATTTTCATCGATATCCATTTTATTTCCTTTTTGTTCCATTCTAGCTTGTTTTTTGGCATATGACTCATACGGTTTGAAAATGATTGGAATTTGCATTAGGGATATATTTCCCGAATTAAAAATCTTTCTAGAAACAAAGAAATACACTCCAAAATACTTGAAGATTTGGGTAAGGTAAATTCCATTGTAGAGAGTGTTTTCTTTTGTTGACATCTTCTTGGGTTTGAATTCTCTCAAAATCACTTTGCCCCAATTAATATCATAAGTGCCAAAGATGGCAAAAAGAGCTTTTTGGACCTTGATAGTAGGGTTATTAAAATTTCCGAAACGAGGAGTAAGAGTGTGTTAAAGAAGAAGGTTGACAATTCTAGTTTTTGGGCAGAACAAGCGATTTTTGAATTCCATATGTTCATCGCTTTCAAAAATATGATGAAAGTTTCCAAATCATGTTCATCAACTTCAAAATTCGGAAAATTCGCACCTGTTTTCTTGCAATTCAAGATAGTTCCCAAAACATCACAACCCAAAATAATTTGAGTACCTTTGACACTACTCCAAACTTGGTTTTCATTCCCTCATAAAATCATCAATTTAAATTCACATAAAACATTTTGACAACATTCGAATAACATACTTCATCGTTATTATTCCGAGAATCAACCAAACTTAAAACCTCATTTTGACTGAAAAGATTATGACGATCATAAGATGCAAAATATTTGAAAATAGAAAATGTTCTGGTATTGACTTTTCTATTCGTAACATTGTCTATGTACGCTTGGATAGCCTACGGGTTGTTGTAGAGATGACCTTCGAGAGTCTTGGTTAGTCTCATGGTCTTTGGATTACTTGAGGAAGCCATTAGAGAATAGGATGAAGAAGATAGTTTTGAATTTTGAATGAGAGGTAGAAAGAGTAGTGTTGAATAGATAATTAAATAGAGATCAAAGGGACACATTTTTTCTGAATATAAGAAACCATTTCAGACCATGGAAGTTTGAAAGTTTAAACATTTGAATTTGCATAGCCGTATGTACGTCGACATATATGTGCAAATTCAAAGTTACTTTTTGGCTTTGTTTAGATTATTTTAATATTTTATATTTTATATTTGATTATTTCCTGAGATGATATTAATTTTTTTAAAAACTTTTAAAATTAATTTTTATATTATTATTTATTATTTTGAATTTCAAAATTCAAATTCAAATTTTAGAATTCAAATTTTCAAATGAAGCAAGCAAACAAGCATCCATTTAACCATTTCAATCAAAAATTATTAATTAAGGCATACCTGGTTTTATATCTGTTCCTTTGATATTTTCTAATTCCTGAATTACTGTGAAGCACATATTTGAATTTCCGGTTTCTGGCTCTTTGTCACTTGATGATGAATCTGAATCATCTAAAATTGTTGCATATGCTTTTTTCCTCTTCTTTGACGAATTGTTGTTTGTTTGTTGATTTGATCTACCAGGATATGGACACAACCTTTTATATGGCCTGGTTCATTACAATTGCAGCATCTATTGTTCTTAGCATTTTTATCCGAACTTCCTTGATTATTTTTATGAAAATTATTTCTTCTTTTGTATCCCAAATTTTTTCTGAAATTCCTTGTCATTAAGGCAATTTCCTAATCATCCTCACTGCTTGAATCAGAACCATCAGTTGTTGCTTTGAATGCTGTAGATTCCTTTTTTGATGCCTTATTCTTCTTTCTTATTTGTAACTGTACTTCGAATGACATTAAATTCATAACTCCTCAATCTTTGTTTCAGTAATATCATTGGCCTCTTCAATTGGCAGTTTTTCTGATCCCAATCTTGAGTTAAAGAACTAAGGATTTTCTAACTTGGTCCTCTTTAGAATAATTTTTCCCAAAGCCATTAATGAATGTACTATTTCCTGAAACCTGTAGTACATATCGGAGACAGATTCATTCTGATTCATTTTGAATAACTCAAATTGATTAGATAACATAGAAATCTTTGTATGTTTAACTTTATTTATTCCCTTGCAAGTAACTTGCAAGGTTTTCCGTATATCATAAGCAGATTTACAAAATGATACTCTATTAAATTCATTTCTATCAAATGAACAGGATAACATATTCATAGCCTTAAATTATTTTGTGCAGAGGCCTTCTATTCATTTGTTCATTGTGCATAATTTGTAATGGATTCAACATATTCAGTTTGTGTTATACTCTAAGTGTCTAATCCTATAGATTGTAAATATATTTTCATTCTACATCCTAGTAAGAATAATTACTGCCATTAAATAGTGGTGGTCTAATAGTGGACTGACCATCTATAAAAGAATTATTACTGTTAGCAATTCCAGTGTTGGTTGGCATTTAATATTTCCAAAAATTCAAATGATGAAATTTTGAAAACCTATGCTCTAATACCAATTGTTAGGGTTAAGGATCAAGGATTTTAAGGCAAAACAAACACTTAAGGGTTGAACAGTGTTTTAAAGAATTTATATAAATCTTAACCAATTATCGATTACTCGAACTACTATATGAATTGCAGAATGAATATTATAACAAAAACAATCATAGAGGCAAATATAAAAAAAGTAGAGTGCAAAAAAGGAAAGAACACGCTAAATTTTTATAATGGTTCGGATTTCTCCTACGTCTAGTCCCACACAACAATGGATTGCGCAGAGATTTATTAATATCAGTATCCAATTACAACACCCATGATTTCCGGGCTACAAGGTTAACACCCTTCATTTTCCTTGATTTATGGGTACAAGGAAAACACCCTTCCCTTTCCTTAGTTTCAAGGCTACAAGGAACACATCCACCCTATTTCTTATTACAATTGCCCTAGATCTCTTGAGTAGCACTTCCAAATAGAGAATATTTGATAAAGAATGAAAATAAAAGAAGAATGATATAATTTCTATTGAAATCATCAGAGTATAAGTGTATAATCTTAGAAATTTGAGAAGAATAATGGTGGTATGTTAAGGGAGGAAAAAAGAGAATATAAGCTATAAAAAAATCAATTTTAAGGCCTTTATATAGTGTTCCAAAGGATAAAACTGTTTCTGAAAAGTTTTAAAATTAAAAGACACAACTATTTAAAATTAAAATATATTTCAGTTATACGTCAATATGTGTATGTCAACATATATATATATATATTGAATTTTAATTTTAAATCATTTTTTCAAATATTTAAACTAATATATATTCTGGAAATTCGTGAAATAAAATTAGTTGTTTAAAATATAATTTTTTTTCAAGTATAAAAAATAATAAAATATTATTTAAACATATGATTAAAAAACCATATATAAAACTATATAATATAATTATAAAACATTATACTATATGTAAGGCCCCAGAGCTTCCTCGGTCTCCGAGGAGAAGAGGAAGAATGGATTACCTTGAGAACACGACGAATCAGAACACAAACAGAAGAACATATCATTGCTTATTACAACAATTCCATCAGAATACAAGAATATAATAGAATATGAATGAATAACATATATTTGATAAATATCAGAGATTACAACACATTACATAGCAGCGGAAATTAATACATAAACACAAGTGAAAGGAATATATGGATACAGTGCTTTCCGAATAACATTCCAGCTGTAAACCAGGATCCTATGAATATAAATCTGCAAAACCAAAACTACTAGCTGCCCATGTAGAAAATAGGGGCACCCAGAGTTTAGGTTAAAACAATAAACTCCAAGTCAGTCATGTGACTGGTGTGAGAACTAAAACAGTTATTAATCTTTATTTTAAAGTTAGGTAAATCCAGGGACCACGCCATATAACACGGAGCGGGTTTCCTCTCTAGAATACCAGTGCATAAAATAACAGCACAATGCTAAATAAAGAATAATGAAGCTATTATAAGACTCAGGTCCCATCACACAATGCAACGCAAGCCGGAGGATAAAGTTTTTACCTTATAATAGCCAAAAATGCTTGGTACGTGAAATTTCATCTTTTATTATTACTATAAGTGTATAGTGTCAAAACAATTTCAATCATAAGTATCAATCATAGATGACATAAGTGCCCCATATCACTATGTCGCCATATATAGGTTTACAATTAAAACCGCAAAATGTCGTATTGGAAGTTGGATTTCCATATGTGAACCAAGGCAAGGGATCGTCCTTACCGCTTCGAGACGCTCTAGCCCGTGTCTCAGCAACAGCCGCAACTGCACCTTGGATCTTCAGGGCCGGTCCACACGGAGTAGATAAAAATGCCTGAAAAATGCATTTCCCCGCCCTATGGGGCATCAATGAGCCAAATGACTCCATCGGTCCCGGATCGACCGATATAACCTAGGTGCCTCGCTATCCATCATCCACATAAGTAAAATGTCAGGGTGTGTAAAATGCTGACACCACTCCTAGCTAGAATGAAACGCATGCCCTCCCTGCAGTCCTCTCCCGTTTCTGGTTCACACCGGGCCGTGAGTCTCGCGAATTAAGGCTACACAAAGTTACGCTATATTAAAGTCGTGCTTTGATCATCAACCACAAGACTCTGCTTTTCAACAGAAGCCTTGATCATTTGCATCTCAGCATTCCACACAGGCAATTCGCGCTATGCAACCGATGTATATCAATCACACAGAATGAAATCCGATGTCAGACACACATCCATTTACAAGTTCGTTCTGGGCCTGTATGAAACCGGAGGCACCTTATTCCTTCCCCATATCTCAAATATAAGAGAGAGGCCCTCGCATATCCGTCGATTTCCAAGTACGTCTGGACGATCACCACTTATTACCTCGCCTTGGGTGTACAACCCAATCAAGACATGAGTAATCATCCAAACGATGTGTGAAAACCCGTAACTTCCCCGTAAAGGAAAGCGTCGGATAGTTCGAGAACAAGCCACAACAGAATACATACGGAAGAACATTTCATTGTATATTACAACAATGCATCAGAATACAAGAATATACAGAGTACGAATAAATATAACATAGAAATATCAGAGATTTAAATTACATTTAAATACATAGCAGCGGAAAATAATACAATACACAACTAGAAGTAGATATACGGATACAAAGCTTTCCGGATATCGTTCCAGCTGTAAACCAGGATCCTGTGAATATAAATCTGCAAAACCAAAACTACTAGCTGCCCGTGTCAAAATAGGGGCACCCAGAGTTTAGGTTAAAACAATAAACTCCAGGTCAGTCATGTGACTGGTGTGAGAACTAAAACAGTTATTAATCTTTATTTTCAAAGTTAGGTAAATCAAGGGACCACGCCGTATAACACGGAACGGGTTTCCTCCCAAGAATACCAGTGCATAAAACAAACAGCGCAATGCTAAATAAAGAAAAATGAAGCTGTTATAAGACCCAGGTCCCATCACACAATGCAACGCAGTCGAGGATAGGGTTTTCCCTTATAACAGCCAAAGAATGCTTGATACGTTTTAAAACAAATCATTTGATACTATTATAAGTGCATAGTGTATAAAACACTTCAAATCATAAGTATCAATCATAGGCGGCATGAATGGCCCATAACACTATGTCGCCATATATAAGTTTACAATCAAAACTGCAAATGTCGTATTGGAAGTTGGGTTATCATTTATGGTATGAACCGAGGCTAGGGGCAAGATCCTCTACCGATTCGAGACTGTCTAGTCCGAGCCTCAGGACCCAGACTCAGGTGGGCCCTTGGATCGTCAGGGCCGGTCCACCGATGTGGATTAAAATTCCTGAACACTGCGTTTCCCCGCCCTTTGGGGCGTAAGCCTGGCCCGTCAGCCGACCAGAAGCATCGGCAGAAACCGATATCACGAGGCACCTCGCTTTTCAGCAAGTAATAATAAGTAACATCCTCATGAGTCAAACTCGTCAGCCAGTTCAAGCACTGACGCCACTCCTAACTAGAAAGAAACGCATGTCCTCCCTGAGGTCCGTCTCCCGTTTTTGATTCATACCGGGTGTGATACTCGCGAATCAACGTTACACAAAGCTACGCCACAAAGGCCATGCTTCGATCATCAACCACAAGACTTTGCTTTTCAACAGAAGCCTTGATCATTTGCATCTTAGCATGCCACACAGGCAATTCACTCCATGCGATTGATATCCATCAATATATAACCCCTGAGCTCGTACGTCTCAGAGAAGGGCGTTAAGCAAGAGAATAAATTCTCCGCCGCCAAACAGATATATATTTAATAGAGATCAATCACACGGACTAAAATCCAATGTCAGACACACAGTCCATTTACAAGTCCGTTCTGGGTCTGAACGAAACCGGAGGCACCTAGTACCCCGCGTATCCATCGATATCCAAGTACGTCTGGACGATCACTAACTGTTTCCATCTTCTTGGGTGTACAGCCCAATCAAGATCATCAGTAATTACCCATACGACGTGAAGACCTCCGGTCTTCGACCATCGTCTTCATCTTCGACTTATCGTCGTATCAGTTATTCAGAATGGGATAAACCCGGTCTTTCCGAATAACTCGCGTATATTTTAAATAAGTGTTACACAAACACAACATACGCCTCATTCCAATTCATCAGTCACTAACCGTAAATTAATCAAGAGAATAATTCCCCAAATATTAACCCCGAAGGCCGAAACCAACATCAGATCAATATCCAGAAAACCATTCTGCTTAGCTAACCGACAGTTAGTTTCTAAATTTCACATTCATAGGGAAAGGTTCCCATTAATTTTATCAAAGATAAATTCTTTGAATTTATTCTTTATTCTATTTTTGAATATCAATTCAAACTAGTCGGGATTAACGAAACTTACCGAAGTAATCATTTGTTTTAATTTCCCAATCCCAACCTATTTATCCCATGAAGTAAAACTGGTAATACTTCATATCTAACACCACAGTGTTATCGGTAAATTCAATTACCATTTCACGTTCAAATCTAATTAAAGATTTAACTATCGCCTGGAGTAAAACTGGTGATACTCCATTCTCGATTATTTCAATCTAATTAAAGATTCATTAAAACTCCACTTAGTTTTAATCGTTAACTGGGTTAAAGAATCAGTGTCATTTAAAACACGGTTCACGATAAACCCAAAGTCACATTCATTAATTATCGGGTTAAAGAACGAGTGTTATTTAAAACACTGTCCACGATAAACCCAAAAATCAATATCAATTCAATTAAATATTATTTAATTGGTACACTTCATTAAATCTAAAATAAAAAGATTTAATCTTTTCTCAACTGGGTTCAAGAACAGTGTTAGTGAAGACACCATTCACGACAAACCCAAATCACATTCGATATTCAATACAAGGCTCTGAATAGAAAATATATCGGCCTATATTCAATATCAAATTCTACGATTAACAAATGTCGTATTGGAAATAACGATATAAATATATATCTTTCAAATTTCCATAACAACACCTGTATAATCACGAATTCCAACATCGAAATATTCCGAAGACAATTTCGATTCGAATCCACTCCAATGCAATCATTGGAAATTTTGGTTATTTTCAAAACCATTTCAAATTCAATTTATTTATTTGAAAATAAATAGAATTATATTTCTAGTTCAAAACTAGTTCTTTTCGATAAAAATCTATTTTTATCTTTTCAGATATGGAGTTTTTCATCCCAAATCTTCACAAATCATTTCTTATGATTTTACACAAATTATTACTATTTTTAATAATTTTATCAAGGCCCGTACAGTCGATTTCCATCAACGGTCATCGAACTGCACTTACAGCGACCTTTTTCAAATTTGATTTGGACATAATTCCAAATCCAACCGTTAGATTTCAAATTTCTAATATTCGTTAGAAAGCTCTTTTCGATACGAACCCAACGGTTCCGGTTTTAGGAGAATCCGACGGTCGGATCTCCCGTAATGTCCGTTTGTAATAAATGGTCGAAATTCACGAACTGCCGCGGCGCGGCGCGTTCTATTCAGGCCATTATATTATATATATAATATATATAATATATATTTCGTCGATTACTATTTAAAACGAATTATATAAATAGTTTTAAATTCGTTTCAAAAGCAATTTCAACTTCCATTTCAATTCAAATCAAAATTGAATTCTTCTTTATATATTCGTTTTAAAATTCATTTCTATTCAATTCAAATTTCAATTCAATTTGAATTCATTTCAATTCGCTTTCAATTCAATTTGAATTCGTTTTCAATTCAATTCATTTCGAAATCGTTTTCAATTCAATTTGAATTCGTTTTCAATTCAATTCATTTCGAAATCGTTTTCAATTCAATTCATTTCGAAATCGTTTTCTGTTCAATTTATTTCGAAATCGTTTTCAAAATAGTTGTTATTATCAAAATATTTCGTTCAACACATGACCAATCTCAATGGATGAGTACTGTCAACACATGAACTTTTATTTTATATCGATTCTTTATTTTTCAAATTGGAATGAGGCCCAATCAATTACCATATAAAATTAATTATATGGATTTTCATACAACACATGTATATAATAGCATTGAAAAATAATCAACCATCAACCAAAGTGCACTACACTGCATAAGCATCAAATATAGATATCTAACGCTTATAACAGCCTGTCAATCAATCGATCGACATATTTAATCAATCAGGATGAGTGAACTTCAAATTTCATCCCAACACCCGTGTGGGGTTTCAAACAATCAAACACATATTTTATTTGTGCAGTTGGGCGATGTGTAAAATTTATCGACCCAATCAATGTCCTTCAAATAGGTGTACATAAACAAAACGTCTGGTTTGTAAATGAATATTTATTTTATTCACTTAACGTTAAAAATCATATTTTTTAACGATAAAATATTTTATCTCAACATATGAATTCCTATTCAGTTCATTCTTTAAATAAAATGATATTTTTATTTTTCTAACTTATTTTAGAAAATTTCGGCGACATAACGGCACGATACTAGAAACGGGACGAGGCTTAGCCTTATCCCCGGTCTAGTGAAGGCCCACGCCATTCACACATCAATCAAAATCACCAAACAACCAAATTCAAATCACATCATATAACTAATCTATGCAACTAAACAAACAAGTCCATGGTCTGTGGACGATTGTGTCGGGTGCTACTAAGCACCGTCTGCATCCTAGTATATATATATAAATAGAAATGAAATTGAAAGGTGAGAAATTCTCACCGAAAGCTATCCTAACCCCACGGCTCTTCATTTGTAGAAGTCTTCGCCTTTTCGCCTTTTTGTCACCTTCGTTGCCCATGGCTACTATATATATAAAAATCACATTTTTACTTCTCTATTCAATATATAAAAATCGAATTTTTACTATGCTATTCAATATATAAAAAACGAATTTTTACTATGCTATTCAATATATAAAAAACGAATTTTTACTATGCTATTCAATATATAAAAAACGAATTTTTACTATGCTATTCAATATATAAAAATCGAATTTTTACTATGCTATTCAATATATAAAAAACGAATTTTTACTATGCTATTCAATATATAAAAAACGAATTTTTACTATGCTATTCAATATATAAAAAACGAATTTTTACTATGCTATTCAATATATAAAAATCGAATTTTTACTATGCTATTCAATATATAAAAAACGAATTTTTACTATGCTATTCAATATATAAAAAACGAATTTTTACTATGCTATTCAATATATAAAAAACGAATTTTTACTATGCTATTCAATATATAAAAAACGAATTTTTACTATGCTATTCAATATATAAAAATCGAATTTTTACTATGCTATTCAATATATAAAAAACGAATTTTTACTATGCTATTCAATATATAAAAAACGAATTTTTATTTCGAAGTTCAATATATAAAAATCATATTTTTATTTTTACAAAACAATGACATTTTTATATTTAAAAACAATGCTAACTTTTATTTGTAAAACAATTCAGTTTTTATATCTAAAACATTGTATATTTTTCTTATCATGTTATTTATAGAACCATATTCTAATTATATTTTAAAATTAATTCTACTTATATTTTAAAATCAATGGTATATTATTTCTAAAATCAAAGTGATATTATAGAACCATATTATTTATCAAATAAAATTTCAGATTTTTTTTATAACAGTATCCAAATAATAAATTTTTGATTTTTATTCTCCAATTAATGTATATTTATAAATAAATAAAAACTGTTTATAAACAAATGTTTTATATATATTAAAAAGCACCTTTCTCTTCTGAAAACACTGAAGACCGCTGTTTGACGATGCTTCCCTCCTAGGGTTGCAGTTTTCCGCCACCAGGATCGCCGAGGGTCCAATCAGGGGCTGCCACGTTGAAGGCCTTCGCGCTAGCTTTCCGGCGATGTGCCCCACACCCAGCTCGAACTGCAGATGGAGGCTCCATCCTCAACGACGCGGCGGACCCTGGAGAGGGTGTATTGAGCGCCCTAAGCAACTCCAGGTCAATTCCGCCGTTGGATGAGATGATCGAGGGGGGGTTCTTCAATTTCCGCCGATGATCTTCGTGGATGGAGGCCTGGATTTCAAGATCCAAGTCGATTTTGTTTGAAGCGGGTTTCCGCCTTCTGTTGGATGAAGACGGCGGCCTGGTAAAGTTGAAATGAAACTAGGGTTTTTTTAAAATCCTTTTATACCCTTCATTTTTTTTAATTTAATTCCATTATTAGATGTTTATCGATTCGAGTTCCAAATCAAACTCAACGACTGTCGCCCCTAGCTAATTACCCCCGTTTCGGACACAATGGAATATGTTTCGCTGGCCATTTTGACTGTTATTGTCAGTTATTCTTCAAATTAAAGTATAAAACATTTAATTTTCAAATTTGAATGTACATTTTAATTTGCCGGGGCCACAAACTGATTCGAAAAATTCCAGAAAAATATTTTCTAGCTTCGTATTGACGATACGGTCCTAACAAAACTAATTCCGTCGAATTCTGAGACCGTTTGAAAAATGGCCAATTTCCAGTCGATTAAAATCAACTGAAACTGGTCAAACGCGTTTTCCTTTGCCACGCTCACATATTGATTCGAAAAATTATGAAATTTGGAATCTAGCAATAACTTGACATCACGGACCCAACAAAACTGGTTTTGTCGAATTCCGAGGTCATCTGCAAAATGTCCATTTTTAAGGGCCTGAATTCCATAGCGACTATTCAGAATTTTCAACTGGACATATCTTTTGATTCCCGCTATAAAACTTCGATTTCCCGGATTCGTTGGAAAGATATTATCAATTAGATCCTAATGGTTTTGGTTTCACTAAAATCCGGACTGTTTTGCACCCGGTACATTCAATTGAAGTTTGAAATCGAATTATCGAACTACCGCGCCATTTTCAATTCCTTTTATAATTATATATAATTATTTATATTCTAACGACGACGTATATAATATATACGCTCGAATTATATTCAAAATAAATTTCTCGTCGATATTATTTAAAATAATCTATTTTAAATATTCAAAATTCGCTTAAATTGCCAAAATAAAAATTTCAAACTGGCCCAGATTTTCGGGTTGTTACACGATGTGAAGACCTTCGTTCTTCAACCACCGTCATCATCCTCGACACATCATCGAATCAGTTATTCAGAATGGGATAAACCCGGTCTTTCTGAATAACTCGCGTATATAATAAACAAGTGCTATAAAAACACAACATACGCCTCATTCCAATCCAGAATATTTCATTATCCAAATATTCTTATACTTTGGTAAAGGTTCCCATTAATTTTATCAATGATAAATTCTTTAAATTTATTCTTTAATCTTCCTTTGGATATAATTTCAATCTAATCAAAGATGCATTAAAACTCCACTTGGTTTTAATCTTCCCAAAAATCAATATTAACGATTGTTTAACTTAGGAAACCATATCCTGTCCTTAGCTAGGTTAAAGAACCAATGTCATTTAAAACACGATTCATGATAAACCCAAAATCAAATTCCATTCCATCAGGCTTTTATCGTAAATTAGCAGTTGAACTATTCCCTAAATATTAACCCCGAAGGCCGAAACCAACATCAGATCAATAACCACGAAACCATTCAACTTAACTAATCTCCAGTTAGTTTCTGATTTTCTTAACTCCATTAGGTCTAAGAATAGTATTATTAAAGATACCATTCACGACAACCCAAATCACATTCATTAATTATGGAATTTTCATGGGAAAACAAATCAATATATAATCAATATCAATTTCTATATCCGACCAATAATATAAATGGGATAACGGCAATGCCTCTTAAATTCCATATGTATTAACAGTCTTTCTCCACAGAAGTTCATTTCGATTATTAGCAAATTGAATTCCATTCAGTTTCAATTTAATATACTAAATTGGAAAACGTTACCTTGGAAAAATCCCGTTAAATCTAAATAAAAAGATTTATAAATCCTAAATCATATTTCATTGCAAATCGGGTTAAAGAACGAATGTCGTTAAAAACACAGTTCACAATAAACCCAATTCATATTAGCCTCTAACCATAAATTAGTAAGAGAACAATCCCCTAAGTATTAATCCCGAAGGCCGAAACCAACATCAGATCAATACCCAGGAAACCATTCAACTTAACTAATCTCCAGTTAGTTTCTAATTTTCTTAACTCCATTCGGTTCAAGAACAGTATTATTATAGATACCATTCACGAAGAACCCAAAATCCAATTTGATATTAAACACAAGGCTCTAAATAGAAAATATATCGGCTTATATTCAATATCAAATTCTGAAACCAACAAATATCGTATTGGAATAATGATATATATATATATATATATATCTTCCAAATTCCTCTATAATCTCCGTATAATCACGAGATCCAATATTGAAATATTCCTAGCATAATTTCGATTCAAATCCATTCCAATTCATATATTGGAAATCCTGGTTATTTTTAAAACCATTTCAAATCCAATTTATTTATTTTAAAAATGTTGGATTTATTATTCAAATTCAAAACTAGTTCATTTCGATAAAAATCTATTTTTATCCTTTCAAATATGGAATTTTTCATCCCAATTCTTTCTAAACTATTTCTTATGATTTTGCACTAATTATTGATATTTTTTATAATTTTATCTAGGCCAGTACAGTCGATTTCCATAAACGGCCATCGAACTGCACTTACAACGACCTTTTCCAAATTTGATTTGGACATAATTATAAATCCAACCATTAGATTTCTAATTTCTAATATTCTTTGGAAATTTCTTTTTGATACAAACCCAACGGTTCCGGTTTTAGGAGAATCCGACGGTCGGATCTCCCGTAATGTCCGTTCGAAGTCAATGGTCGAAATTCGCGAACTACCGCAGCGCGGCACGCTCTATTCAGGCCATTATATTATATATATATATATTATATAATATATATATTTTATCGATTTCCATTTAAAACATATTTTATAAATCGTTTTAAATTCATCTTCAAAACGATTTCAACTTCATATTCAATTTCTAATCAAAATTAAATGTTCCATATTATCAATATATAAATGATATATTTTCAAAACATTAATTTTTGAAATCAATTCCTTTTCGATATTCATTACAAAAATGAATAAAATCGATATAACTATCGTTCACGTCAAAATGGCGTTAATCTAATCAACACTGCTTTATATATTTAAATATATTCATGTCCATATCGGACATCAAAATCAGATTTTGATTCTTTTTTGTATATTATTTGAAAATATTCATTATTCTAAAATAATCATTATTTTAAAATATTCATTCTTTCTGAACTGGAATCAGACACAGTCAATTACCATATAATGTGATTATATGGATTTCATACAATACATGTATAGAACAACCATGATAAACAATCAACCATCATCCATAGTGCGTTCTACATTGTATAAGCATTAAATAAAATATTCAACGCTTATAATAGTCTGTCAACCAATCGATTGACATACAACTAAATATCGGGGTTAGTGTATGTCCAATATCATTCTAATACTCGTGTGGGGTTTCAATCAATCAAACACAGATTTTATTTGTGCAGCTGGGCAGTGTGTAAAATTTATCGTCCCAATCAATATCAGTCAAATGTGTGTAAATAAATAAATCGTCCGATTTGTTTATAAATATTTATTTTATTCATATACACATTAAAAATTATATTTTTAACTATAAAATATTTATTTTCATTCCATTTCACACCATCAATTTTCGCAACACATCAATCAAACAAACAAGTCATCCATGGTCTGTGGACGATGGGTGTCGGGTGCTGCTAAGCACCGTCTGCATCCTAGTATATATTTTAACTAGAAAATAATTTAAAAGTGAGAAATTCTCACCTTTGGGATCAACTCCGTCATTCTTTCCTTCTGAACGGTTTGTATTTTTAAGAAATTCCAACGCAGTCTTTTCTACGCTGTTCATATTAAAAATAACATTTTTAATATGATGCTTATATTGTAAAGATTATATTTTTAAAACACTATCTTCTATATAAAGATTATATTTTTATCGCTTTACTTCCTATATAAAAATCGTATTTTTTTATCGCTAATTCATATATATATAAATTGATTTTTTATATCGATGTTCACATAATAAAAATCGTATTTTTCTCTCGCCATTCTCTATATAAAAACCATTTTTTTATATATAAAGGTCGTATTTTTATATCTCTACTACATATGTAAAAATCACCCCTTTACACTGCTACTTATATTAGTATCTTGCTAGTAATATAATAAAAATTATATTTTTACTTCTCTACGTACATAAAAATTATAGTTTTACCTCACTATATATATAAAAATTATTTTTTTCTTATGTTAAAAAATCATTTCTTTCTTATCATGAAAATATAGTATTTCCTTTATAAAGATATAATCTTCTCTTATTAAAAATCCGACCTTTTTACTTATAAAAAATCTGACCTTTCTACTTATAAAAATCCGACCTTTCTACTTATAAAAATCGCACTTCCATATCATCACTTCATGTATAAGAAAGATCGCATTTTTATATTAAAACCATAGGTAAAAATCATATTTTTAATCGCATAAATAAATTAAAAATTGAAATAAAACTCATAGTCGTCAAACGGAGAGGGAGGATGGCTTGGCATCGCTAGTGGTCGCTATCGAAAGGGGAGGGGTTTATTGTAAACTGAAAATATATTAAAAAATGGATTTTTTCCATTGGAGGAGGGGCCTAAGATGCTGAGGTAGTCGGAGGAGGTGGAAGGGGTGGCGGAGGCTGTGGTGGAGGCACAGAGGTGGAATGGCGGTCGCACCCGGGTGCAGGCGGTGGGGTTGGTTGAGGTCGCGAGGTTTGGGGGTCTTCGTGGAGAAGGCAGGAGGCACGGGGAGATCGGAGGAGGGGGTGCTGCTCAGCCTTGAACGCCGACGGCGCTGTGGGTGACGTGCCCTGAGTGGCGGCGTCGAGCTGGGATGGGGAGGGGCGATTTTGGGGGAAACGGGGTTGGGTAGCGGGTTCTGAGTGAGTGAGGTAGAATTAGGTTTATAACTATATATATATATATGTATATATATATATTATATTTAAATTTATTTATTTCAGAAAATGAGGTTTTTATATCTTAACTCCAAACGAGACCCAACGGCTGTCACCCCTAGCTAATTACTCTCATTCCAAACACAATGGGATATGCCCAGTAAGCCAATTCTATCGTTACGATCAGTTTTCATTTAAATTAAAATATAATTTAATGTATATTAAATTTGAACGCACATTTTAATTTAACGGGGCCACATACTGACTCTAAAAATTCCAGAAAATTTATTTCTAGCTTCGTATTGACGATACGGCCCTAACAAAACTAATTTCGCAAAATTTGAAGACCATTTGAAAAATGGCCATTTTCTGGTCGATCCAAGTTGGCTAAAACTATTAAAACACGTTTTCTCATGCCACACTTACATATTATTTCAGAAAATTACGAATTTTGGAATCTTGCAATAACTTGACACCCCGGATCCAACAAAAGTGGGTTCGTCAAAAACAGAGGTCATTTGCAAAATTTCCATTTTTAAGGGCCAAAATTCCATAGCGACTATTCTGAATTTTCAACTGGGCATAACTTTTTATTCCCGCTATGAAATTTTGATTTTTCAGATTAATTGGAAAGATATTCTCAAATTGATTCTATTATTTCTGGATTTTCCAAAATCCGGTTTATTTTGAATCATATACATTCATTTGAAATTTGAAATCGAAATTTCAAACTACCGTGCCATTTTCAATTCCTTTTATAATTGAAAATAAATATTTATATTCTAACATCGATTCAAATAAATATATACATTCTAATTCTATTCAAATTAAATTTCCCATCATAATTATTTAAAATAAATCATTTTAAATATTCAAAATTCATTAAAATTACTGAAATAAAATTTTTAAATTGGTTCGGATTTTCCGGGTTGTTGGAATCTCCCCTACTTAAAATCTTTTCGTCCTCGAAAAGGAACGGAGCTGAAAATTGTTTTACAAACCAACTCAACTTTCATTATTTTCATTATGGCTTAAGTCCTTCTACTTTTCAGTTTTTAAGAACTTTCCAATTCTTCAAAAACTTGGCTAACACCCTAAATTTCCAAAAAAAATTGCCATAACCTCCCCTGCACGGGAGCACCGGGAAAATCCCGAAATTACCATACAAGCCTCTCTAATCCCAAAAGAAAAAGAAACAACCAAGCGGCTAGCCAATCGGCTCATAAAATCATCAGAAACCCCAAGAAATACAATAAACATGTACCTATTTGTTGGGCAAACAATTTTGTTCCTCTGCTCTAGCCTCTTTGTAATGACCTGTTCAATGTATACACATGTATATGCATGCATTTTCAAACAATTTTCAATACAGTTCAATATTTGATCCAATTTGTCCTAGTACATTCACATAATGGTTTAAGTGAATAATCACACAACACAACCACCAACCAATTAGTGAATTAACGTTTCAAATTCATAATTTTGATACACGTACAGAAAATCATGTTTTTGATGCCAATTCACACAATAGCCCTATCTAGTTTTTGGTTCTCACACCAGTCAATTGGAAATATATAAATATCACACCTTCGAAACTCGAACATAAACTATTGATGCTACGTAGTCATCAACAGAATCATCTCCGGGCGACTAGAGTGTAATTCTATATCTATCCAGTATATTAAAACGTCAAATACATGTGGATCAGACGTATATGCAAAAAATTTATATATTGGATTGTCCAAATCAATATAAAAATAATATTCACATACGAATAATTGATTTAAATTTTCAAAATAAAAATCGTTTTCATTTTTATTTCAAAAATATCACTCTCTACACTCGTTCGAGGATACTACTGATCCTATCTCTAACGAGTCATTCTTATTGGATATTACTAATCCAATCTCTGATGAATTCTTTCGTTTGGTTCTAACGTGTCTTGTTCTCCGAGCTTTGTAAACCAAAGCCCTGATACCAACTGTAAGGCCCTACAACTTCCCCGGTCTCCGAGGAGAAGAGGAAGAACGGATTGCCTTGAGAACACGACGAATCAGAACACAAACAGAAGAACATATCATTACTTATTACAACAATTCCATCAGAATACAAGAATATAACAGAGTATGAATGAATAACATATATTTGATAAATATCAGACATTACAATACATTACATAGCAGCTGAAAATACTACATAAACACAACCAAAAGGAATATACGGATACAGAGCTTTCTGAATATCATTCCAGCTGTAAACCAGAATCCTGTGAATACAAATCTGCAATACCAAAACTACTAGCTGCCCGTGTGGAAAATAGGGGCACCCAGAGTTTAGGTTAAAACAATAAACTCTAGGTCAGTCATGTAACTGGTGTGAGAACTAAAACAGTTATTAATCTTCATTTTAAAGTTAGGTAAATCGAGGGACCACGCTGTATGACACAGAACGGGTTCCCTCCCCAGAATACCGGTGCATAAAACAACAGCGCAATGCTAAGTAAAGAACAATGAAGCTATTATAAGACTCAGGTCCTATCACACAATGCAATGTAAGCCAGAGGATAGAGTTTTTACCTTATAATAGCCAAAAATGCTTGGTACGTGAAATTTCATCTTTTATTATTACTATAAGTGTATAGTGTCAAAACAATTTCAATCATAAGTATCAATCATAGACGACATAAGTGCCCCATATCACTATGTCGCCATATATAGGTTTACAATTAAAACCGCAAAATGTCGTATTGGAAGTTGGATTTCCATCTGTGAACCAAGGCAAGGGATCGTCCTTACCTCTTCGACACGCTCTAGCCCGTGTCTCAGGAACAGCCACAACCGCACCTTAGAGCTTCAGGGCCGGTCCACACGGAGTGGATTAAAATGCCTGAACAATGCGTTTCCCCGCCCTATGGTTCGTCAATGAGCCAAATGACTCCATCGACCCGGATCGATCGATATAACCGAGGCGCCTCGCTATCCATCATCCACACAAGTAAAATGTTAAGGTGTGTAAAACGCTGACACCACTCCTAGCTAAAAGTAAACGCATGCCCCCCTGCAGTCCTCTCCCGTTTTTGGTTCACATCGGGCTGTGAGGCTCGCGAATTAATGCAACCCAAAGGTATGCTATATTAAACCAGTGCTTTGATCGTCAACCACAAGACTCTGCTTTTCAACAAAAGCCTTGATCATTTGCATCTCAGCATGCCACACAGCCAAATCACGCTATGCAACCGTTATATATCAATCACACAGAATGAAATCCGATGTCAGACACACATCCATTTACAAGTTCATTCTTGGTCTGAACGAAACTGGAGGCACCTTATTCCTCCCTCATATCTCAAATACAGGGGAAAGGCCCTCGCATATCCTTCGATCTCCAAGTACATTTGGACGATCACCACTATTACCTCGCCTTGGGTGTACAGCCCAATCAAGACATCAGTAATCATCCAAACAATGTGCGGTCTTCAACCACCTTCTTCATCCTTGACATATCGTCGAATCAGTTATTCAGAATGGGATAAACCCGGTCTTTCTGAATAACTTGCGTATATAATAACGAAGTGCTATTAAAACACAACATACGCCTCATTCCAATCCAGAATATTTCTTTATCCAAATATTCTTATACTTTGGGAAAGGTTCCCATTAATTTTATCAGTGATAAATTCTTTAAATTTATTCTTTAATCTTCCTTTGGATATCATTTCAATCTAATAAAAGATGCATTAAAACTCCACTTCGTTTTAATCTTCCCAAAAATCAACATTAACGATTGTTTAACTTGGGAAACCATATCCTGTCTTTAACTGGGTTAAAGAACCAATGTCATTTAAAACACGGTTCACAATAAACCCAAAATCACATTCCATTCCATCAGCCTTTAATTGTAAATTAGCAAGTGAATAATTCCCTAAATATTAACCCCGAAGGCCAAAACCAACATCAGAACAATACCCAGGAAACCATTCAACTTAACTAATCTCCAGTTAGTTTCTAATTTTCTTAACTCCATTTGGTCTAAGAATAATATTATTAAAGATACCATTCATGACAACCCAAATCACATTCCATTAATTATGGAATCTTCACGGAAAAACAAATCAATATATAATCGATATCAATTTCTATATCCGACCAATAATATAAATGGGATAACGGCAACGCCTCTTAAATTCCATATGTATTAACAGTCTTCCTCCATAGAAGTTCATTTCGATTACAAGCAAATAGAATTCCGTTCAATTTCAATTTAATATATTAAATTGGAAAATGTTACCATAGAAAATTCCCGTTAAATCTAAATAAAAAGATTTATAAATCCCAAATCACTGCAAATCGGGTTAAAAAAACGAATGTCGTTAAAAAAACAGTTCACAATAAACCAAATTCACATTAGCCTCTAACGGCAAATTAGTAAGAGAACAATCCCCTAGGTATTTACCCCGAAGGCCGAAACCAACATCAGATCAATACCCATAAAACCATTCAACTTAACTAATCTCCAGTTAGTTTCTAATTATCTTAACTCCATTCGGTTCAAGAATAGTATTATTAAAATATACCATTCACGACGAACCCAAAATCCAATTTGATATTAAATACAAGGCTATGAATAGAAAATATATCGACTTATATTCAATGTCAAATTCTGAAACCAACAAATATCGTATTGGAATAACAATATATATATATCTTCCAAATTCCTCTACAATCTCCGTATAATCACAAAATCCAATATCCAAATATTCCGAGAATAATTTTGATTCAAATCCATTCCAATTCATATATTGGAAATCTTGGTTATTTTAAAAACCATTTCAAATCCAATTTATTTATTTTAAAAATATTGGATTTATTATTCTAATTCAAAACTACTTCATTTTGATACAAAACTATTTTTATCTTTTCAAATATGGAATTTTTCATCCCAATTCTTTCCATACCATTTCTTATGATTTTACACTAATTATTGATATTTTTAGTAATTTTATCAAGACCAGTACAGTCGATTTCAATAAACGACCATCGAACTGCACTTACAACGACCTTTTCCAAATTTGATTTGGACATAATTCCAAATCCAACCGTTAGATTTCTAATTTCTAATATTCGTTGGAAAGCTCTTTTCGATACGAGCCCAACGGTTCCGTTTTTAGGAGAATCCGACAGTCGGATCTCCCATAATGTCCGTTTGAAATCAACGGTCGAAATTCGCGAACTGCCGCAGCGCGGCGCGTTCTATTCAGGTCATTACATTATATATATAATATATATATTTTGTCGATTTCCATTTAAAACATATTTTATAAATTGTTTTAAATTCGTTTTCAAAACGATTTTAACTTCATATTCGATTTCTATTCAAAATTAAATGTTCCATATTATCGATATATAAATGATATATTTTCAAAACATTAATTTTTGAAATCAATTCCTTTTCGATATTCATTATAAAAATGAATAAAATTGATATAACTATCGTTCACGTCAAAATGGCGTTAATCTAATCAACACGACTTTATATATTTAAATATATTCGTGTCCATCCCAAATCGGACATCAAAATCAGATTTTGATTCTTTTTTGAATATTATTTGAAAATATTTATTATTTTAAAATAATCGTTATTTTAAAATATTCATTCTTTCTGAACTGGAATCAGACATAGTCAATCACCATATAATGTGATTATATGGATTTCATACAATACATGTATAGAACAACAATAATAAACAATCAACCATCATACAGAGTGCATTCTATACTATATTAGCATTAAATAAAAATATTCAATGCTTATAACAGTCTGTCAACCAATCAATTGACATAAAACTAAATATTGGGATTAGTGTATGTCCAATATCATCCTAATACCCGTGTGGGGTTTCAATCAATCAAACACAGATTTTATTTATGCAGCTGGGCAATGTGTAAAATTTATCGTCCCAATCAATATCAGTCAAATGTGTGTACATAAACAAATCGTCTGATTTATTTATAAATATTTATTTTATTCATATACACATTAAAAATTATATTTTTAACTATAAAATATTTATTTCCATTCCACATCACACCATCAATTTTTACAACACATCAATCAAACAAACAAGTCATCCATGGTCTGTGGACGATGGGTGTCGGGTGCTGCTAAGCACCGTCCGCATCCTAGTATATATTTTAACTAGAAAATAATTTAAAAGTGAGAAATTCTCACCTTTAGGATCCACTCCGTCATTCTTTCCTTCTGAACGGTTTGGATTTTTCAGAAATTCCAGAGCAGTCTTTACTACACTGTTCATATTAAAAATCACATTTTTAATATGGTATTTATATTGTAAAGATTATATTTTTAAAAATGCTATCTTCTATATAAAGATTATATTTTTATCTTTGTACTTCCTATATAAAAATCATATTTTTTTATCGCTACTTCATATATATATATATATATATATAAATCGATTTTTTTATATCGATGTTCATATAATAAAAATCATATTTTTCTCTCGCCATTCTCTATATAAAAATAACTTTTTTATATATAAAGATTGTATTTTTATATCTTTGTCACATATGTAAAAATCACCCCTTTACACCGCTACTTCCATGATAGAAATTATATTTGTATCTTGCTAGTAATATAATAAAAATTATATTTTTACTTCTCTACATACAAAAAAAATTATATTTTTACCTCACTATATATTTATAAAAATTATATTTTTCTTATGTTAAAAAACAATATCTTTCTTATCATGAAAATATAGTGTTTTCCTTTATAAAGATATAATCTTCTCTTATTAAAAATCCGACCTTTCTACTTATAAAAAATCCGACCTTTCTACTTATAAAAAATCCAACCTTTCTACTTAAAAAAATCGCACTTCCATATCATCACTTCATGTATAAGAAAGTTCACATTTTTATATTAAAACCATAGGTAAAAATCGTATTTTTAATCGCATAAATAAATTAAAAGCTGAAATAAAACTCGTAGTCGTCGAACGGTGAGGGAGGAAGGCTTGGCGTTGCTGGTGCTCGCTGTCGAAAGGGGAGGGGTTTATTGTAAACTGGAAATATATCAAAAAAAATTGGATTTTTTTCCATTGGAGGAGGGGCCTATGGTGCTGAGGTGGTCGGAGGAGGTGGCGGGGGGGTGGCGCCAACTGTGGTAGGGGTGTAGAGGAGGAATGGCGGTCGCACTCGGGTGCAGGCGGCAGGTTTGGTTAAGGTCGCGAGGTCTGGGGGTCTTGGGTGTCTTCGTGGAGAAGGGAGGAGGCACGGGGAGATCGGAGGAGGGGTGCTGCTCGGCCTTGAATGCCGGCGGCGTAGTAGGTGGCGCGCCCTGAGTGGCGACGTCGCGATGGGATGGGGAGGGTGATTTTGGGGGAAATGGGGTTGGATATCGGGTTTTGAGTGAGTGAGCTATAATTAGGTTTATAATATATATATATATTATATTAAAATCTGTTTATTTTGTAAAATGAGGGTTTTACATCTTAACTCCAAATGAGACCCAACGACTGTCGCCCCTAGCTAATTACCTCCATCCCAAACACAATGGGATATGCCCGGTAAGCCAATTCTATCGTTTTGATCAGTTTTCATTTAAATTAAAATATAATTCAATGTATATTGAATTTGAATGCATATTTTAATTTACCGGGGCAGCATACTGACTCTAATAATTCCAAAAAAATTATTTCTAACTTCATATTGACGATACGGCCCTAACAAAACTAATTTCGACAAATTTGAAGACCGTTTGAAAATGGCCATTTTCTGGTCGATCCAAATTGACTGAAACTGTTAAAACACGTTTTCTCATGTCACACTCACATATTAATTCAGAAAAATACGAGTTTTGGAATCTAGCAATAACTTGACATCCCGGATCCAACAAAAGTGGTTTCGTTGAAAACGGAGGTTGTTTGCAAAATTTCCATTTTTAAGGGCCAAAATTCCATAGCGACTATTCTGAATTTTCAACTGGGCATAAGTTTTTATTCCCATTATGAAATTTTGATTTTTTAGATTCCTTGGAAAGATATTCTCAAATTGATTCTATTATTTTTGATTTCGCCAAAATCCGGTTTATTTTGAATCCTGTACATTCATTTGAAATTTGAAATCGAAATTTCAAACTACCGCGCCATTTTCAATTCCTTTTATAATTGAAAATAAATATTTACATTCTAATATCGATTCAAATAAATATATACATTCTAATTCTATTCAAATTAAATTCCCATCATAATTATTTGAAATAAATCATTTTAAATATTCAAAATTCATTAAAATTGCTAAAATAAAAATTTTAAATTGGTTTGGATTTTCGGGGTTGTTATACTATATATAAACATAAGAAACTTAGGAAGTATATTTGAAATCATAAGTTTAAAATCCTTGGATGATTAAAAATCATTTTGAGAGAAGTTTGAAACCAATTTGAAAATAGTTTTAAAATCAATTTGAAAAGAAATAATTTGAAACAGAGTTGGAGTGCTATTCAGAGTTTTACATAATAACTAGACTTTATTACTCTGATAATCTTGATCTGATATCTTGAACTCATGAGTCTTGATTCTCCGTTGAAATCTTGAATCTCTTAACTGTACAGTGTTTAATATTTTTAACCAGCATATAAATCCTGCATATACACATACACATACACACACACACACACACATATATATATATATTGGATACAAGTCTTAGTATATATTTTATAATCAATAATGATAATGATTGAAACAAGGTTGTTGTCATCAAAACATCATCAACATTCCATTCTCCAACATGGATGCCATGGAACAACAAATCTGAATCATATCCAAGGATGGGAAAGGTGTCAGGTGAGTGGATTTACAATTATACATTTTGAATAATGGTACATCTACCGTTTACATTCCCTATCATTCTTAACATGTTAAATAACTATAAATTGTGATAATTTTGGTATAGCTTATTTTCAATTATGTTAAGAATACTATTATTGTATAGATCTATTCTATGGATCTTTTAAATGGATTAGAAATCATTATAATACTAAAATTGTTGAATTTACAATAAAAAGTGAATATGTTATTGAAAATGTTATTAATGACAAATTTGATATTGCAAATCAAATTACAATGGAATTGGGAATAATTGAAAAAGAAGAGATATGCCTAATTTGTATGGAAAATTTTATAGTGATTAGGAAATTTTAGATAACAACACTAAGATACGAGGTTAAGTTCAACTTATAGTAGAAGTCTTCCCGGAACCACCCAGCAAATCCGGCATCCACAAGAGGTCATCTTAATGTGAGAGGTCTGGTGCATAAACATATATATGTATATATATATATATGCATACAAAAGAAAATAAATAAATAAATGACATTAGTTGCAATTATCGAAATTAAATGTTATGTGTGAAAATATACAAGACGGTAAAGAGATGGATATTACAACATTAAAAGTTTGGTTAATGTAAAAGAACCAAGGAAAATTTGATGTACGGGGAATATAGCTTATTATAATTAATTATGAGAATAAGAATGTAATATAATAGGTAAGCATGTCCTAGGGACAAGTGGAGATTTTGATATAAGTTATGATAAATGAAAAGGAAACTTATTAATAGACCCTAGTCAAGGAAACTAAGTCACTAAGTAAATGACAACAAAAGGTTGTGATAACAAGGTTATGATTGTATAAGAAAGAATGAAGTAGACTTATTATTAATAGACTTATAAAATGGAAAATATGAAGTCTAGTAAAAGCCCGCTCTAGTGGCATAGGACTGAATACAGTAAGTAACAGATAATTATATGCTAATGGATGTTATTACATGAGATAATAGTGAAAAAGGGAACAGTCAAGTTAATTGGCAAGATGGTGAGATACGATGAGCGCTTAATTAAAAGATTCGACATAGGCTCTAACAACACATCTGCGTGATTTTCTTGGACTAGTCTGTATATATGAAGGCGAAGAACCCAATTGAATAGACCATTCTGGTGTCTGGAGGTCCGAGAGAAGCACGTCCATCTAATTATTTTGTTGCTTGCTCAGCGAGACTAGAAGGAAGCACGTCGCTTCCGAGGGACGTAGTAGGGTACTTCGTGGTAGTCCTCTGTTGCGGTGTAGAGCTCAAGCTGTACTCGCAGAAGTTGGGTTTGTGCTTTACCACCTGGTGAGTATACCTTGACTACAATGGTAGTTTGGTAGTCAGAAGGCTGTGGCGGGTGGCGTTGGGTGATTCGACGATTTTGCCTTAGATAAGCGGATCAGGAGTAATACAGGACAATAATCATCGGGTATCTGTCATCGGCGGTTAGTCGGATGTGAAAAGACTATAGCTAAAATAAGAGACCATGGATCTTCCACTATCGAGACGCTGGTTGTGGAAGATTCCAAATTGGATGTTAGATTGTTTGCGAGGGGCAAATCACTTAGCTCTTGGTGTAGTCTTTCACTAGTTGAGGGATGGGTTAAGATGGGACCATAAACACCGTGAAAATGCGGATCTTGTTTAAATATCTGTACTTTATGCCCTTTTAGCGGGCCTATACAGATATGGAAAAGCTCTCGACCGAATTCTGTGAATTGGATGCAGCCCTGTTACGGGACTCGGGGTACAGTAAACTGTATGTACGTGCGAGGGTCTAGATACACGCAATGGGTGGTATATCATAGGCGCTGGGGCATTACTCCGTATTGAGATTAGATTCGACCAAGGAGTTTGGATATGGCAGTTGGTATGCTTATGTGGCCTAGCGATGGTATTTCCGTGCGATAACGTGGTGTAGTAATATGGATGTCCGTACGTTCAGCGTAGGATACGCTTCCGTGGCATGATAGTGGACACCGTGCGAGGAGGGTACTATGGGGAGTACCATGATATATTGATGGTAGCTACATATATATTATTTAGGTTAATATACTGGGAAGTATATAGGTACAACCTGATTATAGAGCCTTGAGGCTTTTAATATGATGACCGCCCACAAATCCCGCACTTAGCAAGGGGAAATAATGAGATGAAAGATGTGCCAGACAGCTATGGACAATCATCAAGGTAGGATAACACAAGCGGAACCTGTCGTTTTACTCATAGCGCAAGGATAAAATGTATTAGATTATATACAACAGACAATAATAGTAAAGCATAATTGAGCAGAATCTTAAACCTTTTCATATCACCACGAAATATCCACACAACATTAGATTACACTATAAGAGTCTGTACAAAGTGCTTCACTACAAGTCTCTCAGAGAATACATCAACATAGTAGAAGAAAATAACAAATAGTAGTAATAGGAAATCAATACATAAGCCTTTAGCTCGTCATTGCTCAGCAACATTGTCCTCATTAAGATCAACTATTTGTCACCTGCTACTAAGTCTGCCCATCCATACATGGATGAACAACCCAAGGTAATAAGAGGAAACATAAAACCTTGAGTCAGACAACAATCTTAATGAGCGATAAAACAACTGTCTAACATCATCAATAAAGTATATGAGAATAGGAAGATTAATCAACTAATCTACCAACATCATCAGAGAAGAACCCAAACCCATCTTCCCCATATCAGACAGTGATAGCCTTTACAAACAACCAGATATAAATTAATATTACATTAATGGCAATCAGTTATCAAGCGCAGACCATCCTAATCAATATCGACATCTCCCAAGCACAATCCCTGAAGTCTTATACCAACATCATACAAGAACCCAAGAGATATATCCTTCGACGTCGAATAATTTACACTAGATGATACAAGCAAAGTAATCATCATCCATGACTCTAACTACCACCTCCAATTCTTCTTTGAATCCATTGCTAATCGTATGACTGACCATATCAACATGTCATCCATCAAGAGCTAATGGTAACCCCGGTTCTAGCAAAAACTCCATACGCGTTTCATTGCTACGTATCTAAGCCTTTCATCGCTACCGAGGGTACTTGACTAATCATCAAGTCTTTTAAGCGTCCCTATTATACCCCTTCTTTGAGCCCGCTAGAACTTACGACCATGACAATTCATCGGCCTTCGATATCTCTAGTCGTCGTCATCGGCGACCATTAGCAAGCTCAAATCATCTTGAGCAACCATTATCCACGAGCTCAAAATATACTTGAGTCGTCGTTGCAATTCACCGATTAAGAAACACTTCACAACACTTCGCACATTTCTACTTAAATTCACGTCGAAGCCACGATCATCGTTGATCCAAAACTTACGTCGTTAGGTCGATATTCAATCCACAACGTTTCGGTCTTTGTTGTAAATAACATTCCATAGTGTTTCCAAAACGCTGCAACTCAATATGTATAGGCACAGTTCATCATAAAGCATTCACATATAACAACGTTTCTGGACTCTTTTTACAGTGTTTCCCAAACGATGTAGTTTCTTGGCAACGATCCACCATGGATCGGCTGCGATCCATGAGCCAAAACTTAGGCCGATCCATCAAAACCACATTCGCAACTCATCATTTTCAGCTAATCCGCCCACCTTTGGATCGTGCTCGATATAGAACTTTCCATAACGTTTTGCTAAACGATGTCAATCCAATTGACCGGGTGCAATCAATCACTTTTCCAAGCCGCCGCACTTTCCTCCGATCCATCAATGAAACACTAGCCGATCCACTCTATTTTCATGCGTGATGCATGCCTGAATCATTGCCGATCCAAGCACCTTCCAAAGTGTTTCCTAACGATGTTGTCTACCTGAACCAAGTTTTTGGCTAATCCATGAAAATACTCCCGATCCACTCGTTTTATCTTGATAATCTGTACTTTTTCCACTTTCCAACTATTGCCCATCACATCAGATCCATACTTTGGTCGATCCAATGAAATCACCATCGATCCAAACTCAAAAACCTTGCAATCATCGACCAATCACTCAACGAATATTAAAACAACGATTCAACAAATGATTAAATCAATAAATGGATCTAAACATAGAATTTGCATATGAAATTACCGTTTATAAGTTTCTAAATTAGATCCTGCGGCGTTCTGAATTGAAATCATACTTACATCGATTAGATCTATGTAAAACAACTTGAAATGATGAACATAAGATCAAACAACCCATATACTTGATCGAATCCTTGTTAGAGATGCTTATCACTCACAAAATCTTCGAAATACTTGAAAACAACTAATCTCTGATCCGAATAGTGAAGAACGATGAAGAACGGTCTTTGAATCAACCACTTTGATGCGACCTATCTTTCTTCGATGTTGATCTTCGATCGTCTAATCTAGATCTATTATTTAATGGAGTATTGACTGAGCAAGGAGGATCACAAGCTCAACCAAATAAGAGAAATGAAGAAACTAAACTACTCTCCATTCATCTACCCCCCATATATCGGCAACAACCCAAGCCTAAACGGGCCCTACGAATCAGCCCACTAATTACCAATTAGTCTGGACAGAAATTTTGTAACATTAAAACAACAATTTCTCCCAAACCACTGAACCCAATCTTTAATGTGACCACTTTACGAAATTGGTAGTACCATTTTCTTTCCAATGAAATCGATCTCAGCACCTGATTCGATCCCAGTCAAAAGTTATTCCCTATACAAAACTGACAAGGGAAAAATTATCACAAATAAAATTGGTAAAAATTTATGGACATGTCTCACATTTGCATAACCAACATATCAAAATATGAAAATGATCTGACCTTTAAGGAATTAAATAAAAATATATTTTGATCCTTCGATAAGTAAAATGCGGGTCCTTACAATTAACCCAAACAACCTAATAAATAAGAAAACATAACTGAACGGTATATGTATGGTTATTTCAGAATGTGTAATTTGTCCAGTCATGAGAACTATGTGTTATGACCCCTTCCTCATAACACTCGCGGGTTAAGTTTGTAGCAGAGGTATGATAACTTTGGATACTGGTTAGATAGTATCATTTCGGTAAGGGGTATTTGATTATATTATAGTTTATCATTCTGCTATGTGATGTTTACTTTTCTCCGATATATTTATTATCTTTGTCTTTTCTACAGGATACTAGACAAGCAACTCAAGTTTCAATATATTGGAATTTTTGAGAAAAATTCGACCTATCGGAACTGGGTTTGTTACATGAAGTGAAATGAAGATCAATTGTAACTGATGTAGTAATGGACACTAAATGAAATTGAAACAATCTATATTGAAATAAATGAATATAAATGAATGTGAGAAAAATAAATAAATGTTCACCTTGAATATGAATGATTGGATAAAGGAGAATTTCAATGGTCTGATAAATGATGAACAATAGTTAATAAACTATAATAGGCAATAATGAAACAATTTAACATCAGACAACTCCATATGCATCCACTAATTAAATATTCTATGGTAAAATATTCTGAATTGACTTACAAGCAACTCCATCCATAAAGTATGAACAATGAGTTGAAAAAATATATTTCATGGGCTTTGAAATTTCTATGCCAGTTACCCAGAAATGTAAATCTACGAAGGAATCATTAAGATTTATTTAAACAAGGTAATACATGAATACGAATACCTTATTCATCACATTAATCCATATAATAAGGTTAGTATGATCACATAATTCACTATCAATTCTTAACACTAATCATTCTTCTTTAATGAAAGTTGTAACATCAGAAAATAATGGTTCACTGCGTACTGTTTGCTAACCATCTTCCTGACTCCATTTAAATCCAAATTTAGATCAAATCAAATCCAAAATCCAATTAGATTTGAAATAAAAAAAACTATTTCACTTTCTAGTATAGAATCCCAAGCAAAATGCTTGGCTATTGAATATCTCAAGTTCTTTGTAATTTAACTAAGTACGATTCATTGTGTTTCATTTCTTATATGTAAATTGACTATATTATTTTATTACTAACTCATTAGGTGTTGCGTCCAGTTTCAATTTTGTTTTAATTAGCCAATTGTATATATAGTACCATTAGTGATGTTTTGGCTATTAAATGTCTTGCTTTTTTCACCAAAAAAATGACTTTTTTTGTAATTTATACAATATAAAATAACATATCCTCCAAGTTTTTTTTGAAACTTGCATAACCAGTGAGTTTATGCTTGGAAATAATCAGCATTTATTAAATTAAAAAACTATGTATAAAATGTTTGTAAATCCACATGTAGTTACAAAAAAGATATTTGCTTAGAAATAAATTGGAGTTTGATTTGAAAATTTTCATATCACGTCATGTAGGTTTACTATAGATAGTCCAAATATGATTGAATTAATGCATACATAGTATGATTAGATGCAAGCCCACCTAATGCAAGCCTACCTGGATATGCCTATATACTCGTAATTAATTAAAGACATGTCCAAGGTTTGGAGATTAACATCAAACTTTGGATGTACTATTAACTTGCTATAATTTTTTTATATAATTAATTTATCATATGTTTATTGATGATATTACTTGCAACAACCCTGAATTTTGGGGTAAATTTAAATTTTATATTAACTAATTTTAATGGGTTTTGATATTTAAAATAATTTATTTAAAATAATAATGATTAAAAATTGTTTTAAATCAAAGTTAGAGTGAATAATTTAATTTTAATTATAAAAAGAGTTAGAAATAACGCGGTAGTTTGAAAAGTCAAACTTGAACTTTGACTGACCGTACAAGATGCAAAATTTAACGGATTTTAGTGAAACCGAAAATATTGGAATCTATTTAAAAATATCTTTCTAACGAATCCAAAAAATTGAAATTTCATAGCGGGAATCAAAAGTTATGCCCAAATTAAAATTTAGAAAGGTCGCTATGAAATTTACAAAGGACAAAAATGCTACTTTTTGCATACGAAGAAATTTGGACTCGAAACCACTTCCATTGAGTTCATAATGACGTTTCTGCATTGAAAACAGTAAATACATATTTATTTCGAGTTTCAGAAATTATTTGTTAAAAATATATTTTTAATGTTTAATATATACGCCTTGAAAATAGTCATTTTACAAACGACCTCTGTTTTTTACGAAACCACTTTTGTTGGATCCGGAATGTCAAATTATTGTTAAGTTTAGTTTTCCAGAATTTTTTGAATTAATTTGTGGCCGTGGCAAAAAGATTTCAGTTTTGTCAATTTCGGTCAATTTTAATCGACATGAAAATAGTCTTTTTTCAAACGGGCTCAAAATTGAATGAAATTAATTTTCCTAGATCCGCAGCATCAAAACATAGCTAAATATATTTTTCGGGAATTTTTGAAGTTAATTTGTGGTCCCGGTAAATTTATTTGTGTGGTTGAATTAAAAATAAAAGAAATTATTTTAAATTAAATAAAACTGGGTCAAGACAGTCGTTTGGGCCTGCGGTACATAGCTAGATGAGTCCGGAATGGGGGTAAATAGGTAAAAACGATAGTCGTTGGGCTGAAATCAGAGAAAGTTGTCAATCGGGCCTTATTGGGTAATTAGTGAATATAAAAATATAAATAATAAGCAAATTAGGACCCTCAAACCCTAATTTCGAAATGCACAACCGCCGCCCTCTTTTCAATGGCCACCGTTCTCCCAATTTCATTCTCTAATTTCTTCCAATCCGCTCAATGAAAATCAACAAACCATATACCAAATCGAAGCTCTCTTCCTCCTCTTCGATTCCGTACGGGTATGATTGGATTTATTGAAGTATTTTGGCCGGAATCCCCTCCTCAACCCGCGACCAAACAGCCCCCACCGCGACCTCCACCTCCCTAAGCGCACGTAGCCCTCTCCTCCCTCTTCGATTTGCCACCTTCCGATCATCTTCAAGCTTCGCCAATTTCAAGTTATTTGGGACCCTAGTTTGGAAACCTTTGAGTTCAATGAAAGGCCTTGAATGTGATGGAGGAGGAAGGAGGAAAGGTTGACTTTTTCAACCTTTGATTATTTAATTAATTTAATTCAAAGTTTTACCAATCTTAATTTTACCATATCTCACTCATACGAACTCGGATTCGAACGATTTCAGGTGCGCCACGATCGTGAGACCGAGATCTACGCGATGACACTAACTGGACCTGATTCTGAGCAAGTTGAATTTTGGCCAATTTTTGGATCTGAACGGCTCAGAAATTCAAAACAATGTGAGATTTCTTTTTTTATATATTTTTATATATAATTATAATCAACTAATTATCATTATGATTTGAAAAATTCTTACATATACGTGATTTGCTTGTTTGATACTGATTGGTTGATTGGATGAAATATTTTTGTTACATTAAAATTGAAAAAAAATAAAGATGTCAATTTGGTTGAATTGGATTATGGTCAAGATAAAATACATTCTTGTTATGAAATATTGTATTAGAAATAAAATTCATTATTATTATGAAATATTGTATTAGAGATCAAATACATTCCTGTTATGGAATATCGCATTAGAAATAAAATACATTTTTGCATAAATGTTATACATTAGAGTAAAATAACATTAAGAAAAAAAATGATCTTTTTATTTACATTTGAAATATAGGCTTTGTTATTTTTAATGTTAACATATTAGAATTTGCCACTTTTGTTAAAATTAGTATTGGCATACAAATTTGTTACTTTTGCTAAAATTAGAATTGACATACATATTTTTCGCTTATGTTAGAATTCATGTTATGAAAATTTACATGTCACTTACGTTAGATTCATGTTATGAAAATTTACATGTCACTTACGTTAGATTCATGTTATGAAAATTTACATGCCATTCATGTTAGATTCATGTTATGTAAATTAGCGTATCACTTGTGTTAGAATCAAGTTACATTAGGATAAAAATATCACTTGTGTTAGTAATGAAATATTAGAATATAAAGATGTATCTTTAATAAGAATATTAAAATATCATTTTTATTTTAAATGTTAGGTTAGATTAAAGTGACATTTTTGGTAAAATGATGTTTTACTAGAAATGATTATTTAAAATAAAAAGAACAAAATATGAGGTTGCATTTATTTACATTCCATGTGTAAATAAAATGAATAATTTAGCGATGAAACTTTATTTACATTTCTTATGTAAATAAAGTGAACGTATCTATGGCGACGACCTTTATTTACACTTTCTTATGTGAATAAGAAGAATAACTTAGCGAGGACATTTATGTAAACTTTCTTATGTAGGAATATATAAAATTACATTTATTTACATGTAGTGTAAATAAATAGAGAACAAGAAAAGTTACATTTTATAATGTAAATGAAATTAAAAAAGAAAAGTTACATTTTATGATATAAATTAGATTAGAAAAGGATAAGATTATATTTTCATGTAGATGGTATTTAAAGAAGAAAGTTTCATTTTTATGTAATTGGAATTTCATCAAAAAAAATGGAATTTCACCCTCATTTTTGATGAATTGAGAAGATACAAATTTTCACCTTATTCTGTTGAAATGAATTTAAGACCTTATTATCATTCTTTTGTTAAAATAAAATAAAAATAGATTATTCTCATTCTTTTGTAAAAAAAAATTCATGAATGTTGTTGAAATGAATAACGATAACACTTACATTATTTTTGTTTTAAAAGGAAAGACATTATTATTGTCAAAAAGAAAAATATAATGTTTTCATTCGTTTTGTTAGATATATAAAAAGAACATGGTTATTGTCATTTTCTTTGAAATGAATGAAATAAGATCATCTTGGTTGATACTTTGAAATAAATGAAATGAACATTATTTTTCATGGTCATTTAATATATGTAATGAACATTTTTCACCGTCATGTATTAAACATGAAATTTATATTTCTACACTGTCATCTGTTAAGCATGAAATATACGTTTTTTAATGAATTAGATTTCATTAAAAAGAATAAAGATTGAAATTTACATTTTTATATAAGTAGATTAACACACAAGATTATCATTTTATTTGTAAAGAAAAGATTAACACGAAAGTTAGATTATTTCATGTAATATAAAATTTACATGTTAGTTGAAATAAAGGTTAGATTATTTCATGTAATATGAAGTATAATCATATTTGGTTGTAGCGATATTGCATATGAAATTCATTAATATTTTGTAGTCATGAAACTGCATAGGAAATACATTCATATTTTGTAGTCATGAAAATACATATGAAATATATTCATATTTTAGAGTAATGAAAATGCATAGAAATATAAACATACTGGGGGTATGTTAAATGCATTAGAAGGAAAAAAAACATAGTTTAACTTTATGCTAATGAAAAGGGAAAATTCACATTTTTCCATAGTGTAAAGGATAAAAAGGAAAATTCACATTTTTCTATAGTGTAAAGAACAAGAAGAAAATATTACATCTTCAATAAAATGAGAGGATGAAACGAAGTATTACATTTTCTATGTAATTAAAGAATGTAAATAAAATATGAAATGGAAATTTACATTTTCTTAAGTAAACGAAAAGAATTATTTTAGATGACATTTTCATTTACATTTTCATGTAAATAATATATGTAGAAAAAAGAAAAAAGAAGAGAAAACACTTATTTCCATGTAGTGTAAATAAATAAGAATATGGAAAAGAAAACATTTATTCACATGTAGTGGAAATAAATAAGAAAAAGGAAAGGAAATAATTAAAATGTTCATCGTCTTAACACATGAACATGGACGTCATATTTCATCACCACATGTTTAATAATAATTTTGTGTTGTTTGTTTGATTAATTGGTCGCCTTTATACATGAGCGATAATATGAATGGTTTATATTTATATTTATTTATAAATATAAATTATAATGAATAAATCGTTATAAATTACTAATAATGATATGAAATGATTTCCAACTTACTTATATGCGATAATTATTTGGAAAATCCGAGTTTATCTCATTCCAAATAATTTAAGCGATGTTTAAAATTCGAGTTTTGAAGACGACGATAGAAGACCGACGATCTTCACATCGAATGGATGACGACTGCTGATGCCCGTGATGGGAGTAGCTACCTTGAAGGTGCTACAATGGTGGCCGTCGGGACGTAGTGTTGATTTGTACGGATTTGGCTTTCGCTCAGACCGAGAGCGTATGCTTATAAATGGATGTGTGTCTGACGTTGAATTTTGTTCTATGTAAATTGATTTCTATTAATATACGACCGTTGGTGGCGGAGAATTTATTCTCTTGATTAACACCCTTAGAGGTTGGATATTAATAGTTATAAATCGCATGGCGTGAATTGTCAACGTGGCACGCCAAGATGAAGATGATCAAGGCTTGTTGAAAACAGGCCTTATGGTTATAATGTTACTTCGCGAGCCTCATAACCCAGTTGAGTCTAAAACGGGAGAAGAGAACGCAGGGAGAGCAGCACGTTTCTTTCTAGCTAGAAGTTGTGTCGGTGCTTAAACTGGCTGATATTTACTTATGTGGATGATGGAATGAGGCGCCTCGGATGTTAGTCCTATAGGACCAGAAAACGTGTGTTCAGGAATAACTAATCCACAAACCGCAAGTGTGGACCACCCTTGCAGGATCCAAGGGTTCTCTGCGGGGAATCCTGAGACATTAGCTAGAGTGTCTCGAATCGGTAAGGAGCTCCTCCCTAGCCTTGACTCATGATGGAAACCCAATTTCCAATACGACCTCATTCGGTTTTGATTGTATTACTAGTATGGAGGCATAATATATGGTAGCTATGCTTCCTAGGATTGATACATTTACTTTGAAATGTTTTTGAAACATATACACACTAATAATAATATCAAATCCGTTTTTAACGTATCAAGCATTTTTGACCATTATAAGGTAAAACTTTATCCTCTGGTTTGCGTTGAATTGTGTGATGGGACTTGAGTCTTATGATGGTTTCATTTTTCTAAAAAGCATTGCGTTGTTTTACGATTTACTTTAAGTTATGCACGACAATCCATTGGAGTAAACCCGTTCCGCGTTAGCGGCGTGGTCCTTGGATTTGTCTTATTGTTATTAGTGAAATGAGTTAAGAATTCTCACACCAGTCCCATGACTGGCCCGTTGTTTGTCTCCACCTTTGCAAACTCGGGTGCCCTCTTTTCCATACGGGCAGTCGAGTAGCTTTTTGCAGATATTTATCTTTTGAGAAGGATGCTGGATTGAAGCTTAAAGTTGTGTCCAGAGAGTAGTTGCCTTCCGCTGGCCTTAGTTATTTTATTTCCGCTGCACTGTATTGTTCAGTAATTTATTGTAATTTATCTTCTGCTGTAATTTTATTCGATGTACTCTGATATTCTGTACTCTGATGTAACATTATTATGATGTTTATAAAAGTCTGATGTTGTTGTTATGATGTTGTTGAATTCCCAAAGTTAACGTGTTCGGGTTTTGAACGGTCTTAGTCGATCTAGCGATCGATCGGGTCAGGCGGAACACGGGCCGTTGCAGTTGGTATCAGAGCTTTGGGTTAGCTCAAATCTTTGGGATACAACTCATTAGAACGGAACAAAAGACTCATCAGAGATTGGATTAGTAATATCCAATAAGAATACTCATTAGAGATAGGATCAGCAGTATCCTAGAATGAGAAAACTCATTAGAGATGGGGTTAGTAATGGCCTAGAATGAGTTGAGAGTAACAAGCTTATAATATACGTATTTGTAATTATAGTCTATTTTAGAAAATATGATTTTTGAATATATTAAAGCTATACTTTCGAAAAGTTAATCAACTATAATATTATTTAAAACAATGAATGAATAATAAAGAATGAAAAATTGAGTTAGGTAATTAAACACTTTAGCTTCGTTCCTTTTCGAGGGCGAAAAGTTTTTAAGTGGAGGAGACTGTAACAAGCTTGAATTTTGGGGTAAATTTAAAATTTATATTAACTAATTTTAATGGGTTTTGAAATTTAAAATAATTTATTTAAAATAATTTATTTAAAATAATAATGATTAAAAATTGTTTTAAATCGAAGTTAGAATGAATAATTTAATTTTAATTATAAAAAGAGTTAGAAATAACACGGTAGTTTGAAAAGTCAAACTTGAACTTTGACTGACCTTACAAGATACAAAATTTAACGGATTATAGTGAAACCAAAAATATTGGAATCTATTCAAAAATATCTTTCTAACGAATCCGAAAAATTGAAATTTTATAGCGGGAATGAAAAATTATGCCCAAATTAAAATTTAGAAAGGTCGCTATGAAATTTACAAAGGACAAAAATGCTACTTTTTGCATACGAAGGAATTTGGACTCGAAACCACTTCCATTGAGTTCAGAATGATGTTTCTGCATTGAAAAACAGTAAATACTTATATATTTCGAGTTTCAGAAATTATTTGTTTAAAAATATATTTTTAATGTTTAATATATACGCCTTGAAAATAGTCATTTTAGACGAAACCACTTTTGTTGGATCTGGAATGTCAAATTATTGTTAAGTTTAATTTTCCAGAATTTTTAGAATTAATTTGTGGTCGTGGCAAAAAGATTTCGGTTTTGTCAATTTTAATCGACTTGAAAATAGTCATTTTTCAAACGGGCTCAAAATTGAACGAAATTAATTTTCCTAGATCCACAGCGTCAAAACATAGCTAATTACATTTTTCGGGAATTTTTGAAGTTAATTTATGGTCCCGGTAAATTTATTTGTACGATTGAATTTAAAATAAAAGAAATTATTTTAAATTAAAGAAAACTGGGTCAAGACAGTCGTTTGGGCCTGCGGTACATAGTTAGATGAGTCCGGAATGGAGGTAAATAGGTAAGGATGACAGTCGTTGGGCTGAAATTAGAGAAAGTTGCCAATCGGGCCTTAATGGGTAATTAGTGAATATTAAAATATAAATAATAAGCAAATTAGGACCCTCAAACCCTAATTTCGAAATGCACAGCCGCAGCCCCCTTTTCAATGGCCACCGTTCTCCTAATTTCATTCTCTAATTTCTTCTAATCCGCTCAATGAAAATCAACAAACCATATACCAAATCGAAGCTCTCTTCCTCCTCTTCGATTCCATACGGGTATGATTGGATTTATTGAAGTATTTTGGCCGGAATCCCCTCCTCAACCTGCGGCCGAATAGCCCCCACCGCGCCCTGTAGGCCCCACCGCGACCTCCACCTCCCTATGCGCACGTAGCCCTCTCCTCCCTCTTCGATTTGCACCTTCCGATCGTCTTCAAGCTTCGCCAATTTCAAGTTATTTGGGACCCTAGTTTGGAAACCTATGGGTTCAATGAAAGGCCTTGAACGTGATGGAGGAGGAAAGAGGAAAGGTTGACTTTTTCAACCTTTGACTATTTAATTAATTTAATTCAAAGTTTTACCAATCTTAATTTAACCATATCTCACTCATACGAATTCGGATTCGAACGATTTTAGGTGCGCCATGATCGTGAGACCGAGATCTACGCGATGACACTAACTGGACCTGATTCTGAGCAAGTTGAATTTTGGCCAATTTTTGGATCTGAACGGCTCAGAAATTCAAAACGATGTGAGATTTCTTTTTTTATATATTTTTATATATAATTATAATCAATTAATTATCATCATGATTTGAAAAATTCTTACATATACGTGATTTGCTTGTTTGATACTGATTGATTGATTGGATGAAATATTTTTGTTGCATTAAAATTGACAAAAATAAAGATGTCAATTTGGTTGAATTGGATTATGGTCAAGATAAAATACATTCTTGTTATGAAATATTGTATTAGAAATAAAATTCATTATTATTATGAAATATTGTATTAGAGATCAAATACATTCCTGTTATGGAATATCGCATTAGAAATAAAATACATTTTTGCATAAATGTTATACATTAGAGTAAAATAAAATTAAGAAAAAAAATGTTCTTTTTATTTACATTTGAAATATAGGCTTTGTTATTTTTAATGTTAACATATTAGAATTTGCCATTTTGTTAAAACTAGTATTAGCATACAAATTTGTTACTTTTGCTAAAATTAGAATTGACATACAAATTTGTCGCTTATGTTAGAATTCATATTATGAAAATTTACATGTCACTTACGTTAGATTCATGTTATGAAAATTTACATGTCACTTACGTTAGATTCATGTTATGAAAATTTACATGTCACTCATGTTAGATTCATATTATGTAAATTAGCGTATCACTTGTGTTAAAATCAAGTTACATTAGGATAAAAATATCACTTGTGTAAGTAATGAAATATTAGAATATAAAGATGTATCTTTAATTAGAATACTAGGTTGGAACCCGTGCTTCGCACACGGGCAGTTTGATTGTCATGACATGGATATGATATGTAAATTTTACGATTTGAAATTGTGCTCTCATTTTTTATTTTGATCATTGACGAATTTTGAAATTTTCAGTTATATTTTGAAAATTCAAAAATTCCACATACAGTTTGGGAATTTTATATAACTCGATTGATACATATCGAATATTGGCATAAATTCATATTATAGGTTTTGTATTACATGTTTAGATGAAAAAGTGTATAACCTGTACTTGTTGTAATACAAAATATTAGCTGAAGATTGGTAATATAATCATGTACGCAACTTAATTAGTGTTCGACTGGTTCAAGATTATGATTCTTGATTTCATTTATTTCTTTTTGGGTTCATTTTGTAAATTACACCTATGATTCTGCTTTGGGTTTGTGTATTTTCAATAGAAATACATCAACCGATAACCTATACTTGTATTAAAAAAAACATATGTATCATACATAGAATAGTTGTATTTGATAGTATGGGTGTTTAGGTTCATGAGATTTTAAATTGGAAAATATTTAATACATTGTGTGCACATTAACTCACTATGTTTAGATAGAACTAAAAACAAAAACATTAATTAGTCTCCAAGTAGAATGCTTTTTTCCTCTTATAGTATAAGTAAATTAATATTAATTATAAAAATACTGCATTGGGAAGATATAAAAAACTAAATGATACTGCAAGCGACTCTTAAGTCTTCACATTGATGCATAATCTAGAACCTTATTAAAAAGCCAAAATGTAATTATTAATGAATACAATATGTAAATTAATGCAAAACTACATGCAGTCTTTCTGACCCTGACTCTGTCCACCCTTTTGATTAGAGTAATTGTCCCGCCCAGATTGTCCGATTGTTGAACTCTTTGGACGTGCATAATCCTGCCTCACACCTCGTCCCATAAGCTTTACACCATTCAACTCAGTCATTGCCTTCTCAGCCGCAGCTTCACTGGAGAATTCAACATAACCAAAACCTCTGAAATTGCCTTCTATATCTGAAACTACTCAAACACCAACAACTTCTTTGGCCTTATTAAAAAACTAAGATATATCCTCCCTTCCAGCATCAAAAGATAAATTTCCTATAAAGATTGTTTGATTTAAGGTCGCCTTGCGAAGAAGTTATTGGCTCTAATTTCCTAGACTTTGTTGGAGTTGCTGATGGTGCAACATCCTTCATCTCAATGTCAGAGTCCTTTGAAGTTTTCATAGTCTTATCATCCTCGGATTCATCTGCGGAGCTGCTACTCTCCTTTCTAGCTTTTTTCGTTTAAGACTTATTCTATGTTTCCTTTTGGGCCTCTTCATCGGAACTTTTTTCAGAACTACTACTGTAATCTTCACTATTGCTATCCTTCGTTGTTATCTTGGGCTGGGTCTTGGGAGCTTAAACTTTTTGTTTCTTCTTTGATGACACCCTTGCTGCTATCATCTAAGTTTTCTTTCTTGGAATTATCAACTTGAGTAGATTGTTTAGCCTTAGGTGATTCCTCATCGAAGCTAGAATCTTCATTGCTACTGCTGCTACCTTTCTTAATAGAATTTATAGAGGCAGGGGCTTGTTTTGCAACCTTAGGCAATTCTTCATTGGAGCCATCTTTGTCGGAACTTTCTTCATTGCTCCTGCTATCCTTCTCAACACATCTGCACACAAATACAAAGATGACATGTGCTAAATGTTGAATAGAGAAAAAATCAGGAAACATGGGCTGCATATGAAGACATAAATAGGCTAATATAAGTTCATCATAAAAATTTGAAGAAAATAATTGCCTGAGCATGCCAAAAAGGAGAATATTTTCAAATTTCACTTACCGAGCTCCATGTGTGATTATTGTATACGTGAAGATTGAGTTATGTAAGTTTATATCACATTTTACAAAACTGTATTCGCAGGTCATGCGCATAATCAGCTCACTACACTAAAAGTAAATATCTGCATATAAGTAATTAATTATGTCACTGATAAAGACAAATATAGCAGTTCTGGAAAAATAAAACAACTAATCATATTAAACATAAATTGGTAAACAGAAAGGGCTGAAGGTGCAGATAAATGTTATACTCATGTCACCATAAAAGCATTTTAGCTTGACATCAGGACAAAACATTAACTTAAAAGCACCTATTTTTGGCATGTTAGCATTTAGGCATTTAAACTTGCCATTGAGACAACATGTTAGCATAAAAACAGATAAATAATCCAAAGATAGATGATAATAGAGTGAAAAATTCGAATAGAGAACCTGCATGATAAATAATCCGAAGATGGTTGTAAATTTTTTATTTTCCTAATCAAATTTTTATTAATAGCATAAGCATACACAGTAACTGCGAAATCAATATTGTCTAATTGTTATGAAGGTTGATGGTGAGAAAACCTATGAAGTTATACCGAAGTAGTGGCTTATTATACATTGAATTTTAGGATAATTTAATCAAATTAAAATCAAAAGCAATATGCATGACAGTAAATCTTAAGAGTTAAAAACAATTCGAAACAAAATAAATTTGAGAAGTCAGTTACATTCCAAATAATCTACTGAGAACAAATATTGATTTACCCGTGCTATGCACACAGGCGGTTGTGAAGTTTTTTGAGTATGGTATTGTGCAAGATCATTGATAAATCATTTATGTTTTATATTCTCTATTGTATGAAGTATGATCATATTGAATAATTTTGTGCTACAACTTCATTTGTATCTTTTTTAGGGTGTGTTTGCGGGAAGCGAAAGCAGAGCATTTTAACGGAGAATTTTAGCGGACAATTTAGTTAAGCGAATAATGCGTTTGCAGGTTTAAGCGAACCATTTTATTTTTGTTTTTTAATTTAATTAATTTATGTTTAAAACTGAACGAGCAGATTGGGAGGAGAAGCCAAAATCTGACCGTTGGGAGCCGACACCCTTAATATGGTCTCGAGTTGGATTTAGAAAAACATGGTAGTTATGTTTTTTTATTATAATTTATGTATGTAAATTAGTGACTGTTAAAAATCATGAAATGCATTCATAAAAACTTTTTGAATATTAAGCTTAGGATAAGTACTTTCATTTTTTACATGAATGCATGCAACTGTATGGCTATATGGTAATATTTTGTCTAACAGTTGTTGAATCTAAAAGGTAATTAGTAAATGATCCTTGTTATTATTATATAATATAAAATAAAACCATATACTTGTCACGGTCCAATAAGAAGAAAAAAAAATCAAAAAAAATCCTTCTTTCGCATTACCATGCCTGCATACATAAAACTGTACTCGTCTTCAAATGAATTATTTTTGGTCATGTTGATACTTGAGTAATATTAATTTCAAGGTGTGGTGGAAAAAATGACATGATGACAATCTAACTGAAACTCAAATGGGAAGTAACCAAATTTGATATTCAATACTAATGTTTCATGCATTGAATTTAAAGGGACTACGTATATAACTGTTTCTCGTAATTTAATATTTGAATTATAGCAGTAACCATTTAGAAGGCGTGAAGTTGAATAAAAGAGGAGAGTTATCAACAATATTTCTTGTCATAAAATAATGCTTGGACGGGATATAAACAATGTTGTCAACTACTGATTTTATTTTTTACACATCCAATTAAAATAAATTGAGCATCATTTGTCATCAATGTTTTGAAAAAAGCGACATAAACTTGATATCCATGATCGTCACTTTGATAAACATAATCAAAACATGTGCCTAAAGAAAATTCTTTCCTCATACACGGTGCAAGTCTAAAACTGACTTTCGGTAATTATTTTTCTTTCTAAAGCAACAGCTATGTATCCGTACCACGTATTAAAATTTATTTTGGACAAATCCAATTTTGTTGCGGCTCTCAGTGGAAAGTATGTTATGATGTTTAAACCAATTGCAGAATTGATCAGTTTGTGCTCCTTGAGCACATTAGATATCATGCACTTTAGTAATAACGGTCTAGTGGTCAGAAATTATAACCAGTGTCATTCAATAAAAAGTTTAATATAATCAGCAAAACATGAAAAGCGATACATTGACATTAAAACCAACAAAATAAAATATTTATCCCAGTCCTTTGTAAAATTATCCTTGCTTTGATCATCGTCTTAAAAGTTGAATAGTTCAAAAGAAGTCCAAATATTTTGTAAAAGGCAAAGAGATTAGTCAAGAGATATTCACCTGCAAGTAGTAAATGCCCTCTATTGGATAATTTTTACTGAGCATAATTGGTTTGGTTAAGTTTTAAAAAATATAATAATAAATTCTATGGCAACTATAAACTAAATTGGAAAAGGTTAGGTAATATATCTAATCAAACTAAACTATGTTTTATGATTCAGCAGTTTCACCTTACCAAACCTGCATGTACATTAAGGTGGAGAACAAAGGGAATATACACATTTTCTTCCACTACCTGTTTATGTTACCAGCATTCGAACTTTCCCTTAAATGGCAATAATCAAGTAAACTAATTTAGCAAGTTATTTGGTGTTTTGATTATTTTGTTAAACCAAAAATTATTTTGTGAATAAATGCTACCTTAACGCTCCAAATCTAATGAGTGAGTCAGTCACATTACTAAATGCTCATTGGTTCCAGATTGATTACTTTGACCGTTACTATTCCCATTACATTAATGCATAAGAAAGGAAGCTTCTTGATCTGTATATAAAATTTGATATGTACTTCCAATGTTGTCTCACATAAACTAATTTTGTTTTTTTCCTGATTGCTCAAGGTTTCTTTTAAATCCACGTTTATTTTATCTTAAATTCTGCAATTAATCCTTGTTATATCTAGTTTTAATGATTTACTTATTTTGTTGATATTTTACTAAATGTAAAGGTCCTCACACTAAATTAATTATTCTTTATATCACACTTCATATGTCATTCATTTTTTTTATTAAAAAAAAACAGTATTTTCCATGTTGAAAGAACTTAACATCCACAATGCTAATAAGATTTGAATCCATTCCTTATCTTGTCTTTCTACATTGCATTTTGAATATCCTTCCTTATAATATCAATTTACTGAATCAATTCATTTTGAATATCCTTACAATATCCTTCCTAATAATACAAAAGAGCTAAACACATAACTGCTAGTCTAGTCAGACAGAAAATTCAAAAATAGCATTTAATAAACATGCAAGAAAGAGTAACATATACACAAAAGTAAAATAATCAACCTTTTCAATTATAAGACCAGACCGAAGCCGGCAGCAGGAGCAGGACCTTCATTGTCCATTTTATAAGCAACACTTCCTTGATACGTCTTAGCAATTACGGGTGGCACAAAACCTTACTTCATATGTTCAGACTTGTTCGCCTCAGCTGGTTCCCACCAACCCACTAAATCGCCACATCCTCCATCTTCTTCTTATTCCCTTCATCCAACTTTAATGTGACGTTCTCTTCCTTAACTGTGTTTTTCATGTTATACACTGTTTTCCATAGCATTCTTGGCCTCCACCTCCTTATGCCCCCAATTTTAGGACTTGCACTTCTTCACCTCCGAATCCATCGAGATATTGCTCTTTTGACCTATTGTTTTGCCTTCATCTGAAAATTTTAAGATGCCTACAACATCCGTGTCGAAGGAGACTATGATCTGTGCTATGTCATGAGGTGCAGGTGGTATATTCCCTGAATGCTCAAACATTCTAAGTAGGTTTTTGTCCCTCGCCCTATTTCTGTCTCCTTCATACCCTTGGACCAAAACTCGAGGTTGGTTATCAGAGTAAGTAGAGAACACTTGATCCTTCTTTGTAGGAACGATAGTGTTTCCCGGAATCAAAACAATCATGAAACTACCATTTGTCTCAAGCCTTAGGGATAGAGAAGTGAGATCAAGAAGCAGCAAATCTTCCACCTTATTGTTAGCGCCTGCACTCAAAATAGCTGCTTGCACATCTGCACCAAAAGCAACTGCTTCCACCGGGTTGATACTCTTACACAACTCATTTCCATTAAAGAAGTCTTGCATCAACCACTGCACTTTTGGTATTCTAGTGGAACCACCGACTAACAAAATATCGTGCATGCTGCTTTTGCCCATCTTGGAATCACTTAAACATTTGTTGATCAGGTCCATTTACTTGTAAATAAGTCCATGTTCAGCTGTTCGAAGCAAGACCTAGTGATTGTTGAGTAAAGATAAATACAAACAGATGGTGAGTCAATTTGGATTGTGGCCTGAGTAGTATAAGAAAGAAGCCATTTTAGCTATCTTCCAAGTTGTTCTCAGTCGCCTGAATGCTCTAGCTTTACCGCTGATGCCCTTCTTCTGTTTTCTTTTGAACTCTCTTACACGAATTTCTTTCTCAAATTGTCATCACATTATTCACCTGTGCCACCTTGTGTGCCTTTACGCAACGATACCTTCCTTGGTTTCAAGCAGAGATACATCGAATGTGTCACCACGAAGAACAAAGATAATAACATTTTTTTCACCAATAGTACTCGCTTTTTTACCTAGACTTTAAGCAATGGGTACTGCTATGAGTGCGTTAATACTACACATGACGTTTAGGCCAGCAATGACTCTGACAACTTTAGTTGCCGACACTGGGATTTGTTGAAGTAACATGCGACTCTTACAACAACTTTCTTGATCGAGGAACCAAGGTATGCTTCGGCAATTTCACGCACTTTGGTGAGAACAATCAAAGAGATATCTTCTGCAGTTAAGTGCTTCTCTTCACTGTAGTATTGGACACAGATCTTAGGCTTCTCCCTAGGACCAGAAATGATCTTAAATGGCTGCTTCTTGATATCAGCCAACACTGAGGCGTCACTGAATATTCTCCTGATCAAAACGTTTGCATTATCCAATGTTAACAGACTTAATATTGCTAATTAATGAGAAAATTAAAAGGTAAATTTAACCATATACCAACCCAACGTGGTACAGAATACAGAGTTTGTAAAAACAGTTGTTGATAAGCTTAATTTTTATTGAAATGGTAAAAATAGGACGCGATGCAGAGAAGTTATGAAGCAAGATTACTTATAGTAGGAAGCCTAATTTGTTTACAAAATAAAGACAGAATAATTACTATTGGTATTGATGTGTATAAATATGAATCCTTATTTGTAGGACAGAAATATATCCGGAAAAAAATAAGTGAAAGTAATTTCAAGATTTAAAACAACCCCACCTTGAATAAAGTTTGCTGTCATCATTTGAATTCCCAGTAATGTCTAATAATCCACCATTTCGTACCATGCATCCGTTTGTTAATTGAAAAAAATATAACCAAGAATACAAAAGGGATCACATAATGTTGCAAAGAAGCTAAGCATTTCGGAAAAGATATAATAAATGTTGGAAATAAACTTGGTTTTAAGGAAACAAATAAATTTGGTTTTAATAGACATTGGTATCAGAGCTCAGGATTTCAGTAGAGAGTTGAAGAGAAAGTGCTTCAACAATTGAAGGTGATGAGAAAGTGCATCACAAAATCGAAGAGAAAGTGCTTCGATCTCAACAACTTTGAAGCAAAGGGATGTGTTAAAATGGTGCTTCAAAGTTGTCCCACATCGCAAAATACTGAACTAAGATCCTGGATATAAACTAAGATGCTCCCCATCACATTGCCAATTGGTTTTGTGATAATAAGGGGATTAATAAATTCTAACATGGTATCAGAGCTAGGTTGATAAGAGAGGATAGAGAGATCTCTAAAGAGAAAAAAAAAATCAGAAGGAAGATTAAGAGGAAGAAGATCAAAGATGAAGAAGAAGACTGAGAAGCAGATCGAAGATGATATTGTAGAAGATGTTGATGCACCAAATGAAGAGAAAGAGAACATGGCACAAGTGGCCGTGGAAGAAATTTTATTTTAAAGTTGTGGGTGAGAAAGTGCACCATGAAGAGAAAGTGCTCCAATATTAAAAAGTTTTTGAAGGTGATGAGAGAGTGCATCACAAATCGAAGAGAAAGTGCTTCGTTAATTTTTGAAGGTGATGAGAGAGTGCATCACAAATCGAAGAGAAAGTGCTTCGAATCAAGGAATCTGTTTGAAGTAGTAAAACCAAGTTTAAGGGAGGATGTTAGAAATAAACTTGGTTTTAAGGAAACAAATAAATTTGGTTTTAATAGGAAACACTATGGAATAAAGTTAATTATTGTATTAAGGGGAAGTTAAAATATATGGTAAGAAATTTTAGATTTATCAAATGGAGAATTATACAGTTGCTTTGTTGAGGAAAGTAGAAATTAGAGAATAAAAGAAAACTCTAGAATAAGAAGACTCTAGATACTTGCTATCTTATAAAAGAGTTGTATTCTCTCATTTGTAATCAAGTTGAATGAAGAAAAAGTGAAAAAATAAAAATGTAGTCTTTCAATTTTTCTACGTTTTATCTCTTGTCCTCCTCTCTATATTTAAATTCCAACAATAAATTGATGCACACTGAAGAAAAATAATGGTTGATAAGGTAAACCAAACCGTGGTACAACCATGAAACTAAAAATGGGTATGTGTATAAAGAATAGTAGACCAATGAGTAAACAGACCACTACAACATAAACTTAAGGCTAACAATTGAGAGATTATGGAGTCATTGTTCCAAATGGTTCAGAGCATTGAAATTAACGATAAAGAAAGTGTTTTACTCACTTAGTTTCCAGTAAAAGCTCTAAATGAATGGAATTATTGTCTAATGGTGTTAGAATAGCTTCACAGTGTATATCAGTAATCTCATGGAATAACAATATCTATGCTGGAATAAAATTGTATATCAGTAATCTCATGAAATAACAATATCTATATGGAATGAAGTTGTATCCAAAGAACAAAAGGAAGGTCTTCGAAACTATAATATTCCTGTATTTGTTTACACTATATATGGTGTACAAAATCATTCATAAGAAGGCCAAGCATCTTTTGGACCATAACCCTCAAGATTTTCAGTTACACATTGAGTAAAAGTTAGGACTTGGTGCCATGTATCCTCATTTATTATATAATATTTACGATGTTCCTTCAAAAATTACACCGTTTATAAAGCAAGCGAAACGTACCATTTAAAACCAACTTACAAGCACTGAACGCTGTGTTTACAGAGATGTTGATCAGTCCGTTTTCATGGTAGATGAAGTAGACAAAACCATAAAAGCAGTTAAATTTGTAACAGTCTATAGATAAGTTTCAGGGTAGGAATGAGTTGACAAAGATTACCCAAAACATTATCGCTTTCATGTGCAAGAGATGCCAGTGATTTTGATTAATTTGTGAATACAATGAAAGAGTAAAAGGTACCTTTTATTCAGTGGCTTAGATTCACATATTATATCATGCTCAGTGATTGAAAAATGCGACTGAAATTGGAGGTCGATTTGGAGAATTTGAATTTGAGGAAGGAAACAGGAGTATTTGGAACGTGAGAGAATGGATGTATAAATCGAAAATTAACTGTTTCCTCCAAATCGAGAAGAACACTGTTTAAAATGGGTTGGTGTAATAGTTTTACACGTACGAATTAGAACTGTTTTCAATTTGGGGATAAAATAGATAAATCCGGCACAGGTTAGCATGATGTCAGTTGGACGATTTAATTATTTGGAAGGCCGCTCCTCGTCAGTATTCCTGTAAACGCATTGGCGCTACAGTTCGCTGACACGTTGGATATGGAAGAAAACAAAGTGCTCCACATCATCATATCCTCTATTTTGTTTTCTATTATAGATAATAGATGTATCCCTAAAACTAAATATCCCTTATTGTAATTGATAAATAGTTTCACAATTCTTAAAGTGAACAAAGACTAACATAATACATGACACTTGACAAAGTTAATATTCTACATCATAACTATACTATGTCAAACTTTGATAAAATAATATGCAAATTATTATAATTAATATTATTGCTAGAAGAAGAAAAAACAAAATCCAGATAGAACGTTGTTAGTAATTTATATGAAAAGTAAGTTTGATTGCTAAACCGACAATAAATAAGTTATAAATGGCTGAATGCCCAGAAAACAGGAAAAATAGCAGTTTTTCTTCAATATTTCAACAGCCTAAAAATAAAAGTGTTAAATGGCAGGAGTATACCATAAAGGAAGAAGGAAAGTGGAAATGTTAAGATTGTTAACATTCAGCTCCAATGTCATAACAGTTTGATTATTCAAGAAAAAGATGCAAATTATGTTAAGATTGTTAACATTATGTTAAGATTGTTAACATTCAGCTCCAATGTCATAACAGTTTGATTATTCAAGAAAAAGATGCAAATTATGTCATCACAATACATATCAGAGTCTACTACTTCCCCCAAATCACTGATAAGGATTTGTATACCAATCATCCATTAAATAAATAAAGTTCCTCCTGCTCATTATACCCATCGAACAATCTAAAGCAGACTTCATGACAGTACTATTGTACCCAACATACACTACAACATCTTCATCCCCAAAGTCGTTGACCCTTATCCACTCAAACTCGCAATAACAAAGTTGTACTCTCTTATGTGCAAATTACAATTGTACCATCAAGTTATATATAAGCCAGTCGATGCTGAGATAATATATATGGGCTCATTTTATGATTCAGCCTACACTATTAATTTCTTCTATAATATTTCACACCCTACCGTTTTAGAATATCAACAGTATTGGTTATATATATTCAATTAATAACTGGTAATGAACTTACAATTTAACAGCGCTAGTTTTTTTTTCTAAGATTCTACTGACACATTAAAATGATAGACTAATAAGTTGTTTATGCATCTATATACTCATGCATATACAAATCATATGAACAGTTAAAAAATTGTAATTGATTTGTGTACTACTAAAAATTATGTGGGAAACACCTATATTAATAGTGATTACTTGACATAATTTTGCATGCCAAAAGATATAAAATTATAATATATTGAAAGTTGATGGGTACAGCTAAGCTTGATGTTGCGATCTAAAAGATTGTTGCCTATTTGATTATTCCTGAAACACATCATTTGGTATTCTTTAACAAAGTGCTCTATAGAATGCCAGTTTTACTATATTTAGAATAGCAAATGACCTTTAGCATCTGCAGCCTCAGGATGCTATATTATATAAATTATAAAAATATGTGTGGATGTTTAAAATATTGTAATGAAGTACTGTATATTGATACTCAATGATATTTAATGACATCCATAAAATTATGTACGAATGCTGCTAGAACTGTACTGTAAAAAAGGGATTCCATATTTTTTTCCAATGCTGGCATAAGTTCTTATTACGCATCAACTATTAGGTCTTCCGACTTCTTCTGTGTCTTTCATATTTTACTGTACTTATCACAGCTAGGTATTAGTTCAACAAAGCCTATTTACACCACAAGTAAATAATAATATTGTTGATATCCATACATTATGTATTACGTAAGGAGAGTATTTCTTCAGTCTATTTATTCTTGAGTTCTCATGCTTCATCATTGTCCTACTCTTTATACCCTTATGATTCTAATGGATAGTGTTTGTTTTCTCCATCTTACTCCAGTGCATGTACTCCCCTAACCGTGTAACTTTTTCATTGGCCCATGTTATATCCATACTTCCAGTAACTTTATTTCCTGTTAACCCTATCACCTTCCTTTTTTTTAAGAAAGTACTCTCAGGCAAGGGTTAATAATTATTGTTTACATTTTTCTTTAAATCTAATATCTTTAAGATTGATATAATATCAAGAAATAAATTATCCTAGATCTGATTAACTAAGTTTTTTGTCGTTTTAAATGTTTAATTTATTTCCAGCAATCATTGCATATTTGGATGCAGTAATTTCATAACCAGTAACAACTATGGAAATTTTCAAAATTTCTATGCTTTTAACTAATGATGCCTTTCTTTTGAACTGTGTAATTTAATGGCAAACAACATGAGTATATTCACAAAATTATGAGGTGATAATGAGAAAGAGAGAATAATTATAGTTTATTTTTAACATTAAAAGGAGTAATGGGAAAAAATAAACATGTCATAATGTGACACAAAAAATGCTAACACACAACCATTAATAATTATTATTATTTGTGTTGATTTGTGCAAAAATACAATCATCAATTTAAGATAAATTCATATTCAGATTCCTAAACAAAGGATATGATTCCAAATTGGACGAGACAACATGAAGGGAATATAATTTCTATTGATAAGCACACCAGAAATTTCAGAGAAGTTTCATACTTTATTTCCATGTAAGCATGTCAGTGTAACATGTTCATAATTTGTATTTATGAATTTTTAGATGAATGGTCTGTTGGTTTTGATACGTGTTACTTGTACTTCACATAGAAACGAAAAAAATATCGTACAATTAGAATTTGATTGGGATAAATATTGGAACAAATTTTAGAGTCTGAAAATAGCAGTCTAACTGATGCACAAAAAGGAAACACAAGTTTTATTTGGCATGATTAGAGATCGATTAGGATAAACATCATAGTTTATCCACAAAATTGTGAGGTGATGATGTGAAAGGAAGATGAATTACATTTCCTATGACATTGAAAGATGTAGTAAGAGAAAGAAAATGTCATAAACTCTGTTGCAAAAAGGTGTTACTCAACTGTTTACATATGTACCATTTATTTTAAATGCATTTGTACACAAATATAAAATCATCTGCTTAAGATAAATTGGAAGTAAGAAACAGATATCAGTTAGTCAAAATTGAAAAATAATATTTTCCAACCTCCTCATCATTATTTGATTAAACTGTTGAAATGAGGGGAAGTAGGTAGCTAGTAGATTACAATATATGAGAAAAGACGATATGCATGGCAAACTCAGAAGAATTAGACAGATTTAGAAAAACTGAATGAATTTTCATAATATGTATAGTGATTAGAAATTAGTTGTTGAAAGGTAGCGTAAGGGCTATGAATAAATAGGAGATTCAGTAAAGAAGTAAACTGAAAGGTGTGGCATGGAACCTCTCGATGCATTTTAGCCGGAAAATAAATTAGTATAATCGGCTTAACAAAAATGGATTATCTATGTAGGGGCTGGTAGCATGACAGAAAATAAAGAAGAAAAAAAATGGAGACAGAATAGATGTTGGCCAATATATTTCTTAGGGATTGAAATTAGGGAAGACCACAGTTCATATCTTTTAATCAAGTGACTGCCTCTTAAAAAATTATAAACTATCACTTACAATAAACAACTTAATAACCCAGCAAAATACATTATATTATTAAAAGGGAAATTACTATAAAAAAAAGTTAACTTTTCCAAACTATAAGAATCATGGTCATTAGCTAGAAGATCAGGTTCATCCTCTGCCAAAATTTAAAGTAGTACTGCTGCTTCTTCTTCATTATTAAAATTTCTACATTTAATCAACTCTGTTGCAGTGAATTATATGATACAAAATTTATGGTGAAAAAGGATTAAATTCCAAAGTGGATAAGAAAGTATAAGGGGAAAATGAATAACAACCACTGGAAATCGTATATAATGCCTATCATTTCACAATTAAAGCACGAAGCAGTTCACGAATCAAGGGGGAAATAATAAGCATATGTGAGAGTCAAAATGAAAAGCCAAGTTTTAGTAACAATACCTCGCAAGGACGACGCTAGAAGAAATGAGAGCGAAGGTAGCGGCTATACTGTATTCCACATTTCCACTGTAACTCCTCCCTAGACGGTAAATAAATAGACCATTATATATATAGAAGATACGGGTGTCCTAACCCTCAAACCACTACCAAATCAAATTAACCTCAATGTGTAATGAAATTAAATTGTCAAATTATAGAAAAGGAAAACATCTCTACTACTTAGACATAAGTAAACAATAGGTAGATTTTTGCATGGAAGTTTAAAATGCATAATTCAAACAACCATAGCAACAAAACTAAAAAACGAAATAGGTGCAGTTCGGCAGCTATCTCAAAAAATAAGGCATTTACGAATCAAAACAGAAAGAATGACAGTTAAATCATGGAGGTCATGGCTACAAATACGAATCAGATCAGAAAGAATGATAGTTAAATCATGGAGGTCATGGCTACAAATACATAGCCACATTTTATCATCATAGTTAGTATTCTAGAGGCAACACAATCACAAGTTAATATGAAAAAAGCATTAAACCATGTTACTAGTATTCTACTCGGTCATACATGGAAAACCGAAAACAAATCGACGCCAACTTGAAATGGCGGCATGTAAAATCAAGCTGAAAATTGAATTTGAATAAATGTCAAGCAACACACACAAGCACATAATCTACTGTTGTATTTGTTCATAGTAAATTGAAGCATGCTCTTGTATAACACGAATGGTAAAGCGCTAATGCACTGCGGAAAAACAGGGAAAGGAAGAAGACAATGAACAGAATAAACATGACATAGCTATCATTCATGATGCAGAAATGCAGAGAATACGATATCATATGACACAAAAACAAAATATCCACTTTACAGCTGCGGCCAATCCAAAAACAACCTATACATCAACTGTCCTAGTCAACCAGAAGCTGAAAAATCAGTGGACAAACTAAAGATTTTTTATGGGCAGCAGAGCAAAGAAGAGTCGAACGAAGCAGTTAAATTCTAAACCAAAACACGCAACAGAAAGAGCAATTTAAAAAAACCCTTACCGAAGAGAAACACAAGAACGAAGAGCGCAACCAACTGAACGGTGGTAAGGAGAACGACGTTGAAAAGAAACACGAAGCGGGTAAGGCAAAAAGAGCGGAATGGCTCCTCTGGTGATTAGGTTTATGATTAGGAGGGAAACAGTGATGAATCATAGGGTCAGAAGAATTGCTGCAGCAGATGATGGCGGTTGGGTTGTAGATCTCGGTAGAAATAGACGATGGACCGTTGATACTTCGGTAGAACGGTGTGCCGATTTTAAGATCGGAAGGGAATCGAAAGTATGGAGTAGGGTTAGGAGAACGATTTGTTTTCAGATGCTGGAATTGGGGAAGCGATGCAGATAAAGTGGTAACGTGGGCGAGTTTTGCGTCTCTGTTTTTTTTATTTGAGTTTTTTGGTTTATTAGTAAATGCGGATGGGGATTCAAGGGGAAGCTGAGAATATAGAAAGCACTGCATTCTGTAAGGCCACGTAAGCATAGTTGGAATTGCGCTTTTATGTTTAAGTAATAGATTAAAATATCATTTTTATTTTAAATGTTAGGTTAGATTAATGTGTCATTTTTGGTAAAATGATATTTTACTAGAAATGATTATTTAAAATAAAAAGAAAAAAAATATGAGACTGCATTTATTTACATTTATTAAGTAAATAAGATATGGAATGGAAAAGAACAAAACTCGATGAAACTTTATTTACATTCCATGTGTAAATAAAATGAATAATTTAGGGATGAAACTTTATTTACATTTCTTATGTAAATAAAATGAACGTATTTATGGCGACGACCTTTATTTACACTTTCTTATGTGAATAAGAAGAATAACTTAGCGAGGACATTTATGTACACTTTCTTATATAGGAAAATATAAAGTTACATTTATTTACATGTAGTGTAAATAAATAGAGAACAAGAAAAGTTACATTTTATAATGTAAATGAGATTAAAAAAGAAAAGTTACATTTTATAATATAAATTAGATTAGAAAAGGATAAGATTATATTTTCATGTAGATGGTATTTAAAGAAGAAAATTTCATTTTTATGTAATTGGATTTTCATCAAAAAAATGGAATTTCACCGTCATTTTTGTTGAATTGAGAAGATACAAATTTTCACCTTATTCTGTAGAAATGAATGTATGACCTTATTATCATTCTTTTGTTAAAATAAAATAAAAAAAGATTGTTCTCATTCTTTTGTAAAAACAAAATTCATGAATGTTGTTGAAATGAATAACGATAACACTTACATTATTTTTGTTTAAAAAGGAAAGACATTATTATTGTCAAAAAGAAAAATATAATGTTTTAATTCATTTTGTTAAATATAGAAAAAGAACATGGTTATTGTCGTTTTCTTTAAAATGAATGAAATAAGATCATCTTGGTTGATACTTTGAAATAAATGAAATGAACATTATTTTTCATGGTCATTTAATATATGTAATGAACATTTTTCACCATCATGTATTAAACATGAAATTTACATTTTTAAACTGTCATTTGTTAAGCATGAAATTTACATTTTTTAATGAATTAGATTTCATTAAAAAGAATAAAGATGGAAATTTACATTTTTATATAAGTAGATTAACACACAAGATTATCATTTTATTTGTAAAGAAAAGATTAACACGAAAGTTAGATTATTTCATGTAATATAAAATTTACATGTTAGTTGAAATAAAGGTCAGATTATTTCATGTAATATGAAGTATAATCATATTTGGTTGTAGCGATATTGCATATGAAATGCATTAATATTTTGTAGTCATGAAACTGCATAGGAAATACATTCATATTTTGTAGTCATGAAAATACATATGAAATATATTCATATTTTAAAGTCAAGAAAATGCATAGAAATATAAACATATTGGGGGTATGTTAAATTCATTAGAAGGAAATAAAAACATAGTTTAACGTTACGCTAATGAAAAGGAAAATTCACATTTTTCTATAGTGTAAAGGATAAAAAGGAAAATTCACATTTTTCTATAGTGTAAAGAACAAGAAGAAAATATTACATCTTCAATAAAATGAGACGATGAAACAAAGTATTACATTTTCAATGTAATTAAAGAAAGTAAATAAAATATGAAATGGAAATTTACATTTTCTTAAGTAAATAAAAAGAATTATTTTAGATGACACTTTCATTTACATTTTCATGTAAATAGGATATGTAGAAAAAAGAAAAAAAAGAAGAGAAAACACTTATTTCCATGTAGTGTAAATAAATAAGAATAAGGAAAAGAAAACATTTATTCACGTGTAGTGTAAATAAATAAGAAAAAGGAAAGGAAATAATTAAAATGTTCATCGTCTTAACACATGAACATGGACGTCATATTTCATCACCACATGTTTAATAATAATTTTGTGTTGTTTGTTTGATTAATTGGTCGCCTTTATACATGAGAGATAATATGAATGGTTTATAATAAATATAAATTATAATGAATAAACCGTTATAAATTACTTATAATGATATGAAATGATTTCCAACGTACATATATGCGATAATTTTTTGGAAAGTCAGAGTGTATCTCATTCCAAATAATTTAAGCGACGTTTAAAATTCAAGTTTTGAAGGAAACGATAGAAGATCGACGATCTTCACATCGAATGGAAGACGACTGCTGATGCCCGTGATGGGAGTAGCAACCTTGAAGGGGCTACAGTGGTGGCCGCCGGGACGTAGTGTTGATTTGTACGGATTTGGCTTTCGCTCAGACCTAGAGCATAAGCTTATAAATGGATGTGTGTCTGACGTTGAATTTTGTTCTATGTAAATTGATTTCTATTAATATACGACCGTTGATGGCGGAGAATTTATTCTCTTGCTTAACACCCTTAGAGGTTGGATATTAATAGTTATCAATCGCATGGCGTGAATTGTGAACGTGGCACGCCAAGATGAAGATGATCAAGGCTTTGTTGAAAAGCAGGCCTGGTGGTTATAACGTTACTTCGCGAGCCTCATAACCCGGTTGAGTCTAAAACGGGAGAAGGGAACGCAGGGAGAGCAGCACGTTTCTTTCTAGCTAGAAGTGGTGTCGGTGCTTAAACTGGCTGATATTTACTTATGTGGATGAGGGAATGAGGCACCTCGGATGTTAGGTCCTATAGGACCAGGAAACGTGTGTTCAGGAATAACTAATCCACAAACCTCAAGTGCGGACCGGCCTTGCAGGATCCAAGGGTTCTCTGTGGGGAATCCTTAGACATTAGCTAGAATATCTCGAATCGGTAAGGAGCTCCTCCCTAGCCTTGACTCATGATGGAAACCCAATTTCCAATACGAACTCATTCGGTTTTGATTGTATTACTAGTATGGAGGCATAGTATATGGTAGCTATGCTTCCTAGGATTGATACATTTACTTTGAAATGTTTTTGAAACATATACACACTAATAATAATATCAAATCCGTTTTTAACGTATCAAGCATTTTTACCATTATAAGGTAAAACTCTATCCTCTGGTTTGCGTTGCATTGTGTGATGGGACTTGAGTCTTATGATGGTTTCATTTTTCTAAAAAGCTTTGTGTTGTTTTACAATTTACTTTAACTTATGCACGTTAATCCATTGGAGTAAACCCGTTTCGCGTTAGCGGCATGGTCCTTGGATTTGTCTTATTGTTATTAGTGAAATGAGTTAAGAATTCTCACACCAGTCCCATGACTGACCCGTTGTTTGTCTCCACCTTTGCAAACTCGGGTGCCCTCTTTTCCACACGGGCAGTAAAGTAGCTTTTTGCAAATATTTATCTTTTAAGCAGGATGCTGGATTGAAGCTTAAAGCTGTGTCCAGAGAGTAGTTGCCTTCCGCTGGCCTTAGTTATTTTATTGCCACTGCACTGTATTGTTCAATAATTTATTGTAATTTATCTTCCGCTGTAATTGTATTCGATGTACTCTGATATTCTGTACTCTGATATAACATTATTATGATGTTTATAAAAGTCTGTTGTTGTTCTGATGTTGTTGTGTTCCCAAAGTTAACGTGTTCGGGTTTTGAACGGTCTTGGTCGATTTAGCGATCGATCGGGTCGGGCGGAACACGGGCCGTTACATAACTAGATAAGATTTATTAATTTTACTGTTTTTTATTTCCAAACTATTATTATACGACATTTAGACATGAATAATATGAAACAAGAGTGAGATTAAACGGTTTCAAATGGTTACGACATTATAGGCAAAAGGCAATGACTGATCATGGGAAAATCATTAAGGTGCATCACACCCAAAACCGTTACTTACAATATAGGCACTTTTGATAATTCAGTTTGTATCCTTGGTATTTGAATGCGACATATATTTATGACTTTTGTGTTTAGTTATTCATTCATTTATGCGATCATTCAACACATATTTAGACTTTTCTGGCTGATGCATCTAATGTTGCTAATATAACATCAGGTTCATCAAATACTGGTATTTTATAATGCCTGTTACGAATTAGTCTGATGTTCTGTTGTACCATGTTCATTTTGCAACTGGCTTTTACTTGAAAATATACAGGTTGCGACAGCGAGGCATTGTCATGAGCACCTTAACTCAGCATATGCTACAGAAAGCAACAGTTCTCAGTGTTATCTTACCATTAGTATTGAAACTAAATTTCCTGTGACGATCCCAAACTTCCATGGTACGAAAGTTAGGATAATCATAGGAGCATAATGTAACACCCCGCATTTTCTGTTAACATTATAATAACGAATTAAACAATACTTAATTTCAAATGTGAGAATTAAGGGAAAGGGTTACGCCATTGCATTCGTCTCGGAATTCTGCTTGAGATAGAGTCTGAGTTTGCGTGAGTTGGACTTCGTATGAAGAAGTTATGGCCTTCAGAAGTTTCAGAAATTCAAATAAATTCAAACAACTCGAAACCGGATTCAAAATTCAAAACAGAAGTCAGAAGCGGGCTAGGCGGGAAAATTCCCGTCCAAGACCCAGGTCGACCAGGGGGTCAACCCTAGTGTCGACCTCCCCCCTACAGGTTGACCTAGGGGTCGACCTGTCCCCCGGCCAGATCTGAATTTTGATGACTTATGACTTGTTGCTGAGTCACTAGGGTTTCTAGATAGTTCTGATCTGGTCTGAATGGTTGTGGTTAACTCTAGGTTCATCCGACGGCTCTAATTAAATTGAAATTTTATATAAACAACCTAATACTCAACCTAAAATCACATAAAAAATAATCTTGGAACTGTCAATTCACATTTTCATTAAATCTACGTAATAACCAACTTACAAACTTGGAGTAATCGTCACCACTTTCAATTCAATGACAAGATAAAATCCTACATCAACATCAAATTTAAAACTAATCTAATTCAATGATCTACATCAAAGGCGAGCATTACAACTTCAGAATTCAGATTCCAGAAATCAATAATTCCTTCTAGTTTGTAAGTTGGTTATTATGTAGATTTAAATGTTCTTTTAAATGAAATCATGACATGTTGTAACTCGAATATAGAATGATGCTTATGTATAAGATAAATAAAGTTTGATTCTAATTTATCTTAAATTACCGTTGCGATTGATCATGTCTATATGTTTGTGGTGATGAACGTACAAAATTGTATGGTATTATTGGAATCTATTATGATTGGATGATGAACTTATTATGCCAACTTATTGATGAACATGTCACGTTATAATTTGGTGGTTACTTGCAAGTTTATGATCTAAATCACATGCCTACATAATTAGATCAACATTTATGTATATTTAGAACTATGTTAAGTTGAACCTATTTATGTTGCAAGTTGGATTTGTGGCCCTCTTATGTTTTAACACACATAAGTTGTCATGCTAAGTTGTGATTTAAATATGTTTATAGTATCTTTCTTATGTTTTCACATACATAAGTTAATATGCTAAGTTGTGGTTTAAAACTGTGTTTATATGTTAAACCTCCATGTTAGACCTATATCAAGTTTACATGATAATTAGATCCAACTTAGTCACAAGTTCACCCTTACCTGTTTAATTAAGTTAGTGGTGCTACTATGCCAAGTTACACATGATAAGTTAAAAGTATGTTATTGTATGCTTATTTCATGTGTCTTGTTTGTTGCCCTTTTTGTTTATGGGTTTGGGCTAATTTACTAGCCCAACATTTCATGTAATTTATGCGAACTTACCACGGGGGTAGCGTTAGGAAAACATGAAAATTTCATGGCAAAGATTGGTTCATGAAATGGTATATTTGGTATACCATTTATTATGAGCATAATCAAAAGGAAAATTATGGCATGATTAAATTAAGATTAATTTACATATAAAATTAGACATATATAGAAAATATGTGAATTTAGAAAAGACAAATATGCCTAACCCGAGGTTAGACTGAGTTGTGGTGTAAAACTGCCCAGAACCGACCGGCACATCCAGTGACCACAACATGACCAGTCTAATGTGAGTGGTTAGTGCATCAAGCCCAAAAAGGACCCGAGGTTAGATTGAGTTGTGGTGTAAAACTGCCCGGAACCGGCCGGCACATCCAGTGACCACAACAAGACCTATCTAATGTGAGTGGTTGGTGCTTTAATGAATAAATTAAAGCTAAGTCAAGAATGGTAGGGTTAAGTCAATTAAGGAAACACTTAACCGTTCAACATGTTAACTAAACTGATGGGTGGGGTTAACTATAACACCCTGTATTTTCTATAAACATAAGAGTAACAAATCAGAGAATAATTAAATTGTAACAGAATAATTAAGGGAAAGGGTTACACCATTTCATTTGTCTCAAAATTCTGCTTGGAAGAGAGTCCAAATTTGCGTAAATCGAACTCCGTATGAAGAAGATATGGCCTTCATAAGTTTCAATAAAAACCAGCCCGAAATTCAAAATTCAGATTTTGAAATTCAAAACAGACACCAGGGCTGGGCGGGAAAATTCCCGCCTAGGACCCAGGTCGACCTGGGGTTCAACCTTGGTACATAAGTCAGCACTAGGATCGACCTTAGGGTCGACCCCCCTGTTTTCCCAGATCCAGCTCTGACCTGTTCTGCTACGTGTCGCTCTCTGATTCGCTGTGTGATGTGGCCTGCTGCTCTGGATGATTCTGATGGCTTCTGGACTGGTCTGAAGGCTGTAAATTACCCTATTCTCCTATTTAAACACCCCCAAACCTAGCTTTCTCCCCACACAATTTCATTCTGCCTATACTCTGCCTCTATTCTAGTTATAAATAAAGACGGCGTCGCTACTTTGTTAGAATCAAAACTAGAACTAGTGCATCTTCTTCCAATCTGAATAGAGTCAAAAGAGAACAAATATTTTCTAATCTAATCGATAGTCTACGCCAACGGAGCGCTATTCAGTGTCAGAATACAGATCCCAGAAATCAAGATTTACCTTTTCAATCGTGAGTACAGTTATTTTCAGATATGAAATTTGATAATTATCTTGACATTTTTGTGAATCTGGATCTGAGGTTATGCATACTTTTCTGTGAATCTATCTTGTTAATATTATTGTGACTGTTCTGTATCTGTTCCGTCTTTTCGTCCTTTTTGTTTATAGTCAGGCTACCACGAGCCTGCACCAAATCTCATAAGGGATTAACGCATGAACGCTAAATTTTGGGACAAATAATGGATAGTGCATAATTAACATAAATGATCTTTGACTGATTTGAGAAAAGGGACATATTTTGTAAATTAGATTTAGATGTGTGCATACTCTGTGATTTGGAAGAAGAGGAATCATTGTATGATAACATGCGACTTGAAACTTGGGGACATAATGCATATTAAAATTAAGATCTGATTTTGAAATGTTATAATTTAAAGATCTAGATTTTTGGGTAAATTTTGTATAACGATTCATGATTTGAAAAAGGAATATGTGACTTAGGCGTAGAGACCTATATTATAATAGGATAACTATCAATGTGAATATGCCTAAAAGTGGATCTTTGGATAATTGGCATTAAAGGCTATAACTTGGCATAATTCATAGGGTATATCATGATTTGGGGCTTTTAGAGAATATTCTGTACTGTGCAAAGTTTAACTAAAAATTTGGGCATATGTTGTATTATGAATTATGACAATGATTTAGGCATGTAAGTTTAGGCTTAATTTATGATTTAGGCAAGATATGTAAATAGAATTTTAGAAATGTTCAATCTGTTGAATTGCCTAATCTGCTAAATCTGTTATCTGCTAAATCTGTTGAATCGACTAATCTGCTAAACCTGTTATCTGCTAAATCTATTGAATTGCCTAATCTGCTAGGTCTGTTATTTGTTGAATTGCCCAATCTGTTCAAAGCTGAATAATTGTAATCTGTAGGCTCGATCTAAAATTGAGCAAAACATGTTAATAGAACTTTGGATAATCTGCCGTAACTTGTAAAGAAGTTAAATCTATTAAATGGACATAATTAGGCTGATATTTTATATAATGGAATAAATTGGCTATGACACGAGTTTAGACTCCATTTGCGGTAGAAGCCTGCCCGGAACCAACCGGCTTAACCAGAAACCGCAAACTGTCAGTCTAATGTGAGAGGTCGTAGGCATAACTAAAGTATGCTTAGACACGAGGTTAGGTCTGGCTTATGGCAGAAGTCTGCCCGGAACTTCCTGGCATATCCAGCGGCCACAAGCTACCGACCTAATGTGAGAGGTCTGTGCATTAATATTTAATTAATGCAAATCTAAGATAAATATGATGTCTAAAACGTGTTGGGTAGATAGAGTTAAACCAACTGGACTGATGAATCTAACAAAACCCGTTTCGTGAATCTGTAGGCCCAATACAAAGTTAGACAATCTGTAAGTCTGTTAAATTCGTACATCTGATCTATTAATATGAAAACTTGTTAACTTGATTGTCTAATCTGTGAACTAGTAATCTGAACTTTGTCTAAAATCTGTAAACAAGTTATCTGAAATCTGTTAGTCTGGGGACACAAGGTTAGAAGTGGAATTACTTGTGTCATCTGTTGTGTGGAACCCATATTATTCAATAACGCTTTCTGGTATCACAATTTTGACCCCACGCTATGTAGGGGTCCGGGCACGCTTACTGAACTAATTATAAGCGGTTCATTCTGATAATGGCGAGGGGTGTTGATGGTGCGTTCCAACCGGGTCATGTGCGTGAATGGATCTGGTCTGCTCTGAGGATGTAAGACACCATGACATCTGTAAATAGGTCTGTGCCAATAAGTTGCCACTTTAGAGAGTGATACACCCTACTATGGGGTCGACACAGGGTATTTATGTATTAGGGAGCCGATCGCTTGGGGCAGAATTTAGGGTACACCTAGTTCTGTCTGTTCTGTGGGTATCGTCTGTTTCTGTTGGGTGGTAACACCTTCCTGTTTCTACGTGATATATATTTAGTTACATCTATTAGCAGCGTTTATAGTGTGAAAGCAACCAATACTATTTTAATCCATTTTTTCCTTAATTTTTATTCATTACTGTAGGCCAAATTAACTTTAATGAACAAACCGACCTTGTCACATTTAGTCCTCTCCTTTACGCCAATACTTCCCTCCTCCTGAAAATTTCCCCCTTAAAATTTCGTTTCGCGCTTCTCCTTGTCACGTTTATTCTTCCAATACTCCCCCCCCCCAAATTTTGCCCTCCAAAATTTTGTTCAGCTTCACTTACAATGACTTCGTCTACCCCTTCAATCACGGTTTCAGGATCTTCAGCTTCGCGTACGACTTCATCTTGCTCTTCAATCTCGGTTTCAGGATCGATTTCATCTCAACTGAGCTTGCTAATTATTGTTTTCAGATCTAGAAATCAACTGAGATATTCATTCAGATTGAGGTAAGATTTATTAAAAAATATTTCATGTTTACAAATTTTTTCAGATCTAGAATTTAATTGAGGTTGTGTTTTCAAACTAGAATTTTTTCAGATCTAGAATTTTTTCAAATCTAGAATTTAATTGAGATTGTGTTTTCAGACTAGAATTTTTTCAGATCTAGAATTTAATTGAGGTAAGACTTATCATATGCATTATCTTTTCTGTTCGTTTTGATCTCACATCCATTAAATGTTCTTAATTACATGGTACTTGAACTTAGCTTTGTCCACAAGGGAAGACAAAGGCCAGATGCAGTAAAAATGTAGATGTAGTACAAGTTATTAGTTCAGATTGCAAGGTACTTGAACTTAACTTTCATTCCCCTTTTTAATTGCATGTAAATTTACTAACTTTTTATAATAAAAGAGAATTAGTTCAGTAATACTTTGTAAAATGTATATAGTAATGAAGTCGAAAATTATTAGTCTTTTGTTTAGCCAACGATCAACCTTAAAACGATTATTAAGCCAAAGTCCAAAAATTTATAATTTTATATTATATTAAGCTCATGCATTTAATTTATAACTTATAGTATTATATTATATTAAGCTCATGCATTTTTTGATGGACAGACAAATGGCTTGTTTTACAATCGTCCAATGCTATACTTTTAGGATATCTATTGGGTTATATTTGGTAACCTCATACAATGTAAGTTTGAACCAAAATCATTGAAGATGTTCCTAGAAGTTTTCGTATATACCAAATTAAATCTTTATGCCATTTTGCACGTTGATTTTGACAATACGGACGTATATACATGACTGTCAGAATCTTGGGAGTACGTTAGACTAAGCGACTAAATTTGCTTAAGTTATACAGACAACATTACTAATGATTTCATTTCAAATATGACAGTGACCAATATTGCTCATGTTCATTGTAGCAAAAATAATTTAGATGAAACAAAATAATCAAACTAGCCTTATGTGACGCAGAAATTCATTCTGCTGTAAGAAATCGGCCTAACCATTTTTTTGGTGGTGTTAATCACTGAGACATAATATACAACCCAGAAACCAATTTTAATTGCAAAACATTTAATCTGCAATTTATCATGTGTATTGACAAACTGAATTCAATAGATGGAACCTGCAGGTACCATATATTGATTAAGGTACATAATTTTCTTTACTCTCTAGTTATCTTCTGAATTCAATCGTTTTAAGGCCAGATGCAGTTAAAAAGGGGAATGAAAGTTACTCAAAATAAAAATGGAAGTGTAACTAAAAAGAAAGCAAGAATAGTATTTGTAGCAAGTAGACACACAGCCTTAAAAATAGACCTGAATAAAAACAAAAGTGCTAATATAAACTGATATTCTGGTCAGGTATAAGCACTGCATTAAATATGCAAGTTGATATCCAGTGCTAAAAAGTCAGAGAAAATCAAATAAAAATAGGAGTGTTTGGAAAAGCAGAATTAAATAGAGCTAGATAACAAGCATCTAGTTAGTACTCTTATCATAAATAGATAGACCCCTGCAGACTGGTATGCTAAGTGATCAGGTGCCTGTTGAAATGTCAAGTCACACATCTTCTAGCTATCCATATTTATTTTTTGTCCATTTTTCTACTATATATCTTTTATCCTTTTATGTGTATATTTTTCTCGAAATTGTTGTAATTTTTTGATTGATTTTTAGTTGCCTTGATTTTTGAATTTTTCTTGTGAGTTTTTGCCCTTTGAATCCCGCTATTTTGTGTGAAGTATTGACAACTGAGAATTTCTCTTAACTGCGAAGAGGGATATGAAGAAGAACCATTTTATCATATGGATAAGCTTGTTAATTTGACTTGTTAGATTAAAACCATTTTCTTTATGAATGTTATCTTCAAAATTGTGAGTACAACAACATTCAGTAAAATAAGATCTTGTGATGGGATGAGATGCTTTTCCCAGTAAGTCATATAAATTTGTTTCTTTTTTGCTAAGCTTCAATAATCTTGTTCTTTTGAATATGCATTTATCTTGCTTTCATTTCCTTACATGTTTTCATACCCCAATAAAATTAAATATAAAGTCAAATATACTATAATATCTCCTCCTTATTACATTATACGTATACTATTAGACTGACTAATATAATTAATAAGGAAATAAACTATAAAGTGTGTTTTGTACTTTCATGTTCTAGTGTTACTTTCCCGGATATTGTGTGCATTTCGCGTGCCTACTCTACAAACTTTACCACGTCAATTCATTAAAAAGGCTCCTACAAATGAAAAAAATATGAAATTCCATTTTATTTTTATTTTTTTCCTCGCACAACGTAGCTTAACGGACTTGAATGTAACTCCTCTAACAAGTTCTAGCTTTACCATTGATTTTTTTTTGGTTTAGAAAGTCAATTACATGGCAATATTCTCCAAAAACGAATAAAATAAATTATAGAATATGAGAGTAGTGCATAAATTAGGTGATTTTTTTTGGACTAGATAAGCTTACAACGTGGACTCATGTGCCAATGGAAAACTTATGTATGTTTGCTTTTAAAGTATTCTGTTGTCTGATTATAGCAGGAAATCGAATTCTACATCAAAGTTTTAAAACTTATTTGAATGCAAGTATTGCCAATGGAAAAGGATTGGGTGTATTTAAACAGGTGACTATTTAATGCTTAACCTAAACTTGTATTTTGAGAAGTAACACATGTTTTAATATTAAAGTTTATTTTTAATATTTGTTTTAGGACCAGTATAGATTATCGACAAGGAGCTTTGAATTTCGTGCATGTGGCAAAAAGAAATCTAACAAATGTAGAGAAACTTTTGTGTCCATGTACAGATTGTCGAAATCTCAGCCGGCAAGATGACCACATCATTGTTGAGCATTTAATTATAAAAGTAATGGATTCTAAATATAAGACTGGTAGATGGTATTGCCATGGCGAGCTAAAAAATATAGATAAAAAAACAAATTCGTTTGACACATATGACATGTTCAAGATTATTCACTATGAAGATGAAGATTTTTTGAATTCTGATTTTTTTGTTGATGATAAGGATGATGTTGACTCCCAAAGAAGGGAGGATAAGAGTTTGGAAGATGCAGAAACTCCATTGTATCCCGGATGCACAGACCATACAAAGTTATCCGCCATCACCGTCTTATACAATCTTAAATGTGAGACTGGTTTGTCCGATAGTGGATCTGACAAGCTGTTAAATGTGCAACAATTGTTTTTGCCAAAGGATAATGTACTTCCCAAAACTTTATATGAAGTAAAGAAATTTCTTAAAGCATTTGACATGGGTTTTGAAAAAATACATGCTTGTGAGAATGACTGTATTCTTTTTAGAAAAGAACATAAAGATTTAGAAACTTATCCAAAATGTGGTTCTTCAAGATGGAAGATAAATCAAGATACCAAGAAGGTTATAAAAGGTGTTCCAATTAAAGTGTTGAGATATTTTCCAATAATTCCAAGATTTAGAAGAATGTTTAGATCTCAAAAGATGGCTGAAGATTTAAGATGGCATTTCAATAATAGAAGCAATGACGGAAAAATGCGTCATCCGGTGGATTCTATGGCATGGAATATGGTGGATGAACGATGGAAATATTTTTCAGCCGATCCGCGCAATCTTAGACTCGGCCTTATTACAGATGGATTCAATCCATTTTCTATGTTGAGTTCCAAATATAGTTGTTGGCTGGTAATGCTTGTGATATATAATCTCTCACCTCTGTTATGTACGAAGAAGGAAAATATTTTGTTAACATTACTTATTCCTGGTCCAAAGCAGCCAAGAAACGATATTGATGTATATTTGGCACCTTTGACTGAAGACTTGCATTATTTGTGGAGCAATGGAGTTGATGCTTATGATGCATTTAGTAAAACATTATTTAAAATGAAAGCAATTTTGCTATGGACAATTAATGATTTTCCTGCTTATGGAAACCTTGCTGGATGTTGTGTGAAGGGAGAAAAAGCTTGTCCGTTGTGCGGTGTTAATACTCATCACCATTGGTTGAATTATAGTCGAAAGAATGTCTATATGGGTCATAGAAGATATCTACCTATGTCAGATTCACGACGGAAACAGAAAGCTTGGTTTGATAACACAGTGTAGTTAGGTAATGCTCCTAGAATTTTAACTGGAAGAAATATTTCTGTATTGTTAATAGATTTTACAAATAATTTTGGGAAAGAGAAAGAGAAGAAAAAAAGGCAGAGGAGAAACAATAAGAAAAATGTCATTAAGATGAAGCCTATTAAGCTGAAAAAAGGAAGAGTACGCATGATATGAACGATGGAGGCGATAAAGATAACGATCCTACACAGTTGGAGCTATCAAGATGGAAAAAGCGATAAATTTTTTTCGACTTTCCATATTGGGAGGTGAGTGTTTTATTTAATAAATGTTTTAACAATTAAATATACATAAAATTATGTGTTACAATTTTTTTTATAGGAACTGTCGTTACGTCATAATTTAGATGTAATGCATGTGGAGAAAAACATTGGTGAAAGCATTTTAGGCACAATGTTGCATGATAACAAATCAAAAGATGGATTCAATTCTAGAAAGGATTTAGAAGAATGGGGAATTCGGCACGAGCTTCATGCACAACCTCGTGGGAAGAAATCATATCTTCCACCAGCTCCCTATACGTTATCAAAATCCGAGAAAAATATATTTTGCAAAAGATTGTACGATTTCAAAGGACCCGATGGCTACTGTTCAAATTTGAAAAATCGTATATCGTTGGAGGATTGTAAGATTAGTGGTTTGAAATCACATGATTACCATGTTTTAATGCAACACTTGTTGCCGGTAGCAATAAGAGAGCTATTGTCAAAGAAGGCAAGAAAAGCAATAATTCGCTTACGTTCATTTTTCAATAAATTATGTTAGCGTGTCCTTGACATAGAGAAGTTGCAGCAAATCAACGTTGAAATTATTGAAATTTTGTGTGAGCTTGAAAAATATTTTTCGCCGTCGTTTTTTGACATAATGGTACATTTGTCAATTCATCTTAGTAGAGAAGCGCTCATATGTGGTCCGGTTCAATTTCGTTGGATGTACCCATTTGAAAGGTACATGAAGACGCTTAAAGATTATGTAAGAAATTATTCACGGCCCGAAGGATGTATTGCAGAATCTTATCTCGCAAATGAATGCATGAGGTTTTTTGGTGAATTTTTAAAAAGAATCAGGACATGTTGAGGAGACAGCAGCTCGAAATGAAGAATATGAAAATAGTGTAATACTTGAAGGACGTCCAATTTCAGCGTCTAAGATAGTTACACTATCCTCCTATGAGAAAGAAATTTCCCATTTAGCCGTGTTAATGAATATGGCAGTGATTGAACCATTTTTAAGGTACGTGTACGTTACGTTATTTTTCAATTATTTGGATGTGTTTGTGCTAATAAATATAACTTCGCATGCCTTGTTTTATACTAGCTTGCACTTGGAGGAATTGCAAAATTCAAGTAAGTGTATGGAAAGAAATTCAACTTTACTTTGGGAAACACATGCAAAAAAATTTGCTGATTGGATTAAAAAAAAGGTTAAATAATTATTTGAATATTGTCTCGTTTGCCTAAAAATATTACTCTAAAATATCCGTTGTCAATGAAATTTTCTGCAGATACCTATAAACTCTAATGATCATGATGAAATGTTGAAGTGGATTGCATACGGTCCGAAGAATGATGCCTTTTCTTACAAAGGATATATTATCAATGATCAACGATTTCATATAAAAGATGTAGGGAGAGAAACTCAAAATAGCGGAGTGACTTATGATGCGACTACTATGTGTAGAGCAAGTGCAAAGGATATTTCTCAAGTAGCTGATGTGGTCACCTATTATGGGATATTGACTGATATAATTTTATTGGATTATCATGTGTTTTATATTCCCGTTTTTAAGTGTCGTTGGGCACATATAGGAAATGGAGTAAAAGTCGATGAGGATGGTTTTACTCTTGTTAATTTACATCAAAATCAAGCATCATTTTCTAAAGATCCATACATCCTTGCATCTCAAGCGAAACAAGTGTTTTATTTAAGAGAAAATGATTGGTCGAATTGGTATGTTGTAATGAAAACGCCACCAAGAGGTCTTCACGACTTAGTGACAAATGATTATAAAGAAGAAGCTATCAATGTCGTTGAAGATTGTGATGATACCGATGTAGATGTTGAAAATGTTAGTTATGTAAGGGAGAATTGCAAAGGCATACTTGAGTAGTTTGAGTATTTTGTTTGATTATGAGAATTGTTTTTGAGAACCTAAACATGTCATGTTTGTTTTTTCCATTATTTGCTTATAAGATCAATGATTGTTGTGTAAGAAATGATGTTGCAATTAAGGTAAATGTGATTATTTTTTATGTTTAAATTAGACAAATGTAATTAATATGTTTGATAACCAATTAATATATTTTGTATGCAGATATTGAGTTAGTGATTTATCATCGAGATCTATATACTTGAAGGCATACTCAATCTTCGTCATGAAGGTATCCATGTTAATTTTTATTTTATTAAATTGGCTTTCAGTTATCTGCTATGTGGTTTAAGTATTCATGTTTCATGTAAAAAATAGATATGTTTCCTTCTTGCGAATTATTATTATTATTCTGTGTTCATTTTCCATTTAGGTTTCCTAACTTTTTTCACATGAATTGCATAAATCATCATGTATACTATTTATAATATTAGTCATTTTGAACTATATAAATTCAGCAAACCAACAATTGACTTACAATAAGATGGAGCCGTGCGTACTACAGTTAGGTTTGTGTTCTTAAGGCGATACTAATAGAGTTAAATTAATTGGGATCAGCTGGAAAGTAAGGGTGTGGTGAAGAAACGTGTCACGTGACTACTCAAGTATAATTATAATTTATTCTGTAAGTTGTGTCAAATATTCAATTCAAATCAATTTAACTACAGGTGCAACATATATACCATTTCCTAATTGGGAAACCGAAGGAAGGGAAAGGATGGAGTCCTAGCATGTACTGAAATACAAACCAAGAATGTCACTGTAATTAAAAATACTGTCCCTTGGATGTAATACGTTGAATTTTTGTTTGTTAAAAATGTGGCGAACATGTATATTAAGTGATGTTTTCTGTTACATATATATGAAGGCCCGATTGTAACACCCCACCTCCGCCAATGCCACTCTTGCAAGGGCACTGGCTTTGGAGGGGCGTTAAACAAGGTAAACATGCATGCAGATATCACAAGACAAAACATATATAGTAAAAACAGAGTAAGTAAAGCAGCGGTAGAATAAAAACCAGCTTCATTCATTTCAAAACCATAGTCAAGTTACATAAAGTACCAAGTCATCATTTTCCAAATACACAAGTCTAGAAGCATAAGTTGAAAATAACATAAGTGCAAAACATAAAGTACTAATCCCCAAAGATAAATGTAGTGTCGCCAAAAGCATAGCTCAAAACCATACATGAGCTGTCAGATAAAGCAATCCAAAGATCCGAGCTAAGAGCTAATGTTCCCTCCCTGAGAACCTGGGGGGGGGGAACGGAAGAAAAGAAGCGAAAGAAAACGGGTCAGTCATAAAGACTGGTAAGTCTTACCTGCTATTAGCATAAAAACTAACAAAGTTAACTGGACATGAGAAACTGAGATGAAACATAAGGATGGTAACTAAACTGGCATGGTGAATAGATAATAAGATAGATCAAGTATGTGGCATCGAATAAACAAGGTTAAGTGTTGCACCAATAGTACTAGTATTCTAATCCATGTCAAGTGTAAACAAGAATTGATCCCTTGGCCCAATAAGGTCCAATATCATGAGGTGACCCAAATCAAGGTCCAACTACTCGGTCTAGTCGATCGGCTCCCTATAAGCCTAACTCGTCAAGTGTCGGTGTCATACGGTCCAAACATGAAATGTAGTCGACTGTGCTAAGTCCACCCTAGGGTGTATCCGGCCCTAGGGTGTCAACCACTGACACGAAACAAGCATGCACAGTCAAAACCTACTGGTGCCCAAGTCTGTCTTTCATCCCCGGACAATGTGCACGACCATGGTCCGTCGGAATCTACTATGGCGCACCTACTTTTGCTGTCTTTTTGGTCGCTTACACTCCAGCCCAGTAATCGTGCCCCACCCTAGCCTAGTCCCTAGGGTATCCGATACTCCCTAGTGGGTTACTGCTGAGAAGGACCGCGTAACTAGGGTTTTCTAGTGGGTTAAGTGTGGTTAACCCCATCCAAACCATGTATCAAGTTGGTTAAGTGTTCCTAAAAAGGTTCACGACTTAACCCTATCCAACTAAGCATTGGGTTGGTTAAGTGTGTCCATGTTGACTTAACCCTATCAACCCATCATGTTTATGTGGTTAAGTATATTCAAGTGGTCCATGACTTAACCCTATCATGTGGCATTTATTAACTTAATGCACCCAACCTCTCACATTAGACTGACAGTTTGCGGCCACTGGTTAGGCCGGTTGGTTCCGGGCATGTTTCCGCCGCAAACTGAGTCTAACCTCGGGTTTTGGGTTCTACATGACCAACTACTCACATTGGGTCCTATTGTTTGCAACTACTAGTTAAGCCGGGCGGTTCCGAGTAGTTTTACGTTGCAAACTCAACCCAACCTCGAGTTGGCCATTTCATGTTTTCTAAGTGTCATGTCCATAATTATGTTTTTCAAGCATAACCACAACCAAGTTATGTTTTATGTCTTTTAAGTTGGCCTAACTACCCATAACGTATTCCCCATCGCACGTATATTCGCATCAACACAAATAGATCCAAAAAGAAGGGGATATATCAACACGACAAAGTGGGTGCAAAGTGGCATGTTTAGTCACAAGTTAAACATGGTGACATTTAGGTAAGGGTTTACTACATAACTTGCATATTGGCCCCAAAATATTTAGGATATCAAACTTAACAAATTAGGGTGACTTGGCCTCAATCATGACACTAGAATAAAGGTGATTTGGTCATAAACATGAGACTAGCATAAGGTGATTTGGCCACAAACATGAGACTAGTATAAGGGATTATAAGCTTCAAAACATGCATAACATTCAAACTTGGCAAATAGGTGATACATGGTCATAGATGTCATAGAATGATGACTAGTGATTCGCATATAACATAATATGCAAGTTAACATAAAGGTTATGCGAGTTTCTATGTTGCTTTTATGCAACATTCATAAACAAAGGTCATAGCTTTCAATCCACAAAGTCAAGGTGATAGCTTTACAAACATACATAGAATAAATCTATGCATAACATGATAGGTTCAAAGCACAAATCAAACTTAGGCCCAAACTCAAACTTGCAACATGTCATATTTAACTTCATAGTTAAAATCTAAGAGTAGAATAGGGCTTACAATGCTATGAAGACTAGAATAAATATAAAATAAGATTGAGACGAAGCCACACTAGCAAATCCGCAACCAAAGACGATAAACTCCACTTCAAGACTTGAGAACAAGAAGGAATAACCCCAAAGATAAAGAAAGATGGCTCTTTTACTTAAGAAAGATGGCTCCTTTATGACATAGATTGATTTGAGACACTCATGCTCTCATGAAGAAGGTGGAGGCCATGATTAGTGAACATTTGGGCAGCATTTAGTTGTAGGAATGATTAATGAAGGTTTAGGCTAGGTCTAGGGGTATTTTTATAGAGATTAGGGGTAGTTTAGACCATAGGATTAACCCTAAAACGAATCTGAACCATTAACTCCCGTCAGAAACCAACAAAAGAGGACCCAACATGCCAAAATGGTGCACCAGAAAAATTGGTCCGACCCCTGGGTCGACATGGGTGTCGACCCATTGGGGGGGGTCGACACTGGTGTCGACACCTATGTCGACCCTGCCTGGGCAGGAAAATTCCCGCCCAGTCTGTTTTGGCTGAAATTCGATTCTGAATTTGAATTTGAACTGTTTTCGGGCTTAGAATTTTCTGAAAACTTCATTGGGCCATAACTTGGTCATACGGACTTCGTTTTTCGAAAACTCGGACTCTTTTTCGCGTATTTTTCCCAGACGAACGCAATGGCACAACCCGTTTCCCTTGATTCAGATTTTAGAATTTAATTCTTCCTTGATTTACATTATAACATGTTATTAAAAATATGGGTTGTTACATTCTCCCCTCCTTAAAGGATTTCGTCCCCGAAATCTCCAAGTTAGGAAGAACGTATCCTACCATCCATCATCCATCTACTCAAAACATCATCCACAAGTAACCATTGTCCTTAAAAAGATTCTAAATGCTGTATGAACATATGCAAAAGGTGTGTGTTGATGTACTTATCTAATGCAAAAATCAGGCGGTTACTGATTCAGTAAACCTCCTTAATGCAAAGTATGTTAGTGAAATGAGTCCATATGTATGCAAATTCCTAACATAATTTATAATCTCTCCATGAGTGCACATAACATTCATTCATATGCAACATCCACGTGATAGCACAACAAGTTTCATCCATGAATAAGCATAAACACTCATGCATATGCAACATGAAAGTGTGTGAGCCGATCTTAGTGCCTAATGTGTATCATGCATCCACGAGTATCCACTTGCAAACACTTGCAACCACTTGCAACCATCAAGCATAACATGTTTCAAATACATGTTTCATCCAAAGGGTTTCTACCTAAGGTTCTCATGACACGATTACGAGATAACAAGATAAACAAGGTAAACATGGATAGCAAAAGAAAGATATGCTAATTAGGAAAAGAGATCGAGAAGATAGTATACAAGTAAGCTCCACGAAAAAACAGGGATCAAGGATATACTCTTAAAAAGATATATGATGCGCGTATCTAGTCTTCAACCTTCTAAGCCGCATTTCGTTGAACTTAATTCCATTGTGCTTTGACCGTTTTTAACCTTTCAATTCCGTAGCTTCTTAATTCCTACTTCAGAAATGTGAGTTGGAACACATTTCACTGTCGCTTCTCATTTCATTTTCACTTATTTTTTTCTAGCATACTCGGTTCTTAACTTAACTGTATACTCATGACTTCATGCAAGCTTTCCCAAAATTCACTGTAAGGTATTCCACGTAGAAGAACTTTCCTTTGAAAATAAATACCAATCCATGTGGCCAAATGCACTTATTAACATGATTTCTATGAACCATCCGCGAACACTAATCGAATAGATCATTAATTTCAAATAAATGGGTCAAAAGATTCTAGGTAACTAATCCTGACAAAACTCTAAAGGTTACGTGAGACTTCGAGGGTATTACCAATGCAAGTCAAGAGTCTAACTACCCTTCTTTCAAAACCGAGGATGGTACCCTTACTGGATAACCACTTCATCCCTAGAATCAACCCAAAGCCCAAAAACATAATCCCTACTTCCAAACTCAACACTTAGCATAGACATCCTTTTGCGAGAAGAGATACTTGAGCGACTTGTGATCCGTATATAACTCGAATCTCTTGCCCAAAAGATAATGGTGCCATGATTTAAGCGCAAAGACAATCGCCGCCGACTCCAAATCATGCGTGGGGTAGTTCTTCCCATAAACTTTGAGTTGCCTAACCCCATAACATATTACTCTTTCTTCTTACATCAGGACCGCGCCTAATCCCATGTCACGTGCATTGGTGTTCACGGCAAATATCTTCCCTCCATCGGGTAAAGCTAAAACTGGTGTTGTGGTAAGAGTCCTCTTAAGCCTTTGAAAAGCAGGCTCACACTCCAATTCCCATTCAAAGGCTAAGTCCTTTTTCATCAACTTAGTAAGAGGAGCTGAAATCTTAGCGAAGTCCTTGATGAACTTCCTATAAAACCCTACAAGACCGAGAAAGCTTCTTACTTCGGTTGCGTTCCTAGGAGCTTTCCAGTCTTGAACTACAACCACTTTCGCGGGATCCACAGCTATACTTTGCTTAGGAACTATGTGCCCAAGTAACCGAGCTTTCTTTCTCCAAAAATGACATTTTGAGAACTTGACTTTCAACTGGTGAGCTCTAAGCGTATCCCTAACTTCCTTGAGATGTGCAGCATGCTCTTCCTCGTCTTTTGAGAAGATCAGAATATCATCCACAAAAACGACCACAAACTTGTTAAGGAACTCCCGAAACACCCTACTCATCAAGTCCACGAAGTATGCGGGTGCATTAGTCAAACCGAATGGCATAACAAGCCATTCAAAGAATCCATCTGGAGTCCTAAACACTGTCTTATCAATACTATCCTCAGCCACTCTAAGCTGATGGAATCCGGTGGCTAGATCGAGTTGAGAGAAAACAGAAGCACCTACAAGCTGGTCAAAGAGATCATCGATCCTCGGTAACGGTTGCCTATTCTTCTTTGTCAGCTTGTTTAACTCACGATAATCAACACACAGACGAAGCGAATACCACTGGAGCACCCCATTCAGAAATGCTTCGCCTAATAAAATTTTCTCAAGCAACTCCTTGACTTGCTTACTAAGCTCTCTTCTTTCACGAGGGGACATGTGCCTAACTGGAAATGAAACTGACTTGGCATGATCAACAAGATAAATACGGAAGTCTATCTCGCGTTTAGGGGGTAACCCCTTCACCTCATCGAAGACATCAGGATATTCTCGGACCACCCTCATAGATTCAAGATTGTCAAAAGACGAGTCGAGGGATTCAAGAAAACATAACATGACGGGACCCATTAAGGTTACAAGAAATCTCTAGGGTATTATCAAGGCGAGTCATAAGCCTCACTACCCTATGCCCATAATCGAGAATGGCTCCATAACTGGACAACCAATCCATGCCTAAAATCAACCCGTATCGCATGAACCCGAGAACATAAGCATTACCCATGAATTCTACGCTAAAGATAGAAATCCTCAAATCCACACAAATCATAGATAAATGGGCGAAACCCCCAATTGGATTTGAAACACAAACGGGATCCTCAACTAGACTAGTACTAAGGTGCAAACTTTCAACAAGATCAGAGGAAATAAAACTATGCGATGCACTAGAATCAAATAAAGTGCAAACAGGAAAATCAGAAATGTAAACAAGGCTTTCTACAGAAATACTACCTCGGTCCTAGACTGGAGCAGTGTTGAGAGCATGCACTTACCCTCTAGAAGGTCCTACAGGCTGATTCTGCCCTTGTCCTTGTCCTTGCTTCTTGGGGCAATCCTTGCTAAAGTGTCCAGTCTCTCCACAATGAAAGCATTCGCCCAGCTTCCTCTTCTTCTTCCTACAGTCTTTAGCTATGTGCCCAACAATCCCATAGTAGTTGCATTTTCTTGGGTCCTTTGCCTTGGCCTTGTTGCCCTTGTTGTTCTTGTTGTTCTGATTGCTCTGGTTTCCTCCCCACTTGGAGTCTGTCTTCTTGGGTTGAGTCTCATTAGCCTTGACTTCTTTCTTGCCATTTTTATCATCTCCTTGAAGCAATGCCATGTCCACTAGGCCTTCAAAAGTGGCTCCCATGGGTATATGAGACAGGGCTAAACCTTGTAATGGCTCATTCAACCCTCGTGCAAAGCGTAAAGCCTTCTTCTGGGGAGTATTAACCATGTCCAAACTGAATCGAGCGAGCTGGTTAAACTTATTCACATACTCCCTCACTGTCATGTCCCCTTGCTTCAAAGATATAAACTTCTCCAATTGCAGATTCGCCTCAGCTGATGATAGAAACTTAAGCCCAAACCTCGTCCTAAAGTCGGCCCAAGTCTCTATAGGTCTAGTAGCATTGGTGACCTCCCACCAATAAGCAGCTTCTTCTTTTAACAGCCATGCTGCTAATAAAACCTTTCTATGGTCTTCCACATCAAAGATAGCGAAAAGATCTTCGGTTTCTTTCAACCAATTTCGTGCCTCCACAAAAGTCTCCGTCCCAATGAAATTCTTGCCACCCATCGCCTTAAAGTCCTTGCAAACCTTTGCGAAATCCGCTTGTGGATGCTGGGGAGGGGGAGGAGGAAGAGGGACCTCAGTTACGGTGGGGGTATTTGCTGGGCCCGCATCGTTGGCCCTAGCTTCCAAGTACCTCCGGAACCATCCGGGAATGGTTACTCCCTCGGGAAGGTTAAGATCGGCCATGCTGAAAAAGGAAAAGATAGATTTAGAACGAGGAAACGAAGGATAGTGCTAATGGCTTTTGGGGAATAGCCTTTTAAAATAACTAGACTTTTCTTGGAAAATTCTTAATTGGTTTTGAAAATAGTTTTCCAAAAGGTTTTAAAACTTTTCTTGAAAACTTTTGCCCAATCTTGTAAACCTTATGCTCTGATACCAAATGTAACACCCCACCTCCGCCAATGCCACTCTTGCAAGGGCACTGGCTTTGGAGGGGCGTTAAACAAGGTAAACATGCATGCAGATATCACAAGACAGAACATATATAGTAAAAACAGAGTAAGTAAAGCAGCGGTAGAATAAAAACCAGCTTCATTCATTTCAAAACCATAGTCAAGTTACATAAAGTACCAAGTCATCATTTTCCAAATACACAAGTCTAGAAGCATAAGTTGAAAATAACATAAGTGCAAAACATAAAGTACTAATCCCCAAAGATAAATGTAGTGTCGCCAAAAGCATAGCTCAAAACCACACATGAGCTGTCAGATAAAGCAATCCAAAGATCCGAGCTAAGAGCTAATGTTCCCTCCCTGAGAACCTGGGGGGGGGGGGACGGAAGAAAAGAAGCGAAAGAAAACGGGTCAGTCATAAAGACTGGTAAGTCTTACCTGCTATTAGCATAAAAACTAACAAAGTTAACTGGACATGAGAAACTGAGATGAAACATAAGGATGGTAACTAAACTGGCATGGTAAATAGATAATAAGATAGATCAAGTATGTGGCATCGAATAAACAAGGTTAAGTGTTGCACCAATAGTACTAGTATTCTAATCCATGTCAAGTGTAAACAAGAATTGATCCCTTGGCCCAATAAGGTCCAATATCATGAGGTGACCCAAATCAAGGTCCAACTACTCGGTCTAGTCGATCGGCTCCCTATAAGCCTAACTCGTCAAGTGTCGGTGTCATACGGTCCAAACATGAAATGTAGTCGACTGTGCTAAGTCCACCCTAGGGTGTATCCGGCCCTAGGGTGTCAACCACTGACACGAAACAAGCACGCACAGTCAAAACCTACTGGTGCCCAAGTCTGTCTTTCATCCCCGGACAATGTGCACGACCATGGTCCGTCGGAATCTACTATGGCGCACCTACTTTTGCTGTCTTTTTGGTCGCTTACACTCCAGCCCAGTAATCGTGCCCCACCCTAGCCTAGTCCCTAGGGTATCCGATACTCCCTAGTGGGTTACTACTGAGAAGGACCGCGTAACTAGGGTTTTCTAGTGGGTTAAGTGTGGTTAACCCCATCCAAACCATGTATCAAGTTAGTTAAGTGTTCCTAAAAAGGTTCACGACTTAACCCTATCCAACTAAGCATTGGGTTGGTTAAGTGTGTCCATGTTGACTTAACCCTATCAACCCATCATGTTCATGTGGTTAAGTATATTCAAGTGGTCCATGACTTAACCCTATCATGTGGCATTTATTAACTTAATGCACCCAACCTCCCACATTAGACTGACAGTTTGCGGCCACTGGTTAGGCCGGTTGGTTCCGGGCAGGTTTCCGCCGCAAACTGAGTCTAACCTCGGGTTTTTGGTGCTAAATGACCAACTACTCACATTGGGTCCTATTGTTTGCAACTACTAGTTAAGCCGGGCGGTTCCGGGTAGTTTTACGTTGCAAACTCAACCCAACCTCGAGTTGGCCATTTCGTGTTTTCTAAGTGTCATGTCCATAATTATGTTTTTCAAGCATAACCACAACCAAGTTATGTTTTATGTCTTTTAAGTTGGCCTAACTACCCATAACGTATTCCCCATCGCACGTATATTCGCATCAACACAAATAGATCCAAAAAGAAGGGGATATATCAACACGACAAAGTGGGTGCAAAGTGGCATGTTTAGTCACAAGTTAAACATGGTGACATTTAGGTAAGGGTTTACTACATAACTTGCATATTGGCCCCAAAATATTTAGGATATCAAACTTAACAAATTAGGGTGACTTGGCCTCAATCATGACACTAGAACAAAGGTGATTTGGTCATAAACATGAGACTAGCATAAGGTGATTTGGCCACAAACATGAGACTAGTATAAGGGATTATAAGCTTCAAAACATGCATAACATTCAAACTTGGCAAATAGGTGATACATGGTCATAGATGTCATAGAATGATGACTAGTGATTCGCATATAACATAATATGCAAGTTAACATAAAGGTTATGCGAGTTTCTATGTTGCTTTTATGCAACATTCATAAACAAAGGTCATAGCTTTCAATCCACAAAGTCAAGGTGATAGCTTTACAAACATACATAGAATAAATCTATGCATAACATGATAGGTTCAAAGCACAAATCAAACTTAGGCCCAAACTCAAACTTGCAACATGTCATATTTAACTTCATAGTTAAAATCTAAGAGTAGAGTAGGGCTTACAATGCTATGAAGACTAGAATAAATATAAAATAAGATTGAGACGAAGCCACACTAGCAAATCCGCAACCAAAGACGATAAACTCCACTTCAAGACTTGAGAACAAGAAGGAATAACCCCAAAGACAAAGAAAGATGGCTCTTTTACTTAAGAAAGATGGCTCCTTTATGACATAGATTGATTTGAGACACTCATGCTCTCATGAAGAAGGTGGAGGCCATGATTAGTGAACATTTGGGCAGCATTTAGTTGTAGGAATGATTAATGAAGGTTTAGGCTAGGTCTAGGGGTCTTTTTATAGAGATTAGGGGTAGTTTAGACCATAGGATTAACCCTAAAACGAATTTGAACCATTAACTCCCGTCAGAAACCAACAAAAGAGGACCCAACATGCCAAAATGGTGCACCAGAAAAATTGGTCCGACCGGGGGGGGTCGACCCCTGGGTCGACATGGGTGTCGACCCATTGGGGGGGGTCGACACTGGTGTCGACACCTATGTTGACCCTGCCTGGGCGGGAAAATCCCCGCCCAGTCTGTTTTGGCTGAAATTCGATTCTGAATTTGAATTTGAACTGTTTTCGGGCTTAGAATTTTCTGAAAACTTCATTGGGCCATAACTTGGTCATACGGACTCCGTTTTTCGAAATCTCAGACTCTATTTCGCGTATTTTGCCCAGACGAACGCAATGGCACAGCCCGTTTCCCTTGATTCAGATTTTAGAATTTAATTCTGCCTTGATTTACATTATAACATGTTATTAAAAATACGGGTTGTTACACTGATGAATCTCTAAACAAGCTCCGGGAAATAAATAATAATGCTTTGATTTCCCTTAGATAGGGAAAATTTTAGTTAGTAAGAAAATAGCACAAATGGAATTCAACTTGCTGCAGTATCAGTACAATTTGACACATGCCACACACATACTAAATAAGTTGAAATGCATTTTTCTTAAGGAAGAACATGTATCTTTACATGATATGTTGCATAAATAATGGGTTCTTCCTATAATCGGGCCTTAAATGGCCATGAATTGGCCCAAGCTCAGAACTAACCCTGACATATATCATCCGATCAAAACAGGAAGATGTTAAATAAATAGTGCAATTGCACAATACGGATTGAAGTGCAATAATGCATATGTCAAATGATAACTAAATTTATAGTATCAACAATTATTGAAGGAAGAAAATAGAATTAATGAAAGCATAATAAAGAAATACCTTTCATCAAACGATAAGAATAGGAGCATCAGTCATATCCGAAGATCTGTGCACCATGCTAATATAAGGTACCAAGTGGCACCTGCAATTAGATTTTTATTTTTCTCATTAGCATTAAAGGGTATTTTTTATTTTTATGCTTATCAGTATATGAATGGCTTATGATGAAAGTGTATCTTGAACCTTGAACGTACAATATTATTTTATTTTTAATCTTTGACCACTTCATATTAAATGAGATTGAGTATAAAGAAAATTTAGTACAGACGTGTTAGAGGTATTGGTTGTTCAGTGATTTAGTTTGTAACATCAAGCAAAATTCGACATATGTAAACAAATGCCTTCACTTTTGGTCCTTTAAAGCATACAGAAATGGCCAGATACAAGTATACACAAAAGCTATAAAGCTTAACTGTACAGTATATAGATATATACGATATATATGGTAGTGTCATAGTTGTCGTGGAGTACACTAGATATGTGAGTGTGTAAGCATAGGTTACGTCCCCGCCCTGGTGTTGATATGAATATGATGTCTTTTTTACTGAAACAAGAATTAATACAGACAATATCATGTGAAACTGTATCTCTTAACTGCATAGAGAAAACCATACCACACCAACATATCGGCTTTTAGCATATTTGTCGTAATTTTTGACCAAGTTCAACTTTCAAATATTTCAAAAACAACAATACATGTGTGGAGCACGTGCCGTGACCACGTGGGGAGCGCGTACTAAGTCGCTCGTTCTAAGAAAATAAAATTATAAATTAGTAAACATCACATACTAATCCCGAAAGTTGGATCAGTACAAAGACAAGAATTTTATCGTAATAAATTAATAATAATTTCAATAGAAAATTTGCGTCATAGTATTATAAAAAATATAGATAATCTAGAAATAAAATGGACCAAGTCATTCATTCATTAATTTCAACTTCACATCTAAGCTTTTTCTTAAAACCTGAGCCGTTAAATGATAAAGTTGCCTTCATCGTAGCAAGTACTTTGGCATGTGAATGGGCATGCATATGAAAATGAACACTGATATATCGAAAATTATTTCTAAATGTAAAACAAATATGAATGCGAGTTTTGTGCAAAATGAGTAATGAATATTGGATAGTAAATGAGAAGAATTCGAGTTAAAATAGGATGTACATGTCCCTCCCCAAAAAAAACTCACTATGAATTCACTTATATCATATAAAAATTATTATCAAAGCAATTTCGGTATTGCAAAAATGTTTCAATATGAAGCATATGAACATGTCTTATATTGTATAATCTTATCATTCTTCAAAGATTGGACGTTCAATTCATTTGTGACATGATAGCAGTTTCAATATTTATAACCACACCTTTTTTACTTTTGAAGTTTTTTCCATCAACTCCATGCTTACCAATTTGATAATCCACACAAAATTCCCCATTTGATAATCCATGTTGTTTCTCCGTTGCGCATATTATGAAATTCATGTTGGTTTTCCGCTACTATAATACCACAAAAACAGAAATAATATGTTATGTATGAATTAATAACTAATGATTTTATAGATATAGTTGCATTTTAGTTAACTTTTGTATATGTATTACGCGTAACCAAGATCTATTTGTCAGTTTTTATGCGAGCTCATTTGGCGTGCCATACTTACAATGACTTGCTTTCAATTACATGCAGACATCGATAAAATAAAGCGCATACATCCATGCTTGTTTTCATTGTATTATTCTTAGAATTTACTAAATCCACTTAAAACTAATAATTTTGATGCTACAGACTGCATAAAACAAATATGTAGCTTGTTATTAGATAACAAGAAACTGCATGACATGACTTTATATTTATTGACATACAGCAAAAAGTAAGGATTCGGCCATAAAGATCTCAGCTCATATCAGCGTCTTCAATGCCATTAGAATAACAATTGCAGGAAGATAACGCAGTATTATATCACATCATCGATCAAAAATAATCTGACAACGAGATTAGAATATAAGTAAAAAGCTCAAAAATATATAGCTAGTAATTAGGCAATTACTGATCTTCGTCGAGTTGCAGTACCAAGCTATATGTATTTCTGTGATCATATCATATATGTACATAAATACTTAAGGACCCACATGAAGATATAGCTATGATTTTGCTGCGTAGCCTTATCCACTTTTCTGTTTTATTTAGCTGTATAATATTTTTTTTTTGTTCTTTAACCTGACTATACAGCTATGTGTAGTGCACCTATATTCACTTATTTTGTTCATTTTTGTCTCGAGTTTTCATTAGTTGTTATTAAATGCTTTTATTCCATGTTTTTGCAGAAAAAGGATATGCATACAAGCAATGTACGCACTCGTCATCAATTGAAGAATGAGAAATCTCGGAAGTATAAGCAAAAAGGCAAATCCATTGTGCCAACTTATGAATCTTTTCATGTAGAGAAGGAACAAGAATTAAGGCCCAACATCATACAAATGCCATGTGAAGAAAATGAAATGCCTTGTGCAGAAAATGAAATGCGCGAAGAGAATGAAATGCCTTGCGAAGATAATGAGATGCGTGAAGAAAATGAAATGCCATGTAATGAAAATGAGATGCGCGAAGAAATTTAAACGCATGAAGAATGTGAAATGGCTTGTGAAGAAAATGGTGTTACCGAAATGGAAATCGAGAGGTGAGTTGAAGCTGAAATTCCAAATGTAAATGTAAAAAAGCGTGGTAGAGGACCAACGAAAATAAAAAGACTTCCATTAAATCTTGACAGTCGAATTGAATTAGAATTCAATGAGGCAGGCATACCAATAGGAGAAGGCTCGGTCCGCTTATCTTCTTATCTTGGACCACTAGTAAGGGAGCATGTTCCGGTTACACTTAGCGATTGGAGGCTTCTAAGCGATGAACTAAAAACTGTCTTGTGGGATTCCATTCAGGTAACAAAAATTTATATTTACAGAAATGATTTATTTAACAAAATGTTCTTTTAAATTCATTTTAGTATGAAATAACACTAGTTTTTTCCTTTTGATTTGTAGGCTAGATTTAAAGTGGAGGATGAATGGTAAAAAACGACCATATTTCAGCAAATGGGAACCATTTGGAGAACTTCAAAAAGTATATTGGTTCGAAAAATAATTATAACGGCGACAGAAGAGGAAAGACTTGCTTTGAAACCATACAACATAAAAAACGTCAAGGAGTGGAGAAAGTTTGTAAAGGAGAAAACAAGTTTGGAGTTTAAGGTAAAATACTAACATTTAAATTCAAGTGCAAAATATTTATATCAGTTTATTATTTATTTTCTACTCGATATCAGTTTGAATTATCAGTTTGAGCATTGTTAACACAAATTATTTTGTTAGCACAGAATATCATTTTGAGCACTGTCAATATCAGTTTGAGCATTGTTATCAATTCAGTAATAAAAACTCCTTTCATTGAGTCTGTTCTTCGTATACTAAACAACAAGCATTTAACCCTTTTAAAATTATGGTGCTTTGGTCATATTCATCATAATTAATTTAAGGCAAATTCTATTCAGACCCAGACATTTGCTGAGTAGCCCAACTAATTTTTAAAAAACTTTCGTATGACCAAAATACCCTTTACCTCGTAGAGTCACTGCTAGGTTATGTTGCCTACCTTGTAGGGACTCTACGTGGTAATGTTGCAAACCTCGTAGGGCAACTACGAGGTAATGATATCAACCTCGTAGGGCTACTACGTGGATGAATCACAATCCCCACACCCGCACTGCGTGGTTAATGAAAACGTGTAAAAAATAATCAGCGAAGGGTATTTTTGTCCAGCGAAATTTTAAAATAAAAAAGAAGGGCTACTCAGCAAATGCCTGGGTCTGAATAGAATTTGCAATTGTTCTTGGTTCAGCTTCATATGCTGCAACTATTTATTTCATACATACTCTGTGTTTTCAAATTTGCAAACTATAACCATGGATATAGCAGTTTTGTATTTTAAATATTTAATCAACTAAGGCAAACATGATTTGAATGAGTTTCAACACAAGGTTCAATACTCAACAGGAGATAAATTTGATAACTGGGTTACAAAACCCAACAATTAATACAATGTGACAATGGATACTTCAAAACTAATTTTGTTCCTGGATTGTTAATGAAGCTACCTTCTTAGAGAAGTTCCTCCAATTTTATGTTCTTAAGTAGTAAATCACTGGTTTTAATGGCAACATGTGGACAGGTTAAATTGCTGCGTGATCAGAAATTTAGACAAAAACTTGTGTGAGAATTGGATCAGTGACCTCCTAATTTCAAAAATTTCATTCCTACACTTTACCAGTCTGGCCTTAAACAAAAAATGTGTGTACTATATATATTTGAACTCAAATGATCATGAGAAATCTTAATCATTTGATCTTTCTGTGAATGGCCATGTTCCATATAAAAAGACAAACAAATCAATGGTTTACGACTCATGTTTTTAATTTTGTGTTTCAACGGTCGTTGTGTATACATAGATAATTAGAATTAGTAAATATTTTGGTTATCTGCAAAAACTGGGATTAAAATCAAGTTAATGTTACTTTTTCCCATGTTTATGAAATTCAGAATGGTTTTTGGTGATCACCATATGACTATATCAAGTTATTACACAAACTTTTATTGTCATGGACGGCGTCTTTGTCTCCAAACTCATGTGCATTAAGCCATGTGCATTGTATCCATAGTCGGGCCGACAAGCTAAGTTGCCTCATTCCAAACGAGCAATCACTACCATTTAGACACTTTACACATTGATCGCACTAATATATTTGACATACAAAATCAAATAAAATGTTGTCCCACATCCACCGTTGCCTCAGGCAGTCCGCTCGCCGGATTCCCCTTAGGGCTGGGCCTGTTTGTATCACAACCATTCCTTGTGGAATAATGGTTTAAGCAACATGTACAAATTTTTAAATTTGATTCTAAATGAATGGTTATTATTGCATGGAGCTTCCAAGTTGGAAAGATATGGTATCATCCTTTTTTTGCCTAAAGAATTAAATACTCTATCATTGGCAATCACCCATGGCCCTTAATTTCAGCATATTATATTCTGTCAGTCAAAAATTATATATATGCATTTCATATATATGCATTTCATTGATGCCTTGCTGACAATTGAGGTGTTATCATCTGTAAAGTCAATCTCAGAATATATTCGGGCCCTTTGACCGTCCCATAACATAGTGGAAGTGCCTCCAGCTTCACTGTTAATAAAGCCAGATATAAAGTACTGTAATTATAATAATTGTTTCTGCCCACCTCATCAGTTCAAGCACTTTGTTAAAGTTGTCTTCTGTTCTATGCTTCTCTACCTGTATACCAATTATGATGTTATCCATGCCTGTATTTCTAAAGTACCAATGTTATAAAAATTTAAAAAATCCAAGTACATACATCCAAGTCGCTCTTTGAAGAATTATAGAATAATCTGGATCATATATTTGTTGCCCTGAGTACTATTTTCATCATTATATTTATAGACATATATTTTTTAAATGACAAATATTGATATTAAAGAACTTATAAAAAACCTTGCTGTAACTTCATTGGATACTTCAGTGTATGAACCAATGTTTTCATAATTGAACCATGAACCAATGTTTTCATTGGATACTTAAGTGTATGAACCAATGTTTTCATAATTGGATACAGGAAGCTTTCTTTGTCGATTCATACAGAACTGCACAATTGTGCCATGCCAGAAGTTTGAAATTTAGCCGCAACTTCATCTCACACGTTTGTAGGAAAAGAAGATCCTCCTTACCAAAACACTTGTTCACACTATGTATCCCATAATTGCTTATGGCACTATGTTTAATTATTTGGTTATGTGTAAAACTATACTATGAATGCACTAAGTACATGTGCAGAACTCGAACGGTTAAAGGTTTTTTTTTGTCTTCAGATTTGTGCAGGTTTTTGCAAATTAATGTACTGAATAGGCATTGAATTATCTCTTACCTTCTTTCAGGCACTAAGTGAGAAATATATTGCCATTAGGCAAAAACAATTGCCACATACGACTGGCCGCAGAGGAATGGCTAGATTCACCGATGATGTGGTTAGTTAATTAATTGTAGCATTATTTACCCAATTATTTAATTACTTATCAATTGATTTATTAAATGTCTAAATGTAGAAAAAGCAAAGTCAGGATTCATTGCCCGTATCTAGAGTTGATGTTTGGGTTAAATCCCGCACTAAAAAGAATGGCGAACCAGTAAACACGGATGTTGCGAGTATTATTGTAAGAATATTTTTTTTTCAGCAACTAAACATTGCTTTAATTCTACCATCATATATACCATATATGTTTTTTAATTTATGTAGGAGGAGATTAAAACAATTGATAATTCAAGACAATCCGACTCGGCAAATAATATCAGAGAAGATGCAATTGTGCAAGTATTGGGGCATGATAAACCGGGACGCCTAAGAGCACTAGGAAGGGGCTACACCCAAACCAAGCTAGCGTTGTCACAATGTAGAGGTAAGCAGATAACTCACTGTCATAAAAGAATTTTAGAAATGGAGAGTATGGTCCACATGCTAATGAACAAGCTGGCAAATCTACATCAGAAGGTTCACGTATTGCGTCATTGATTTTTCATGAATTTCTTTAAATTTCAAAATTTATACCATTAACTATTAATACCATTTTTTTTTGCTTTGACAGGGTAAAGAATGTTCGAAAGAAGGGAGCACACCAGAAATGGTTGAAATCACATCTATTGTTGATATAACATTAGTTGTAGTTTACTTTTAATCCAATAATCAATTTTTTTTATTTGACAGGGTAAAGAGTGTTCAAAAAAGGCAAGCACAGTTGAAATGGTAAAAAAAACTCTTATATTATTGATATAACATCAATCGTAATTAAGTTCCCGAACCAATAATTAATTTAATTTTTGGTTGAATAATTGTAGGGCAATTATAACATGTGTGAGTTAATGAATTGGGATGGAACCAACGAAATTGTTGCTGAAGGAAGAGTAGTGTCCGCTGATCCTAATGAGGTTGTCAATGATATTCGCATTGGACCAAATGCTATGAAAGTTGTTATAGAGCATGTAAAGAAAGAAGATGCTTATTTATGGAGGCCTACACCAAGTTTGTCACTATTAAGGGAAGCTAAGAATAAGTCTGTGGTATGACCTGCTAATTATGTTGTTCCACGACAAAACTTGGAGGAAGACATTACGGTAAATTTCATAATTTATGATATTTATTTGCAATTGTATACATATCTTTTCCTATTAAATTTGTTGTTGTTTTTAGAGTAAAACTAGTAGCACAACCAAAAAATGCAAGCTTTATGATTGGAATGAGGGCGAAGTGTTAGTTGCCGAAGGAAAACTGTGTTCTAGTGATTCAGAAATGATGGTAAATGGTATTCCGCTTGGTCCGTTAGCCTTTGTGGTTCTGGTAGACTATGCCAACAAAGGAGATGCTTTCATATGGCGACCTACAACCGATATATCATGCATTAAAGACGCCGTTGGTAGGAAAATAGCATGGCCGAAATCAAAAGTTGTAGTTGAAAAAACAAATGTTGTGAACCTGACTTCAACAAGTGTTCTGACTACTCCTCAGGTAATATATTTTCATACAACCGTTGTACCAACTATAGTTTCTTTGGCAGACATGCTTTCTCATATAATATAATTACACAAAAATACGATAATTCATGCATTTTTGCTTACCCAACAGACGACTGCAAATCTAGTAGCAAATAGTAAATGCAAGTTGCTTGATGTGGGTGAAATGGGACGAATAGTGGCTGAAGGAACTATCATGTCTACCGATCCAACAGCGATGGTTCACTTTGTTCCATTGGGAAAAGATGCCGTAAAAGTTTGGATAAAATTTGTGAGAGTCAATGATGCATTGTTATGGAGACCTATATCGGAGTGCACATACATGGAAGATGCATTTGGTACGACTATAGCTTGGCCAGCTGCATACGTCGTTGGGGAATCAAGTTCAAGTAAGTCAATACTGTCAATCCAGTCCTTTTGTATGTGGAGTTTGGCATTATGTTAAGTTTATTCATGAATCTGCTATGAAACTAAAATAGTATTAAGTTCGATGAATTAGATCCGATTGCATTATAATAAGAACTACATGAGTGATTGTTTTGGAACCTCCAATAGTCTTTGCTGTTTTACAAAAGACTTACAAATTTGTCTCTAACCTGTTGCTAATCGGTACGATTACTTGGGACTACTAACGAGGTCTTTAATATTTCACTAATGAGGTCTTTAATATTTTAAAATGAATATTGTTGCCCTTGTTTATTTTGACATCTGTTTTTTTAGAGAAGAATATTATTTGTTTTTATCGAGTCTCAAGTATAAGCTAGAGACAAAATCTATTGCACAAAATATGAGAGTTTCAAACTTTAAGTAAAAAGTTTTTTTTGTAGTGGTTAATTGTATATTAGTGTCAAAAAATAAAGAATTGGAGCTTGGCATTAAGCATATGCTATTGTGCACGCAGTCACCATACTTGATAATATTTCATTAATGGTCTTTAATGAAAAATAGTATCCAAGTGACATCATTTGTTCAAAAAATAATGTCGAGCATGCAACGGCCAACCAAACAATAGATGTTTGAGGAGTTGGAATGTTTTTCATGATCTGTTATTATCTAAAATACAAAAAACAAAATAAACTTGTTTCTATTTTATAAGTTATTTTTATTTTTTATAGTTATATATTTTTCAAAAATGCATACACTGTACACACTTTTGTTTAGACGAAAACATAAAGCTAAAAGGAGAACATACGCTATTTTTTGTGAAATCCTTTTTTTTGGAAGGTTTATTGTTATATGATGTCTGAAAGCGGGGCAAATATATTTTCCACCTTTTTACACTTATTTTTACTTTATATATAAATAAATGGACAATTGGCTGACTATAACTTGTAGTGTTGCTAGGGGCCTATGGCATTAGTTCACATTTTAGCATCAGACCTACTAAGCAGGCCATGTATCAACGTCACTTGTTTCTCCAGCTAGAACCATAGCTGGTCTTCTTTCGGTTGTGAGAAAAATAATTCAAGATACTAATGTGATATCAGGTAAGAAAAGCAAACAAGAACTGATCAGAGCATTTAACTGGAGTAAATATTTGGCTGATTTGATATACCCGATGATGAAAGGCATTGTTAAGTTAGAAAAGACCTTCCAGATTATGAATGTGAGTTTATATATACAACTGAACAGCCTTATTGTTAGACCCAAAAGTGGTTCTAACACCCAAATTGATTTGAAACAAGATAAAATGAGATAAAAATAAAAATGAACACGCAGGATTTATAGTGGTTCGGCGAACAAATGCCTACGTCCACTTGTTTTTCACTATATTCACTAATTCAGTTGCAAATACAATGTAAGATTCACTCACAACTCACTTTTGTTCACTCAATTGACTAAAACAAGAAATGAAAGATGATTTGGATTCTCCGGGAGTAATGGAGTTCGGATGATGGAGGTGATTGAATTCTCTAAGTGCTGAAAAAAGATCCTTTTCTTTGTCTCCAGATGGGGTATTTATAGGTGTGAATTTGCTTGAGATTCGATCCGGGTCGGGCCACGTGTTATCCATCGCACTCTCTTCGGGTTCGGATGAACTATCAGGTTGACAACACATCAAAAGGAAGGACGTTAGGGGTAGGAATCAGTCATAGCCGGTCCGGTTCTCCAGGCGATTTTACAGGAGATTAACCTGGATCATGGGTGCGGGTCGGAGGCGTGCAGGTAGGGGGTTCGGATCGGAATACCCGATCCGAACCGGAGTGGCTTGGACGTCTCTCCTTCTCTAACCTATTCCGCTCCGCTCCAGCGTCGTGGCAAGCAAATGGCTTTCCGATCCATTCGAGATATAGTTGCCTTCCGATCCGATTGGACATGCTTTGCCAATCTATCCAGCAAGAGACCACCGATCCGAACAGAGAACTCTATCCGATCCGAACCAATATGCTGCTCTATCCCGATCCGAACAACTGCAGCTATCAATCTGAATTGTGGTGTTTTCTTCCAATCCGAACCGAAGTCTTATAACTTAAAATACTCTTCAATGGTTGGTTTCTTGACTTTGTGTTGCCTAGTTCACAAAGTAGGCTAACATTTTGCCCCCTCAAAGGATGCTTCTGTTGTACGAAGCGTGCTTTGATGTTGTTTAAATGCTAGTTCTTGAATCAGAACAGTCAGGAGTAATGCACAGATTTCCATTCGGTTCGGCGTCCGACCCGAGCACATTTTCTTCATTCCTGAGCAAATTTGGGAACTCTTCTCGTCATATAATGCTTCTTGCAGGTATGCTCTTCCTTTATTCCCCTTCTTTTGAACTCAATTCTAGTCAGATGCAAAATTAATGTGTGAAACTCGTCCGGTTCGGATTCCGATCCGAAGCGCTTTCGTGGATTTGGTTCTTGGACAGTGGGCCTTCAGGCAGAGTTGTGCTACTGGGCCTTCACTCCGGTCCGAGCGGGCGAGAAAGAATAGGAATACGAGGAGTCAACACTACCCCTTATATAAACTCACTACTGTCTTCATTCTTTTCTCCTTCCTTTCCGCCGCCGCTTCCAAGCCTAGTATTGAAAACTTCAAAAGCTCCAATATCCTGAAATCATTCCTTGTAGATTTCTCAAATCGAACACCTAGGTAGCTCTTTAATCTCGAATAACTTCATAGTAACTGCTCTTGATTTCAATTCGTGTTGGATTGGGATGGTTTAGCCACAGGCTTTACTTGAACTCCACGTCGTTACTGGTGGATGCGCCATCGCTTCGAGGCGTTGCGAGGCTGGAGAGGGCAAATATTTGTCCTTCGCGGTAGCTTTGGTGATAGAACGGATTTGTTTGTGAGTAGGGGGGAAAGAGGAAGAAGATGAGGAGCGTGATGACAAATCGGAGTTGGTTCGGGTAGAAGACGAAGAAGCAAAAAGGAAGGAGAAGAAAAGGGGATCGGTTCGGGTTGCATACTTTAGAAAGACGGGAAGGAATGAAAGTGTCGGTTCGGGTCGGAGAAGAGAATGGGATAAGAGGTTGAAATAAATGGGCTGGTCAAGTGATGCTGGTTCGGTTCGGATCAGGTCACCCGATCCGATCAGATCAGTCCTGCTTCCGAACCCATTGTTTCCCTTGTCTCGTTCTGACCTTGCTTTAATGAAGCGTCCGAGCCGACCCTATATCTGGATTTGTATTGAGCCAATCATCATATGCGTATCCGAACCGAACCGAACGTATCACACTTGGCACACAAAGACTACCCAACTAATTCAGCCAACATTCACTCTAAACAATAACTTCGTGGACAGTTAGGATAGTGCCTTGCGAACATAAACGAGAATTTAGAACAACTCTGATAATCATTCTTTCTTCAAAGCTTCGTCTTACATTACTGTACTTTTATTTTGCATTTCCCATATTTGCTGCACACACTTTAGCTCACACATACACACAGGGGGGCACGGGATAATTTACTCTAATCCGTGCTATTGCTTCTTCAATAGTTCTATGACAATGAGGCCCAGACGCTCTTCCCGCCTAGCTGAGAGGAAAGAAGCTCCGGAAACTTCTAGCAAAATCACTCTTGAGGATATATCTTCTTCGTCCGATCCGGAATGGGACAGCGAAGGTCCGGATTACGGAATTGGTCATCGGGAAAGCGACGAAGCGTCTTCAGAGAATGAAGTTTCCCTGGGCTTTGAGGAGGAAGGAGGGATTGGTGACAATCGAGCACCCGATGAATTTGACTCAGCCATTATATTGGAGTCGCCTCCAGATTCCGTAGAATCGACAATCGACAACGACCGACTTGTTCGAATTTGCTTGAAGTATGGAATAATGAAAAGGGACACCCTAGTGCCCTCACGCTCTGACCGTCCCCACAACCCTCCAGAAGGATATATGACGGTCACTCGATTGATGTGCATGGTCGGCGCCATTCCTCCGTTCTCGCCTTTCATCGTTGATTTCTTAAGACAGATGCGGATTGCCCCCATGCAGTTGCATCCCAATTCATATGCCTATTTACACACCTTGTACATAGCATATCGTGAAATCCTAGGCCTAGAGCTCACATTCGATGATGTTCATTTCTTTTATAATTTCAAGCATCGGACTCGAGAGACTCCATCCTTCTGCTACTTTGAATCAGTCCCAAAGAGAAAGATAATCTCTGCACCATTTAGCAGTAAAGCTGGAGATTCCAGACTAGAGTGGTTCTATATAAAGCAACAGTCTGGATGCGCCAGGAGATGGACAAAATCAAGTAAAGCGTTGATTTTCTGAACCCGGACTCTATACACTTGAATCATCACCCTGACCTGTTTTCCTTTTTATTTGCAGTCAACAATCCCAAACAGATATCAGACCAGGTGTTCTTTGATCGGATGCACCATCTTCTTAATGGCGATCAAAAATTCCTGACTATCGACGAGGTCCTTAAAGATGAATACCTTCATTTTCACGGGCTGCTATCCGTTTTTCGTAGCATCGGTCATGGGACGGTCCCTTATGCATACATTCCTCCAGTGGAGACAGTTCCAGAGATAGGAGAAGGCTCGGGAATTCCTACAGCTCCTCTTCAAACTTCACCTTCTCCCTCTTCCACACAAGATGATGAACTGGCTAATCTGGCCGCAAAACATCGTGAAGGGTATATTGCCCCCGAGGAAACTACTTCTTTAGACAAGTCAAAATCTTCCCAAGAGTCGCCACTTCACGCATCCGAAGGGGATGTTCCTAGCACTGATGAGCACATATTTCAGGGTTTGGGGGATCTCCCCTTACCTGAGACTATATATACTTCAGAGGATTTCAGGAAGGATCCTTTAGTCTTCACTTCTTCCGAAGAAACTACTCCCGCTAAGGCCAAAGAGCCTGCCCGCACCAGTCTAGCTTCAGACTCGGGTTGGTTGGGGGGACACACACCACTTAGGATGCACTTTTCACCACAGCCTTAGCATTCATTGCACTTCTTTCTCCATGAATCCCTTGATTCTAAACTTCGTTTATTTTATCGTGCAGGTACAATGTCTCGATCCTATTATGATATAAGAAAGCTTCGTCGCAGCATGTCCAATCCTCCTCAGGATGTCGAGTATGATCGCCGGGATGATCGTGGTAGGGAGGAGAGAAGACCTTATGATCCCTATCGATCTCGGCCCTCACGCTCCCGCTCACCAGTTCGACCGGAACAAGAGAAATACAAGAACTATCAAGGTCGTAGGGAGGAGGATAGACCACCATCTAAGGACTCCACTTCCTCCCATGAAAAGCGGAGTAGAGAGAAAACTCCTCCAAAGGAAACCGGGTCTCGAAGTAAGCAAAAAGTCCCTGCTACTAAGCGACCTAGGACAGACAAGGGTACTACAGAATCCTCTTCAGGAAGGGACACCGAATTGACAATCGTCGCTCCTCCTCCATCGGATGCAACAACTACGGTAAAGCGGGCATATTTGAAAGAGCAATTTCCCGAACACTACTTCGAAACTCTGACTTTTTTACCTGCCCTTGAACCTATTTCGTCTAATTGGGCAGAGGAGGCCAAAGCAAAGATTGATTTGGTGGAAAAACAATATTCCGAGATGTTCAAGTATTCCCGCAATCTTTCTAGAATCATCCGCACTCTAATGACAAATACTGATTCAATGCAAAAGACCGCGGAGGAGGATGCCAAAGCTCTAAAAGCCCTAGGAAAAGATTTAGAAGACACTCAAGCTCAACTAGCTGTCGCTCAAAAGAACGCTTCTAATTTCAAACAACAGTTTGAGGACACACAAAAACGCTATCATGACTTGCTTGAATCCCACACTCAGGAGCGTTCTGAGTTGAAGAAGCAAGCTGACGAGGCCAAATCAGAGGCTGCTAAGACACGCCTTGCTTATGCCGAGCTTGAGCGGAAAAACGCCGAGTTAGCAAAAAGGAGTGCCGAATTAGAAAAGAAGAATGCCGACTTGGCTTCGAAGTTGTTGGAGGCAGAAAACAGGGCTGCTCTGGCCGAGGGCAATGTGGAATGTGCTATTAAATCTGCGGAGGAAGCCCGCAAGCAACTATCAGAAGCAGAGGCTGATATTCAGGGCTTCGGAGAGCTAATGATTGAATTCTTCGCACACATTATTCGTCGTCGAAACATTTCTTGGATCGAGGACTATCCATCCACTCTGGTTCAAGTATGGAATCAAATCGTTGAGTGGGAAAAAGAGGAACTTAAGGTCGATTCCCTCGATGAAGATAAATTAATGGAAAAGTATTTGAGAGATGATGAACCGGAGCGTCTTGCTGAGGGGCGCCGCCTTATCGCTGAGGCCATGGAAGAAGAGAGACGGAAGTCTAAACAAAGAAACATTCCCAAAGCTGGTTCCTCTTCTTCTGCTCCTGCACCTCCCGAAGTAGAAGGGTATGATCCCGAAAATCCGGGAATTCCCCGGACAACTTTGCTATCTCCCATTGCTGAAATAACCCCAGAGGTAGTAGTCACCCCCGCAGAAAAGTCTTCGGAAGGTATCCCTATCTTTTCTCCTCAATTTGCCAAAGCTATTTCTACCTTTCGCCATGTGATTGAACAATCGATGAGAGACCCTTTGTTTCTGCCTGGGTTGATAACCGTTGCTTCTCATTCTGTAGGTGTTGAATCATCTGAAAAGACAGATGTAGCTCAAGGAGCTGTTGCTGGGACAAAGCCCGCTGATAGGACCAAAGAAGGGGAAGACAAGGCTGCTTCTATTGGCTTGGGGGAAGGAAGTGAGCCAACTAAGGTCACCACTCCCCAAGATGAAGAAATGATAGCAGCTTTGAAGGATGATGGCGGAGACGGAGGGCATGACGAGGAACCAGAAGTCGCAATAACCGGGGAGTCAAAAAGTGCTGATGACGTTACCTTGGCTGCAATGAAAGCTGACCAAGACAAGCGTTTGCAATTAAAGGCCGAAGAACTAGACCCTGAGGTCCTCAAGCCCCTCGCAGTTGTGGATGCAGGTTCAAGGTTAGTTGTTAAGCTCTCAACTAGATCTATTACCGAAGAACTTGCTAAAAAATCTTCTCTTGATTCCAGCGTCCCACCCTCCGGAAAGAAGTCTACTGGCTCCAGTACCGCATCTTCAGGGAAAAAGAAATCGAAACGAATCTTGACTGAAGCCGAGAAGGAAGCAAAGGATGCGGAAAAAGCCGCCTTGAAATCCAAGGCTCATTCCAAACCCAAATATTTGGTTCCCCTGCATCTTTTTAGCATCTTTGTGAATCAATAAGTGCTGCTACAAAAGCAGCTCCTGCACTTTCTTTTTTAGTTATTTCCCTGTACAAATTCATTCATTTGTAAATAAAAAACAATTCACTTTTTGCAATGTTTATTTGTTAGTAGTTCTGCACTTATGTACAAATGTATGTCTATAGTTATGAAACAAAATTGTGGAGGGGGAAATTTGTGTATACATATGTGTCCCCAGTCAATTTTCATAAGTTATTCAATGCTTAACCATGCAACCTGAATGCTCCCAATTCTCTGACGGGATAGCACTTCCTGTGTCGTCAGTACCTGTCGTTTTTTCTGGCACTTCTTTTATACTCTCTCCCTTTCTCTTGAGAGTTAGAGTTCGAGCTAAGTCATCTATTCATTCCCCGGACTCTCAACGGGAAAAGATTTCTTTCTCGGCGCTCAGTCGGAGACGCCTTTATACTCTCTTTCTCTCTGGAAAGCTAGAGTTCGGAGCAGAATTTCTTTTTCAGTGCTCAGTCGGAGACGCTTTTATACTCTCTCTCTTTCTCTGGAGAGTTAGAGTTAAGAATAGAATTTCTTTTTTCAGCGCTCAGTCTGAGACGCTTTTATACTCTCTCTCTTTCTCTGGAGAGTTAGAGTTAGGAATAGAATTTCTTTTTTCAGCGCTCAGTCTGAGACGCTTTTATACTCTCTCTCTTTCTCTGGAGAGTTAGAGTTAGGAATAGAATTTTCTCATTCTTTTACGTCTTAACCGTTTTCAACCTTTTTAGGCTCTGAGATATCCTGTATTTTATAATCACCACAGAATAACTGATGAATGTAAATGCATAAAAGTAAATAACACACAATATTTTTATAGTGGTTCGGCTAAGTCGTAGCCTACATCCACTTTATAGTCCTTCATTCAGATCATCAAACTTTCCCAAGGCAAGACGTGCCTTATTACAGAGTTCATAAGAAAAAATAACACAAAGTACAGCATTTCTAACCCAAATATCGCATTAAGTGTTGGGCATTCCATGCTCGAGGGACTTCTTCGCCATCTACGGTCGTTAACTTGAAGGTTCCTTTTTCAAGTTTCCGTTGGATGACAAAGGGTCCTTCCCATTTTGGGCCAAGATGAGGAAGGGACGGAAAAACTCTCTTTAACACCAAATCTCCTGGTTCAAAAGTCCTGAGGCGAACTTTTTTATCATAATAGCGTGCCATCTGACGTCGATGTCTTGCCGCACGCAAATCCGCTTCATCCCTTTTTTCTTCGACTTCATCAAGAGACTCAAGTAAGAGCGCCCGATTCGTCATCGGGTCATAATATGTCACCCTGTGGGAAGGAACTTCCAGTTCAACTGGAATTACTGCTTCTGAGCCAAAGGAAAGAGAGAAAGGGGTATGACCGGTGGCCGTTTTGAATGTTGTTCGGTATGCCCACAAAGCTAGGGGCAATTCGTCAACCCATCTTGCCTTTGCACGTTCTAACCGTTTCTTGAGGATGGATTTTATAACTTTGTTTATTGCCTCTACCTGCCCATTCGATTGCGGATAGGCAACTGCAGTATATCGCTTGTCTATCTTATACTTCTGACAGAAATTTCTGAATTCAGTACTATCAAACTGGGTTCCGTTGTCAGTTATAATCGTCCTTGGAATCCCGAATCGGCATATAATATTTCTGACCACAAAACTTATCACCTTTCTTGTTGTGATCTTAGTCAAGGGCTCAGCTTCCACCCACTTTGTAAAATAGTCCACGGCCACTATTGCATACTTGGCTCCTCCTTTAGCAATCGGCAAAACTCCAATGATATCAATTCCCCATGTGGCAAATGGCCAAGGACTCACCATTGATTTAAGTTGGGTCGACGGTGCCCTGGGAATTTTGGCGAATCTCTGGCACCTATCGCAACGTCGTGAATAATCAGCTGCATCTTTGTTGATCGTAGGCCAGAAATATCCGTACCGTAATATTTTCTTTGCTAAAGTTTGACCTCCTATATGATCTCCACACTCACCTTCGTGTACTTCTCTTAGTACACGTTTGATGTCGTCGTGTGCTATGCATCGTAACAGGGGCATAGAAAATCCTTGTCTATAGAGAATACCATCTTGTATAACATATCGGGTAGCTTTGCGAACTACAGCTCTTTTCTCACTCTTCTTTGACGGGAGTGCCCCATTCTTAAGAAAATTCTTAATTGGAGTCATCCATGACTCCTTCTCTGGTTCCGCTTCAAAAGCGAATTCAATTTCCATTGACTCAAAGCTTGGCGACTCCAACGTTTCAATTGGAATTACTTCAGTCTCTTCTGGATTGTCGGAACTAGCCAGCTTTGCCAGTCTATCCGCTTTCTGGTTTTCAATTCTGGGAATATGTGTTATGTTGTACCGCTCTAAGCTATTCAATAGCTCTTTCACTTTTTTGAGGTAGGCAATGAGCCGAGGTCCTCGAGCCGCAAACTCCTCTCGTACTTGACAAACAACAATCTTAGAGTCACAAAATATGTCCATCATTTTTACTCCGAGGTCTTTAGCGAGTTTCAGCCCGGCAATCAGGGCTTCATACTCTGAGTCATTGTTAGTTGCCGAAAATTCTAATCGCAGGGCGTAATATAACGACCGTCCCTCGGGAGTGACTAAGACAATTCCAGCTCCGGACCTTCGGTCATTTTTAGCTCCATCTGTATATAATTTCCACGGATTCATCTCTAGCTCATCCTCGGATTTAACCACTCGGTCATTGATTATTTCTTCCTCTGGAATGGTGAATTCTGCAATAAAGTCTGCTAGAGCTTGCCCCCTGATTGACTTTCGTGGTTGAAAATTCAAATCAAACTGGCTTAGCTCTATGTTCCATTTGATCAACCTTCCCGATGCTTCGGGTCTCTGCAATACCTGCCTTAAGGGCTGGTCGGTGTATATGGTTATTGGATGGGCTTGGAAATAGTGACGAAGTTTTCGGGATGCGATCAGGAGGCTGTAAGCAAGCTTCTCAATCTTTGGGTAGTTGCGCTCTGCCGCTGCTAATTTCTTACTTACATAATACACCGGCCTTTGTACTTTGTCTTCTTCTCGAACCAGGGCTGTGCTGACAGCGTGGGCCGAGACTGCCAAATAAACAAATAATTCCTCGTGATCTACGGGCTTTGATAAAATCGGCGGTTTCTCTAGCAGTTCTAACAGATTTTGGAAGGCCTCAACACAATCCGGAGTCCACTGGAAGCTCTTCTTTCCCCTTTTTATCAAATCAAAAAACGGAACACATTTATCTGTGGCTTTGGAGATGAATCTACTCAGCGCCGCTATTTTCCCTGCCAGACTTTGGACGTCTTTAATTCTCCTCGGTTCTTCGATGTTTCTAATTGCCGCTATCTGGCTAGGGTTGATTTCAATTCCTCGGGAACTCACAATGAAGCCAAGGAACTTTCCCGATGCCACTCCAAATGAGCACTTCAGAGGATTCAATTTCATTCGGTACTTTCGCAAGATACCAAACATTTCCGCTAAGTCTTGCGTATGACTGGAAGACTGCTTTGATTTGACAAGCATATCATCCACATAAACTTGCATAGTTTTCCCTATTTGATCATAAAACATTCTATTTACCAAGCGCTGATAAGTAGCTCCAGCGTTTTTTAATCCGAATGGCATTACAACATAACAATATAGCCCCAAATTCGTAATGAAACTTGTATGCTCTTGGTCTGGTACATGCATAGGAATTTGGTTGTATCCAGAGTATGCGTCCATGAAAGAAAGAAGTTCATGACCTGCTGTCGAGTCTACAAGCTGGTCAATCCTGGGAAGTGGGAAACTGTCTTTCGGGCAAGCCTTATTTAAATCTGAAAAGTCAACACAAGTCCGCCACTTTCCGTTTGACTTCTTTACTAAGACGGGATTCGATATCCAGTCGGGATATGTCGAATCTCGAATAAATCCATTCTGCTTCAACTTCTCTACTTCCTCTTTGAGAGCAGCCGACCTCTCTGGACCCAGCATGCGTCTCTTTTGCTTCACAGGCGGATGTTTCGGATTTACATTCAATTTGTGACTGATAATGGAAGGTGATATCCCACACATGTCAGCATGGGTCCAGGCGAACACATCTAAGTTTGCCTTCAAGAAGTCCGTCAGTTCTTCAGCACGACGTGGATCCAATTGAGAACCAATCTTCAAAACTTTTGTCGGATCAGCTTCATCAATAGGAATTTCCACTGTCGCTTCATTAGGAGTTGCATTCCTAGCCTCTGGTTCCTCGTCTTTTCTAGGATCCAAATCTTCAGGTGTTCCTTTGGGCAACTCCTTTGGGGTCAATTTCTTTAATTGCTATGCCGAGCCCCCCTTTGAGGGAGACGAGGCATCCTTACTCTCAACGTCAAGTCCTTTCATCAACATCTTCAGTTCGGCCACATAGCAGGCCCGTCCAGAAACCTGATCCCCTCTCATTACTCCAGTCCCGGCTTCGGTTGGGAACTTTAATAACAAGCACCAAGGGGCGATACACACTCTAAATTCAGCGAGGGCAGGTCTCCCTAAAAATGCGTTATATGGCGAATCTACGTCCAATACTACGAACTGAAGCATTCGCACTCTTCTACGTTCTCCTTGCCCTAGGGTCACGGGCAACTCTATATATCCCATAGGAGCTGTCGTCGCTCCGTTGAAGCCTCTAATCCATCCTTCACAAGGTTTCAGATCTTCAGGCTCAAGCTTCATCTGATCAAATGACTTCTTGAACAAAATATTAACGGAACTTCCGTTGTCTACTAGTACCTTATGGACCAAGGCCGGCCCAATGGTGGTAGTAATAACCAACGGATCATTGGTGGGTGATTGAATCCCAGTATTGTCTCGGCTTCGAAATACCACGTCGTCGAACATGGTCTTCGGGGCGACATCTTCCAAATCGTCACCTTCATTCACATCTAGATGCTTGGCAGCATTCACATATTGGTCCATTGACCTAAAACTTCGGATTGCCGGGTGAGGTCCGCCTACAATGGAGTTGATGACAATTCCTTTACCTTTCTGTTGCGCTGTAGGCTTGGGAGCAGGTAGAATCTGTTTTGGAGCCTGCTCCCCTTGCCCCCTGTCCCTCGGGGCAACCTTGTACTCATCCAACTTTCCTTCACGCAGCAACTTCTCAATTACATCCCTCAAATGCCGACATTCGTTGGTCGAATGCCCATGAGTTCCGTGAAACAAGCAAAATTTCCCTGTCGCCATTTCTTTCTCGGTCGAATCACGAGGTGGCGGTCTTTTGTACTGCAACACATTGTACGTATCCAGATAAATATTTTCCAGGGTGTCATTCAATGGTGTATAATTCTCGTAGTTCTGGAATCGGGGTCTTTTGTTAGGATCACTCCCCCTATTTCTGTTTCTTCTGTTGCCGTTTGAATTACGGTTACTGTTGTTGTTACCCCCGTTTCCAGCATTGCTGTTTCCACCTTTGTTTCCAACATTTACTTCAACCTTGCCAGAACTTTCCCCAGACTGCTTCACGGCAATATTACTCTGCACATTCTCCTTTGAAGCTGTCTCAGACTTTCTCTTTCGGTTTGCCCTGGCCTCCTCTCGTCTTAGATAAATATCGGCTTTTTCGTAGAATATCGCCCTTGTGGGGGGTGTTTTCCCAGAAAGGTAGTCTCCAAACTCAGATTCAGGATCGACTCCTTCCTTCAATGCCATCAGAATAGTGGGCTCGTGCGGGTCACTGACCTCAGTTACGGCTTGGTTAAAACGATCAAGATATGCCCTTAAAGATTCTCCGGGCGCCTGCTTGATTCTTGACAATTCAATAACACTTTTGGACTTTCGGGCATGGAGACGGAACTGGTTCATGAAACGCTCGCTTAGTTCCTTGTAATTTGAAATCGAACGAGGAGGAAGTCGGGTAAACCAGAACAGCGCCACATCTTCTAAGTAGATTGGGAACGCTTTGCACTTCACTTCATCAGGGGCAGCAGCGGCATTCATGAGCCATGAGTACCGCATTAAATGCTGTCCCGGATCAGTCCTTCCGTTATACTTGTCCATTTGCGGCAAGTTAAAGCGTCGGGGAAATTGGAAGTCGAGGATATCGTCGGTGAAGGGAGTATGGCTTCGCTCAATGCCATAGTCTTCATTTGTATAATTCCGGCTCTCGGACATAATTCGACGAACCATTGCCTGCACATCAGCACTAGTTAGGGGCTGCTCAGGTTCCCGGGCCCTAGTATCCGAGTTCCTTCTGGGCTCTTGCTCAGGAGATGCCCTTCTTCTTCGAGCTGTCTCTGTTTGGTTCCGTTCCCTGCGTTCCCGGTCGATCTCGGGAAGAGGGGACTGGAGTCTTTGCCCCCGAGTGGGGTCATTGTTTCCTAATGCTCGTGCGATATCCTCACGAGATCCCAAAGATCCAAATGTCATCTGCTCCACGTTCTGAGGTCGTTCGAGTGGCCTTCGTTCACGGGGCCTCTCTTCCTCGGAAGACGAAGATTGATCAACTGGCGTGTAACGAACCGGTGATGGAGTTCTCTGTCGACGGAGTTCACCAATCTCCCGACTCATAAGCCTCATACTTTCCTGCATCATGAGATTAGTGCGCTCATGAACTCTCATAGCTTCCCTCGTGCTCTCAAGCATATCAAGCAAGCGCGAGAAATCTCCTTGAGTGATGGGCGCAGATGGATTGACCTGATCACCAACCCTGGTAGCTGGAATTGGAGCATTCGTAGGGACTCGAGTAGAGGTTCCAGCTTCACCAAGCATCGGGTCGGATCGGAGGTAGGAAGTAGGGTCGGATCGGAGCTGGGGTGCCAGGTCGGATCGGTGTGCAGCGAGCAACTCGGGTCGGTTCAGATTGGGGGAGTGCACTGCTTCTGAGTCTCCTACCCGGATCGGATCGGAGCTCTCCCCTTGCTGTCGGTTCGGATTTCCTGCATTGATTCTTCCTGCTGCTGAACTCTGCCCCCGAGACCTTGTTACAACAGCATTTTGCTGATCTTCGCCAGCTCCATTTCCTCGAACAGACTGAACTTCTTTGCCTTTTCCTTTGGCCATGAGTTTTTGACAATCACTTCAACGAATGTAAAAAAGCAGAGAAACTTAAGGATTCACTTCTTTGAACTCAACGGTCCAAAAAGTAGAAAGAAATCCCGGAAAATAGAGAATTTAGATGATGTTCTCAGTGAAAGCACCAAAATGTTAGACCCAAAAGTGGTTCTAACACCCAAATTGATTTGAAACAAGATAAAATGAGATAAAAATAAAAATGAACACGCAGGATTTATAGTGGTTCGGCGAACAAATGCCTACGTCCACTTGTTTTTCACTATATTCACTAATTCAGTTGCAAATACAATGTAAGATTCACTCACAACTCACTTTTGTTCACTCAATTGACTAAAACAAGAAATGAAAGATGATTTGGATTCTCCGGGAGTAATGGAGTTCGGATGATGGAGGTGATTGAATTCTCTAAGTGCTGAAAAAAGATCCTTTTCTTTGTCTCCAGATGGGGTATTTATAGGTGTGAATTTGCTTGAGATTCGATCCGGGTCGGGCCACGTGTTATCCATCGCACTCTCTTCGGGTTCGGATGAACTATCAGGTTGACAACACATCAAAAGGAAGGACGTTAGGGGTAGGAATCAGTCATAGCCGGTCCGGTTCTCCAGGCGATTTTACAGGAGATTAACCTGGATCATGGGTGCGGGTCGGAGGCGTGCAGGTAGGGGGTTCGGATCGGAATACCCGATCCGAACCGGAGTGGCTTGGACGTCTCTCCTTCTCTAACCTATTCCGCTCCGCTCCAGCGTCGTGGCAAGCAAATGGCTTTCCGATCCATTCGAGATATAGTTGCCTTCCGATCCGATTGGACATGCTTTGCCAATCTATCCAGCAAGAGACCACCGATCCGAACAGAGAACTCTATCCGATCCGAACCAATATGCTGCTCTATCCCGATCCGAACAACTGCAGCTATCAATCTGAATTGTGGTGTTTTCTTCCAATCCGAACCGAAGTCTTATAACTTAAAATACTCTTCAATGGTTGGTTTCTTGACTTTGTGTTGCCTAGTTCACAAAGTAGGCTAACACTTATATAATTGGCTGGTGTAATGTTTCTTAGCCTAAAATGGAATAGCAAATGTTCTAATGTATTCAATAGAAAATAAAAAAACCCTAAACTGAAGTATAGAAATCAAATGAACTGACAAAAAGTACAGGAATGATAATGGATGAAAAGATACAGTTATAGAATATGCGCCTAATTTGACGTTCTCATGCACCTTGAACCATAAATTTTGAGGCAGGAAACTTAGACATTGCTCAAATAGCCTTCGCAATTTTTGTCCATAGTGCCAGTTCTATTTCCAGGTCAAAAACTATGCAGACTATGTAGAACTGAAAGTACAAACACATTTTTGGTGTAATGTTTTATTATAACTACAGAGAATTTAGCAAACAGAATGATACTGAAGCTGAAACCAAACAGTATTAAGTTGATTATCCATATGGTAACAAGCATAAAGTCCATAATCAAGGTCGGGATCCCAAGAACACCCAAGGAAAACCATCAGCTATCAAAAAACAAATAGGAAGCACAATGTCCTTTTATCAGCTGCCTGTATAAATACGATATAGGTCTTCTATGGCCAATTTATGAATGTGATCATGTTAAGACTTGTGTATATATGATGTAGACGTTATTTTGTAAATGTGTGCACAGGTGATGATTTCTGCCAACCAGATTTGAATATTTTGTGCTGTTCAGCCCAAATATATGTTGTGAATGTTTTGTAAATGTAGATGTTATTTTGTAAATGTGTGCACGGGTGATAATTTCTTCCAACCAGATTTGTATATTTTGTTAAATGTCTGGGTGAAGTCAAAATTGGATTTGAGAATGTTTGCAACGATTTTTATGTAAGTGTTATGACTACCGCCATTAGATTGAAAGAGCCGGTAATTCTTATCGTTATATGTGTATGTAATTCTTACCGTCGATCGTTATACTTATGTGCAAGTAATTAGATTTTCAAAGTGAAGAACGCTCGCATCAAAGAACCGGTGGTTATTAAGCTATGAAGAAGATTTCGAGTATTTGTTTGTATTAGTCGGGTAGACTTGTTTGTAAGCAATTGTGGTATGTGGATTCACTTATTTTGTCGAAATACTACTATTGAGATGATTATGGGTGTTATATTTGAAATTGGAGTAATGTGTTTTTTAAGTATTTAAATATGGCGATTATTGATTTTAGTTTGAAAATGATACTCCTATAATTATTTGTTTTAATATTACTAGTATATATAAGTGGTTGATGGAAATATTAGAAGCTATTAACAGTAAATAACCGCAATTAAAATATGGTGTACATTAGTTAGTTTTAGTAGAGTAGAAAAAGTGCTACAAATGTAACTAACAAAAGATATTGTAGCTGAAATGAAACGCAACAAAATACATATAGTAGGGTTGAAAAACCGCTACAAAAAACATATAGTAGGACTGGAAAACCCCTACAAAAAACATATAGTAAGACTGAAAAACCGCTACAAAAAACATATAGTAGGACAGAAAAACCGCTACAAAAAAACTGAAAAATGATGCAAGTATCACTTTAGTAGCATTTTTAGGACGCTGCCAAAAAAACTTTTTGTAGGGTTTCAGAAACGCTACAATATTTAAATTTTCGGTTGCGTTTACTAAAACGCAACAAAAAAATTCAGACTTTTAGTTGCATGTTGTACAGCAGCGTTTATCGAAACGCTACTACAAGTTATGGTAGCGTTTTTACAACGCTACTAAAAGCATTTTCTGTTGTAGTGACGTGGTACCGTATGTTCGGGTGGTAAAGGCCCATTACTAATGTACAACTAATTCTAACATTCTGTTTCCATAGGGATTATTCTGTTTCCGTCTCGGATTCCGTTTCTGATTCTGTTTCCGTACCTTTTGTCTGTTGGGGTGGTAAAGGCCCATTAGTTGGATTGTAAAGGCCCGTTGTTAGCATTCTGTCTCTATACCATCTGTCTCTGTTCGGGTGGTAAAGGCCTATTACTAGCATTCTGTTTCTGTAGAGATTACTCTGTTTTCGTTTCTGTTTCAGTTTAGTCATTAGGGTAACACCTAATCCTGTTATACTAGTATTAATGCAGAGAAGTGAAAACTAAGTAAGAAGCTTAGCTTAGCCTATATCATTCCGTTTCTTCTATTAACCTGTTATTCCTGTTACGGTTATCCTTTATCCAGTTTTATTTACATGTCATGATACTATTATCTGTTTATATGCTTGAAGTCACTAGACTCACCAGACTTATGTCTTACCTTGTTTGTTTCGCCTCTTTTCTTTCCGTTCCCCTCCCCCCAGGTTCTCAGGGTGGAAACATAGGAGCTTGATTCAGATTTTCTCTCTGCTTGAAGTGTTCGATGTATTGCTGGGCTTTGGTTCTATCTTTCCATGGCAGTTTATGTTGGGGATTATAGCTTTAAAAACTAAGCATTCTAAAGGCTTTTGTACAAGACCGATATTTATGTACTTGAATTCTGATATTGTGTTTTTGAAAGATGTAACTAAACTCATTTCTGTTTCTGTTGTAATAAAGTTATAAAATTTTCAAGTACTACTTTATCTGTCTTGTAAATTTCTATTCTGTCAACTAAAAATGCTCCACCAAAGTTAAGGCAATGCCTTTGCGAGTGACCTTAACGAAGGTGGGGTGTTACACTTGGTATAAGAGCTGAAGGTTACCAGATTTGATAAAAAGTTTTTGAAAACTATTTTCAGAAAGGTTTAAAAAGGAAGTATTTTCAAAAGTAGAGTTTATTTTGAAAAACATAATCCCCAAAGCCATATGCCTATCTTTCTATCCTTTGTTTTGAATCTTTCCTTTTCTTTCGTTTCAGCATGTCTGGGGATCTTTACCTTCCGGAGGGCGTACCAATACATGGCTGGTTCAGGAGGTACCTAAAGCTAGGGCTAATCATGCGGGCCTAGCAAACTTCCCTCCTCCCCCAGCTGCCGCGGTTCCTCCTCCTCCTCCGCACATGAATACTTTCCCGAAGATATGTAGATACTTTCGAGCCATGGGTGGGAAGAACTTTAATGGAACTGAATCCTTCGTGGAGGCAAGGAACTGGCTCAAAGAAACTGAGGATTTGTTCGTTATCTTCAAGGTGGACGATAGGCAGAAGATACAGTTGGCGGTATGGTTGCTTAAGGACAAAGCTTCTTTTTGGTGGGAGGTTACAAATGGGAAGCATCCGATAGAGACATGGATGGATAAGGTTGAGATGAAATTTCTCACACGAGCGGAAGAGAGTCTATACGTAGAGAGGTCCTTGGCGTTGAAGCAGAAGGACTTATCAGTAAGAGAGTACGTCAACAAGTTTAATCAGTTGGCGAGATTCGGCTTAGATTTGGTAAATACACCGCATAAAAAGGCACTGAGGTTTGCTAAAGGTTTGAATGAGCCGCTACATGGATTGGAAATGTCCCACATTCCTATGGGGGCAACCTTCGATAAATTGGTGGACATGGCATTAATGCATGAAGAGGAAGCTGAAAGTAAAAAAGAAAGAGGGAAAGCTCGAAGAACCACAAAACAAGAAGGCGGGCCCCAAAAAGGAAACACAAAAGAAGGATGAAAAGTCTGAAGATAAGAAGGAGAAAAAGTGCTTTACTTGTGGAAGCTCGACTCATATGAACAAGGATTGCAGAAAGAGGAAGGTACTTGCTTCAACTGTGGAGAAATGGGACACTTCACTAGGGACTGCCCGAAAAACATGGGCAAAGGCGGAAGGCAGAACCTACTTCTGGAGGACAGGCAAATGCTCACGTGACTGGTAGATAGGCTAGAGATTGGAAAATTTCTATAGAAGGGTTAATTTCCTTATCTGATTATTGAGTTAAAACTCTCTTTGATTCTAGCATTTTGATTCTGTAATTGAAACTCTGCACTTTAATCTAGTCTTGTTTCTGATTTCGTTATAGTCTCAAACCCCATGAGGGTTATGACTCATCTGTTTGTGATAAGTTAGAATTTGAAGGTATCTGTGTTAAGCATTAAGTTGATTGTGATGCATGCATTTTGGTTTTTGTGGGATATGGTGGGGTTTTATCATGCTTAGTTTCCTAAGAATCATTTGATAATCTGATCTGTACCAGTAGTCTGTAAGTATCTGAATATTTCTAAAAAGGATAGGTTTTTTTACTCAAAGCGTGAAGTAGATTTCCTGTTTGACATTTGTCTAATGGGAGTAATTCTCTGAGTGTCAATATGATGTTGATTTCGGTCTTCGGGGTTGATACTTAGGGGGTTATTCTCTTAAACCGATGTCTAATGGGAACAGAACTTTTGTTTTAATTGTACTTGCTTCTATCACTCGGTTTTATCCTATCGATCAAGTCTTCGACCTTTAGGTAGAAACTAATAGGTGTAAACATGTATTTGAGACATGTTATGTTTGATGGTTGCTAGTGGATGTAAGTGGTTGCTATTGGTTGCTCGTGGATGCATATACACACACTAGGCACTAGATCAGCTCAAAAACACTCTCATACTGCATATGGATGTGTGTGCATTTTCAATTTTTATGGATGCAAAATGGTTGACTCAGCACATGCATGTTGCATATGAATGAATGGTTGTCACTCATATAGAAATGATATGTATCAAATAGGAAAATTGCATACATGTTGGACTCATGGCACTGACATAATTCGCATTAAGGAGGTCAACTGAATCAGTGGACTGCCTGATCTTTGCATTGAATAAGAAACATATACACACACTTTCGCATATGACCATACAACATTAGAAGTTTCTAAGGACAATGGATGCTTGTGGATGATGGTTGAGTAGATGGGTGATTGGATGGTAGGACACATTCTTCTTAACTTGAAGATTTCGAAGATGAAATCCTTTAAGGAGGGGAGAATGTAACACCCTGTATTTTCTGTAAACATAAGAGTAACAAATCAAAGAATAATTAAATTGTAACAGAATAACTAAGGGAAACGGTTATGCCATTTCATTCGTCTCGAAATTCTGCTTGGAATAGAGTCCAAGTTTGCGTAAATCGGACTCCGTATGAAGAAGATATGGCCTTCAGAAGTTTCAATAAAAACCAGCCCAAAATTCAAAATTCAGATTTAGAAATTCGAAACAGACACCCGGGCTGGACGGGAAAATTCCCTCCCAGGACCCAGGTAGACACTAGGGTCGACCTTAAGGTCGACCTCCCACCTATTTTCCCAGATCCAGCTCTGACCTGTTCTGCCACGTGTCGCTCTCTGATTCGCTGTGTGATGTAGCCTACTGCTCTGGACGATTCTGATGGGTTCTGAACTGATCTGAAGGCTCTAAATTAACCTATTCTCATATTTAAACACCCCGAAACCTAGCTTTCTCCCCACACAATTTCATTCTGCCTATACTCTGCCTCTATTCTAATTAAAAATAAAAATGGCGCCGTTACTCTGCTAAAATCAAAACTAGAACTAGTGCATCTTCTTCCAATCTGAATAGAGTTAAAAGAGAACAACTATTTTCTGATCTAACCGATAGTCTACACCAAAGGAACGCTATTCAGTGTCAGACTACAGATCCCAGAAATCAAGATTTACCTTTTCAATCATGAGTACGGTTATTTTCAAATAAGAAATTTAATAATTATCTTGACATTTTTGTGAATCTGGATCTGAGGTTATGCATACTTTTCTGCGAATCTATCTTGTTAATATTATTGTGACTGTTCTATATTTGTTCCATCTTTTTTCCTTTTTGTTTATAGCCAGGCTACCAGAGCCTGCGCCAAATCTCATAAGGGATTAACGCACGAATGCAAAATTTTGGGACAAATAATGGATAGTGCATAATTGACATAGCTGATCTTTGAGTGATTTGAGAAAAGGGACATATGTTGTAAATTAGATCTAGATCTGTGCATACTCTGTGATTTGGAAGAAGAGGAATCATTGTATGATAAATGTGACTTGAAACTTGGGGACATAATGCATACTAAAATTAAGATCTGATTTTGAAATGTTATAATTTAAAGATCTAGATATTTGGGTAAATTTTATGTAACGATTAATGATTTGAAAATGGAATATGTGACTTAGGAGTAGAGACCTATATTATAATGGGATAACTATCAATGTGAATACGCCTAAAAGTGGATTTTTGGATAATTGGCATTAAGGCTATAACTTGGCATAATTCATAGGGTATATCACGATTTGGGGCTTTTAGAGAATATTCTGTACTGTGCAAAGTTTAACTAAAAATTTGGGCATATGTTGTATTATGAATTATGACCATGATTTAGGCATGTAAGTTTAGGCTTAATTTATGATTTAGGCAAGATATGTAAATAGAATTTTAGAAATGTTTAATCTATTGAATTGCCTACTCTGCTAAATCGGTTATCTGCTAAATCTGTTGAATAGCCTAAATCTGCTATCTGCTAAATCTGTTGAATCGACTAATCTGCTAAACCTGTTATCTGCTAAATCTATTGAATCGCCTAATCTGCTAGATCTATTATCTGTTGAATTACCTAATCTGTTCAAAGCTGAATAATTGTAATCTGTAGGCTCGATCTAAAATCGAGCAAAACATGTTAATAGAACTTTGGATAATCCGATGTAACTGGTAAAGAAGTTAAATCTATTAAATGGACATAATTAGGCTGATATTTTGTATAATGGAATAAATTGGCTATGACACGAGTTTAGACTCCATTTGCTGTAGAAGCCTGCCCGGAACCAACCGGCTTAACCAGCAACCGCAAACTGTTAGTCTAATGTGAGATGTCTAGGCATAACTAAAATATGCTTAGACACGAGGCTAGGTCTGGCTTGTGGCAGAAGTCTACCCGGAACCACCCGGCATATCCAACGGCCGCAAGCTACCGACCTAATGTGAGAGGTCTATGCATTAATATTTAATTAATGCAAATCTAAGATAAATATGATGTCTAAAACGTGTTGGGTGGATAGGGTTAAACCAACTCGACTGATGAATCTAACAAAACCCATTTCGTGAATTTGTAGGCCCAATACAAAGTTAGACAATCTGTAAGTCTGTTAAATCCGTACATCTGATCTGTTAATATGAAAACTTGTTAACTTGATTGTCTAATCTGTGAACTAGTAATCTGAACTTTGTATGAAATCTGTAAACAAGTTAATCTGAAATCTGTTAGTCTAGGGACACAAGGTTAGGAGGGGAATTACTTGTGTCATCTGTTGTGTGGAACCCATATTAGTCAGAACCCTTTCTGGTATCAAAATTTTGACCCCACGCTATGTAGGGGTCCAAGCACGCTTACTGAACTAATTATAAGCGGTTCATTCTAATAATGGAGAGGGGTGTTTATGGTGCGTTCCAACCGGGTCATGTGCGTGCGTGGATCCGGTCTGCTCTGAGGATGTACGACACAGTGACATCTGTAAATAGATCTGTGCCAATAGGTTGCCACTTTAGGGAGTGATACACCCTACTACGGGGCCGACACAGGGTATTAATGTAATAGGGAGCCGATCGCTTGGGGTAGAATTTAGGGTACACTTAGTTCTGTATGTTCTGTGGGTACCGTCTGTTTCTTTTGGGTGGTAACACATGTCTGTGTCTGTGTGGTACCGTCTGTTCGGGTGGTAACGGCCCATTACTAGTGTACTCCTAATTCTAACATTTTGTTTCCATAGGGATTATTCTGTTTCCGTCTCGGATTCCGTTTCTGATTCTGTTTCCGTACCTTTTGTCTGTTGGGGTGGTAAAGGCCCATTGTTTGCATTCTGTCTCTGTACCATCTATCTCTGTTCGAGTGGTAAAGGGCCATTACTAGCATTCTGTTTCTGTAGAGATTACTCTGTTTCTGTTTCAGTTTAGACATTAAGGTAACACCTAATCCTGTTATACTAGTATTAGTGCGAGAAGTGAAAACTAAGTAAGAAGCTTAGCTTAGCCTATATCATTCAGTTTCTTCTGTTAACCTGCTATTCCTGTTATGGTTATCTCTCATCCAGTTTTATTTACATGTCATGATACTATTATCTATTTATATGCTGAAAGTCACGGGACTCGCCAGACTTATGTCTGACCTAGTTTGTTTCGCCTCTTTTCATTCCGTTTCTCCCCTCCCTCTAGGTTCTCAGGGTGGAAACATAGGAGCTTGATTCAGATTTTCTCTCGGCTTGGAGTGTTCAAAGTATTGCTGGGCTTTGGTTCTATCTTTCCATGGCAGTTTATGTTGGGGATTATGGCTTTAAAAACTATGCATTCTGAAGGCTATTGTATAAGACTGATATTTATGTACTTGAATTCCGATATTGTGGTTTTGGAAGATGTAACTAAACTCATTTATGTTTCTGTTGTAATAAAGTTATAAAATTTTCAAGTACTACTTTATTTGTCTTGTAAATTTCTGTTCCGTCTAGTAAAAACTCTCCACCAAAGTTAAGGCATTCCCTTTGCGAGTGACCTTAACGGAGGTGGGGTGTTACAGACACTTAAACGAATAAACATGTTGATTAGAAAACCCTAGTAACGGGGACCCATTTTAGCAGTAACCCACATAGATGTATCATGGTACCCTGAACTAGGCAGGGTGGGGCACAATTAGTGGGTTGATTATAAGCAGTCAAAAACGTCGGCGGTTGGTGCGTCAGTGTAGGTTTCGACGGAGTACGGGCGTGCATGTACTCCGGAATGGAAAAAGCAGGCACTGGGCATCAGTAGTATACACTATGAATCGTGCTGGGTTGCCACCGGAGGGACTGATACACCCCATGGTAGGACCAGCTCAGATATCTACAGTCAAGCAGGGCCGAATGACACAGGATATGAATGCATGCGAGTAGGAGCCGATCATTAAGGGGATCATTCGTTATGAATACGTGAGGCTGGTTGAACCAATGGTTAGTAGGTGCAGAGGCCATAGTAATGGGTGCGATCACATGTTCATCTTATCTTATATTAGGGTATTGTCCTATGTTCTGTTATTACTTTCATGATCCCTTTCCTTGTTTAAATACTAGTAATCACTGAACTTACCAGACTTATTATCTGACCCGTTTTCTTTTGTACTCTTTTCTTCCATTCGCCCTCCCACCCCAGGTCCACAGGGAGGGAATACTCCAGCTTAGTCAGACTCTTTGCAAGCTTCAAGAAAGTAGATGTATGATTTGGACTCTCTTACATTGGCTATGGCTTTTGGACACTACACTTGGGGATTTATGCAGTTTTATTTATGGTTTATGCTTCTTTATTAAATAATCAAGACAAAAATTATGATGTAATGTTTTGGAAGTTATTTTGAGACAATTTGCTGTAATGCTTTTATATTGAACCACGTATGCAATAAATGTTTGATTTCCACTGCTTATATTTATCTGTCTTGTAAATTTTTCCGTGTCTTGTACTTATAACCCTCCACCAAAGTTAAGGCATTCCCTTTGTGAGTGACCTTAACGGTGGTGGGGTGTTTCACTTGATATCAAAGCAAAGGTTTACCAGATCAGATAAGAGTTTCTGAAAACTATTTTCAAAAGAAATATAAAGAAGCATTTTACAAGAAAAAGGGCTATTTTATTTTAAAGGCGTAATCCCCCAAAGCCATATGCCCTATCTTTTTATCCTTTGTTTTGAATCTTTTCTTTTTCGTTTCAACATGTCTGGGAATCTTAACCTTCCAGGGGGTGTTCCAATACTTGGTTTGTTCAGGAGGTACTTAGAGGCTACGGCCAAAGATGCGGGCCCAGCAGATGTTCCTCCACCTCTAGCTGCAGCGGTTCCCCCTCCTCCTCCTCGTGCAAATGCTTTTTTAAAGATTTGTAGAGACTTTAGGGCCATGGGTGGAAAGGATTTCAAGGGAATTGAATCATTCATAGAAGCAAGGAACTGGCTCAAAGAAATTGAGGATCTATTAGTTATCTTCGAGATGGACGATAGGTAGAAGGTACAGTTGGCTGTATGGTTGCTCAAAGACGAAGCTTCCTATTGGCGGGAAGTCACTAACGCTAAAAGACCAGTTGAAACACGGATGGATTTCAGAATAAGGTTTGAGATGAAATTCCTCTCACAAGCTGAACGAAGCTTACAAGTGGAGAAGTTCTTATCTCTTAAGCAAGGAAATATGACGGTCAAGGAGTACGTCAACCAATTCAATCAACTGGCCCGATTTGGACTGGACTTAGTGAATACTCCTCATAAGAAGGCTCTCCATTTTTTCAAGGGATTGAGTGAGCCACTTCACAGCCTGGTTATGACCCATGTACCTATGGGGGCTACTTACGAGAGGTTAGTGAACATGACACTCTTACATGAGGAAGACAAGGGCAAGAAAGAGGCAAAAGTGGAAGTGCCTCAAGATAAGAAGGTGGAGGGGTCACAGAACAAGAAGGCTGATTCAAAGAAATGCGGGAAGAACAACAAACCCCGTGATAAGAGAAAGTGTAATTTTTGTGGCATTTCTAGACATCTGGTCAAAGGCTGCAGGAAGAAGAAAAGGAAGATGGGTGGTTGTTTCCATTGTGGAGAAACAGGACACATGGCTAAGGACTACCCAAGGAAGCAAGGGCAGAGAGCTGGACCTTCTTCTGGAGGACAAGTTCACGCTCTCACAGCACCTCCGCAAGAACGAGGAAGAAATATTTTTGTTGAAAGTTTAGTCTATCTTTTTAATCTACCTGTTCATACACTATTTGATTCTGGCGCATCGCACTCATTTATATCTACTGCCTTAGTTGAATCTCTGCACCTAGACACCAGTATAGTAGAGGATCCCTTAGTTGTTTCAAATCTAATTGGGGGATCAGCTTATTTGTCAATGGTTTGTTTAAATTTGGAAATTTCTATTCTAAGCGTTGGGTTTAGATGTAATTCCTTTGTTTTGGGCTTCACGGGCTATGGGTTGATTCTAGGCATGGAATGGCCATCCAGTAATGGTGTTGTCCTCGATTGTGAAAAGAGAGTGGTTAGACTCATGACTTGCCTCGGTAACACTCTCGAAATCTCCTGTAATCCCATGAATTCTGTTATGCTAAGTTATCTAGAATCTCTTGATGCATCTGTTGAGAACTTGCAGTCTGTAAAGGTAGCCGTGAATACTCGGATGTGTTTGAAGAGGTAAAGGGCTTACCTCTGAAGCGGGAGATAGACTTCCACATATACCTCGTTGACAATGCAAAACCCGTTGCCTTACCCGTTAGGCACATGACTCCAAGGGAGCAGAAAGAGCTCAGCAAGCAAGTTAAAGAGCTCATAGAAAAGGGGTTTCTAAGGTGGAGTATTTCAGAATGGGGTGCTCCAGTAGTGTTCGCAACTAAAGCGAATGGTTCGCTTCTCCTGTGCGTTGATTATAGGGAGCTAAACAAGCTGACCAAGAAGAATAGGCACCCACTCCCAAGAATAGACGATTTGTTTGATCAGCTTGTAGGTTCATCGGTTTTCTCGCAATTAGATCTAGCTATCGGGTTTCATCAGCTAAGAGTGGCTGAAGACAGCATTGATAAGACCGCGTTTAGAACTCCGGATGGTTTCTTCGAGTGGATTGTCATGCCTTTCGGCTTGACAAATGCACGTGCTTACTTCGTTGATTTGATGAGAAGAGGGTTCAGGGAGTTCCTCAATAAGTTTGTGGTGGTCTTCGTGGACGATATTTTGATCTTCTCAAAAAGTGAGTAAGAGTATGCTCAACACATAAGGGAAGTCATGGATACTCTTCGTGCACATCAGTTGAAAACCAAATTCTCCAAATGCCATTTCTGGAGATAAGAAGTTAGGTTCCTTGGACATGTGGTGTCCATAGAGGGGTTAGCTGTGGACCCCGCAAAAGTGGTTGTTGTGCAAGATTGGAAGGTTCCGCGGAACAAAACCGAAGTCCGAAGCTTTCTCGGGCTAGCAGGCTTTTTTCGAAAATTCATCGAAGATTTTGCGAAAATCTCAGCTCCACTTACAAGGTTGACAAAGAAGAACCTAGTTTTCGCTTGGGATTTGGATTGCGATATTACTTTCCAACGTTTGAAAAGGGCTCTAATAACAACCCCAGTTCTGGCATTACCTGATGGAAGCAAGATGTTTACAGTATACATAGATGCATGCGGCACGGGACTAGGTGTTGTTTTGATGCACGAAGGGAAGGTAGTAGCTTATGGTGGAAGGCAGTTGAAAGTACATGAGAAAAACTACCCAACCCACGATCTAGATTTGGCAGCCCTCGTCTTTGCACTTAAGTCTTGGCGCCATTATCTCCTAGGTGAGAAATTTGAATTGTATACTGACCATAAATCGTTGAAGTATCTTTTCTCGCAGAAAGATCTCAACTTGAGGCAACAAAGATGGATGGAGTTTTTTGCCTCGTATGATTTTGAGATTTCCTACACTCCGGACAAGGGCAATGCAGTAGAAGACGCCTTGAGTAGACAGAAACTAACCTTAAGCCCTCTCTTTGTAGAAAGGCAAAGCTTGGAGTACATAGCAAACTTCGACTTTAGGCCCTCCTCTGAATTTGTACCCGGCCTATTAGCAACGTTGGGAGTGCGGCCTACGCTTTTGGACTCAATAGGGACCGCGCAACGTGAAGACCCTCAACTAGTTGATATAATAGTAAGATGATTAGAGGTGAGACTACGAGTCACCTCAATAGATACTCCATCGATGGTAAGGGATGGTTGAGACGGGATGGAAGACTATGCGTCCCACAAGCAAGGGACTTAGTGAAGAAGGTTCTCGAAGAGGCACACCATTCCAAGTTGACCATACACCCCGGTGGAGACAGAATGTACAAAGACATAAAAAGGGTTTTCTTTTGGAGTGGCATGAAAAGAGATGTAGCTGAATTCGTCTCCAATGCATGATATGCCAGCAAGTCAAGGTGGAACAGAAGAAGCCTGGAGGTTTGCTTCATCCTCTAGAGGTCCCATAGTGGAAATGGGATAGCATTTCAATGGACTTTGTTGATGGGTTTCCTAGATCAAGGAGGGGCAATACTAATATTTGCGTAATAATGGACAGGCTCACAAAAATGCCCACTTTATACCCGTCAAGAGTAGAATGACTGCCTCATCTCTAGCATCCATATATCTTAAAGAGATAGTTCGACTCTATGGGATACCCTCCAGCATAGTGAGTGATCAAGATCCTATCTTCACGAGCGAATTTTGGAAGAGTTTACAAGAGGCTGTAGGCACACAGTTATGCTTAAGCATGGCCTATCAACCCCAAACCGATGGCCATACGGAAAGAGTAAACAGAGTATTAGAAGTCCTCTTGAGAATATGCATTCTTGACTTCGGAGGAACATGGGAGGATCATTTACCTTTGGTGGAATTCGCTTACAACAATAGCTACCAAGCCACCATAGGCACAGCTCCTTTCGAAGGGTTATATGGGAGACCGTGCCGGTCACCAACTTGCTGGTGGGAGTCCACAGACAAACTCATACTTGGACCAGATATGATTAGAGAAACTTCAGAGAAAGTGGACTTGATAGAAGAAGAATGAAGACTGCCCAAGATAGACAGAAGTCCTACGCAGACAAAAGAAGAACTGACCTTGAGTTCAAAGTTGGAGACAAGGTATTCCTTGAAGTATCTCCTTTGAGAAACGTCGTTCGCTCTGGATTCGCAGGAAAGTTAGCACCAAGATTTGTAGGGTCGTTCCCTATCATCGAGAAAATTGGGGAGATGGCTTATAGGGTATAGCTGCCCGAAAGATTGCTAGGGTTCATAATGTCTTTCATGTCTCTCACCTGCGAAAGTGCTTACATGAGTTTGTGGAAATGGTGGAACCAATCGTGCTAGAGGAAGTAGAAGTTGAACGAGAAACAACTGTGAGGAGATTTCCAACCCATATCTTGGGAACATAAGTCAAAAAGCTACGCAACCGTGAAGTCAAGCTTGTCAAAGTTCAATGGAGCGACACCAAGGAAATCGCGACTTGGGAAACTGAGGACAGAATACGTGCAGCCTACCCTTTTCTTTTTGAGGGTACATCCTTGACCTCTTTTTCCTTAAATTGCTGCTTATATCTATCTATTTAGGTATATCTCCTCGACCTTATCCTTTTCCTTATCCTTATCCTTAGATAGAAACCTATTTGGATGTAAACATGTAATTGAAACATGTTATGGTAGATGGTTGCAAGTGGTTGCAAGTGGATTGCTAGTGGTTTCTCGTGGATGCATATACACACACATTAGGTATTAGATCGGCTCAGTCACTTTCATATTGCATATGCATATATGTATTTGTATACGGATTGAAACTTGATGTGTTATCATATGGACGTTGTATTTGTATGAATGATTGTGCACTCATGTAGGAAATTTTGAGTAGGAAAAATTGCATACATAATGGACTCATGGCACTGACATAATTTGCATTAAGGAGGTCAACTGAATCGGTAGACCGCCTGATTTTGCATTAGATAAGGACATGTATACACACTATGCATATGATCATGAAGCATTAGATGTCTTTTAAGGACAATGGACGCTTGTGTTTAATGGTTGAGTAGATGGGTGATTGGACTGTAGGATATATGTTCTTCTCTACTTGACGATTTCGGGGACGAAATCCTAAAAGGAGGGGAGAATGTAACACCCCGTAATTTCTGTTAACGTTATAATAACGAATTAAACAATACTTAATTTAAAATGTGAGAATTAAGGGAAACGAGTTACGCCATTGCATTCGTCTCGTAATTCTGCTTGAGATAGAGTCAAAATTTGTGTGAGTTGGACTTAGTATGAAGAAGTTATGGCCTTCAGAAGTTTCAGAAATTCAAATAAATTCAAATAGCTCGAAACCGAATTCAAAATTCAAAACAGAAGTCAGAAGCGGGCTGGGCGGGAAAATTCCCGCCCAGGACCCAGGTCGACCAGGGGGTCGACCCTAGTGTCGACCTCCCCCTACAGGTCGACCTGCCCCCCTCCCCCCCAGCCAGATCTGAATTTTGACGACTTATGACATATTGCTGAGTCACTAGGGTTTCAGGATAGTTCTGATCTGGTCTGAATGGTTGTGGTTAACTCTAGGTTCATCCGACGGCTCTAATTAAATTGAAATTCTATATAAACAACCTAATTCTCAACCTAAAATCACACAAAAAAATAATCTTGGAACTGTCATGCCGTCAATAAAGAACTTGGAGTAGCCGTCATCGCTTTCAATTCAAAGACAAGATAAAAGCCTACATCAACATCAAATTTAAAACTAATCTAATTCAATGATCTACATCAAAGGCGAGCATTACAACTTTAGAATTCAGATTCCAGAAATCAAGAATTCCTTTTAGTTTGTAAATTGGTTATTACGTAGATTTAAATGTACTTTTAAATGAAATCATGACATGTTGTAACTCGAATATAGAATGATGCTTATGTATAAGATAAATATAGTTTGATTCTAATATTTCTTAAATTACCATTGCGATTGATCATGCCTATATGTTTATGGCGATGAACGTACAAAATTGTATGGTATTATTGGAATCTATTGGAATCTATTATGATTGGATGATGAACTTATTATGCCAACTTAGTGATGAACATGTCATGTTATAATTTGGTGGTTACTTGCAAGTTTATGATCTAAATCACATGCCTACATGATTAGATCAACATTTATGTATTGAACTATGTTAAGTTGAAACAATTTATGTTGCAAGTTGGATTTGTGGCCCTCTTATGTTTTAACACACATAAGTTATCATGCTAAGTTTTGATTTAAATATGTTTGTAGTATCTTTCTTATGTTTTCACATACATAAGTTAATATGTTAAGTTGTGGTTTAAAATTGTGTTTATATGTTAAACCTCCATATATCAAGTTTACATGATAATTAGATCCAACTTAGTCACAAGTTCACCCTTACCTTTTTAATTAAGTTAGTGATGCTTCTATGCCAAGTTACACATGATAAGTTAAAAGTATGTTATTGTATGCTTATTTCATGTCTCTTGTTTGTTGCCCTTTTTGTTTATGGGTTTGGGCTAATTTACTAGCCCAACATTTTATGTAATTTATGCGAACTTACCACGGGGGTAGCGTTGGGAAAACATGAAAATTTCATGGCATAGATTGGTTCATGAAATGGTATATTTGGTATACCATTTATTATGAGCATAATCAAAAGGACAATTATGGCATGATTAAATTAAGATTAATTTACATATAAAATTAGACATATATAGAAAATATGTGAATTTAGAAAAGAGGAATATGCCTAAACCGAGGTTAGACTGAGTTGTGGTGTAAAACTGTCCGGAACCGACCGGCACATCCAGTGACCACAACAAGACCTGTCTAATGTGGGTGGTTAGTGCATCAAGCCCAAAAAGGACCCGAGGTTAGACTGAGTTATAGTGTAAAACTACCCGGAACCGACCGGCACATCCAGTGACCACAACAAGACCTGTCTAATGTGAGTGGTTGGTGCTTTAATGAATAAATTAAAGCTAAGTCAAGAATGGTAGGGTTAAGTCAATTAAGGAAACACTTAACCGTTCAACATGTTAACTAAACTGATGGGTGGGGTTAGGTAAACTTGGACACTTAACAGAATAAAAATGTTGATTAGAAAACCCTAGTAACGGGGACCCATTTTAGCAGTAACCCACATAGATGTATCATGGTAGCCTAAACTGGGCAGGGTAGGACACGATTACTGGGCTGATTATAAGCGATCAAAAACGTCGGTGGTTGGTGCATCAGTGTAGGTTCCGACGGAGTATGGGCATGCACGTACTCCGGAGTGGAAAAAGCAGGCACTGGGCATCAGTAGTATACACTGTGCATCGTGAATGGTGTCGGTTTGCCACCAGAGGGACTGATACACCCCATGGTTGGACCAGCACAAATATCTACAGTCAAGTGGGGCCGAATGACACAGGATATGAATGGATGCGAGTAGGAGCCGATCATTAAGGTGATCGTTCATTATGAATACGTGAGGCTGGTTGAACCAATGGTTAGTAGGTGCAGAGACCATAGTAATGGGTGCGATCACATGTTCATCTTATCTTATATTAGGGTATTGTCCTATGTTCTGTTATTACTGTCATGATCCCTTTCCTTGTTTAAGTACTAGTAATCACTGAACTTACCAAACTTATTGTCTGAACCGTTTTCTTTCGTCCTCTTTTCTTCCGTTCCCCCCCCCTCAGGTCCACAGGGAGGGAATACTCCAGCTTAGTCAGACTCTTTGCAAGTTTCAAGAAAGTAGATGTATGTTTGGGACTCTCTTAACTTGGCTATGGCTTTCGGACACTACACTTGGGGATTTATGAAGTGTTATTTATGGTTTATGCTTCTTTACTAAATAATCAAGACAGAAATTATGATGTAATGTTTTGGAAGTTATTTTGTGACAATTTGCTGTAATGCTTTTATATTGAACCATGTATGCAATAAATGTTTGATTTCCGCTGCTTATATTTATCTATCTTGTAAATTTTTCCATGTCTTGTACCTATAACCCTCCACCAAAGTTAAGGCATTTTCTTTGTGAGTGACCTTAACCGAGGTGGGGTGTTTTACATAACATAATTACAACAATAACATATCTCAGATAATAGCATAACATATAAATCATTGCAGCGGAAATGGAAATGTCATCATGACATAACATCACAGACATCAGAGTACGAAGTACAGGATACACTTAGCAAAATAGAAGTCTAAACAAGGAAAGAAATAAAGTCTCAATCTCCACCAAAATACATCAATGCTCAAAAATTTCTAAATGTCTTAAGAAGCAAATAAAAGATAAAAAGGGAAATGTTCTCCATCTACTCTATAAGAAAGCTCCAGTCCAGAAGATGTCCATACCTAAAACCTGTCATTTGGCTGCCTGTGTTGAAAGAGGGCACCCGAGTTTGCAAAGTGAAACAAACTACGTGTCTAATATGTTTCAAAAATACTTAAAAGTAAATGTATCAATCCTGGATGGCATTGTACCCCATCCTACTATGTCGCCATATATAGGTTTACAACCAAAACCATAATGTCGTATTGGAGATTGGGTTTCCATCATGAGTCAAGGCTAGGAACAATCTCCTAACCGATTCGAGACACTCTAGTGATGTCTCAGGATTCGGACGTTGGCGAACCCTTGGATACTGCAGGGCCGATCCACAAATACTTTGGTGGATTGGCAATTCCTGAACACATGCTTTCCTGTCCTATTGAACCTATAAAATGGTCACAATCGACCAATAAAACCGAGGCGTCTCATTCCATTAACCACATAAGTAAAAATTTCGGGCCTAGTAAAAACCCAAACACCACTTCTAGCTAGAAGAAACGTGCGCACTCCCTGCGTTCCCTTGTCCCCTTTTTTACTCTACGGGGTGCGAGGCTCGCGAGGTAACGTAATACACAAAGCTATACCGAAGTAGGCTATGCATTGATCATCATCCACAAGGCTCTGCTTTTCAACAAAAGCCTCGATCAATTGCATCTTAGCATGCCACATTGACAATTCACGTCATGCGATCGATAACTACCAATATATAACCTTCAAGCTCATGCGTCTCAAAGAAGGGTATTAAGCTAGAGAATAAAGTCTCCACCACCACAGATATATATTAATTAGAAATCGATTTAATTACATGGAATGAAATTCAATGTCGGACACACATCCATTTACAAGTCCGTTCTGGGTCTGAATGAAACCGGAGTCACCTTATTGCTCGTCCCGTATGTCCAATACAGAAGAGAGGTGCTCGCATATCCGGAAAATCATCAAGTACGTCAGGACAACTACCACTTTAACCCTTTACTGGTAGCTAACCAATGCCGGGCATCAGTAGTTATCCTTTTGATGTGAAGATCGTCGGTCTTCAATCGCCGTCTTTAAGATCTTCAATTTAGATCATCTTATAATCATTTGAAATGAGATTTAACTCGGTCTTTTCAAATGATCCTCGCATATATATATATAGTTTAAAATCATTTCATATCGTTAATAGTATTTAATAATGATTTATCGCTATTTTTATTTATATAAAAATAGCCAAATTTATTTAACGATGCTTCGGGTCGATGGATGGCCCTGGCGCAGTTTTTATCGAAATTTGATTTACACTTATCTCGAAATCTAACCGTTGGATTTTAAAAAAAATTATATTGTTGAAAAGATCTTCCTAAAGAAGTACTAACGGTTCCAGTTTTGGGAAAATCCGACGGTTGGATCTTTCGGTATAATCGTTTAAAGTTACGATTTCAAAACGCGCACTACCACGCGCGATTCGTTTATTTTAATATATATATATATGTATATATAGTTATATATAAATATATAAACCCTTCGATGATTTCTCTAACGTGTTTAACATGCCAAATAAAAGAATATTTTCATTGGCATATCATAACCATGTACTGTCAAACAAAGTATATTTCATTTACATGAAAATTTATCCCATGACAAGCCAACTTTGCATATAAATTTTAATATATGCAAAGGTAAATATAAATGTTATTTTGACGATGCATATACATTCCAATATATGCGATGTAATATAAATAAATTTTAACAATGCATGTAAATTCTAATATATGTGATGTAATTATAAATGCAAATTTAACAATGCATATAAATTCTAATATATGCGATGTAATTATAAATGCAAATTTAACAACGCATATAAATTCTAATATATGCGATGTAATTATAAATGCAAATTTAACAATGCATAAAAATTTTAATATATGCGATGTAATTATAAAGGAAAATTTAACAACGCATATAAATTCTAATATGCGATGTAATTTTAAATGCAAATTTTATCCATTTCATTAAAAACAAATTTTTAATGTAAACATGCTTTATTTTAAAAAAAAAAAACATGAATGTTTGTCCAACTTTTGTTATTACATTAGAAGGTGGATTTTGAATGTAAAATATATTTTCCTTTTAAAATATGTTTCTTTTTCTACATTTCTATTTTTACATTAAAAAGTGAAATTTCAATGTAAAACATGTTTTTCCTTTTAAAACATGAATCTTGCCTAGTTTTCTAATATTACATTAAAAGTGAAAATTAATGTATAACATGTTTGCATTTTAAAACATGAATCTTTCTCTTATTTTTAACATTACATAAAAAAATGCATGTTTTTAATGAAATCATGTTTTTATTAAAGCATGTACATTTTTCCCTATTACATTAGAATTGCATATTTATAATGTAATCATATTTTGATTAAAAACATGTACATTTTTCCTTTTTTCTATTCTTGTCATTAAAATGTAAATTTTTAATTAAATCATTTTTTCATTCCAAACATGTGCATTTTCCGTATTCTAACATTATATTAAGGATGCAAACTTTTTATATGAATTCATGTTTTGATTAAAAACATGCACATTTTTCTCTACTTTCAATCACTACAAAAAAATGTATATTTTATATGAAATCATGTTTTAAATAAAATCATGAACATTTTTTTCTACTTTCAACCATTACATTAAAATGTATCTTTTATATGAAATCATGTTTTGATTAAAAACATGAACATTTTTCTCTACTTTCATTCATTACATTAAAATGTATATTTTATATGTAATGTTCTTATTATTTTTCTAAAACATGAACATTCCTATTTTTATAGTAATTCCATAAAATGATAGAAATATGAATTTCATTTTTGTTGAGTATTCTAATTCAACAAAATGACAAAATTTGATATTTCCTTTTTGATTGAAAATTCTAATTCAATCAAATAAAAAAAAGTGATATTTTATTTTGATCGAAATTCTAATTCAACCAAACAATTACAAAAGTAATATTTTTATTTTGATTGAAAATTCTAGTTTAATCAAAAAATAACCAAAGTGACATTTTTATTTGATTTAAAATTCTAGTTCAATCAAAAATAACTAAAGTGACATTTTTATTTGATTTAAAATTCTAATTCAATCAAAAATAACAAAAGTGACATTTTTATTTGATTGAAAATTCTATTTCAATCAAAAATAACAAAAGTGACATTTTTATTTGATTGAAAATTCTAATTCAATCAAAAATAACAAAAGTGACATTTTTATTTGATTGAAAATTATAATTCAATCAAACAAATAAACAAAGGTGATATTTTTATTTGATTGAAAATTCTAGTTCAATCAAAAATAACAAAAGTGACATTTTTATTTGATTGAAAATTTCAATTCAATCAAACAAATAAATAAAGGTGATATTTTTATTTGATTGAAAATTCTAATTCAATCAAACAAATAAACGAAGGTGATATTTTTATTTGATTGAAAATTCTAGTTCAATCAAAAATAACAAAAGTGACATTTTTATTTGATTGAAAATTCTAATTCAATCAAAAATAACAAAAGTGACAATTTAATTTGATTGAAAATTCTAACTAAATCAAAACAAAGGTGATAATTTTATTTGATTGAAAATTCTAATTCAATCAAAAAAATAAACAATGGTGAGAATTTATTTGATTGAAAATTCTAATTCAATCAAACAAATAAACAAAGGTGATATTTTTATTTTTATGGAAAATTTAATAATAACAAAATATCACACAAATTACAGGACTACATTAACACATCACATACATATCAAATCACATAGCATAGCATGTAGAAATATACAGCGGATAAATGAGAATACAATTATAATTTATTCTAATTATTTTAAAATAAATAATAATAAAAATAAAATAGGATTTCTCACTGTCATTTGAAATTGAGTAGTTCAGATCTGCAAATTTTTGGCCAAAATTCAATCAGCTCAAAATTGGATCCAGTCAGTCCAGAAACGTAGATCTCGTCTCTAAGATCGCAACGCTTCGAAAATCGTGAAGCTCGGAGTCAGTATGGATGAATTATGATTTGTTTTATGTTGATAACATTTAAAATAAATTAATTAAATAATACAATTTAAAATTAAACCTTCTTCTACACTACTCAGACAAGGGCCGCGAGCTTTTCTAATTGATTCAATTCTAGGTTTAATCTTTGCGATCGAATGGTGTAGTGGTTCGAAGATCGGATGGTGCAGCGTCGGAGGGCGAAGAGCGGCGCACAGGAGGGTCCCATCCTTGGCCAACTCGCATGCACCTAGGGTGAGGGCGGCGGTTCAAACAACGGTGGTTCTCGGGTCTGGTGTGCTTGAAATATGCAGTTTCAGGTAGGGTTCACTGTATGGATATGTAGAGAAGGAAAAGTACTACAATAATGTCCAAAGAAGAAGTGGTTTTGCGGTGAATTGGTTTAGAGAATTTGAGGAGGGAAGAGTGGAGTAGAATCGGCCATGGATAAAGGGGGGTGGCGACTATTATCACGATGGAATTAGGGTTCGGGGAAAAGGACAAAAGTATTTTTATAATACATTATTTCTAATTTTACAATTAAATCCATAATTTCTTAACAACTCCAATTTCGGTCCAACAGGAGTTGTTCCTACCTTATTGCCCATATTCCAGAACTAATGGGCTAGGTCCCGTCAGCCCAAACGACTGTTTGTGGCCCAATTTCTTTAATTTAAAATTTATATCGTTTATTTATTTAATTCGATCACACATTTAAATTCACCGAGGCCACATACGGACTCTGAAAATTCCAAAAAATATATTTGTGGCTTTGTTTTGACAATACGGTCCTAAAAAAATTAATTTCGTCGAATTTGGAGACCAATTGAAATATGGCCACTTTTAAGTCGATTAAATTTGACCGAAATTGACAAAACACATATTCTTTTGCCACACTCACGTATTAATTCAAAAAATTCTGGAAAATTAAAATTAGCAATAATTTAACATTCTGAATCCAACAAAAGTGGTTTCTTCGAAAATGGAGGTCGTTTGAAAAATGGCCTTTTATACGGGCTATAAATTATACTATAGCAACTATTCGGAATATTCAACTAGCCATAACTTTTGATTTCCGCTATGAAATTTAGATTTTTTGGATTCGTTGGAAAGATATTTTCAAATAGATTTAGATATTTTTGGTTTCACTAAAATCTGTTAAATTTTGAATCCTGTACATTCAGTCAAAGTTCGGGTTTGACTTTTCAAACTACCGTGCAATTTTTAATTTCTTTTGAAATTAAAACAAATATTTTCGCTCTAACTTCGATTAAAATAAATTTTTAATCATTATTATTTAAAATAAATTATTTAACTATTCAAAATTCATCGAAATAGCCAAAATAAAAAATTTAAATTGGTTCTGATTTTCCGAGTTGTTACAGTCTCCCCCACTTAAAAGCTTTTCGTCCCCGAAAAGGAAACAATAGTAAAGTAGGAAACAAAACAGAAAATGCAAGGTATTGTAAATGTACCTCAACACAAGAGTCACTCAGAGATGTCCACTCTGCACTTGGGATAAGCATGTTTGATGCTATCCTCAGTCTCCCATGCACAGTCTCTAGGATCCCCGCTCCACTGAACTTTGACTGAGTGGAGACATACGATAAGATGATAATGATGTAATGACTGATTAATATGAGCTATTCTGCTGTGCTCAGGACATTATTAATCCTATCTCTAATGAGCTAGTCGTCTTAGAATACTGCTGATTCTATCCAGATGAATTGTTCTAAAAATGTTATACTCCGAAGCTAAGGCTAACCTTTAGCTCTGATACCAACTATGACGACCCCAAACTTCCATGGTACGAAAGTAAGGATAATCATAGGAGCATAACATAATTACAACAATAATAAATCTCAGATAATAGCATAACACATAAATCATTGCAGCGGAAATGGAAATGTCATCACAACATAACATCACTGACATCAGAGTACGCAGTACAGGATACACTTAGCAAAACAGAAGTCTAAACAAGGAAAGAAATAAAGTCTCAATCTCCACCAAAATACATCATTGCTCAAAAATGTCTAAATGTCTTAAGAAGCAAATAAAAGATAAAAGGGAAAATGTTCTCCATCTTCTCCATAAGAAAGCTTCAGTCCAGAAGGTGTCCATACCTAAAACCTGTCATTTGGCTGCCCATATGGAAAGAGGGCACCCGAGTTTGCAATGTGAAACAAACTACGAGTCAGTCACGGGACCGGTATGGGAAATCTTTCTTAACTAACAATATGGCAAATCACAGGACCACGCCGCTAACGTGGAACGGGTTTACTCCATTGGATTGCCAGTGCATAAGTTTAATAAATTTTATTTAAAAACAAGGCAATGCTTTTTAGAAAATGAAATCATTATAAGACTCAAGTCCCATCAAACAATGAGACGCAAACCGGAGGATAGAGTTTTACCTTATAATGATAAAATGCTTGATATGTGGAAAATAATGTTTTTAATATTATTATTGGTGTCTAATATGTTTCAAAAATACTTCAAAGTAAATGTATCAATCCTAGATAGCGTAGTACCCCATCCTACTATGTCGCCATATATAGGTTTACATTCAAAACCGTAATGTCGTATTGGAGATTGGGTTTCCATCATGAGTCAAGGCTAGGGTTGATCTCCAAACCGATTCGAGACACTCTAGCGATGTCTCAGGATTCAGACGTCGGCGCACCTTTGGATACTGCTGGGCCAGTCCACAAATACTCTAGTGGATTGGCAATTCCTGAACACACGCTTCCCAGTCCTATTGAACCTATAAAATGGTCACAATCGACCAATAAAACCGAGGCGCCTCATTCCATCAACCACATAAGTAAAAATGTCGGGCCTTGTAAAAACCCAAACACCAGTTCTAGCTAGAAAGAAATATGTACACTCCCTGCATTCCCTTGTCCCGTTTTTGACTCTACCGGGGTGAGAGGCTCGCGAGGTAACGTAACACACAAAGCTATGCCGAAATAGGCTATGCTTTGATCATCATCCACAAGGCACTGCTTTTCAACAAAAGCCTCGATCAATTGCATCTTGGCATGCCACATTGACAATTCACGCCAGGCGATCGATAACTACCAATATATAACCTTCGAGCTCATGCGTCTCAAAGAAAGATGTTAAGGAAGAGAATAAATTCTCCTCCACCACAAATATATATTAACTAGAAACTGATTTAATTACATGGAATGAAATTCAATGTTGGACACACATCCATTTAAAAGTCCGTTCTGGGTCTGAACGAAACCAGAGTCATCTGATTTCTCGTTCCGTATGTCCAACATGGAAGAGAGGTGCTCGCATATCCGGAAAATCAACAAGTACATCCGAACAACTACTACTTTAACCCTTTACTGGTAGCTAACCAATGTCGGGCATCGGTAGTTATCCTTTTGATGTGAAGATCGCTGGTCTTCAATCGTCGTCTTTAAGATCTTCAATCTAGATCGTCGTATAATCATTTGAAATGAGATATAACTCGGTTTTTTCAAATGATCCGCGCATATATATAGTTTAAAATCATTTCATATCGTTAATAGTATTTAATAACGACTTATCGCTATTTTTATTTATATAAAAATAGCCAAATTTATTTAACGACGCTTTGGGTCAATGGGCGGCCTTAGCGCTGTTTTTATCGAAATTTGATTTACACTTATCTCGAAATCTAGCCATTGGATTTTAACAAAATTTATATCGTTGGAAAGATCTTCCCAAAGCGGTCCTAATGGTTCCAGTTTTGGGAAAATCCGACGGTTGGATTTTTCGGTATAATCGTTTAAAGGTACGATTTCAAAACGCGAACTACCGCGCGCGATTAGTTTATTTTTAATTTATATTTATATTTATATAATTATATATATAAACTCTTCGACGATTTCTCTAACGTATTTAACATGCCAAATAAAAGAATATTTTTATTGGCATATCATAACCATGTACTGTCAAACAAAGTATATTTCATTCACATGAAAATTTACCCAATGACAAGCCAACTTTGCATAAAAATTCTAATATATGCAAAGGTAAATATAAATATTATTTTGACGATGCATATACATTCTAATATATGCGATGCAATATAAATAAATTTTAACAATGCATGTAAATTCTAATATATGCGATGTAATTATAAATGCAAATTTAACAACGCATATAAATTCTAATATATGCGATGTAATTATAAATGCAAATTTAACAATGCATATAAATTCTAATATATGCGATGTAATTATAAATGCAAATTTAACAACGCATATAAATTCTAATATATGCGATGTAGTTTTAATGCGAATTTTATCCATTTCATTAAAAACAAAGTTTTTAATGTAAACATATTTTATTTTAAAAAAAACATGAATGTTTGTCCAACTTTTGTTATTACATTAAAAGGTGAATTTTTAATGTAAAATATATTTTCTTTTTAAAACATGTTTCTTTTTCTACATTTCTACATTAAAAATTGAAATTTCAGTGTAAAACATGTTTTTCCTTTTAAAACATGAATCTTGCCTAGTTTTCTAATATTACATTAAAAGTGAAATTTTAATGTATAACATGTTTGCATTTTAAAACATGAATCTTTCTCTTGTTTTTAACATTACATAAAAAAATGCATGTTTTTAATGAAATCATGTTTTTATTAAAACATGTACATTTTTCCCTATTACATTAGATTTTCATGTTTATAATGTAATCATGTTTTGATTTAAAACATGTACATTTTTCCTTTTTTCTATTCTTGTCATTAAATATTAATGAAATCATGTTTTTATTCGAAACATGTGCATTTTCCATATTCTAACATTATATTAAGAATGAGAACTTTTTATATGAAATCATGTTTTGATTAAAAACATGAACGTTTTTCTCTACTTTCAATCACTACATAAAAATGTATATTTTATATGAAATCTTGTTTTGATTAAAAACATGAACATTTTTCTCTACTTTCAATCATTACATTAAAATGTATATTTTATATGAAATCATGTTTTGATTAAAAACATGAACATTTTTTTTCTACTTTCATTCATTACATTAAACGTATATTTTATATGTAATGTTCTTATTATTTTTCTAAAACATGAACATTCCTATTTTTATAGTAATTCCATAAAATGATAGAAATTTACATTTCATTTTTGTTGAATATTCTAATTAAACAAAATGACAAAATTTGATATTTCCTTTTTGATTGAAAATTCTAACTCAATCAAATAACAAACAAAAGTGATAATTTATTTTGATCGAAAATTCTAATTCAACCAAACAATAAAAAAAGTGATATTTTTATTTTGATTGAAAATTCTAGTTACCAAAAAATAACCAAAGTGACATTTTTATTTGATTTAAAATTTTAGTTTAATCAAAAATAACCAAAGTGACATTTTTATTTGATTTAAAATTCTAATTCAATCAAAAATAACAAAAGTGAAATTTTTATTTGATTGAAAATTCTAATTCAATCAAAAATAACAAAAGTGACATTTTTATTTGATTGAAATTCTAATTCAATCAAAAATAACAAAAGTGACATTTTTATTTGATTGAAAATTCAAATTCAATCAAACAAATAAACGAAGGTAATATTTTTATTTGATTGAAAATTCTAGTTCAATCAAAAATGACAAAAGTGACATTTTTATTTGATTGAAACTTCTAATTCAATCAAACAAATAAACAAAGGTTATATTTTTATTTGATTGGAAATTCTAATTCAATCAAACAAATAAACAACGGTGATATTTTTATTTGATTGAAAATTTTAGTTCAATCAAAAATAACAAAAGTGACATTTTTATTTGATTGAAAATTCTAATTCAATCAAAAATAAAAAAAGTGACAATTTAATTCGATTGAAAATTCTAATTAAATCAAAACAAAGGTGATAATTTTATTTGATTGAAAATTCTAATTCAATCAAACAAATAAACAAAGGTGAGATTTTTATTTGATTGAAAATTCTAATTCAATCAAACAAATAAACAAAGGTGATATTTTAATTTTTATGCAAATTTAATAATAACATAACATCACACAAATTACAGATCTACATTAACACACCACATACAGATCAAATCACGTAGCATAGCATGTAGAAATATACAGCGGATAAATGAGAATACAATTATAATTTATTCTAATAATTTTAAAATAAATAATAATAAAATAGGATTTATCACAGTCATTTGAAACTGAGTAGTTCAGATCTGTAAATTTTTGGCCAAAATTCAGTTAGCTCAGAATTGGATCCAGTCAGTATAGAAACGTAGATCTCATCTCTACGATCGCAACGCTTCGAAAATCTGCAGTTCTGAGTCAGTATGGATGAATTATGATTTGTTTTAAGTTGATAACATTTAAAATAAATTAATTAAATAATATAATTTAAAATTAAACCTTCTTCTTCACTACTCAGACAAGGGCCGCGAGCTTTTCTTATTAGTTCAATTCTAGGTTTAATCTTTGCGATCGAATGGTGTAGTGGTTCAAAAATCGAATGGTGCAGCATCCGAGAGAGAAGAGCGGCGCACAGGAGGGTCCCACCCTTGGCCAACTCGCACGCACCTAGGGGGAGGGCTGCAGTTCAAATGGCGGTGGTTCTCGGGTCTGGTGTACTTGAAATATGTAGTTTCAGATAGGGTTCACCGTATGGATCTGTAGAGAAGGAAAAGTACTACAATAATGTCCAAAGAAGAAGTGGTTTTCGGTGAATGGATTTAGAGAATTTGAGGAGGGAAGAGTGGTGTAGAATCGGCCATGGATAAAGGGGGTGGCGAGTATTGTCATGATGGAATTAGGATTTGGGGAAAAGGAAAAAGCATTTTTATAATACTTTATTTCTAATTTTACAATTAGATCCATAAATTCTTAACAACTCCAATTTCAATCCAACAGGAGTTGAACGTACCTAATTGCCCATATTCTGGAACTAATGGGCTAGGTCTCATCAGCCCAAACGACTGTTTATGGCCTGATTTCTTTAATTTAAAATTTAAGTCCTTTATTTATTTAATTCGATCACACATTTAAATTCACCGGGGCCACATACGGACTCTGAAAATTCCAGAAAAATTAATTGTGGCTTTGTTTTGACGATACGGTCTTAAAAAAATTAATTTCGTTGAATTTGGAGACCATTTGAAAAATGGCCATTTTTAAGTCGATTAAATTTGACCGAAATTGACAAAACACATTTCTTTTGCCACGCCCACATATTAATTCAAAAAATTCTGGAAAATTAAACTTAGTAATAATTTGACACTCTGAATCAAACAAAAGCAGTTTCATCGAAAACGGAGGTCATTTGAAAAATGGCCTTTTATACGGGCTATAAATTATACTATAGCGACTATTCTGAATATTCAACTGGCCATAACTTTTGATTTCCACTATTAAATTTCGATTTTTCGGAATCGTTGGAAAGATATTCTCAAACAAATTTAGATATTTTTGGTTTCACTAAAATCCGTTAAATTTTGAATTATGTACATTCAGTCAAAGTTCGGGTTTGACTTTTCAAACTACCGTGCAATTTTTAATTTCTTTTGAAATTAAAACAAATATATTTGCTCCAACTTCGATTAAAATAAATTTTTAATCGTTATTATTTAAAATAAATTATTTAACTATTCAAAATTCATTGAAATAGCCAAAATAAAAAATTTAAATTGGTTCCTATTTTCCGGGTTGTTACATTTCTTTGCACTGATGTTTGCATTCATTGCTAACCCGCAGGTCACAGAATGTGATATATCATTCCCAGGGAAATAGAGAGTTTGGTAGATTAAGGATCAGTTTGTAAATATTGTTGGCCGCACATTTACAACAATGTTAGCTTGGCAACCTAACAATCCGTATAAATGATTATAGGCATCGGAATACCCCCAGGCCAGATGGGCCCTAAGGCATTTGTACCCCAAAACTTCAACAAGACAGCTCGTGAAGAAGTAACGAGTTCTTCTTACAGTTACAACATAATTTCCTTGTTTGTTTGTTCTAGCTTTTAGGCTTTTGTTCTTGCTAGTGTTTCTCCTATTGGCATATAAAATCACTGCAGAATTTGTCTTATGCTATTGTACTACAACACTAAAGTGAAAAAGCTTGCACCATTCACAAAGTTGCCACTTTTATAAAGTGTGTAATGGATTGTTTGATAATTGGTACAGTTAAAATGAAACCAATCACTTCTGGTTGTGTCATGTTAAATAAATATAAGCGTATGATGCCTACAATAATATGATACATACAATAATACATGTTATGATGATTTATATTGCATTTATGTTGAACTTTGATACAAATTTTGGATGTGGTAGATTGATACTTATAACGTCCAAGATTTTTTTAACGTTATTTACAAATATTTAAATCTATTTTAAATATTGATTTAGTAATATTAATGGATTTTATATCGAACTTATTTAATAAAATGAAGTTTGAACATTTAAATTTGGAATGTAAATAAAACGAGCGCGAAAACAACGTGGTAGTTCATAATTTACGATTTGAACTTCAATTGAATATATTGGATCTGATATAAATTGGAATTTAGTGAAATAAGAAACGTTTGAACCGATTTTATTATATATTTCTTATGAAAGAGAAAAATTAGGATATCATATTATAGATTGCAAGTTATGTCAAATTAAAATTTTCAAATACTCACTATGGAATCGTTTATAAGCCATAATGATTTATTTAATATAATTAAATATTGGTTTCGAATTTGGATAATATTTTTGAGACATAGTTATAATTTAATTTTTATAATTTTACTGTAATTTTTAATTTGGAAAATAAGCAACTTTTTATTTAAAGTATTTTACACCCTGTATCGGCATTTTTGTGGGTTCACAAAATAAGTTAGCTTGACTATTTTATTATATTTTCGGAACCGTGACACATCGCTTGACGCGATCATATTTTTATTTCTCGTAAGTGAACGGAATTGGATAACATCTTAATACATCGCGCCCTCCATAATAATTATAATGTTTCCAACTTAGTCATTTCAAACCAGTTATAAATAAAAGTGAAATAAAACGAAATATTTTTCCTTTCTAAAATGAAACCTCTCCACTAGTGGCATCCACCCTATATGATAACTTGCTGAAACTTTCCTTTTTAAAATTTATACGTGCTTAAGTGAAAATAAATAATAGGAAAATACAAAACATGCCTATACTTTGTATGCGCAGTTATATATTTTATATACATGCTACAACCCCTACATTATTGGAATACACAGCCTATAGCGCATACAATGCTCAAAACATAAGCAAAATAAAAAGTAACTTACCCCAAATGTTACCCCATCCAAGTAAAACATATGCAGACAATACGTACAGCCTATAAACATTTCATCTCAAGCAAACCAAATATCAAAATATGTACAACCTAAGGACCTTCATCTCTCCTATTTGAAGCCTGTCACTATATCTACACATGCTTTCCTGTTGCTTACACTCTAAGCTTCTTCTCTTTTCATTTCAAAGAAGAACAAATATTCTATTATTTTGCTTTAACCACCCTATATTTTCCATTTCAACGCCTATTGGTTGTTTTTTTTTTGAGTATACAACTCACTATACCTAGCCTCTGCAAACAACAAGTCTGGCCTATCCCTGAAGACATGAAAACACACTGAACTCCTAATAAAAAAAGCTCAAATTTTTTTCAACGTCTATTTTTCTGCCAACCTAATATTAGACAAGGCATGGACATGTTAAGACTGATGAAACCACTCATGTTGTCTTCTTCAATTTAATGGCCTTGTCCCTTCACGCGTGAAGCTCGGACTAAAGATGATAAAAAAAAAATGAACCTATCTTGTACTGTTTGAAGTGATGATGAGCTTATCCCTCCTCTACTCAACTATATATACATGCTATTGTCTTCACCAGAGACAATACAAAACTAACCAAACTTTTCGTTTAACACATACATATTAAAAAGAAATTCAATTAAAGAAAAGTATAACTTCCCAAACCAAATCAAGGCAGCCGAGATATCGGACCTGGTACTTACGAGGGGAGGAAAGATGAAGGAGTGGTTACAAGGGATGGTGGAATAGGCATGCGGCTTATATAAAATGAGGGTGATGAAGCAGTGTAATTGTTGACTGGTTCATGTGGAACGGTGAAAAAATGGGAGCAGTATATGGGAAAAAACGTGATGCTTTTGCATGAAGGAATGAAGTAAGGTGCGGCATAGTTTCTATGCGAGTATTCTCAGCATGAAGCAGCTTCGAATGGGGAGGTTGATAGCTTGTTTCTGGCAGTCGAGAGGGCATATGATCTTAGGAGGACTGGTATCGTCAGGGTTGAGGTGCTGGGTATGGATGGCGTAAGGCACAAGAGGTGTAGGAAGAATACATTCGGTTTATAGCATGGTTTCACATGGAAGAAGGGGGGCACAGTATCGATGGGTTCTTTCGTTATTTCCAGAAGTCGGTGTTGTTTCAATAGATGACATCAGAGAGAGAGTTGAGCGGATTGAACAATGGTGAAGGGAGGGAAACGAGTTTGCATGAGAAGTGGCTTCCTAAATCTGAAATAGAGCACGTACTGAAATAAGAAAATATATAGTAACTGTATAATATTAATCCTACTTAATAATGGCCAAACTTTTTTTACATGAATAGTGAAAGCATATGCCCACTTGCGTTTTTATCTATGCCTAATTGTCATTCGAGTTGCCTAATCCTAATTAACACATGCCAATTATATTTATAGTATGCCCAAGTCTATTTTATCGTGACCAGTGGCTTTAGTTCATTTTGCATGTGCGTAAACACCCTTTTTTGTGCCTAAATTTGATTACTGGTGCCTAATTACATTTCAACTACCTAGGTATCCATGGCTTACAGGGATTATATGATGTATTCGAAATATGTATGGGATTCATTATACGATAATATGGCATATAGTTTCAGAATTCTTATATTGTCATGGGTGATCAATTACATGATACACGGACTAATGTACAGATATATTAATGATTGATTATTCTAAAATATTATACTAAAACGTTTATGAATAAGTTTATGACGTGCCCGCTTAACCAAGAGTATACAATAGTTTATGAAATATATTGCTAACGTTAATAAATATTTATTTAAAGTTTAATAATATTATTTTTATGTGAATATAGTGTTAAAATTATAATTGTGTCATACGTACACAAAACCAAATCAACAAGGAGCGCAACAAGAAGAGTTATACCCGTACCAGCGAACGCTTTATTTTGGAGTTGATTTGGACAGAGTTGGACGCTGATGGAAGTTTTAATTAAATTAAACACTTGTTTAATTTAGTTAAAAACAAACAATTCTGACAACGAATGGAAATCAATATGAGTTCAACTCACTCAGTTTATCCCGTTTATATTTTATATAAACCGGTTTTTATTTTGTATGCAATGGTTGCTAATGGTTGATGATTGAATGGATGTTATTGTTGATTGTTTACTGTTAAACTTTTTATTTCTGTTACCGTAATAAATATATTGTCATATTTGAGGTAACCCATTGTTATGTAGAGAAGGACAGGTTGGAGGGATCCAACCAGATTCCTCAAAATATGTTGTTTATATTCATATGAACTAATTAACCAGTATGATGGAATGATTGATTATCGTTGAATTAAAATTCAACATTTGTTTATTTTTAACGAATGGATGATATTGGTTGAGTAATTGGCATCGGTTTGCCTAAAAATGAATCATTTTATGAACAATGATTTACAATCAGGTAAATCGATAGAAATAAGGTTATAAGAATATATTTTATAGCCAAAGCGAATTTTGAAATCTATTTTATATAGATGATTTTAATAAAGGTTATTAAAGAAAATAAATGATTGTTTTTATCTAGTAAATATAAACCGTGTATATAAACTGAATTCTTATGTTAATGTGTTTTATAAGCGATGATCAAAAATTAACCAAATGGTTAAGGATTGAATTAATTGTTTTAAATAACAATTAATTGCGATTAATTAATTTAATTTAATTTGATTAATAACTAAATTAAAGGGAATTATTTGATGTGATTTAAGGAAAGTACTAATGAAAATAGTTAAAGGATTATCCTTGTTTTTGAGTTACTAAGTTAACTGTTTTAAACCAGGATGGATTACCAAAATAAATTGTTAATTACTTTTAAAATCGATTATTATTTTAATTATCTAAAAAGGGAGATAAACTATTACTGTTGGGGTAAACAAATTGATTTCTATATGTTGGGATAATTTATTTAATAATAATCAAAGTGCTAAATCTTGAATTGAGCACCTTAAATGGAAGTGTGTGAAGTTATAGAACCTTATGTGAAGTTAAGTGAATTTATATTTAATATAAAATCTTAGTAAGAAATTTATTGGTCGGATTTTTATAAAATCCGAATTAGGCAATTATAAAGTCAAGTTATGAGGATTAAGGATTTTAAGAATCGAAAATAGTTTAAAAGGGAATTTGTAATCTGAAGGAAGTAAAGGGAATTGAAAAGTTAAAGACGGGGAAACAGAGATGTTTTAAATTGAGAAAGCTTGATTTTGAAATTGAAAGGTGTTTTTCAAAAGAGAATAGATGGAGTTACAACCCATGTTTAAAATCGTACGGTAAATAGAAGTGTTGGGATATTTATTGAAATGAAATTTAACTGATAAACTTCTATCCGTTCCGAAGATAAGAATGTTGTCGACTCAAGGTCTGAGAGGTAAATAAAATACCCCAGCTTGAACGACTTCAGGATTTTCCAAGATTAATATTAGTTTAGAAACAAAGGTAGTTGAGAAAGATAAATAATATTTCCATGAAGAATATTATATGCTATAATTCGAAGAACTATAAGTTGAGTGATTTGTAAAATAAGATTTGAAAAGCGTTATTCAAAGTGTCGGAAGATTTAGAATTTAATTAACAAATGTTTAGGTGATGCTATATACTGAACCAAAGAATCTAGTTTATTTTCCTCTAGATGATGGGTGTTTATTTTGATAGTTAAATCATCGAATATCAAAATCTGGCCAAATCAATTGTTGGTACGGAAAGACCAGGATCGAATTTATATTTGAAAACCATTCCGACCAGCAAATACGTAAATGTTGAATATGTTCAGAAGCTGATTGAGATGGACCAATTGAAGATCGTGGATCTTCGTAAGCGGAAGGATTGCTGTCGATTTTCTCTGACTTGCAATAAGAGGTTTTTTGACATGATTCGGTCATGGTTGTGGTTTTGCGAATTGCAAGGACTTCTCACTACTGATCCTTCGAATGCGGTAGAAGGGTACCTTCGGTTTATCCTGTTCCTAGATGACTTGTATGGGTGATGCAAATGGTGGCCAGATGTTCCAAAAGTCGATTATAACCTCAAGCCTCATCAACCGGGAAATGACAAAAGGGTTTTAACTTAAAAATCAAAATGGATGTTATTTAAACTTAGCGAGTTTTTCTCACTCTGGTTCACCAGACTGACTCGTCGTTTGTAATGCTCGGGTTATCCCGGGATTTACAAGTTAATGTTAAGATGCTACGGATTTCAGAGACAAACTGGAGAAGATAAAACGTATGATATTTACTATTTATTCCGCTGTGTGATGTATACAAGGACAGGTTGTTATAACTGTCCAGATGTACTGATGTACTATAATGATTGAAATATAATTTTAAGCTCTCAATAAAGTCATTATTTCTATATTATATTATATTCCGCTGCGATATGAGACTCTGTGAGGTGTTCTTTCTTTTTCTTATTATTCTATTATAATATATTTTTCTAATCTCACCCTCTAATATTCTTTCTAATAACTTTCTGGATGTTCAACACTCGAGTTTGGACACTGGATGTAATTAAGTCGAAAATTCGAGCATCGAATTTTCAGGTATGTCAAAATACTGCTTTGTGGGAGGGTGTTCATATCTTGAAGATACTTTTGGACAAAGGATTTGTCTGGTATATACATTAAACTATCTGGTATATTACTAACTGACTATTATTTTCTGTGTTTTACTTATTGACTCTTGTTGAAATGAGTAGGCTAAGTTCAAACCATTAGTATTTTTTAATTTTATTGTTTACACCAGTCTGTTTTAAGTTCATATGATAGATGGGATAGTTAAAATATTAGGAAACAAAAGCCTCATAGTAGTTTTATTTTGTTAGCTAAGTTTTAATAAGTTTATAATTATCCCATCTGTGACGGCCCGCCCCGCACCAACCGACATTTACTCCAAAAGTGCGCTGTACACAATACCAGTTAGCACGGAACGGATCGTCAGAAGAAAAAGGAAGAAGAAAACGAACTAACAAGGAACCTGTAAAATGTCTCACAGCACATGGAATAAAATATAATACCAACATACTTGACATAAAACAGGTGAGACAGTGCATAGGCTGAAAACAAACTAACATAGCAGCGGAAAATCCAAGTACAGCTTATGATCCAAAGCTAACATTATTACAACTTTTCAAATGGTCTCAAAAAGCAAAAGTAAGATGAAGGAGTTACACTACTAATGCTCAAGTAGCGACCACCAATGACACAGGGAGAATATCTATATATCATACGTGGAAGCCTCCTGCTCGGCTCCGAATCAGCTACTCGTGCATCACCAGCTAACCTGTCTCTAGTCTGCTCGTGTGAGCACCCAAAGTAATAAGAGGAGACATAAAACTCTAGGTCAGACATAAAGCCTGGTATGAGCGATAAGCATCTAAACAGAACAATAACAGGTAGACTAAAACATACCTGAACCTGGACCTACAACCAAAGAGTTAGCACTACATACTGTACAACACTCTAAGGTGCCATTTCAAATGGTGTAAAGGTAACGGGGGTGGTGTGTGCATGTCATAGTGATGGCAAACAATCAAGCATAACAACCATACTCACATCTCTCACTTAGTGCATAAAGCATACGATATTCACCACTTCGATCACCCAACCTACCTTGCTATGACCACTTTGCCCCATGAAGTCATAAATGGCTTCACTGCACTGATACATAGCCACAAATCCTTAGTTATGACCACTTTACCCCATGGAGTCGCAATGACCCCACTGCACTGGCTCATAGCCTTACTAATCCTTTACTATGTCCACTCTGCCCCATGGAGTCACAATGACCCCACTGCACTGGCTCATAGTCTTACTACGCATCACTTTGTCCCTCGAGTCATAATGACTCTACTGCACTGATAATGTAGTCTTGCTACCATCACCTTGCCCCTCGAGTCATAAAGACTCTACTGCATTGATAAGTAGCCCATCATCCATTTTCAGTGGTGAATCGAAGTTATGAACGTCGAAAACTCCTTAGCACACGTCCTGCAGCAAAGCCCAACCATGAAGTGAACTCGTTGGTTCCCCATTGGATCCTGAGCTCTAACTTCCACTTGGACTACCTTTGCATCTCGGGTTATTGGTCATCACCGGATCGGTTCGGATCTCCCCCTAGTCACCAGTTCGGTTCGGATTGGGGTGCTCCTTCTTCGATGGATCGGATCGGGTCATCATCACCTCAGCGGGTCGGATCGAGTCTCCATGTCCAATCGCCATCATCGGTTCGGGTCGGAGTCCTCCAATGTGCCACAGTTCGGATCGGCTTTTTCTAATCAACTCGGGTCGGGTCGTAGTCTCCAAGCCTTGTCGTAGTACATTGGTTCGGGTTGGGTACTATGGCGGATCGGGTCGGAGAACATCAGGCGGGTCGGATCGGACGATGCATGCCACGAGAAGAGCGAATAGATCGAAGAGTAAAGTATAGGGGCGGATCGGGTCCTCCCTCCGTTTCGATCCGGATCGGCCTGGTTTCTGTACCTTTCCAGCAAGCAATTTACGCCACTCGACGGCGTTTTCGACCATTCTACCTATTCTAGTCAATCACCAAGCATACCATACAGTCATAGCAACAAGTAGAAGTGACCTCAAACACCAAAACAACAATCATACCATGTAAAATGGATCAAACATACCCAAAAACCCCATATTTCCCCTTAAGCATGTTTAGGTGAAACTAATGATGTGACTAGCAAAACTTAACCAAATTAACCCAAATTCATATCTGAGGTCTAAAACATCATTTCAAATTTTATAAATATTTTTCCAGAATTTTATCATGTTTAAATTCGCTAATTAACACTAATTACCCATAATTAGCCATAATTAGTGAGGAACTATGCAAATCACTCACCTTAGCCACAAATAAACTTTAGATCTGAAGTAAATCTCTGATTTGGTGCGAATCCCGATGCTAAACAGCAGCTCTAACGTTGGTTTGGTGTAGATCTCCCTTGATTTGATGTTGCTAAGCTTAATCCTTGATTAGAAGATGATTTGGAGGTGATTTAGAGGTTGGAGGCCATTTTTAGGGTTTCTAGGAGGTAAGTGGAGGCTAGAAAACTGAAATGGAATGTTTCTCTAACTCCTTTCAGCCTCCCCCTAACCCTAATCCCGAAATGGGTTATGGGCCCATTCACTAATCACCCTATTTGGCCCGGTTAAGCAGTTTTTCACCTTCCAAACCTTATTTCAGCCATATCTCCCAAACGGTAAGTCCGTTTGGCTGTTATGACCACGCTACGGAAAGGTAAACCATCAAACGAATCTAATGGAAGTGGTTTCAGGTCAAATTCCTTTCCAGTCAAAAGTTATGGCCAAAACAAGATCATCTAGGGGCAAAACGATCATTTAAAAATCGACAAAAATCATGAACATGGGAAATGAGTCAAATGGTTGTTTCCCAAAGTTACATGACCATACGACTTCATATGGGAAATAAATAAATATTCTACGATCCTCCGATGCGTAGAATGTGGGTTGTTACATTCTCCCCCCCTAAGAATTTCACCCTCGAAATTCCCTAACCAAAACACACAAAGGGTCCCGCATGCCTATCAACCATAAAACAATAATCAAACATGCAAAACAAGCAAGACAAGTCTATCCTAGCATGCGGAATAACTAAATCGCAAAGTAAATCTTACCAGGCAAAGAGTTATGGATACGTCTTTCTAATGCTCTCCTCTGTCTCCCAAGTACAGTCATTCTCGTTCTCGCCCCACTGAACCTTGACTAGCTTCACCGCCTTCCTTCGAAGTTGCTTCGTATCGTGCTCGACAATACGGATCGGCTTGCGGTTCCCAACCGCCTCAGGTTCGACTTCGAAGTCCTCCAACTGATCAGGTGAAATAGTCATATCTGGGTCGTGAACGAACTTCCTTAGTTGGGAAACATGAAATACTTTGTGAACTCCCGCCATCTTCTCTGGTAAGTCAACTCTATATGCCAAATTCCAGACTAGTTCCAGAACAGGGAATGGGCCAACAAATCTTGGTGCTAATTTGCCTCTCCTTCCAAATCGTATCACGCTCTTCAACGGAGAAACCTTGACAAACACCAACTCACCAACGGAGAATTTCAAGTCTCTTCTCCTCTTATCAGCATAACTTTTCTGCCTATCTTGGGCAGCCTTCATTCGTTGTTGAATGGTCTTAATCTTATCCGAAGTTTCCCTCACCACATCTGGCCCAAGCATAAACTTCTCGCCAGTCTCTATCCGACATGATGGTGAGTTGCACGGTCTTCCGTACAAAGCTTCATATGGAGCCATACCGATACTGGATTGGTAGCTATTATTATATGCAAACTCTACTAGATGCAAATGGTCATCCCATGATCCACCAAAATCCAATATATATGCTCTCAAGAGATCTTCCAATATACGATTCACCCTCTCCGTCTGACCGTTGGTCTGAGGATGATATGCGGTACTGAGATGTAATTCTGACCCTAGAGCCTCTTGTAAGCTCTTCCAAAACCCACTAGTAAACAACGGGTCTCGATCACTCACAATGCTTTTAGGTACTCCATGAAATCTCACTGCCCACTTCATATACAATTCTGCTAAATTAGCTGCCGTTCTGGTCTATTTGACTGGTATAAATCTTGCACTCTTAGTCAATCGATCCACAACTACCCAAATGCTATCATGTCCCGATCTAGTCCTTGGTAAACCATCGATGAAATCCATCGAGACTTGCTCCCATTTCCATTCGGGAATCTCTAATGGTTGCAACAACCCACTAGGCTTCTTTTGCCCGGCTTTAACTAGCTGATAATTCATGCATTTGGATATAAACTTCCCAACGTCTCTTTTCATCCCTTCCCAGTAGTAAGTCTGCTTCATGTCTCGATACATCTTATTACCACCGGGATTTATAGTCAGTTTTGAGTGATGACATTCTCTAAGCACTTCATCTCTCAAACTATTCACGTTGGGTACAACTAGTCTTCCATTCTTTCTAAGCCATCCATCTCGATCAAGCCCATACAAATTCATCTCCTCACCGTCGATGTCCATCTCTAACTTGGAGATGATTTCCAATAGATTAGGATCGTCCCTCTGGCTGGAACCAATCCGCTCTATCAAAGTGGGTCTGATCGCCAAACTAGCTAGCATTTCTGGATCCAATTCGCACTTTGGTCTGAAATCAAACCCTGCGATATACTCCAGTTGCTTCCATTCAAGAAACATAGCCCCTAAACTAGCATGTCTCTTACTCAAGGCATCGGCTACCGCATTACCTTTCCCAGGTGTGTATGCGATATCAAAATCATACGAAGCCAAAGACTCTAACCATCTCTGCTGACGGAGATTCAGATCTTTCTGAGAGAAGAGATACTTTAACGATTTATGATCGGTGAACAACTCAAATCTTTCTCCCAAGAGATAATGTCTCCACATCTTCAGCGCAAACACAATCGCTGCCAATTCCAAATCATGGGTAGGGTACCTTTTCTCATGTGGCTTTAGTTGCTGACTAGCATAAGCTACAACCCTACCTCCTTGCATCAACACAACACCTAGTCTGGTACCACAAGCATCCGTGTATACCTTCATCTCTTCATTCCCTCTAGGAATGACTAATACTGGCGCACGCGTCAACTTTTCTTTTAGACTCTTGAATGCATTCTCACACACTCCGTCCCAGACGAAGGACTGATTCTTCTTAGTCAACTGAGTCAACGGTGCTGCTATCTTGGAGAAGTCCTGGATAAACTTACGATAATATCCAGCTAACCCCAAGAAACTTCTTACATCTGTTGCATTCTTGGGCGTAGGCCAATCCTGTACCGTAGCTACCTTCGCGAGGTCCACGACAATACCATTTTCTGAAACAACATGGCCCAAGAATCTCACTTCCCTTCTCCAAAAGTGACACTTATAGAATTTTGCTTTCAATTGGTGTTTCGTCAACACCTCCATCACTATCCTCAAGTGTCCCTTGTGTTCCTCCTCTGTCCTCGAGTAAACAAGGATATCGTCTACGAACACAAGAACAAACTTGATCAACTGATATCTGAATACTCGATTCATAAGATCCACAAAGTAGGCTGGTGCATTGGTCAACCCAAATGGCATGACCAACCACTCATAGAATCCAGACGGCGTCCTAAATGCCGTTTTCGGAACACTCTCATCCGCTACTCGGAGTCGATGAAATCCTATCGCGAGGTCCAACTGGGAGAACACTCTTGCTCCTTCCAGTTGATCAAACAAATCATCTGTCCGCGGTAGAGGATACTTATTCTTCCTCGTTACCTTATTCAACTCGCGATAGTCCACACACAAACGAAGGGAACCATCTGCCTTAGTGGCAAACACAACTGGTGCTCCCCACTCGGAGACACTTCTTCTAATAAATCCCTTCTTCAAAAAATTGCTAACTTGCACCCCGAGCTCTCGCTGCTCCCTTGGTGCCATACGACGAAGTGGCATCACTATAGGTCTGGCATCTTTCACTAAATCAATACGGAACTCAATCTCTCGGTGTGGTGGAAGCCCGGTCACCTCCTCGAAGACGTCCGGATACTGGCCAACCACGGGCACATCTGACAACTCATCCTACGGGATGTCGAGGGAATTTATAAAACTAGCCATTACCCCATCACTAGGTAGACTACCAAACACTACCCTCCGCCCATCATCCGCCCTAACTGTCACCAAAAAGCCCTCACAGCCTACCACCACCCCGTATCTTTGGAGCCAATCGACTCCCAATATAATGCCATACCCAGTAAAGCCCAAAATAAAGCAATCACAAACAAACATACATCCATGACTCGATAAGACCAAATTCCTGCAAATCATACTAAGGCTAGTCGAACCACCAATCGGGTTCGTCACAACCAATGGTCTATCGACTATCCCGGGTTCCAGTCCCAACCTATCTACCAAGTCACTAGATATGAAGGAACGGGAAGCCCCAGTATCAAACAAAACTCGAACTGGTACATCATAAATAGAAAGCATACCTTGAATAACAACATTCTTTCCTTTCTCCGCCGCAGTTGGGGCATTCGACGAAGAAGGAACAACATCAATAGCATATGCTTTCACAATCTGCTTCTCTTTAAGAGGTTGCGGACACTTTATGATGTCCCACTTGACCACAGTTATAGCACTTCCTTTCCGCTGGCTTGGCCTGACATTCTTTAGCATAATGGCCCTTCTTACCACAGCTGAAGCACTCAACATCTTTCTTGCTTTTTTCTGGCCATCCTTAGATTGGTTCTGTTTTCTCTTATTCTGAGAGTTGTTCTTGCCTCCACCGCCTTCTTGCGGCTTCAGCACTTCTGCAGATGCAGCCTCAATCTTTGGCTTAGGGTAAAGACTCTCTGATCTCAAAGCTTTCCCCACAATCGATTCAAAAGTCTCATCGATGTGATTGATAAGCCTTTCCCCTAAGTATCCATCCAACCAAGTAATGAACTTCTCATTCTTCTTCTCAGGAGTATCGATAAGAGATAGTCCATATTTTGACAAAGTGTCGAACTCAGCAATATAGTCCGAGACCGCCCTACCATTCTGCTTGAGTTCCAAGAATCTCTTAAACAATACTGACTTCTGGGCAGCTGGAATGAACTTCTCACTAAAGAGAGCCTTGAACTAATCCCAAGTAACCTGATCTTCTGGAGTAGCTGTTCTAATAGCATTTCACCAATTCATTGCTCGCCCTTACAGCTGACGAGACGCTAGCCTTATCTTCATCGCATCCTCAAGATCCAAGTCGTCGATGATACGATCACAGCTATCCATCCAATCTTGAACATCTGTGGCCGACTCCATTCCGTGGAATGGTTTCCCACCAAGGTTAGTGTAATCCTTGCACAACTTGGCGAAATCGACCCTAGGCGCCTGCACTACTGGACCACCAACAATTCCGGGATGGGAAACTGCCCCTTGCACCTCCTTAATCATGTCTCCCATGAGGTCAGTAAACATCGCCCTCATGTCAGCAGCATTCCCATTATTGGCTCCCCTACCAGCACCTCTAGCATATCGGCTCATCGTTAATCTGTAAAAGGGAAAACGATTAACGACCCCATAGTGGTGCTAGTGCAGTACGACTTCATTCTTATACTGCTAACAATACATATATATATATATATATATATAACTTTTGAAAACCAAAGTAATCACAAATACGCGCTCTCATATACGTACTATCTCTCCCTAGTGTCTTTCCCTAGGTTAACTACGCAACCTAGAGCTCTGATACCAAATGTGACGGCCGGCCCCGCACCAACCGACATTTACTCCAAAAGTGCGCTGTACACATGTCCAGTTAGCACGGAACCGATCGTCAGAAGAAAAAGGAAGAAGAAAATGAACTAACAAGGAACCTGTAAAATGTCTCACAGCGCATGGAATAAAATATAATAACAACATACTTGACATAAAACTGGTGAGACAGTGCATAAGCTGAAAACAAACTAACATAGCAGCGGAAAATCCAAGTACAGCTTATGATCCAAAGCTAACATTATTACAACTTTTCAAACGGTCTCAAAAAGCAAAAGTAAGATAAAGGAGGTACACTACTAATGCCCAAGTAGCGACCACCAACGACACAGGGAGAATATCTATATATCATACGTGGAAGCCTCCTGCTCGCCTCCAAATCAGCTACTCGTGCATCATCAGCTAACCTGTCTCTAGTCTGCTCGTGTGAGCACCCAGAGTAATAAGAGGAGACATAAAACTCTGGGTCAGACATAAAGCCTGGTATAAGTGATAAGCATCTAAACAGAACAATAACAGGTAGACTAAAACATACCTGAACCTGGACCTGCAACCAAAGAGTTAGCACTACATATTGTACAACACTCTAAGGTGCCATTTCAAATGGTGTAAACGTAACGGGGGTGGGGTGTGCATGTCATAGTGATGGCAAACAATCAAGCATAACAACCATCCTGACATCTCTCACTCATTGCATAAAGCGTACGATATTCACCACTTCGATCACCCAACCTACCTTGCTATGATCACTTTGCCCCATGAAGTCATAAATGGCTTCACTGCACTGATACATAGCCACAAATCCTTAGCTATGTCCATTTTGACCCATGGAGTCGCAATGACCCCACTGCACTGGCTCATAGCCTTACTAATCCTTTACTATGTCCACTCTGCTCCATGGAGTCACAATGACCCCACTGCACTGGCTCATAGTCTTACTACGCATCACTTTGCCCCTCGAGTCATAATGACTCTACTGCACTGATAACGTAGTCTTGCTACCATCACCTTTCCCCTCGAGTCATAAAGACTCTACTGCACTGATAAGTAGCCCATCATCCATTTTCAGTGGTGAATCGAAGTTATGAACGCCGACAACTCCTTAGCACACGTCCCGCAGCAAAGCCCAACCATGAAGTGAACTCGTTGGTTCCCCATTGGATCCTGAGCTCTAACTTCCACTTGGACTACCTTTGCATCTCGGGTTATTGGCCATCACCGGATCGGTTCGGATCTCCCCTTAGTCACCAGTTCGGTTCGGATCGGGGTGCTCCTTCTTCGTTGGATCGGATCAGGTCATCATCACCTCAGTGGGTCGGATCGAGTCTCCATTTCCAATCGCCATCATCGGTTCGGGTCGGAGTCCTCTAATGTGCCACAGTTCGTATCGGCTTCTTCTAATCAACTCGGGTCGGGCCGTAGTCTCCAAGCCTTGTCGTAGTACATTGTTTCGGTTCGGGTACTATGGCGGACCGGGTCGGAGAACATCAGGCGGGTCGGATCGGACGATGCATGCCACGAGAAGAGCGAATAGATCGAAGAGTAAAGTATAGGGGCGGATCGGGTCCTCCCTTCGTTCCAATCCGGATCGGCCTGTTTTCTGTACCTTTCCAACAAGCAATTTGCGCCACTCGACGGCGTTTTCGACCATTCTACCTATTCTAATCAATCACCAAGCATACCATACAGTCATAGCAACAAGTAGAAGTGACCTCAAACACCAAAACAACAATCATACCATGTAAAATGGATCAAACATACCTGAAAACCCCATATTTCCCCTAAAGCATGTTTAGGTGAAACTAATGATGTGATTAACAAAACTTAACCAAATTAACCAAAATTCATTCAGAGGTCTAAAACATCATTTTGAATTTTATAAATATTTTTCCAGAATTTTATCATGTTTAAATTCGCTAATTAACACTAATTACCCATAATTAGTGAGGAACTATGCAAATCACTCACCTTAGCCACAAATAAACTTTAGATCTGAAGTAAATCTCTGATTTGGTGCGAATCCCGATGCTAAACAGCAGCTCTAACGTTGATTTGGTGTAGATCTCCCTTGATTTGATGTTGCTAAGCTTAATCCTTGATTAGAAGATGATTTGGAGGTGATTTAGAGGTTGGATGCCATTTTTAGGGTTTCTAGGAGGTAAGTGGAGGCAAGAAAACTGAAATGGAATGATTCTCTATCTCCTTTCAGCCTCCCCATAACCTTAATCCCGAAATGGGTTATGGGCTCATTCACTAATCACCCTATTTGGCCCGGTTAAGCAGTTTTTCACCTTCCGAACCTTATTTCAGCCATATCTCCCAAACGGTAAGTCCGTTTGGCAATTATGACCACTCTACGGAAAGGTAAACCATCAAACGAATCTAATGGAAGTGGTTTCAGGTCAAAATTCCTTTCCAGTCAAAAGTTATGGCCAAAACAAGATCAGTTAGGGGCAAAACGGTCATTTAAAAATCGACAAAAATCATGAACATGGGAAATGAGTCAAATAGTTGTTTCCCAAAGTTACATGACCATACGACTTCATATGGGAAAGAAATAAATATTCTACGATCCTCCGATGCGTAGAATATGGGTTGTTACACCATCCGTCAGATGGTGCAGATGGTGTAGATGCACTATTATGTGGTGCAGTTCACCACTGTAGTGAAGCACCACATAGTGGTGCATCTACAGCATTGCAGTGGGGAACTGCACCACATAGTGGTGAAATGCACCACAGTGGTGAACTACACCACATAGTGGGGCATCTGTAGTGGTGCAGCAGCACCACTATGTAGATCATCTTCGCTGTGAAGATGCAACACATAATGGTGTTGTCGCACCACTGCAGTAGTAACCACCCGGAATTTATGAACTAATTTAAATTTTTTATTTTAGCTATTTTAATGTATTTTGAATATTTAAAATGATTTATTTTAAATAATAACGATTTAAAATTTATTTAATTCGAAGTTTAAATTTATTTTAAATATAAATAGAGTTTGAAATGGCGCAGTAGTTTGAAAATTCAATTTTAAATTTCAATTGAATGCATAGAATTCAATATAAATTGGATTTCAGTAAAACCAGAAACATTTGAATCTGTTTAATTATATCTTTCTAATGAACGTGAAAAACTAATATTTCATAATATAAATTGAAAGATATGTCCAGTTTAAAATTTAAAATAGTCATTGTGGAATTTATATATATATTAATATAATATATAATGTAACACCCCACCTCCGTTAAGGTCACTCACAAAGGGAATGCCTTAACTTTGGTGGAGGGTTATGGGTACAAGACACAGAAAAATTTACAAGACAGATAAATTTAAGCAGCGAAAATTCAAATATTTATTTCATACGTAATTCAATACAAAATCATTACATCAAATTGTCTCAAAATAACTTCCAAAACATTACAACATAATCTCTGTCTTGATTATTAAATAAAGAAGCATAAACCAAAAGTAAAAGTGAATAAATCCCTAAGGGTAATGTCCAAGAGCCATAGCCAAGGTGAAAGAGAGTCCAAATCATACATCTACTTTCTTGAAGCTTGAAAAGAGTCTGACTAAGCTACAATATTCCTTCCCTGTGGACGTGAGGGGGGGAATGGAAGAAAAGAAGACGAGAGAAAATGGGTCAGACAATAAGTCTGGTAAGTTCAGTGATTACTAGTATTTAAACAAGGAAATGGATCATGACAGTGATAACAGAACATAGGACAACACCCTAGTATAAGATAAGAGGAGCATGTGATCGCACCCATTACTATAGTCTCTGTACCTACTTAACCATTGGTTCAATCAGCCTGCGTGTTCATAACAAACGATCCCCTTAATGATCGGCTCCTACTCTATGCATTCATGTCCTGTGTCATTCGGCCCCGCTTGACTGTAGCTACCTGTGCTGGTCCTACCATGGGGTGTATCAGTCCCTCTGGTGGAAACCCGACACGATTCAAGATGCACAGTGTACATTACTGATGCCCAGAGCCTGATTTTTCCACTTCGGAGTGCGTGCACGCCCATACTCCGTAGGAACCTACACTGGCTCACCAACCGCCGACGTTTTGACCGCTTATAATTCAGCCCAGTAATCGTGCCCCACCCTGCCTAGTTTTCAGGGTACCATGATACATCTATGTGGGTTACTGCTGAAATGGGTCCCTGTTCCAAGGGTTTTCTAATCAACATGTTTATTTGGTTAAGTGTCCAAGTTTACCTAACCCCGCCCATTCGTTTATTTAACATGTTGAATCAGTTAAGTGTTTTCCTAATTTGACTTAACCCTACCAATCTTGACTTAGCTTTAATTTATTAAAGCACTAACCACTCACATTAGACAGGTCTTGTTATGGTCACTGGATGTGCCGGTCGGTTCCGGGCAGATTTACACCACAATCCAGTCTAACCTCGGGTTCTTTTTGGGCTTGATGCACTAACCACCCACATTAGACATGTCTTGTTGTGGTCACTGGATATGCCGGTCAGTTCCGGGAAAATTTACACCACAACTCAGTCTAACCTCGGGTTAGGCATATTCGTCTTTTCTAAATTCATATTTTTTTCTATATATATCAAATTTCTTTATGTTAATTCATTGTAAATTACTCATGCCATAATTGTCTTTTCAAATATTGCTCACAATAAATGGTATATCAAATATATCATTTTATGAACAAACCTATGCCATGAATTTTCATGTTTTCCCATCGTTATCCCCGTAGAACATACGTATAAATTACATAAAATGATGGGCTAGCAAATTAGCCCAAACCCATAAACAAAAAGGAGTAATAAACAAGGAACATGAAATAAACATAAAATAGCATACATTTAACTTATCACATGTAACTTGGCATAGATGTATCATTATCTTAACTAAACAGGTAAAAGGTGAACTTGTGACTAAGTTGGATCTAATTTTCATGTAAATTTGATATGGGTCTAACATGGAGGTTTAACATATAAACACAAATTTTTAAACCACAATTTAGAATACTAACTTATGTATGTAAAAACATAAGAAAGCCACTATGAACATATTTAAGTCACAACTTGGCGTGATAATTTATGTGTTAAAACATAAGAGGATTACCATAAACATGTTTAAATCACACTTAGCATGATAACCTGTTTTGAAACATAAGAGGACTACAAATCCAATCTTGCAACATAAATAGATTCAACTTGACATAGTTCTACATACTCATAATGTTAACCTAACATGTAAGCATGTGATTTAGATCCTAAACTTGCAAATAACCACCAAATTACAACATGTTTCACCATTTTGTTGGCATAATAAGTTCTTTACCCAATCGTAATAGATTCCAATAATACACAATGTTGTACATCACCACAAGCATATAGACATGAAATATACAACATGTTCATCGCCATAAGCATATAGACATGATCAATTACAATGATACTTTAAGATAAACGAGAATCGAATCTTATACATAAGCATCATTCTATATCCCAATTACAACATGTCATGATTCAAGCGAAAGAATGTTTACATCTACGTAATAACCCACTTACAAACTAAAAGGAATTCTTGCGTTCTGAAATCTGAATTCTGAAATTGGAGATGCGCGCCTTTGATGAAGATCGTTGAATTAAACTAGTTTTAATTTGATTTTAGATGTAAGCTTCAACTTGTCTTTGAATTGAAAAAAGGTGACGGCTACTCCAAGTTCTCTACTGACGGCATTTCGGTTCTAGGATTATGTTTTTGTGTGTGTTTAGGTTGAGATTTGAGTTGTTTATATAGAATTCTAGTTGATGAACCTAGGGTTAATCACAGCCACTCAGACCTGATCAGGACCATCCAGAAACCCTAGTGACTCAGCAGCATGTCATCAGTCATTCAAATTTCAGATCTGGCCGGGGGCCAGGTCGACCCCCAGGTCGACCCTAAAGTCGACCTCTAGGAGGGGAGGTCGACACTAGGATCGACCCCATGGTCGACCTTTCTAGGGGGAATTTTCCCCGCCCAGCCCGCTTCTGGCTTCTGTTTGAATTTGAACTAGTTTTTCTTCGAGCTGTTTGAATTTATTTGAATTTCTGAAACTTCTGGAGGCCATAACTTCTTCATACGAGTCCAATTTACACGAACTCAGACTCTATCTCAACTAGAATTCCGAGACGAACACAATGGCGTAACCCGTTTCCCTTAATTCTCACATTTTAAATTAAGTATTCTAGGATTCATTATTATAATGTTAATAGAAAATACGGGGTGTTACATTCTCCCCTCCTTTTAGGATTTCGTCTCCGAAATCTCCAAGTCGAGAAGAACTTATATCCAACCATCCAAACACCCATCAACACAATCATCAAATACAGGCGTCCATTATCCTTAAAAGATTTCTACTGCTTCATGATCATATGCATTGTGTGTGTATATGTCCATATCTAATGCAAAATCAGGCGGTCTACTGATTCAGTTGACCTCCTTAATGCAAATTATGTTAGTGCCATGAGTCCATTATGAATGCAATTTTTCCTACTCAAAATTTCTTACATGAGTGCACAACCATTCATACAAATGCAACGTCCATATGATAACACATCAAGTTTTAATCCATAAACCGATACATATATGCATATGCAATATGGAAGTGACTGAGCCGATCTAATACCTAATGTGTGTGTATATGCATCCACTAGCAACCACTTGCAACCATCAATCATAACATGTTTCAGTTACATGTTTACAACCAAATGGGTTCCTGCCTAAGGATAAAGGATAGGGTCAAGGAGATATACCTAAAAAGATAGATATGAGAATAAACTTTAGGAAAAAGAGATTAAAGATATACTCTCAAAAAGAAAAGAGTAGGTTGCGCGTATTTTGTCGTTCGTTTCCCGAGTCGCATCTTCCTCGGTGTCGCTCCATTGAACTTTGACGAGCTTAACTTCACGGTTGCGTAGCTTTTTGACCTCTGTTCCCAAGATATGGGTTGGAACTCTCCTCACAGTTTCTTCTCGTTCAACTTCAACTTCCTCTAGCATACTTGGTTCTACCACTTCTGCAAATTCATGTAAGCATTTCCGTAGATGTGAGACATGAAAGACATTATGAATCCTGGCCAATCTTTTGGGGAGCTGTACCCTATAAGCCATCTTCCCAATCTTCTCGATGATAGGGAACGGTCCTGCAAATCTTGGTGCTAACTTTCCTGCGGATCCAAAGCGAACGACGTTCCTCAAAGAAGATACTTTAAGGAACACCTTGTCTCCAACTACGAACTTAAGGTCAGTTCTTCTTTTGTCTGCATAGGACTTCTGTCTGTCTTGGGCAGTCTTTATTCTTCTTCGTATCAAGTCTACTTTCTATGAAGTTTCCCTAATCATGTCAGGTCCAAGTATGAGCTTGTTTGTGGACTTTCGCCAGCAAGTTGGTGACCTGCACGGTCTTCCATATAGAGCTTCGAAAGGCGCCATGCCTATGGTAGCTTGGTAGCTATTGTTGTAAGGCAATTCCACCAAAGGTAGATAATCCTCCCATGTACCTCCGAAATCAAGAATTCATAGTCTCAAGAGGTCCTCTAACACTCTGTTGACTCTTTCCGTCTGGCCATCGGTTTGAGGGAGAGGCCATGCTTAAGCATAATTGTGTGCCTACAGCCTCTTGTAAACTCTTCCAAAACTCGCTCGTGAAGATAGGATCTCGATCACTCACTATGCTGGAAGGTATCCCATGGAGTCGAACTATCTCTTTAAGATATATGGATGCTAGAGATGAGGGAGTCCTTCTACTCTTGACAGGTATAAAGTGGGCACTTTTTGTGAGCATGTCCACTATTACCCTAATGCTGGTATTGCCCCTTCTTGACCTAGGCAACCCATCTATAAAGTCCATCGAGATGCTATCCCATTTCCACTGTGGGACTTCTAGAGGATGGAGCAGACCACCAGGCTTCTTCTGCCCTGCCTTGACTTATTGGCATATTAAACACTTAGAAAAAATTTTAGCTACGTCTTGCTTCATGCCTTTCCAAAAGAAAACTCTTTTGATGTCTTTATACATTTGTCTCCGCCTGGGTGTATGGTCAGTTTGGAATGGTGTGCGTCTTCTAGAACCTCCTTTACCAAGCCCCTTGCTTGTGGGACACATAGTCTTCCATCTCGTCTCAACCAACCCTTGGCATCAATGGAGTATCTATTGAGGTGACTAGAAGTCTCACCCCTAATTAACTTGTCCATCACTTCGTCTAGCTGAGGGTCTTCTCTTTGCGCGGCTCCGATTGAGTCTAATAGAGTTGGTCGCATTCCTATGTTGCTAGCAAGCTAGGTACAAAGTCAGAGGAGGGTCTGAAGTTAAAGCTTGCTATGAACTCCAAGCTTTGCCTTTCCACAAAGAGAGGGCTTAAGGTCAGCTTCTTTCTACTTAAGGCATTTGCTACTGTATTGCCCTTACCAGGAGTGTAGGAAATCTCAAAATCATACGAGGCAAGAAACTCCATCCATCTTTGTTGCCTCAAGTCGAGATCTTTCTGCGAGAATAAGTATTTCAACGATTTATGGTCAGTACACAATTCAAATTTCTCACCTAGGAGATAATGGCGCCAAGACTTAAGCGCAAAAACGATGGCTGCCAACTCAAGGTCGTGGGTTGGGTAGTTTTTCTCGTGTACTTTCAATTGCCTTACACCATAAGCTACTACCTTCGCTTCTTGCATCAGAACAACGCCTAGTCCCGTTCCGCATGCATCTATGTATACTGTAAACATCTTGCTTCCATCAGGCAATGTCAGAACTGGGGCTGTTGTTAGAACCTTTTTCAAACATTGGATAGAAATATCGCAATCCAAATCCCAGTTGAAAGCTAGGTTCTTCTTTGTCAATCTTGTTAGTGGGGCTGAGATTTTTGCAAAATCCTTGATAACTTTCGATAAAATCCTGCTAGCCCGAGAAAGCTTCGGACTTCGATTGCGTTTCGAGGAACCTTCCAATCTTGCACAACAACCACTTTCGCGGGGTCCACAGCTATCCCCTCTTTGGACACCACATGCCCAAGGACCCTAACTTCTTCTCTCCATAAATGGCATTTGGAGAATTTCACCTTCAACTGATGTACATGGAGAGTATCCATGACTTCCTTTAGATGCTGAGCATGCTCTTCCTCATTCTTTGAGAAGATCAAAATATCGTCTACGAAGACCACCACAAACTTGTTGAGGAACTCTTGGAACACCCTGCTCATTAAATCAACGAAGTAAGCGGGTGCGTTTGTCAAGCCGAAGGGCATGACAAGCCACTCGAAGAAATCATCGGGAGTTCTGAACGCGGTCTTATCAATGCTGTCTTCACCCACCCTTAGCTGATGAAACCCGGTAGCTAAATCTAATTGGGAGAAAACCGACGTACCTACAAGCTGATCGAACAAATAATCTATTCTTGGGAGTGGGTGTCTATTCTTCTTGGTCGGCTTTTTTAGCTCCCTATAATCAAAGCACAGGCGTAGCGATCAATCAGCTTTGGTCGCGAACACTACTGGAGCACCCCATTCAGAAATACACCGTCTTATGATCCCCTTTTCAAGCAACTCTTTGATTTTCTTGTTGAGCTCCTTTCTCTCCCTTGGGGCCATGTTCCTAACGGGTAAACAAACGGGCTTTGCAATATCAAAAAGGTATATGCAGAAGTCTATCTCCCGCTTCGGAGGTAAGCTCTTTACCTCTTCAAAAACATCCGAGTACTCACGGACTATCCTTATAGACTGTAAGTTCTCAACAGACGCATCAAGAGATTCTAGATAACTAAGCATGACGGAGTTCATGGGATTACAAGAAATTTCGAGAGTGTTACCGAGGCGAGTCATGAGTTTAACAACTCTCTTTTCACAATCGAGGACAACACCATTACTGGATAGCCAGTCCATGCCTAGAATCAACCCATAGCCCGTGAAGCCCAAAACGAAGGCATTACATCTAAACTCAACGCTTAGTATAGATATTTTCAAATCCAAACAAACCATTGACAAATAAGCTGAGCCCCCAATTGGATTTGAAACAACCAAGGGATCCTCTACTATACTGGTGTCTAGGTGCGGAGATTCCACTAAAGCAGTAGATACAAAAGAGTGCGATGCACCAGAATCAAATAGTGTACGAACAGGATGATCAAAAAGATAGACTAAACTTTCAAAAGAAATATTTCTACCTCGTTCTTGCGGAGGTGCTGTGAGAGCGTGAACTTGTCCTCCAGAAGAAGGTCCAGCTCCTTGCCCTTGCTTCTTTGGGCATGCCCTAGCCATGTGTCATGTCTCACTACAGTGGAAACAACCACCCATCTTCCTCTTCTTCTTCTTTCAGTCTTTGATTAGATGCCCGGGAATGCCATAGAAATTACACTTTCTCTTTTCCCAGGATTTGTTGTTCTTCCCGCCTTTCTTTGGATCAGACTTCTTGTTCTACAACCCTTCCCCCTTCTTATTTTGAGGCACTTCCGTTTTTGCCTCACTCTTGCCCTTGTCTTCCTCATGTAAGAGTGCCATGTCCTCTAACCTCTCGTAAGTAGCCCCCTAGGTATATGGGTCATAGCCAAGCTGTGAAGTGGCTCATTCAATCCCTTGACAAAACGGAGAGCCTTCTTATGAGGAGTTTTCACTAAGTCCAGTCCGAATCGGGCCAGCTGATTGAATTGATTGACGTACTCCTTGACCGTTATACTTCCTTGCTTAAGAGATAAGAACTTTTCCAGCTGTAAACTTCGTTCAGCTTGTGAGAGGAATTTCATCTCAAACCTTATCCTGAAATCCATCCACGTGTCAACTGGTCTTTCAGTGTTAGTGACTTCCCACCAATAGGAAGCTTCATCTTTGAGCAACCATAATGCCAACTGTACCTTCTGCCTATCGTCCACCTCGAAGATAACGAACAGATCCTCGGTTTCTTTGAGCCAGTTCCTTGCTTCTATGAATGATTCAGTCCCCTTGTAATCCTTTCCACCCATGGCCCTAAAGTCTCTACAAATCTTTGAGAAAGCATTTGCACGAGGAGGAGGAGGATGAGGGGCTGCTGCAGCAGGAGGAGGAATATCTGCTGGGCCTACATCGTTGGCCCTAGCCTCTAAGTACCTCCTGAACCAGACAGGTATCGGTACACCCACTGGAAGGTTAAGATTCCCAGGCATGCTGAAACAAAAAAGAAAAGATTCAGAACGAAGGATAGAAAGATAGTTCATATGGCTTTGGGGATTATGCCTTTTAAAATTTAAAACAACACTTATCTTGAAAAATGCTTCTTTATATTTCTTTTTGAAAAATAGTTTTCAAAAATTCTTATCTGATCTGGTAAACCTTTACTCTGATACCAAGTTTAACACCCCACCTCCATTAAGGTCACTCACAAAGGGAATGCCTTAACTTTGGTGGATGGTTATGGGTACAAGACACAGAAAAATTTACAAGACGGATAAATTTAAGCAGCGGAAATTCAAATATTTATTTCATACATAGTTCAATACAAAATCATTACATCAAATTGTCTCAAAATAAATTCCAAAACATTACAACATAATCTCTGTCTTGATTATTAAATAAAGAAGCATAAACCAAAAGTAAAAGTGCATAAATCCCCAAGGATAATGTCCAAGAGCCATAGCCAAGGTGAAAGAGAGTCCAAATCATACATCTTCTTTCTTGAAGCTTGAAAAGAGTCCGACTAAGCTGCAGTATTCCCTCCCTGTGGACCTGGGGGGGAGCGGAAGAAAAGAAGACGAGAGAAAATGGGTCAGACAATAAGTCTGGTAAGTTCAGTGATTACTAGTATTTAAACAAGGAAAGGGATCATGACAGTGATAACAGAACATAGGACAACACCCTAGTATAAGATAAGAGGAACATGTGATTGCACCCATTACTATAGTCTCTGCACCTACTTAACCATTGGTTCAACCAGCCCGTGTGTTCATAACAAACGATCCCCTTAATGATCGGCTCCTACTCGTATGCATTCATGTCCTATGTCATTCGGCCACACTTGACTATAGCTACCTGTGCTGGTCCCACCATGGGGTGTATCAGTCCCTCTGGTGGCAACCCGACACGATTCAAGATTCACAGTATACACTACTGATGCCCAGTGCCTAATTTTTCCACTACGGAGTACGTGCATGCCCATACTCTGTCGGAACCTACATTGGCCCACCAACCGCCGACGTTTTGACCACTTATAATTCAGCCCAGCAATCGTGCCCCACCCTGCCTAGTTTCAGGGTACCATGATACATCTATGTGGGTTACTGCTGAAATGGGTCCCCGTTACTAGGGTTTTCTAATCAACATGTTTATTTGGTTAAGTGTCCAAGTTTACCTATCCCCGCCCATTCGTTTAGTTAACATGTTGAATCGGTTAAGTGTTTTCCTAATTTGACTTAACCCTACCAATCCTGACTTAGCTTTTGTTTATTAAAGCACCAACCACTTACATTAGATAGGTCTTGTTGTGGTCACTGGATGTGTCGGTCGGTTCCGAGCATATTTACACCACAACTCAGTCTAACCTCGGGTTCTTTTTGGGCTTGATGCACTAACCACCCACATTAGACAGGTCTTGTTGTGGTCACTGGATATGCCGGTCGGTTCCGGGAAGATTTACACCACAACTCAGTCTAACCTCGGGTTAGGCATATTTGTCTTTTCCAAATTCGTATTTTTTTCTATATATGTCAAATTTATTTATGTTAATTAATTTTATTTTACTCATGCCATTATTGTCTTTTCAAATATTGCTCACAATAAATGGTATATCAAATATACCATTTTATGAACAAACCTATGCCATGAATTTTCATGTTTTCCCATCGTTATCCCCGTAGAACGTACGTATGAATTACATAAAATGTTGGGCTAGCAAATTAGCCCAAACCCATAAACAAAAAGGGTTAATAAACAAGGAACATGAAATAAACATAAAATAGCATACATTTAACTTATCTTATGTAACTTGGCATAGATGTATCATTATCTTAACTAAACAGGTAAAAGGTGAACTTGTGACTAAGTTGGATCTAATTTTCATGTAAACTTGATATGATTCTGACATGGAGGTTTAACATATAAACACAAATTTTTAAACCACAATTTAGCATACTAACTTATGTATGTCAAAACATAAGAAAGCCACTATGAACATATTTAAATCACAACTTGGCATGATAACTTATGTGTTAAAACATAAGAGGATTACCATAACATGTTTAAATCACACTTAGCGTGACAACTTGTGTTGAAACATAAGAGGACTACAAATCCAATCTTGCAACATAAATAGATTCAACTTTACATAGTTCTACATATTCATAATGTTAATCTAACTTGTAAGCATGTGATTTTAGATCCTAAACTTGCAAATAACCACCATATTACAACATGTTTCACCATTTTGTTGGCATAATAAGCTCTTTACCCAATCGTAATAGATTCCAATAACACACAATGTTGTACATCATCATAAGCATATAGACATGAAATATACAACATGTTCATCGCCATAAGCATATAGACATGATCAATTACAATGATACTTTAAGATAAACGAGAATCGAATCTTATACATAAGCATCATTCTATATCCCAATTACGACATGTCATGATTCAAGTGAAAGAATGTTTAAATCTACGTAATAACCCACTTACAAACTAAAAGGAATTTTTGCGTTCTGAAATCTGAAATTGGAGATGCGTGCCTTTGATGAAGATCGTTGAATTAAACTAGTTTTAATTTGATTTTAGATGTAAGCTTCAACTTGTCTTTGAATTGAAAAAAAGGTGACGGCTACTCCAAGTTCTCTACTGACGGCATTTCGGTTCTAGGATTATTTTTCTATGTGTGTTTAGGTTGAGAATTGAGTGGTTTATATAGAATTCCAGTTTATTTATAGCCGTCAGATGAACCTAGGGTTAATCACAGCCACTCAGACCTGATCAGGACCATCCAAAAACTCTAGTGACTCAGCAGCATATCATCAGTCGTTCAAATTTCAGATCTGGCCGGGGGCCAGATCGACCCCCAGGTCGACCTCTAGGGGGGAGGTCGTAACTAGGGTCAACCCCCTGGTCGACCTGCCTGGGGGGAAATTTTCCCCGCCCAGCCCGCTTCTGGCTTCTGTTTGAATTTGAACTAGTTTTTCTTCGAGCTGTTTGAATTTATTTGAATTTCTGAAACTTCTGGAGGCTATAACTTCTTCATACGAAGTCCAATTTACGCGAATTCGGACTCTCTCAACCAGAATTCCGAGACGAACACAATGGCGTAACTCGTTTCCCTTAATTATCACATTTTAAATTAAGTATTCTAGGATTCATTATTATAACTTTAATAGAAAATACTGGGTGTTACATATAAGCCCTTAAAAATAGCCATTTTGCAAACGACCACTGTTTTCAGTGAAACCACTTTTGTTGGATCCGGAATGTCAAATTATTGCCAGGTTTCGAATTTCATAATTTTGGAATTAATATGTGAGCATAGTGAAATTAAATGTGTTTTATAATTACATTTTGAATTTAAGCGATTGAAAAATGGCCATTTTTCAAATGGCCTCCAAATTTGATGAAATTAGTTTTGTTAGGACCGTATCATCAAAACATAGCTAGATTTATTTTTCTGTAATTTTTGGAGTCGGTAGTATGTAGCACCTGTAAATTAAAATATATGTTTAAATTCAATTTATATTGATTTATATTTTAATTTTGACAAAAGCTGATCGAAAAAGTCGAATTGGCTTATGAAACATATTCCAATATGTCCGGAATGGGGGTATTTAGCTAGGGGCGATAGTCATTGGGTTTGATTTAGAGTTCGGGAATTAAACAAGATATTTTCAAATTAAATAATATTAAAATTTTATATAAACAAAAGAAAAACCCTCCCTCTCCCTCACATTTGCCTGCGTCGGCCCTAAACAAATAAAGGTTGAAATCGCTCCACTCTTTCTATCCAATTATCTCCCAATCTGAGAAGAAATTCGTTAAACTCACAAGGCAAAAATTGTAGAGATCCACATTGGCTTCAAATCTATACGAGCAAGATGATTATTAGTGAAGTATCGGGGTTCAAGCTCAAACGAACTTCGTTCGAAGACAGTTTCAGGAGGACTGGGGGATCAGACATTGCATCTATAAAGGAGGAGGAAGGTGGCATCGAGGGCTTCCAGGTGGCACCTCGTGATCAACGCCCAGTGCCATGATTTTCAGGTGAGGTGGAACCCTAAAATTTGACTACGGGTTTTCTCGAACTGGAATCAACGAAGGAGGAAAGCAGCGTTTTAAATAAACATTATTAAAAGGTTGATTAGTTTATTTATTTTAATTAATTACGTAATTAATTATCCGATATATTAAAACGCTATAACTTGTTCATATCAGAACGAAATTCAACAAAACAAGTTGCAATGCAATCTTCTCAATATGGAACTAACCAGAACGAAAACAAAGCAGATTTGAATTTGAGGCCAAATTCAAATCCGAACAGAAATAAAATCTTCAAATAAAGAATGACGGAGTGGAGCCCAATGTGTGAACCCCTTCTCACTAGATTATTTTTATCATATTATTGTATTCATGTATAAAAATATATACAGAATTTCCAGTGTAGATTTTTATCAGGTTTAATTATCATTATAAATTGTATACGGTGCCTGTTAGCTCACCTCCCTCGTCCACAGACCATGGACGATTTAAATTGACTGTACTGAGTTTTGATTGTGATGTTGGAACAAATAATATATTAAAATAATGTCAACATTAATGTGGTATGTTGAAATTAAATTATAAATATCCATTTATAATTTAAACAGTGAAAATTTGTTAAATAGAAAAATAATTCAAACCGAATTAGAATTGGTTAAATTCATTAACCAATGATTTATTTAAATAGACTGTTTTGTTTGAAAACCCCACATGGGTACTAGGATGATATTTGACATACACCAATCCCAATATTTAGTTGTATGTCAATCGATGGACTGATAGACTATTATAAGTGTTATTTAATTATTTAATGCTTATATAGTTGTAAATTGCACCCTGGATGATGGTTGAATGTTTGATGATTATTTATCATTATTGTTGAATACGTGTGATGTATGAAATCCATATAACTGAAATTATATGGTAATTTATTGAGTCACATTCCAATTCAAGAATAACGAATATGTTGAAATAACGAATATTTTAAAATAACAAATATTTTAAATTAATATTCAGTGAATAATCAAAAATATGATTTTGATGTCCGATTTTGGATGGACACGAAAATATTGAACTGTGAAGCCGAGTTAAGTAGTAAACGCCATTTTAACTCGAACGGGTTTATTGATCGATTTTATTCATTTTATAATAAATATCGAAAATAATTGATTTCAAAATCAGATTTTTTTTCAAATATTATCATTTTAATATAATAATTATATAGAATATTCAATTTTGGTTTAAAATTGAAATCGAAGATGGAACCGTTTAAATTGAATTTATAAACGATTTATAAAATAAGTTTTAAATGGAAATCAATGTTATATATTATATTATATATATCTAAATGGCCTGAATAGAACGCGCCGTGCAGCGACCGTTAGCGAATTTCAACCATTAACTTCAGATGGACGTAATGGGAGATCTGACCGTCAGATTCTCCTAAAAGCGGAGCTATTGGGTTCGTATCAAAAAGAGCTTTCCATTGATAACAAAAGATTTGAGTCTAACGGTTGGATTTTAAAATATGTCCAAATCAATTTTGGAAAAGGTTGCTATGGATGCAGTTTGGTGGCCGATATTGGAAACCGATTGTAAGGGCCGTAATAAAATTAGTTAAAATATGGAAAAATTATGTAAAATCATAATAACTAATTTGAAAAGATTTTATATGAAAAATTCCACGTTTGGAAAGATAAAAATATATTTTTATCGAAATGAACTAGTTATTAACTAAAATATTAATCCAATGTTTTTAAATAAATAAATTGGATTCGAAATGGTTTTAATATAACTAGAATTCTCCAACGTATGAATTGGAATAGAAATAATCATATGAATATTTTGATATTGGATTCCGTAATTATACGGACATTATTGAGGAATTTGGAAGATATAAATATCGTTATTCCCAATACGATATTTGTTGGTTTCAGAATTTGATATTGAATATAAGCCGATAAAATTTCTATTTAGAGCCTTGTATTTAATATCAAATTGGATTTTGGGTTTGTTGTGAATGGTGTCTTCAAAAACACTGTTCTTAAACCCCGATGAGAAAAGAATAAATCTTTTAAATAAGATACAGAGATGTTTACCAATTAATTATTATTTAATTGGAATTGAATTTTTGCGTTTATCATGAATGGTGTTTTAAATAACATTTGTTCTTTAACCCAATTAACAGTGATGAGATGATTTGGAATTTATAAATTTTTCTAATAAGATTTAATGGAAATTTTCCAAAATAAAGTTTTCCAATTTAATATATTAAATTGGAATTGAATGGAATTCGATTTAATAATCGAGATAAGCTTCTGCAAAGGAAGGCCATTAATATATGTGAAATTTAAAAGGCTTTGCCGTTATTCCATTTATGTTATTAGTTTGATACAAAAATTTATATCAATTACATATATTGATCTATTTTCCATGAAAATTCCATTTTGATGGAATAAGATTTTAGAGTTTATCGTAAACTGTGTTTTAAATGACATTCGTTCTTTAACCCGGTTAATAATCATTAAATAATATTTTTTGGATGTCAAAACTAAATGGAGTTTTAATGAATCTTTAATTAGATTGAATTGTTAATGGGGTAATTAAATTTGCCAAATTTGAGAAGTGATAGACAATGGAGTACTACCAGTTTACTCCACGTGATAGTTAAATCTTTAATTAGATTTGAATGGGAAATGGTAATTAATTTTACCGATAACACAGTGGGTGTTAGATATGGAGTACTACCAGTTTTGCTCTATGGGATGAATAGGTTGGGATTGGAATGATAAAATAAAGAATTATTTCAGTAAGGCTCGATAATCCCAGCTTGTTTTATAAACCTTAATTTGGTTTAGAATTGTTAAAAAGGATAAAATAAAATCTTTTGAAATCGATATGCAAAGGAAGATTAAAGAATAAATTTAAAAGAATTTATCTTTAATAAATTTAATGGGAACCTTTCCCTAAAAATGTGAATATTTGAATAAAAGAGAATTCTAAATTGGAATGAGGCGCATGATGTGTTTTTATAGCACTTGATTATTGATTATAAAATACGCGAGTTATTCGGAAAGACCGAATTTATCCCATTCTGAATAACGGATATGACGACTAAAAGTCAACGACGAAGACGTTGGTTGAAGACCGGAGTTCTTCACATCGTTTGGATGATTATTGATGTCTTGATTGGGTTAGTACACTCAGGACAAGGTAATAAGTGGTGATCGTCTAGACGTACTTAGAGATCGACCGGATATACGAGGACCTCTCTCATGTATGGACATATGGGACGAGGATCAAGGTGCCTCCGGTTTCATTCAGACACAGAATGGACTTGTAAATGGATGGTATGTCTGACATTGTGTTCCTTTATACTGTATTCGTTGATCTCTACTAAGTATATATATATGTTTGGTGGCGGATAATTTATTCTCTTGCTTAACACCCTTCTCTGAGACGTACGAGCTTAGAGGTTATATATTGGTGGAAATCAGTGGTACGGTATGGATTGTCAATGTGGCATGCTGAGATGCAAATAATCAAAGCTTTTGTTGAAAAGCAAAGACTTGTGGATAATGATCAAAGCATGGATTTAATTACAATAGCTTTGTATATAACGTTAATTCGCGAGCTTCACACACGGTATGAGTCAAAAACGGGTTGAGGGGCCGTCGGGAGTGCACGAGGTTTCTTTCTATGAGTGGTGTCATGGTATGGAGCCTAGACATTTTTACTTATGTGGATGATGGATAGCGAGGTGCCTCGGATATTGAGTCCTTAGTGTCTTAGAGGTAGGTTCGATAGGACCGGGAAACGTGTGTTCAGTAATAATTAATCTACAAAAGTAAGGTTGGACCATCGCTTCCATTCCCAGGGTTCACTGCGGGGGATCCTGAGGCATTTGCTAGAGTGTCTCAAATCGGTGAGGAGCCATCCTTTGCCTCGACTCATAGATGGAAATCCAATTTCCAATATGCAACTTTTTGGTTTTAATTGTAGAACTAATATGGCAACATAGTAGGATGGGGTACTATGCCGTCTATGATTGTTACATTTATATTTGAAGTTGATTTTGACATTATACATTATAGTAATAACAAAAATGATTTGTTTTAAAACGTACCAAGCATGTTTGGCTATTATAAAGGAAAACTCTATCCTCCTGCTTGCGTTGCATTATGTGATGGGACCTGAGTCTTATAATAGCTTCATTTTTCAAAAAGCATATCGTTGTTTTATTTTAAACTTAGATGCATGTGGAGTAAACCCGTTCCATGTTATACAGCGTGGTCCCATGATTCCCTAACTTTTAAATTAAAGATGTAATATTTGTTTTAGTACTAACACCAGTCCCATGACTGACTCGGAGTTTATTGTTTTAACCTAAACTGTGGGTGCCCATATTTCCCACATGTGCAGCTTGTATTTTTGGTTTTTGCAAATATTCCTTTTCTCAGGATCCTGGATTACAGCTGGAGCTATATTCGGAAAGCTTTGTATTTGTATATCTCTTTCAGTTGTGGTTGTAGATGATTTCCGTTGTACATTATTCTTATTCCGCTGCATTGTAATTTAAATCTCCGATATATTTTAATGTATATATTTATTCATACTCTGATATATTCTTGTACAATGATGTAATTGTTGTAATAGCAATGAAATGTTCTATTGTTTGTGTTCTGATGCGTCGTGTTCTCAACTCAATCTGGGCTTTCCCATACGGGGGAAGTTTGGGTCGTTAAAGTTTGGTATCAGAGCTTTGGTTTACAAAGCACGAGAACAAGACACATTAGAATCAAACGAAAGAATCCATCAGAGATAGGATTAGTAATGTCCTGTAAGGATGACTCATTAGAGATAGGGTTAGTAATACCCAAGAATGAGTTTGAAGAGTGTTACCTATAAAAAAACAACAATAGCAAATTTAGTTTGAAATCATAACTTATTATACGTATTTGATATTTTATTTTAAATTGATTTTGGCTATCGAGTATAAGAAGATTTTTCATATACGCCTTGCAAACGTGTATACAAAGCCTCAAATATACCAGGTAGATAGAGTATCACACTCTAGTCGCCCGGAGATGACTCTGATGATAGCGACTGCATCAACAGTATCTATGTTCGAGTTCCGAAAGTAGGATACCTATATATTTTCATATCTATATATTTCCAATTGACTGGTGTGAGAACCAAAACTTAGATGGGGTTATTGTTTATGATTAGGCATTGAAATATGATTTTGTGTATATAATAAGATATATGATTGAAAAGCTAATCAACTAATTGATTGCTGGTTGTGATGTGTGATTATTGATTTGATTAATAAAATATTGGAATAATAAAATCAGTATGCGAATATAAGGTAAATTTACCCAAATCGAATCAAATATTGAACTGAATTGAAAATTGATTGAAATTGCCTATATGTACATATGTATATAATGAACAGGTCATAGCATGGAAGCTAAGAAGAGAAATAAAATTGTATGCTCAACAAATAGGTACATATTTACTGTATTCATTGGGTTTTGACGATTTTATGAGTCGATTAGCTAGCCGCTTGGAATTTTTTTTTCTTTTTGGATGATGAGGCCCTGTGAGCCAAGTTATGGTTTTACCGATCAACCCGTACAAAGGAGGTTATGGCGAAATTTATTGGAATTATTGGGCGTTAGCCAAGTTTTTGAGAAATTAGAAAATTCTTAGAAACTGAAAAGTTGAAGAATGAAAGCCAGAATGAAAGTTGAGTTGGTTAGTTAAACAACTTTCAGCTTCGTTCCTTTTCGAAGACGAAAAGATTTTAAGTGGGGGAGATTGTAGTGACCCGGAATTTCTGAACCAATTTAAATTTTTTATTTTAGCTATTTTAATGTTTTTTGAATATTTAAAATGATTTATTTTAAATAATAACGATTTAAAATTTATTTAATTTGAAGTTAGAACGTATAAATTTATTTTAAATATAAATAGAGTTTGAAATACCACGGTAGTTTGAAAATTCAATTTTAAAATTCAATTGAATGCATAGAATTCAATATAAATCAAATTTCAGTAAAAATAGAAACATTTGAATCTGTTTAATTATATCTTTCTAATGAATATGAAAAACTAATATTTCATAATATAAATTGAAAGATATGTCTAGTTTAAAATTTAAAATAGTCGTTATGGAATTTATATATATATTTTAATATAAGATATAAGCCCTTATAAATAGCTATTTTACAAACCTCCTCCGTTTTCAATGAAACCACTTTTGTTGGATCCGTAATGTCAAATTATTGTTAGGTTTCGAATTTCATAATTGTTGGAATTAACAAGTGAGCGTGGTGAATTTAAATGTATTTTGTAATTTCAGTTTGAATTTAAGCAATTGGAAAATGGCCATTTTTCAAACAACCTCCAAATTAAATGAAATTAGTTTTATTAGGACCGTATCATCAAAACATAGCTAGATTTATTTTTTTGTAATTTTTGCAGTCAGTAATATGTGGCCCTGGTAAATTAAAATGTACGTTTAAATTCAATTTATACCGATTTATATTTTAATTTTGACAAAAACTGATCGAAACAGTTGAACTGGCTTACAAAACATATTCCATTATATCTGGAATTGGGACATTTAGCTAGGGGCAACAGTCGTTGAGTTTGATTTGGAGTTTGGGAATTAAACAAGATATTTACGAATTAAATAATATTAAAATTTTATACAAATAATGGAGAAACCCTCTCTCTCCCTCATATTTGCCTGCGCTGGCCCTAATCAAATAACGGTTGAAATCACTCCACTCTTTCTATCCAACTATCTCCCAATCCGAGAAGAAATTTGTCAAACTCACAAAGCAAAAACTGCAGGGATCCACATCGGCTTCAAATCTATACGGGCAAGATGATTATTAGTGAAGTATCGGGGTCGGATTTCATGCTCAAACGAGCTTCGTTCTAAGCCGATTTCAGGAGGACTTGGGGGATCAGACACTGCACCAGTGGAGGAGGAGGAAGGTGGCGTCGAGGGCTTCCAGGTAGTACCCCATGATCAACGCCCGGAGCCGTGATTTTCAGGCGAGGTAGAACCCTAAAAGTCGACTACGGGTTTTCTTGAAATGGAATCAATGAAGAAGGAAAGCAAATGTTTTAAATAAACGTTATTAAAAGGTTGATTAGTTTATTTATTTTAATTAATTATCCAATATATTAAAACGCTATAACTTGTACATACCATAACGAAATTCAACGAAACAAATTAGAATGCGATCGTCTCAATGAATACTCTAAACATGGAACTGACCAAAATGGAAATAGAGCAGATTTGAATTTGAGGCAAATTCAAATCTGAACAGAAATAAAATCTTCAAATAAAGAATAACGGAGTGGAGCCCAAGGTGAGAACTCCTTGTTACTAAATTATTTTATCATTTTATTGTATTCATGCATAAAAATATATATATAATTGCAAGTGTAGATTTTTATCAGTTTTAATTACCATTATAATTTGCAAACGGTGCCTGTTAGCTCACCTGTGACGGCCCGTCCCGCACCAGCCTGCATTTCCTTCGAAAGTGCGCTGTACACATGCCCGACTAGCACGGGACGGTCGTCCGAAGGAAGGAAAGAAGGGAATTAACTAATCAAGAACCTGTAGAATGTCTCACAGCGCATGGAGTAAAATATAATAATAATAACATACTTGACATAAAACAGGTGAGACAGTGCATAAGCTGATAACTAAAATCAACATCAACATCAACATCAGAGCAGCGGAAATCCAAATACAGCTTATTACAACTTTCCAATTTTACTGTCTCTAAACAAAAGAAAGCTAAAGTAGAAGATACACCACTAATGCCCAAGCAGTGATCTTCAACAACACAGGGAGAATACTATGTATATATTACGTGGAAGCCTCCTGCTCGTCTCCGGATCGTCTACCCGTGCATCACCAGCTAACATGTCTCTAGTCTGCTCGTGTGAACACCCAGAGTAATAAGAGGAGACATAAAACTCTGGGTCAGACATAAAGCCTGGTATGAGCGATAAGCATCTAAACAGAACAATAACTGGTATACTAAACCATACCTGAACCTGGACCTGCAACCAAAGAGTTAGTACCACATACCGTACAATACTCTAAGGTGCCATAATATAGAGTGTAAGAATACGGGGGTGGGGGTGTGCATGTCATAATGATAGCAAACAAATCAACCATAGCAACCATCCTCACGTCTCTCACTCAGTGCGTAAAGCATACGATGTCCACCACTGTCAATCACTAGACCCATCGAAGTAGTGGCGGAGTTCAACTTGTACAACTACTGCTACTACCAAGCTTACCACATGGAGTCATGACCAAATCTTTACAAATGACCCCACTTCATTGGTTTATAGCCCTTTAGTCGTACCTAGGCCATTTCAGCCCTGAATCCGTTCACATACTTCCCATACATAGTGATCCAAAGTCATAAACATCGACTGCCCCTTGGCACACGTCCCGCAGCAAAGCCCAATCATGAAGTGAACTCATCGGTTCACAGCTGGATCCTGAGCTCTAACTTCTCATATTGGACTACCTTTGCATCTCGGGTTATTGGTCAATACTGGGTCGGGTCGGGTTCTCCTTCTAGCCATCGGTTCGGGTCGGGTTCTTCCTCTGTAGCGGTTCGGTTTGGGTTCATAGCGTCGGGTCGGGTCGGGTCGGGTGTTCCACTTCAGGTCGGGTCGGGTGTCCTCCTCCGGGTCGGGTCGGGTGCCATCTCCCTTCCAGTTCGTGCTTCCGCTCCGATCCGCTCCCTCGTTCCTTCATTTACTCCGATCCGATTCCTTCGCCTTACTTCAGTCCGAGCCCTTCCTCCTTCAGTCGATCCGATCCGAGCCCTTCGTCCTTAAGTCGATCCGATCTCTCCTCCTTTATCCGATCCGATCCCAGTTCAATTAGCGTGGCCTTCCTTTTTGCCAATTGTCTCAAGTGTCAAGTTCCGATCCGATCAGATCCCTTGCCAGTTCAACTCATCCGATCCGAGCCTCCATATCCGATCCGATCCGGTCCAGAACCTGCACTTTTCTGCAACTCTTCCATCAAGTATTTTACGCCATTCGACGGCGTTTTTGACAAATCTAACACTTCTAATCAATCATAAAATACACCATAGAGTCATAGCAACATGTAATAGCAACCACAAACAGCAAAACAACAATTCAAATGAATCAAATTGGATCAAAAGTGGCTAAAACCTCACATTTTCCCATAATCCCACGTAATCATGCTTAAGCACATACTTAGTAAAACTTAATCAAATCGTCCAAATTTTCTAACAGAGGCATAAAATATTATTTTCAAATTTCTAAACATTTTTCCAGAATTTATTAGTGTATAAATTCGCTAATCTTCACTAATTACCCTTAATTAACTGTAATTAGTGTCAAAACAATGCTAATCACTCACCTTTGCCACAAAATAAAACACCAAATCTGAAATACTCTCTGTTTGGGTCGAATTCCTATGTATAGCAGCAGCTCCAACCTTGCTCTGTTGCTATTTGGCCTTGTTTTGATGTAGTTTAGGCTTAATCTTCACTAAAAATGTGTTTTGGAGTGGTTTTAGAGGATGGAAGCCATTTCTAAGGTCTCAAGAAGGTTTGTGGCGGCTCAAAACTGAAATGAAAGTGTTTTCCTACCCCTAATCAGCCCTCCTATGCCTCTAAACCCGAAATTCCCCTCTGGGCCTAGCTGCTAATCACCCGGTTAAGCCCAATTAAGCTGTTTTTCACCATCTGAAACTTGTTTCAGCCATATCTCCCAAACGGTGAGTCCGTTTGACTAATGTGACCACTCTACGGAATTGTAAACCATCATCCGAAGCCAATGGAAGTGGTTTCAGATCAAAATTCCTTTCCAGTCAAAAGTTATGGCCAAAACAGTACCAACTAGGGGTAAAATGGTCATTTAAAAATTGGGAAAAATCATGAATATGGGAAATGACCCCAATAGTCGTCTCCCAAAGTTACATGACCATACGACTTCGTATGTGAAAGGAATAAATATTCTACGATCCTATGATACGTAGAATGCGGGTCGTTACACTCTCCCCCCCTTAAGAAATTTCGTCCCCGAAATTCCTTAACCCAAAACATACAAAAGATGCGGCATGCCTAACAACAACATACAACAATCAAACATGCAAAACAAGCAAACAAGCCTATCCTAGCATGCGGAAAACTAAATCGAAGTCAAAATCTTACTAGGCGAAGAGTTCTGGGTGTGTCTTCCTAATGTTCTCCTCTGTCTCCCAAGTACAATCATTCTCGTCCTCGCCCCACTGAACCTTGACTAGCTTCACCGCCTTCCGACGAATTGCTTCATGTCGTGCTCGACAATACGGGCCGGCTTGTGGTTCCCAACCGCCTCGGGTTCTACTTCGAAGTCCTCTAACTGATCAGGTGAAATAGTCATATCTGGGTCGTAAACGAACTTCCTTAGATGGGAAACATGAAATACGTTGTGAACTCCCACCATCTTCTCTGGTAAGTCAATTCTGTATGCCAAATTTCCGACTAGTTCAAGAACAGGGAATGGGCCAACAAATCTTGGTGCCAACTTGCCTCTCCTGCCAAATCGTATCACGCTCTTCAACGAAGAAATCTTGACAAACACCAAGTCACCAACGGAGAATCTTAAGTCTCTTCTTCTCTTATCAGCATAACTCTTCTGCCTATCTTGGGCAGCCTTCATTTGTTGTCGAATGATCTTAATCTTATCTGAAGTTTCCCTCACCACATCTGGTCCAAGCATAAACTTCTCGCCAGTTTCTATCCAACAGGATGGTGAGTTGCACGGTCTTCCGTACAAAGCTTCAAATGGAGCCATACCGATACTGGATTAGCAGCTGTTGTTATATGCAAACTCTACTAGATGCAAATGGTCATCCCATGATCCACCAAAATCCAATACACAAGCTCTCAAGAGATCTTCCAAAATATGATTCACTCTCTCCGTCTGACCGTCGGTCTGAGGATGATATGCGGTACTGAGATGTAACTCTGACCCTAGAGCCTCTTGTAAGCTCTTCCAAAACCAACTAGTGAACATCGGGTCTCGGTCACTCACAATGCTTTTAGGTACTCCATGAAATCTCACTACCCACTTCATATACAATTCTGCTAACTTAGCTGCCGTTCTGGTCGATTTGACTAGTATAAATCTTGCACTTTTAGTCAGTCGATCCACAATTACCCAAATGCTATCATGTCCCGATCTAGTCCTTGGTAAACCATCGATGAAATCCATCGAGACTTGCTCCCATTTCCATTCGGGAATTTCTAAGGGCTGTAACAACCCACTAGGCTTCTTTTGCTCGGCTTTAACTAGCTGGCAATTCATGCACTTGGATATAAACTTCCCAATGTCTCTTTTCATCCCTTCCCAGTAGTAGGTCTGCTTCATGTCTCGATACATCTTATTACCACCGGGGTGTATAGTCAGTTTTGAGTGATGATATTCTCTAGGCACTTCATCCCTCAATCCATTGACATTGGGTACAACAAGCTTTCCATTCTTTCTAAGCCATCCTTCTCGATCAAGCCCATACTTGTTCATCTCCTCATCGATACCCATCTCTAACTTGGAGATGATTTCCAATAGGTTAGGATCGTCCCTCTGACTAGAGCCGATCCGCTCAATCAAAGTGGGTCTGACCGTCAAACTTGCTAACATTTCTGGATTCAATTCGCACTTTGGTCTGAAATCAAACCCCGCGATATACTCCAGTTGCTTCCATTCAAGAAACATAGCCCCTAAACTGGCATGTCTCCTACTCAATGCATCAGCCACCGCATTGCCCTTTCCCGGTGTATATGCGATGTCGAAATCATAGGAAGCCAAGAATTCTAACCACCTTTGTTGCCGGAGATTTAAATCCTTCTGGAAGAAGAGATACTTCAACGACTTATGATCTATGAACAACTCAAATCTTTCTCCCAAGAGATAGTGTCTCCACATCTTCAACGCGAACACCATCGCTGCCAATTCCAAATCTTGGGTAGGGTATCTTTTCTCGTGCGGTTTCAATTGCCGACTTGCATAAGCTACAACCCTACCGCCTTGCATCAATACAGCACCCAGTCCGGTACCACAGGCATCTGTGTATACCGTCATCTCTTCATTCCCCTTAGGAATGACTAACACTGGTGCGCTTGTCAACTTGTCCTTTAGACTCTTGAATGCATTCTCGCACCTTTCATTCCAAACAAAAGCTTGATTCTTCTTGGTCAACTGGGTCAATGGTGCTGCTATCTTGGAGAAACCTTGGATAAACTTACGATAATATCCAGCTAACCCCAAGAAACTTCTTACATCTGTTGCATTCTTGGGCGTAGGTCAATCCTGCACCGTAGCCACCTTCGCCGGGTCCACGGCAATACCATTCTCTGATACAACATGGCCCAAGAACCTCACTTCCCTCTTCCACAAGTGACACTTAGAAAACTTTGCTTTCAATTGGTGTTTTCTCAACACCTCTATCACTATTCTTAAATGTTCCTTGTGTTCTTCCTCTGTCCTCGAGTAGACCAAAATATCATCAACGAACACAAGGACAAACTTATTCAACTGATCTCTGAATACCCTATTCATAAGATCCACAAAATATGCTGGAGCATTGGTCAGCCTGAATGGCATGACCAACCACTCATAAAATCCAGACGGCGTTCGAAATGCCGTTTTAGCTATACTCTCAGCTTCCACTCTAAGCTGATGAAAACCTGTCGTGAGATCCAACTGAGAAAATACTCTCGTGCCACTCAACTGATCGAACAAATCATCTATCCGCGGTAGAGGATACTTGTTCTTCCTCGTCACTTTATTCAACTCGCGGTAGTCTACACACAAACGAAGGGAACTATCCGCCTTGGTAGCAAACACAACTGGTGCTCCCCATTCAGAAACACTCCTTCTGATAAATCCCTTCTTCAAAAGATCGCTGACTTGCACCTCGAGCTCTCGCTGCTCCCTTGGTGCCATACGACGAAGTGGCATCACAATAGGTCTGGCATCTTTCACCAAATCAATACGAAACTCAATCTCTCGGTGTGGTGGAAGCCCGGTCACTTCTTCGAAAACATCCGAATACTGGCCAACCACAGACAAACTTGACAACTCACTATGCGGAATATCGAGGGAGTTTAGAAAACTTGCCAATACCGCCTCACTGGGTAGACCACCAAACACTATCCTCCGCCCATCATCCGCTCTAGCTGTCACCAAAAAGCCATCATAGTCTACCACCACCCCGTATCTTTGGAGCTAATCTACTCCCAAAGTAATGCCAAAGCCAGTAAAGCCCAAAACAAAGCAATCACAAACAAACATGCATCCATGACTCGATAAGACCACATTACGACAAATCATGCTAAGGCTAGTCGAACCACCAATCGGGTTCGTCACTACTAAAGGTCTATCGACAATCTCGGGCTCCAATCCCAACCTATCTACCAGGTCACTAGATATGAAAGAACTGGAAGCTCCGGTATCAAACAAAACTCTAACAGGAACATCATAAACAGAAAGCATACCTTAAATGACGACATTCTTTCCCTTCTCCGCCGCAGTTGGGGCATTCGACGAAGAAGGAATAGCATTAAGAGCATATGCTTTCACCATTTGCTTTTCTTTAGGGGGCTGTGGACACTTGTCCTTGTGATGTCCCATTTGGCCACAGTTGAAGCACTTCCTATCCGCTGGCTTGGCCCGACAATTACTAGCATAATGGCCCTTCTTACCACAGCTGAAGCACTCAACATCTTGCTTGTTCTTTTTCTTCTGGCCATCCTTAGTCTAATTCTGCTTTCTCTTATTCTGGGAACCACCCTTGCCTCCACCACTTGCTTGTGGTTTTGGCTCTTCTGCAGATGCAACCTCAGTCTTCGGCTTAGGGTAGAGACTTTCTGACCTCAATGCTTTCCCCACAATCGACTCAAACGTCTCATCGATGTGGTTAATAAGCCTTTCCCCCAAGTACTGATCCAAACCAGTTATGAATTTCTCATTCTTCTTCTCGGCAGTATCAATAAGAGATAACCCATATTTCGACAGAGTATCGAATTCAGCAATATACTCCGAGACAGCTCTGCCATTCTTCTTGAGCTCCAAGAATTTCTTAAACAGCACTGACTTCTGAGCAGCTGGAATGAACTTCTCGCTAAAGCGAGCCTTAAACTGCTCCCAAGTAATCTAATCTTCGGGAGTAGCTGCCTTTATAGCATTCCACCAATTCATTGCCCGCCCTTGCAGCTGACGGGATGCTAGTTTTCTCTTCATCGCATCCTCGATACCCAAATCCTCGAATATACGTTCGCAACTATCCAACCAATCCTGAACATCCGTAGCCGACTCCGTTCCGTGGAACGGCTTCCCACCAAGACTAGTATAATCCTTATTCAGCTTGGCGAAGTCGACTCTCGGCGCCTGCACTATTGGACCACCACCATTTCCATCATTGGGGGCTGCCCTCTGCACATCCCTAAGCATCTCCCTCATGAGGTCAGTAAACATCGCCCTCATGTCAGCAGCATTCCCATTATTGGTCCCTCTACTGGTACCTCTAACATATCGGCTCATCGTCAATCTGAAAAAGGAAACGATTAACGATCCCATAGTGGTGCTAGTGCAGCACGACTTCATTCTTATACTACTAATAGTATATATATAGCTTTTAAAAACCAAAATAATCACAAATACGCTCTCTCGTATACGTATATTATCTCTCCCTGATAACTTCCCTAGGTTAACTACGCAACCTAGAGCTCTGATACCAAGTGTGATGGCCCGCCTCGCACCAGCCTGCATTTCCTTCGAAAGTGCGCTGTACACATGCCCGACTAGCACGGGATGGTCTTCCGAAGGAAGGAAAGAAGGGAATTAACTAATCAAGAACCTGTAGAATGTCTCACAGCGCATGGAGTAAAATATAATAATAATAACATACTTGACATAAAACAGGTGAGACAGTGCATAAGCTGATAACTAAAATCAACATCAACATCAGAGCAGCGGAAATCCAAATACAACTTATTACAACTTTCCAATTTTACTATCTCTAAACAAAAGAAAGCTAAAGTAGAAGATACACCACTAATGCCCAAGCAGTGATCTTCAACAACACAGGGAGAATACTATGTATATATTACGTGGAAGCCTCCTGCTCGTCTCCGGATCGTCTACCCGTGCATCACCAGCTAACCTATCTCTAGTCTGCTCGTGTGAGCACCCAGAGTAATAAGAGGAGACATAAAACTCTGGGTCAGACATAAAGCCTGGTATGAGCGATAAGCATCTAAACAGAACAATAACAGGTATACTAAACCATACCTGAACCTGGACCTGCAACCAAAGAGTTAGTACCACATACCGTACAATACTCTAAGGTGCCATAATATAGAGTGTAAGAATACGGGGGTGGGGTGTGCATGTCATAATGATAGCAAACAAATCAACCATAGCAACCATCCTCACATCTCTCACTCAGTGCGTAAAGCATACGATGTCCACCACTGTCAATCACTAGACCCATCGAAGTAGTGGCGGAGTTCAACTTGTACAACTACTGCTACTACCAAGCTTACCACATGGAGTCATGACCAAATCTTTACAAATGACCCCACTTCATTGGTTTATAGCCCTTTAGTCGTACCTAGGCCATTTCAGCCCTGAATCCGTTCACATACTTCCCATACATAGTGATCCAAAGTCATAAACATCGACTGCCCCTTGGCACATGTCCCGCAGCAAAGCCCAATCATGAAGTGAACTCATCGGTTCCCAACTGGATCCTGAGCTCTAACTTCTCATATTGGACTACCTTTGCATCTCGGGTTATTGGTCAATACTGGGTCGGGTCGGGTTCTCCTTCTAGCCATCGGTTCGGGTCGGGTTCTTCCTCTGTAGCGGTTCCGTTCGGGTTCATAGCGTTGCGTCGGGTCGGGTCGGGTGTTCCACTTCGGGTCGGGTCGGGTGTCCTCCTCCGGGTCGGGTCGGGTGCCATCTCCCTTCCAGTTCGTGCTTCCGCTCCAATCCGCTCCCTCGTTCCTTCATTTACTCCGATCTGATTCCTTCGCCTTACTTCAGTCTGAGCCCTTCCTCCTTCAGTCGATCCGATCCGAGCCTTTCGTCCTTAAGTCGATTCGATCTCTCCTCCTTTATCCGATCCGATCCCAGTTCAATTAGCGTGGCCTTCCTTTTTGCCAATTGTCTCAAGTGTCAAGTTCCGATCTGATCAGATCCCTTGCCCAGTTCAACTCATCCGATCCGAGCCTCCATATCCGATCCGATCCGGTCCAGAACCTGCACTTTTCTGCAACTCTTCCATCAAGTATTTTACGCCATTCGACGGCGTTTTTGACAAATCTAACACTTCTAATCAATCATAAAACACATCATAGAGTCATAGCAACATGTAATAGCAACAACAAACAGCAAAACAACAATTCAAATGAATCAAATTGGATCAAAAGTGGCTAAAACCTCACATTTTCCCATAATCCCACTTAATCATGTTTAAGCACATACTTAGTAAAACTTAATCAAATCATCCAAATTTTCTAACAGAGGCATAAAATATTATTTTCAAATTTCTAAACATTTTTCCAGAATTTATTAGTGTATAAATTCGCTAATCTTCACTAATTACCCTTAATTAACTGTAATTAGTGTCAAAACATTGATAATCACTCACCTTTGCCACAAAATAAAACACCAAATCTGAAATACTCTCTGTTTGGGTCAAATTCCTATGTATAGCAGTAGCTCCAACCTTGCTCTGTTACTATCTGGCCTTGTTTTGATGTATTTTAGGCTTAATCTTCAATAAAAATGTGTTTTGGAGTGGTTTTAGAGGATGGAAGCCATTACTAAGGTCTCAAGACGGTTCGTGGCGGCTCAAAACTAAAATGAAAGTGATTTCCTAACCCTAATCAGCCCTCATATGCCTCTAAACCCGAAATTCCCCTCTGGGCCTAGCTGCTAATCACCTGGTTAAGCCCAATTAAGCTGTTTTTCACCATCTGAAACTTGTTTCAGCCATATCTCCCAAACGGTGAGTCCGTTTGGCTAATGTGACCACTCTACGGAATTGTAAACTATCATCCGGAGCCAATGGAAGTGGTTTCAGGTCAAAATTCCTTTCCAGTCAAAAGTTATGGACAAAACAGTACCAACTAGGGGTAAAATGGTCATATAAAAATCGGGAAAAATCATGAACATGAGAAATGATCCCAATAGTCGTCTCCCAAAGTTACATGACCATACGACTTCGTATGTGAAAGGAATAAATATTCTACGATCCTATGATACGTAGAATGCGGGTCGTTACATCACCTCCCTCGTCCACAAACCATGAACGATTTGAATTGACTGTATTGTGTTTTGATTGTGATGATGGAATGAATAATATATTAAAATAATGTCAACATTAATGTGGTATGTTGAAAGTAAATTATAAATATCCATTTATAATTTAAACAGTTAAAATTGGTTAAATAGAAAAATAATTTAAACCGAATTAGAATTGGTTAAATTTATTAACCAATGATTTATTTAAATATACTGTTTTGTTTGAAAACCCCACACGGGTACTAGGATGATATTCGACATGTACTAATACCAATATTTAGTTGTATATCAATCGATGCATTGACTGACTGTTATAAGCGTTATTTAATTATTTAATGCTTATATAGTTGTAAATTGCACCCTAGATGATGGTTGAATGTTTGATGACTATTTATCATTATTGTTGAATACATGTGATGTATGAAATCCATATAACTAAAATTACATGTAATTGATTGAGTCGCATTCCGATTCAAAAATAACGAATATTTTAAAATAACGAATATTTTAAAATAATATTCAGTGAATAATCAAAAATATGATTTTGGATGGACACGAAAATATTGAAATGTGAAGCCGAGCTAAGTAGTAAACGCCATTTTAACTCGAATGGGTTTATTGATCGATTTTATTCATTTTATAATGAATATCGAAAAGAATTGATTTCGAAATATGATATTTTGAAAATATTATCATTTTAATTTTGTAATGATATGGAATATTCAATTTTGGTTTAAAACTGAAATCGAAGATGGAATTGTTTTAAAATGAATTTATAAACGATTTATAAAATACATTTTAAATGGTAATCGACGTTATGTATTACATTATATATTTAAATGGCCTGAATAGAACGCGTCATGTAGCGACTGTTCGCGAATTTCGACCATTAACTTCAAATGGATATAACGCGAGATCTGACCATTGGATTCTCCTAAAACCAGAGCCGTTGGATTCGTATCGAAAAGAGATTTCCAATGATAACAAGAGATTTGAAGTTAACGATTGGATTTTAAAATATGTCCAAATCAATTTTGAAAAAGGTTGTTATGGATGCAGTTCGGTAGCCGATATTAAAAACCGACTGTAAGGGCCTTACCAAAATTATTACAAATATTGAAAAATCATGTAAAATCATAATAAGTGATTTGGAAAGATTTTGGATGAAAAATTCCAAGTTTGGAAAGATAAAAATATATTTTTATCGAAACGAACTAGTTATTAACTAGAATAATAATCCTACATTTTTAAATAAATAAATTGGATTCGAAATGTTTTTGATATAACTAGAACGTTCTAACTATGGATTAGAATGGAAAAAACCTTCGGAATATTTCGATATTGCATTCCTTAAGTATACGGATGTTGTTGAGGAATTTGGAAGATATAAATATTGTTATTCCCAATACGATATTTATTGGTTTTAGAATTTGATATTGAATAAAAGCCGATAAAATTTCTATTTAGAGCCTTGTATTTAATATAAAATTGGATTTTGGGTTTGTCATGGATGGTGTCTTCAATAACACTGTTCTTAAACCCCGATGAGAAAAGAAAAAAATCTTTTAAATAAGATTCAGAGATGTTTACCAATTAACTAGTATTTAACTGGAATTCAATTAGAATTGGATTTTTAGGTTTATCGTGAACGATGTTTTAAATAAACATTTGTTATTTAACCCAATTAACAGTGAAGAGATGATTTCGAATTTATAAATATTTCTAATAAGATTTAACGGAAATTTTCCAAAGTAAAGTTTTCCAATTTAATATATTAAATTGGAATTGAATGGAATTCAATTTAATAATCGAGACAAGCTTCCGTAAAGGAAGGCCGTTAATATATATGGAATTTAAAAGGCTTTGCGGTTATTCCATTTATGTTATTAGTCTGATACGGAAATTTATATCAATTATATATATCGATCTATTTTCCGTGAAGATTCCATTTTGATGGAATATGATATTAGGGGTTCATCATGAAAAGTGTTTTAAATGATATTCGTTCTTTAACCCAATCAGTAATCATTAAATAATGATTTTTGGGAGATTAAAACTAAATTGAATTTTAGTGAATCTTTAATTAGATTGAATTGCTAATGTGGTAATTGAATTTTCCAAATTCGAGAAGCGATTGAGAATGGAGTACTACCAGTTTTACTCCAGGCGATAGTTAAATCTTTAATTAGATTTGAACGGGAAATGGTAATTAGTTTTACCCATAACACAGTGGGTGTTAGATATGGAGTACTACCAGTTTTGCTCTAAGGGATGAATAGGTTGGGATTGGAAAGATAAAATAAATAATTACTTCAGTAAGGCTCGATAATCCCGACTAGTTTTATAAACCTTAGTTTGGTTTAGAATTGTCAAAACGGATAAAATAAAATCTTTTGAAATCGATATCCAAAGGAAGATTAAAGAATAAATTTAAAAGAATTTATCTTTGATAAAATTAATGGGAACCTTTCCCTAAAAATGTGAATATTTGAATAAAAGAATATTATGAATTGGAATGAGGCGTATAATGTGTTTTTATAGCACTTGATTATTGATTATAAAACACGCGAGTTATTTGGAAAATCCAGGTTTATCCCAATATGAATAATGGATACGACGACTAAAAGTCGACGATGAAGACGATAGTTGAAGACCGGAGTTCTTCACACCGTTTGGATGATTACTGATGTCTTGATTGGGCTATACACCCAGGACAAAGTAATAAGTAATGATCGTCCGGACATACTTGGAGATCGACCGGATATGCAAGGACCTCTTTCCTATATTGGACATATGGGATGAGGAATAAGGTGCCTCCGGTTTCGTTCAAGCCCGAAACAAACTTGTAAATGGATTATATGTCTGACATTGTATTCTTTTATACTATATTCATTGATCTCTACTAAATATATATTTGTTTGGTGGCGAAGAATTGATTCTCTTACTGAAAACCCTTCTCTTAGACATACGAGCTTAGAGGTTATATATTGGTGAAAAATAGTGGTACGTACGGATTGTCAGTGTGGCACGTGAGATATAAATGATCAAGGCTTTTGTTGAAAAGCAAAGTCTTGTGGATGATGATCAAAGCACAGCTTTAATTAGCATAGCTTTGTGTATAGCGTTAATTCGCAAGCTTCGCACTCGGTATGAGTCAAAAACGGGTTGAGGGACCGTTGGGATTGCGCGAAGTTCTTTCTAGCTAGGAGTGTTGTCATGGTATGGAGCCCAGACATTTTTACTTATGTGGATGATGGATAGCGAGGCACCTCGGATATTAAGTTCCTAGTGGCTCAGAGATAGGTCCGATAGGACCGGGAAACGTGTGTTTAGGAATAATTAATCCACTAAAGTAAGTGTGGACCGGACCTTCCGTTCCCAGGGTTCATTGCAGGGGATCCTGAGGCATTTGCTAGAGTGTTTCGAGTCGGTGAGGAGACATACCTTACCTCAACTCATAAATGGAAATCCAATTTCCAATACGCAAGTTTTCGGTTTTAATTGTAGAACTAGTACGGCGACATAGTAGGATAGGGTACTATGTCGTCTATGATTGATACATTTATATTTGAAGTCGATTTTGATACTATACACTTATAGTGATAACAAAAATGATTTGTTTTAAAACGTACCAAGCATGTTTGGCTATTATAAGGGAAAACTCTATCCTCCGGCCTGCGTTGCATTGTGTGATGGGACCTAAGCTTATAATAGCTTCATTTTTTAAAAAGCATAGCGTTGTTTTATTTTAAACTTGGATTCAAGTGGAGTAAACTTGTTTCGTGTTATACGGCGTGGTCCCATGATTTCCCAACTTTTAAATTAAAGATGTAATAACTGTTTTAGTTCTCACACCAGTCCCATGACTGACTCGGAGTTTATTGTTTTAACCTAAACTCTGGGTGCCCATATTTTCCACATAGGCAGCTAATAGTTTCGTTTTCGCAGATATTCTTTTTATTAGGATCTTGGATTACACCTGGAGCTATATTTGGAAAGCTTTTTATCTGTATATCTCTTTCAGTTGTGGTTGTAGATGATTTCCGATGTACATTATTCTTATGTATCATTTTTCCGCTGCATTGTAATTTAAATCTATGATATTTTTCAATGTATATATTTATTTGTACTCTAATATATTCTTATACTCTGATGCAATTGTTGTAATAGCAATGAAATGTTATATTGTTTGTGTTCTGATGCTTCATGTTCTCAAATCAATCCAGGATTTCTCGTACTGGGGAAGTTTGGGTCGATAAAGCAGTGGTGCTACATGCTGACAAACTATTTTACCCTGTTTAGAACATCGAGTTAAAAGTTTATATATCCTTATAAGCTTTTAATGTTGTATTACCAGGTTATACATGGTAAATTAATATGTTGTGGATTGATTTTTTGTTGTTGTTCTTTCAGACATTTACGTATGATTCAGTGATTAGTTATTAAATATCTAATTTTTATATCTCGTGCAATTTTTTTAATTGTTATAAGTAATTGAAGACTTCCGGAGAAGATGATGAGCATGTGTTTGCATTTTCAAGTGTTTGAAGTCTTTTTTGTAGTAAGCGAATGATTTTCTTTTGGTTTGGTAAACTTTGGTATATAATAGATATGTGCAAACATGGTGTATGAATATTTTACAAATTTAAATGTTTACTGTAATGTGTTGAAATATCATAGTTTGTTTACATCATTATCATTTGAATATGTTCTTATATATTTATATTTCTATGGTATTGTTGTATAATACTATTTTACTATTTAATAACATTGGATATTAATGAATACCATAGAGTAAATGCAGAGAAAACAGTGTAGTATATGCACAGAGTGAAATGTTGACAAAAAGAAATTTTGAGGTATACACAGCGTTTCATAAATGCCGAGAAAAAGATATTGTTGTAAGAAATAACAACATTGCCTAAGCGCTAAAAAAATGGTGTTTTTACAGCATTTCTACATGTGCGGTTAAAAGTTGGGGACCTATTACCTCATGTCGTTATACTTGTTCTTGATTCCGCTGTTAAAGCCTTTTACAGAGTTTTTCCAGCGCTGTTAAAAGCATTTTTTCTTGTGGTGATATCCAAATATAACGCAAGGTTCATTACCAAAGGATACACTCAACAATATGGGTTTAATTTTAAAGAAACCATTTCTTCAGTGGTAAAACCAACAACTACAAGGATAATATTAAGTGTGGAAGTTTACTATAAGTGGAAAATAAGGCAACTAGATCTAAACAATGCTTTTCTAAATGGGGAGCTACGTGAAAAGGTATACATGGATCAGCCACAAGGATATGAATTAGACAACAACATGGTATCTATTCTTCATAAAGCAATATATGGCTTAAAGTAGGCTCCAAGAGTTTGGTACGAGAAATTAAAGGCTACTCTAAATAAACTTGGATACAAGGTTACTAAATTTGATAACTCATTGTACATGAAAGTCAAGGACGTGCATACAACATATATTTTGGTACACGTAGATGATCTAATTATAACAGGAAGTAACAACGAAGAAATCAATCATGTGATCTAATATGTAGACAAAGCATTTTCTATTAAAGAACTAGGTGACTTGAACAATTTCTTGGGAATAGAAGTTACCAGGAAATCTAAATCTGAACTAGAAGGAAGTATATCACTAGGATATTAAAGAAAGTAAATATGGACAAGGCCAAACCAATATCTACCCCAACGATGAGCAATCTGCATCTATCTAAGCATGACAACTAAACATTTCCAGATCCTAACTTGTACAAAAGCATAGTAGGTGCTCTACAATATTCAACTATAACAATGGCAGATATATCATACAATGCAAGAAAGGTGTCTCAATTTATGCATAACCCTAGTGAAAATCATTGGAATTTTTTTAAATGTGTACTAAGGTACCGTAGTGGCATTATAAATCAAGGATTACATCTGAAAAATTACAAAGAGATGAAGATTAAGGGTTACGCTAACGTTGACTAGGCCTCCGATTGTGACGACCGAAGATCCATATCATGCTATATCATCTATTTTGGCGACAATCCCATTTTCTGGTGCTCCATAAAGCAACCAACAGTTTCTCGGTCAAGTACTGAAGTTGAATACTGAAGCATATCAAGCGCTATAGCTGAAATTGCCTGGATCAAGTCACTTTTTAGTGAAATCGAAATTTCTCAAGCTTAAAAAACAACAATCTAGTGTGATAAACTCAGTAACGTTTCACTATCAGCAAATCCAGCGCTTCACTCTCGAACGAAGCACATAGAGCTAGATTTGTACTGCGTAAGAGAAAAAGTAGAAAATGGGATGCTTGAAATTAATCGTTTGCTAGCTGAATTTCAAGAAGCCGACATACTCACAAAGCCTTTATCTAAGAGAAATTTTGAAAGATTTAAAGATAATATGAAGATTTTAGATATTTCAAGCAGATCGAAGAAGGAGTTTATCGCCATGAAAGAGGAATGTAATCCTAGTTATATTTGTCGGGGGAGTAACATAAAAAGTTGTTTACATCGTAACGTTGTATCTAGGGTTAATGGGGAATAGGGTAATTAACCATATGCCGTGTATTCTAGGCCTAAATATATATCAGGCATTGTACTCGTTTGAGACTATGAAAAATACTACAGAATTCAAACTATAATAAAGAGAACAAAGTTTATTGTACAAGCTGATGTACTTAACCTCTAAAATTAGCTCCGTGATATGAATTTACGATACATATTCCTAACCCTGAAGAAACCTACGTATTAGAGTATCCAGATGTTTTGGTGGTGTATTACATATTTACACATGTGGGACATGCTGTGTATAGGGTCTTGTTTATCACATTATCATATTTGTATATAAATACAACACCAAATCGCTCTGTATCATTATTCGAGTTTATACAAATCAACTGATACATTAAACTAATTCTGTTCATTCTATTTCTTTAACATGGTATCAGAGCGTACCACAACAAGCATACTCACTAGAATTCGCATCCTTCATCTGAGTTGTAAGCGATCCGATTTAAGAAGTGATTGACTTTTATCAATCGTCATCATATGCTGTTGTGCCCTCCTAAAAAAGCAGATCAGAGAATCATCCCTTCATGTCCATTGTCTTGATTGCAACATTTCACCATCAACTTCTTGTTTCAGCATCACTGCATCATCCAAGATCATCAAGCATAAGTGTAATAACCCGTAAATGCGAGCCAATTAAAAAATTTTATTTTGGAAATTTTAGCGAATTATGAATATTTAAAATGATTTATTTTAAATAATATCGACGAGAAATTTAGTTTTAATAGAATTCGAAAGTATATATTTATATAGATCGTCATTAGAATATAAATAATTATTTATAATTATAAAAGGAATTGAAAATGACGTGGTAGTTCGATAATTCGATTTCAAATTTCAAATGACTGTATAGGATTCAAAATAAACTGGATTTTAGCGAAACCAAAAATATTAGAATCTATTTGAAAATATCTTTCCAACGAATCCGAAAAATTGAAATTTCATAGCGGGGATAAAAAGTTATGCCCAGTTGAAATTTCAGAATAGTCGCTATGGAATTTCGGCCCTTAAAAATGGAAATTTTGCAAACGACCTCGGTTTTCGACGAAACCACTTTTGTTAGATCCGGGATGTCAAGTTATTGCTAGGTTTCAAAATTCATAATTTTTCGAATCAATATGTGAGCGTGGTAAAGTAAAACGTGTTTTGACCATTTTAGTTGATTTTAATCGACAGGAAAATGGCCATTTTTCAAACAGTCTCGGAATTTGACGAAATTAGTTTTGTTAGAACCGTATCGCTAATGCGAAGCTAGAAAATATTTTTCGGGAATTTTTAGAGTTCGTATGTGGCCCCGATAAATTGAAATGCGAGTTCAAATTCAATATATAGAGTTATATTTTGATTTTGATGAAAACTGATCGAAACGATCGAATCAGCTTACGATACATATCCCATTGTGTTCGGAATAGGGGTAATTAGCTATGGACGACAGACGGTGGGCCTCGTTTAGAGGTGGAATAAAAAAGTCAACTTTTTAAAATAAAATAAAATAAAATATATAAATATATACCCTCACCCCCTCAGCACTCACTTTCCCTCCTCACTTCCACCATCATTCACAGGAAAGAAAAAAAAAAGAGAGAGAGCACAACGCGCTCTCGCGCAACAACCACCGCCACCGCCGTGGAGCGCAACCCCCCTCCTCTCAGCGCGCCACCACTGGCGCGGCAGCCCCCCCCCCAAGTCGCGCTCCGGCGCTAGCTTCTCCCCCAAATCGAACCAAGCCCTAACCCGCGCCCTAGTCCCCTCGAGTCCGCCACCTCCGGCCTCCATACGCCTAGCGCAGCCTCCCATTCCCACCAACGATGACCAGCGCCGCCTCTAGCACCTCACCTTCGATTGTGGGGTCCCCTACATCCAAAATTTGATTTTGTTCAAGTGAAAAGGTGAGTTTCTATAATGTAAATCTTTATTTCAGTTTTAATGTAGTGAAATAAATTGAATTTATATATATATATATATATATTACTTTGTTAAAAAGAGTTGATTTTTTTTAATCATGTTTTCATGAAGAAAAGATTATATATTTAATAAAATAAAAAAAAGGGAGGTGATTTTTCTTTATAAAAAGATTTGATTTTTAATTATACAAAGATATGATTTTTCTTTGTTTAAAAATATGTTTTTCCTAGTACAAAGACTCGATTTTCGTGCATGTAAAGATAGGGTTTTTATTAGCATAAAGATGTGATTTTTATATAGTAGAAATATTAAAGATGTGATTTTTATATAGTAGAAATATTAAAGATGTGATTTTTATATAGTAGAGATTATAAAAATACGATCTTTATACGTGTTGTAGCGAATTAACAATATAAAGAAGTGATTTTGTTTAAAATATAAGTTGAGATTTTTATATAGATAAAAATTCGATTTATATATATATATATGAAGTAGAAATAAAAATATGATTTTTATTTATTGAATTGAAGCAATAAAAATATAATTTTTATTTGAACAACGTGAAAAGAACCGCATTGGAATTTCAAATAGATCCAGACAGTCCAGCAGTTCAACAGTAAAGCACGGCGGAGTGGAACCCTCTGTGAGAACTCCTCACTTTTAATTTTTTTTTAGTTGAAATATATATTAGGATGTAGATGGTGTTTAGTAGCACCCGACGCCCGTCGTCCACAGACCATGGACGGCTTGTATGCTTGTTTGTTTGATTTTGATGTGTAGTTGATTGTGTGATGTGATGTGAAATAAAATAAAATATTTTATAGTTAAAAATATTTTATAGTTGAAAATAGAATTTTTAACGTGTATATGAAATAAATATTTAAAAACAAATCGGACGGTTTGTTTATATACACACATTTGACTGATATTGATTGGGACGATAAATTTTACACATCGCCCAACTGCACAAATAATATTCAGTGTTTGTTGATTTGAAACCCCACACGGGTGTAGGGATGATACTTGGCATACACTAATCCCAATTATTTAGTTGTATGTCGATCGATTGGTCGATAGACTGTGTAAGCGTTAATTCTTTATATTTGATGCTCATGCAGTTGTGTGGTGCAGTTTGGATGATGATTGATTATTTATCGTTGCTATTATATACATGTGTTGTATGGAATCCATATAATTAACATTATATGGTAATTGATTGGGCCTCATTCCAATTGGGAAAAATATTATAAAAGAAAATTCATGTGTTGAATGGAATGAATAGTCATGTGTTGAAAATTTTCGTGTGTTGAAAATTTTCGTGTGTTGAAAATATTCATGTATTAAAAATATTCGTGTGTTGAAAGTATTCATGTGTTGAGTAAAATATTTCAAACAATAAAATCTTTATCTTTATCACAATTTTATAAAATATATTAAATAATAAAAATAGTCATGTGTTGACGATGCTCATGTGTTGAGAATATTCATGTGTTGAAAAAAAGATATAGATTCATGTGTTGAATAGAATAAATACTCATTTGTATAATAGAATAACAAAGTTATTAAAATATATAAAGCTGTGTTGATTAGAGATGTGCCAATTTGACGCGAACGATATTTATATTGATTTCAAAATATAACGTTTTGAAAATATTATCATTTATATAGTAATGATGTGAAATATTCAATTTTGATTTCAAATTGAATATGAAGTTGAAATCATTTCGAAAATGAATTTGAAACGATTTATAAAATATGTTTTAAAAGGAAATCGACGAAATATATATAATATATTATATTATATATATAATGGCCTGAATAGAGCGCGCCACGCCGCGGCAGTTCGCGAATTTCGACCATTGACTTCGAATTGACGTTGCGGGAGATCCGACCGTCGGATTCTCCTAAAACTAGAACCGTTGGGTTCGTATCGAAAAGAGATTTCCAATGAATATTAGAAATTTGAAATCTAACGGTTGGATTTGGAATTATGTCCAAATCAAATTTGGAAAAGGTCGCTGTAAGTGCAGTTCGATGGCCGTTGATGGAAATCCACTGTACGGGCCTTGATAAAATTATTAAAAATATCAATAATTAGTGTAAAATCATAAGAAATGATTTGAAAAGAACTGAGATGAAAAACTCCATATTTGAAAAGATAAAAATAGATTTTTATCGAGATGAACTAGTTTTGAACTAGAATTAAAATCAATTTATTTTTGAAATAAATAAATTGAACTTGAATTGTTTTTGAAAATAACCAGAATTTCCAATATATATAAAGTGGAAGTGGATTTGAATCGAAATTGTCTTTGGAATATTTCGATGTTGGATTCCATGATTATACAGATATTGTTAAGGGAATTTGAAAGATATATTTATATCGTTATTTCCAACATGATATCTGTTGGTTTCAGAATTTGATATTGAATATAAGCCGGTATATTTTCTATTCAGAGCCTTGTATTTAACATTGGTTCTTTAACCCAGTTAAAGGCAGGATATTGATTTTTGAGAAGATTACAACTAAGTGGAGTTTTAATGAATATTTAATTAGATTGAAAGTGAATTGATAATTTAAATTATCAAATCTGAAAAGTGATCGAGAATGGAGTATCACCAGTTTTGCTCCAAGGCGATAGTTAAAACTTTAATTAGTCTTGTGGTTGATGATCAAAGCACGGCCTGTGTGGCGCAACTTTGTGTATATCGTTAATTCGCGAGCCTCACACCTCAGTATAAGTCAAAAACGGGATAGTGACTGTAGGGAGAGCACGACGTTTCTTTCTAGCTAGTGGTGGTGCCAGTGCTTAAACTGGCTGACATTTATATACTTTTCACTTGTGTGGTTGTTGGAATGCAAGGCGCCTCGGATATAGATCTGTTAGGACCGGGAAACATGTGTTCAGGAATAACTAATCCTCAAAAGTAAGAGAGGACCGGCCCAAAAGATCCAAGGATTGCTATGTGCGGTCCTGGGACATTTGCTTGAGTGTCTCGAACGGAGAGGAGCTTACCCCTTGCCTCGACACATGACGGAAATCTAATTTCCAATACATGATATTGCGGTTTTAATTGTAGAACTAGTATGGCGACATGATATATGGTACCCACGCCGTCTATGATTGATATTTATGATTGAAATTGTTTTTAAACTATACACCTATAATAGTATCAAGTGATTTGTTTTAAACGTACCAAGCATGTTTGGCTATTATAAGGGAAAACCCTATCCTCCAGCTTGCGTTGCATTGTGTGATGGAACCTGGGTCTTATAATAGCTTCATTTTTCCAAAGAGCATTGCGCTGTTTTGTTATATGCACTAGTATTCTTGGGAGGAAACCCGTTCCGTGTTATACGGCGTGGTCCCTTGAATTACTCTCTTTTAAAGTAAAGTTTTAAATAAATGTTTTAGTTCTCACACCAGTCACATGACTGACCTGGAGTTTATTGTTTTAATGTAATAACCCGGAAATCTGAGCCAATTTAAAATTTTTATTTTGGCCGTTTTAGTTAATTTTGAATATTTAAAATGAATTATTTTAAATAATATCGACGAGAAATTTATTTTGAATAGAATTCGAACGTATATATTTATATAGATCGTCGTTAGAATATAAATAATTATTTATAATTATAAAAGGAATTGAAAATGGCACGGTAGTTCGATAATTCGATTTCAAAATTCAAATGAATGTATAGGATTCAAAATAAACCGGATTTCAGTGAAACCAAAAATATTTGAATCTATTTGAGAATATCTTTCCAACGAATCCGAAAAATCAAAATTTCATAGTGGGAATCAAACGATACGTCCAGTTGAAATTTCAGAATAGTCACTATGGAATTCGGGCCCTTGAAAATGGAAATTTTGCAAACGACCTCGGTTTTTGACGAAACCACTTTTGTTGGATCCGCAATGTCAAATTTTTGCTAGGTTTCAAATTTCATAATTTTTCGAATCAGTATGTGAGCGTGGCAAAGGAAAACGCATTTGACCTATTTTAGTTGATTTTAATCGACTGGAAATTGGCCATTTTTCCAATGGTCTCAGAATTCGACGAAATTAGTTTTGTTAGAACCGTATCGTCGATACGAAGCTAGAAAATATTTTTCGGTAATTTTTAGAGTTAGTATGTGCCCCTGGGAATTTGAAATGTGCGTTTAAATTGAATATATAAAGAATTATACCTTGATTTAAACGGAAACTGGTCGTAACGATCGAATTAGCTTACGAAACATAGCCCATTGTGTTCTGAATGGGGGTATTTAGCTAGGGGCGACAGTCGTTAGGTTCGGATTGGAGTTATTATCAACGAAGAAAGATTTTTCAAATTAGAAGAAAATAAATTAATAAAATATTATATATAAAAAGGGGCGTTAACCCTAATTTTGCTTCATAATCCAAATCGAGCCCCCAATCTTCAAAAACCCGACTTTCTCAGACCCGTTCCCCCGTTGACCTCCCTCTCCGTCGCCCTCTATCGTCGACCCTCGCTTGACCCCCCCTCCATCGTCGACACCGTTGCCTCCTCCACCTTCTTCTGTCAAACCCGCCAGCCCTCGAACCAACCGCCGCCGCTGAAGACCGTTGACCGCCACCACCGCCTGAGGACCTGGCACCACCACCTGGCCTCCTCCACTCGACCGCGCTCTTACCCCCATGCTCCGGCGAACAATGGCAACCCCACCCCCCTTGCGCTGAAAACTACTGAGCAATTTTTTTTTTACTTTATTTTCTTTTTCAGTTGTTAAATATAAATAACATTGTTTATTTTCAGATTTTTAAATAAATGTACATTGATTTTAAGCAAAGTATTGATTTTTATTTAGCAAAGGATTTGATTTTTATTCATAAAAAGATCATAATTTACTATGAGAAAAGAACATATTTTTCTATGAGAAAAGTTTATATTTTTGTCATGTAAAGTTTATATTTTTATAACATGGAAAATATGATTTTTGTATGATAGAGAAAATAAAAATATGACCTTTGTTTAGATAAAGGTATGATTTCTATAATTTAGCATTGTGATAAAAATGAGATTTTTATTACTTGAATAGCGATGTTAAAATTTGTTATAGCGAAAAGATTTAATTTTTATAAATATGGTTTTTATAGTATGAAAGAAAATATTTCTAGTTATGTAAAAATATAATTTTTAGCGTTATGAAAATATAATTTTTAGTGAAATAACAATAGGAAATGGCAATATAAAAATACGATTTTTATAATGATAATGAACAAATAAAAATGCGATTTTTATTTGTGTAGGGATAGAATAAAAGTATGATTTTTATCTATTTGAATGAAGCGATAAAAATATAATTTTTACTATGGATAGCGTGAAAAAGAGTGCGACAAAAGTGACGAAGGGCGAGCACGGCGAGATGTTCTACATATGGAGAATTGTTGCGTTTGGTTTGGCTAATCAGTGAGAACTCCTCACTTTTATTTTTTCTAGTTGAAATATATACTAGGATGCAGACGGCGTTTAGTAGCACCCGATACCCGTCGTCCACAGACCATGGACGGCTTGTATGCTTGTTTGTTTGATTTTGATGTGTAGTTGACTTTGTGATGTGATGTGAAATGAAATAAAATATTTTATAGTAGAAAATATTTTATAGTTAAAATATAATTTTTAACGTGTATATGAAATGAATATTTATAAACAAATCGACGATTTGTTTATATACACTGATTTGACTGATATTGATTGGGACGATAAAATTTACACGTCGCCCAACTGCACAAATAAAATCTGTGTTTGATTGTTTGAAAACCCCACACGGGTATTGGGATGATATATGACATACACTAGTCCCAATAATTAGTTGTATGTCGATCGATTGATGAACAGAATATTATGAGCGTTAAATATTTGTATTTGATGCTTATACAGTGTAAAATGCACTTTGGATGATGGTTGATTATTCATAGTTATTATATGGTAATTGATTGGTGTTGTATATAACGTTGTTGTATACACAATTATATGATTTTTGTTTGATGATAACAACCAAATATATATTATTATAAATGTGTTAATAACTGTATTGTTCTATATATTCATTACAGATAGGAATATAATATTTCTGTTTAAATAAAATACAACAGTTCAAAATTTTAAATATTCACACAATGTTTTATTTGAACAGGATATTTTATTTCAATATCAAACAGTACAGCTTTTACAACTCCAATTATTTGAACACTTCACTGATACAATTCTTTTCATTTTTCATATACAAAACTCCTTGTTACATCACTCATCACTCAGTTATATATATATATATATATATATATATATATATATATACAGACTCATATTCGCATGTGTACGTTTTGACACTTATACACATTGTTCACTGATATAGTCTTTAGTCTTCTGTCTTTACTGTCTTCACAGCTTATCAGTCAGTCCAGTCTTCTTACCTGTCATTACAGAAACACACACACAGTATCTGGTATAGAAATGATTTCTAAAATTCTAAGCAGATATATTTTTTATTTTAAAAATTTATTTGCCTCAGATCTCGGTGTGTTTCTCATCATCTTTCAGACTTGAACAAGCCACGCCATAACCATACTGGTTTGCTGATCAGAACCAGCTGATTCTGACCAGCCTCAACACAGTACAGTTTGACTGCTGTTTTGTTTCTTTATGTTTCAGGACAAGATAAAAATCAAAAGAGAAATGGAATAATACTTTGGTTCAGCAAATTCAAACATTCAAAAATATTGTAAAGATCAGTTCAAGTAAAGATCATAGCAAAATCAAGCAAGATCATGTGATACAATGTGGCAAACCACTTTCTCTTCAAAACAGCAAAAACTGGTGGACTAGAATACATGGTACAATCACACAAGTCAGGATTCATACACAGCACATATGAAAACAATTAAATGAAAAGTCAAAAGCAACTTCATGATCAAGCAAATTGGCTTGGCAATACAAATCAAACATCAAAGGTCGAGCTCAAGACTGTATGCAGATCAGCCCAAACATGTTCAAATCATGTCCAAATGTGTTAGTGCAATGTTTCAGTTCACACAGGAATAATAATACATGTAGTGGCAAAATTGAGACAAGTGCTGGCAAGGGTCAAGTGTACATGTTACAAAGGTTCACACAGCACATTCAAGTTAAAGCATGAATCTTTCAAAGTGATGGATCACTCAATATACAAGTGAACTCAAATAGATGGATCAAGGCAGCATGAAGGTGTAAGTGTGCATGGCTACAACTATATATATATGTGCATAGCACAAGCAGCAAACATACATGGGAGACTCAAGTCAATGCACAACATTGCTTCAGCATATATGACATGGAAGGAGGCTAGATAAACAACACAAATGCAGCCACAAGTGTACTCAGTTAAGCTCAAGCAAGTCGACATGCACATGGAACAGGAGATCAATACAGCAGTGTATGAAGTTCATGGTGAACTCATGCATGGTTCAAGAACATGGCATCAAGTGATAAAGCAGCAGTATAACCAAAGTGGTCAAGTATATATGTGCAAACTTTCATACATGAATGGTGAAAATCAAAGCAGTACAAATAGGAATTCAAGTCTGTGTCAAGGGTAGCTATGTGCCAGAAAATATTTCATGTGCTACAAACAGATTTACATAGCTGTAATACTTGTGTACAAGGAAATGAACAAGAGCATGGTCAAGCATGTACATCAAAATCAGGTTTGTCATGCATGCACTTTTCTTTTTGTTCCCAGGAATTCAAGTGATTAAATCACAATGCATGTTTTGAGAAGTTGACAAATAATTTTAAAGCTGCTCAAAAAATATTTGTTAAGTTTCTATTGTGTCCAGAAAAACACAATTTTTTTGGCAAGTTCTTAAAAGGTATTACTCAATCAACAATTCGAAATTCAATCATGCATGGACCACAAGAGCAATCAGAATTTTTCTCAGGAAATCGGGTTTTAAATTGGCAAGTATCTTTTGCCATATTCAATAAATGTCAAGCCGAGGTGATTAAACCAAAAAGGGAAAGCTAATAAAATCTTTCAAGTCATTTTCAGAGCAATCAAAAGAGAAAATCGCACAACTAAATCAAGCCGAGCAAAAGTCCATTTCAGTCAAAGAAAATTTCCAGTTTTATATAAAAATCATGGACTTAATTTTGGCAAGGATTCAATTACAGTAGGCAATATGTTTCTGAAATCAAGATGCAATTTTTGGAAATGCTCATCTAGTTTCGGGTCAAATTCATTCAAGCTAAAATCACAAAAGAGGCAACCACAGAAACATCACACAAGGATTCATTCATGGCAACAAATTCAACAATTCTTTCTCAAGCAAATCAGTGTTTAAATCGAGGCATATTAAGGCAGCAAATTCAAATTAAATCGAAGGAAAATCAAAAGGGGCAACAGAAAAAAAATCAGACCAAGCCACTAAATTGAAATCAGAGAGCAAGTTACGGATTATATAATCCTATTTATCACCGATTCATCATTGGCAGAGTGAGATCATCTAGATCGAAACCCACAAAATCAGTTAAATTTTTTCAAAGCAACAAAATTTCAGAGAACTCACTGATTCGATCGAGCCAGAGAGCTACTCCAAGTCAGACGAGGAAAGCCATCGAAGAATCAAGCTTCAGAGTTATCACAACGTCAACAATCAAGCATGGATTTGGTCTGGAGCAATCGAAGAAACCCTAGGTTTCTCAAGCCGCCGCCATATTTTTTCCTCAGAGGCAAAGGAGATCGGGGAAGAGCAAAAAGAATTGGGCTGGTCAACTTGGCCTTGACTAAGCCAAGAATTTAAAAAGGGGATGACCCCTTATTTTATTTCCTAAGGGTTTTGTATTCATTTACCTTTGTTTTGTTTTTGTTTTCTTTTGTGTTGTAAAAACCAAACGAACAGGTTCTAGAAGTCCGTAAAATTCCAGGGTTCCAGTCAAAGTGTTGACAGGCAGTCCACTAGAGTCTGTAAATCTAGGGTTACTGGTTACAAGGTTGTAATTCGGGAAAATCTGATCTAGGGGATTAGATCAGTTAGGGTTTTGAGCGTAGGGTTAGAATAGGAGCAGGGTTTGCGAGTGTACATGGTCTTGTATGCGGGATCTGTTCTATCACCTAGTAGAAACCTTAGAAATGCAACAGTAGGCAGGGTTTTGTCGAAGCTGGGTATATCTGTGTGTGATTTATTTTTCGCATTTTTGTTTCTGCTATATTCTGTGATCAGTTTATTAATATATATCTCGTTAGATTTTTTAATTCAGTTAAAAACTGTGAAAAACCCTATTCACCCCCCCTCTAGGGTTATTCTAGATCCAACAAGTGGTATCAGAGCAGGTATTTTTTAACTCTAGAGTCATGGATAATCCTAGTTGTCAGTCTAGCGTGAGTCAGTCCAGTTCATCTCCAACTATTTTCACTGGAACGGATTTTTTAAACTGGAAATCCAGAATGGAATTTTATTTAAAATCTGTTAATATTAAATGTTGGGTTGTTGTTATCAATGGATACGATAGGGTAGATAAAGTTTTTAATTCTCGTGCTACACATATTCTATATTCTTATCTTGATGATGATCAATACAGTCTGATTCCCCATTGTTTAACTACGTAGGAAATCTGGATAGCTCTCAATACGAAGTATGGACAAATTGATAACTGCAGCTCAAAACCCCAGAAAGTCAACTCAGCTTTAGATCTATGCTTAACTAGCCTTACAGATGAAAATTCAGATGGATCAGTTGATGGAGAATCAACAAATGCTGAAATAGAAAATTTCTCATATGAAGATCTGGTTTACATGTGTCTTGATTTAACAAAATTTGTTGATAAACTCCAACTGAAAAATAAGTCTCTGAAATCTAAGAATTTTGAGTTGACCAACAAAATTGATGAATTGGAATCACAACTTGAATATGTTAAAAATTCTTCAAATTCAGTTTGCAAAAATTGTTTGAAATTGAAAACCAATCTTGTTCATCTCAATAAAAATATTCAAAAGTTTGAAGATGAAATTTTGATCTTAAATGAGAACAAGACTGAGTTATCAAATTTAAATAACCTTCTGCAAAAAGAATTTGAAAATTTTAAAACAGATATATATTCCAAATTTGAAATTGCTGAAAAGGAGAATTTGTTGAAATCTGTTTTGATTCTGAAAGAACTGGAAAACGAGATTGAAAAATCCAAGAAATTTGGGCTTGAAAAACAAAAACTTTTTGAATCTGAGATTGCTGAGTCCCAAACCAAAATTAATCTGCTTAAAGATGAAAATTTGTTTTTAAAATCTAATTTTGAAAGATGTAAGATCACTGAAAATAATTGTTCAGATTTATTGAAAGAAAATGGTGATCTTAAAACTAAAATTCAACAACTTGAAACAACCCTGACAAAATTTTCAAATGGTGAGAAATCTTTAAATATGTTGTTGAAAAATCAATTTTCATTGGGAAATAGAAGTGGACTTGGTTTTGGGAAATCTGAGTTTTCTGAAAGGAGAAGCTCAAACGATTTTAAAATTCCTTCAACTTTCTTTGAAAAAAATTGTCTTGATAATTTGAACTTTGTTAATTCCAAAGGATTTTTGAATCAAAAGCAAAATTTGAATTTATTTTGTAATAATTCATCTAAACAATCCTGGATCCCAAAAAGAGATAAAACAAACCTCATTAAATTCAAACAGATATGGGTTCCAAAGGAAACAAAGGTAAATTCAGATGGATTGTTATACAAGCAAGTCTGGGTACCGAAAGATGTTAATAAAACTGCGAGTGGTTTTTCTAATTTTGTTAGACCACTCAATCCTCTCAACTATTAGGTACCGAAGAAGGGAGGCTGAAGAACTACTGTGCTAAAAAGAAATTTGAAATCCAGCTGATTTATACTTCTGTATCATTTACAGTTCCTTTAGCCAAAATCTGTTGAGTTAGAGATTCTGATTTACACTGGATTCTGGTATGACCTCTAAACTCACCTCTGTATATATTTTTCTCTTTTGATTCTTTTTCTTTTGTTTATTTCTTCTTCTTCTCCCTTCTATCTCTTTCTTCTGTCTATTCTGATTTGATTTGTCACTGCCATATTTTTTTGTGCTTCTTGAATTGCAGTATTCATGATATTCTGGAAATTTGTTTCGCGTGTATAGAACTCTGATGTTTTTTAATTATTTCCAGATCTTGTACTTAATCTTGTAAATATCTGCAATTGCTTTGAAGTATATTCTTATTTCTGAATCCATAACAGTGTTGATGTATTCGTGCCATATCTTGAACACTGTTAATTTGAATTCTAAATTTCTGAAGATCTGAAAAATTAATGAAATTTCACACTCTTACGCTGTTTTGAGTTTTTTTAATTAATTTTGGAAACGCTTAAAATATTATACTCATTACAGTACACTCTGTTATTTATTAGTTGTGATAATTTCTTTAATTTTTCAGTTTGGCTTAGACATTTTTTTTTCTGTCTTACATCTTGAAATTCACCGTTATTCATGATCATCTGGGTTTTTTTTTTTTTGAGGTCATTTGAAATTTTTGATATTTTGAATCTCACACACCTCTCAAATCTGAAGTTATTAATTATGTGTGATTGATTCATTGTATCTCATGATTTACATTTGTTCAAATGATTTCGGATGAACCATTATTTTTGGATCATGAATTATTATTCAGTCTTGATGTAAATGATCTGAAATCTCTCTTGTGATTGTCAAAAATATTTGTGAAAACTCTTTTGAATAAATGGTCATAAATATCATTGTTATTGTATGATTATTTGATTTGAATATATATTTGTTTAAAATCATTTGAAATTATTTATTTATTGAATCTGACACATAATTTTGAATCTGAAGTATAACCTGGTGTGATTCATTCGTTAAATACTATTACTTTAACTTTTCTTCAAATGATTTAAAATAAAGTATATTTTTAATCATTAAATCATGAATCATCATATGTGGCCATCATCCTGACAAGTATGATTTGAAACTATGTTCTGTGTTGCTCTGATACTGTTTTGAAAAATGTTTGTTTTGGAATCTCATGCTTGCTGCTCTGATACATGTGCATAATCTATTATCTCGTCTGTTTGGACTTGGTACTTAATAATTCTTTTGTCTATGACGTTCTTGTTCAGTATCATGTTAAAATTCCTCGTAAATAGAGACACCAAGTGGTATCAGAAGCGCCTTATATTTGTTTCACCCATCTGATATTGTTTTGAAAATATTCTGTAATTGCTTGTTCTTGTCTGCAGCTCTGATAAATGTGCCAAATTTGTTAGTTTTGTATACTTGGACTTTGTGTTTGAAATTTCTTTAATCTGAGATATCTAGGGTGTGAATAAATTCCTCGATAAGGGAGACTACAATTGGTATCAGCTTTTTTTTTCATTCATTTGTTTTGAATTTTCACCTTGTATAGACACCATATACATTTTTTTCCTTGGTATAAATCTATATAAATTCCTCTTGTAATTTTTTTTTTCAATTTTAAAATTATTTATCGATTATTCATTCAGAAATTGAAATCAATATCCAAATTGAACTGTATTTATAACTCATCAAAATTATTATCAGATTTTGAAATTATGATGAATTGTGACTACAGTATATTTCACAACAAGAGGAGATTTTTTTTGGATTTTCATGATGGTTGAACATGTATTATAATATCTCTGAACTGGCAATTATTTCACGACCATCTTCTTTACCTATCATCCTTCTGCCATCCGTTATGATTTTATATCAATGTGGAGAGTTAATTTTTTTTGGACTCTTTTTGAATAAATAGTGAAAATATTTGTGATGGAATTATGGTTATGTTATTTTTTCAGAATTAGTGACAATTGAAATTTTCAATGGTCCCGGTACGGTTGATCATATTTCATAATATTATTAATTTAGAAATTTATTTCACAGTCCATCTCTGTACCTACCGCATTTCTATCATTCATATTGGTTTATATTTACTGAGGAGTTTTTCTATTTTGAAGCTGAAAATAATAAATATAATTAATATATAAGAGTGTCTCTAACCTCATTTAAAAATCCAAGCTCTGGTTATGCATGGTTATGAGATGTCTTATAATTTAAGCTGCGACTGATCCCATTTAAAAATCCAAGCTTTGGTTATGCATGGTCAGTGTGCTCTTAAATTAAAAAAAAAAGTGCTAAAAATAGAAATAAATTTGAAATTCTCCTCTGAGTATAAAAAGCCAGCCTATCAATCCATCTTCTATTCTGTGAAATATGTTAAAATTTTATGACGTATTATGATTTGTTGATAGATATTGGGATTTGAGGTTATTCGAGTTTGTCACTTAAATTGAATTATTTATTATAGTCCAAATCTATCACTGTTTTTGTGCTTTATTTTTATAAAAATCCTTTGAAAATAATTGGATTTTTTTTTAAAAAAAACTATCTCCATTTTATATAAAATTCATCGTATATCCGTCATTCTCTAAAATGTGAAATATGCCACCAGTTCTTAGAATATTATGATTTTTGTTTGATTGATTGAAATTTATGATGACCGTTCTTCCTCTTAAGCTGAAATTATATTTTTAGTCAATTTTCATCTGTATTTTATAATCTGTATTCTTTTTGATGATAACAAAAGGGTGAGAATGGATTAGATTTTGATTTATGAGTGAATTTTTTATAAATATTTTTATTTTTGGAAATTTATTTTTCTTTCTTTTTCACTCATGCACAGTTATAGGGGGAGTTTAGTTGTAGGGGGAGAATTCAAATAGGGGGAGTTTCTGTTGTTCACTGTAAAACACATTTATTATATTCAAAATCTTAATATTTGTTTGTCATCATCAAAAGGGGGAGATTGTTGTATATAACGTTGTTTTATACACAATTATATGATTTTTGTTTGATGATAACAACCAAATATATATTATTATAAATGTGTTAATAACTGTACTGTTCTATATATTCATTACAGATAGGAATACAATATTTCTGTTCAAATAAAATACAACAGTACAAAAATTTAAATATTCACATAGTGTTTTATTTGAACAGGATATTTTATTTCAATATCAAACAGTACAGTTTTTACAACTCCAATTATTTGAACACTTCACTGATACAATTCTTTTCATTTTTCATATACAAAACTCCTTGTTACATCACTCATCACTCAGTTATATATATATATATATATATACAGATTCATATTCGCATGTGTACGTTTTGACACTTATACACATTGTTCACTGATATAGTCTTCAGTCTTCAGTCTTTACTGTCTTCACAGCTTATTAGTCAGTCCAGTCTTCTTACCTGTCATTACAGAAACACACACACAATATCTGGTACAGAAATGATTTCTAAAATTCTAAGAAGATATATTTTTTATTTTGAAAATTTATTTGCCTCAGATCTCGGTGTGTTTCTCATCATCTTTCAGACTTGAACAAGCCACGCCATAACCATACTGGTTTGCTGATCAGAACCAGCTGATTCTGACCAGCCTCAACACAGTACAGTTTGACTGCTGTTTTGTTTCTTTGTGTTTCAGGACAAGATAAAAATCAAAAGAGAAATGGAATAATACTTTGGTTCAGCAAATTCAAACATTCAAAAATATTGTAAAGATCAGTTCAAGTAAAGATCATAGCAAAATCAAGCAAGATCATGTGATACAATGTGGCAAATCACTTTCTCTTCAAAACAGCAAAAATTGGTGGACTAGAATACATGGTGCAATCAACACAAGTCAGGATTCATACACAGCACATATGAAAACAATTAAATGAAAAGTCAAAAGCAACTTCATGATCAAGCAAATTGGCTTGGCAATACAAATCAAACATCAAAGGTCGAGCTCAAGACTGTATGCAGATCAGCCCAAACATGTTCAAATCATGTCCAAGTGTGTTAGTGCAATGTTTCAGTTCACACAGGAATAATAATACATGTAGTGGCAAAATTGAGACAAGTGCTGGCAAGGGTCAAGTGTACATGTTACAAAGGTTCACACAGCACATTCAAGTTAAAGCATGAATCTTTCAAAGTGATGGATCACTCAATATACAAGTGAACTCAAATGGATGGATCAAGGCAGCATGAAGGTGTAAGTGTGCATGGCTACAGCTATATATATATATATATATATATATATATGTGTGTGCATAGCACAAGCAGCAAACATACATGGGAGACTCAAGTCAATGCACAACATTGCTTCAGCATATATGACATGGAAGGAGGCTAGATAAACAACACAAATGCAGCCACAAGTGTACTCAGTTAAGCTCAAGCAAGTCGACATGCACATGGAACAGGAGATCAATACAGCAGTGTATGAAGTTCATGGTGAACTCATGCATGGTTCAAGAACATGGAATCAAGTGATAAAGCAGCAGTATAACCAAAGTGGTCAAGTATATATGTGCAAACTTTCATACATGAATGGTGAAAATCAAAGCAGTACAAATGGGAATTCAAGTCTGTGTCAAGGGTAGCTATGTGCTAGAAAATATTGCATGTGCTACAAACAGATTTACATAGCTGTAATACTTGTGTACAAGGAAATGAACAAGAGCATGGTAAAGCATGTACATCAAAATCAGGTTTGGCATGCATGCACTTTTCTTTTTGTTCCCAGGAATTCAAGTGATTAAATCACAATGCATGTTTTGAGAACTTGACAAATAATTTTAAAGCTGCTCAAAAAATATTTGTTAAGTTTCTATTGTGTCCAGAAAAACACAATTTTTTGTGGCAAGTTCTTAAAAGGTATTACTCAATCAACAATTCGAAATTCAATCATGCATGGACCACAAGAGCAATCAGAATTTTTCTCAGGAAATCGGGTTTTAAATGGGCAAGTATCTTTTGCCATATTCAATAAATGTCAAGCCGAGGTGATTAAACCAAAAAGGGAAAGCTAATAAAATCTTTCAAGTCATTTTCAGAGCAATCAAAAGAGAAAATCGCACAACTAAATCAAGCCGAGCAAAAGTCCATTTCAGTCAAAGAAAATTTCCAGTTTTATATAAAAATCATGGACTTAATTTTGGCAAGGATTCAATTACAGTAGGCAATATGTTTCTGAAATCAAGATGCAACTTTTGGAAATGCTCATCTAGTTTCGGGTCAAATTCATTCAAGCTAAAATCACAAAAGAGGCAACCACAGAAACATCACACAATGATTCATTCATGGCAACAAATTCAGTAATTCTTTCTCGAGCAAATCAGTGTTTAAATCGAGGCATATTAAGGCAGCAAATTCAAATTAAATCGAAGGAAAATCAAAAGGGGCAACCAAAAAAAATCAGACCAAGCCATTTAATTGAAATCAGAGAGCAAGTTACGAATTATATAATCCTATTTATCACCGATTCATCATAGGCAGAGTGAGATCATCGAGATCGAAACCCACAAAATCAGTTAAATTTTTTCAAAGCAACAAAATTTCAGAGAACTCACTGATTCGATCGAGCCAGAGAGCAACTCCAAGTCAAACGAGGAAAGCCATCAAAGAATCAAGCTTCAGAGTTATCACAACGTCAACAATCAAGCATCGATTTGGTCTGGAGCAAATGAAGAAACCCTAGGTTTCTCAAGCCGCCGCCATATTTTTTCCTCAGAGGCAAAGGAGATCGGGCGAGAGCAAAAAGAATTGGGCCGGTCAACTTGGCCTTGACTAAGCCAAGAATTTAAAAAGGGGATGACCCCTTATTTTATTTTCTAAGGTTTTTGTATTCATTTACCTTTGTTTTGTTTCTGTTTTCTTTTTGTGTTGTAAAAACCAAACGAACAGGTTCTAGAAGTCTGTAAAATTCCAGGGTTCCAGTCAAAGTGTTGACAGGCAGTCCACTAGAGTCTGTAAATCTAGGGTTACTGGTTACAAGGTTGTAATTCGAGAAAATCCGATCTAGGGGATTAGATCAGTTAGGGTTTTGAGCGTAGGGTTAGAATAGGAGTAGGGTTTGCGAGTGTACATGGTCTTGTATGCGGGATCTGTTCTATCACCTAGTAGAAACCTTAGAAATGCAGCAGTGGGCAGGGTTTTGCCGAAGCTGGGTATATTTGTGTGTGATTTATTTTTTGCATTTTTGTTTCTGCGATATTATGTGATCAGTTTATTAATATATATCTCGTTAGATTTTTTTAATTCAGTTAAAAACTGTGAAAAACCCTATTCACCCCCCCTCTAGGGTTATTCTAGATCCAACAATTGGGCCTTATTCCAGTCTTGAAAAAGAAGTATTTGAATAGAAATATTTGAAAAAGACATATTTGAAATAGAATATTTGAAAATAGAATATATGAAGCCGTGTTGATTAAACTGACGCCATTTTGATGTGAACGATATTTATATCGATTTTATTTGTTTTTAATGAATATTGAAAAGTGATTTCAATAATCGAATATTTTAGTAAATGAATTCGAATTAAATTGAATAGAAAAGAAATTCGAATTAAATTGAATTGAAATGAATTAGAATTCGAATTGAATTGAAAATAAAATGAATTCGAATCGAATTGAAATTGAATGTATCGGTCGATCCGGGACCGATGGAGTAGTCATTCGTTGGCTTACTCACGCCCCAAAGGGTGGGGAAACGCAGTGTTCAGGAATTTTAATCCACATCGATGGACCGGCCCTGACGATCCAAAGGCTTTACTGAGTATTTGCCTGAGGGGCGGACTAGAGCATCTCAAATTCGGTGAGGACTATCTTTTGCCTCGGTTCACATACGGAAATCCAACTTCCAATACGTGACGTTTCGATTTTAGTTGTAATCCTATATATGGCGACATAGTGGGATGGGGCACTTGTGCCGTCTATGATTGATACTTATGATTTGAAGTTTTTTTATACAATATACACTTATAATAGTATCAAATGATTTGTTTTAAACGTATCAAGCATTCTTGGCTATTATAAGGTAAAAACCCTATCCTCCGGCTTGCGTTGCATTGTGTGATGGGACCTGGGTCTTATAATAGCTTCATTGTTCTTTATTTAGCATTCCGCTGTTTGTTTTATGCACTGGTGTTCTTGGGAGGAAACCCGTTCCGTGTTATACGGCGTGGTCCCTTGATTTACCTAACTTTAAAATAAAGATTAATAATTGTTTTAGTTCTCACACCAATCACATGACTGACCTGGAGTTTATTGTTTTAACTTAAACTCTGGGTGCCCCTATTTTCTGCACGGGCAGCTAGTAGTTTTGGTTTTGTAGATTTATATTCACAGGATCCTGGTTTACAGCTGGAATGATATCCGTAAAGCTTTGTATCCGTATATCTCCTTCAGTTATGTATTGTATTATTTTCCGCTGCTATGTAATTTATTGTAATCTCTGATATTTGGTAAATGTGTAATATTGATTTATACTATGTATATTCTTGTATTCTGATGGAATCGTGGTAATTAACAATGAAATGTTCTTCTGTCTGCGTTCTTTTGTGTGTTGTTCTCGAAGTATCCATTCTTTCCTTCACGGGGAAGTTACGGGTCCTTACAGTGGTATCAGAGCTTTGGTTTACAAAGCTCATAGAACAAGACACGTTTGAACCATACGAAAGAATTCATCAGAGATTGGATTAGTAATATCCAATGAGAATGACTCGTTAGAGATGGGATTAGTAGTATCCTAGAACGAGTGTGAAGAGTATATTTTTAAAGAGAAAACAATTTTTGTTTTGAAAATTTAAATCAATTATTTGTATTTGATTATTTATTTTATATTGAATTTGGACAATCCAGTATAAAAAGATTTTGCGTATACGTCTGATCCGCGTGCATTCAAAGTTTTAATATACTGGATAAATATAGAATCATACTCTAGTGGCCCGAATATGATTCTGATGGTTGAGTACTCGTCGTCAGAATTTATCTTCGAGTGACGAAAGTGTGATATCTATATATTTCCATAGACTGGTATGAGAACCAAAATTAGATAGGGCCTATTGTTGTGATTTGGTACCAAAAATGTGATTTTTGACTATATATCAAAGTTATGAATTTAAAGAGCTAATCAACTAATTGATTGCTGATTGTGTTGTTTGATTATTGTTTGATTAATTAAAGTGGAACCATTTAGCCAAATTTTATCAAATAGTGAATTGTATTGAAAATTTGTCGCATATGCATGCATGTACATGTACTTACATTGAACAGGTCATAGCAAGGAGGCTAGAGCAGAAGAATAAAATTGTTTGCCCGACAAATAGTTACATGTTTACCATAATTTACTGCTTTGTTTGGGTGATGATGATTTTATGAGCCGATTGGCTAGCCGCTTGGCTTTTTCTTTTTCTTTTGGATTGAAGAAGGCCATGGGAGGCTATATGAAATATCCCACATTCCCCGGTGCAGGGGAGGTTATGGCGAAATTTTTCGAAAATTTAGGGTGTTAGCCAAATTTTTGAAAATTTTGAAAAGTTCTTAGAAACTGAAAAGTTGAAGAACTTAAGCCATAGTGAAAATATTGAAAGTTGAGTTGGTTTGTTAAACAACTTTCGGCTTCGTTCCTTTTTGGGGACGAAAAGTTTTAAGTGGGGGAGATAGTAATAACCCGGAAATCTGAGCCAATTTAAAATTTTTATTTTGGCGATTTTAGTGAATTTTGAATATTTAAAATGAATTATTTTAAATAATATCGACGAGAAATTTATTTTGAATAGAATTCGAACGTATATATTTATATAGATCGTCGTTAGAATATAAATAATTATTTATAATTATAAAAGGAATTGAAAATGGCGTGGTAGTTCGATTTCAAAATTCAAATGAATGTATAGGATTCAAAATAAACCGAATTTTAGTGAAACAAAAAATATTTGAATCTATTTGAGAATATCTTTCCAACGAATCCAAAAAATCAAAATTTCATAGTTGGAATCAAAAGATATGTCCAGTTGAAATTTCATAATAGCCGCTATGGAATTCGGGCTCTTGAAAATGGAAATTTTGCAAACGACCTTGGTTTTCGATGAAACCACTTTTGTTGGATCCGCGATGTCAAATTATTGCTAGGTTTCAAATTTCATAATTTTTTGAATCAGTATGTGAGCGTGGCAAAGGAAAACACGTTTGACCAGTTTCAGTTGATTTTAATCGACTGGAAATTGGCCATTTTTCCAACGGTCTCAGAATTCGACGAAATTAGTTTTGTTATAACCGTATCGTCGATACAAAGCTAGAAAATATTTTTCGGTAATTTTTAGAGTTAGTATGTGGCCTTGGGAATTTGAAATGTGCATTTAAATTGAATGTATAAAGAATTATACCTTGATTTAAACGAAAACTGATCATAACGATCGAATTAGCTTACGAAACGTAGCCCATTGTGTTTAGAATAGTGGTATTTAGCTAGGGGCGACAGTCGCTAGGTTCGGATTGGAGTTATTATTAACAAACAAAGATTTTTCAAATTAGAAGAAAATAAATTAATAAAATATTATATATAAAAAGGGGCATTAACCCTAATTTTGCTTAATAATCCAAATCGAGCCCCCAATCTTCAAAAACCCGACTTTCGCAGACCCGTTCCCCCGTTGACCTCCCTCTCCGCGCCCTCCATCGTCGACCTTCGCCTGACCCCCCCTCCATCGTCGACACCTTCGCCTCCTCCACCTTCTTTTGTCAAACCCGCCAGCCCTCGAACCAACCGCCACCGCTGAAGACCGTTGACCGCCACTGCCACCTGAGGACTTGGCGCCACCACCTGGCCTCCTCCACTCGACCGCGCTCTTCCCCCCCCCCCCAAGCTCCGGCGAACAATGGCAACCCCTCCCCCTTGCACTAAAAACCAGTGAGCATTTTTTTACTTTATTTTCTTTTTCAGTTTTTAAATATAAATAACATTGTTTATTTTCATATTTTTAAATAAATGTACATTGATTTTAAGCAAAGTATTGATTTTTATTTAGCAAAGATTTGATTTTTATTCATAAAAAGATCATAATTTTCTATGAGGAAAGATCATATTTTTCTATGAGAAAAGTTTAGATTTTTGTCATGTAAAGTTTATATTTTTATAACATGGAAAATATGATTTTTGTATGATAGAGAAAATAAAAATATGACCTTTGTTTAGATAAAGGTATGATTTCTATAATTTAGCATTGTGATAAAAATGAGTTTTTTATTACTTGAATAGCGATGTTAAAATTTGTTGTAGCGAAAAGATTTAATTTGTATAAATATGGTTTTTATAGTATGAAAGAAAATATTTCTAGTTATGTAAAAATATAATTTTTAGCGTTATGAAAATATAATTTTTAGTGAAATAAAAATAGGAAGTGGCAATATAAAAATACGATTTTTATATTGATAATGAACAAATAAAAATGCGATTTTTATTTGTGTAGGGATAGAATAAAAGTATGATTTTTATCTATTTGAATGAAGCGATAAAAATATAATTTTTACTATGGACAGGGTGAAAAAGAGTGCAACAAAAGTGACGAAGGGCGAGCACGGCGAGATGTTCTACATATGGAGAATCGTGGCGTTTGGTTTGGCTAATCGGTGAGAACTCCTCACTTTTAATTTTTCTAGTTGAAATATAAACTAGGATGCAGACGGTGTTTAGTAGCACCAGACACCCGTCGTCCATAGACCATGGACGGCTAGTATGCTTGTTTGTTTGATTTTGATGTGTAGTTGACTTTGTGATGTGATGTGAAATGAAATAAAATATTTTATAGTTAAAAATATAATTTTTAACGTGTATATGAAATGAATATTTATAAACAAATTGACGATTTGTTTATATACACTGATTTGACTGATATTGATTGGGACGATAAAATTTACACGTCGCCCAACTGCACAAATAAAATCTGTGTTTGATTGTTTGAAAACCCCACACGGGTATTGGGATGATATATGACATACACTAGTCCCAATAATTAGTTGTATGTCGATCGATTGATGGACAGACTATTATGAGCGTTAAATATTTGTATTTGATGCTTATACAGTGTAGAATGCACTTTGGATGATGGTTGATTATTCATCGTTGTTATTGTATACGTGTGTTGTAGAAAATCCATATAATTAACATTATATGGTAATTGATTAGGCCTCATTCCAGTCTTGAAAAAGAAATATTTGAATAGAAATATTTGAAAAAGAAATATTTGAAATAGAATATTTGAAAATAGAATATATGAAGCCGTGTTGATTAAATTGACGCCATTTTGACGTTAACGATATTTATATCGATTTTATTTGCTTTTAATGAATATTGAAAAGTGATTTCAATAATCGAATATTTTAGAAAGTGAATTCGAATTAAATTGAGTAGAAAAGAAATTCGAATTAAATTGAATTAAAATGAATTAGAATTCGAATTGAATTGAAAATAAAATGAATTCGAATCAAATTGAAATTGAATGTAAATCAATTTGAAATGAATTCGAATTGAAAATGAATTCGAATTGAAATTGAATTGAAAACGAACTGAAATTGAATTAAAAATCGATTTGAATTGAAATCAATTTGAAATGAATTTAAAACGAATTTATAAGGAAAAATTCAATTTTGATTTAAATTTGAAATGAAGTTGAAATCGTTTTGAAAACGAATTTAAAACAATTTATAAAATTCTTTCGAAAGGAAATCGACGAAGTATATATTATATATATATCTATACTATATTATAATTACTGAGTTAGCAACCGAGCTCTCACAAGCCTCCCTGGAATTTCGGCTCCTATCTAAAGCTGAACCGTCTCACTTGCTCTTTCCCGGTTGTTTCTTCTCGAACCCTACCACTTCCCTCAATTCAACGCATTCCAGATCTTGGCCTTTATCCATCTTCCCCCTTCCAACCCTCCGTGTTTAAAGTTTCTTCTCCAACCCTACCAGTTACCTCAATTCAACGCATTCCAGATCTTGGCCTTTATCCATCTTCCCCCTTCCAACCCTCCGTGTTTAAATTATGTACCACCAACCCACGACGTTTGGTCTGTCGGCCTCCTCCACCAACAGGCGCACTTAAAGCCAGCTGGAATCTTCCGATAGCTAATTCTTCTCTTCTTACCGCATCGACGGCGTGATTGACGGAAATTATATCCTGATTCGAAGGCTTGCAGTTCGCCCTATGTTGTTCAGCGACATGTTTTAGGGTAAATAGCAACCATCACCTATTTTGGATTTATCTTCCACTCTTCAACAGCGGTTTGCCTCTTCCCATACGGTTGTTTGGACACGCTGATGCTTAAGCTGCATTCAAGTAAATTTGCTGTAGGCTGCAACCACTCGGAACCACTGTCTTTCTGATTCACCAGGTAATTAAGGTTTCAACTTCCTGTCTAAGCCTAATTTGTTAGTCGAACGCTTTTATTTTATTTTTCGTTGTTCTTTGTCTTTGTAGATTCTAAGCTATTTAATTAGATAACGCTGTTATATAATACTTATTCATGGTTTTCCTAATGCTAAATTAGCATCTCTTATTTTTCTATTTGCTGTTACAAGTTATCAGTAAGGCATCTACTCTTTTTTTCCGTTCAGACCTTATAATAGTTGATTTCAGGATTGTTTTTTTCCTATTTCCTATTTGAGTTTTCCATGTTACATTTTTTTTACTTTAATGCAGACAGTGCATGAAGTATTAATATTATGGACATAAACATCCTGTTATTTGCATGTCGGCACATACACACATGTACATGTAATAAATTGTAATTATTACTCAAGTATATCTACATATTTTTACCTCATATTTTGTGTTATTATGTAAACTATATACACGTTTTCATGGTTTACCGTGCAAATTTAGTGTATCATTTTTTTTTAATATCACCAGCAGCACTCTTTCAATGTTAAGATACACTTTAATGTATTGTTATATTTGGTAGCATATGTGAATACATTTGTATTTATTGATTACAAGCTTATACGTCATGCAATATTGTTTCTTTGCTACTGTACTGATGTCTTAACTGTAAAGTTTATGAACTTCAATACATTGGTATAATAAAATTATAGTTTAGGAAATATTAAAAGTGGTATTCCTTTGTTAATGTACTGACGGCTCTTTGTAATTTTATAGCCTGTTTGAGTTACAATATACATGCTGCACTTGATGTTTTCACCTTAGAAATGCATATTTAATTTGTAGATAGCGTTAAACTGGCTATTCACCTGATCTGCACATTTATTTGACTTGCACATTTGTTTTCAAATACCTTACTGCCTTAAAATTAGCATTTTACCCAAAACAATAGTCGTACTGAACCAAAGTTAATGATGTAGTTTATTTGCATGTCGGCACATGTACACACATGTACATGTAAGAAATTATAATTATTGCTCAAGTATATCTACATATTTTTACCTCATATTTTGTGTCATAATGTAAACTATATGCATGTTTTCATCCTTTTCCATGCAAATTTAGTATGTAATTTTTTTTATATCACCAGTAACACTCTTGCAATGTTAAGATGCATTTTGATGTATTGTTATATTTGTTAGCATATGTGATACATTTGTATTTATTGATTACAAGCTTATAGGACATGCAATATTGTCTCTTTGCTTATGTACTTATGTCTTAACTGTAAAGTTTATGAAGTTCAATAGATTGGCATAATCAAATTATAGTTTAGAAAATATTAAAAGTGGTATTCCTTTGTTAATGTACTGATGGATCTTTTTAATTTTATAGCCTATTTGAGTTACAATCTACATGCCGCACTTGATGTTTTCATCTTACAAATGCATATTTATTTTGTAGATAGAGTTAAACTGGTTTTTTTGGGCCTCCATCGCCGTTCCTGTTGATCAAGTCATCTTTCAGTTCTGCTTTGCTTTAAACTTGGATCATGTTGCCATGGTCGTTCTTCGCGGCATCGACGAAGTAAGCTTAATTCAAAATTTATTCCAATCAAGGTATGGATTCATTGTTTATATTTAAACGTGCTATGTCTTCCATTCTTTCACCGCTCTGGGATAATTTTAAGTTTCTTCAGTTTGAGTGCACACTTTTCCTAAAAGCGCAACAAAGTTCATTTTATAACCGTAGTAATTCTAACTCTATTCTCCTACCGTTTCTTCATCATATGTTGTTTGTTAGGCTTCCAAGCTACTTATACAATTTCCACAGATTTACCATAAATACAGTTAAAAGATGTATTAACTGTTTATAGTTACACTATTCGCTCTGGTAATATGCACCATTGGGTTTACATTCTAATTTCCGGATTGAAGATTCCGCAAAATACATATGCCATGAAATCATAATTTATATCTATGTTTTTACTGAATATAGATAAACAACGGGATTAGTTATTGGTCGAATTAGACTAAAATTTCAAAAAATCTCATTGTTTTTTTTTTTTTTTTTTGTTGTTGTTGTTGTTGGATTTGGTATTAAGCCTTCAAATTATGCATTTTACCCTACAAATTATGTGCAGCATTCTTGCAACGATGGCTGTACAACTTATTGCACAAGTATAACCACAAAATATACACCTCCTATACTAATCAGCGTATGATTGGATATGTCCTTCACCATATGCTCTTTTCGTCTATGATATTTCCCATCATTCAGCCATTCACAAAAATACTACTGTGCATGCTTACTAACCATGTTCTACCTCTTCATTATCATGCAACAGTGCTTTCCACTTTGTCTTTTAATCAATATAATGCTATTTTCAACTTAATGCTATATTCAGCTCCACACAGCAGTAAATATTGCATTGATTCTCATACTATTTGTTCTGTATGCATATTCCAATCTATTTTATGATTTTCCCAATCAATCATCAACGCTTGGAAGAAGTTACAGAGCTCAAACCACATTCTCGGACTGAAGTTCTTTTTTTTTTTTTTTTTTTTTTGTGAATGGAAATTGGTTCTAAAAATTGGGAGTATCGAGTCGTTAGAAGAAAAGAAGACAAAAACATAACTTTGGACATCATTTCTGGCAACTGGTTCGGTATGTGCACCATCTTATTTTACTGAAGTTTAACTGCTACATACCCACTTACTATTGTCCTAAAAATTCAACCAGTATACAGGAGCACCTTTTAAACTTAATGCTTTACTCAATATCAGGTTAACATTAATACTTTTAAACCATGTTTTCTGTTTTGCGAAAAAATAATATAATGTCAAGGTAGATTCGTGATTGTTATTTTTAACTTCCTTCTACACCCAGTTTCAGTTGTCCTTTTTTACTACAATCATTTGTGTGTTTTTACATTGTTGTAAATAGTTTATATTCTATTCTTTTTCATGTTTAAACTTTGTTCCATATTTTTAGATTGCAGCATAAAACAATTGGAGAAGGAAATTTCATCCTTTGGCATCCAAGAGTTGTTATTCAGGGTGTGTTCAGTGCATGCTATTGTGGCGTGACATACACTCATTTTCGGGAGGTATTTAAATATAATAATGCCAGTTTTACTAACATGTATCTACAAAAAAATTGATCTGCCTTACTTCAGTGGCCTAAGATGATAAACTCTCATTTTGATATTTGTTTATTACAATTGTTTTAAGTTACAATTGCAACATCTTTTTATACCACTACCAGTGCAAGAATGCCAGCTTTCTTCCCAAGTTGAATGATATGATCATTTGCCTTAAACTTTGTTAGTTTAATTATGTCAGGTTCATTTGATATTTTATATTTTGAGGGCATATCTAGGATTTTGATACCAAGCATTCATGTGATTTTAATTTTCACATTTTGTTCTTTTTAAAATTATTCTGATAGTGAACATTTATCTAATATTAATTTTCATTGTTTTGCGCTCGCTATCCTAATAAATGTAAGAGTATCATCTACAAAACGTGCTATTTAAACTTCCTTAGGTAGAAAAACATTGCATCTTAAAACTCTGTGCATACACGAGCAGATAAGAAAATCTTAAGAACTATAGAAATAAAATTTGGAGATATGTTTTTATGTATGACATGTCAAAGAAATATTTAAAAAAAAAACGTGATATGGTTAGCACTACATAAATAAGAGTTGTTGGTAGTTTAATTATACCCTTTTCTTTTTGAAATTAAACTATAGTTTTTCTAGCTGACGTTTCTGTTATTGATTGTCATTCAGATCTGCTGATCAGTCCAACATAGTGCAACTTTGATGGTCCCTACCAACTGTTGGGAAATGGAGTTTGCCATATACATATTCAGGTACTACTCATGCGTTGGGCTTTTGCTGTTATGTATAGATTTATAGTGATTTTTCCTGTTGATTTGATTTACTATGAGAATAGAGCAATACTATTCGTTTTAAGATAACAGAATTATTCATTGTTTGGTATATGAACTGTGTTAGCTAATTTTTTTGCCAACTGTTGTTTGCTTTTGAACGAAATTGGTTGAATGAGTTGTTTGGTGTATTTTCTAGCCTAATAAATCCCCCCATCTTCTTCTATGATGATCTGACTACCTAATAGCACATTCAGTTTCAGACCGTATGCAATTCCATTTCAGTCTCATTTTATATGTATTTTCATGTAACTGAAGTTACCAAATAGTATACATATGTTTTTAAACCTATTTTCAGACTTATTCAATTGTGATATTTCTATCTACACAAACTGACTTCTGCTGATTTGTTTAACCATTCAGATATGCATTTTTTCTAACTAAAATGTATGTGTGTGTATCTCTCTCTGTGTGGTCACAGTGTGTGTTTATGTGTCTGTCTGGAGCTCTCTCTTCATATATACATACATACATATACATACATACATGTAGATGCACACAAACTCACACACACACATACACACATACATACATATATATATATATATGTATGTATATAAATATATATATATATATATATATATATATATATATATATATATATCACTCTGCCACAAAAAAAAATAGCATTTTCTTATTTTGAAGTTTATATTTTGGAATGGTAATAATAGATATTTCAAAGAAAACACAAATGCCTACACAAACGAGCAAGGTATGGTGGAAAGTAATGATGATACTCTTACATATGTAGAATACGCTCATTCAGCTGTGCAACATACATGGATAATGCAGGTTTCAGTTAATCTCTTTCATCTACACCATTAAATTTTAATTTGTCCTTTTAGACAATTCATAGGTGTATTTGCTGTTTTCATTCTATTCTTTAGACTTTGAGGGATATCCCAAATTCAGCAGTGATAGATGCACAGACAAACAAATAACCAGACACACACATGTTTGGATGCATACATACACTCTTATAGTAGGTATTTCAGATGAAAAAAAATTGGCTTAATGATATCTGCTAATTTTACAGCATTTTAAATCAAATGATGTTGGATGTTAGACTAATGTTGCCTTATCATTGTGATCAATATGGCACAAATTCGTGTCTTTTCAAAGATTGTTTTATGGTGCCAGCGTACAGATACAGATCCTTTTTATGTTTTTTAGATTAGTGTCTAGATATCACAACTGAAATACAATGAGGGTCTGGAGAGAATATTGTTACTATAACTGATTATAGTATTTCTTTTTGAAAGCTAGAAAGGTTACCATTTGTATACTGTTTTTTTTACTTCAACTTGATATCTGGTATCATTCATAAGTTCTTTGTGTCATAATGAACTGGTATGCTCATGTCAACATTGCAGGGAATGTTTGGAGGATTTAGCATGACCACCATCACGGTGTGGTTGGCATACCAATATTCTATTTTGTTATATTTATTTCATACTGTTAATTATATTATATTCTTTTCAAAAATATTATGTAATTTTCGATACTTAAATCGAAAACATCAACAATAAATTTGTGTTTTTCTATCATTTCTTAACTAGACTATCATCTTTATTTTGTGTTATGCCTCAGCAAATTTTGTTTGTTAGGTTGGTGGGTACTACTAACCTTCCGTCTAAAGTTATGATTTTTAATTATGTTGATTTTCACAGTTGTATATGTTTATTCAATAGTATATGCTCTTCAGTTGGTACCTTTTAAGATATGAAGTCCTTAATCGTTAGCAATGTTGTACGGTTACATGTGGCTATTCAAATGTTTGGTTTCCAGTATTTTAGTTTCATTCAGAGAATATCAAATTTTTCTCAGTAACAATGATTCAGTTTCTCTAAGCAAGCAGATAATTTCTATGCATGTTCAAGTAGGATTAAAATTAGAAAACTTCGCTCTTATGTATTTACTCTGTCCCTGTTTGCATTAAGCATTGGTTAGATTAATAGAAATCAAATTGAAGTTAGTTGTTATTAGGTTGTTGCTGTTTGAATCTACTACTTGAGTTGATTGTTGCTTGGATTGCATCAGTGCATAAATTGTTGCTTAAATAGTTATTTCCATTATATTGTCTGAATACTGCATCAGTGAGAACGGATTGATAACTAATCATAGGCTTGCATGTAATCTGCGTGTCTACATTTTTCAGTCCTATGTTGTGAAATAAATCAAAGACGTAAATCATTTTACGCCCTGGAAATGTTTTTGTTCATGTTTGTAGGTTGGTTGAGTTTACACATTTGCATTTAGCACGTGAATTCATTTGAGGCGTAGAATTTGGTATTGCACAATCATCCCACTTGAAATTACATTGAATTCAACGTATTTTTTGTTTGTTACTTACTTTTATTTGTTTTTGCTTCCGTATCTATATATATCTTGAAATTACATGTATTACGCAACATCCGTGTGCGAAGCACGGGTGCGCACTTGTATAATATAATGGCCTGAATAGAACGCGCCGCGCCGCGGGAGTTCGTGAATTTCGACCATTGACTTCGAACGGACATTACGGGAGATCCGACCGTCGGATTCTCCTAAAACCAGAACAGTTGGGTTCGTATCGAAAAGAGCTTTCTAATGAATATTAGAGATTTGAAATCTAATGGTTGGATTTGGAATTATGTCCAAATCAAATTTGGAAAAGGTCGCTGTAAGTGCAGTTCGATGGACGTTGATGGAAATCGACTGTACGGGCCTTCATAAAATTATTAAAAATAGTAATGATTTGGGTAAAATCATAAGAAATGATTTGGAAAGAATTGGGATGAAAAACTCCATATTTGAAAAGATAAAAATAGATTTTTATCGTAATGAACTAGTTTTGAACTAGAATTATAATTCTATTTATTTTTAAATAAATAAATTGAATTTGAAAATGGTTTTGAAAGTAACCATAATTTCCAATAATTGAATTGGAATGGATTTGAATCAAAATTGTCTTTGAAATATTTTGATTTTGGATTTCGTGATGATACAGGTATTGTTATGGGAATTTGAAAGATATATTTATATCGTTATTTCCAATACGATATTTGTTAGTCGTAGAGTTTGATATTGAATATAAGCCGATATATTTTCTATTCAGAGCCTTGTATTTAATATCAAATGTGATTTGGGTTTGTCGTGAATGGTGTCTTCATTAACACTATTCTTAAGCCCAGTTGGGAAAAAGATTAAATCTTTTTATTTAGATTTAATGAAGTGTACCAATTAAATAATATTTAATTGGAATTGAATTTGTATTGATTTTTGGGTTTATCGTGAACAGTGTTTTAAATAACACTTGTTCTTCTACCCGATAATTAATGGAATGTGATTTTGGGTTGTCGTGAAAGGTATCTTCAATAATACCGTTCTTTGACCCAAAAAGGAGTTAAGAAAATCAGAAACTAACTGGAGGTTAGTTAAGTTGAATGGTTTTTGGGGTATTGATCTGATGTTGGTTTCGGCCTTCGAGGTTAATACTTAGGGAACTGTTCACTTGCTAATTTACGATTAGGGACTGATTGAAATGTGATGTAATTTTGGGGTTTATCGTGAACCGTGTTTTAAATGACACTGATTCTTTAGCCCATTTAAAGGTTAAAACTAAATGGAGTTTTAATGAATCTTCAAATAGATTGAAAAGATCGAGAATGGAGAATCACCAGTTTTAATCCAAGCAATAGTTAAATCTTTAATTAGATTTGAACGTGAAATGGTAATTGAATTTACCGATAACACCGTGGTGTTAGATATGAAGTATTACCAGTTTTACTTCATGGGATGAATAGGTTAGGATTGGGAAATAAAATAAATGTTCACTTCGGTATGGATCGCTAATCTCGACTAGTTTGAATTGATATTCAAAAGTAGATTAAAGAATAAATTTAAAGATTTATCTTTGATAAAATTAATGGGAACCTTTCCCTAAGAATGTGAAATTTAGAAACTAACTGTCGGTTAGCTAAGCAGAATGGTTTTCTGGAAATTGATCTGATGTTGGTTTCGACCTTCGGGGTTAATATTTGGGGAATTATTCTCTTGTTAATTTACGGTTAGTGACTGATAAATTGGAATGAGGCTTATGTTGTGTTTGTGTAACACTTGTTTATTATATACGCCAGTTATTCGGAAAGATCGGGTTTATCCCATTCTGAATAACTGATACGATGATAAGTCGAAGATGAAGACGGTGGTTGAAGACCGGAGGTCTTCACGTCGTTCGGATAATTACTGATGATCTAGATTGGACCGTACACCAAAGAGGAGGGAATCAGTTGGTGGTCGTCCAGACATACTTGGAGATAGATGGATATGCGGGGTACTAGGTGCCTCCGGTTTCGTTCAGACCAAGAACGAACTTGTAAACGGACTGTGTGTCTGACATTGGATTTTAGTCTGTGTGATTGATTTCTATTAAATATATATCTGTTTGGCGGCGAAGAATTTATTCTCTTGCTTAACGCCCTTCTCTAAGACATACGAGCTCAGGGGTTATATATTGATGGATATCAAACGCATGGAGTGAATTGCCTATGTGGCATGCCTAAGTGGCAATATGATCAAAGTATCTGTTGAAAAGCAGAGTCTTGTGGTTGATGATCAAAGCACGGCCTTTGTGGAGTAGCTTTGTGTAACGTTGATTCGCGAGCCTCACACCCCGGTTGTGAACCAGAAATAGGAGAGGACATCAGGGAGGGCATGTGTTTCCTTCTAGTTAGAAGTGGCGTCAGTGGTTTTACACGCCCTGACGAGTTTGACTTATGTGGTTGTTGCTGTTGCGAGGCGCCTCGGATATATCGGTCGATCCGAGACTGATGGAGTAGTCATTCGTTGGCTTACTCACGCCCCAGAGGGCGGGAAACGCAGTGTTCAGGAATTTTAATCCACATCGGTGGACCGGCCCTGACGATCCAAAGGCTTGACTGAGTATTTGCCTGAGGAGCAGACTAGAGCGTCTCGAATTTGGTGAGGACTATCTTTTGCCTCGGTTCACAGATGGAAATCCAACTTCCAATACGTGACATTTCGATTTTAGTTGTAATCCTATATATGGCGACATAGTGGGATGAGGCACTTATGCCGTCTATGATTGATACTTATGATTTGAAGTTGTTTTATGCACTATGCACTTATAATAGTATCAAATGGTTTGTTTTAAATGTATCAAGCATTCTTGGCTATTATAAGATAAAAACCTTATCCTCCGGCTTGCGTTGCATTATGTGATGGGACCTAGGTCTTATAATAGCTTCATTGTTCTTTATTTAGCATTGCGCTGTTTGTTTTATGCACTGGTGTTCTTGGGAGGAAACCCGTTCCGTGTTATACGACGTGGTACCTTGATTTACCTAACTTTAAAATAAAGATTAATAATTGTTTTAGTTCTCACACCAATCACATGACTGACCTGGAATTTATTGTTCTAACCTAAACTCTGGGTGCCCCTATTTTCCGCATGGGCAGCTAGTAGTTTTGGTTTTGCAGATTTATATTCACAGGATCCTGGTTTACAGCTGGAATGATATCCGGAAAGCTTTGTATCCGTATATCTCCTTCAGTTGTGTATTGTATTATTTTCCGCTGCTATGTAATTTATTGTAATCTCTGATATTTGGTAAATGTGTAATATTGATTTATACTATGTATATTCTTGTATTCTGATGGAATCGTGGTAATTAACAATGAAATGTTCTTCCGTCTGCGTTCTTTTGTGTGTTGTTCTCGAAGTATCCGTTCTTTCCTTCACGGGGAAGTTACGGGTCCTTACAGTTATCCTAAACTCTGGGTGCCTCTATTTTCTACACGGGCAGCTATTAGTTTTGGTTTTGCAGATTTATATTCACAGGAACCTGGTTTACAGCTGGAATGACATCCGGAAAGCTCTGTATCCGTATATCTCTTTCAGTTGTGTTTTGTATTATTTTTCCGCTGCAGTACTGTGTTTAAATCTCTGATATTCTTTGTTGTATAATATTTATTCATACTCTGTATATTCTTGTAATCTGATGGAATTGTTATAATAAACAATGAAATGTTCTTCTGTTTGCGTTCTATTTTGTCGTGTTCTCAAGATAATTCGGGCTTTCCTTATTGGGGAAGTTACGGGTTACTACAGCTGGTATCAGAGCTTTGTTTTACAGAGCTCGAGAACAAGACATTCTAGAACCAAACGAAAGAATTCATCAGATATTGGATTAGTAATATCCAATTAGAGTAACTCGTTTGAGATAGGATCAGTAGTATCCTAGAACAAGTGTGAAGAGTATATTTTTCAAATAAAACCAAATTGTTTTGAAGATTTAAACCTTATTCAACGTATTTGAATATTTTATTTGTATTGAATTTGGACAATCGAGTATATAAAGATTTTGCATATATGCGTCATGAACGTATATTCGAAGTTTTAATATACTGGATAAATATAGGATCACACTCTAGTCGCTCGGAGATGATTTTGATGATGGAGCTCCATCACCAATATTTATGTTCGGGTTTCGAAGGTGTGATATCTATATATTTCCATCCGACTGGTGTGAGAACCAAAACTTACATAGGATTATTTGTTGTGAATTGGCATCAAAAACATGATTTTCTGTATATATATCAAATTATGAATTTGAAACGATAATCCACTAATTGATCGTTGGTTGTGTTGTTTGATTATTGTTTGATTAATTATATGTTGAACCATTATGCCAAATTGAACCTAATATTGAACTGTATGGAAAATGATTACAATTGCATGCAAATACATGTACTAACATTGAACAGGTCATAGCAAGGGGGCTAGAGCAGAGAAATAAAATTGTTTACCCGACAAATAGTACATATTTATTGTATTTCTTTGGATTTGGATGATTTTATGAGCCGATTGGCTAGTCGCTTGGCTTTTTCTTTTTCTTTTGGATTGAAGAAGGCCATGGGAGGCCATATGAAATATCCCGAAGTCCCCGGTGCAGGGGAGGTTATGGCGAAATTTTTCGAAAATTTAGGGTGTTAGCCAAATTTTTGAAAAATTTGAAAAGTTCTTAGAAACTGAAAAGTTGAAGAACTTAAACTGTAATGAAAATAATGGAAGTTGAGTTGATTAGTTAAACAACTTTCAGCTTCATTCCTTTTCGGGAACGAAAAGTTTTAAGTGGGGGAGATTGTAATAACCCGGAAATGCGAGCCAATTTAAAATTTTTATTTTGGCAATTTTAGCGAATTTTGAATATTTAAAATGATTTATTTTAAATAATATTGACGAGAAATTTAGTTTTAATAGAATTCGAACGTATATATTTATATAGATCGTCGTTAGAATATGAATAATTATAAAAGGTATTGAAAATGGCGCGGTAGTTCGATAATTCGATTTCAAATTTCAAATGACTGTACAGGATTCAAAATAAACTAGATTTTAGCGAAACCAAAAATATTAGAATATATTTGAGAATATCTTTCCAACTAATCCGAAAAATTGAAATTTCATAGCGGGGATAAAAAGTTATGCCCAGTTGAAATTTCAGAATAGTCGCTATGGAATTTCGGCCCTTAAAAATGGAAATTTTGCAAACGACCTCGGTTCTCGACGAAACCACTTTTGTAGGATCCGGATGTCAAGTTATTGCTAGGTTTCAAAATTCATAATTTTTCGAATCAATATGTGAGCGTTGCGAAGTAAAACGTGTTTTGACCATTTCAGTTGATTTTAATCGACTGGAAAATGGTCATTTTTCAAATGGTCTCGGAATTTGATGAAATTAGTTTTGTTAGAACCGTAACGCTAATATGAAGCTAGGAAATATTTTTTGTGAATTTTTAGAGTTCGTATGTGGCCCTGGTAAATTGAAATGCGCGTTCAAATTCAATATATAGAGTTATATCTTGATTTTGATGAAAACTGATCAAAACGATCGAAACAGCTTACGATACATATCTCATTGTGTTCGGAATGGGGGTAATTAGCTATGGACGACAGGCGGTGGGCCTCGTTTAGAGGTCGAATAAAAAATTCATCTTTTTAAAATAAAATAAAATAAAATATATAAATATATACCCTCACCCCCTCAGCACTCTCTCTCCCTCCTCACTTCCACCATCGTTCACAGGAAAGAAAAAAAGAGAGAGCCCATCGCGCTCTCGCCCGACAGCCACCGCCACCGCCGTGGAGCGCAGCCCCACTCCTCTCAACGCGCCGCCACTAGCGCGGCAGCCCCCCCAAGTCGTGCTCCGGCGCTAGCTTCTCCCCCAAATCGAACCAAACTCTAACCCGCGCCCTAGTCCCCCGAGTCAGCCACCTCCGGCCTCCATCCGCCTAGTGCCGCCCCCATTCCCACCAACGACAACCAACGCCGCTCTAGCACCTCACCTCCGACTGTGGGGTCCCCTACATCCAAAAATTGATTTTGTTCAAGTGAAAAGGTGAGTTTTTATAATGTAAATCTTTATTTCAGTTTTAATGTAGTGAAATAAATTGAATATATATATATTACTTTGTTAAAAAGAGTTTATTTTTTTTAATCATGTTTTCATGAAGAAAAGATTATATATTTAATAAAATAAAAAAAGGGAGGTGATTTTTGTTTATAAAACGATTTGATTTTTAATTATACAAAGATATGATTTTTCTTTGTTTAAAAATATGTTTTTCCTAGTACAAAGACTCGATTTTCATGCACGTAAAGATAGGGTTTTTATTAGCATAAAGATGTGATTTTTATATAGTAGAAATATTAAAGATGTGATTTTTATATAGTAGAAATGTTAAAGATGTGATTTTTATATAGTATAGATTATAAAAATACGATCTTTATATGTGTTGTAGCGAATTAACAATATAAAGAAGTGATTTTGTTTAAAATATAAGTTGAGATTTTTAAATAGACAAAAATTTGATTTATATATATATATATATGAACTAGAAATAAAAATATGATTTTTATTTATTGAAATGAATCAATAAAAATATAATTTTTATTTGAACAGCGTGAAAAGAACTGCATTGGAATTTCAAATAGATCCAAACGGTCCAGCAGTTCAACAGTAAAGCACGGCGGAGTGGAACCCTCTATGAGAACTCCTCACTTTTAATTTTATTTCTAGTTGAAATATATACTAGGATGTAGACGGTGTTTAGTAGCACCCGACACCCATCGTCCACAGACCATGGACGGCTTGTATGCTTGTTTGTTTGATTTTGATGTGTAGTTGATTGTGTGATGTGATGTGAAGTAAAATAAAATATTTTATAGTTAAAAATATTTTATAGTTGAAAATAAAAAATTTAACGTGTATATGAAATAAATATTTAAAAACAAATCGGATGGATTGTTTATATACACACATTTGACTGATATTGATTGTGACGATAAATTTTACACATCGCCCAACTGCACAAATAATATTCAGTGTTTGTTGATTTGAAACCCCACACGGGTGTTGGGATGATATTTGGCATACACTAATCCCAATTATTTAGTTGTATGTCGATCGATTGGTCGACAGACAGTGTAAGCGTTAATTATTTATATTTGATGCTTATGCAGTTGTGTGGTGCACTTTGGATGATGGTTGATTATTCATTGTTGCTATTATATACATGTGTTGTATAGAATCCATATAATTAAAATTATAAGGTAATTGATTGGGCCTCATTCCAATTGGGGAAAAATATTATAAAAGAAAATTCATGTATTGAATGGAATGAATAGTCATGTATTGAAAATTTTCATGTGTTGAAAATATTCGTGTGTTGAAAATATTCATGTGTTGAAAATATTCGTGTGTTGAAATTATTCATGTGTTGAGTAAAATATTTTAAACAATAAAATCTTTATCTTTATAATAATTTTATAAAAAATATAAAAAATAATAAAAATAGTCATGTGTTGACGATGCTCATGTGTTGAAAAAAAAGTATAGATTCATGTGTTAAACAGAATAAATACTCATTTGTTGAATAGAATAACGAAGTTATTAAAATATATAAAGCCGTGTTGATTAGAGATGCGCCACTTTGACGCGAACGATATTTATATCGATTTCAAAATATAACGTTTTAAAATATTATCATTTATATACTAATGATGTGAAATATTCAATTTTGATTTCAAATTGAATATGAAGTTGAAATCGTTTCGAAAATGAATTTAAAACGATTTATAAAATATGTTTTAAAAGGAAATCGATGAAATATATATAATATATTATATTATACATATAATGGCCTGAATAGAACGCGCCGCGCCGCGGCAGTTCACGAATTTCGACCATTGACTTCGAATTGACGTTGCGGGAGATTCGACCGTCGGATTCTCCTAAAACCGGAACTGTTGGGTTCGTATCGAAAAGAGCTTTCCAATGAATATTAGAAATTTGAAATCTAATGGTTGGATTTGGAATTATGTCCAAATCAAATTTGGAAAAGGTCGATGTAAGTGCAGTTCGATGGCCGTTGATGGAAATCAACTGTATGGGCCTTGATAAAATTATTAAAAATATCAATAATTAGTGTAAAATCATAAGAAATGATTTGCAAAGAACTGAGATGAAAAACTCCATATTTGAAAAGATAAAAATAGATTTTTATCGAGATGAACTAGTTTTGAGCTAGAATTAAAATCAATTTATTTTTGAAATAAATAAATTGAATTTGAATTGGTTTTGAAAATAACCAGAATTTCCAATATATATAAAGTGGAAGTGGATTTGAATCGAAATTGTCTTTGGAATATTTCGATGTTGGATTCCGTGATTATACAGATATTATTATGGGAATTTGAAAGATATATTTATATCGTTATTTCCAATACGATATTTGTTGGTTTCAGAATTTGATATTGAATATAAGCCGGTATATTTTCTATTCAGAGCCTTGTACTTAACATCAAATGTGGTTTGGGTTTGACGTGAATTGTGTTTTAGGAGACATTGGTTCTTTAACCCAGTTAAAGACAGGATATTGATTTTTGAGAAGATTAAAACTAAGTGGAGTTTTAATGAATCTTTAATTAGATTGAAATTGAATTAATCTTTAATTAGATTGAAAGTGAATTGATAATTTAAATTATCAAATCTGAAAAGTGATCGAGAATGGAGTATCACCAGTTTTGCTCCAAGGTGATAGTTAAAACCTTAATTATATTTGAACGTGAAATGGTAATTGATTTTACTGATAACACCGTGGTGTTAGATATGGAGTATTACCAGTTTTTCTTCATGGGATGAATAGGTTGGGATAGGGAAATAAAATAAATAATTACTTCGGTGTAGTTCGCTAATCCCGACTAGTTTGGAAAAACATAATATGGTTTGAAATGATATCCAAAGGAAGATTAAAGAATAAATTTAGAAGAATTTATCTTTGATAAAATTAATGGGAACCTTTACCTAAGAATGTGAAATTTTGAATAAAAGAATATTCTGAATTGGAATGAGGCGTATGTTGTGTTTGTGTAACACGTGTTTATTATATACGCGGGTTATTCGGAAAGTCCGGGTTTATACCTATTCTGAATAACCGATTCGACGATAAGTCAAAGATGAAGACGGTGGTTGAAGACCGGATGTCTTCATATCGTCTGGGTGATTACTGATGATCTTGATTGGGCTATACACCCAAGATAAGGGAATCAGTTGGTGATCGTCCAGACGTACTTGGAGATCGATGGATATGCGATGAAAGTGCCTCCGGTTTCGTTCAGACCCAGAACGAACTTGTAAATGGATTATGTGTCTGACATTGGATTTTATTCTATGCTGATTGATCTCTATTAAATATACATCTGTTTGGCGGCGGAGAATTTCTTCTCTTGATTAACGCCCTTCTCTGAGACGTACGAGCTCAGAGGTTGTATATCGATGGACATCAGTCGCATGGCATGAATTGCCTGTGTGGCACGCCTAAGTGGCAGATGATCAAGGCTTCTGTTGAAAAGCAAAGTCTTGTGGTTGATGGTCGAAGCACGGCCTGTGTGGCGTAGCTTTGTGTATAGTGTTAATTCGCGAGCCTCACACCTCGGTATGAGTCAAAAACGGGATAGTGACTGCAGGGAGAGCACGGCGTTTCTTTCTAGCTAGTAGTGGTGTCAATGCTTAAACTGGCTGACATTTATATACTTTTCACCTGTGTGGTTGTTGGAATGCGAGGCGCCTCGGATATAGGTCTGTTAGTACCGGGAAACGTGTGTTCAGGAATAACTAATCCTCAAAAGTAAGAGAGGACCGACCCTGAAGATCCAAGGATTGCTGTGTGTGGTCCTGGGACATTTGCTAAAGTGTCTCGAACGGAGAGGAGCTTGCCCCTTGCCTCGACTCATGATGGAAATCTGATTTCTAATACATGATATTGCGGTTTTAATTATAGAACTAGTATGGAGACATGATATATGGTACCCATGTCGTCTACGATTGATATTTATGATTGAAATTGTTTTGAAACTATACACCTATAATAGTATCAAGTGATTTGTTTTAAATGTACCAAGCATGTTTGGCTATTATAAGGGAAAACTCTATCCTCCAGCTTGCGTTGCATTGTGTGATGGGACCTGGGTCTTATAATAGCTTCATTTTTCCAAAGAGCATTGCGCTGTTTTGTTATATGCACTAGTATTCTTGGGAGGAAACCCGTTCCGTGTTATACGGCGTGGTCCCTTGAATTACTCTCTTTTAAAGTAAAGTTTTAAATAACTGTTTTAGTTCTCACACCAGTCACGTGACTGACCTGGAGTTTATTGTTTTAACCTAAACTCTGGGTGCCCTTATTTTCTACATGGGCAGCTAGTAGTTTTGGTTTTGCAGATTTATATTCATAGGAACCTGGTTTATAGCTGGAATGATATCCAGAAAGCTCTGTATTCGTATATCTCTTTCAGTTGTGTTTTGTATTATTTTTCCGCTGCAGTACTGTATTTAAATCTCTGATATTCTTTGTTGTATAATATTTATTCATACTCTGTATATTCTTGTAATCTGAAGGAATTGCTATAATAAACAATGAAATGTTCTTCTGTTTGCATTCTATTTTTTCGTGTTCTCAAGATAATCTGGGCTTTCCTTACCGGGGAAGTTACGGGTTACTACAATAAGAATACTCTTGCATTTATTGTTCGTGATTCTTTTTTCCTCACAACATTTTCCATCAGGGCTGGAGGAACAACAATGCTAAATAACTATCATTTTTCCCTCATTAATAGGGAAAGTTGTATTGGTTATTAAAATAGTATTACGGCTAACCAACATCGTTCAAAGACAACAGCAATATTGCGACATATGGGCGACATCAACACTCCTTAAATCAGGAATGGTGACGCTAAAACTACCTTCTTCCCCCAATCAGTGGGGAAATCCATGTTAGGTGCACTAAATCAATATAGTTTTTAGATCAAGGGCAGGTTAATCAAATATTTGAGTAAAATTTGCAGCCTATACCCAATTGCATAAAATCACAAATTGCACCACACGAGGATACAAATAAAGTCATAAAGTAAATGAAGGCTCGAGGTAATAACAAGTCCACATTAATTTATGTTTACTGTGAACTTGGAAGGCATGTATTATACCCAATCATTGAAAGATGCATCAAAAGGATCAAATAAAGGAAAAAAATGGTCTTAAGCCATATTTACGAACCTTAAACAGAAGGTAACCTACAACTATAAAAACCCAGACCAACATTTCAGAAATCTTGGAAAGATCAAAATAATACCTACAACAGCATAGGATGCCTTAAACAACACCAATCTTTGTTTTGAATAAGTAATTCTCAGGAAAAGAGTTGGAAATTAGCCTCATTTAGTTCAGATTACTATAATATAGGACTTGATTAGAGTGAAATTTGGCATTGACTTTAGATCTCCTAACCCATAAATCTAATATAAAACATCGTTATATATATAAAATGCAAATTTTTCCAAAATAAGAAAGAAAGAATCAAATGTGCAAATCATAATATTCAAAAGGACATACGAAATAAGGCCCAATTTAAATGTAGCCGATAGTTAAAAATACGAATAAAGGGGTACTGAAAGAAGATCGGAGAGAAGTGGGTTAACACTTAGAGCATCTCCAACAATGTTATAGGTCGTAACATTACGACCTATAACATGTTTGGAGATATCGTGGATACCTCCCAACAGGCGCAAGCCAATTTTATCGGCTCGCAAGCTCGCGAGCCGATAAAATCGGCATGCACGGCTCCAGCACCTATAAGTATGGCGCGGGGGGTATAGGGTCTATGCTTTCCTTTGTTTCCTCCTTTTTAATTTTTTTTGATCTGGATGCCAGGATGCCTCCATGCGTAGCCAAATTGGCGAGACGTACAGTTCCAGCTCAACAGGACGACGCAGCTGGTCCAACGCACCTTCCTTCACCCGCTAGGACGACGATTGAGGACTTGCGGATCTTTCATGAGTTGTCAGAGGGGCGCACACATCGCTCGTTTACCGCGCTCGACATTGTTCCAGTATAAATTATAATCTTATCATTTATAAGTATTGAAATGTTGAATAGTTTACTTTATTATGTAGAGAGCTTGAACTGTTGGTTTTATAGTTATATTTTAAAAAATTTACGTTATAATTTTTAGTAGTATAAACTGTTGATTATATAGATATTAAACTATTATAATTTTAACATTTAAGCCACTTGCATTTTCCTTCGCGGTAGTTGGGCAAAGTTTAGCACACATGCCCTTGATATTGTACCATTACATATTCGAGAGAGGCTACTCGCTAGTCCGTTCGGACTTTTTTTACGAATTATACCTCTGCAGTCCTTCGATCGACCTTTAGTAGAGACCTTATCAGAGAGATGGTGGCCTACGACATACACATTTCACTTTCCCGATTTTGAACTAGGTATCACCCCAGCATATTTCTACATGCTTACTGGGATTGAGATTGGCCCCCCCAACAGAGTCTCCTGCCCATTCGATACCTCCTTCGAGTCACCCGAGTTGTACCAGTAGTATTTTCCAGATTTTTCTACAGCTCATATCGCCCATGGTGTCGTTTCAGTCACATATTTACTTGAGTACATTACTAGGCATCTCGATGCAGTAGATTTCCATGACATAGCATATCGGGCGACCATTTTATATCTCCTTGGTTCGACATTCTTTTTGAACCAACGGAGTACGATTAGATTTGGTTATCTAGCAACATTAGTCCATTTAGATCAGCTGCATATGATTGATTGGGGCAGTGCTATTTTGGGTTATTTGTATTTCGCTCTGGACTCTTACGCTTTTGGAGAGGTTGCGCAGATGTTTGGATTTTGGTGCATGTTGCCATTCTGGTAATACGAGTACACAACCAACGTGCATCCACGCATGTTGCCCACTGCCAGTCATACCGCCGAGTCTTTATTCCCACGTATGCGTAGATGGTAGAGTAGTCGCCTAGTCTGGCGTGCTCCTTCTGGTGTGAGACATGAATTGATGGAGGCTCGTACTCAGTTAGATATGAAGGAGAGGGGCAACATATTACAAGCACCTTGGAACACATATTGGTTGTTACTTTCAGCAGATGGCCTGCTTCCTGATGACCACCCGTTCGTCATTGCATGTCGTTTATATGTTTGTCGTGTTCTTTTGCTCCCACCAGCACACCTTCCTATTTGGTACTTGGGCAATTGCTATTACTATCAGGGCCCCGCCAGACGCACGTACCCGGAGATCCAACTCTTCCTAATGATATGTTCGGTTTTCGTCGTTCTATAGGGAGACAGTACATTCAGGGTCTGAGACAGGCATGATGGGTTGATATGACAGATTTTTTATTAGCCGACGCAGACTTTGACTCTTATTGGGTTCGGGTAGCTCCTAGGCATTACTTATTGCCGGATTACGTGCGAGGTGTGAACTCCGATCACATTGGTCCTCGATTGGTTACTGGTAGAGTTCATCCTCCACCGTTCACTTTTGACCCGACCCCCACACAGATCTCCGACTAGCCTATGGAGCTCGCTCTGGCAGATACATTTCAGACATTTGATCTCAACGGTACCCAGGTGTCCCTTCCTATTATCTACCCACCTGCTCATATGGTAGCAGGTGTCCCTACTGTTGGATTATATCTAGCACATGAGGTATTCAACCTACTTGTGGATTTATTAGCTTGTACGTTCTAAGTTATAGAAACTGATTTTATATGTTCTATATTTGCAGTATGCACCCCGGCTAGACCAATACAGTATGCATATTGTCGCTATTCAGGAGATGGCCCTACTACATGCTCAATCCTTATACCAGGAGCACCAGCTGATGGTGCAGGGATTGCAGGAGAAGATCGAGGAGTTACAGGCCGGACTTGTGGTAGCAGGAAGTGGTGATACAACAGGTTCAGTTATGATCGTAGGGTCGTGTGCTGGTAGTGGTTTAGGTGCTGTTGGAGGATCGGGAGTGGATGGTGAATTAGGTGGGGATGGTGGTGGTGGAGGATCGGGAGGGGGTGGTGGATTAGGTGGTGATGGAGGTGTCGGTGGTGATGGAGGTGTCGGTGGTGGTGGAGGATTAGGTGGTGATGGAGGAATCGGTGGGGGTGGAGGATTAGGTAGTGACGATGAGGATTTTCCTTATTATGACAATGATGGTAGCGGGGATGACATGTAGGAGGATGGTGAGGAATCTGAGCACGATCATGACGATGATGCTACGGATTTAGATTGACTTTGTTGAGGGTAGTGCTGATGATATTTTGCTTTTTATCGTGTATGGCCCGTTGTAGTGGACTTTACGTTATTCTTTCTTGACATATATGTTTGTATGTCACGTTGATGCATGTTGTACTATACTATCTACATTTCATGTTTATTACTGTCGATAACTATATTTTATGATGTTTTATGTACTGGAACCTTTATTATCTATATTTTATGATGTTATGTGTAATGTTAAACGATGTTTGAAACGTTTAACTATAAAACGATGTTTGAATCATTTTATTTATAATTAAATTATAAAACAAACTGCAGCGGCATGGTAGTTCGTAATACAAGGTTTTGGACTTTAATTGGTTGTACAAGATTCAATTTAAGTCGGATTTCTCCGAAATAAATAAGTTTCGAATCAAATTGATAGTATTTTTTAGTAAAAGTGAAACATCGAGTTTTCATATTGTAGATTTTGTTTTATGTCCAAATCAAAATTTCAAATAGTCGCTGTGGAATTCCTTATAAATTAAAACATTTATTTAAATAAAATAAAGCGATGCACGACACGATGTACCCATTAGCTTTATATAGGTGGGGACGACCTTGTTTTTCTCCATATGTAGTGGCTTCTCCAAAGCAGGCTAAACCCTCATTCGCAATTTCTTTTCATCCAGACTCCTACTCCTTCTTCTTTTCTCATTCCAGCATTCCACTTGAAAATAATAAAAAAGTATAGTTGCCTTATTGGTGTATGTTAAAACAGGTAAAAGAAAGTGTAGGCTCCACCTTGGCCAACTTGGGAAATAACGATGAGGTGGTATCAAATCATCGACCTGGAAAACAAATGGTAGTTGAAAGGCGCGTTGTCAAGCCACTGGGTTCAGGTAGGCTAAACCCTTCATGCTGTTGTGGAGAAGAATCAGTGGTCGTTGTTTCGAAAATGTAAAAAATGCTGATCGTCGATTTTTCGGTTGTGAAGCCTACGAGAACCACAAGTTTTCCCCCGATGAAACTGATTGCTGTTACTTTAAGGAATGGATTGACCCTCCGATGTGCGAACATGGAGTTCAATATGCACTGGAAACGCAAGCTGAAATTAGACACTTGAACAAGAATGTTTCTGATGCAGCCAGAGCTGGATTTTTTCTGCGTCCATGGTAGGCCTACGTGGAAGCTATCTTATCGTGTTTTATTGTACTTTAAATTTGATGTTTATGTGTTCGGTTGATGTGGTTTGTACGATTGTAGTTTGGCATTTCTTACTGTTGTAATATTGTAGTTCGTATGTTTATATGGAAACTATCTTATTGTTGTGTTCATTACTATAAACTGGGATACGTATGGATATGCACTTTAACAATACAAATATTACGCATAGTACAATGCTTAGAACGTCCGTGATAGAGAATCTCCACCATGCACTAGTCACTGATCACTGTAGCCATGATAGAGAATCTACACTATACACTGGCATTGGACACTGTTAATGTCATGAAAGAGAATCTACACTATGCACTAAGCACTACCCACTGTAGCTATGGTAGAGAAACGTTGAAAGCTAATTTATTTCTCAAACAATATAACGTGGACGACCCTACTTGTTAAATTCAATGGCTACATAACGTGGGCGACCCTGCACACATAAATTCGTAAGCAGCAATTACATGGACGACCTTACATACTATGAACTACACCAAGACATGTACCGATATTGGAGCACTCGTACCAATAAGGTGGCACTACATCTAATAAAGGGGTGCTCTGTCCAGTAAAGGGGCGCTCTGTCCAATAAAGGGGCGCTCTGTCCAATAAAGGAGAGCTTTGTCCAGTAAAGGGGCTCTCTGTCCAATAAAGGGGCGCTCTGTCCAGTAAATGAGCACACTCAACCCAATAAAGCTAACCATTGACCAAGAATTCATACCTTATATATAACACCAACATCGCAACCATATCTCATATCCAAACACGTTCAAAAATAGAAAAGGATCCCAATTTTATGACATGCATTATGGCTTTTAACAGCGATTTGGAGGAAGAGGAAATCCTTCAAGAGGAAGCGGAAGAAATACAGGAAATACGAGACTTATACCATGAAGCCTACTGCTCATCATCCACAAGTAGAGGATGGTCGGTTCCTGTAAGGAGATTTATACACCGAAATCATGCTAAATACCATAAGTCTCTGATGCAAAATTACTTCAATGACTACTGCACTTATGGGCCTAATATGTTTCATAGAAGATTGAGGATGTGGAGAAATCTATTTCTTTGGATATTGGCGGGTATTTAAGGTAACAATGATTACTTTAAGTACAAACAAAATGCAGCAAAGACATAGGGATTGTCCGATTTTTAGAAAATGACGGTCGTTATGCAAATGTTAGCTTATGGCACTCCTGCTAATGCTTTGGATGATGCATACCGAATAGCAGAGAGCACAACACTTGACACACTTGAAAAAATCTGTCAGGCTGTAGTGAACGTTTATGGAGAAGAATACTTAAGGTCTCCGAACAAAGCAGATGTAGTGCGAGTTAGAGAGATGCATGAATGCAGGGGATGGCTGGGAATTTTAGGTAGTCTAGATTGTATGCACTGGGAATGGAAAAACTGCCCTAAGGGATTACAATGTGCGTACAACGGGAAGGAAAGGCGACCAACCATCATTTTGGAAGCTGTGGCATCGTACGATCTGTGGATGTGGCACGTTTCTTCGGAATCTCCGGTTCGAATAATGACTTAAACGTTATAGAAAATCTCATCTTTTCAATGATCTTGCTCAAGGACAGGTACCTCCTTTAACATTTATCCTAGGCGTACATACTTACGACCATGGCTATAACTTAGGTGACGACATTTACCCGAAATGGAGCACTATTGTTAAAACATGTCCAAATCCATTGACTCCTAAACAAGTCAAATTCACAGCGATGCAGGAGGCAAAAAGGAAAGATGTAGAACGTGCTTTCAGTGTTTGACAATCTAGTTTTGCAATGATATGTAATCCATGTCAGCTGTGATCCAGTAAAAAGATGTCTACAATAATGTTCGATTGCATTGTTCAACACAACATGATTATAGAAGACGAAAGAGATACGGATAAAGGGCAATGCCACTACAAATATGAAGGTGCTTTGCAACCACCCCAAGTATTCCGATAGAACACCCTGTTAATAGAAGAGGACTTCAACTTTCATTTGGAACGTCAGGTTATGTTTATAAATGCACAACTCCTTATCCGGCTGTAGAAAGATCTTATGGATCATTTATGGAACGAATATGGGGATACCTAGTTATGAAGCTTGCTTGTCCAAACTTGTGTTTTATTTTATGATTGTCCGAACTTATCGATCATTTATGCAGTACTAAAGTTGTTGCTTTTTATTTTACCATCGTGTTCTATTGTATTTGTATGGTTTATTAACCAGCTATTATTATGTTCCGAAGCTAAATTAGGTTATTTGGATCTTCCTAAACATAACTATTTTCTACGAAAATAATAACGTTTTTATTTTTTCATATTAAAATATAATTTAGGTTAGGTAAACAAATATTTAAAATCTAAATGAATCAAGCGCCGACTTTATTGGCTCGTCACGTAACGAGCCGATTTTATTGGCGCACGCCGAAAAAATCGGCTCTCTACGTGACGAGCTGATAAAGTCGGCGCACGAGTCCAATTCAGACTCTTGAATTGAACTTGTAATATCTTGCTGAATATTAGATTTAAAGATATCCGTTGGGTGCAAAAACAACCGATATTATGATCCGTAACATGAATTAGCTCCTGTGTTGGAGTTGCTCTTATATAGGTTAACCTTTTATTTTACATTACTTATATACAAATTGGATTAGGCCCAATTATTCAAATGTTGTGTGTGTGTATTGTACAATGCTACCTTCAACATTTATCATTCGAACAATTCAATTACATCAATTATGTTTCTCTTATTACAATCAATAAAACAATCTTGCAATACAATTTTCTTCAATTCTTCATTACTGCTTCAATTCTACATTATACATCTTCAACACTTTCAACATTTTCAATAGGGTTTAATTCATGTGCACATAACTGCCACACTTGTCCATGTCACCAAATAAGATCCACGTGTTAGGCTCAGGATATGGCACATGTGGGGGAGGGGCGTGTTGAGACAAGTTTCACATCGGGGAATCTATAAAATAAATTCTGTATAAATATTAAGAGTTCACCCTTAACATTGCCAATTGATTTTGTGATAATTTGGGGTTATCTAACATAGTATCGGAGAAAGTCGATCCACAATCAGTTGGGATTGTTTTGGTTTGATCCATCATAGAAATTTCATCATTTGGATTCATACTCATCGGAGATTTCAAGAATCTCTTCATTTGAGTGTGATTTGAAGATGATATACTATCTCTCGCCAATCTTTGTGGCTACATTAGTATTAGATCTTATAAATCGAAGAAAAATAACACTAAACATTCATTATTGATCAAGAAAAGCAAGATTGCTCACAGAATTGACAAATCCATTCAAGAAAGTCATCAGAAAAAGGTTTATCTTTGAAAACATAGGGTAAATCAAACCACTCATCATTGAAAGCTTTTAACAAAGGTCTATCAAGACTACAAATCTATTCTTGCTGATCTTAATACTAAGTAAGAATATTTGTAACTATTTTTCATACCTAAGCCGTTAGAGTCATCGGTATTGGATCAAATATGGCACATGACAATACTTCAATCTCATCTGCAAAAACAGGGGTATCTCAGATATCAAATGTTGGACAGTTGATCAAAACTGTTGTTAGCCCACAAAGGAAGCTCATCATAGTTCATTTGGATGAGAAAAAAAATATCTCCTTTAGAAGCTTCAAGTGGAGCAGTAATCGAGGGATATGGTCTTGAAGGATTCGTGTGTGAAACAACACCAATTCCTCTAAAGTTTGTCACTAATGCAACAAACAACATAGTTAGTAATGAAGAGTTCACCAAATACCATAGACAGGAAAGATTAATCAGTGCTTGGCTTCTTTCCACAATAAATCCAACTTTCTCGTTACATGTTGTTGGATGTAAAACAACAAACGAAATATGGTGTGTTGTTGATAGAAATTTCAACACACATTCATCTGCCAAGATATTATTCTACAAAAGAAAGTTATAGAATTGTAAGAAAGATAATATGAGTATGAGGGAATATTTGGCTAAAGTCAAGAACATACCTGTAAGGCCCCAGAACTTCCCCGGTCTACGAGGAGAAGAGGACAATGGATTGCCTTGAGAAAACGACAAATCAGAACATATCATTGCTTATTACAACAATTCCATCAGAATACAAGAATATAATAGAGTATGAATGAATAACATATATTTGATAAATATCAGAGATTACAATACACTACATAGCAACGGAAAATAATACATAAACACAACTGAAAGGAATATACGTATACAGAGCTTTCCGAATATCATTCCAGCTGTAAAACAGGATCCTGTGAATATAAATCTGCAAAACCAAAACTACTAGCTGCCCGTGTGGAAAATAGGAGCACCCAGAGTTTAGGTTAAAACAATAAACTCCAGGTCAGTCATGTGACTGGTGTGAGAACTAAAACAAGTTATTAATCTTTATTTTAAAGTTAGGTAAATCCAGGGACCACACCGTATAACACGGAACGGGTTTCCTCCACAGAATACCAGTGCATAAAACAACATCGCAATGCTAAATAAAGAACAATGAAGCTATTATAAGACTCAGCTCCCATCACACAATGCAATGCAAGCCGAAGGATAGAGTTTTTACCATATAATAGCCAAAAATGCTTGGTACGTGAAATTTTATCTTTTATTATTACTATAAGTGTATAGTGTCAAAACAATTTCAATCATAAGTATCAATCATAGACAACATAAGTGCCCCATACCACTATGTCGCCATATATAGGTTTACAATTAAAACCACAAAATGTCGTATTGGAAGTTGGATTTCCATTTGTGAACCAAGGCAAGGGATCATCCTTACCACTTCGAGACGCTCTTGCTCGTGTCTCAGGAACAACCGCTACTGCACCTTGGATCTTCAGGGCCGGTCCACACAGAGTGGATTAAAATGCCCGAACAATGCGTTTCCCCCCCTATGGGGCGTCAATGAGCCAAATGACTCCATCGGTCCTGGATCGACCGATATAACCGAGGCGCCTTGCTATCCATCATCCACATAAGTAAAATGTCAGGGAGTGTAAAACGCTGACACCACTCCTAGCTAGAAGGAAACGCATGCCCTCCCTGCAGTCCTCTCCCGTTTCTGGTTCACACTGGGCTGTGAGGCTCGCGAATTAACGCTACACAAAGCTACGCTATATTAAAGCCGTGCTTTGATCATCAACCACAAGACTCTGCTTTTCAACAGAAGCCTTAATCATTTGCATCTCAGCATGCCATACAGACAATTCATTCTATGCAACCGATGTATATCAATCACACAGAATGAAATCTGATGTCAGACACACAACCATTTACAAGTTCGTTCTGGGTCTGAACGAAACCAGAGGCACCTTATTCCTCCCCCATATCTAAAATACAGGGGAGAGGCCCTCACATATCCGTCGATCTCCAAGTACGTCTGGATTATCACCACTTACTATTTTGCCTTGGGTGTACAACCCAATCAAGACATCAGTAATCATCCAAACGATGTGGAGGTCTTCAACCACCGTCTTCATCCTCGACACATCGTCGAATCAGTTATTCAGAATGGGATAACCCCAGTCTTTCTGAATAACTCGCGTATATAATAAACAAGTGCTATAAAAACACAACATAAGCCTCATTCTAACCTAGAATATTTCTTTATCCAAATATTTTTATACTTTAAGAAAGGTTCCCATTAATTTTATCAATGATAAATTATTTAAATTTATTCTTTAATCTTCCTCTGGATATCATTTCAATCTAATTAAAGATGCATTAAAACTCCACCTTGTTTTAATCTTCCCAAAAATCAATATTAACGATTGTTTAACTTGGGAAACCATATCCTTTCTTAACTGGGTTAAAGAACCAATGTCATTTAAAACACGGTTCACGATAAACCCAAAATCACATTCCATTCCATCAGCCTTTAATCGTAAATTAGCAAGTGAACAATTCCCTAAATATTAACCCCGAAGGCCGAAACCAACATCAGATCAATACCTAGGAAACCATTCAACTTAACTAATCTCTAGTTAGTTTCTGATTTTCTTAACTCCATTGGGTCTAAGAATAGTATTATTAAAGACACCATTCACGACAACCCAAATCACATTCCATTAATTATGGAATCTTCACGGAAAAACAAATCAATATATAATCGATATCAATTTCTATATCCGACCAATAATATAAGTGGCATAAAGGCAACGCCTCTTAAATTCCATATGTATTAACAGTCTTCCTCCACAGAAGTTCATTTCGGTTATTGGCAAATCGAATTACATTCAATTCCAATTTAATATATTAAATTGGAAAGCGTTACCTTGGAAAATTCTCGTTAAATCTAGATAAAAAGATTTATAAATCCCAAATCACATTTCACTGCAAATCGGGTTAAAGAACGAATGTCATTAAAAACACAATTCACAATAAACCCAATTCACATTAGCCTCTAACCGTAAATTAGTAAGAAAACAATCCCCTAAGTATTAACTCTGAAGGCCAAAATCAACATCAGATCAATACCCAGGAAACCATTCAACTTAACTAATCTCCAATTAGTTTCTAACTTTCTTAACTCTATTCGGTTCAAGAACAGTATTATTAAAGATACCATTCACGACGAACCCAAAATCCAATTTGATATTAAATGCAAGGCTCTGAATAGAAAATATATCGGCTTATATTCAATACCGAATTCTGAAACCAACAAATATCGTATTGGAATAACGACATATATATATATATATATATTCCAAATTCCTCTACAATCTCCGTATAATCACGAAATCCAATATCGAAATATTCCAAGCATAATTTCGATTCAAATCCATTCCAATTCATATATTGGAAATCCTGGTTATTTTTAAAACCATTTCAAACCCAATTTTTTTTTTAAATATTGGATCTTTTATTCTAATTCAAAACTAGTTCATTTCGATAAAAATCTATTTTTATCTTTTCAAATAAGGAATTTTTCATCATAATTCTTTCCAAACCATTTCTTATGATTTTACACTAATAATTGATATTTTTAATAATTTTATCAATGCAAGTAAAGTCGATTTCCATAAACGGCCATCGAACTGCAATTACAGCGACCTTTTCCAAATTTGATTTGGACATAATTCCAAATTCAACCGTTAGTTTTCTAATATCTAATATTCGTTGGAAATCTCTATTCGATACGAATCCAACGGTTCCAATTTTAGGAGAATTCGACGGTCGGATCTCCCATAATGTCCGTTCTAAGTCAATGGTCGAAATTCGCGAACTACCGCAGCGCGGCGCGTTTCGTCGATTTCCATTTAAAACGTATTTTATAAATCGTTTTCAATTCGTTTTCAAAACGATTTCAACTTCATATTCAATTTCTAATCAAAATTAAACGTTCCATATTATCGATATATAAATGATATTATTTTCAAACCATGGTATTTTGAAACCAATTCCTTTTCGATATTCATTATAAAAATGAATAAAATTGATATAAATATCGTTCATGTCAAAATGGCGTTATTCTAATCAATACGGCTTCATATATCTAAATTTTTTCGTGTCCATCCAAAATCGGACATCAAAATTAGATTTTTGATCTTTTATTGAACATTATTTAAAAATATTCATTATTTAAAAATATTTGTCCTTCTGAACTGGAATCAGACATAGTCAATTACCATATAATGTGGTTATATGGATTTCATACAACTCATGTACACAGCATCAATCAAACACATTCAATCATCATCCAGAGTCATTCTACACTACATAAGCATCAAATATAAATATTTAATGCTTACATAGCCTGTCAATCAATTGATCGACATACAGCTAATTATTGGGACTAGTGTATGTTATATATCATCCCAATACCATTGTTGGATTTCAAACAATCAAACACAAGTTTTATACGTGCAGTTGGGCGATATGTAAAATTTAGCGTCCCAATCAATATCAGTCAAATGTGTGTACATAAACAAATCAACTGTCCGATTTGTTTGTAAATATTTATTAATTCATATACACGTTAAAAATTATATTTTTTTACTACGAAATATTTTATTCCATTCCACAACACACAATCAATTTTCACAACATAATCAATCAAACAAACGAGCCGTCCATGGTCTGTGGACGACGGGTGTCGGGTGCGGCTATGCACCGTCTGCATCCTAGTATATATTATAACTAGAAAATAAAACAAAATTGGAAGTTCTCACCTTTGGGATCCACTCCGTCATTCTTTCCTTCTGAACGGTTTGGATTTTTCAGAAATTCCAACGCAGTCTTTTCTACGTTGTTCATATTAAAAATCAAATTTTTAATATGATGTTTATGTTGTAAAGAATATATTTTTAAAACACTATCTTCTATATAAAGATTATATTTTATCGCTTTACTTCCTATATAAAATTCGTATTTTTTTATCGCTACTTCATATATATAAAAATCGATTTTTTTATATCGATGTTCATATAATAAAAATCATATTTTTCTCTCGCCATTCTCTATATAGAAACCACTTTTTTATATATAAAGATCATATTTTTATATCTCTACTACATATGTAAAAATCACCCCTTTACACCGCTACTTCCATGATAGAAATTATATTTGTATCTTGCTAGTAATATAATAAAAAATATATTTTTACTTCTCTACATACATAAAAATTATATTTTTACCTCACTATATATATAAAAATTATTATTTTCTTATATTAAAAAATCATATCTTTCTTGTCATGAAAATATAGTGTTTTCCTTCACAAAGATATAATCTTCTCTTATTAAAAATCCGACCTTTCTACTTATAAAAAATTCGACCTTTCTACTTATAAAAATCCGACCTTTCTACTTATAAAAATCGCACTTCCATATCATCACTTCATGTATAAGAAAGATCACATTTTTATTAAAACCGTAGGTAAAAACATATTTTTAATCGCATAAATATATTAAAAACTGAAATAAAATTCACAGTCGTCGAAGAAGAGGGAGGAAGGCTTAGCGTCGCTAGTGGTCGCTGTCGAAAGGGGAGGGGTTTATTGTAAACTGAAAATATTTTTAAAAAAAGGATTTTTTTTTCCATTGGAGGAGGGGCCTACGGTGCTGTGGTGGTCGGAGGAAGTGGCAGGGGGTGGCGCCGGCTGTGCTGGGGGTGCAGAGGCGGAATGGCGGTCACACTCGGGTGCAGGCGGCGGGTTTGGTTGAGATCGCAAGGTCTGGGGATCTTGGGGGTCTTCATGGAGAAGGGATGAGGCACGGGGAGATCGGAGGAGGGGGTGCTGCTCGGCCTTGAACGCGGGCGGCACGGTGGGTGGCGCGCCCTGAGTGGCGGGGTCGCGCTGGGATGGGGAGGGGCGATTTTGAGGGAAACGGGGTTGGGTAGCAGGTTCTGAGTGAGTGAGGTAGAATTAGGTTTATAAAAAATATATATATATATTATTATATTTAAATCTATTTATTTCGGAAAATGAGGGTTTTACATCTTAACTCCAAACGAGACCCAACGACTATCGCCCCTAGCTAATTACCCCCATCCCGAACACGATGGTATATGCCCGGTAATCCAATTCTATCGTTTAGATCAGTTTTCATTTAAATTAAAATATAATTCAATGTATATTGAATTTGAATGCACATTTTAATTTACCGGGGCCACATACTAACTCTAAAAATTCCAGAAAAATTATTTCTAGCTTCGTATTGACGATACGGCTCTAACAAAACTAATTGTGCCAAATTTGAAGACCGTTTGAAAAATGGCCATTTTCTTGTTGATCCAAATTGATTGAAACTGTTAAAACATGTTTTCTCACGCCACGCTCACATATTAATTAAGAAAATTACGAATTTTGGAATCTAGTAATAACTTGACATCCTGGATCCAACAAAAGTGATTTCGTCGAAGACGGAGGTCGTTTGCAAAATTTCTATTTTTAAGGGCCAAAATTCCATAGCGACTATTCTTAATTTTTAACTGGGTATAACTTTTTATTCCCACTATGAAATTTTGATTTTTCAGATTCATTGGAAAGATATTCTCAAATTGATTCTATTACTTATGGTTTGGCCAAAATCCGGTTTATTTTGAATCCTGCACATTCATTTGAAATTTGAAATCGAAAACTACCGCGCCATTTTCGATTCCTTTTATAATTGAAAACAAATAATAATATTCTAACGTCGATTCAAATAAATATACACGTTCTAATTCTATTCAAATTAAATTTCACATCATAATTATTTAAGATAAATCATTTTAAATATTCAATATTCATTAAAATTGCTAAAATAAAATTTTAAATTAGTTCGGATTTTTCGGGTTGTTACAATCTCCCCCACTTAAAATCTTTTCGTCCTCGAAAAGGAACGGAGCTGAAAGTTGTTTTACAAACCAACACAACTTTCATTATGGCTTAAGTTCTTAAACTTTTCAGTTTCTAAGAACTTTTCAGTTTCTACGAACTTTCCAATTCTTCAAAAATTCTAACACCCTAAATTTTCAAAAAATTTCTCCATAACATCCCCTGCACGGGAGCACCGGGAAAATCCTGAAATTGCCATACAGGCCTCTCCAATCCAAAACGAAAAAGAAACAGCCAAGCGGCTAGCCAGTCGGCTCATAAAATCATCAAAAACCCCAAAAATAAAATAAACATGTACCTATTTGTCGGGCAAACAATTTTATTCCTCTGCTTAAGCCTCTTTGCAATACAATTCAATAAAGTTTTCAAACAATTTTCAATACAATTCAATATTTGACCCAATTTGGCCTAAATTTATCGTACATTCACATAATGGTTTAAATGAATAATCACAAAACACAAACATCAACTAATTAGTGAATTAACATTTCAAATTCATAATTTTGATACACATACAGGAAATCTTGTTTTTGATGTCAGTTCACACAATAGCCCTATCTAGTTTTTGGTTCTCACACCAGTAAATTGGAAATATATAAATATCACACCTTCAAAACTCGAAAATAAACTATTGATGCTATGTAGTCATCAACAGAATCATCTCTGGGCGACTAGAGTGTAATTCTATATGTATCCAGTATATTAAAACTTCAAATACACGTGGATCAGATGTATATGCAAAATCTTTATATATTGGATTGTCCAAGTCAATATAAAAATAATATTCAAATACGAATAATTGATTTAAATTTTCAAAACAAAAATCGTTTTCATATTTATTTCAAAAATATCACTCCCCACACTCGTTCTAGGATACTACTGATCCTATTTATAACGAGTCATTCCTATTGGATATTACTAATCCAATCTGTGATGAATTCTTTCGTTTGGTTCTAACGTGTCTTGTTCTCCGAGCTCTGTAAACCAAAGCTTTGATACCAACTGTATGGCCCCAGAACTTCCCCAGTCTCTGAGGAGAAGAGGAAGAACGGATTGCCTTGAGAACACGACGAATTACAACACAAACAGAAGAACATATCATTCCTTATTACAACAATTCCATCAGAATACAAGAATTTAGCAGAGTATGAATGAATAATATATATTTGATAAATATCAGAGATTACAATACATTACATAGCAGCGGAAAATAATACATAAACACAACTGAAAGGAATATACGGATACAGAGCTTTCCGAACATCATTCCATCTGTAAACCAGGGTCGTGTGGATATAAATATGAAAAACCAAAATTACTAGCTGCCCATATGGAAAATAGGGGCATCCAAAGTTTAAGTTAAAACAATAAACTCCAGGTCAGTCATGTGACTGGTGTGAGAACTAAAACAGTTATTAATCTTTATTTTAAAGTTAGGTAAATCCAGGGACCACGCCGTATAACACAGAACGGGTTTCCTCCCCAGAATACCAGTGCATAAAACAACAGCGCAATGCTAAATAAAGAACAATAAAGCTAGTATAAGACTCAGGTCCCATCACACAATGCAACGCAAGCCGTAGGATAAACTGTTTACCTTATAATAGCCAAAAATGCTTGGTACGTGAAATTTCATCTTTTATTATTACTATAAGTGTATAGTGTCAAAACAATTTCAATCATAAGTATCAATCATAGACGGCATAAGTGCCCCCATACCACTATGTCGCCATATATAGGTTTACAATTAAAACCGCAAAATGTCATATTGGAAGTTGGATTTCCATCTGTGAACCAAGGCAAGGGATCGTCCTTACCGCTTCGAGACGCTCTAGCCCGTGTCTCAAGAACAGCCGCAACTGCACCTTGGATCTTCAGTGCCGGTCCACACGGAGTGGATTAAAATGCCTGAACAATGCATTTACCTGCTCTATGGGGGCGTCAATGAGCCAAATGACTCCATCGATCCCGGATCGAACGATATAACCGAGGCACCTCGTTATCCATCATCCACATAAGTAAAATGTCAAGGCGTGTAAAACGCTGACACCGCTCCTAGCTAGAAGGAAACGCATGCCCTCCCTGCAGTCCTCTCCCGTTTCTGGTTCACACCGAGCTGTGAGGCTCGCGAATTAATGCTACACAAAGCTATGCTATATTAAAGCCATGCTTTGATCATCAACCACAAGACTCTGCTTCTCAACAGAAGCCTTGATCACTTGCATCTCAGCATGCCACACAGGCAATTCACGCTATGCAACCAATGTATATCAATCACACAGAAAGAAATCCGATGTCAGACACACATCCATTTACAAGTTCGTTCTGGGTCTGAACGAAACCGGAGGCACCTTATTCCTCCCCCATTTCTCAAATACAGGGGAGAGGCCCTCGCATATCCGTCGATCTCCAAGTACGTCTGGACGATCACCACTTATTACCACACCTTGGGTGTACAGCCCAATCAAGACATCAGTAATCATCCAAACAATGTGAAGACCTCCGGTTTCAACCACCGTCTTCATCCTCGACACATCATTGAATCAATTATTCAGAATGGGATAGACCCGTTCTTTCTAAATAACTTGCGTATATAATAAATAAGTGCTATAAAAACACAACATACGCCTCATTCCAATACAGAATATTTCTTTATCCAAATATTGTTATACTTTGGGAAAGGTTCCCATTAATTTTATCAAGGATAAATTCTTTAAATTTATTCTTTATTTGGATATCATTTCAATCTAATTAAAGATGCATTAAAACTCCACTTGGTTTTAATCTTCCCAAAAATCAATGTTAACGATTGTTTAACTTGGGAAACCATATCTTGTCTTTAACTAGGTTAAAAACACGATTCATGATAAACCCAAAACCACATTCCATTCCATCATCCTTTAATCGTAAATTAGCAAGTGAACAATTCCCTAAATATTAACCCCGAAGGCCGAAACCAACATCAGATCAATACCTAGGAAACCATTCAACTTAACTAATCTCCAGTTAGTTTCTGATTTTCTTAACTCCATTGGGTCTAAGAATAGTATTATTAAAAATACCATTCACGACAACCCAAATCACATTCCATTAATTATAGAATCTTCACGGAAAAACAAATCAATATATAATCGATATCAATTTCTATATCCGACCAACAATATAAATGGGATAACGACAACGCCTCTTAAATTCCGTATGTATTAACAGTCTTCCTCCACAGAAGTTCATTTCGATTATTAGCAAATCGAATTACATTTAATTCCAATTTAATATATTAAATTGGAAAACGTTACCTTGGAAAATTCTCGTTAAATGTAAATAAAAAGATTAATAAATCCCAAATCACATTTCACTGCAAATCGGGTTAAAGGACGAATGTCGTTAAAAACACAGTTCACAATAAAACCAATTCACATTAGCCTCTAACCGTAAATTAGTAAGAGAACAATCCCCTAAGTATTAACCCCGAAGGCCAAAACTAACATCAGATCAATACCTAGGAAACCATTCAACTTAACTAATCTCCAGTTAGTTTCTAATTTTCTTAACTCCATTCGGTTCAAGAACAGTATTATTAAAGATACCATTCACGATGAACCCAAAATCCAATTTGATATTAAATACAAGGCTCTGAATAGAAAATATATCGGCTTATATTCAATATCAAATTCTGAAACCAACAAATATCGTATTGGAATAGTGATATATATATCTTCCAAATTCCTCTACAATCTCCGTATAATCACGAAATCCAATGTCGAAGTATTCCGAGCATAATTTCGATTCAAATCCATTCCAATTCATATATTGGAAATCTTGGTTATTTTAAAAACTATTTCAAATCCAATTTATTTATTTTAAAAATATTGGATTTATTATTCTAATTCAAAACTGGTTCATTTCGATAAAAATCTTTTTTTATCTTTTCAAATATGGAATTTTTCATCCTAGTTCTTTCCAAACCATTTCTAATGATTTTACAGTAATTATTGATATTTTTAATAATTTTATTAAGGCAAATACAGTCGATTTCCATAAACGGCCGTCGAACTGCACTTACAACGACCTTTTCCAAATTTGATTTGGACATAATTCCAAATCCAACCGTTATATTCCTAATTTCTAATATTTGTTGGAAAGCTCTTTTCGATATGAACTCAACGGTTCTGTTTTTGGAGAATCCGACGGTCGAATCTCCCATAATGTCCGTTCGAAGTCAATGGTCGAAATTCGCGAACTGCCTCAGCACGGCGCGTTCTATTCAGGCCATTGTATTATATGTATTCTATATATAATATATATTTCGTCGATTTCCATTTAAAACGTATTTTATAAATCGTTTTAAATTCGTTTTCAAAAAGATTTCAACTTCATATTCAATTTCTAATCAAAATTAAATGTTCAATATTATCGATATATAAATGATATTATTTTCAAACCATGGTATTTTGAAATCAATTCCTTTTCGATATTCATTATAAAAATGAATAAAATCGATATAAATGTCGTTCACGTCAAAATGGCGTTATTCTAATCAACCCGGCTTCATATATCTAAATATTTTTGTGTCCATCCCAAGTCGGACATCAAAATCATATTTTGATCGTTTATTGAACATTATTTTAAAATATTCATATATTAATTATTTTAAAATATTTATCCTTCTGAACTGGAATCAGACACAGTCAATTACCATATAATTTGGTTATATGGATTTCATACAACTCATGTACACAACATCAATCAAACACATTCAATCATCATCCAGAGTGCATTCTACACTACATAAGCATCAATTATAAATATTTAACGCTTGCACAGCCTGTCAATCAATAGATCCAGCTAATTATTGGGACTAGTGTATGTCATACATCATCCCAATACCCATGTGGAGTTTCAAACAATCAAACACAGGTTTTATTTGCGCAGTTGGGCGATGTATAAAATTTATCTTCCCAATCAATATCAGTCAAATGTGTGTACATAAACAAATCGTTCGATTTGTTTATAAATAATTATTTATTCATATACAAGTTAAAAATTATATTCTTTTTACTACAAAATATTTTATTCCATTCCACAACACACAATCATTTTTCACAACACAATCAATCAAACAAACAAGTCGTCCATGGTATGTGGACGACGGGTATCGGGTGCGGCTACGCACCGTCTGCATCCTAGTATATATTTTAACTAGAAAATAAAATAAAAGTGAGAAGTTCTCACCTTTGGGATCCACTTCGTCATTCATTCCTTCTGAACGGTTTGGATTTTTCAGAAATTCGAACGCAGTCTTTTCTACGCTGTTCATATTAAAAATAACATTTTTAATATGATGTTTATATTGTAAAGATTATATTTTTAAAACACTATCTTCTATATAAAGATTATATTTTTATCGCTTTACTTTCTATATAAAAATCGTATTTTTTTATCGCTACTTCATATATATATAAAAATTGATTTTTTTATATCGATGTTCATATAATAAAAATCATATTTTTCTCTCGCCATTCTCTATATAAAAACCACTTTTTTATATATAAAGATCGTATTTTTATATCTCTACTACATATGTAAAACTCACCCCTTTACACCGCTACTTTCATGATAGAAATTATATTTGTATCTTGCTAGTAATATAATAAAAATTATATTTTTACTTCTCTTCATACATAAAAATTATATTTTTACCTCACTATATATATAAAAAATATTTTTTTCTTATGTTAAAAAATCATATCTTTCTTATCATGAAAATAAAGTGTTTTCCTTTATAAAGATATAATCTTTTCTTATAAAAAATCCGACCTTTCTACTTATAAAAAATCCGACCTTTCTACTTATAAAAATCTGACCTTTCTACTTATAAAAATCGCATTTCCATATCATCACTTCATGTATAAGAAAGATCACATTTTTATATTAAAACCGTAGGTAAAAGTAACATTTTTAATCACAAAAATAAATTAAAAACTGAAATAAAACTCATAGTCGTCGAACGGAGAGGGAGGAAGGCTTAGCGTCGCTGGTGGTCGCTATCGAAAGGGGAGGGGTTTAATGTAAACTGATATTATATTTAAAAAAATGGATTTTTTTTCCTATTGGAGGAGGGGCCTACGATGCTGAGGTGGTTGGAGGAGGTGGAGGGGGTGGTGCCGGCTGTGGTGGGGGTGCAAAGGCGGAATGTCGGTCGCACTTGGGTGCAGGCGGCGGGTTTGGTAGAGGTCGCGAGGCCTGGGGGTCTTGGGGTTCTTCGTGGAGAACGGAGGAGGCACGGGGAGATCGGAGGAGGGGGCGCTGCTCGGCCTTGAACGCCGGCGGCGCGGTGGGTGGCGCGCCATGAGTGGCGGCATCGTGCTGGGATGGGGAGGGGCGATTTTGGGGGGAAACGGGGTTGGATAGCGGGTTCTGAGTGAGTGAGGTAGAATTAGTTTTATAAAAAATATATATATATTATTATATTTAAATCTATTTATTTCAGAAAATGAGGGTTTTACATCTTAACTCCGAACGAGACCCACCGATTGTCGCCCCTAGCTAATTACCCCCATCCCGAACACAATGAGATATGCCCGGTAAGCCAATTCTATCGTTTCGATTAGTTTTCATTTAAATTAAAATATATTTCAATGTATATTGAACTTGAACGTATATTTTAATTTACTGGGGCCACATACTGACTCAAAAAATTCCAGAAAAATTATTTCTAGCTTCGTATTGACGATCCAAATTGACTGAAACTGTTAAAACACGTTTGCAAAATTTGAAGATCGTCATCATGGCCCTAACAATACTAATTTCGTCAAATTTGAAGATCGTTTGAAAAATGGCCATTTTCTGGTCGATCCAAATTGACTGAAACTGTTAAAACACGTTTTCTCACGCCACGCTCACATATTAATTCAGAAAATTACGAATTTTGGAATCAAGCAATAACTTGACATCCCAGATCCAACAAAAGTTGTTTCGTTGAAAACGGAGGTCGTTTGCAAAATTTCAATTTTTAAGGGCCAAAATTCCATAACGACTATTCTGAATTTTCAACTGGGCATGATTTTTTATTCCCGCTATGAGATTTTTATTTTTCAGATTCGTTGGAAAGATATTATCAAATTGATTCTATTATTTTGGTTTCGCCAAAATCTGGTTTATTTTGAATCCTGTACATTCATTTGAAATTTGAAATCGAAATTTCAAACTACTGCGCCATTTTCAATTCCTTTTATAATTGAAAATAAATATTTATATTCTAACGTCGATTTAAATAAATATATACGTTCTAATTCTATTCAAATTAAATTTCCCATCATAATTATTTAAAATAAATCATTTTAAATATTCAAAATTCATTAAAATTGCTAAAATAAATTTTTTAGATTGGTTTGGATTTTCCAGGTTATTACAATACCTGACATGTTAAAAGTTACAGGAAGCAATATAGAAGAATCAGAACATGTCCTATGTTTGCATAATTGCCATGATGATGATTATGAGGCAGTTGTCAGATTAAAATTCAAATGAAGCAAGAATTGTTAGTAAAAGATCTACAAATTTTGCACTTAATTATGTTGCTAGTAATAAAAATAAAGGGCAGATTCTTACCAGAGGCAATAATCCACACCAAAGAGGTGGTTATCCCAATCGTGGCAGAGGCAGATGGAATTCAAACAACAAACCAAAATGTCAGATTTATGGAAAGATTACGCATACAACACTAAAATGTTACTACAGATTTAATAAAACCTATGTCTCAAATCAAGGTGAAAACAGTCAAAAGGGAACAAATCCCAATGTCAATATTGTTGAATCACAAAATGATTCAACAATAAAAGGCAATGGTAAAGACAATAATCAATCTGAAGTTGCAAGAGAAAATCACATTCAACATGATAATTGGTATCCAGATTCAAGTGCTATTAATCACATGACAAACAATTTGATAATCTCAATCTTGGAAATAGGGAGTACAGGGGTAAACAGTGTATTATCTTGGGTAATGCTAAGTGTATTAACATTTCTATGCTGTTATAAAATGAAAAAAAAAACTATTTTTTGAATAACTTATTAAGAGTACCCAAAATTAAAAATAATTTAATGAGTGCGTCTCAATGTGCACGAGATAATGGTGTATAATTTGATTCTTCCCTAAATATCATTTAATCAAAGACATGCTAACACATGAAATTCTTTTGCAGGGTAATGAAGTGAATGGATTCTACAAATTCAGATTTGGAAATTGCAATAACCCTATAAAAGGGTATCAGTGCTACAACTCTAAAATGAATCAGAGTGAATAAAGTAAAAATTCTTTTGATTTTTGGCATCATAAGTTGAGTCATCCCAATGCCGGTGTTGTGAAAAGTGTTCTCAATGGTAATAATATTCCACTTAATGATACTAATTTACCTTACGTATGTTCTTATTGTCAGTTAGGAAAGAATCATAAGCTACCTTTTTAGGATTCATCTAATGTTTATTCTAAATCTTTTGATCTAGTTGTAACTGATTTTTTGGGACCAACCATAATTTCAGCTGATTATGGATATAAATACTATATGTCATTCATAGAAGCATAATTCTGTAGATACATTTGGATATATTTTCTAAAAAGCAAGTCATAGACACATAGTATAGTTGTCAACTATGTCAATATGATAAAGACCAGTTTAAGGTAAATATAAAAACTATTTAGTTTGATAATGGAACTAAATACAAATTTCTTTGCAATTATTTTAAGGTAAGTGAATTATTCATAGGACAACATGCCTTTAAACTTGGGAGAAAAATGGTATTGCTAAATAAAAACATAGACATATTGTTGAGTCCGGGTTAACTCTATTAGCTCAGGCATCAATATTGCCAGTAAAGTTTCGGTCTGAATCATTCAATACTGTTGTTTACTTGATAAACAGAATGCCCAAAAAAGTTTTAAATGATTTAAGCCCATTTGAAAAACTATAAAATATTAAGCTTGATTATCACAACTTAGTAATGTTTGGATGTTTATGTTTCCCATGCTTAAGACCATACAATACTAATAAATTAAAATTTAGGTCTACACCCTGTACGTTTATAGGATATGCTACAAACCAGAAAGGGTATAAATGTATTGATGAAAATGGGAAGATATTTATTAGCAGACATGTTGTTTTCAATGAAGACTTATTCCCTTATAGATCAAATGAAATCAAAACCACTAATAAGGTTTATAAATTGCAAGAGAATATACCTACAATACCCAACTATTCTGATTTGTAGAAGGCTGGCAATGAGAGAGTGGTTTCTAATGCTTGAAGTCGACACTTAACTGAAACTAGTTTATTCAGCAATGAGCCGCCCAGCCTTGCCACTCCTTTACCTACAACAGAAGAAAACAATGATGTCATCAATGAAAATATTCAGCAGGTGGAAGAAAATGCAAATGATTTAAATACTACCTCACCAGCTATTGCCACAAGTTCAAATAATGAAAATCTATCCACAAATGATCAACCGATTTATTCAGGACTTCCAATGGTTACAAGAGCCAAAATTGGCATATTTAAACAAAAGACATATGTTGCTAGCATCATATCTGATGAATCAGTCACATATAGCCAAGCAACCAATCCCAAATGTTGGAGAGAAGCCATGGATGAGGAGAACAATGCACTCATAAAAAACAAAACATACGAATTAGTTCACAAGCCAAAAAATAAAAAATCTAATAGGCTGCAAATGGACTCTCATATTAAAGAAGAATCTTGATGAATCAATGAATGGATATAAGGCAAGAGATGTAGCTAAAGGCTATATGCAAGAATATGGGTTGGACTATATAGAAACATTCTCTCCAGTAGCAAAACCAGCAACAATTAGGTTGATATTCACTATTTCATTGAAGAATAGTGGAGCATCAAGCATCTAGATGTGAATAATGCTTTCCTAAATGGAACATTAGAGGAAGAAGTATATATGCAGCAACCAGAAGGCTACATACAGGATGAAACGAACCAGAAAATTCGATGCTCGGATTTTCGATACAAGCACAACCAGTGTCCAAACTCGAGAACCGAACATCCAGAAAGTTAATGAAAGAAGTTAGAGGGTAAGGTAAGAAAGAAATATTAGAATAAAAGAAGAAGAACCAACACAACATAGAGTCTCACACCGCAGCGGAACAAATATAATACATAAATAACTTTATTGAAAGTTTGAAGTAATATACTTACATACATCAGAGTACAACTGACAAATCTGGACAGTTATAACAACCTGTCCTCAAATACAGCATGCAGCGGAATATACTAGATAAAATCATACATTTGAACTTCTCCAGCACGTCTTCTGAACATTGTATCATTCAATAACCTGAACCTGTACAACCCGGTCTAACCCGAGCATTATAAATATCGGGTCAGTCTGGTGAACCAGAGTGAGAAAAACTCGCTAAGTTTATATAACATCCATCTTGATTTTAAAGTTCAAAAATCCTTTTGAAAGAAAAGGATAATAGTAAGACCAGCCCACACATAAACACGGACAGTTTTTACCTTACTATAACCCAAACTAGTTTCTGAAATCATATCTTGTCTAATATTATAATACTGTATAAATACAAATAAATAACAATCTAGCGGAACGCTTGCATCTCACGCTCCACATATATAGTATACAATCAAAACCGCGGGCGCTTATTGGAGATTGAATTCCGACTATGACAAGGTATGGAATCACCTGCCGATAGCGTATCTCTAGAGGCGAATACACTGGGTTCAAAAAGAATGTCTTGCAACCCAGCCTACACATGACCAACCAATCATTTCGCTTGAGTGTATCGAATGTATATCACCAACGGTTGGGAGCTACCCACCATTTCCCAAAAAGGGACAACAACAATAGATTAAAGAAGCAAAAGGAATTTCTCTAGATAGGTGATTATACATCCTAATGGGTGCGACCCACATAGCCTTGCTGCTTGCCCGATTTTTGTCATATCCCGGTGGTGAAGCTTGAGGTCACAATGTATCTCTTGGAACACCTGACCACCATTCACTTTGAATGTCACATCGTCAAATCCTCCATAAATCACTAATTGATTTCCATAAAAATACTCAGGTTGTTAAGTTAAGAGAAGGTGTCTTCTCGCCACCACAGAAATACGTTTGAGGAAATTCACGTACATGAGCCCATTGGGAATACTCTATTAGACATCCGTTCATACCGGTTGTCCCGGGACTGAAGGCACTCTCCTACTGCATCCTTGAGTTACCCTATGGATCAGTAGCAAGTAGTCCTTGTAATCCATAGATTCCAACCACGGTTGAATTGCCATCAAAACCCTTTGGTTGCAAGCCAGAGAAATTCGATAGCAATCCTTCCGCTTATGAAGATCCACGGTCTTCAATTGCTCCATCTCGATCAACTTATGTATATCTTCAACATTAACGTATTTGTTAGTCGGAATGGTCTTCAAGTACAAATTCGATCCCGATCTTTCCGTACCAACAATCGATTTGGTCAGATTTTGATAGTCGGTGATTTAACTATCAAAATAAACAACCATCATCCATAAAAGTAAAACGAATCCACTAGTTTAGTACTCAGCATTGCTTAGCCTTTTTAATTAAAAATAATCAACGAAGATTTATTTAAAACCCTTAAATCTTTCAATACTTAGAATATAGTTTTAACTCTTTATTTCACGAGTATTCACAAAACTAACTTAAATACTGGAAACTAAATCAGATATACATACATACATACATATATATATATATGTATTGTCGCCTTGGGCTTAATTAAATGTCATGTAAAACATTATTTTGATATCTCTATTGTTTCATTTCTCAAAAAAAAAAAAAGTAGCATTCCCCCTTTGAATAAACTTATTTAAACTCATCTTAATCTCGAACATATTGTTATACTTTCAGCAAAATCTCTTTATTTATTTCCATAACCATTTATTCAGCTTATGAAAACTGTAACAACCCTGAATTTTAGGGCAAATTTGAAAATTTATTTTAAGTTGTTTTAATGAGTTCTGGTTGTTTAAAATAATTTATTTTGAAAAATTAAATATATTCTTTTTAATGTAAATACGGAGCGTATACAATTTGCATGTAATAGAATTTATTTAGTAATGTAATGTAATGTGGGAAACATTAAAACAAAAGATTCAATAAATATTCTAACAAGTTGACAAAAGGAAGGTAGAAATTTAAAAATGCAAACTATGACAATTTTTAATTTTATTTCAATCAATGAATGCAATATTAATGAAACAACGAAGAGAGGAGGTCACTAAAACAAAGGCAAGAAAAGAAATTAATAGGATTCAGGTAAACAAATCAAATAGTAACTATTTGGTATTGATATGGTAACCATCTTGGATCAATATAATTAAGTATCGTAGTTATTGTATATTAAAAATGTAAATTTGAAGTTATCAAAATTATTTATTGGAACTGAAGTATTATTTTATTTCATTGGAATGTTAGCTATATGTAGCTTTCTACAAGTTATCACGATTTCATAAATAAATGTGTATCTTTTGAAAAATATATTTCATTGTAATTCCCAGCAAGAAAGAAAGTCCATTTTTTAATTTTTTTGGTTAAAATAATAATAATTATTTATAATGTTAACCATTCAAAGATATACGTTAGTGCATTAAAATGTACAAATCCATATGAATAAATTAAAGAATTGTAAATGAGGTAATAATAATAGTTTAAATGTAGAATGAATTCATACGCAAGGAAAATATATAAATCAAATAATAAATGGATATAATAAAAAATTATGGTGACGACGACTCAAAGAAGCTTATGAAACAAAAGTTTACTTGCATGTATTAAAAGCATTACATCTTTATTCATAATTAAGTATGTAAATTTTCAATCAATAATTTCATTTATTAGGTATGTTAATTTTCAATCAATAATTTTATTTGTTCCAATATGTTATTTATGAGTTCATGGTTTGACTTGATTGGGATACCATAAATTCTAAAAAGATTTAAGCAGAGAAAAAATGCAATATATTGTTTATAGAACACTACAAGCTAAGACATGCCAACTTTAACAGAGGGATGATTGCCGAAACAAATATGATATTTTTGACACATAATTAATTTTATTTTACCAATTTTGGTACAACCTCTAACTGTAGGGTTCATTGAACAATTATTTCAATGGACGTTATTTAAGAAAATATGTGACTATATAGTAAATGAATAAAAATCATGGATACTTCTAACCATTTTCTCTCATTTATTATTGGTAGTCCAATTTATATATTACCTTAATTATGATATTGGATATTTATGTTTGAAATTTAAAAAGACACATACAAACATTCTAACCATTAGCATTAAACAATTAATGACGCATTCATTTCTTTTCGCCATTTTCTTTTGAAATTTAAATGACAAATAAGATGCCACCTCAGCCCTAGTCAACAATTTATTTTCCATTGAAACGTACAACGTGGAGATCAGCGGGCCTTAACTAAAATTTAGGAATAAATTAATAATTCCCTCCACTATATAATATATTTTCTTCTCCACAAAGCCTCATTTCTCTTCTTCCTCAAAATATAACAGCCGCTACACCATCTTTTTCAATGGCTGAAACACAATGATCTTTCTCCTCTTTTCTCTTCTAATCCATCAACCAAAATCAAAAAGTAACCTCTGCAAAATCATTCGATACACCAAGACCCTTCTAACCAATGGTCTGATTATTCTGACTAGAGAAGGGTAATGTTTTTCATGTAAAATTTATTAATTATATAATTAATTATCTATTAAAGAAGTGGATGTAACTATTACAAATTTTAACGAAATTCAGCGAAACGATAAACACTGGGATCGTGAAGCTGAGATCTACGTGATGGAACAATTTCTGAATTCCTTTGGATTTTTAAATCTGCTTAAAGCAAGGTGAGAAATTCTATTCTTTATATTATATAATTAAAATCTGTTAATCATAATTGTAGTATTGTTCATACGCTATAATATTGTGTTGATTTTCATACTTGATTTGATCTGTGTTTGGGGTTTCCTATAGATCTGTCAAAATTAACATCCGCGTTCACTTCGATAATTAAAAAAATAAATTAAATCTTTATGATTAGAAATTTTGGCATGTACGTGATTTGATTCAAATTGTTTGATGCTATTATGACGATATGATATTTTGTTGTATTAAAGTTGAAAATATAAGATTGTCATTTTTATTGAATTAAAAATATATATATATGGTCATTTTGTTGAACTATAATCAACAAAATATGAAATCGTCATTTTATTGAAGTGGATCAATAAAATATATATAGTCACTTTGTTGAGATATATGCTTGTAAGATTTAAATAAAATCTTTAACATGTTATGTATGTAAAATATGTATGTAAATAAAAGTGTTAGTCATTTAGAAACCATGTATGTATGCAAAATAACATTTCATTGGAAAAATACCATTTTGGTTAGAACATGACAGAAAAAAAAAATCATTCATGTTGGACTAAAATTATCATTTTAGTTAAAATGTTCCATTAGATTAAAATCACCGTTTTGTTAGCAAATGTTCATTTAGAATGAAAACATTGTTCTTATCAATAATGTTTATACAAAATAAAAATAGATATTTTTATGTCACGTTTATACATAAGAATTGTAGGTAAGTTAGAATAGGCATTTTTGTGTCATGTTTATACACTAGATTGTATACAAAATAAAAATAGACATTTTTGTGTCATTTTTATTGTATTAAAGATGAACGAAATAGATGTGTCATTTTTATTGTATTAAAAATGGACCAAATAAATGTGTCATTTATGGAGTATAAAGAAAATTTGACAAAATAAACATGTTATTTATTTAGTAAATTACACATGTCATTTATTTAGTAAATTAAACATGCCATTTTCATAAGAAATGTTTTTATTTATGTAGATTAAAATAGACATTTTTGTTATAAAATATGTTGTTAGATTAAAATAGACATTTATATTATGATTAACAATTTGTCATTAGTGTTTTATCAGAAGTCATATAAAATGTGAGAATACATAACATACTTTATATGACAATAGAAACCATACAAATTGTTAACATGTAAAGTATCATTTTTATATGACAATAGGAACCATAGAAATTGTTAACATATAAAATATTCTTTTATGTGTGATTAGAACACATAAGGAAAGGAAAACAAATAAAATTTTCTTTTATTTGTCATTAGAGTACATAAGGAAAGGTTATAGAGATAAAAGTGCTATGTTAGTTGAAAACTAAATGGAAAAGAATGATAAAAACATTTATTTTTATCATTTAAATAGAATGAGCATATTAATAGTGGAAACTTCATTTATATCTTGTATGTAAATAAATAAAAGTGTGATTTTGACATGTAATGAAAAATTACATTTTTATGTAATAAAAAGACTTGAAATTTATACAACATAGAAAATTACATATTTTTTTTCAAGACATGAAATTTATACCGCATAAATAAAATTACATTTTTATATGTAATTAAGGAAATAGCATTTATGTGAAAAAAATTCATTTTTTTATATGTAATTAAAGAATGAGAATTTGCATTGTAAAGACAATTACAATTTTAGTATAAAAATTTACATTGCAAATTAAAGACAAGATTTGACAGGTCATATAAATTACATTTTTGAAGTAATTAAGAAGATGTGTTTTCCCAATGTTATCAATTTTGAATTAAAGGAATGTTTTTATTTTATATACAATTAATGGAATTAATTGACATTGATTTAGAAAGATTACGTCTTTATTGTCTAAAAGTTACAATAAAAGGATTCAATTAAAAAGATTATATCTTTGGTGTCAATATGTTAAAGAAAAGAATGTATGATTTCAAAACTGAAAATCTTGAAAAGATTGTTCTTAGAAAGTCACAAAAATAGGGAAAGTTACAATTTAAATTAAATACTTGAAATCAAGATATTTAGAAATAAAGAATACCTTAGAATTAGGATTCTTTAAGGGAAAGGATAATTTAAATAATGACCTGTTTTGAAAAAAAAATTATAATTATAAATTATAATTGTGCTTGGACACGAGGTTAGGTTACATTTGTGGTAGAAGCCTGCCCGGACCCGACCGGCATATCCAGCAGCTACAAATGTTGAACTTAATGTGAGGGATCCAAGTGCGCAAATACAAATTGGGCCAAGACACGAGGTTAAGCCCAACTTGTGAGATAAGTCTGCCCGGAACTGACCGGCCTATCCAGCATCCACAAGTTGCAGGCCTAATGTGAGAGGTCTGGCCCATATTAAAAATACGAATAGTTAAATAGAAGATGAACATTATATTCACCGTCATGTTTAAAGAAAGAAAGAAAATTACATATTTTATGTAATTAAAACCAAAGGTAAGAAATTTACATTTTTTCTTGTGAAATTAAGATTAAAGGTAAAAGTTACATTTTTTTATGTAATTGGAATAAATAAAGAAAAGTTTACAATTTAATGTAAATTAGATTAAAAAGGGATAATTCCATTTTTCATGCAGGTAGATTAAAAGTGTGAAATTACATTTTTGTGTAATTAGATTTTAACTAAAAAGAATAAGGATATGAAATTTATATGTTAATGAATTAGATTTTCATTTAAAGGATTAAAGATATGGAAATTTCATTTTCATGTAAATAGATTAGCACACAAAATTATCATTTTGTTTGTAATGGAAAATTATTACTTTTGGTTTGCATTGAAAAGGTAATAAAATTATCAATTTTGTTACATTGAAATAAACAAACAAAAATACTCATTCTTGTAGAAATAAAAATGGATGAACAAAAATATTCGTTTATTGAAATTGAAATGAAACACAAAAATGCTCATTTTTGTTGGAATTGGTATGATAAACAAAATATACATTTGTGTAATTCGAAAGATGAAACAAGAAAATGTACATTGTTGTGTACAAGATGTGTATGTGTATGAAAATAAATGGTGTGTACATTGTACGTTAATATTGTATGTACGAATAGGAATATTTTTCGTTATCAAAATGTAATGAAATAAAATACATTTCATTACACATTATAAACATTTCGATAGGTTGTGAAACAAAACATTCACTACTTGTTATATAATTACGTCAATGAAATGGAATTTGCATTATTTTTATATATGTAAAAATAAAGATAAATCGTTACAAATTACTAATAATGATATGAAATGATTTCCAACTTATATATATACGAGAATTATTTGGAAAGTCCGAGTCTATCTCATTCCAAATAATTTAAGCGATGTTTCAAATTCAAGTTTTGAAGACAACGATAGAAGACCGACGATCTTCATATCGAATGGACGACGATTGCTGATGCCCGTGATTGGAGTAGCTACCTTGAAGGGGCTACAGTGGTGGCCGTCCGGACGTAGTGTTGATTTGTACGGATTTGGCTTTCGCTCAGACCCAGAGCATAAGCTTATAAATGGATGTGTGTCTGATGTTGAATTTTGTTCTATGTAAATTGATTTCTATTAATATACAACCGCTGGTGGCGGAGAATTTATTCTCTTGCTCAACACCCTTTGAGGTTGTGTATTAATAGTTATCAACCGCATGGCGTGAATTGTCTACGTGGCACACTGAGATGAAGATGATCAAGGCTTTGTTGAAAAGCAGGCCTTGTGGTTATAACGTCACTTTGCTAGCCTCACAACCCGATTGACTAAAACGGGAGAAGGGAACGCAGGGAGAGCAACACGTTTCTTTCTATCTAGAAGTGGTGTTTGGGCATTAACACGGCTCGACATTTTACTTATGTGGATGATGGAATGAGGCGCCTCGGATGATAGGTCCTATAGGACCGGGAAACGTGTGTTCAGGAATTGTCAATCCACGAAGCTGTATGTGTGGACCGGCCCTGCAGGATCCAAGGGTTAACTGCGGGGAATCCTGAGACATTAGCTAGAGTGTCTCGAATCGATAAGGAGCTCCTCCCTAGCCTTGAATCATGATGGAAACCCAATTTCCAATACGACCTCATGCGGTTTTGATTGTATTACTAGTATGGAAGCATAGTATTATGGTATCTATGTGTCCTAGGATTGATATATTATGATTGAACTGTTTTTGAAAAGTTATATACACTAATAATAATATCAAATTCGTTTTTATCGTACCAAGCATGTTTAATCACCATAAGGTAAAACTCTATCCTCTGGTGTGCGTTGCATTGTGTGATGGGAACTGAGTCTTATGGTGATTTCATTTTTCCAAAAAGCATTGCGTGTTTAACGATTTACTTTAAGTTATGCATGGCAATCCATTGGAGTAAACCCGTTCCGCGTTAGCGGCGTGGTCCTTGGATTTGCTTTATTACTATTAGTTAAATTAGTTAAGAATTCTCACACCAGTCCCATGACTGACCTGTTGTTTGTTTCCACCTTTGCAAACTCGGGTGCCTTCTTTTCCACACGGGCAGTCGAGTAGTTTGTCTACAGGTCCTTATCTCGAGCAGGATTCTGGATTGAAGCTTAAAGCTGTGTCCAGAGAGTAGTTGCCTTCCGCTGCCTTAGTTATTTTATTTCCGCTGCACTGTATTGTACCATAATTTATTGTAATTTATCTTCCGCTGTAATTTTATTCGATACACTCTGATATTCTATGCTCTGATGTAACATTATTGTAATGTTTATAAAAGTCTGCTGTTGTTGTTCTGATGTTGTTGTATTTCCAAAGTTAAAGTATTCGTGGATTTCCAACTTTTGGGTCAGACTTGTGTGGTTTATGGTCGATCCAAAGAGCGGGAATTTACGGGTCATTACAAAAACATTATTTTAATACCTTTCACTACCCTCATTTCTAAACTAATACCATCCTTGGATAATCATGAAGTCGTTCAAGTTGGGGTATTTTATTTACCTCTCAGACCTTGTGTGGACAACATTCTTATCTTCGGAGTGGGTAGAAGTTCATTAACGAAATCTCATTCCAATAATTATCCCAACACTTATATTTACCATACGATTTTAAACATGATTTTAACTCCATCTATTCTCTTTTGAAACTTCTTTTCCAATTCAAAATTGCTCTTCCTCTATTCAAAGCATTACTATTTCCTGTCTTTAGGCTTTAAATTCCCTTTTACTTTCTTCGGATTACAAATCACATTTCGAACTGGTTTCGACTCTTATATCATTTTCCCATTTATATCTTGCCTTTATAATTGCCAAATCTGGATTTTTTTAATAGTCTGACTGATGGAATTCTTAATAGGAGTTCACTATTTAACTATAAATTAACTTACAATTACATTTAACTACACATAAAGTTCTAAGACTTTATAACCTCCCATTAAAATAATTTTGCTTCAAGATTTATCACTTTGATTTTTATTAAAATAACAATAATCCATTTCAATAACTTTGGAAATCAGTTTGTTCATTTTAACATTAATAGTTAATCTTCCTTTCAGATAATTAAAATAATAATCGAATAATAATTTATGATTTAATAATAATCCATCTTGGTTTAAGACATAATCAGCTCAAAAACAAGGTTAATCCGTTAATCAATTCCATTACCCCTTTCTGTTAATCACTTTCAAAATTCCTTTTAATTTAATTAACAATCTAATTAAATTAAATAATCACTTTTAATTGTTATTTGAGACAATTAATTCAATCCTTAACCATTCGGTTAATTCCCGCTCATCGCTTATAAAACTCATTAACATAGGAATTCGCTTCATATACTCGTTTTAAATTTCAAAATAATTATTTTACTTTAAAAATCCTTTATTCAAATAATTGATATAAATTAGATTTCAAATCCGCCTCTTATTTATAAAAACCAATTTTTATAACTTCCTTCCATTTATTTACCTGACGTTAAATAGATTCTTATAAAATGATTCATTACTAATAATTACTCAACCAATATCACCCATTGGTTAATAACAACCACATGTAGCACCATAATTCAATGATCAACAATGAATCAATCATTTCATCATACTGGTTAAATAGTTCGTATAAAATAATATGAATATAAACAACATATTTGAGGAATCCAGTTGGATCCCTCCAACCTGTCCTTCCCTACATCAACATGGGTTACATCAAATTCAATGCGACAATATTTTTATCATAGTAAACAGAAATAAATAGTTTAACTAATAACAGTCAAAAATCAATTTATAACGTCCATTCAAGAACCAAATTATTTATTTAATACGTTTATATTGTTATAAATGTAACCAACAAGGTAAGTTACCTTATTTGGAATCTCATTGTCAAAATAACGATTTAATTCGATTGAATTAAACAAACGTTTAATTTAATCAGTGAATATCTTAAAATATACAACAAACAGACAAACAGTCATCTAATCATCAACCACCAGCATACATTGCACAAAAAATAAAAACCTGGTTTATATAAAATATAAACGGGATAAACTGAGTGAGTTGAACTCACATTGATTCTCCATTCGTTGATGCGGTTTGTTTCAGTCATCTAATTTAACTAGAAATCCTCCTTGATTCCATATTTTACCCAAAATGGTTCCATAATGTAGATCTCGGGACCGCGATCCTGATGCAACTTGGTTTGCTCGATTCAGATAACCTAGTAAGAAGTTGTTTTAGTCTAAATGATTTATATTAATTTATCAACTCTAAATTTTATTTTAATGTTCACCGGCCACTTATGTTTTAACATTTATCAACAAAATTACGTTTGTCAGATTGTAACTTATCAGGCTAATGCTTTTGAATTGAGAATACGGTCACACATGCCAGACATGCGTTTTGGGTTCTATATTGTTCATGTTTACTCTAACATTAGGCATGTACGAAATAGGTCCAGACATATAAAAAGGTGATTAGACCTATTTAACTTCATTAGGCGACGTAAATATTATTAATACTTTAATAATGTCTGCTATCTAAATTTTTCTGGTACACTAAAGTAAACTTGAAAGAACATTAGTGGTACAAGGAAATGGGCACAATTCACCTATATGTGTTATTCAATACGAAAAAAGGACTTGACTCATTAACCTTAAAATACCTTGCCAATAATACCTAATAAAAGTACTTTTATTTACCCAAAATAAAAGACAACGTCACATGATACTATTAAGGCTAATTAAGCAACTTGTTAGTTAATTAATAAATTTATTTAACTAATCTAGCAGTACCTGTTAATCGTTATTCTACCTAGTTCCATGAATTATTCTGAAAACCAAACTTCTACCTGCTGTTATATTTCATTAAACCCAAAACTATGCACTACCGCTGCATTTCCCTTCCACCGCCACCTGGTTCCCTTCTATGTCGTATTCTTTAGGCAACTTTTCTTTGATAAATCTTTCTCACCCACGTGCACAAACCCACTGCATGCCATTACCAAACCATCCTCACCGCTCCAACATCAGACAATCCTTCCCATCAACTATCCTTCGCTCCTTTATCCCACACACCGCAAACCCCATGCATGCACTGCGCTGCACAACAATCCCACGCAAGAAACTCCACTCCATCAACCTATTGCTTTTACTTTGTGGTATATTTCCAAGCCTGCCTGCTTCATTTACGTGTGCTCAACTTTCCTTCTGCCATGCAAATACTTGATATTGGAAACTCACACACACTCACTTTCATAACCCGGTTCGTCGTCCATTGTATGCTAATATGTTTTCCACCTCCTGCCATGAATGGGAGGACGTCATCTGCTCCGCTTCATTCTTTCACGTTTGCACTCACTAAAGGTGGAAACCTTCACCTGTTACTCAAGAACACAAGTCCAGCAACAATCTCCCATTTGCTCCACCGCTGCACACACTACCCATCACCGGAGAACCACATGACACCGCCAGATGGGCTTCACCATCTACCTTTACCCCTCTCTGAAACTCAGACCCCACATCATGTCACATACCATTAGGTCCAGCTCTAGCACGCACGACTCCGCATGCACCCAGGTTCGAACAAAAGCCTGCAATGTCCTATTTGCTCCTTCCATTTTCAGATCAACCCACATTGAAATGCTCACCGATGTCGTTCCACTCGCAACGTTCGACCTCCGCCGCATCATCATCGTACTGCCCTCCACGTCAACTGACTCCAGACCATCATCACCCCTGCTTCTTAACGTTGTCTTCACTTCGCTCCAAACTCCTCACCTTGCCGTTTCTATTTATATATAATTATATGTATTTTCATTGATTCATTGAAAGAATGAGGTTAGTTTGTTGTTCTAATTTATAACGGAGGTATTTGGTTTTAGATTTTGTGCGAGAAGAAAAGGAAGATGCAGATCGTATATATAGGATAATTTACATGGAAGGCATGTTTTTATTGTTCAATGTAGGGTAGTGCGTTTGTACGTAGGAAAATAGGTTAGGCTAATGGAAATTTTAAAAATATAAAACTTGATTGCCATGGTTTTGCAATCTATTGGAACAGAAGAATTTGAGATAGTGTGACGCGCAAGTAAAGCAAAACGTGGGTGGCTTCCGTGTGAAGCTTTGGAATGAAAGAAGGCATGAGTTTTCTTTAGGAATGGATGATAGGTATGGTTTCATTTAGGATAGGCAGTATTCATTTTCTTATCTGCATATGAAATTGTTTAGACAGGATAGATGAAATATATGAATGGCACGGTTATGCATATTAATGGGATGAAGATGTGTAAGGCATGGCTGAGGTGAATAGGTTAGAAAATTTTCATAATAGGTTTCATGCTAGGTTTTATAGTGATACTATTATACCATTTATTTTACTCTACCGCTATTTTACATTGCCGTTAATTATACGCACTGCTAAACACCAACTCCAATCGTCACGAAAAATGGTCGTACCGCTATGTCTTGACATTCCGGTCCCAATGAAATTAATTTCATTGAAAACCGACTTCATTTTGCACAACAGTGATATTTTAGTTTATCGGTTGACCCCTAAATATTGCCTATTGATAAAACAACTCCGATTGACCCTAAACTGGAAATCTAGCAACAACTAATTGTACGCATTCCAAAAAATTCATTTTGTCGAAAACAGATGTCGTTTGAAAAGAAAACAGTTTAAAGCCTATAATATATCGATAAAATATGTTAAAAATTCCAAAATAATCCAGTTAATAAAAATAAACCAGTATTATCATATATACCCAAACAAACCAATATAGATTCATAATCCGGTATTGAAACGACCCGCAAATCCGTACCCTTTGAGTCGACTAATCATACCACACGTCCAACCCAAATTGCACAGAAATACAAATCATTTTTAGAAAGAAGTTAGAGGATGAGAAGTAGAAAGAAAGAATTATTAGAATAGAAGAAAACGAAGATCACAAACTCACAGCGGAACGAATAAAATATATTAGATAACATACTTTTGAAATATAAAACAATAACTATATATATACATACCATCATCAGAGCACAACAGTTATCTTTGGAACAGTTATAAACACCTGTTTCCATATACAACAAAATACACAGCGGGAAGTATGATAGTCTATAGCTAACAGGTAAAGCCTCCTGTTTCAATCTTCTCCAGGTGAATCTGTAAAATCCCGACTACTTGACTGCCCGTACAAATTTGGGCACCCAAGAGTTTAGGGAAAACAAACAAAATAAACTCTGGGTCAGTCATGGGACTGGTGTGAGTAAACTCCAACCATCTATTTAACTTTCAAAATCTTTTCAAAAGAAATGATAATCGTAAGACCGATCCACACATAAACACGGACGGTTTTTACCTTACGATAACCAAAAACACTTTGGAAATCATATATTATCTGATATTATAATAATGTCTAATCACAAGTAATTAGCAATCTAGCAGAACGCTTGCATCTCACGCTCCATATATATAGTATACAATCAAAAACCGCAGGGCGCTTATTGGATATTGGATTCCAACTTGACAAGGTATGGGACCACCTTCCGAACGTGTATCTCTAGAGACGAATACACTGGGTTCAACAAGAACATCTTGCAACCCGGCCCTCACATGACCGACCACTCATTTCGCTTGAGTGTATCGAATGTATACCACCGACGGTTGGGATCAGCAACCGCCTCCCGATAAGAGACAGCATCGATAGATTTAAGAACAAAAGGAATTTCTCTAGATAGGTGATCATACATCCTAATGGGTGCGACCCACATAGCCATGCTGCCTGCCCGATTTTTGTCCAATTCCGGGTTGATGAGGCTTGAGGTTTGAATTATCTTCCAGAACATCTGGCCATCATTCACTTTGAATGCCACATCATCAGATCCATCGGAAATCACTAATTGATTCCCACAAAAATACTCAGATTGTTAGGCTAAAGAAGTTTCCCTTCTATGCCCCAACTTCGTACGTTTGAAGGAATCAACGTACGTAACCCCCTTTGGAAATACTCTGTCAGACACTCGTCCATACAAGTTGTCCTGGGTCTGGACAAACCGAAGGCACTATCCCGTAAACAGGATAACCCTTGCATAACTCCGTCTTCAATTTTCTTCAGCATAAGTTGCTTCATAACGCTTACGCCAATACGGAGTGGTTTTCAGATCTTAAATCTGATCCCGGTCTCTCCATATTGACAACGGAGGTATATATAAAAAATAAAACTTTGATAGTCGGTGATTTAACTATCAAAGAAACATCCATACAATCAACGGTCTTATTTCCAAATGGAAATTCTATCAATCAAGCATCAAACAACACTGGACCCTTTTTATATTAGTTCTTTATTACATTTTCATTTCCAATTCCCATTTTCCACCTTTCGTGTTCTTTCAAAGCTCTATTTTCTCTCTTGATTATTGGGAAACATTTCCAATATATATAATTCCTTTATTGAGAAAATGTCTTTTACTCCAGTTAGAAAACATTTCTAAATCCTTTGAATTAACTGATGTTATAAACATCGTTATTATAACTCAAATCATAAATCATTCGTTAACTAACGATATCACTAACCAACCCTTGCTATCGAGCCTTAACCATTTCTCCGTCAATAATGCAGTCAGTCAAGTTGGGGTATAATTACCTCTCAGACCTTAACTGAACGACATTCTTAACTTTGAAATAGTCAGAGCTCACAACTTTAAACCAAACATTGCTTACGCGACTCTCGGATTTGATCTACGAACACACCTTCTTTATAAAAATATTGATTATAACGGTAGCGTTATAATTTCTGTCTTCAAATATTTGGTTTATAAAACATTGCTTTCAACAACAGCGTTAAAACCGCTGTCTAGCATTATAGAACACTTATCATAACCATAGCATTAAGATTGCTATTAAAACAGTTATTATAACGACAGCGTTAAAACTGCTATTTAGATTTACCAAGACATTTATTATAACAGCAGCGTCTAAAATTGCTGTATAGATTTACAACATCTATTATAACAACAGCGCTAAAATCGCTATTTAGTTTTATAAAAGCATTTCTTACAAAGACAGCGTTAAAATCGCTGTTTAAAATTATAAAAGCATTTCTTATAACAACAGCGTTATGATTGCTGTTTTGAATAAAATACCGTGTGCGACGCACACACTTCCGTTGTTCATTTATAAACTTTGTTTATTTTAAACAATTCAAGTTCTCCTTTAAAACATATTTATAAACTATACATTCTTCTAACCACTTAATTCGATTTCTATAAATCCCCTTTTTATTACATTTTATTTGCAAAATATTTCCTTGTTTTAAAACTATTTATTCTTTTATTTTAAGCATTTGAAAATCTTTCTTTTTCCTCTGTAATTTGCTAAATTCGGATCCATTTCCAAATATTGGTTTCAAAACCGATACTCACTTTCAAATATACCTTCATATTTGAACTCACCTTTTAATTTATCCAATGGTTAATGATCCACTTAATTTATATCTTTATTTATAACAATTTTTCTTGGTTTACCCAATGGAATAGGTTTCCATTTGCAACTCAATGAAAAAGAAATTATTTCTAATTTGGAAATAAACTCTGCTTTTAAATTATAATTTTCTTTTTCACATTCGATGATATTTTACGGTATCTAAAATACCAGGTTCCTAAGGCCAGGGTAAATCAAACACACACATTCAACCATGATAATGTAGCATAACATATATCACCATCAAATAAAACAGTAAATAAAATGTTGAGGGATCCAGTTGGATCCCTCCAACCTGTTTCCCTGCATCCACAGATGTTAGTAACATCAAAAATATCGCATTAATGAGAAAATCAATCAACGATGTGATTATATCAACCAATTTATCAACTATTCAACCAAGCAACCATTTCACATTATAAAAATATTTAAAACTCGTTTATATATAAAAAATATAAACGAGAGGGAGTTAGTGAGTTTACTCACCTTGGTCGTTAACCGTGGAATAACGATTAACGGTCGGTTGGTTTAAATCAGACATTTGATTCTGCTTAAAAATCAAATGAGTCCCAAATAGTTCCAAAACAGCTTCATAGCATAGCATGCGTCCATACAGACTCGACGTGACAGACGGTTCTCAATTCTGTTAACATATGTCACTATAAATGAGGCTGTAATTTAACTACGTTAATTGTAATTAAATTCGACCACTAAAATTTTACTGATAATTTATGTCTAACCAAACGGGTTAAACTGACGTGTTTTTATTTATGGATATCACTATAATTTCAGAAACCGCGAATAAACCAGATTCCGTATTGGTACGTTATTCGTTTTTCTAAGTTAACCAATTTAACTAACTTATCAAGTTGTAAATTAAATTGAATAACCGTATAACTTAGAATCTCACCCAACATGCCTACTACATGCGGCTTCCATGCACAAGCTCACTTCAGTTCATACTTGCATGCCAGGTTGCCTCGCCATCCTGTAGCCTTCCCACGAATCAGGAAATCCCACAACTCCTTGAACCAAACCTCCCATGACGTGTGTATATATTTAGTATACAATATATACTTTGCATTGCATGTCCAGGTCTCTATTTCCACTATGCTTCGTTTGAAACAAATGACACAGGCTTCTACAACATGAATTCGCCAATCCCACTTCCCAGATGTATACCCGCACCCGAACCCTTCCATGACCCAACTCTCCACTTCCTCTCCCTTGAATTTCAAACGAACACCAGTCTTCTCTCCTCCATGACCTTAAGCTAACTACCCTTGTCCCACAAAACCTGCACCGCATTGATCTCCTTTAACAAATACCTAGAACCCTATGCCACGCTGGAACCAAAGTAGCGACAGTATTTCCTTTGCTGTCGGACTTGAGCGTAAAAGAAACGAGAGTTTTGGCCCCCACGAAAATAACGAGTCCACCTTCGAGTGTTTTTATTTGATTTTCATTTTTTTTTCTTATCTGAACGAGAAGCTTATGTTTCATCTGGCTTGTTTGAGAAAGGCTGAAACAGGTATTTATAAAACCACGTAGCTTGGTGGCCACGTAATAGGATCATAGTGTAGGTCAGCTGTGCAGATTACTTTGTCTCCAAGGTTTAGAAATATAGGGGACACCGTACCCATTCTTCTTGAAGCTGCTGCATATAGGCTAATTAAAAGCTTAGGCATGAAAGTGACAGTACGTGGTCGGCTATGCAGATAGGTTAGGAATGAATTATATAAGAGAAAATATATTATTTTATATTTTAGCAAAACTTCGCGATGAAGTATCAAGTAAAACTAGCCACAGTTGACTTCTGTTTACTGATGAAAAAGCTAATCTTGGTGTAAAAAGTTATTCCGGACCCAATGGGACCAGTTTCGTAGAATTCCGACATCGTTTGAAAAATTTTCCTTTATAAAACCAGAAATCAACACGCGTTTAAATTTTTTCACGGTCACCAGATAAATCGAAACAACTCGAAACTGCGAACATCGACAATAACTTTTCGATACGAACCCAACGGCACTAGTTTCGTCGCATTCTGAGATTATTTCCCCGGTAGGCCATTTTCAACGCGTACCGCACTGCCCCTCTGAACACCAAATTTCCCGATCTCTAAAATTAACAAACTATATACCTACCCTGACTAAAATCGACGATACGAACTCACCGGAACTGGTTTCGTGGCCTGATTCGATCGTCTGTTCAAGTTACACTCAAATATCATTTTTATTAAATAATTTCCTTATATATAATTCAAATAAAATATTTAAACCAATTTAAATATTCAGAATTTAAAGGCTAAAAATCCGGGTCGTTACATTCCTTCCCCCTTAAAATAATTTCGTCCTCGAAATTGCTAATGTAGGAAAAGATGCTACATATCCTATTAACAGGGTCCAAAATCCTTTTTGTTCACTTCTTATTTTTAGTTTAACTGGACCAATTTATTTCAGTTAAAATATTAATTTATTCTTACTAATGAAAATTTTCAAAAATTCTGAAAATTTTCTAACACTTTAAATTCTGAAAAATTTCGGCAGCATCTCCTCTGCATGGCTCAACCGGTACAACCACAAATTGCCTTTCTAGGCCTTCTTTAATCCAAAAGAAAATCAAAAAGCCAAGTGGCTTGCCTCATAGGCTCATAAAATCATCAATCCAAACAATATTGTAAACATGTACCTTTTTGTCGGGCATAATTCTATCTCTTGCACTTGCTTTCATTCAATATCTGCTCAGCATACATATATTCATTTCCTGTTGGTTTCAAATCAATCCAACTTCCAGTTTGAAATCTCTAATCAACTTCTGATTAGTTCACTTCCATCCTATCGATTCCACTTGATCTTCATTTCAGAATCAATCCACTTATTCGGTTTGAGTTTCAATTTCCATTTAACTTAAGTTAAATTTCCATCCATTTGATTTATTTCCACCAATTTATTCAACTTATACATGTTATATTTGGTTATATATAACCATTTCAATATTTATAATTCCATTTGATTGTAATAACAATCAACACATTCATATATAATAATTCAGAAATTATTCCTTTTATATCAAAATAACGTTTGGGCAAAATAATTTCATTTACCCACTTTAAAACGATACTGTATCGAATTGTTTTGTTCGAGAGTTTAGAAACACCTATCGATACAGTTGTACTTCCTGTATCGACCAGAATTCATAAACTACTCAACAAACCAGACAACACAATATAAAACAATTTTATATCAAATCCACAAATACGCGCTCATATATATACACTCAAACTCAATCTAGGGTATTACTAACCCCATCTCTATTGAGTTACGCCACAGAGCCAAGGTAATCACTTAACCTTCAGCTCTGATACCAACTGAAACGACCCGCAAATCCGTACCCTTTGAGTCGACTAATCATACCACACGTCCAACCCAAATTGCACAGAAATACAAATCATTTTTAGAAAGAAGTTAGAGGATGAGAAGTAGAAAGAAAGAATTATTAGAATAGAAGAAAACGAAGATCACAAACTCACAGCGGAACGAATAAAATATATTAGATAACATACTTTTGAAATATAAAACAATAACTGTATATATACATACCATCATCAGAGCACAACAGTTATCTTTGGAACAGTTATAAACACCTGTTTCCATATACAACAAAATACACAGCGGGAAGTATGATAGTCTATAGCTAACAGGTAAAGCCTCCTGTTTCAATCTTCTCCAGGTGAATCTGTAAAATCCCGACTACTTGACTGCCCGTACAAATTTGGGCACCCAAGAGTTTAGGGAAAACAAACAAAATAAACTCTGGGTCAGTCATGGGACTGGTGTGAGTAAACTCCAACCATCTATTTAACTTTCAAAATCTTTTCAAAAGAAATGATAATCGTAAGACCGATCCACACATAAACACGGACGGTTTTTACCTTACGATAACCAAAAACACTTTGGAAATCATATATTATCTGATATTATAATAATGTCTAATCACAAGTAATTAGCAATCTAGCAGAACGCTTGCATCTCACGCTCCACATATATAGTATACAATCAAAAACCGCAGGGCGCTTATTGGATATTGGATTCCAACTTGACAAGGTATGGGACCACCTTCCGAACGTGTATCTCTAGAGACGAATACACTGGGTTCAACAAGAACATCTTGCAACCCGGCCCTCACATGACCGACCACTCATTTCGCTTGAGTGTATCGAATGTATACCACCGACGGTTGGGATCAGCAACCGCCTCCCGATAAGGGACAGCATCGATAGATTTAAGAACAAAAGGAATTTCTCTAGATAGGTGATCATACATCCTAATGGGTGCGACCCACATAGCCATGCTGCCTGCCCGATTTTTGTCCAATTCCGGGTTGATGAGGCTTGAGGTTTGAATTATCTTCCAGAACATCTGGCCATCATTCACTTTGAATGCCACATCGTCAGATCCATCGGAAATCACAAATTGATTCCCACAAAAATACTCAGATTGTTAGGCTAAAGAAGTTTCCCTTCTATGCCCCAACTTCGTACGTTTGAAGGAATCAACGTACGTAACCCCCTTTGGAAATAATCTGTCAGACACTCGTCCATACAAGTTGTCCTGGGTCTGGACAAACCGAAGGCACTATCCCGTAAACAGGATAACCCTTGCATAACTCCGTCTTCAATTTTCTTCAGCATAAGTTGCTTCATAACGCTTACGCCAATACGGAGTGGTTTTCAGATCTTAAATCTGATCCCGGTCTCTCCATATTGACAACGGAGGTATATATAAAAAATAAAACTTTGATAGTCGGTGATTTAACTATCAAAGAAACATCCATACAATCAACGGTCTTATTTCCAAATGGAAATTCTATCAATCAAGCATCAAACAACACTGGACCCTTTTTATATTAGTTCTTTATTACATTTTCATTTCCAATTCCCATTTTCCACCTTTCGTGTTCTTTCAAAGCTCTATTTTCTCTCTTGATTATTGGGAAACATTTCCAATATATATAATTCCTTTATTGAGAAAATGTCTTTTACTCCAGTTAGAAAACATTTCTAAATCCTTTGAATTAACTGATGTTATAAACATCGTTATTATAACTCAAATCATAAATCATTCGTTAACTAACGATATCACTAACCAACCCTTGCTATCGAGCCTTAACCATTTCTCCGTCAATAATGCAGTCAGTCAAGTTGGGGTATAATTACCTCTCAGACCTTAACTGAACGACATTCTTAACTTTGAAATAGTCAGAGCTCACAACTTTAAACCAAACATTGCTTACGCGACTCTCGGATTTGATCTACGAACACACCTTCTTTATAAAAATATTGATTATAACGGTAGCGTTATAATTTCTGTCTTCAAATATTTGGTTTATAAAACATTGCTTTCAACAACAGCGTTAAAACCGCTGTCTAGCATTATAGAACACTTATCATAACCATAGCATTAAGATTGCTATTAAAACAGTTATTATAACGACAGCGTTAAAACTGCTATTTAGATTTACCAAGACATTTATTATAACAGCAGCGTCTAAAATTGCTGTATAGATTTACAACATCTATTATAACAACAGCGCTAAAATCGCTATTTAGTTTTATAAAAGCATTTCTTACAAAGACAGCGTTAAAATCGCTGTTTAAAATTATAAAAGCATTTCTTATAACAACAGCGTTATGATTGCTGTTTTGAATAAAATACCGTGTGCGACGCACACGCTTCCGTTGTTCATTTATAAACTCTGTTTATTTTAAACAATTCAAGTTCTCCTTTAAAACATATTTATAAACTATACATTCTTCTAACCACTTAATTCGATTTCTATAAATCCCCTTTTTATTACATTTTATTTGCAAAATATTTCCTTGTTTTAAAACTATTTATTCTTTTATTTTAAGCATTTGAAAATCTTTCTTTTTCCTCTGTAATTTGCTAAATTCGGATCCATTTCCAAATATTGGTTTCAAAACCGATACTCACTTTCAAATATACCTTCATATTTGAACTCACCTTTTAATTTATCCAATGGTTAATGATCCACTTAATTTATATCTTTATTTATAACAATTTTTCTTGGTTTACCCAATGGAATAGGTTTCCATTTGCAACTCAATGAAAAAGAAATTATTTCTAATTTGGAAATAAACTCTACTTTTAAATTATAATTTTCTTTTTCACATTCGATGATATTTTACGGTATCTAAAATACCAGGTTCCTAAGGCCAGGGTAAATCAAACACACACATTCAACCATGATAATGTAGCATAACATATATCACCATCAAATAAAACAGTAAATAAAATGTTGAGGGATCCAGTTGGATCCCTCCAACCTGTTTCCCTGCATCCACAGATGTTAGTAACATCAAAAATATCGCATTAATGAGAAAATCAATCAACGATGTGATTATATCAACCAATTTATCAACTATTCAACCAAGCAACCATTTCACATTATAAAAATATTTAAAACTCGTTTATATATAAAAAATATAAACGAGAGGGAGTTAGTGAGTTTACTCACCTTGGTCGTTAACCGTGGAATAACGATTAACGGTCGGTTGGTTTAAATCAGACATTTGATTCTGCTTAAAAATCAAATGAGTCCCAAATAGTTCCAAAACAGCTTCATAGCATAGCATGCGTCCATACAGACTCGACGTGACAGACGGTTCTCAATTCTGTTAACATATGTCACTATAAATGAGGCTGTAATTTAACTACGTTAATTGTAATTAAATTCGACCACTAAAATTTTACTGATAATTTATGTCTAACCAAACGGGTTAAACTGACGTGTTTTTATTTATGGATATCACTATAATTTCAGAAACCGCGAATAAACCAGATTCCGTATTGGTACGTTATTCGTTTTTCTAAGTTAACCAATTTAACTAACTTATCAAGTTGTAAATTAAATTGAATAACCGTATAACTTAGAATCTCACCCAACATGCCTACTACATGCGGCTTCCATGCACAAGCTCACTTCAGTTCATACTTGCATGCCAGGTTGCCTCGCCATCCTGTAGCCTTCCCACGAATCAGGAAATCCCACAACTCCTTGAACCAAACCTCCCATGACGTGTGTATATATTTAGTATACAATATATACTTTGCATTGCATGTCCAGGTCTCTATTTCCACTATGCTTCGTTTGAAACAAATGACACAGGCTTCTACAACATGAATTCGCCAATCCCACTTCCCAGATGTATACCCGCACCCGAACCCTTCCATGACCCAACTCTCCACTTCCTCTCCCTTGAATTTCAAACGAACACCAGTCTTCTCTCCTCCATGACCTTAAGCTAACTACCCTTGTCCCACAAAACCTGCACCGCATTGATCTCCTTTAACAAATACCTAGAACCCTATGCCACGCTGGAACCAAAGTAGCGACAGTATTTCCTTTGCTGTCGGACTTGAGCGTAAAAGAAACGAGAGTTTTGGCCCCCACGAAAATAACGAGTCCACCTTCGAGTGTTTTTATTTGATTTTCATTTTTTTTTCTTATCTGAACGAGAAGCTTATGTTTCATCTGGCTTGTTTGAGAAAGGCTGAAACAGGTATTTATAAAACCACGTAGCTTGGTGGCCACGTAATAGGATCATAGTGTAGGTCAGCTGTGCAGATTACTTTGTCTCCAAGGTTTAGAAATATAGGGGACACCGTACCCATTCTTCTTGAAGCTGCTGCATATAGGCTAATTAAAAGCTTAGGCATGAAAGTGACAGTACGTGGTCGGCTATGCAGATAGGTTAGGAATGAATTATATAAGAGAAAATATATTATTTTATATTTTAGCAAAACTTCGCGATGAAGTATCAAGTAAAACTAGCCACAGTTGACTTCTGTTTACTGATGAAAAAGCTAATCTTGGTGTAAAAAGTTATTCCGGACCCAATGGGACCAGTTTCGTAGAATTCCGACATCGTTTGAAAAATTTTCCTTTATAAAACCAGAAATCAACACGCGTTTAAATTTTTTCACGGTCACCAGATAAATCGAAACAACTCGAAACTGCGAACATCGACAATAACTTTTCGATACGAACCCAACGGCACTAGTTTCGTCGCATTCTGAGATTATTTCCCCGGTAGGCCATTTTCAACGCGTACCGCACTGCCCCTCTGAACACCAAATTTCCCGATCTCTAAAATTAACAAACTATATACCTACCCTGACTAAAATCGACGATACGAACTCACCGGAACTGGTTTCGTGGCCTGATTCGATCGTCTGTTCAAGTTACACTCAAATATCGTTTTTATTAAATAATTTCCTTATATATAATTCAAATAAAATATTTAAACCAATTTAAATATTCAGAATTTAAAGGCTAAAAATCCGGGTCGTTACAGGTATTCTATAATTTTTGGTTAAACGATATTCAAATTATATATATATCCTTTATATATATTAAATAAACGTTATCGTTTATTAACGAACTCCATAGCGACTATTTGCAAATTTGAATTGGGCATATCTTGCAATCTATAATATGAAATCTCCATTTTTCTCTTTCATTAGTAAAGTATAATCAAATCGATTCAAACGGTTCTTGTTTCACAGAAATCCGACTTATATCAGATCATGTATACTCAATTAAAGTTCAAACCAAAAATTATGAACTACCAAGTCGTTATGATCTCGTTTAATTATTACAAATTATATATATTCAAACTCTATTTTATTTAATATAAAATTCATTATATTTCCAATATAATATTTAAAACAAATTTAAATGACTGAAAAAATCTGGGACATTACACAGGATTCAAATCTTGTGTGTAAATTAAACAAAGCAATTTATGGACTAAAACAGTCACCCAGGGTTTGGTTTGACAAACTCAAATCAACATTAGTCAAAATTGGCTATCATCCTACAAAATCTGATAATTCTTTGTTTAAAAAGTTCAATAATACTTCAATTGTATATATTTTGATATATGTTGATGATTTGATTATTGCAGGCAATAATGAGAAGGAATAAAGCGGATTACTAGCTATCTAACCAAGAATTCTCAATAAAAGACCTGGGCAATGTGTCATATTTTATGGGCATTGAAGTATAAAGAATTTCTAAATCAGAATTATTTCTATGTCAGAGAAAATACATAACAGAGTTACTCATGAAAACCGACATGGAAAAAGCAAAACCACAACATACTCCTATGATTTCAAACCAACATTATTCCAAATTCAGGAGAGAACCATAAGCAACATTAAACAATACAGAAGTATTGCGGGAGCACTTCAGTATGCTACGATAATACGACCTGATATAGCATTCAGTATTAACAAAGTTTCTTTATTTTTGTAGGAGCCCAAAGATGAGCATTGGAAAGTTATTAAGAGAATATTTGTAACACCCCACCTCCATTAAGGTCACTCGCAAAGGGAATGCCTTAACTTTGGTGGAGCGTTTTTAGTAGATAGAACAGAAATTTACAAGACAGATAAAGTAGTACTTGAAAAATTTATAACTTTATTACAACAGAAACAGAAATGAGTTTAGTTACATCTTTCAAAATCACAATATTGGAATTCAAGTACATAAATATTGGTCTTGTACAAAAGCCTTCAAAATGCATAGTTTTTAAAGCCATAATCCCCAATATAAACTGCCATGGAAAGTTAGAGCCAAAGCCAAGCAATACTTCAAACACTTCAAGCAGAAAGAATCAAAATCAAGCTCCTATGTTTCCACCCTGAGAACCCGGGGGGGAACGGAAGAAAAGAGGCGAAACAAACTTGGTCAGACATAAGTCTGGTGAGTCCAGTGACTTTCAGCATATAAACAGATAATAGTATCATGACATGTAAATAAAACTGGATGAGAGATAACCGTAACAGGAATAGCAGGTTAACAAAAGAAACAGAATGATATAGGCTAAGCTAAGCTTCTTTACTTAGTTTTCACTTCTCTACACTAATACTAGTGTAACAGGATTAGGTGTTACCCCAATGTCTAAACTGAAATAGAACGGAAACAGAATAATCTTTACAGAAACAGAATACTAGTAATGGGCCTTTACCACCCAAACAGAGGCATATGGTACAGAAACAGAATGCTAATAATGGGCTTTTACCACCCCAACAAACAGAAGGTACGGAAACAGAATACTAATAATGGGCCTTTACCACCCAAACAGACATAAGGTACGAAAACAGAATCAGAAACGGAATCCGAGACGGAAACAGAATAATCCCTTTGGAAACAGAATGTTAGAATTAGGTGTACACTAATAATGGGTCTTTACCACCCGAACAGACGGTGCCATGCAGAAACAGACAGGTGTTACCCCCCAATAGAAACAGACGGTACCCACAGAACAAACAGAACTAGGTGTACCCTAATGTCTAAACTGAAACAGAAACGGAAACAGAATAATCTCTACAGAAACAAATGTTAGAATTAGGTGTACACTAGTAATGGGCCTTTACCACCCAAACAGACGGTACCACGTAGAAACAGATAGGTGTTACCACCCAACAGAAACAGACGGTACCCACAGAAACAGACAGAACTAAGTGTACCCTAGGTCCTACCCCCAAGCGATCGGCTCCCTAATACATAAATACCCTGTGTCGGCCCCACAGTAGGGTGTATCACTCCCTAAAGTGGCAACCTATTGGCATAGACCTATTTACAGATGTCACGGTGTCTTTCATCATCAGAGCAGACTGGATCCACGCATGCACATGACCCAGTTGGAACGCGCCATCAACACCCCTCGCCATTACCAGAATGAACTGCTTATAATTAGTTCAGTAAGCGTTCCCGGACCCCTACATAGTGTGGGGTCAAAGTTTTGATACCAGAAAGGGTTACTGACTAATATGGGTCCCAAACAACAGATGACACAGGTATTTCCCCTCCTAACCTTGTGTCGCCAAACTAGCAGATTTCAGATTAACTTGTTTACAAGTTTCATACAGAGTTCAGATTACTAATTCATAGATCAGACAATCAGGTTAACAAGTTTTCAGATTAACATCTCAGATGTACGGATTTAACAGACTTACAGATTGTCTAACTTTGTATTTGGCCTACAGATTCACGAAACGGGTTTTGTTAGATTCATCAGTCCAGTTGGTTCAACCCTAACCACCCAACACTTTTTAAACATCATATTTGTCTTATATTTGCATTAATTAAATATTAATGCGCAGACCTCTCACATTAGGTCGGTAGCTTGTGGCGTTGGATATGTCGGGCGGTTCCGGGCAGACTTCGGCCACAAGCCAGACCTAACCTCGTGTCTAAGCATATTTTAGTTATGCCTATTACCTCTCACATTAGACTGACAGTTTGCGGTTGCTAGTTAAGCCGGTTGGTTCCGGGCAGGCTTCTACCATAAACGGAGTCTAACCTCATGTCATAGCCACTTTATTCCATTACAGAAAATATCAACCTAATTATGTCCATTTAGCAAATTTAACTTATTCACAAGTTACGGCAGATTATCCAAAGTTCTATTCACATGTTTTGCTCAATTTTAGATGGAGCCTCCAAATTATAATTATTCAGCTTTCAACAGATTAGGCAATCCAACAGGTAACAGATCTAGCAGATTAGGCGATTCAATAGATTTAGCATATTAGGCAATTCAACAAATTTAGCAGATTAGGCAATTCAACAAATTTAGCAGATAATAGATTTAGCAGATTAGGCAATTCAACAGATATAGCAGATAACAGATTTAGCCGATTAGGCAATTCAATAGATTATATATTTCTAAAATTCTATTTACATATCTTGCCTAATCATAAATTAAGCCTAAACTTACATGCCTAACTCGTGGTCATAATTCATAATACAACATATGCCCAAACCTTTAGTTAAACTTTGCACAGTACAGAATATTCTCTAAAAGCCCAAATCATGATATACCATATGAATTATGCCAAATTATAGCCTTTAATGCCAAAAATCCACTTTTAGGTGTGTTCACATTGATAGTTTTCCTACTATAATATAGGTCTCTACGCCTGAGTCACATATTCCTTTTTCAAGTCATGAATCGTTACATAAAATTTACCCCAAAAGTCTATATCTTTAAATTATAACATCTCAAAATCAGATCTTAATTTTTATATGCATTATGTCTCTAAGTTTCAAGTCACACGTTATCATACAATGATTTCTCTTCTTCCAAATTACAGAGTATACACAGATCTAGATTTAATTTACAATATATGTCCATTTCTCAAATCAATCAAAGATCAGTCATGTCCAATTATGCATTATCCACTATTTGTCCCAAAATTTTGCATTTGTGCGTTAATCTCTTATGAGATTTGGCGCAGGCTCGTGGTAGCCTGGCTGTAAACAAAAAGTAAGGAAAGAGGGAACAAATACAGAACAGTCACAATCAAGATAGATCCACAGAAAAGTATGCATAACCTCAGATCCAGATTCACAAAAATGTCAAGATAATTATTAAATTTCATATCTAAAAATAACTATACTCACAAAAAGGGAACGATTCTTGATTTCTGGGATCTGTATTCTGACACTGAATAGCGCTCCTTTGGCTATACTATCGATTAGATTAGAACATAGTTGTTCTCTCTATTCAGATTGGAAAAAGATGCACTAGTTCTCGTTTTGATTCTAGCAGAGTAGTGATGCCATTTTTATTTTTAATTAGAATAGAGGCAGAGTATAGGCAGAATGAAATTGTGTGGAGAGAAAGCTAGGTTTGGGGGTGTTTAAATAGCATAGGGGTCACGAATCTGGTCAGAATGGGCGTCTAAATACAGAAAAATGCATCTGTCCACGGATCTGGAAATGGGGGGAGGTCGACCCTAGTGTCGACCCTAGTATTGACCTGTTTACCCAGGTCGACCCTAGTGTCGACCTGGGTCCTAGGCGGGAATTTTCCCGCCCAGCCCGGGTGTCTGTTTTGAATTTCGAAATCCGAAATTTTGAATTTCGGGCTGGTTTTTACTGAAACTTCTGAAGGCCATATCTTCTTCATACGGAGTCTGATTTACGCAAACTTGGAATCTATTCCAAGAAGAATTTCAAGACGAACGCAATGGCCTAACCCGTTTCCCTTAATTATTCTGTTACAATTTAATTATTCTCTGATTTTTCATTCTTATGTTCATAGAAATAACGTGGTGTTACATTCTCCCCTCCTTAAAGGATTTCGTCCCTGAAATCTTCAAGTTAAGAAGAATGTGTCATACCATCCAATCACCCATCTACTCAACCATCTTCCACAAGCATCCATTGTCCTTAGAAAACTTCTAGTGTTGTATGAACATATGCAAAAGTGTGTGTATATGATCCTTATCTAATCCAAAGATCAGGCGGTCCACTGATTCAGTTGACCTCCTTAATGCGAATTATGTCAGTGCCATGAGTCCAACATGTATGCAATTTTCCTATTTGATACGTATCATTTCTATATGAGTGCACAACCGTTCATTCATATGCAACATCCATGTGCTGAGTCAACCATTTTGCTTCCATAAAAATTTTAAAAAATGCACACACATCCATATGTAGTATGAGAATGTTTTTGAGCCGATCTAGTGCCTAGTGTGTGTATATACATCCACGAGCAATCACTAGCAACCACTTGCATCCACTTGCAACCGTCAAACATAACATATCTCAAACACATGTTTTGTAACAACCCGAAAATCTGGGCCAGTTTAAAAATTTTATTTTGGCAATTTTAGCGAAGTTTGAAGATTTAAAATGAATTATTTTAAATAATATCGACGAGAAATTTATTTTGAATATAATTATAACGTATATATTATATATGCCGTCGTTAGAATATATAATATTTATATATGAATATAAATAGAATTGAAAATGGCGCGGTAGTTCGAAGCTAGAAAATATTTTTCGGGAATTTTTCTAGTTAGTATGTGGCCCCGGTAAATTGAAATGTGCGTTCAAATTAAAAATATAAAGAATTATATTTTGATTTTGACGGAAACTGAGCGAAACGGCTGAATTGGCTTGCGATACATATCCCATTGTGTTCGGAATGGGGGTAATTAGCTAGGGGCGACAGTCGTTGGGTCTCGTTTGGTGTTCGAACGAAAAAGTTACTTTTTGAAATTGAAAATAAAATAAATATATAAATAATATATATTCTTTCCTTCCCTCCTCCTTTCCCGTTCATTTTCAGAAATTGGAATAAAAAAAAACCAAACGAAACCCAAATTCTCGGTCGCACCTCCGCCTCCCGCCTCCCCTTGCCGCCGCCTCCTCCCCAGACTCGCCGCCACCCTTCCCCTTCCTCCCCTCGCCCTCTTCTCCTCCTCCGTTCGAAGAAACCGAGCCTGAACCACCCAATCTCCTCACCGCCTTCGCTGGAGCCCCACCGCCCTCGCCGTACCTCCTGAGCCCGCCTCCGCCTGCTGCTCCGACCGGCGAGACCCCATTGACCACCTCCCCTCAGCCTCGCGTGCAGAAGAAATCCGCCCCCCCCCCCCCTTCGACAGCGATGACCACCACGAAAACCCCTAAACCCTCATCCTTAAGAGACAGTGAGTTCTTTTTCTAGTTTTTTTTTTCTTACTTTCTTTTGGGTTGTTAGTAAGGTTTTAAACACTGGAATTATATATATGTAATTGTAAATAAAGTTTAGATTTTTAATTAAATAAAGTTTAGATTTTTAGGTTATAGGAGATCTGATTTTTGAACTAGTAAATATATGATTTTTAAACTAGTGAAGACGAGATTTTTAGTGAAGTAAAGACTAGATTTTTAACACAGAAAGGTTAAAAATTATATTTTTATAAAAGTATGATAGTAAAAATATAAATTTTATAAAAGTATGATAATAAAGATATGATTTTTATTAGCTGTGAAAAGTAAAAATATGATTTTTATATATTGAACATCGAAGTAAAAATATGATTTTTATATATTGAACATCGAAGTAAAAATATGATTTTTATATATTGAACATCGAAGTAAAAATATGATTTTTATATATTGAATAGCATAGTAAAAATTCGATTTTTATATATTGAATAGCGAGGTAAAAATTCGATTTTTACATATGTAGTGAATACGGGCAACTAAAGTGAAGAAGGGCGAGAACGACGAAGATTTCTACTTTAGAAGTGCCGTGGAGTTAGGATAGCTATCGGTGAGAATTTCTCACTCTTCAATTTCTTTTCTAGTTATATATATATATACTAGGATGCAGACGGTGTTTAGTAGCACCCGACACAATCGTCCACAGACCATGGACTTGTTTGTTTGATTGCAAAAATTAGTTAGATTATTTGATTGAAATTGAATTGTTTGGTGAAATGAATTGATTTGATTGATGTGTGAATGGCGTGGGCCTTCACTAGACCGGGGATAAGGCTAGGCCTTGTCCCGTTTCTAGTATCGTGCCGTTATGCCGTCAAAATTTTCTAAAATATGATAGAAAAATAAAATATCATTTTATTGAATAAATGAACTGAATAGATCATTCATAGGTTGAATAAAATATTTTATCGTTAAAAATATAGTTTTAACATGGAAGTGAATAAAATAAAATATTCATTTACAAACCGGACGGTTTGTTTATGTACACCTATTTGAAGGACATTGATTGGGTCGATAAATTTTACACATCGCCCAACTGCACAACTAAAATCTGTGTTTGATTGTTTGAAACCCCACACGGGTGTTGGGATGAAATTTGAAGTTCACTCATCCTGATTGATTAAATATGTCGATCGATTGATTGACAGGCTGTTATAAGCGTTAGATATCTATATTTGATGCTTATACAGTGTGGTGCACTTTGGTTGATGGTTGATTATTTCGCAATGCTATTATATACGTGTGATGTATGAAAATCCATATAATTAACATTATATGGTGATTGATTGGGCCTCATTCCAATTTAGAAAATAAAGAACAATATAAAGTAAATGTTCATGTGTTGACTGTACTCATCCGTTGAGATTAGTCATGTGTTGAACGAAATATTTTAATAATAAAATTTACTTCTTTATCAATATAAAGTAAATGTTCATGTGTTGACTGTACTCATCCGTTGAGATTAGTCATGTGTTGAACGAAATATTTTAATAATAAAATTTACTTCTTTATCAATATAAAGTAAATGTTCATGTGTTGACTGTACTCATCCGTTGAGATTAGTCATGTGTTGAACGAAATATTTGAAATAGAAATTTTTTGATAATAAGAAATATTTGAAATAGAATATTTGAAAATAGAAATACATTAAGCCGTGTTGATTAGATTGACGCCATTTTGACGTGAACGATATTTATATCGATTTTATTCATTTTGAAATGAATTGAATATATAACGATTTCGAAATGAATTGAATTGAAAACGATTTCGAAATGAATTGAATTGAAAACGATTTCGAAATGAATTGAATTGAAAACGATTTCGAAATGAATTGAATAGAAAACGAATGTGATTTCAATTGAATATATAACGAATTTGATTCGAATAGAAAACCAATTTGAATTGAATCGAATAGAAAACCAATTTGAATTGAATCGAATAGAAAACGACTTTGGAATTGAATTGAATTGAAAGCGAATTGAAATGAATTCAAATTGAATTGAAATTTGAATTGAATAGAAATGAATTTTAAAATGAATTTTAAAACGAATTTAAAAAGAAGAATTCAATTTTGATTTGAATTGAAATGGAAGTTGAAATTGTTTTTGAAACGAATTTAAAACTATCTATATAATTCGTTTAAATAGAAATCGACGAAATATATATTATATATATAATATAATGGCCTGAATAGAACGCGCCGCGCCGCGGTAGTTCGTGAATTTCGACCATTTATTTCAAATGGACATTACGGGAGATCCGACCGTCGGATTCTCCTGAAACCGGAACCGTTGGGTTCGCATCGAAAAGAGCTTTCTAACGAATATTCGAAATTCAAAATCTAACGGTTGGATTTGGAGATACGTCCAAATCAAATTTGAAAAAGGTCGCTGTAAGTGCAGTTCGATGGCCGTTGATGGAAATCGACTGTACAGGCCTTGATAAAATTATTAAAAATAGTAATAATTTGTGTAAAATCATAAGAAATGATTTAGAAAGAATTGGGATGAAAAACTCCATATGTGAAAAGATAAAAATAGGTTTTTATCGAAATGAACTAGTTTTGAACTAGAATTATAACTCTATCTATTTTTAAATAAATAAATTGAATTTGAAATGGTTTTGAAAATAACCAGAATTTCCAATGATTGCATTGGAATTGATTTGAATCGAAATTGTCTTCGGAATATTTCGATGTTGGATTTCGTGATTATACAAATATTTTTGTGGAAATTTGAAAGATATAGATATATATATCGTTATTTCCAATACGATCTTTGTTGGTCGCAGAATTTGATATTGAATATAAGCCGATATATTTTCTATTCAGAGCCTTGTATTGAATATCAAATGTGATTTGGGTTTGTCATGAATGGTGTCTTCATTAACACTGTTCTTGAACCCAGTTGAGAAAAGATTAAATCTTTTTATTTAGATTTAATGAAGTGTACCAATTAAATAATATTTAATTGGAATTGAATTGATATTGACTTTTGGGTTTATCGTGGACAGTGTTTTAAATAACACTCGTTCTTTAACCCGATAATTAATGGAAGGTGATTTTGGGTTTATCGTGAACCGTGTTTTAAATGACACTGATTCTTTAACCCAGTTAACGATTAAAACTAAGTGGAGTTTTAATGAATCTTTAATTAGATTGAAATGATCGAGAATGGAGTATCACCAGTTTTGCTGCAGGCGATAGTTAAATCTTTAATTAGATTTGAATGTGAAATGGTAATTGAATTTACCGATAACACAGTGGTGTTAAATATGAAGTATTACCAGTTTTACTTCATGGGATGAATAGGTTGGGATTGGGAAATTAAAACAAATGATTACTTCGGTAAGGTTCGTTAATCTTGACTAGTTGAATCGAAATTCAAAAGTAGATCAAAGAATAAATTTTAATGATTTATCTTTGATAAAATTAATGGGAACCTTTCCCTATGAATGTGAAATTTAGAAACTAACTGTCGGTTAGCTAAGCAGAACGGTTTTCTGGATATTGATCTGATGTTGGTTTCGGCCTTCGGGGTTAATATTTGGGCAATTATTCTCTTGATTAATTTACAGTTAGTGACTGATGAATTGGAATGAGGCGTATGTTGTGTTTGTGTAACACTTATTTAAAATATACGCGAGTTATTCGGAAAGACCGGGTTTATCCCATTCTGAATAACTGATACGACGATAAGTCGAAGATGAAGACGGTGGTCGAAGACCAGAAGTCTTCACGTTGTTTGGGTGATTACTGATGATCTTGATTGGGCTGTACACCCAAGAAGATGGAAACAGTTGGTGATCGTCCAGACGTACTTGGAGATCGATGGATATGCGGGGTACTAGGTGCCTCCGGTTTCGTTCAGACCCAGAACGGACTTGTAGATGGACTGTGTGTCTGACATTGGATTTTAGTCTGTGTGATTGATTTCTATTAAATATATATCTGTTTGGCGGTGGAGAATTTATTCTCTTGCTTAACGCCCTTCTCTGAGACGTACGAGCTCAGGGGTTATATACTGATCGATATCAAACGCATAGAGTGAATTACCTGTGTGGCATGCCTAAGTGGCAATTGATCAAGGCTTCTGTTGAAAAGCAAAGTCTTGTGGTGATGATCAAAGCACGGCCTTTGTGGTGTAGCTTTGTGTAACGTTTACTTCGCGAGTTTCACACCCGGTATGAACCAAAAACGGGAGACGGACCTCAGGGGGGCATGCGTTTTCTTTCTAGTTAGAAGTGGCGTCAGTGGTTTTACACGCCCTGACGAGTTTGACTTATGTGGTTGTTGCTGTTACGAGGCGCCTCGGTTTGATCGGACGATCCGGGTCCGATGGAGTCATTTATTGGCTCATTGACACCCCATAGGGTGGAGAAACGTATTGTTCAGGCATTATAATCCACATCGGTGGACCGGCCCTGACGATCCAGGGGGCAGTTGCGGCTGTTCCTGAGACACGGACTAGAGCGTCTCGAATCGGTTGAGGACTATATTTTGCCTCGGTTCATAGACGGAAATCCAATTTCCAAATACGTGACTTTGCGATTTTGATTGTATAACCTATATATGGCGACATAGTGGTATGGGGCATTCATGCCGCCTATGATTGATACTTATGATTTGAAGTTGTTTTATACACTATACACTTATAATAGTAGCAAATGATTTCTTTAAAACGTATCAAGCATTCTTGGCTATTATAAGGTAAAAACCCTATCCCCCGGCTTGCGTTGCATTGTGTGATAGGACCTGGGTCTTATAATAGCTTCATTTTTTCTTTATTTAGCATTGCGCTGTTGTTTTATGCACTGGTGTTCTTGGGAGGAAACCCGTTCCGTGTTATACGGCGTGGTCCCTTGATTTACCGAACTTTAAAATAAAGATTAATAACTGTTTTAGTTCTCACACCTGTCCCATGACTGACCTGGAGTTTATTGTTTTAACCTAAACTCTGGGTGCCCTTATTTCGACACGGGCAGCTAGTAGTTTTGGTTTTGCAGATTTATATTCACAGGATCCTGGTTTACAGCTGGAATGATATCCGGAAAGCTTTGTATCCGTATATCTCTTCTAGTTTTGTATTGTATTATTTTCCGCTGCTATACAATGTATTGTAATCTCTGATATTTCTGTGTAATATTCATTTATACTCTGTATATTCTTGTAATCCGATGCATTGTTGTAATATACAGTGAAATGTTCTTTTGTATGCATTTTGTTGTGGTTTGTTCTCGAACTATCCGCGCTTTCCTTTACGGGGAAGTTACGGGTTTTTACAGTTGGTATCAGAGCTTTGGTTTACAAAGCTCAGAGAACAAGACACATTAGAACCATACGAAAGAATTCATCAGATATTGGATTAGTAATATCCAATGGAATGACTCGTTAGAGATGGGATCAGTAGTATCCTAGAACGAGTGTGAAGAGTATATTTTTGAAAATGAAAACAAATTTTGTTTTGAAAATTTAAATCAACTATTCGTATTTGATTAGTTATTATGTTTGAATTTGGACAGTCCAGTATATATAGACTTTGCGTATACGTCTGATCCACGTGTATTTGAAGTTCTAATATACTGGATAGATATAAAGTCACACTCTAGTCGCCCGGAGACGATTCTGATGATAGTCTAGACATCATCAGAATTGGTATTCGAGTTTCGAAAGCGAGATTTCTATATATTTCCATTAGACTGGTGTGAGAACCAAAATTAGATAGGGCTTGTTGTTGTGATTTTGCATCAAAAATCTGATTTTTTGACTATATATCAAAGTTATGAATTTGAAAAGCTAATCAACTAATTGATTGATGGTTGTGTTGTTTGATTACTGTTTTGATTAATTAAAATTTTAACCATATAGCCAATTTGATCAAATAGTGAGTTGTATTGAAAATGTGTCGCATTTGCTTGCATATACTTGTACTTACATTGAACAGGTCATAGCAAGGAGGCTAGAGCAGAGAATAAAATTTGTTTGCCCGACAAATAGGTACATGTTTACTACATAATTTACTGTTTTGTTTGGGTGATGATGATTTTATGAGTCTATTGGCTAGCCGCTTGGCTTTTTCTTTTTCTTTTTGAGATTAGAAGGACCGGGGAAGCTATTTGAAATTCCCCGATGCTCCCGGTGCAGGGGAGGTTATGGCGAAATTTTTCGAAAATTTAAGGTGTTAGCCAAATTTTTGAAAATTTGAAATTCTCAGAAACTGAAAAGTTGGAGAATGAAAGTCGGATCGAACGTAGAGTAGAATGATCAAACCACTTTCGACTTTGTTCCTTTTCGGGGACGAAAAGTTTTAAGTGGGGGAGATTGTAACAACCCGAAAATCTGGGCCAGTTTAAAATTTTTATTTTGGCAATTTTAGCGAAGTTTGAAGATTTAAAATGAATTATTTTAAATAATATCGACGAGAAATTTATTTTGAATATAATTATAACGTATATATTATATACGCCGTCGTTAGAATATATAATATTTATATATAAATATAAATAGAATTGAAAATGGCGCGGTAGTTCGATAATTCGATTTCAAACTTCAATTGAATGTACCGGGTGCAAAACAATCCGGATTTTAGTGAAACCAAAAACATTAAGATCTAATTGATGATATCTTTCCAACGAATCCGAAAAATCGAAATTTCATAGCGGGAATCAAAAGATATGTCCAGTTGAAAATTCTGAATAGTCGCAATAGAATTCAGGCCCTTAAAAATGGGAATTTTGCAAACGACCTCAGATTTCGACGAAACCAGTTTTGTTGGGTCCGTGATGTAAAATTATTGCTAGGTTTCAAATTTCATAATTTTTCGAATCAATATGTGAGCGTGGCAAAGGAAAACGCGTTTGACCAGTTTCAGTTGATTTTAATCGACTGGAAAATGGCCATTTTTCCAACGGTCTCAGAATTTGATGAAACTAGTTTTGTTAGGACCGTGTCGTCAATACGAAGCTAGAAAATATTTTTCGGGAATTTTTCTAGTTAGTATGTGGCCCCGGTAAATTGAAATGTGCGTTCAAATTGAAAATATAAAGAATTATATTTTGACTTTGACGGAAACTGAGCGAAACGGCTGAATTGGCTTGCGATACATATCCCATTGTGTTCGGAATGGGGGTAATTAGCTAGGGGCGACAGTCGTTGGGTCTCGTTTGGTGTTCAAACGAAAAAGTTACTTTTTGAAATTGAAAATAAAATAAATATATAAATAATATATATTCTTTCCTTCCCTCCTCCTTTCCCGTTCATTTTCAGAAATTGGAATAAAAAAAAACCAAACGAAACCCAAATTCTCGGTCGCACCTCCGCCTCCCGCCTCCCCTTGCCGCCGCCTCCTCCCCAGACTCGCCGCCACCCTTCCTCCCCTCGCCCTCTTCTCCTCCTCCGTTCGAAGAAACTGAGCCTGAACCACCCAAGCTCCTCACCGCCTTCACTGGAGCCCCACCGCCCTCGCCGTACCTCCTGAGCTCGCCTCCGCCTGCTGCTCCGACCGGCGAGACCCCATTGACCACCTCCCCTCAGCCTCGCGTGCAGAAGAAATCCGCCCCCCCCCTTCGACAGCGATGACCACCACGAAAACCCCTAAACCCTCATCCTTAAGAGACAGTGAGTTCTTTTTCTAGTTTTTTTTTTTCTTACTTTCTTTTGGGTTGTTAGTAAGGTTTTAAACACTGGAATTATATATATGTAATTGTAAATAAAGTTTAGATTTTTAATTAAATAAAGTTTAGATTTTTAGGTTATAGGAGATCTGATTTTTGAACTAGTAAATATATGATTTTTAAACTAGTGAAGACGAGATTTTTAGCGAAGTAAAGACTAGATTTTTAACACAGAAAGGTTAAAAATTATATTTTTATAAAAGTATGATAGTAAAAATATAAATTTTATAAAAGTATGATAATAAAGATATGATTTTTATTAGCTGTGAAAAGTAAAAATATGATTTTTATATATTGAACATCGAAGTAAAAATATGATTTTTATATATTGAACATCGAAGTAAAAATATGATTTTTATATATTGAACATCGAAGTAAAAATATGATTTTTATATATTGAATAGCATAGTAAAAATTCGATTTTTATATATTGAATAGCGAGGTAAAAATTCGATTTTTACATATGTAGTGAATACGGGCAACTAAAGTGAAGAAGGGCGAGAACGACGAAGATTTCTACTTTAGAAGTGCCGTGGAGTTAGGATAGCTATCGGTGAGAATTTCTCACTCTTCAATTTCTTTTCTAGTTATATATATATATACTAGGATGCAGACGGTGTTTAGTAGCACCCGACACAATCGTCCACAGACCATGGACTTGTTTGTTTGATTGCAAAAATTAGTTAGATTATTTGATTGAAATTGAATTGTTTGGTGAAATGAATTGATTTGATTGATGTGTGAATGGCGTGGGCCTTCACTAGACCGGGGATAAGGCTAGGCCTTGTCCCGTTTCTAGTATCGTGCCGTTATGCCGCCGAAATTTTCTAAAATATGATAGAAAAATAAAATATCATTTTATTGAATAAATGAACTGAATAGATCATTCATAGGTTGAATAAAATATTTAATCGTTAAAAATATAGTTTTAACATGGAAGTGAATAAAATAAAATATTCATTTACAAACCGGACGGTTTGTTTATGTACACCTATTTGAAGGACATTGATTGGGTCGATAAATTTTACACATCGCCCAACTGCACAACTAAAATCTGTGTTTGATTGTTTGAAACCCCACATGGGTGTTGGGATGAAATTTGAAGTTCACTCATCCTGATTGATTAAATATGTCGATCGATTGATTGACAGGCTGTTATAAGCGTTAGATATCTATATTTGATGCTTATACAGTGTGGTGCACTTTGGTTGATGGTTGATTATTTCGCAATGCTATTATATACGTGTGATGTATGAAAATCCATATAATTAACATTATATGGTGATTGATTGGGCCTCATTCCAATTTAGAAAATAAAGAACAATATAAAGTAAATGTTCATGTGTTGACTGTACTCATCCGTTGAGATTAGTCATGTGTTGAACGAAATATTTTAATAATAAAATTTACTTCTTTATCAATATAAAGTAAATGTTCATGTGTTGACTGTACTCATCCGTTGAGATTAGTCATGTGTTGAACGAAATATTTTAATAATAAAATTTACTTCTTTATCAATATAAAGTAAATGTTCATGTGTTGACTGTACTCATCCGTTGAGATTAGTCATGTGTTGAACGAAATATTTGAAATAGAAATTTTTTGATAATAAGAAATATTTGAAATAGAATATTTGAAAATAGAAATACATTAAGCCGTGTTGATTAGATTGACGCCATTTTGACGTGAACGATATTTATATCGATTTTATTCATTTTGAAATGAATTGAATATATAACGATTTCGAAATGAATTGAATTGAAAACGATTTCGAAATGAATTGAATTGAAAACGATTTCGAAATGAATTGAATTGAAAACGATTTCGAAATGAATTGAATAGAAAACGAATGTGATTTCAATTGAATATATAACGAATTTGATTCGAATAGAAAACAAATTTGAATTGAATCGAATAGAAAACCAATTTGAATTGAATCGAATAGAAAACGACTTTGGAATTGAATTGAATTGAAAGCGAATTGAAATGAATTCAAATTGAATTGAAATTTGAATTGAATAGAAATGAATTTTAAAATGAATTTTAAAACGAATTTAAAAAGAAGAATTCAATTTTGATTTGAATTGAAATGGATGTTGAAATTGTTTTTGAAACGAATTTAAAACTATCTATATAATTCGTTTAAATAGAAATCGACGAAATATATATTATATATATAATATAATGGCCTGAATAGAACGCGCCGCGCCGCGGCAATTCGTGAATTTCGACCATTTATTTCAAACGGACATTACGGGAGATCCGACTGTCGAATTCTCCTGAAACCGGAACCGTTGGGTTCGCATCGAAAAGAGCTTTCTAACGAATATTCGAAATTCAAAATCTAACAGTTGGATTTGGAGATACGTCCAAATCAAATTTGAAAAAGGTCGCTGTAAGTGCAGTTCGATGGCCGTTGATGGAAATCGACTGTACAGGCCTTGATAAAATTATTAAAAATAGTAATAATTTGTGTAAAATCATAAGAAATGATTTAGAAAGAATTGGGATGAAAAACTCCATATGTGAAAAGATAAAAATAGGTTTTTATCGAAATGAACTAGTTTTGAACTAGAATTATAACTCTATCTATTTTTAAATAAATAAATTGAATTTGAAATGGTTTTGAAAATAACCAGAATTTCCAATGATTGCATTGGAATTGATTTGAATCGAAATTGTCTTCGGAATATTTCGATGTTGGATTTCGTGATTATACAAATGTTGTTATGGAAATTTGAAAGATATAGATATATATATCGTTATTTCCAATACGATCTTTGTTGGTCGCAGAATTTGATATTGAATATAAGCCGATATATTTTCTATTCAGAGCCTTGTATTGAATATCAAATGTGATTTGGGTTTGTCGTGAATGGTGTCTTCATTAACACTGTTCTTGAACCCAGTTGAGAAATGATTAAATCTTTTTATTTAGATTTAATGAAGTGTACCAATTAAATAATATTTAATTGGAATTGAATTGATATTGACTTTTGGGTTTATCGTGGATAGTGTTTTAAATAACACTCGTTCTTTAACCCGATAATTAATGGAAGGTGATTTTGGGTTTATCGTGAACCGTGTTTTAAATGACACTGATTCTTTAACCCAGTTAACGATTAAAACTAAGTGGAGTTTTAATGAATCTTTAATTAGATTGAAATGATCGAGAATGGAGTATCACCAGTTTTGCTCTAGGCGATAGTTAAATCTTTAATTAGATTTGAACGTGAAATGGTAATTGAATTTACCGATAACACAGTGGTGTTAAATATGAAGTATTACCAGTTTTACTTCATGAGATGAATAGGTTGGGATTGGGAAATTAAAACAAATGATTACTTCGGTAAGGTTCGTTAATCTCGACTAGTTGAATCGAAATTCAAAAGTAGATCAAAGAATAAATTTTAATGATTTATCTTTGATAAAATTAATGGGAACCTTTCCCTATGAATGTGAAATTTAGAAACTAACTGTCGGTTAGCTAAGCAGAACGGTTTTCTGGATATTGATCTGATGTTGGTTTCGGCCTTCGGGGTTAATATTTGGGGAATTATTCTCTTGATTAATTTACAGTTAGTGACTGATGAATTGGAATGAGGCGTATGTTGTGTTTGTGTAACACTTATTTAAAATATACGCGAGTTATTCGGAAAGACCAGGTTTATCCCATTCTGAATAACTGATACGACGATAAGTCGAAGATGAAGACGGTGGTCGAAGACCAGAAGTCTTCACATTGTTTGGGTGATTACTGGTGATCTTGATTGGGCTGTACACCAAAGAAGATGGAAACAGTTGGTGATCGTCCAGACGTACTTGGAGATCGATGGATATGCGGGGTACTAGGTGCCTCCGGTTTCGTTCAGACCCAGAACGGACTTGTAAATGGACTGTGTGTCTGACATTGGATTTTAGTCTGTGTGATTGATTTCTATTAAATATATATCTGTTTGGCGGCGGAGAATTTATTCTCTTGCTTCACGCCCTTCTCTGAGACGTACGAGCTCAGGGGTTATATACTGATCGATATCAAACGCATAGAGTGAATTACCTGTGTGGCATGCCTAAGTGGCAATTGATCAAGGCTTCTGTTGAAAAGCAAAGTCTTGTGGTGATGATCAAAGCACGGCCTTTGTGGTGTAGCTTTGTGTAACGTTTACTTCGCGAGTTTCACACCCGGTATGAACCAAAAACGGGAGACGGACCTCAGGGGGGCATGCGTTTTCTTTCTAGTTAGAAGTGGCGTCAGTGGTTTTACACGCCCTGACGAGTTTGACTTATGTGGTTGTTGCTGTTACGAGGCGCCTCGGTTTGATCGGACGATCCGGGTCCGATGGAGTCATTTATTGGCTCATTGACACCCCATAGGGTGGAGAAACGTATTGTTCAGGCATTATAATCCACATCGGTGGACCGGCCCTGACGATCCAGGGGGCAGTTGCGGCTGTTCCTGAGACACGGACTAGAGCGTCTCGAATCGGTTGAGGACTATCTTTTGCCTCGGTTCATAGACGGAAATCCAATTTCCAAATACGTGACTTTGCGATTTTGATTGTATAACCTATATATGGCGACATAGTGGTATGGGGCATTCATGCCGCCTATGATTGATACTTATGATTTGAAGTTGTTTTATACACTATACACTTATAATAGTAGCAAATGATTTCTTTTAAACGTATCAAGCATTCTTGGCTATTATAAGGTAAAAACCCTATCCCCCGGCTTGCGTTGCATTGTGTGATAGGACCTGGGTCTTATAATAGCTTCATTTTTCTTTATTTAGCATTGCACTGTTGTTTTATGCACTGGTGTTCTTGGGAGGAAACCCGTTCCGTGTTATACGGCGTGGTCCCTTGATTTACCAAACTTTAAAATAAAGATTAATAACTGTTTTAGTTCTCACACCAGTCCCATGACTGACCTGGAGTTTATTGTTTTAACCTAAACTCTGGGTGCCCTTATTTCGACACGGGCAGCTAGTAGTTTTGGTTTTGTAGATTTATATTCACAGGATCCTGGTTTACAGCTGGAATGATATCCAGAAAGCTTTGTATCCGTATATCTCTTCTAGTTTTGTATTGTATTATTTTCCGCTGCTATACAATGTATTGTAATCTCTGATATTTCTGTGTAATATTCATTTATACTCTGTATATTCTTGTAATCTGATGCATTGTTGTAATATACAGTGAAATGTTCTTTTGTATGCGTTTTGTTGTGGTTTGTTCTCGAACTATCCGCGCTTTCCTTTACGGGGAAGTTACGGGTTTTTACATGTTTACACCCATTCGTTTCTACCTAAAGGTCGAAGATTCGGTATATAGGATAAAGCTGAGTGATAGAAGCAAGCACAATTAAAACAAAAGCTTGGTTCCCATTAGACATCGGTTTAACAGAATAACCCCCTAAGTATCAACCACGAAGACCGAAATCAACATCAGATTGACACACAGAGAACTACTCCCATTAAACAAATGTCCATCTGGAAATCTACTTCATGCTTCGAGTGAAAACCCTTAACCTTATCAGAAATATTCAGATACTTACGGACTACTGGTACAGATCAGATTATCGAATGATTTTTAGGAAACTAAGCAAGATAAAAACCCAGAATGTATGCGTCATAGTCAACTTAACGCCGAACACAAATACCCTCAAAGCCTAACTTATCACAAACAGATGGGTCGTAACCCTCATGGGGCTTGAGACAATAGCGGGATCAGAAACAAGACTAGTAGAGATTCAACTACAGAATCAAAATGCCAGAATGATCAGATAAGGAAATTAAATATTCTAAGGAAAAAAATTTCCACCTCTATCCTGTCTGCCATCTACGAGAGTATCTACCCTCCAGAAGATTCTACCCTTTGCCCTTGCCTTCTGGAGCAATCCTAGATCAGATGTCCTGTCTCACCACACTGAAAACAACCAGTCTTCTTACATATTAAAAAGTCTTTCTCCAAAGTTTCCCTCATCGCATGGAAAACCTTACGAAGCTCGGAAGAGGATTAGCCGTAAGTGAAATTACTGCTGCTACAGATGGAAGTTAGACACTTCTTTGCCCTTCGACAGACGCCGTAGTCTCATCATGCCTACAGAACCATGTCGCGATTAGGTTACCTCCCAGAAAGTAGGAGCCCCGGAGACTCAGAAAAGAAGGAAACAAGGATTAAACAGGAAATAAAAAGATAGATATATGGCTCTTGGGGATTATGTTTTTCAGAATAAACTCTACTTTTGAAAATACTTCCTTTTTAAAACCTTTTTGAAAATAGTTTTCAAAAACTTTTTACCAAATCTGGTAACCTTCATCTCTGATACCAAGTGTAACACCCCACCTCCGTTAAGGTCACACGCAAAGGGAATGCCTTAACTTTGGTAGAGCGTTTTTAGTAGACAGAACAGAAATTTACAGGATAGATAAAGTAATACTTGAAAATTTTATAACTTTATTACAACAGAAACAGAAATGAGTTTAGTTACATCTTTCAAAATCACAATATCGGAATTCAAGTATATAAATATCGGTCTTGTACAAAAGCCTTTAGAATGCATAGTTTTTAAAGCCATAATTCCCAATATAGACTGCCATGGAAAGATAGAGCCAAAGCCAAGCAATATGTAACAATCCGGAATTTCAGAACCAATTTTAGTTTTTAATTTAAGCTATTTTGAAGAATATGGAATATAAATTTGTTATTTTTACATCCTGTTTGTTTCGATTATTTTAGTATATGCAATTTAATTTAGTTATTGAAATTAAAATGGTTTTAAATAAAAAGTACAAAAGTGGAAATGTTGAAAGGTATTGGAATTCCTTAGTAATAAAAGTGAGTGTAATCAATGGTACATATATGGTAAGACAATATGATGCAAAATTAACGCTTAGCTTTAAAATAAAAATATGTTAATTGGCTTTGATTTGTAAACATGACATTTATTAAGTAAACATGCTATTTAACATTGATTCATGAACATGTAAACATGTTAATTAATTAGAAAAAAATAAGTTAATTGACATTAATTGGGAAATTATGTTAAATTAAGAAACATGTTAATTTTTCATTGACCTTAACTTGGGGAATATAAATAAAAAGGATTTTTTTTAGTTGTTTATTTGGTTTATCAGCACCTAATTTAACATGGAAGATAAAGTATGCTATGAAGTCAATGATATAACTTGGAAGATAATCAAAACAGGAGCAACTTTCAAATAATATGGAAAGCCACTAATTTGCAAGAAATATCACATATTCACGTGTTGATCCTTAATTATTCCAAAATATGAAGTAAGTAGTTTACGCCCATTATGACTCTTTTCACTACAAAATGGTTAGTTGCCTATTTTTGAGCTAAATATCTACAATTCTTAATAAAGAAATTATTTAATTACATTTTGAGCGGGATAAAATTTGGGTATGTAATTAATGAGAAATATTGAGACTTTATGCAAACTTATATGTGCAGAAATATGCGTTATTTCCTTTCATCATGCATTTACACTACATAATTTAATTATCTTTATTGCTCATGAACTTGATCAATTTGAAATTTCGTGTTAATATACAATTAAAACATGGAATATATATCTTGATTAAGGAAAAGGGTTGCGCATCTAACAATCAAAGAGAATATTTTGGAAAAATGAATCCTTTCCAATTATTCAATTCATTTTCCTTTGTAACATACAAATTAAAGGGCCTTAAGGGTTCAATTAAATAATATTTTAATATAAATATACCCTTTTTTAAAAACAAACCCTAATCCTATTTTCTAACAGTCGACGCCCTCTTCTTTTCTATGGCAGAAAACATACCATTTTGATCTCTAAAATTCCCCTAATTCACGAAACCATTTCGAATGTTTCCAACGCCAAATTAAAGAGCATTCAGAGAGCTTTAATCTAGCGAAATCCTGAGCCGTTACACAATACTTCAAAGACTTCAAGCAGAGAGAATCAGAATCAAGCTCCTATGTTTCCACCCTGAGAACTTGGGTGGAACGGAAGAAAAGAGGCGAAACAAACTAGGTTAGACATAAGTCTGGTGAGTCCAGTGACTTTCAGCATATAAACAGATAATAGTATCATGACATATAAATAAAACTGGATGAGAGATAACCATAACAGGAATAGCAGGTTAACAGAAGAAATGGAATGATATAGGCTAAGCTAATCTTCTTTACTCAGTTTTCACTTCTCTGCACTAATACTAGTGTAACGGGATTAGGTGTTACCCTAATGTCTAAACTAAAACAGAAACGAAAACAGAATAATCTTTACAGAAACAGAATGCTAGTAATGGGCCTTTACCACCCGAACAGAGGCAGAAGGTACAGAAACAGAATGATAATAATGGGCTTTTACCACTCTAATAGACAGAAGGTACAGAAACAGAATACTAATAATGGGCCTTTACCACCCAAACAGACAGAAGGTACGAAAACAGAATTAGAAATGGAATCCGAGACAGAAACAGAATAATCCCTTTGGAAACAGAATGTTAGAATTAGGTGTACACTAGGAATGGGCCTTTACCACCCGAACAGACGGTGCCATGCAGAAACAGATAGGTGTTACCCCCAATAGAAACAGATGGTACCCACAGAATAGACAGAACTAGGTGTACCCTAATGTCTAAACTGAAACGGAAACAAAATAATCTCTACAGAAACAGAATGCTAGAATTAGGTGTACACTAGTAATGGGCCTTTACCACCATAACAGATGGTACCACGCAGAAACAGACATGTGTTACCACCCAACAGAAACAGATGGTACCCACAGAAACAAACAGAACTAAGTGTACTGTAACAACCCGAAAATCTGGGCCAGTTTAAAATTTTTATTTTGGCAATTTTAGCGAATTTTGATTATTTAAAATAGATTATTTTAAATAATATCGACGAGAAATTTATTTTGAATATAATTTGAACGTATATATTATATACGTCGTCGTTAGAATATAAATATTTATTTATAATTATAAAAGGAATTGAAAATGGCGCGGTAGTTCGATAATTTGATTTCAAACTTCAATTGAACATACCGGGTGCAAAACAAACCGGATTTTAGTGAAACCAAAAATAATAGGATCTAATGGTGAATATCTTTCTAACGAATCCGAAAAATCGAGATTTCATAGCGGGAATCAAAAGATACGTCCAGTTGAAAATTCTGAATAGTCGCTATAGAATTCAGGTCCTTAAAAATAGACATTTTGCAAATGACCTCGGAAACTGATCGAAACGACCGAATCAGCTTGCGATACATATCCCATTGTGTTCGGAATGGGGGTAATTAGCTATGGGCGACAGGCGGTGGGTCTCGTTTCGAGGTCGAAAATAAAAGTTTCTTTTTGAAATTAAATAATTAAATAAATTAAAAATTAAAATCTCTCCCTTCCCTCTCCTTATTCATTCAGGCCCCCCCGATTCAATTCATTCGAACGAAAAAAAAAATCAAAGAGGGGCGACGCGGAGGGGGGAACCCACCGCCGACGCCATCGCGCCCCCCCCCCCTCAGGAGGTGCGCCGCCTTCTTCCCCCCTCCTTCTTCCTCTTTCCCTTCTCCCCTATCCATCCCCATCTCCGCTCCTCCGCCGCCATCTCCAGCTACCCCCCCCTTGCGACTCGCTCTCCTCGTCTACCTTAGAACCCGCGACCCCACCCCCTCAGCCCCCTCTCACGTCAGCCGAACCCCCTTCGTGTGACGAACAAGAATCTCGCTCGGTCCGAACCAGTCGCTAAACCGATCCAGGCCGCTCGAAACGCCCTATCGTTGAGAACAGGACAAAACAGAACGCATACAGAAGAACATTTCATTGTATATTACAACAATACATCAGATTACAAGAATATACAGAGTATAAATGAATATTACACAGAAAAATCAGAGATTTAAATTACATTTAAATACATCGCAGCGGAAGATAATACAATACACAACTAGAAGGAGATATACGGATACAAGCTTTCCGGATATCGTTCCAGCTGTAAACCAGGATCCTGTGGATATAAATCTGCAAAACCAAAACTACTAGCTGCCCGTGTCAAAATAGGGGCACCCAGAGTTTAGGTTAAAACAATAAACTCCAGGTCAGTCATGTGACTGGTGTGAGAACTAAAACAGTTATTAATCTTTATTTTAAATTTCGGTAAATCAAGGGACCACGCCGTATAACACGGAACGGGTTTCCTCCCAAGAACACCAGTGCATATAAGTAAACAGCGCAATGCTTTTCTAAAAATGAAGCTATTATAAGACCCAGGTCCCATCACACAATGCAACGCAGCCGAGGATAGGGTTTTCCCTTATAATAGCCAAACATGCTTAGTACGTTTAAAACAAATCATTTGATACTACTATAAGTGTATAGTGTCAAAACAATTTCAATCATAAGTATCAATCATAGGCGACATGAGCGTCCCATGCCACTATGTCGCCTTATATAGGTTTACAAATAAAACCGCAAATGGCACGTATTTGGAAATTGGGTTTCCTTCTATGAACCGAGGCAAAAGATAGTCCTCAACCGATTCGAGACGCTCTAGCCCGTGTCTCAGGATCAGAGCTCGAGTGACCCTTGGATCGTCAGGGCCGGTCCACCGATGTGGATTAAAATTCCTGAACACTGCGTTTCCCCACCCTTTGGGGTGTCAATGAGCCAACGAATGACTCCATCGGACCCGGATCGTCCGATCAAACCGAGGCGCCTCGCAACAGCAACAACCACACAGGTGAAAAGTATATAAATGTCAGGGCTGGTAGGTCACTGACACCACCCTAGCTAGAAGGAAACGCATGCCCTCCCTGAGGTCCTCTCCCGTTTTTGGTTCACAACCGGGGTGCGAAACTTGCGAATTCACGTTACACAAAGCTGTGCCACACAGGCTGTGCTTTGATCATCACCACAAGACTTTGCTTTTCAACAGAAGCCTCGATCAATTGCCACTTAGGCATGCCACACAGGCAATTCACTCCATGCGTTTGATATCCATCAATATATAACCCCTGAGCTCGTACGTCTCAGAGAAGGGCGTTAAGTAAGAGAATAAATTCTCTGCCGCCAATCAGATATATATTTAATAGAGATCAATCACACAGACTAAAATCCAATGTCAGACATACAGTCCATTTACAAGTCCGTTCTGGGTCTGAACGAAACCGGAGGCACCTAGTACCTCGCATATCCCTCGATCTCCAAGTACGTCTGGACGATCACAAACTGTTTCCATCTTCTTGGGTGTACAGCCCAATCAAGATCATCAGTAATCACCCAAACGACGTGAAGACCTCCGGTCTTCGACCATCGTCTTCATCTTCGACTTATCGTCGTATCAGTTATTCAGAATGGGATAAACCCGGTCTTTCCAAATAACTCGCGTATATTTTAAATAAGTGTTACACAAACACAACATACGCCTCATTCCAATTCATCAGTCACTAACCGTAAATTAATCAAGAGAATAATTCCCCAAATATTAACCCCGAAGGCCGAAACCAACATCAGATCAATATCCAGAAAACCATTCTGCTTGGCAAACCGACAGTTAGTTTCTAAATTTCACATTCATAGGGAAAGGTTCCCATAAATTTTATCCAAGATAAATTATTAAAATTTATTCTTTAATCTTCTTTTGAATTTCGATTCAACTAGTCGGGATTAACGAACCTTACCGATGTAATCATTTGTTTTAATATCCCAATCCCAACCTATTCATCCCATGAAGTAAAACTGGTTATACTTCATATCTAACACCACGGTGTTATCGGTAAATTCAATTACCATTTCACGTTCAAATCTAATTAAAGATTTAACTATCGCCTGGAGTAAAACTGGTGATACTCCATTCTCGATCTTTTCAATCTAATTAAAGATTCATTAAAACTCCACTTAGTTTTAATCGTTAACTGGGTTAAAGAATCAGTGTCATTTAAAACACAGTTCACGATAAACCCAAAATCACATTCATTAATTATCGGGTTAAAGAACGAGTGTTGTTTAAAACACTGTTCACGATAAACCCAAAAATCAATACCAATTCAATTCCAATTAAATATCATTTAATTGGTACACTTCATTAAATCTAAATAAAAAGATTTAATCTTTTCTCATCAGGGTTCAAGAACAGTGTTAGTGAAGACACCATTCACGACAAACCCAAATCACATTCGATATTCAATACAAGGCTCTGAATAGAAAATATATCGGCTTATATTCAATATCAAATTCTACGACTAACAAATGTCGTATTGGAAATAACGATATAAATATATATCTTTCAAATTTCCATAACAACATCTGTATAATCACGAATTCCAACATCGAAATATTCCGAAGACAATTTCGACTCAAATCCACTCCAATGCAATCATTGGAAATTCTGGTTATTTTTAAAACCCTTTTCAAATTCAATTTATTTATTCAAAAAAAAATAGAATTATATTTCTAGTTCAAAACTAGTTCATTTCGATAAAAATCTATTTTTATCTTTTCAAATATGGAGTTTTTCATCCCAAATCTTCACAAATCATTTCTTATGATTTTACAAAAAATATTACTATTTTTAATAATTTTATCAAGGCCCGTACAGTCGATTTCCATCAACGGCCATCGAACTGCACTTACAGCGACCTTTTTCTAATTTGATTTGGACATAATTCCAAATCCAACCGTTAGATTTCTAATTTCAAATATTCATTAGAAAGCTCTTTTCGATACGAACCCAACGGTTCCGGTTTTAGGAGAATCCGACGGTCGGATCTCCCGTAATGTCCGTTTGAAATAAATGGTCAAAATTCACGAACTGCCGCGGCGCGGCGCGTTCTATTCAGGCCATTATATTATATATATAATATATATATAATATATTTCGTCGATTTCTATTTAAAACGAATTATATAAATAGTTTTAAATTCGTTTCAAAAGCAATTTCAACCTCCTTTTCAATTCAAATCAAAATTGAATTCTTCCTTATAAATTCGTTTTAAAATTCATTTCTATTCAATTCAAATCTTCAATTCAATTTGAATTCACTTCAATTTACTTTCAATTCAATTTGAATTCATTTTCAATTCAACTCATTTCGAAATCGTTTTCAATTCATTTCATTTCGAAATTTCAATTCTTTTCAAAATATCAGATTTTGAAATCACTTTCGATATTCATTATAAATGAATAAAATCGTTCACGTCAAAATGGCGTCAATCTAATCAACACGGCTTCATATATTCCTATTTTCAAATATTCTATTTCAAATATTTCTTTTTCAAATATTTCTATTTTGAAATTGGAATGAGGCCCAATCAATTACCATATAAAGTTAATTATATGGATTTCATACAACACATGTATATAATAGCATTGAAAAATAATCAACCATCAACCAAAGTGCACTACACTGTATAAGCATCAAATATAGATATCTAACGCTTGTAACAGCCTGTCAATCGATCGATCGACATATTTAATCTATCAGGATGAGTGAACTTCATATTTCATCCCAACACCCGTGTGGGGTTTCAAATCAACAAACACAGATTTTATTTGTGCAGTTGGGCGGTGTGTAAAATTTATCGACCCAATCAATGTCCTTCAAATAGGTGTACATAAACAAACCGTCCGGTTTGTAAATGAATATTTATTTATTTACATTCACGTTAAAAATTATATTTTTAACGACAAAACATTTTATTTCAACATATGAATTTCTATTCAATTCATTTATTCTATAAAATGATACTGTTATTTTTCTAACTTATTTTAGAAAATTTCGACGGCATAACGGCACGATACTAGAAACGGGACGAGGCCTAGCCTTATCCCCGGTCTAGTGAAGGCCCACGCCATTCACACATCAATCAAATCCATTCATTTCACCACACAGTTCAATTCAAATCAAATCATCTTTAATCTATGCAACCAAACAAACAAGTCCATGGTCTGTGGACGATTGTGTCGGGTGCTACTAAGCACCGTCTGCATCCTAGTATATATATATAACTAGAAAATGAAATTGAAAGGTAAGAAATTCTCACATATAGCTATCCAATCATCTTGACTCCTTCTTTGCAGAAGTCTTCGTCGTTCTCGCCTTTTTGTTACCTTCGTCGCCCGCTTTCACTACCTATGTAAAAATCGAATTTTTACTTCGCTATTCAATATATAAAAATCATATTTTTATTTCGAAGTTCAATATATAAAAATCATATTTTTATTTCGAAGTTCAATATATAAAAATCATATTTTTATTTCGAAGTTCAATATATAAAAAAATCATATTTTTAATTCGAAGTTCAATATATAAAAATCATATTTTTAACTTCATTAAAAATCACTTCTTTTTGTATTCAAAAACCACTTCTATTCGTTTTCAAAAATCAATTCTTCTTTATATGACCATCCTATAAAGATTTAACCTTTTATAAGTTAAAAAAAAATCTCCTTTTTATAATATATAAATCGAACCTTTATATTTTCAAAACAAAGAAGTTTATCTTTTCAAATCAAAGAAGTTTATATTTTTACTTCAAAGAAATGTATAATTTTACTTTTCTAAACAGAGTATATTTTTTTCTGGCTATATTTCGAAAAACAAAGCATATTTTATTTTAAAACTTCGTTAATTTTATTTTCAAAAATAATGTTCCTTTCTATTTTCATTTTCAAAATAAAATCAGTTTTGAATTCTTAAAAAAAAACAGTTTTAAATCCTTATAAACATTAAGTTTTTAATCCCAAAAAAAACAGTATTAAACCTAATTAAAATTCAGTTATAATTCTAATTAAAATAAAACAGTTTCTAAATCATTAAAATAAAATAACAAAGAAAAAAAAAACTTACAGAGGGGTTTTTTTTTCTGGTGGCCGTGGGCTTGGAGGAAGAACAGGCGGTTGGCGGTGGGAGGTCGTGGGCTGGGGGGGCTGGGGAGGAACTCGGGGGGTGCGGTTTTCAGAGGAGAGGGAGAGGATCGAGGGGGAGTTGCGGAGAGTGGGTGCGCCACTTAAGGCGGCGACGTCGCGTGAAAAGGGGGCGGCGGTGGACGATCGTCGATCCCCCCCCCTTTTCCCCCTTTTTTTTTATTTCTTCTTTCTGTAATGAAAAGATATCGGGGGGGGGCCTGGTTAAGGTAGGAGGGGGTTTCCACTTCTTTTTTTTTATTTAATTAATTTAATTTCTCTCTCCTAAGTTGACTTTTCATATGACCTCGAAATCGAACCCACCGCCTGTCGTCCATAGCGTTTTACCCCCATTCCGAACACAATGGGATATGTATCGTAAGCTGATTTGATCGTTACAATCAATTGCCATTGAATTTAAATTTAAATCATTATATTGAATTTTAAACGTACATTTCAAATTACCGGGGTCACATACTAACTAGAAAAAATTCCAGAAAAATATTTTCTAGCTTCGTATTGACGATACGGTCCTAACAAAACTAGTTTCGCCGAATTCTGAGACCGTTGGAAAATTGGCCAATTTCCAGTCGATTAAAATCAACTGAAACTGGTCAAACGCGTTTTCCTTTGCCACGCTCACATATTGATTCGAAAAATTATGAAATTTAAAACCTAGCAATAATTTGACACTGCGGATCCAACAAAAGTGGTTTCGTCGAAATCCGAGGTCGTTTGCAAAATTCTCATTTTTAAGGGCCTGAATTCCATAGCGACTATTCAGAATTTTCAACTGGACATATCTTTTGATTCCCGCTATGAAATTTTGATCATTCGGATTCGTTGGAAAGATAATATCAATTAGATCCTAAGATTTTTGGTTTCACTAAAATCCGGATTGTTTTGCACCCGGTACATTCAATTGAAGTTTGAAATCGAATTATCGAACTACCGCGCCATTTTCAATTCTATTTATAATTATATATAAATATTTATATTCTAACGACGACGCGTATAAATATATACATTCTAATTATATTCAAAATAAATTTCTCGTCGATATTATTTAGAATAATTCATTTTAAATAATCAAAATTCGCTAAAATTGCCAAAATAAAAATTTTAAACTGGCCCAGATTTTCGGGTTGTTACACTTCGCCCCCAAATCGCTGACGTCAGGAGGCGAACTCCTCCTTCCTCCGGCGTTCGAGCTTGCGGCAAGGTCAGATCAACCCCCCCACCCCCGGCTTGAAGAACCGCGAGACCACACACCCAAACTGCTGATCGACGTCCGGAACATCAAAAGTGAGTTTTGTTTAGTTTTTTTTTAACTAAAGTTTTAATCTTTAATAACAGAAAGGTTTAATTTTTATTTAGTAAAAAGGTTTGATTTTTATAAGTGAAAAGCGATGGATTTTTACATGATAAAGATTGAATTTTTACATGAGGAAAGGTGGAATTTTTAGATGTTGAAAGTTTAGATTGTTATAAATAAAAAGAATATATTTTTCTGATAGCAAAGGTTTGATTTTTAATTTACAAAAGATATGAATTTTTATCGAGTAAAGATTATATTTTTGGTCGAGTAAAGATTATATTTTTGGTCGAGTAAAGATTATATTTTTAATGAAGTAAAAATAAGATTTTTTAGTTAGATAAAAATCCAATTTTTAGTCGCATAAGAATGTAAATTATATACGGCTTTAACATAAAAATATGATTTTTATATATTGAATATCGAAGTAAAAATTCGATTTTTATATATTGAATAGCGAAGTAAAAATTCGATTTTTATATATTGAATAGCGAAGTAAAATTTCGATTTTTATATATTGAATAGCGAAGTAAAAATTCGATTTTTATATATTGAATAGCGAAGTAAAAATTCGACTTTTATATATTGAATAGCGAAGTAAAAATTCGATTTTTATATATTGAATAGCAAAGTAAAAATTTGACTTTTATATATGTAGTGGCTAAGGGCAACGAAAGTGAAGAAAGGCGAGAATGACGAAGATTTCTATAAATGAAGTATCGTGAAGTTGGGATAGCTATCGGTGAGAACTTCTCACCTTTCAATTTAATTTTTCTAGTTAAATATATACTAGGATGCAGACGGTGTTTAGTAGCACCCGACACCCGTCATCCACAGACCATGGATGGCTTGTTTGTTTAATTGTTTGGTTGTGTAGTTGGTTAGATTATTTGGTTTGAATTGAATTGTTTGGTGAAATGAAATTGATTTGATTGATGTGTGAATGGCGTGGGCCTTCACTAGACCGAGGATAAGGCTAGGCCTTGTCCCGTTTCTAGTATCGTGCCGTTATGCCGCCGAAATTTTCTAAAAATAAGTTAGAAAAATAAAGATAACATTTTATTTAATAAATGAACCGAATAGAATATTCATAGGATGAATAAAATAGTTTGATCGTTAAAAATATAATTTTTAACGTGAATGTGAATAAATTAATATTCATTTTCCAACCGGACGGTTTGTTTATGTACACCTATTTGAAGGACATTGATTGTGACGATAAAATTTACACATCGCCCAACTGCACAAATAAAAGTCTGTGTTTGATTGCTTGAAACCCCACAGGGTATTGGGATGATATTTGACGTACACTAATCCCGATTGTTTAGTTGTATGTCGATCGATTGATTGACAGGCTGTTATAAGCGTTGACTTTTTGTATTTGATGCTTATACAGTGTAGAAAGCACTTTGGATGATGGTTGATTATTCATCATTGTTGATATATACATGTGTTGTAGAAAATCAATATAATTAACATTATATGGTAATTAATTGGGCCTCATTCCAGTTTTAAAATAGAAATATTTGAAAAATAGAAATATTCGAAATAGAATATTTGAAAATATGAATATATGAAGCCGTGTTGATTAGATATACGCCATTTCGACGTGAACGATATTTATATCGATTTTATTCATTTTATAATGAATATCGAAAGTGATTTCAAAATCTGATATTTTGAAAAGAATTGAAATTCGAATTAAATTGAATATAAATGAATTCGAATTGAAATTGAATATAAATGAACTCGAATTGAAATTGAATATAAATGAATTCGAATTGAAATTGAATATAAATGAATTCGAATTAAAATTGAATATAAATGAATTTGAATTGAAATTGAATATAAATGAATTCGAATTGAAATTGAATATAAATGAATTCGAATTGAAATCGATTTGAAATGAATTTAAAACGAATTTATATTGAAATATTCAATTTTGATTTGAAATTGAATATGAAGTTGAAAACCGTTTTGAAAACGAATTTAAACGATTTATAAAGCACGTTTTAAAGGAAATCGACGAAGTATATATTATATATATTATATATATAATATAATGGCCTGAATAGAACGCGCCGCGGTAGTTCGCGAATTTCGACCATTGACTTCGAACGGATATTACGGGAGATCCGACCGTCGGATTCTCCTAAAACGGAACCGTTGGGTTCGTATCGAAAAGAGCTTTCTAACAAATATTAGAAATTAGAAATCTAACGGTTGGATTTGGAATTATGTCCAAATCGAATTTGAAAAAGGTCGTTGTAAGTGCAGTTCGATGGCCGTTGATGGAAATCGACTGTACGGGCCTTGATAAAATTATTAAAAATAGTAATAATTTGTGTAAAATCATAAGAAATGATTTAGAAAGAATTGGGATGAAAAACTCCATATTTGAAAAGATAAAAATAGATTTTTATCGAAATGAACTAGTTTTGAACTAGAATTATAATTCTATTTATTTTTAAGTAAATAAATTGAATTTGAAATGGTTTTGAAAATAACCAGAATTTCCAATGATTGCATTGGAATGGATTTGAATCGAAATTGTCTTCGGAATATTTCAATGTTGGATTTCGTGATTATACAGATGTTGTTATGGAAATTTGAAAGATATATATATCGTTATTTCCAATATGATATTTGTTCGTCGTAGAATTTGATATTGAATATAAGCCGGTATATTTTCTATTTAGAGCCTTGTATTTAATATCAAATGTGATTTGGGTTTGTCGTGAATGGTGTCTTCATTAACACTATTCTTGAACCCAGTTGAGAAAAGATTAAATCTTTTTATTTAGATTTAATGAAGTGTACCAATTAAATAATATTTAATTGGAATTGAATTGATATTGATTTTTGTGTTTATCGTGGACAGTGTTTTAAATAACACTCGTTCTTTAACCCGATAATTAATGGAATGTGGTTTTGGGTTTATCGTGAACCATGTTTTAAATGACACTGATTCTTTAACCCAGTCACAGATTAAAACTAAGTGGAGTTTTAATGAATCTTTAATTAGATTGAAATAATCGAGAATGGAGTATCACCAGTTTTGCTCTAGGCGTTAGTTAAATCTTTAATTAGATTTGAACGTGAAATGGTAATTGAATTTACCGATAACACCGTAGTGTTAGATATGAAGTATTACCAGTTTTACTTCATGGGATGAATAGGTTGGGATTGGGAAATTAAAACAAATGATTACTTCGGTAAAGTACGTTAATCCCGACTAGTTTGAATTGAAATTCAAAAGTAGATTAAAGAATAAATTCAAGGAATTTATCTTGGATAAAATTAATGGGAACCTTTCCCTATGAATGTGAAATTTAGAAACTAATTGTCGGTTAGCCAAGCAGAATGGTTTTCTGGATATTGATCTGATGTTGGTTTCGGCCTTCGGGGTTAATATTTGGGAAATTATTCTCTTGATTAATTTACGGTTAGTGACTGATGAATTGGAATGAGGCGTATGTTGTTTTTGTGCAACACTTATTTAAAATATACGCGAGTTATTCGGAAAGACCGGGTTTATCCCATTCTGAATAACCGATACGACGATAAGTCGAAGATGAAGACGATGGTCGAAGACCGGAGGTCTTCACGTCGTTTAGGTGATTACCGATGATCTTGATTGGGCTGTACACCCAAGAAGATGGAAACAGTTGGTGATCGTCCAGACGTACTTGGAGATCGATGGATATGCGGGGTACTAGGTGCCTCCGGTTTCGTTCAGACCCAGAACGAACTTTTAAATGGACTGTGTGCCTGACATTGGATTTTAGTCTGTGTGATTGATCTCTATTAAATATATATCTGTTTGGCGGCGGAGAATTTATTCTCTTGCTTAACGCCCTTCTCTGAGACGTACGAGCTCAGGGGTTATATACTGATGGATATCAAACGCATGGAGTGAATTGCCTGTGTGGCATGCCTAAGTGGCAATTGATCGAGGCTTCTGTTGAAAAGCAAAGTCTTATGGCGATGATCAAAGCACAGCCTGTGTGGCACAGCTTTGTGTAACGTGAATTCGCGAGCCTCGCACCCCGGTTGTGAACCAAAAACGGGAGAGGACCTCAGGGAGGGCATGCGTTTCTTTCTAGCTAGGGTGGTGTCAGTGACCTATCAGCCCTGACATTTATATACTTTTCACCTGTGTGGTTGTTGCTGTTGCAAGGCGCCTCAGTTAGATCGGACGATCCGGGTCCGATGGAGCCATTCGTTGGCTCATTTACGCTCCAAATGGCAGGGAAATGTAGTGTTCAGGCATAATTATCCACATCGGTGGACCGGCCCTGACGATCTAAAGGCTTGCCTGCGCGCTTGCCTGTGGCTCGAGCTAGAGAGTCACGAATTCGGTGAGGACGATCCCTAGCCTCGGTTCATAGATGGAAATCCAATTTCCAAATTCGTGACCTTTGCGGTTTGCAGAGCCTAGTATGGCGACATGATATATGGTACCCATGCCGCCTATGATTGATACTTATGATTCGAAGATTGTTTTATACACTATACACTAATAATAGTATCAAATGATTTGTTTCAAAACGTATCAAGCATTCTTTTGCTGTTATAAGGGAAAACCCTATCCCCCGGCTTGCGTTGCATTGTGTGATAGGACCTGGGTCTTATAACAGCTTCATTTTTCTTTATTTAGCATTGCGTTGTTTGTTTTATGCACTGGTATTCTTGGGAGGAAACCCGTTTCGTGTTATACGGCGTGGTCCCTTGATTTACCTAACTTTAAAATAAAGATTTATAACTGTTTTAGTTCTCACACCAGTCACATGACTGACCTGGAGTTTATTATTTTGACCTAAACTTTGGGTGCCCCTATTTTGACACGGGCAGCTAGTAGTTTTGGTTTTGCAGATTTATGTTCACAGGATCCTGGTTTACAGCTGGAACGATATCCGGAAAGCTTTGTATCAGTATATCTCCTTCTAGTTGTGTATTGTATTATTTTCCGCTGCTATGTATTTAAATGTAATTTAAATCTCTGATATTTCTGTGTAATATTCATTTATACTCTGTATATTCTTGTAATCTGATGCATTGTTGTAATATACAATGAAATTTCCTTCCGTTTGCGTTCTATTTTGTCGTGTTCTCAAAACAATCAGGCATTTCGAACGGTCTGGGTCGGTCTAGCGACTGATTCGGATCGAGCGAAATTCCTTGTTGTCACAGTTGGTATCAGAGCTTTGGTTTACAAAGCTTAGAGAACAAGACACATTCGAACCATACGAAAGAATTCATCAGATATTGGATTAGCAATATCCAAAGAGAATGAATCGTTAGAGATGGGATCAGTAGTATCCTAGAACGAGTGTGAAGAGTATATTTTTCAAATGAAAACAATTCTGTTTTGAAATTTAAATAGTTTTACACGTATTTGATTATTTATTTATATTGATTTGGACAATCCAATATATAAAGGTTTTGCGTATACGCCTTGCAAACTTATATTCGAAATTTTAATATACTGGATAGATATAGAATTACACTCTAGTCGCCCGGGGGTGATTCTGATGATTGATATATCATCATCAGAATTTATATTCGAGTGACGAACGTGTAATATCTATATATTTCCTATTGACTGGTGTGAGAACCAAAAATTAGATAGGGCCTATTGTTGTGATTTGGCATCAAAAACATGGTTTTTGTATATGTATCAAAATTATGAATTTGAAACTCTAATTCACTAATTGATTGATGTTTGTGTTGTTTGTTTATTTGTTTGCTAATTTTTAGCCAATTAGCCTAATTGAATCACATATTGAATTATATTTAAAATTGGTCGCATTTGCTTGCATATACATGTGCTTACATTGAACATGTCATAGCAAGGAGGCTAGAGCAGAGAATAAAATTTGTTTGCCCGACAAATAGGTACATGTTTACTATATAATTTACTATTTTGTTTGGGTGATGATGATTTTATGAGCCTATTGGCTAGCCGCTTCGCTTTTTCTTTTTCTTTTTGAGATCAGAAGGCCTATATGGCAATTTCGGGATTTTCTCATGGCTCCCGGTGCAGGGGAGGTTATGGCGAAATTTTTCGAAAATTCCGGGTGTTAGCCAAATTTTTGAAGAATTTGAAAATTCTCAGAAACTGAAGAGTTGGAGAATGGAAGCCAAATCGAACGTAAAGTTGATTGATCAAACCACTTTCGACTTTGTTCCTTTTCGAGGACGAAAAGTTTTATGTGGGGGAGATTGTAACAACCCGAAAATCTGGGCCAGTTTTAAATTTTTATTTTGGCAATTTTAGCGAATTTTGATTATTTAAAATAGATTATTTTAAATAATATCGACGAGGAATTTATTTTGAATATAATTTGAACGTATATATTATATACGTCGTCGTTAGAATATAAATATTTATTTATAATTATAAAAGGAATTGAAAATGGCGCGGTAGTTCGATAATTTGATTTCAAACTTCAATTGAACATACCGGGTGCAAAACAAACCGGATTTAAGTGAAACCAAAAATAATAGGATCTAATGGTGAATATCTTTCTAACGAATCCGAAAAATCGAGATTTCATAGCGGGATTCAAAAGATACGTCCAGTTGAAAATTCTGAATAGTCGCTATAGAATTCAGGCCCTTAAAAATAGACATTTTGCAAACGATCTCGGATTTCGACGAAACCACTTTTGTTGTGTTCGTGATGTAAAGTTATTGCTAGATTCCAAATTTCATAATTTTTTGAATCAATATGTGAGCGTGGCAAAGGAAAACGCGTTTGACCAGTTTTAGTTGATTTTAATCGACTGGAAATTGGCCATTTTTCAAACGGTCTCAGAATTCGACGAAACTAGTTTTGTTAGGACCATATCGTCAATACGAAGCTAGAAAATATTTTTTTGGAATTTTTCGAGTTAGTATGTGACCCCGGTAAATTGAAATGCGTGTTCAAATTCAATATATAGAGTTATATGTTGATTTTAACGGAAACTGATCGAAACGACCGAATCAGCTTGCGATACATATCCCATTGTGTTCAGAATGGGGGTAATTAGCTATGGGCGACAGGCGGTGGGTCTCGTTTCGAGGTCGAAAATAAAAGTTGCTTTTTGAAATTAAATAATTAAATAAATTAAAAATTAAAATCTCACCCTTCCCTCTCCTTATTCATTCAGCCCCCCCCCCCCCCCGATTCAATTCATTCGAACGAAAAAAAAAAATCAAAGAGGGGCGTCGCGGAGGGGGGAACCCACCGCCGACGCCATCGCGCCCCCCCTCAGGAGGTGCGCCGCCTTCTTCCCCCCTCCTTCTTCCTCTTTCCCTTCTCCCCTATCGATCCCCATCTCCGCTCCTCCGCCGCCATCTCCAGCTACCCCCCCCCCCTCGCGACTCGCTCTCCTCTTCTACCTTAGAACCCGTGACCCCCCCTCAGCCCCCTCTCGCGTCAGCCGAACCCCCTTCGCCCCCAAATCGCCGACGTCAGGAGGCGAACTCCTCCTTCCTCCGGCGTTTGAGCTCGCGGCAAGGTCAGATCAACCCCCCCGGCTTGAAGAACCACGAGACCACACACCCAAACTGCTGATCGAAGTCCGGAACATCAAAAGTGAGTTTTGTTTAGTTTTTTTTAACTAAAGTTTTAATCTTTAATAACAGAAAGGTTTAATTTTTATTTAGTAAAAAGGTTTGATTTTTATAAGTGAAAAGCGATGGATTTTTACATGATAAAGATTGAATTTTTACATGAGGAAAGGTGGAATTTTTAGATGTTGAAAGTTTAGATTGTTATAAATAAAAAGAATATATTTTTCTGATAGCAAAGGTTTGATTTTTAATTTACAAAAGATATGAATTTTTATCGAGTAAAGATTATATTTTTTGTCGAGTAAAGATTATATTTTTAATGAAGTAAAAATAAGATTTTTTAGTTAGATAAAAATCCAATTTTTAGTCGCATAAGAATGTAAATTATGTTAGAGTTTATGCCCTAGAGGCAATCCATTGATGAGATGGATAACACTGTTGATGTTATTATTTTATTTGGAATAAAATAAAATATTCTGTTATGTTATATTTACTGCGTAATATAAATATTAACATAATAGAAGTCCTTAGAATAATAATACGGAATTATATAGTTCGAGTAAGACTGAACTTGAGATTATATAATGTGATAAGTATTATAATTCTTAAATGTCCCTAGTCGAGTTTTATTGTTTATATAGGACGACAATAAAGCGTTGAGACTAGTATATTGATTGACTGATGATCACATCTCATTGATCATTAATATACGAGATATTAAAGTCAAGATATAAATACGTATTGGAGAATAGCGTATTGGGCTGACCCACTGTGAGATAACTACATGGAATATAATCAACAGTATCATAAGTTGTTCTCATAGTGACAGTGATGTAATGGTCCTCAGACCTGAAATCATTATAATTTTATTCGAGGATATTTGTGTTTTGATATCATCTAAAGTTATTTCGTAACAGAGTAACGATAACGGTGATTATTGGATACATCTCGAGTCAAATGAAAATTATGAATGATCTAGATGGAATTTAACCCTACGATATATTCGTAGTGATATCCATGGGCCTCTTGATTGAGTGAAACTGTGAAATGCATGGCCGTGCTCAAATATTGATTTGTTTTGAACAGTCTACTCATTGATCAAGAAAAATGGATTAAATTATAATGAGGATGATACGATCCATGCCTCTAGTTAATCCAGGATATATTGGTTAAAAGGATTATATTACATTGATACACTGTTCACAAAAGGTTGTATCGAATCGTTGATCTTATTGTAATTTGGGTAACAGCGATGTGTTGCTAGATACCGCTCACTGTTTATAATTTAAATACGATTTAAATTATGGCCAACATTATAATAACCTATCGGGTCACACACTTAGAACGTTATGAAGAAAGAACATGTGTTGGGTAAACAAAATATCAAATTCGTTGATATTTTATATTGCGTTGAAAAGGTAAATAAGTGGTTTCCTTATTTAAAGGATCATTTTAGGTTTTAAAAGGGTTTTTGACCATACCATATATATGAGATATTTGGGAGCCGTCAATATTTTTTTTTTATATAGAAGATTAAAAAAAAAAACCCTAAATATGCCGACCTTTCCAAAACCTTCTACATGGCGGCTAGCACCTAATTTCTTCTTCCTTTCGATTTGATCGGGATAAAAGACGTTCGTGTGGACATCCAGTAGAGGGCCGGTGTTATCATCGAGCCTGTGATTCGATCGATCCAAAGTCTTCAAGGCGGCGAGTTATCTGTTAGTTCATCATGACAGGTATGAAAATCTCAATTAAATTGATTTTGATTTACAATTTTGCAATAGATCTGTTAGTTTAAATAGTTAAACTGTTAGATTAGGGATTCGATTAGATCGTAAAATTCCAACAATGGTATCAGAGCGAGGTTTTGCAATTATTTGTATTTTGAATTCAATTTTAAGTTTGTTTTTGTTGATATTCTTAGTTGTTCGATGACATTGGATATATAAATTTGGGCTCTGATCTACTCGGTTTATAACAGAGCAGACAGTATTATTAACACAGGTTCTAAGATAATTAAACGTAAATCCAGCCACCAATGAAATTGCTTCATTGGAAATACTTTCTATATGATATGAATGTTAAATGGATTTCTGGTCTAAAATTAATTGTTTTATTTTGGTTTGAAATGTTTAAACCATCCTATGTTAATTTTTTTTTAAAAAAAAAAAAAATACTGATCTGTTATAATTTAGATATAGACCCAGATTTGATATTGTTTTGAATCTGAGATGGTTTATAAATAAATATATATGATATTAATTATAACCAAAGCTCAGATCTTGCTTATCATATTGGATGATATAAGATTTGTCAATATATAGTTTTGCAATTGGCTTTGTATGCTTTATTAAGCAGAATTGGGTACATTTTAATGTTATCTGTATAAATACTGTACTTGTACTATGTTACTCGTATACAAAACAATATGATTTGTTAAGTTTCTATCTTGACAAATATGGTTTGTTGAGAAGAACCATTTAACAGGTTTTATATCTAAAACTTTTGCTGATCAGGTTAATCGCAATTGTAAACAAAACAGATATGCTTTTAATTGAGAGGAACCAAAATTCGATTTATGATCAAATGAGTGAATATGAATTTCATAGTTGATTTCCTTTTGTTTTACAAGTTTGTGATATTGATCATGAACAAATAATAACTTTCAGGTCCCTGTACATATATATATATTTTGCTATCGAGTGTATAAGAAATATGTGATATGAACAATATGCTTTTGAAATGGGTTCAAAAATATATGTATGTTGCTACTGATTTAAAAGGAATTGTTTTATATATTGGTAACAAGCTATTGGTACTTAATCATTAGTACTTCAGGAATGAAAGCAGTATTGACTGTTATTTTTTTTTTTCTTTTTCACAATATTTGTTTACTTATATATATAGAGATATGTTAAGACATAGTAAATGGTATAAGGTTTTGATTCATAAAGTACTATATATATTTTGATATATATATATACACATGTATATACAGCAAGATTATATACTGTTTATGTTCAAAGTAATATCATCACTAATCTGATTTGAATTTCGTATTTAATAGGAACACGTGTATGTTTATATATTGTATTTTGATACATATAAACACACACGTATGTATATAAAGATATAAATATGGATTTACATCTGATATCATGTCTTAATATGTTTATTTAAATGCATGTTATAATAGATGTTGTGAACACTGTTATATATTTATAAAATGCCTTTAAAACATTATATAGTTCTGATGAAAGTTTGTTTCTTTCAGAATAAAGATACATGTTTTGATTTAAATTCGAAAAACCATTTTAGATTGATATTAGATATCAATTCAATTATTAATTCATATTTTGTTAATTCTTTTCAATTGGATTAATTATAATGGTAAGACTGTATTATGGGTTCATTATTTTTCGAATTGAACCTCTTATTGAAATGCAGTTATATATAAAATCATCCCTGTTTTGATTGATTTCAGAAATCAACAGGTATGATTAATCAGTCAAACACATTTTAGAAATGTAACTTCGGATCAAATTTGTTCATTCAATATACATTCAAAATATGTTTGAATCAAGAATAGTAAGCAGTGTTAGAATATGTATCATTTTATTTCATTATTGAAATTTTATAATGATGCATAGGATATTTTAGAAACCATTCAAATTGTATAAAATGTTTAAATACAGACCTGAAGCTGTTCAGGTTTATTGTAACAATGCCAATCAATTTCATTATTGATTTAGCATTTATACTTCTATTAAACATTATGAACACATCCACCTGATCAATCTACACTTTTCATAACATTGCATCAGGATGTATTAATCTGTAGCATAAGGATTATCTTTGTGAAAGTATTAAATATATAGGTTTACTTGAGAACACCTACCATGCCTGTTGCTGGACCATCACATTGAAATTTTTTTATGTGATGCAAAATGTTTGATCTTGACAATTCATATATTATCACCTGCATAATATATGCTTATGCTATTTGGTATATAACTACTGAAATCTATGTTTGACATGGATATCCTATATTGGATGAACATGCTTAATGATTTCAAGATCATGCTTTGTGTGCATATTGATGTACCATTTAAGATGCAAAATGTTTGCAGGTACCATTTAATGCAAAGTGTTTGCAGGTACCAACTCTAATGCAAAGGGTTTGAAGGAATCAAAAGCAATGTGAAATATTGGATATATAGAGGGGTCTGTCTATACGCATTTTATTATAACAGATATATAAAATTGTATATATATATATATATCTCGTCTGGCACAAATAATCACTGTATAATGTCATTTATTCAGTATGGATAACTGATCTAATTTGAAAGATGATGTATTATTATTATTTGTAATAAGGTTGACACTACGAGTTCATAGAAGTTGTTTCATGCAATATGTATTAATCTGAATTGCTTTAACTTGTTGACTGTGTATGTATCACTTTCTTCGTAATGTAATTTGTAAATTAAGAAATTAATCATGTGTGAACTGTTTAATTTATGTGATGTCAAGTTAGACTTGATTGCTCGCATGTGTATTTATTGTAACGTTAGCAGGCAATTTTAAATCATGGATACAATTTCAGTTAAATGCTTATATATGAATATATATGCTATTTACCTGTTTGACTTAACATTTGTATATGATGAGTAACTTGGATTTTATAATTCTTTTGCCTGTACAATAAATTATACACCTTCCATATAATGGTACGCATGAACAAAACTGGACCTTGAAAGGCCTGGTCTTATGTATACTAATGGGCTCCTTATATACCTAACCGGACCTTAAATAGTTTGGGCCCTTAGGTTGTATGGGTCTAGAAATGAAATAGATTACTTAAAAATTTAATATCATGAGTATAATTTCTTATATTCTACCTACATGCTATAAGTTCACCATTTTTTATTTTATTTTGAAATGTTCTAATAAAATAAACTTGGTTCTTATATGTAACATTGAATTTAAGTACAAATATGTGTTTCACATATTTTATTTAAATAAAACTTGTATTACGAATATAAAATACATATATTTAGATATATGTAAGTGACTCTAATATCGTCTGCCACTACGAGTTATAAATTCCCTCTAAAAGCAAGTTTTGTTATATTAAGTCATGGTGACGTCTTCCAATAATATACTCATCACTGTCCAAGATCAATGGTTGTAACTAACGCCAAAGCGTTGTGCACCTTTTATTTTGGTTATATGCGATGGAGTAAAATGTGGTGCTCCAACCTATTATTGGGTCTGACTTAACTAGGCTGCATAATAGGATTATGGCCTTAGAGACAAAAGCATGAATTATTCTATATATTTTGAGCAAATGAATAATACTGAACAAACTGTTCAACATGCGATCCAAGAGTTATATAAACGATATAATTGACATAAGATGTCTACCTAAAAGGTTGTGTTTTGAGTTCAGCCAAAGCAGGGTCAAAACATGATTAGATGTGGATCTTGGAACACCATTATATATATATACCGATAAATATATATAAACAGAGGGATGTTAATTTGAGTGGGAGTATATTTTAGTTTAAATAATACATTTATAATAATATAAATTTTGATCGTCAAAATTTTATATTTTATTAAATGAATATTAAGAATCAGTTAATATTTACTATCCACTGTAGATATTAAATAATAGATAACTCCGATAATTTAAATTTGTTCTTGACAAGGATAAATTAAATTAAATCAAATTTCTTGACTGACATTGAAATTTGAGGATTGTCCTCAAACAAATTAAAACATAATTGTTCTGACAAATATAGAGGATCTAAAATAAAAGTTAAAGTGTGACTTTAACTGAATGGGATATAAGTGTTATAATAATCTACTTATAAATTTCTAGTATTAGATATTAGATATAAATCACATAAATGTATGTTGATTTACAGAAATTCTAGAATAAGTAGAAATATGATAAAAGGACAAGTGGACTTACGATTGGAAATGAAGCAAATGCTGCTGGATTATCCATAGGAAGTTGATTGTTATTGAATTTACTAGCTTAATTAAATAAATAAAATTGTTATTATGAAATTCCACTTAAAATAAATGTCATAATAGATCTTGTTAAGACAAGTTTGAATTTCATTTATAATAAAAAGGAATAATTGTTATTCATTTTATTTAAATGAAATATCTATGGAATTTCACAAGTAGTTAATGAATATTATAAATCGTTAACTATAATGTACTTGACATTAACAATGAAGGATTAAATTTAGTGATTTAAATCCAACATACTTTAAGCATTACCAGTTAGCCCTTATAAACAAGAAAGTATATCAAAACTCCATAGTGATGGAATTTTGAAATCATTTGATTTCGAATCATATGAAGTATGCAAATCTTGTTTATTAATCAAAATAACTGAATCACCTTTCACTTGACACGACGAATAAGTGATAAGTATTGGGACTCATACATTGTGATGTATATGGAGCAATGAATACATAAACTAGAGGTAGGTTTTATAACTTCATTATATTTACTGATGATATCAGTAGATACAGATATGTGTATCTTATGAAACACATATAAGAATCCTTTGAAAAGTTCAAAGTATTCAAAACGAAGCTAGAAACCAATTTTAATAGAAAACTAAATACTTTTCGAACAGATCGAAAGAGAATATTTAAGCCAATTATTTAATGACTATCCAGACGAGTTTGAAATTGTTTCATAACTCATTCCATCTAGAACACCATATTGGAATGGTGTGTTTGAAAGGAGTAATCGCACCTTATAAGATTTAGTACGATTTATGATAAGTCATAAAGATCCTCCAACAAATTAAATTTAGAACAATTACATTTAGTCCTACTAAAATGATTTTAAAGACGCCATATTAGATACGGACCAGGAAATGTCCTAATGTGTCTAATACGATGATTTGGGATGTAAAGACGTTTCATAAACGTCCTTTCTCTGATAAGATCAGACCTAAATTAGATAATTATTTTGTGGATATAAATTCTCTGAGAATAAAGTGTTTATTTCTCGATTTGGTATCCTTTTGAAGGAGAGCCAGTCTCTAAGATACCGATGGGAATGAAATAAATTTCGAAATGTGTCAAAAACCCACAAAATACCATCGAATCTTGTATAGACAAGAAATTGAGTGGGAGTGTCACAGTAACACTAATGTTATTTGATAACACATTAATTACTAAAAAAATAATGTTAGTTTTAAAACAAGAAATAAATACTGATTCTAAGAAAGAAAATGTTTGGATTAAGAAGTTCATAACTGAACTTAATTCATTGTTGATCCAATGATATACATTGCGATAACAATGTGGCTGTTGCTCAGGCCTAAAACATTAAACTCATTATCGATCCAAACATATATTTAAGAAATATAAATTCCTATGTGAAGTTGTTCACAAAGGAAATGAACATATCTGCAAAGTTACAAACATTGTAATGTTGCAGACCTACTGAATTAAACACTGTCGCAGCAGAAGTTTAATAGTCACACTAGTTTCATGAGTATATGATACATGAATGATTGACTCTAGTGCAAGTGGGAGATTGTTAGAGTTTATGCCCTAGAGGCAATCCATTGATGAGATGGATAACATTGTTGATGTTATTATTTTATTTGGAATAAAATAAAATATTCTGTTATGTTATATTTACTGCGTAATATAAATATTAACATAATAGAAGTCCTTAGAATAATAATACGGAATTATATAGTTCGAGTAAGACTGAACTTGAGATTATATAATGTGATAAGTATTATAATTCTTAAATGTCCCTAGTCGAGTTTTATTGTTTATATAGGACGACAATAAAGCGTTGAGACTAGTATATTGATTGACTGATGATCACATCTCATTGATCATTAATATACGAGATATTAAAGTCAAGATATAAATACGTATTGGAGAATAGCGTATTGGGCTGACCCACTGTGAGATAACTACATGGAATATAATCAACAGTATCATAAGTTGTTCTCATAGTGACAGTGATGTAATGGTCCTCAGACCTGAAATCATTATAATTTTATTCGAGGATATTTGTGTTTTGATATCATCTAAAGTTATTTCGTAACAGAGTAACGATAACGGTGATTATTGGATACATCTCGAGTCAAATGAAAATTATGAATGATCTAGATGGAATTTAACCCTACGATATATTCGTAGTGATATCCATGGGCCTCTTGATTGAGTGAAACTGTGAAATGCATGGCCGTGCTCAAATATTGATTTGTTTTGAACAGTCTACTCATTGATCAAGAAAAATGGATTAAATTATAATGAGGATGATACGATCCATGCCTCTAGTTAATCCAGGATATATTGGTTAAAAGGATTATATTACATTGATACACTGTTCACAAAAGGTTGTATCGAATCGTTGATCTTATTGTAATTTGGGTAACAGCGATGTGTTGCTAGATACCGCTCACTGTTTATAATTTAAATACGATTTAAATTATGGCCAACATTATAATAACCTATCGGGTCACACACTTAGAACGTTATGAAGAAAGAACATGTGTTGGGTAAACAAAATATCAAATTCGTTGATATTTTATATTGCGTTGAAAAGGTAAATAAGTGGTTTCCTTATTTAAAGGATCATTTTAGGTTTTAAAAGGGTTTTTGACCATACCATATATATGAGATATTTGGGAGCCGTCAATATTTTTTTTTTATATAGAAGATTAAAAAAAAAAAACCCTAAATATGCCGACCTTTCCAAAACCTTCTACATGGCGGCTAGCACCTAATTTCTTCTTCCTTTCGATTTGATCGGGATAAAAGACGTTCGTGTGGACATCCAGTAGAGGGCCGGTGTTATCATCGAGCCTGTGATTCGATCGATCCAAAGTCTTCAAGGCGGCGAGTTATCTGTTAGTTCATCATGACAGGTATGAAAATCTCAATTAAATTGATTTTGATTTACAATTTTGCAATAGATCTGTTAGTTTAAATAGTTAAACTGTTAGATTAGGGATTCGATTAGATCGTAAAATTCCAACAAATTATATATGGCTTTAACATAAAAATATGATTTTTATATATTGAATGTCGAAGTAAAAATTCGATTTTTATATATTGAATAGCGAAGTAAAAATTCGATTTTTATATATTGAATAGCGAAGTAAAAATTCGATTTTTATATATTGAATAGCGAAGTAAAATTCGATTTTTATATATTGAATAGCGAAGTAAAATTTCAATTTTTATATATTGAATAGAGAAGTAAAAATTCGATTTTTATATATTGAATAGCAAAGTAAAAATTTGACTTTTACATATGTAGTGGCTACAGGCAACGAAAGTGAAGAAAGGCGAGAACGGCGAAGATTTCTATAAATGAAGTATCGTGAAGTTGGGATAGCTATCGGTGAGAACTTCTCACCTTTCAATTTAATTTTTCTAGTTAAATATATACTAGGATGCAGACGGTGTTTAGTAGCACCCGACACCCGTCATCCACAGACCATGGATGGCTTGTTTGTTTAATTGTTTGGTTGTGTAGTTGGTTAGATTATTTGGTTTGAATTGAATTGTTTGGTGAAATGAAATTGATTTGATTGATGTGTGAATGGCGTGGGCCTTCACTAGACCGGGGATAAGGCTAGGTCTTGTCCCGTTTCTAGTATCGTGCCGTTATGCCGCCGAAATTTTCTAAAAATAAGTTAGAAAAATAAATATAACATTTTATTTAATAAATGAACCGAATAGAATATTCATAGGATGAATAAAATAGTTTGATCGTTAAAAATATAATTTTTAACGTGAATGTGAATAAATTAATATTCATTTTCCAACCGGACGGTTTGTTTATGTACACCTATTTGAAGGACATTGATTGAGACGATAAATTTTACACATCGCCCAACTGCACAAATAAAAGTCTGTGTTTGATTGCTTGAAACCCCACACGGGTATTGGGATGATATTTGACGTACACTAATCCCGATTGTTTAGTTGTATGTCGATCGATTGATTGACAGGCTGTTATAAGCGTTGAATATTTATATTTGATGCTTATATAGTGTAGAAAGCACTTTGGATGATGGTTGATTTTTCATCGTTGTTGATATATACATGTGTTGTAGAAAATCCATATAATTAACATTATATGGTAATTGATTGGGCCTCATTCCAGTTTTAAAATAGAAATATTTGAAAAATAGAAATATTCGAAATAGAATATTTGAAAATATGAATATATGAAGCCGTGTTGATTAGATATACGCCATTTCGACGTGAACGATATTTATACCGATTTTATTCATTTTATAATGAATATCAAAAGTGATTTCAAAATCTGATATTTTGAAAAGAATTGAAATTCGAATTAAATTGAATATAAATGAATTCGAATTGAAATTGAATATAAATGAATTCGAATTGAAATTGAATATAAATGAATTTGAATTGAAATTGAGTATAAATAAATTCGAATTAAAATTGAATATAAATGAATTCGAATTGAAATTGAATATAAATGAATTCGAATTGAAATTGAATATAAATGAATTCGAATTGAAATCGATTTGAAATGAATTTAAAACGAATTTATATTGGAATATTCAATTTTGATTTGAAATTGAATATGAAGTTGAAAACCGTTTTGAAAACGAATTTAAACGATTTATAAAGCACGTTTTAAAGGAAATCGATGAAGTATATATTATACATATTATATATATAATATAATGGCCTGAATAGAACGCGCCGCGCCGCGGCAGTTCGCGAATTTCGACCATTGACTTCGAACGGATATTACGGGAGATCCGACCGTCGGATTCTCCTAAAACCGGAACCATTGGGTTCGTATCGAAAAGAGCTTTCTAACGAATATTAGAAATTAGAAATCTAACGGTTGGATTTGGAATTATGTCCAAATCAAATTTGAAAAAGGTCGTTGTAAGTGCAGTTCGATGGCCGTTGATGGAAATCGACTGTACGGGCCTTGATAAAATTATTAAAAATAGTAATAATTTGTGTAAAATCATAAGAAATGATTTAGAAAGAATTGGGATGAAAAACTCCATATTTGAAAAGATAAAAATAGATTTTTATCGAAATGAACTAGTTTTGAACTAGAATTATAATTCTATTTATTTTTAAGTAAATAAATTGAATTTGAAATGGTTTTGAAAATAACCAGAATTTCCAATGATTGCATTGGAATGGATTTGAATCGAAATTGTCTTCGGAATATTTCAATGTTGGATTTCGTGATTATACAGATGTTGTTATGGAAATTTGAAAGATACATATATCGTTATTTCCAATACGATATTTGTTCGTCGTAGAATTTGATATTGAATATAAGCCGGTATATTTTCTATTCAGAGCCTTGTATTTAATATCAAATGTGATTTGGGTTTGTCGTGAATGGTGTCTTCATTAACAGTGTTCTTGAACCCAGTTGAGAAAAGATTAAATCTTTTTATTTAGATTTAATGAAGTGTACCAATTAAATAATATTTAATTGGAATTGAATTGATATTGATTTTTGGGTTTATCGTGGACAGTGTTTTAAATAACACTCGTTCTTTAACCCGATAATTAATGGAATGTGGTTTTGGGTTTATCGTGAACCGTGTTTTAAATGACACTGATTCTTTAACCCGGTCACAGATTATAACTAAGTGGAGTTTTAATGAATCTTTAATTAGATTGAAATAATCGAGAATGGAGTATCACCAGTTTTGCTCCAGGCGTTAGTTAAATCTTTAATTAGATTTGAACGTGAAATGGTAATTGAATTTACCGATAACACCGTAGTGTTAGATATGAAGTATTACCAGTTTTACTTCATGGGATGAATAGGTTGGGATTGGGAAATTAAAACAAATGATTACTTCGGTAAAGTACGTTAATCCCGACTAGTTTGAATTGAAATTCAAAAGTAGATTAAAGAATAAATTCAAGGAATTTATCTTGGATAAAATTAATGGGAACCTTTCCCTATGAATGTGAAATTTAGAAACTAACTGTTGGTTAGCCAAGCAGAATGGTTTTCTGGATATTGATCTGATGTTGGTTTCGGCCTTCGGGGTTAATATTTGGGAAATTATTCTCTTGATTAATTTACGGTTAGTGACTGATGAATTGGAATGAGGCGTATGTTGTGTTTGTGTAACACTTATTTAAAATATACGCGAGTTATTCGGAAAGACCGGGTTTATCCCATTCTGAATAACCGATACGACGATAAGTCGAAGATGAAGACGATGGTCGAAGACCGGAGGTCTTCACGTCGTTTAGGTGATTACCGATGATCTTGATTGGGCTGTACACCCAAGAAGATGGAAACAGTTGGTGATCGTCCAGACGTACTTGGAGATCGATGGATATGCGGGGTACTAGGTGCCTCCGGTTTCGTTCAGACCCAGAACGAAGTTGTAAATGGACTGTGTGCCTGACATTGGATTTTAGTCTGTGTGATTGATCTCTATTAAATATATATCTGTTTGGCGGCGGAGAATTTATTCTCTTGCTTAACGCCCTTCTCTGAGACGTACGAGCTCAGGGGTTATATACTGATGGATATCAAACGCATGGAGTGAATTTCCTGTGTGGCATGCCTAAGTGGCAATTGATCGAGGCTTCTGTTGAAAAGCAAAGTCTTGTGGCGATGATCAAAGCACAGCCTGTGTGGCACAGCTTTGTGTAACGTGAATTCGCGAGCCTCGCACCCCGGTTGTGAACCAAAAACGGGAGAGGACCTCAGGGAGGGCATGCGTTTCTTTCTAGCTAGGGTGGTGTCAGTGATCTACCAGCCCTGACATTTATATACTTTTCACCTGTGTGGTTGTTGCTGTTGCGAGGCGCCTCGGTTAGATCGGACGATCCGGGTCCGATGGAGCCATTCGTTGGCTCATTTACGCCCCAAAGGGCGGGGAAACGTAGTGTTCAGGCATAATAATCCACATCGGTGGACCGGCCCTGACGATCTAAAGGCTTGCCTGCGCGCTTGCCTGTGGCTCGGGCTAGAGAGTCATGAATTCAGTGAGGACGATCCCTAGCCTCGGTTCATAGATGGAAATCCAATTTCCAAATACGTGACCTTTGCGGTTTTATTTGTAGAGCCTAGTATGGCGACATGATATATGGTACCCATGCCGCCTATGATTGATACTTATGATTCGAAGATTGTTTTATACACTATACACTGATAATAGTATCAAATGATTTGTTTCAAAACGTATCAAGCATTCTTTGGCTGTTATAAGGGAAAACTCTATCCCCCGGCTTGCGTTGCATTGTGTGATAGGACCTGGGTCTTATAACAGCTTCATTTTTCTTTATTTAGCATTGCGTTGTTTGTTTTATGCACTGGTATTCTTGGGAGGAAACCCGTTCCGTGTTATACGGCTTGGTCCCTTGATTTACCTAACTTTAAAATAAAGATTTATAACTGTTTTAGTTCTCACACCAGTCACATGACTGACCTGGAGTTTATTGTTTTGACCTAAACTCTGGGTGCCCCTATTTTGACACGGGCAGCTAGTAGTTTTGGTTTTGCAGATTTATGTTCATAGGATCCTGGTTTACAGCTGGAACGATATCCGGAAAGCTTTGTATCCGTATATCTCCTTCTAGTTGTGTATTGTATTATTTTCCGCTGCTATGTATTTAAATGTAATTTAAATCTCTGATATTTCTGTGTAATATTCATTTATACTCTGTATATTCTTGTAATCTGATGCATTGTTGTAATATACAATGAAATGTCCTTCCGTCTGCGTTCTATTTTGTCGTGTTCTCAAACCAATCAGGCATTTCGAACGGTCTGGGTCGGTCTAGCGACTGATTCGGATCGAGCGAAATTCCTTGTTGTCACATGTACCGTAAGTCCTACCCCCAAGCGATCGGCTCCCTAATACATAAATACCCTGTGTCGGCCCTACAGTAGGGTGTATCACTCCCTAAAGTGGCAACTTATTGGCACAGACCTATTTACAGATGTCACGATGTCTTACATCCTCAGAGCAGACCGGATCCACGGACGCACATGACCCGGTTGGAACGCGCCATCAACACCCCTCGCCATTATCAGAATGAACCGCTTATAATTAGTTCAGTAAGCATGCCCGGACCCCTACATAGTGTGGGGTCAATGTTTTGATACCAGAAAGGGTTACTGACTAATATGGGTCCCAAACAACAGATGACACAAGTATTTCCCCTCCTAACCTTGTGTCCCCAGATGAGCGGATTTCATATTAACTTGTTTACAAGTTTCAGACAGAGTTCAGATTACTAGTTCATCGATCAGACAGTCAGGCTAACAAGTTTTCAGATTAACAACTCAGATGTACGGATTTAGCAGACTTACAAATTATCTAACTTTGTATTGGGCCTACAGATTCACGAAACGGGTTTTGTTAGATTCACCAGTCCAGTTGGTTCAACCCTAACCACCCAACATGTTTTAGACATCATATTTATCTCAGATTTGCATTAATTAAATATTAATGCACAGACCTCTCACATTAGGTCAGTAGATTTTGGCCCTGGATATGCCGGGCGGTTCCGGGCAGTCTTCTGCCATAAGCCAGACCTAACCTCGTGTCTAAGCATATTATAGTTATGCCTACGACCTCTCACATTAGACTGACAGTTTGCGGTTGCTGGTTAAGCCGGTTGGTTCTACGCAGGCTTCTACTGTAAACAGAGTCTAACCTCGTGTCATAGCCACTTTATTCCATTACAAAAAATATCAACCTAATTATGTCCATTTAGCAGATTTAACTTCCAACTTACGGCAGATTATCCAAAGTTCTATTAACATGTTTTGCTCAATTTTAGGTCGAGCCTCCAAATTACAATTATTCAGCTTTTAACAGATTAGGCAATCCAACAGATAATAGATCTAGTAGATTAGGCGATTCAACAGATTTAGCAGATAACAGATTTAGCAGATTAGGCAATTCAACAGATATAGCAGATAATAGATTTTGCAGATAATAGATTTAGTAGATTAGGCAATTCAACAGATTTAGCAGATTAGGCAATTCAACAGATTTAGCAGTTAACATATTTAGCAGATTAGGCAGTTCAACAGATTATATATTTCTAAAATTCAATTTACATATCTCGCCTAATCATAAATTAAGCCTAAACTTACATGCCTAACTTATGGTCATAATTCATAATACAACATATGCCCAAACCTTTATTTAAACTTTACATAGTACAAAATATTCTTTAAAAGTCCAAATCATGATATACCATATGAATTATGCCAAATTATATCCTTTAATGGCAAATATCCAAAAATCCACTTTTAGGTGTGTTCACAATGATAGTTATCCTATTATAATATAGGTCTCTATGCCTAAGTCACATATTCCTTTTTCAAGTCATGAATCATTACATAAAATTAACCCCAAAAGTCTAGATCTTTGAATTATAACATCTCAAAATCAGATCTTAAATTTTGTATGCATTACAGCCCTAAGTTTCAAGTCACATGTTATCATACAATGATTTCTTTTCTTCCAAATTACAGAGTATACACAAATCTAGATTTAATTTACAACATATGTCCATTTCTCAAATCAGCCAAAAATCAGTCATGTCCAATTATGCATTATCCATTATTCGTCCCAAAATTTAGCGTTCGTGTGTTAATCTCTTATGAGATTTGGCGCAGGCACGTGGTAGCCTGGCTATAAACAAAAAGGAAGGAAAGCGGGAACAGATACAGAACAGTCGCAACCAAGATAGATCCACAGAAAAGTATGCATAACCTCAGATCCAGATTCACAAAAATGTCAAGATAATTATTAAATTTCATATCTAAAAATAACTGTACTCACAAAATGGGAATGATTTTTGATTTCTGGGATCTGTATTCTGACACTGAATAGCGCTCCTTTGGCGTAGACTATTGATTAGATTAGAAAATAGTTGTTCTCTCTATTTAGATTGGAAGAAGATGCACTAGTTCTAGTTTTGATTCTAGTAGAGTAGCGACGCCATTTTTATTTTTAATTAGAATAGAGGCAGAGTATAGGCAGAATGAAACTGTGTGGAGAGAAAGCTAGGTTTGGGGGTGTTTAAATAGCATAGGGGTCACGAATCTGGTCAGAACGGGCGTCTAAATACAGAAAAATGCATCTGTCCACGGATCTGGAAATAGGAGGGAGGTCGACCCTAATGTCGACCCTAGTGTCAACCTGTTTACCCAGGTCGACCCTAGTGTCGACCTGGGTCCTGGGCGGGAATTTTCCCGCCCAGTCCGGGTGTCTGTTTTGAATTTCGAAATCCGAAATTATAAATTTCGGCTGGTTTTTACTGAAACTTCTGAAGGCCATATCTTCTTCATACGAAGTCCGATTTACGCAAACTTGGACTTTATTCCAAGCAGAATTTCGAGACGAACGTAATGGCGTAACCCGTTTCCCTTAACTATTCTGTTACAATTTAATTATTCTATGATTTTTCATTCTTATGTTCACGGAAAATACGGTGTGTTACAATATTGAGGTATCTAAAAATAACAATCAATGTTGGACTAACACTTAAAGGATGCAAAAATCTTAATATTACTGGATATTCAGTTTCAGATTGGACTGCTGATCTGGACGACAGAAAATCTATCACTAGATATTGTGTTTACGTTGGTGAAATTTTAATATCTAAATCTCCAAAAAGTAATCAACAATATCAAAATCTAGTGTAGAAGCAGAATATAGAAGCATAGCTAGTATAGCAGCAGAAATTACTTGGTCCCAGTCACTTCTTGGAGAGCTGCAACTAAATACAGATGTTAAGGCAACTATGTGGTATGATAATCAAAATTCTATTTACATGTCAAGCAATCCCATTCAACATGCCAGAAAAAAACACATCGAGATAGATATCTATTTCGTTCGTGATCTAGTATAAGAATGGAAATTGCAAATAAATTATATACATCAGCTAGCTGACATCCTAACCAAGGCACTATCAGGTAGCAATTTCCAAAGATTGCGCGATGAGTTGAAAATTTGAAATCGCCGTGACCTCAAATTCATAATCAATTCATCATAGTCTGTTGATTTATGCTCAACAAGTTTGAATCTCTGTATATCTACAACAACTACAAAAGAAAACCACAACTCAAAGAATCCGAGTCTTATAACCTCATTTAGAAGTTATAAAACGAAATAACTTCAAGTATGTCTTCAGCAAGCTAAAGAAATCAAGTGTAGAGAAAGATTTCATCTCAAAATCTCCATTTATTCTTATAGAGGAAATCTAGGGTTTCGTAAAGCCTAACCCTAGAATTGAGAGAGGCAGTTAAAAATAAGAATAAACGGCTACTAATAGAAGATCGAAGACTTGAGATAATATAAGAAGTGGGTTAACACTTATTCGGGTTAACCTTTTATTTTACATTACTTATGTATAAATGGGCTTGGGCCCAACTAGTCAAATATTGTATATATACATTGTACAATTCTACGTTCAGCATCTATCTTTTGAACAATTCAATTATATCAATTATGTTTCTCTCATTACAATCAATAAAACAATCTCGCAATACAATTTTCTTCAATTCTTCATTACTGCTTCAATTCTGCATTATACATCTTCAACATTTTCAATACCGCTAGTGGATCAATGTGTGTATATATATATATATATATTGAAAGAAAAAATGTGTGATCTTCTAAAAAAAAGATAACGCGTGCACACACAAATATACAACAAGCGGCAATAACTGCCAACATGCTTAGCAGGTAACCAATAGTATACATCCAGCTCGGACTATGACTAAAAGCAAGGGGATGGATGAATTCAAAAGGACATACGGAACAAGGCCCAAGTTAAATGGAGCCGCCAGTGGATTATAGCATGAAAGAAGAACCATGAGTCCACTACACTCATCTGCACCACTTGATCTAACAACATTGATAATTGTGAAGAACAATGTTGTTGGAATATTGTAAATTGTCTCCAAAAAAGAAGAAATCGTGTTATGAACCTTTAAACACAAGATCAAAACAAATCTTTTTATATGTTTTACAATGAATGTGCAAGTCGCATGCTTTTGCACACAATTAACCAATTCTGGTCGTATAAATAATTATGTACGTAGGGTGAGGGGAAGAGAAAGTAGAGGAAGAACACTTATTTTAAGTGGAGAACTTGGAGTTTCTTGCCACCAACCTTTCTTACAGCATTCTAGTTTATCCCTTTCCAATACCACAAAATAACCACATATATATATATATATATATATATATATAGTGGATTACATATCCTAAAAATAGACACGACTCTTTGAATGGACACGACCCTTTATTGAATGGACACGACACTTCGTTGAACTGACATGACTCTTCATTGAACTGACATGACTATTCATTGAACTGGGACGACTCTTCACCTGAACGAACATGTATCTTCATTGAACGAACATGTCTCTTCACTTGAGTAGACACTTTGAATACATGAACCAGCATAACAAAAGACCATTTCAAATTGTAACGACCCGTATTTTTATGGTATATGAATAATTTATTTAATTATTTAAATAATGGTTTGGTTATTTAAAATGGCCAGAATTTAATGATATTGAATATTTAAATAAAATAAATAATATAATAATATATTTAATTTCTGAAATAGTCAGAAATAGTGGGATTCACAAAATGGTCTGAATTGGATCATCTGTGATATTTAATTCAGTTTAAAATTGAATTAGAATAACGAATATATTATTTTAACGACAGTTGAACGAATAATTATATTATAATAAAAATCGAGCTTGAAATGGCACTGCAGTTCGTAATTTGGTGATTTGAACTTCAACTGAATGTACAGGATTCGTTTTAAATCGGATTTCTGTGAAACAAGAGACGCTAGGAGCTGGTGAAGTATATTTTTCTAGTGGAAGAGAAAAATCGGGATTTCATTGTATAGATTTTGAGTTATGTCCAAAACAAAATTTAGAAAAGTCGCTACGGAATTCCTTTATAATTTATATCGATTTATTTATATTTTAAAATTGATTTTTAAATATAAATCGAATATCGATGTAACACTGGATTTGAAATATCGAGTTATAAATCCAATTGGAGCTGTATGGTATTCCAATGTGAATATATACGATAATATTTATTTTTAAATATTTAATTTAATTGTTTTTAAATATATTTATATATTTAAAAGGATTATTTAGAGCTTTAAAAATAGCCAGTTTTGCAAACGACCTCAAAATTCGACGAAACTAATTTTGTTGGATCCGCAATATTAAATTATTACTAGCTTTCGGTTTTCGTGATTTTTGAAGTCAGTATGAGGTCGTACTGGATTTTAATGTGAAAAACAGTCAGTATTACGATGGTTAAAAATACGTTGTGTGAGCAAATGGAGTCGGAATTCGACGAAACCAGTTTTGTTGGGTCCGTGATGTCAAACTGTAACTGCATGTCCATTTCCGTGATTTTTAAGTTTTGTATGTGACCACAAGGATATTTATTTGAAAATAAATAGAATAGAAAGTGGAAATATGTGTAAAATAAATAGCAAGGGAATAGTTAGATTATCAAAGGAATTACTTATAAAATCAATGGATTTTATATAAAAATAATATTTTATAAATAAATAGAATTATCAAAAAGGGATTTATTTGGTAAATAAATAGATTATAAAAGGAAATACTTGAAAAGTGAATAGAATAGTATAAAGGAGAATTTTACATCTGAAAGGTTAGACCCATGCTTCGCACACGGGTACAACATGATATGGATTTAAGCAAGGATTTTAAATAGAATATATTCTGACCGATAAATTGAGAAGATAAATTTATAAATAATATTTTATAAATCAAATAAAATGTTTATCATTGTATAAATTGACTATATAAGTCAAGACTTATATAGAGAAGTAAAAATCGATTTTAACATTGATATTGGAAACTGAATAAACATAAAGATAATCAAAGGAGTTAATCAGTTAGAGTTAATCAATTAGAGTTAATCAGTTAGAGTAAATCGATTAGAGTTAGAATTAATCGAATTAGAGTTAATTGAACATAGTTAATCGAATAAGAATTAGGATTAATTGAGTATTAGTTATTCAATTAGAGTTGATCGAATATAGTTATTTGAGATAGAGTTTGTCAAACACTGTCATTCAGGATGAGTTGCCATTTTGTACGACTGCTAGCATAATTCGCAGGGCTGCGGATAGCCTATGGTGGTCGGATGTTTCCTGAGGGAATCAGGTGTAACCATTGTGATCGCTGCGATCTAGAGTCAAGCAAATGGAGTTAAATCGAATATTAGCCATTCAAAATAAAGTTAAAATTGACATAGTTATTTGAATATAAGTTAATCGGATATTAGTTATTCGATAGGAGTTAAATAGGTTGAGTTTATCAAGTTGAGTTAGTCAAGTTGAGTTAATCGAGTTGAGTTAGTCAAGATGAATTAATCAAACCGAGTTAATCCAAATGAGTTAATCCAAAGGAGTTATTCGAAATAGTTTATTCGAATAGAATTAAAGGAGTTATTCGAAATAGTTTATTCGAATAGAATTAAGGGAGTTAATCGAATATAGTTTATTCGGAAGGAGATTAATCGAATGCAAATCATTCGAAGAGAGTTAATCGAATGTAAATCATTCGAAGAGAGAGATTATCGAATATAGTTATTCAAAGAAAGAGTTATCGAATATAGTTTATTCGATAAGGAGTTATCGAATAGAGATTTTTCCAAAGAGAATTATACATTGAATTCGATTATATCAAATTCGGGAAAGTAATATTTACTTTCCGTTTTTAATCAAGATTTACTTATTAATAAATTAGTGTTTTAGTTAATTAGTTAAATTAAGGAATAAAAGTTATATTTTGAAGTTAGATATTTAGGAAGAAGGGATTATAACGCTATAGTTATAATCAATGTTTTAAAATAAAGAAGTGGATTCATAAATAGAATCCAAGTTACATAAGGAAATTTGTTAAAGGTTTAAAAGGTGAACTTTGTCTGTTTCGAGGTTAGAAATGTTGTTCAGTTAAGGTCTGAGAGGTAGTTATACCCCAACATGATTGGCTTCGTGTTTAACTAAGAAATGGTTAAGGTTCGATAGTGAAGTTTAGTTAAGTGAAATTAGTTAATCAGGTTAACGGTTTGAGTGGCATAGCGATGTTTTATCTAAACATCTATTTAAAATTCGATGAATGAGATTGGGAAACGTTTTCCAAATATAAACAGATATATTTTCTAATCATAGAAAATGAGAGGTTTAATGAAAAGAATACTGGGATGACAGTGATACGTGAATAGAGACAGAAATGTTTTCCAATAATTAATAACGTATATTTTCCAAATTTAGAAAATAAGAAATGTTGAATATATGGGAACAGGAAATAAACAAATTAATGAACTAAAGAGATAAACGTTAAATGTTGATTGATTGATATAATTTCCATCTGGAAATAATATCGTTGTTTGCACATGTGTTTTTCTTTGATAGTTAAATCACCAACTATCGAAGTTTTGACCATTTTTCTATCGTCAATACGGAGAGACCACGATCAGATTCATTATCTTAAAACCACTCTGTATGGACGTTAGCGTTGCGATCAAATATGATGGAGATAATGAAGACGGAGTTATTCAAGAGCTATCCTGTTTATAGAATAGTGCCTTCGGTTTGTCCAGTCCTAGGACAAACGTGAATGGACGAATGTCTGACAAAGTATATTTAATGGATCGCGTAAGTTGATCTCTTCAAACGTACTTACGTTTGGTGGTAGAGGAATTTGTTTCTCTTAGCTTTATACCCGTGGTATTTTTGGGGAAATCAATTTGTGATTTGGCAGGTATGACAAGGTGGCATTCAAAGTAAATGGTGGTCAGGTGTATCAAAGATACGTTATGACCTCAAGCCTCATCAACCGGGAAATGAAAGAAATCGGGCAGGCAGCATGGCTAGGTGAGTCACTTCCATTAGGGTGTATATCACCTATCTAAAGAAAATCCATGTCATTCTTTTATCTATTATCGATGTTGTCCCTCTTCGGGAAACGGTGGGTAGGTCCCAACCATTGGTGATATACATTCGATACACTCAAGCGAAATGAGTGGTCGGTCATGTGTTGGCTGGGTTGCAAGACGTTCTTGTTGAACCCAGCGTATTTGCCTCTAGAGATACACTATCGGCAGGTGGTCCCATACCTTGTCATAGTCGGAATCCAATCTCCAATAAGCGCCCGTGGTTTTGTTTGTATACTATATATGTGGAACGTAAGATGCAAGTGTTCTGCTAGATTGTTAATTACTTTTGATTAGACACTATTACAATATCAGAAAGTATTGATTTCCAAAAATGTTTTGGTTATCGTAAGGTAAAAACCATCCGTGTTTATGTGTGGATCGGTCTTATGATTACCTTTTCTTTTGAAAAGGATTTTGAAAAGTTAAACCAAATGATTTAAGTTTACTCACACAAGTCCCATGACTGACCCAGAGTTTATTTTGTTTTGTTTTCCCTAAACTCTTGGGTGCCCAAATTTGTACGGGCAGTCAAGTAGTTCAGGTCTTTACAGATATTGTAACACCCCGTATTTTGGTTAATACTAAAATTCACTAATTACAGAATAAATAATTTCAGATGTGAGAATTGGGGGAAACGGGCTGCATCATTGTGTTCGTCTCGGAAAAATACGCAAAATAGAGTCCGAGTTTTCGAAAATCAGAGTCCGTATGGCCCAGTTATGGCCCGATGAAGTTTGCAGAAAATTTGAAACTAAAAACAGAATTAAGAATTTAAAATTCAGATTTTAAATTGGACAGGCGGGGCCAGGCGGGAAGATTCCCGCCCTACCCATGTCGACAGGGCTGTCGACAGGCCTGTCGACAGGGGTGTCGACTTTCCTGTCGACAGGGGCCTGGCGTCCAGTGAACCTGGGTGCACCAGGTTGCACCAGGTTGGGTTTCAGGCTGGCTAGGAGGGCTGGTTCTAGAGATTTCCTAAATCTAAGGGTCCTAATCTAATCTAGGGTTAATCTAAGGGCCTAAAACACTCACCTAATCCTATAAATAAGACCCTAACCCTACCCTAATTCATTCATAATTAAATCTAGTAACTAAACTATGGCAAATTGAAACTTGAGAGAGCCTCCATCAAAAATTAGAGAAGGGATAGCATTCCAAATCAACTTCTAGCCTCTTAATCTTCTTCATTAGTTTGCTAATTTTGTTTTGGTGAGCTTCTATCCCCTTAATAATCAATTGTTAAATTGATTAAGATAGGATATGATGATGTATGGTTATGTTTGTGGATCAATGTGTTTATGCAAGCTTAATATTGTATATGTTATGTGTTTTGCAAGTTATATGCTCTAGGTCATGCAAGTTTAGTGTATGTGGTCACGACATTTTTATGCAAGTTAATGTTATATCTTTATGCAAGTTTGGTGCTATGTTTCATGATGATTATGATGCAAAACACTAAGTTGGACATTGATCTATTATGCAACATGTTATGCATGCATATGAAGTTATGTGAATAAATATGCAAGTTATGTGTATGTTTAAATGCAAGATTTACATGTTATGCATGCATATGAAGTTATGTGAATAAATATGCAAGTTATGTGTATGTTTAAATGCAAGATTAACATGTTATGCATGCTTATGAAGTTATGTGAATGATTATGCAAGTTATGTGTATGCTCAAATGCAAGATTAACATGTTATGCATGCTTATGAAGTTATGTGAATAATTATGCAAGTTATGTGTATGCTTAAATGCAAGTTGGGTTAATATATGCTCATATATGCAAGTTGACATCCTCTTAACCCATGACAAAGTATATGCTAATATTTGGTTTAACCCATGATATTTGTGATGGATCTTCCCTTTTATGAGAACGATTTACGTGGGGAACGATGGGGTTAATAAATATGTTAATTAAAAGTATGGTTGGGTATGATTAAGCATACCATAAAAATAAATTAACATAAGTGGGAATTTACCTATTGAGTTAGGTCTACCCCATGGGAATTTACCTATTGAGTTAGGTCTACCCATGTTATGAAAAACTTGATATTAATTAGGGATAATTAATATGGGGTGATTAATTAGGTGTAATTAATCGACTAAGACACGAGGTTGGACTCAGTTGTAGCGTAAAACTGCCCGGACCCAACCGGCTTAACCAGTTGCTACAAATGTTAGCCCAATGTGAGAGGTCTTAGGCACAAACTAAATACGTGATTAATGTAAAGACACGAGGTTAGACTCGGTTATGACATAAGGCTGCCCGGACCCAACCGGCTTAACCAGCGGTCATAAAAGATAGTCTAATGTGAGAGGTCTTTATGAGGATCACGGTCTTAATTAATTAAGAAACACTTAACCAGATAAGCATGTAGTAGAGCATGAGGGGTTAAGTGGGTGCCTTGGGTGGCATGTGGAAATCTAGTGGGTTGCCTTGGGTGGCAATAGAAAATACGATTAGAATACTTAACCAAGTGGAAACATGTAATTAAACATGATTAAAGGGTTAAGTGGGATACACTAGATAAGTAACAAGCTTAGGTGGGTAGCTTGTGGGGGCCCATTTCAACCAATATCCCAAACGTATCTTTGTGGGCTCGACTCTAGTCGGGTGACGGGACACACATATTGGGCTTGACTATAAGAGGCCAAAACGGGTTAGCGGTGGCAACGCGAGTCCAACGGGTTTCATATGCGTGTGTGGACCCGGGCTGGTAGATAAGTCGTTGTTGCATCGTGTAGGTATAAGCCGTGCACCGTGGATAATATTGGGTTGCCACTTTAGGGGGAGTGATACACCCCACTGTGGGTCCAGCACGGGTATCTACGTTAGGGAGCCGATCGCTTGGGGTAGTGGGGTACACCTAGTGGAGATAGGGACAGACGGCACCTATGTGGTCAGCTAGGAGTACATGAAACTACTAGTTATATCTTTCTTTAAGTCCTTGGGTGGGATCAACCTTTAAGTAGGAATGACTGGTGTGGTGCAGTTAGTAATTATCCTTGGGTGGGTAGATGCGTCTTTACGGTTATCTTAGTTCACCCTATGTTTGTTGGCTACTTAGTGTAGTCATTATCCCCAAAGGTACCGTACCGAGTTCATGTCATACCCTAATTACTTTAATAATTGTATTGTTAAGGTTATAGGGCTCACTCAGGCTTATGTCTGACCCCGTTGTTTTTATCTTTTCCCCCTCAGGACCTCAGGTTGGGCCTAGTGCTAGCGGGCCTTGATCAGTTTGCTTTATCTACCTCTTGGAGTTTGGACCGTAGATGTAGAGCTCAGCTTCCCTTTTCTTTTATGGCTATCAGTTCATGTATTGGGATTATGTATTTTTATTTAGCAAGAATGGATATTTGTACTTAACTCTTATTATGGTTTTGTGATGTAACCAGACATGTTTATTTTCCGCTGTTATGAGATGATGTTTTAAATTTCAAGTATTACTTATATCTGTCTTGCTGTAATTTCTCTGTTCTATATTCACTAAAATACTCCGTCGATGTTATGGCATTCCCTTAGAGAGTGACCATAGCGGGTGTGGGGTGTTACACGTGGTATCAGAGCAAAGGTTACCGGAACAGATAAAATTTTTAGAAAACTATTTTTCTAAAAACATTTTTGGAAGAGATATTTTCAAAAACATGTCTTTAAAGAGAAAAGTTTTTGAAAGAAAAACATAATCCCAATAGCCATATCTTTGTCTTTCGAATTCTCCGTTTTGAATCTTTCCTTTTTCGTTTCAGCATGGCTGAGGATCTTAACTTTCCGGAGGGTGTGACGGTACCAGTATGGTATAGGAGATTGATGGAGGCTAGGGCCACCACTGCGGGTCCAGCAAATGTTCCTCCACCAACCGTAGCACCCGATCTTCCTCCTCCCCCTCCTCCTCGCACGGATACTTTTGCTAAGACTTGTAAGGAATTCAAAGCTATGGGAGGGAAACCTTTTCAAGGATCTGAAACTTTTGTGGAGGCTAGAGATTGGCTTAAGGAGGTAGAAGAGTTGATAGATATCTTTGAGATGGAAGAAGGAAAGAAAGTCAAGTTGGCTGCTTGGTTAATGAAGGGAGAGGCCTCATTCTGGTGGGAGGTCACTAATGGAGAACGCCCCGTTGACTCTTGGGCGGATTTTAGGCAAAGATTTGTGGCAAAGTTTCTCTCAAGGGCGGAGGAAAACTTGTATATGGAAAGATTCTTGACTCTAAAGCAAGGAAATCTCTCGGTGAAGGAATATGTCAACAAGTTTAATCAATTGGCAAGGTTTGGCCTAGATATGGTGAATACACCGGAGAAGAAGGCTTTGAGGTTCGTGAAAGGCTTGAATGAACCAATGCATGGGTTGGCTATGACTCATATCCCGATGGGGGCCACCTTTGAGAAGTTAGTTGACATGGCACTCATGCATGAAGAATAGAAGGGTCCCAATGCTAATAAGGCACCCGAGAAGAAGGGAGATCAAAAGAAACCTCAGCAACAACAACAAAACAAAGGTGGGAAAGACAACGGTGGCAAGGACAAGAAGAAGAAGTGTTTCAATTGTGGGACACCTGGCCACCTAAGCAAGGATTGTCGCAAGAAGAAGAAGACTGGCTGCTTCCACTGTGGCGAAGCAGGGCATCTAATAAAAGATTGTCCTAAGAAGGGGCAAAGGACGGGATCTACCTCAGGAGGTCAGGTGCAAGTTCTAATGGCACCAGTTCAGGCAGGGGGGCAAGTTCAGGCTCTCTCAGTTCCACCGGTTCAGCAGAGAGGTAGAACTATTTCCGTTGAAAGTCTGGTTTTTCTATTTGATCATCCTGTCCGTACATTGTTTGATTCAGGCGCATCGCATTCGTTTATCTCATCATCATTAGTTGAGTCACTGCACTTAGACACCAGTCTTGTAGATGATCCCTTGGTTGTTTCAAACCCAATTGGGGGCTCCACTTATTTGTCCATGATATGTTTGGGTTTGAAGATTTCTATACTTAGCATTGAGTTTAGATGTGATGCTTTTGTGTTGGGCTTCACGGGCTATGGGTTGATTTTGGGCATGGACTGGTTATCCAGTAATGGTGCCGTTCTTGATTGTGAAAGGAGAGTTGTTAGGCTTCTGACCCGTTTGGGTAACACTCTCGAGATCTCTTGTAATCCCATGGAATCTGTTTTGCTAAGTTATCTTGAATCGCTCGATGCTTCAGTCGAGAGTTTGCATTCTGTTAGAGTGGTCCGGGAATATCCGGATGTGTTTGAGGAGGTGAGGGGCTTACCTCCGAAGCGGGAGATTGACTTCCGAATATATCTGGTGGATAATGCTAAACCTGTATCTTTACCAGTGCGCCACATGGCTCCTCGTGAGAGGAGGGAACTCCATAAGCAAGTAGGGGAGTTGCTTGAGAAGGGGTTCATAAGACGAAGTATATCGGAGTGGGGTGCTCCAGTAGTTTTTGCTACGAAGGCGGATGGGTCCCTCAGACTTTGTGTAGACTATAGAGAACTCAATAAGCTCACAAAGAAGAATAGACACCCATTGCCGAGGATTGATGATCTTTTCGATCAGTTGGTTGGCGCTTCAGTATTTTCTCAGTTGGACTTAGCCACGGGGTTTCATCAGTTGAGGGTGGCTGAGGATAGCATAGACAAGACTGCCTTTAGAACTCCGGATGGTTTCTATGAGTGGCTGGTGATGCCATTTGGGTTGACGAACGCCCCTGCATACTTTGTGGATTTGATGAGTAGGGTGTTCAGGGAGTTCCTTAATAAATTCGTGGTGGTCTTTGTGGATGATATCTTAGTATTTTCTAAGAGTGAAGAAGAGCATGCCCTACATCTTGGGGAGGTGTTGAAGACTCTTCGAGCATATAGCCTTAAGGCTAAATTCTCTAAATGTCACTTCTGGAGGAGGGAAGTGCGGTTCTTGGGGCACGTGGTCTCCAAGGAGGGGATAGCTGTGGATCCCGCAAAGGTAGTATCAGTCCAGGATTGGAAGGTTCCGAAGAATGCTACCGAAGTAAGAAGTTTCTTGGGGTTGGCAGGTTATTATAGGAAGTTTATCAAAGACTTCGCGAAGATATCAGCCCCATTAACCCGCTTAACGAAGAAGAATCTTGTTTTCACATGGGACGTAGATTGTGATGATGCGTTCCGACGGTTAAAGAGAGCTTTAACCACTGCTCCAGTTTTAGTGTTGCCAGATGGGAGCAAGCCATTTGTTGTCTATACCGATGCTTGTGGGACAGGACTAGGCGCAGTCTTAATGCAAGAGGGAAAGGTGATAGCCTATGGTGGAAGGCAGTTGAGAGTGCATGAGAAAAATTACCCTACCCATGATCTAGAGTTGGCCGCTATTGTTTTTGCTCTTAAGATTTGGCGCCATTATCTTCTTGGTGAGAGATTCGAATTGTTCACTGACCACAAATCATTGAAGTACTTGTTTTCTCAGAAGGATTTGAACTTGAGACAGCAAAGATGGATGGAGTTCTTAGCATCCTATGATTTCGAGATAGCGTATACCCCTGGCAAGGGTAACGTGGTGGCGGACGCCTTGAGCAGAAAAAGGTTGTCCTTGAGTCCATTGTTTGTGGAGCAACGAAGCTTGGAATTTATCTCGATGTTTGATTTCAGACCTTCCATTGATTATGTACCCGGTTTGCTAGCTTCCTTGGAGGTTAGACCTACTCTTTTGGGGCGGATTGGAGAAGCACAGAGGGACGACCCACAATTGGTTGAGTTGGTGGGGAAGCTCATAAGGGGGGAGTCGTCCAGCCATTTGAGTAGGTACACCCTAGACGATAGGGGGTGCTTACGTAGAGACGGTAGACTTTGTGTACCGAAAGACGAGGGTTTGAGGAAGGTTATTCTTGATGATGCACACCGTTCTAGGATGACCATTCATCCCGGTGGGGACAAGATGTACCAAGACATGAAGAGGGTTTTCTTCTGGGCCGGTATGAAGAAAGATGTGGCCGAGTATGTTGCTCGATGCTTGGTGTGCCAACAAGTGAAGGCAGAGCAAAAGAAACCAGGTGGGTTGCTTCACCCATTGGAAGTTCCGCAATGGAAGTGGGATAGTGTCTCGATGGACTTTATTGACGGGTTACCCAGATCGAGGAAGGGTAATACAGGAATTTGGGTGGTGGTAGACAGACTTACTAAGAGCGCCCACTTCATACCTGTGAAGAGCAAGAGGACTGCTCCATGGCTAGCTTCTGTATATCTTCGAGAGATAGTTCGATTACATGGGGTACCCTCTAGCATAGTGAGTGATCGAGATCCTATCTTCACTAGCGAGTTCTGGAGAAGTTTGCAAGAAGCAGTGGGGACTCAATTGTGTCTGAGCACCGCATATCATCCTCAGACGGACGGCCAGACTGAGAGGGTGAATCGTGTTCTAGAAGACCTTTTGAGGCTTTGTATCTTAGATTTTGGAGGTACATGGGAAGAGCATCTTCCATTGGTGGAGTTCGCATATAATAACAGCTTTCAGTCCAGTATTGGTATGGCTCCTTTCGAAGCTCTCTACGGAAGGCCTTGTCGATCTCCTACATGTTGGTGGGAGTCTACGGATAAGATCTTGCTTGGGCCTGATATGATTAGGGAGACTTCTGAGAAGATTGACTTGATTCGAAGAAGGATGAAAGCAGCTCAGGATAGGCAAAAATCTTATGCGGACAAAAGAAGGACGGATCTTGAGTTTGAAGTTGGGGACATGGTCTTTGTCAAAGTGTCTCCATTACGAAATGTGGTTCGCTTTGGATCTGTTGGGAAGTTAGCACCAAGGTTCGTAGGGGCATTTCCCATTAAGGAAAGAATTGGACGTATGGCGTATAGAGTGGAGTTGCCTGACAGACTTAGTGGAGTACATGATGTATTTCATGTGTCCCATTTGAGGAAGTGCTTACATGAGACCGCAGAGGTGGTAGAGCCGAGCTTGCTTAAAGAGGTGGAAGTAGAGCGTGATATGACTATTCGACGAGCTCCTACCTGCATCCTTGGGTCAGAGACTAGGAAGTTGAGAAACAGAGAGGTTCAACTAGTCAAAGTGCAATGGGGAGAAGATGAAAGCAACGCAACTTGGGAGACGGAAGAGAAGATGCGTTCATTATACCCATTTCTTTTTGAGGGTATGTCTTTACTTTCTCCTCTATCGTTATCTAGTACTTATCTTATCTTTAGTATGTCCTCTCGATTAGTGCTGTTTGACCTTTAGATAGGGAAAACCTATGGTTGAAACATGTGTTTGAGACATGTTATGGTTGATTGGATGCAAGTGGATGCAAGTGTTTGCTAGTGGTTGCTCGTGGATGCATATATACACACTCTAGGCACTAGATCGGCTCAATCACTTCATATTGCATATTGCATAAAATTGTGTGTAGTTAGCTATATTTATGGATGTATAATGATTGTGTTATCATATGGATGATGCATTTTGGTGAATGATTGTGCACTCATATAGATACTGTATGTGTCGATAGGGTTATCTCGCATACATATTGGATGCATGGCACTATCATGGTTTGCATATGTTCGTACATTAGATAGGGAACATATACACACACTTTTCGCATATGCTCATACATCATTAGAAATTGTTTAAGGACAATGGATGCCCGTGTTTGATGGATTTAGTAGATGGTTGTTTGGATGGTAGGATATGCATTCTCCTTAGCTTAGAGATTTCGGGGACGAAATCCTTTAAGGAGGGGAGAATGTAACACCCCGTATTTTGGTTAATACTAAAATTCACTAATTACAGAATAAATAATCTCAGATGTGAGAATTGGGGGAAACGGGCTGCGTCATTGTGTTCGTCTCGGAAAAATACGCAAAATAGAGTCCGAGTTTTCGAAAATCGGAGTCCGTATGGCCCAGTTATGGCCCGATGAAGTTTGCAGAAAATTTGAAACTAAAAACAGAATTAAGAATTTAAAATTCAGATTTTAAATTGGACAGGCGGGGCCAGGCGGGAAGATTCCCGCCCTACCCATGTCGACAGGGCTGTCGACAGGCCTGTCGACAGGGGTGTCGACTTGCCTGTCGACTTGCCTGTCGACAGGGGCCTGGCGTCCAGTGAACCTGGGTGCACCAGGTTGCACCAGGTTGGGTTTCAGGCTGGCTAGGAGGGCTGGTTCTAGAGATTTCCTAAATCTAAGGGTCCTAATCTAATCTAGGGTTAATCTAAGGGCCTAAAACACTCACCTAATCCTATAAATAAGACCCTAACCCTACCCTAATTCATTCATAATTAAATCTAGTAACTAAACTATGGCAAATTGAAACTTGAGAGAGCCTCCATCAAAAATTAGAGAAGGGATAGCATTCCAAATCAACTTCTAGCCTCTTAATCTTCTTCATTAGTTTGCTAATTTTGTTTTGGTGAGCTTCTATCCCCTTAATAATCAATTGTTAAATTGATTAAGATAGGATATGATGATGTATGGTTATGTTTGTGGATCAATGTGTTTATGCAAGCTTAATATTGTATATGTTATGTGTTTTGCAAGTTATATGCTCTATGTCATGCAAGTTTAGTGTATGTGGTCATGACATTTTTATGCAAGTTAATGTTATATCTTTATGCAAGTTTGGTGCTATGTTTCATGATGATTATGATGCAAAACACTAAGTTGGACATTGATCTATTATGCAACATGTTATGCATGCATATGAAGTTATGTGAATAAATATGCAAGTTATGTGTATGTTTAAATGCAAGATTTACATGTTATGCATGCATATGAAGTTATGTGAATAAATATGCAAGTTATGTGTATGTTTAAATGCAATATTAACATGTTATGCATGCTTATGAAGTTATGTGAATGATTATGCAAGTTATGTGTATGCTCAAATGCAAGATTAACATGTTATGCATGCTTATGAAGTTATGTGAATAATTATGCAAGTTATGTGTATGCTTAAATGCAAGTTGGGTTAATATATGCTCATATATGCAAGTTGACATCCTCTTAACCCATGACAAAGTATATGCTAATATTTGGTTTAACCCATGATATTTGTGATGGATCTTCCCTTTTATGAGAACGATTTACGTGGGGAACGATGGGGTTAATAAATATGTTAATTAAAAGTATGGTTGGGTATGATTAAGCATACCATAAAAATAAATTAACATAAGTGGGAATTTACCTATTGAGTTAGGTCTACCCCATGGGAATTTACCTATTGAGTTAAGTCTACCCATGTTATGAAAAACTTGATATTAATTAGGGATAATTAATATGGGGTGATTAATTAGGTGTAATTAATCGACTAAGACACGAGGTTGGACTCAGTTGTAGCGTAAAACTGCCCGGACCCAACCGGCTTAACCAGTTGCTACAAATGTTAGCCCAATGTGAGAGGTCTTAGGCACAAACTAAATACGTGATTAATGTAAAGACACGAGGTTAGACTCGGTTATGACATAAGGCTGCCCGGACCCAACCGTCTTAACCAGCGGTCATAAAAGATAGTCTAATGTGAGAGGTCTTTATGAGGATCACGGTCTTAATTAATTAAGAAACACTTAACCAGATAAGCATGTAGTAGAGCATGAGGGGTTAAGTGGGTGCCTTGGGTGGCATGTGGAAATCTAGTGGGTTGCCTTGGGTGGCAATAGAAAATACGATTAGAATACTTAACCAAGTGGAAACATGTAATTAAACATGATTAAAGGGTTAAGTGGGATACACTAGATAAGTAACAAGCTTAGGTGGGTAGCTTGTGGGGGCCCATTTCAACCAATATCCCAAACGTATCTTTGTGGGCTCGACTCTAGTCGGGTGACGGGACACGCATATTGGGCTTGACTATAAGAGGCCAAAACGGGTTAGCGGTGGCAACGCGAGTCCAACGGGTTTCATATGCGTGTGTGGACCCGGGCTGGTAGATAAGTCGTTGTTGCATCGTGTAGGTATAAGCCGTGCACCGTGGATAATATTGGGTTGCCACTTTAGGGGGAGTGATACACCCCACTGTGGGTCCAGCACGGGTATCTACGTTAGGGAGCCGATCGCTTGGGGTACTGGGGTACACCTAGTGGAGATAGGGGCAGACGGCACCTATGTGGTCAGCTAGGAGTACATGAAACTACTAGTTATATCTTTCTTTTAGTCCTTGGGTGGGATCAACCTTTAAGTAGGAATGACTGGTGTGGTGCAGTTAGTAATTATCCTTGGGTGGGTAGATGCGTCTTTACGGTTATCTTAGTTCACCCTATGTTTGTTGGCTACTTAGTGTAGTCATTATCCCCAAAGGTACCGTACCGAGTTCATGTCATACCCTAATTACTTTAATAATTGTATTGTTAAGGTTATAGGGCTCACTCAGGCTTATGTCTGACCCCGTTGTTTTTATCTTTTTCCCCTCAGGACCTCAGGTTGGGCCTAGTGCTAGCGGGCCTTGATCAGTTTGCTTTATCTACCTCTTGGAGTTTGGACCGTAGATGTAGAGCTCAGCTTCCCTTTTCTTTTATGGCTATCAGTTCATGTATTGGGATTATGTATTTTTATTTAGCAAGAATGGATATTTGTACTTAACTCTTATTATGGTTTTGTGATGTAACCAGACATGTTTATTTTCCGCTGTTATGAGATGATGTTTTAAATTTCAAGTATTACTTATATCTGTCTTGCTGTAATTTCTCTGTTCTATATTCACTAAAATACTCCGCCGATGTTATGGCATTCCCTTAGAGAGTGACCATAGCGGGTGTGGGGTGTTACAGATATACTTGGAGGAGCTTGAAGCAGGAGGCTTCAGGATTATATAGCTATTGTTATTTCCGCTGTGTAAATGTTGTACTCTGATAATGTTATTATATATATGTGTATATATATATATATATTGTTTTATTGCAAAGTTATGTTATATATTATATTTTATTCGTTCCGCTGTGAGGTTCGGATTACTCTGATTTTGTTCTGTGTTGATCTTCTACTTCTTTTATTCTAATTTTCTATCTTATCTATTCTCACCCTCTAACTTCTTTCTATTAATGATCAGGAATTTTCGATGTTTGAATAGTGAACATGGTAGTTTTGTGTTGATTTTCGGAGTTGAAAATCCCCAGTTCGTTACAGTGGTATCAGAGTTGAAGGTTAAGTGATTACCTTGGCTCGGTGGAGTGACTCAGTAGAGTTAGGGTTAGTGTTTCCCTAGATTGAGTTTGAGTGTATATATACGAGTGAATGTATTTGTCATTTGATATAAAAATTGTTTTATATTATGGAGATTTATTGGTTGAGTTGTTTATGGGTTCTGGTCGATCAGTTTGATCCACTGTATTGGTCGGAGTTTCTAAACACTCCAATACGATGGGTCGACACGATATGTTTTGAAAAGATGGTAAATGAAAATAATTTTACCCAAAGTTTATTTTGATATAGAGGAGATATATATATTGGAATTATAATATATTGGATATATTGGTTGTGATTATAATCGACTAAGATTATAAATTAAATGATTATGTAAATAACCAATCAGGATTCATATAAGTGAAATATATGGAATCGAAATGAATTAAATCTGAATTTTTAATCAGGATTGGAATTAAAACCCTGGAAAGTTATAAAAGTGTTTGTGAATGAATCTGCGTTAAATATATGTGAATTTTAAAATTCTAGGAGATTTTAAATTGTTTTAAAGCATTGTAAATTGTATTTTGAAATGAATTTCGAATGGAAGTGTTTAGATATGGTTTTGAAAGTGATATAGTATTAAACTCACTTCGATAGCTAGAAAATAACTCTGATGATGCTGGCCACATCATCAGTGTTCATTTTCGAGTTGCTAAGTGACGGATTACTACCAAAGAAATTGTTTTGAATTATTTTGAGAAAAACAAGTTGTTTTAAATCTTGAAAAGGAAAGTTTGATTTTTGAAAAGGGTAAACAGTTTAAAATTCCCAGGAATAGACTGTTTGAATTAAAACAAATTTAAAGAAAATTGGCGAAAGCAAATTGAAATTGAATTAAAACCAAAAATGGAAATCAAATAGAAATTTGTGAATGCAAACTGGAATTGAATAAAAACCAGTAAAGGGATATCGAATTAAAATAGAACGATATCGAATAAAGTTGGATTTGGGAGTTATGAATTTGTTTAAGTATATTGGACGGGTAAGTAAGTGTTGAAATTGGTAATGGAATTTGAGATTGAGAATGAGATTTGGTTTGAAAATAGGATGATTGGATTTGAGAACAAATGATTGGAGATTGATTGGGATGACTTCGGGATATGCTGGATTGACAGCAGAATGAAAGGATTTATTGATATGCCCGACAAAAAGGTACACGTTTATTTTATTATGGATTTGGTGATTTATGGGCCAACCTGGCAAGCCGCTTGGCTGTTTGATTTTCTTTTGGATTGATGAAGGCCTAGAGAGGCGAGTTGGGGTTTGAACTATTGACTGGTACAAAGGAGGTGTTTGCGAAATTTTCTGAAAATTTGGAGTGTTAGGAAAATTTTCAGGATTTTAGAAAATTATCGTTGATAAGAATTAATTAATATTTTAATTGAAATTAAATTGGTTCAGTTGAAACTGAAGTTAAGAATTAAACAAATAACTTTTAATCAGTTAGTAGGGTTGTTTTCTACCTTAGCAATTTCGAGGACGAAATTATTTAAGGGGGGAAGAATGTAACGACCCGTATTTTTATGGTATATAAATAATTTATTTAATTATTTAAATAGTGGTTTGGTTATTTAAAAATGACCAGAATTTAATAATATTGAATATTTAATTAAAATAAATAATATAATAATATATTTAATTTCAGAAATAGTGGGATTCACAAAATGGTGTGAATTGGATCATCTGTGATATTTAATTCAGTTTAAAATTGAATTAGAATAACGAATATATTATTTTAACGACAGTTGAATGTATAATTATATTATAATTAAAGTCGAGCTCGAAATGGCGCTGCAGTTTGTAATTTGGCGATTTGAACTTCAACTGAATATACATGATTCGTTTTAAATCGGACTTCTGTGAAACAAGAAACGCTAGGAGCTGGTGAAGTATATTTTTCCAGTGGAAGAGAAAACTCGGTATTTCATTGTATATATTTTGAGTTATGTCCAAAACAAAATTTAGAAAAGTCGCTGTGGAATTCCTTTATAATTTATATCGATTTATTTATACTTTAAAATGGATTTTTAAATATAAATCGAATATCGATGTAACACTGGATTTAAAATATCGAGTTATAAATCCAGTTAGAGCTGTATGGTATTCCACTGTGAATATATACGATAATATTTATTTTTAAATATTTAATTTAATTGTTTTTAAATATATTTATATATTTAAAAGGGTTATTTAGAGCTTTAAAAATAGCCAGTTTTGCAAACGACCTCAGAATTCGACGAAACTAATTTTGTTGGATCCGCAATATTATATTATTGCTATCTTTCAGTTTTCGTGATTTTTGAAGTCAGTATGAGGACGTAATGGATTTTAATGTGAAAAACAGTCAGTATTATGATGGTTAAAAATACGCTGTGTGAGTAAACAGAGTCGGAATTCGACGAAACCAGTTTCGTTGGGTCCGTTATGTCAAACTGTAACTGCATGTCCATTTCCGTGATGTTTAGGTTTTGTATGTGACCACAGGGATATTTATTTGAAAATAAATAGAATAGAAAGTGGAAATATGTGTAAAATACATAGAAAGGAAATAATTAGATTATCAAAGGAATTACATATAAAATCAATGGATTTTATATAAAAAGAAAATATATTATAAATAAATAGAATTATCATAAAGGGATTTATTTGGTAAATAAATAGATTATAAAAGGAAATACTTGAAAAGTGAATAGAATAGTATAAAGGAGAATTTTACATTTGAAAGGTTTAGACCCGTGCTTAATAGAATCTATTCTGACTGATAGATTGAGAAGATAAATTTATAAATAATATTTTATAAATCAAATAAAATGTTTATCATTGTATAAATATACTATATAAGTCAAGATTTATATAGAGAAGTAAGAATCGATTTCAACATAGATATTGGAAACTGAATAAACGTAGAGTTAATCAAAGGAGTTAATCAGTTAGAGTTAATCAATTAGAGAATCAGTTAGAGTAAATCGATTAGAGTTAGAATTAATTGAATTAGAGTTAATTAAACATAGTTAATCGAATTAGAATTAGGATTAATTGAATTAGTTATTCAATTAGAGTTGATCGAATATAGTTATTTGAGATAGAGTTAGTCAAACATAGTCATTCAGGATGAGTTGTCATTTCGTACGACTGCTAGCGTAATTCGCAGGGCTGCGGATAGCCTACGGCGGTCGGATGTTTCCTGAGGGAATCAGGTGTAACCATTGTGATCGCTGCGATCTAGAGTCAAGCGAATGGAGGTAAATCGAGTATTAGCCATTAAAAATAAAGTTAAAACAGACATAGTTATTCGAATATAAGTTAATCGAATATTAGTTATTCGATAGGAGTTAAATAAGTTGAGTTAATCAAGTTGAGTTAGTCAAGTTGAGTTAATCGAGTTGAGTTAGTCAAGATGAATTAATCAAACCGAGTTAATCCAAACGAGTTAATCCAAAGGAGTTATTCGAAATAGTTTATTCGAGTGGAATTAAAGGAGTTATTCGAAATAGTCTATTCGAATAGAATTAAGGGAGTTAATCGAATATAGTTTATTCGGAAGGAGATTAATCGAATGCAAATCATTCGAAGAGAGTTAATCGAATGTAAATCATTCGAAGAGAGAGATTACCGAATATAGTTATTCGAAGAAAGAGTTATTGAATATAGTTTATTCGAAAAAGGAGTTATCGAATAGAGATTTTTCCAAAGAGAATTATACGTTGAATTCGATTATATCGAATTCGGGATAGTAATATTTACTTTCCGTTTTTAATCAAGATTTACTTATTAATAAATTAGTGGTTTAGTTATTTAGTTAAATTAAGAAATAAAAGTTATATTTTGAAGTTAGATATTTAGGAAGAAGGGATTATAAAGCTATAGCTATAATCAATGTTTTAAAATAAAGAAGTGGATTCATAAATAAAATCCGAGTTATGTAAGGAATTTTTTTAAAGGTTTAAAAGGTGAACTTTGTCTATTCGAGGTTAGAAATGTTGTTCAGTTAAGGTCTGAGAGGTAGTTATACCCCAACTTGATTGGCTTCGTCTTTAACTAAGAAATGGTTAAGGTTCGATAGTGAAGGTTGGTTAAGTGAAATTAGTTAATCAGTGTAACGGTTTGAGTGGCATAGCGATGTTTTATCTAAACATCTGTTTAAAATTCGATAAATGAGATTTGGAAACGTTTTCCAAATAATCATAGAAAATGAAAGGTGTAATGAAAAGAATACTGGGATGACCGTGATACGTGCAAAGAGATGGAAATGTTTTCCAATAATTAATAACGTATATTTTCTAAATTTAGAAAATAAGAAATGTTGAATATATGGAAACAGGAAATAAACAAATTAATGAACTAAAGAGATAAACGTTAAATGATGATTGATCGATATAATTTCCATCTGGAAATAATATTGTTGTTTGCACATGTGTTTTTCTTTGGTAGTTAAATCACCGACTATCGAAGTTTTGACCATTTTTTCGTCGTCAATACAGAGAGACCGGGATCAGATTTATTATCTGAAAACCACTTTGTATAGACATTAGCGTTGCGATCAAATATGATGGAGATAATGAAGACGGAGTTATTCAAGAGCTATCTTGTTTATAGAATAGTGCCTTCGGTTTGTCCAGTCCCAGGAAAAACGTGAATGGACGAATGTCTAACAAAGTATATCTAACGGATCGCGTAAGTTGATCTCTTCAAACGTACTTACATTTGGTGGCGTAGGAATTCATTTCTCTTGGCTTTATACCCACGGTATTTTTTGGGAAATCAATTTGTGATTTGGTGGGTATGACAATGTGGCATTCAAAGTAAATGGTGGTCAGGTGTATCAAAGATACGTTATGACCTCAAGCCTCATCAACCGGGAAATGACATAAATCGGACACGCAGCATGGCTAGGTGGGTCACTCCCATTAGGGTGTATATTACCTATCTAGAGAAAATCCATTTCATTCTTTTATCTATTATCGATGTTGTCCCTCTTCGGGAAACGGTGGGTAGCTTCCTACCATTGGTGATATACATTCGATACACTCAAGCGAAATGAGTGGTCGGTCATGTATGGGCTGGGTTGCAAGACGTTCTTGTTGAACCCAGTGTATTTTCCTCTAGAGATACACTATCGGCAGGTGGTCCCATACCTTGTCATAGTCGGAATCCAATCTCCAATAAGCACCCGTGGTTTTTTTTGTATACTATATATGTGGAACGTGAGATGAAAGCGTTCTGCTAGATTATTAATTACTTTTGATTAGACACTATTATAATTTTAGAAAGTATTGATTTCCAAAAGTGTTTTGGTTATCGTAAGGCAAAAACCATCCGTGTTTATGTGTGGATCGGTCTTACGATTATCTTTTCTTTTGAAAAGGATTTTGAAAAGTTAAACCAAATGATTTAAGTTTACTCACACCAGTCCCATGACTGACCCTGAGTTTATTTTGTTTTGTTTTCCCTAAAATCTTGGGTGCCCAAATTTGTACGGGCAGTCAAGTAGTTCAGGTCTTTACATATATACTTTGAGGAGCTTGAAGCAGGAGGCTTCAAGATTATATAGCTACTGTTATTTACGCTGTGTGTAAGTGTTGTACTCTGATAATGTTATTATATATATATATATATACTGTTTTATTGCAAAGTTATGTTATATATTATATTTTATTCGTTCCGCTGTGAGGTTCGTATTACTTTGATTCTGTTCTGTGGTCATCTTCTTCTTCTTCTATTCTAATTTTCTATCTTATCTATTCTCACCCTCTAACTTCTATCTATTAATGATCAGGAATTTCCGATGTCTGAAAAGTCAACATGGTAGTTTTTATTGATTTTCGGAGTCCAAAATCCCCGGTTCGTTACACAAATTATATTCCAACACTCCCTCGTAATTTGAAAGTTTCTTTCTTAATCTTTTTGGGTTGGGTGCCTCAAGTATCATAAGTTCCATCTTCTCTCCAATCAAGCTCTTTTCTTTATCATTTTTATATATCTTCATACATAACGATATTCTTCACATTATTACGAACAGATTTCACAGTTGCGCCAGCTTCCAACTCACCATTTATGGACTTGAATTTAGACTTTTCAATTTGTTCGACTACCAAACTCAACCTTCTGTTTTTAACAGAAACACACCTACCACAGCCAATAGGAAAATCTCGAACAACGGATAATTTCCCTTTCCTATTAACGAAATGAGCTTGATACAACAACTTGAGATCACCTGGTCTTTTTCTTGCAAGTCAGTAAACCACTTTTGGTATTGTTATTGAGAGCTTTACACTGTCTAGCTTCTCCTTCTATTTTGGTTCTGCTTTCTTGTCTCTTGCTCCAGTTCTTTGCGAAATTTTTCTCTTACTTCTAGATCTCTTTTTCGTCCTTGATCCTCCATTTGTATCTTTCTCCATGTTTGTAATTTGGTCTTCTTTGTTTTTTGGATTGTCCTTTTCTTCAACGTCTTCAGCTTCAGTCATTCTGACATCCATATTTTCATTCTCGCTTCTATCTTCTCTTTCCATATCCATTTTTACTTCACTTTTGTTTTCTTCTGTGTCCGTCGTCTCCACATCATTCGTTTCTAAATTGCTCTGTTAATCTACCTCCTTATCTTTGTTTGGGACATTCTCATCTTCCAAATCTTGAGCATTGTTGTTCTCTTCTGCTTTGTTAGCATCATTTTCATTTTCCAAATTATTCTTATCTTCTATTTCTGTTGTGGGTTCAATTGGCTTTTCACTAGCATCCTTCATATCACTTTTATTTTCCTTGTCTATAATTTTTGTTTCTTCTTTTCTTCCTCTATAGCATCATCTCTCAACTCATTAATTTCTTCTCATCCTTCTTACCATCAAAGCAGTCCTCTTCAATATATTATACTTTACTATCCTTCATATGTTTGCTTTGACGATCTTGATTTAATGACTCTTCTTCAACTTTTCTATTTAATCTTTCTTCAAAGACTTGAAGTACCTCCAAAAGTTGACCAAAGTTCATGGATTTTACATCTTTAGAATCATCAATTTCTACAATTATGTTGTCTAATTTGGAATCTAAAGAATGTAAAATTTTCTCAATAGCTCTAGGATTCTCCAATTTTCCTCCATATTTTTTCATTTGATTTACAATTGATACAACTCGATAAAAATATTCATCAATTGATTCTAATAATTTCATATACAAAGCTTCGAACTTACATTGCATAGGTTGCAATCTAATTTTCTTTATTTTATTAATTCCATTGAAGGCATTCTCTAAGATCTCCCATGCTTCCTTGCTTGCAGATGCATCCATTATCTTTATGAACATATCATCATCCAAACCTTGATAAATGATAATTAATGCTTGTAAATCCTTTGTCTTCAAACTCTCGAATTTATCCCTTTTAATTTGGGTTAAAGAGGTGACATCGACGGGTTCTTTAAACCCATTTTCTACGGTATCCCACCAGCCTTGCGATTCAAGCGGCTACTTTATGCGGAAAACGTCATAATTATCTTTCTTCAATGATGGAACTTGAAAAAAAGACATTCCATTTTCCATCTTCCTTGATTATCCAACCTGACTCTGATACCACTTTGTTAGAGGAAGAGAAACTAAAGGAAGAATACTTATTTTAAGTGAAGAACTTCCTGTAATTTCTTGCCACCAACCTTTCTTACAACATTGTAGTTTTTTTCCTTTCCAACAACACAAAATAACCACATATATATAGTGGAATACATACCCTACAAATAGACATGACTCTTTGAATGGAAACGACTCTTCACTGAACGGACACGACTCTTCATTGAACTGACAGGAATCTTCATTGAACTAACACGTCTCTTCATTGAACGGACACGACTCTTCACTTGAACGGACATGTCTCTTCATTGAACGGACACGTCTCTTCACTTGAATAAACACTTTGAACACATGGACCAACATAGCAAAAGTCCATTTCAAATTATATTCCAAAAGTGTGACCTAAAGAGAATTAGAGAAAATTAAACAGAGAATTTTATTGTAATTTTACTGATTGATAAGATTGATACAAAGACCGTGTATTTATACATGAAGATGTAACGGCTAGTATAATACTTGATGTATATAATATTGTAATGGCTAATACTTGCTGATTATAACATTGTAACGGCTAGTATAATAATTGTCGTATATACAATTGTAACGACTAATACTTGCTGATTATAACATAGTAACGGCTATTATAGTACTTGCTGTATATAACATTGTAACGGCTAATACTTGCCGATTATAACAGTAGTAAGCCCCAGCCTGTAAATGAGCCCAATACGATGTATATGAGACCTTATTCAGAATGAACGGCTGTGATGAATGACGACAACATCTTTATTATTTCGTTACTCTCCCTCAAACCGAACTAGGGTTCCATTGCTGTCTCCGCCTCCATCAAGTACTTTCCCATTTCTATCTCTGTCTCCGTCAACGACTTTTAGATCCTTCCTTAGTCTACTAAAATTCTTGGTAGACAAAGCTTTTGTAAGCACATCAGCTCGGCGATAATACGCTGGGATATAACAAACTGCCAATTTTCCTGTTTGAGTTTTGTCTCTAACAAAATGAAGATCAATTTCACAATGCTTCGTCCTCGAATGTTGAATTGGATTGAGTGATATAGACACTGTACTCTTGTTTGTTGTAACACCAAATAACAGGCTTTCGGTTTAGAGTAAACCCTAGCTCCTCCAATAGTGACAGTATTCAAGTAAATTTTTCCATTGTGCTTGACAAAGCTCGATACTTTGCCTCCTTACTAGACCTGAAAGTTGTTTGTTGCTTCTTTGTGCACCACGAAACTATGTTGGAGCCAAGATAAACACAGTACCCTGAGACTGACTTTCGGTCATCACTATCATTTTGCCCAATCAGCATCGCTAAAGCACTATAAGCTAAGTTCTTTCTCAGATTAAATTATTATACCATGATATTTTGGGCCTTGCAAGTATCGTAGTATTCTTTTAAGAGCAATCCAATGTTCTGATAGAGGATTATGCATGTATTGACTTAATTTGTTAACACTATAACATATATCTAGATGAGTAATAGTTGCATATTGAAGTGCTCCTATTATGCTTCTATATTCCTTGATGTTGTCAATGGCTTCACCTCTGTATTTAGAAAGTTTTAGAATGCTTGTCATTGGCATAGGTAAAGAATTTGCTTGATGCATTTTAGCCCTTTGCAAGATTTCTAAAATGTATTTTTTTTGAGATAAAAATAATTCTCTGACATTTTTCTTGATAATTTGTATTCCAAGAAAAAAAATTAGTTCCCCCACGTATTTTATAGCAAAGTTTTGATCCAATCTTCGTATGATGTTGTCTATTTCTTGGTTGTCATCTCCTATTATCAACATATCATCTAGTATACCAAAATATAGACAGTTCCATGTGTGCTTCTCTTCATATATAACGAATTATATGATTCAGCTTATATGAAACTCATGTTGGATAAGGTTAACTTGAGTTTCTCATAACAAGCCCTCGAAGCTTGTTTTAAACCATATATAGCCTTATGTAACTTGCAAACTTTGTTGCCATAGTTGTAACCTTTGGGTTGATACATATGAAGTCCCTCAATCAGCTCCCCATTCAAGGAAGCGTTGTTGACATCCAGCTGCCTTATGTTCCATCCTTTTCTCATATCAATGGTTAATATGATTCTAATTGTTGTGGGCTTTATGATTGGAAAAAAATTCTCATTGAAATCGAATCCAAATTGTTGTGCATAACCTTAGCGACCAGTCTAGCTTTGTATTTGTCAATAGTTCCATCTTCCTTTCTCTTTATTTTGAATACCCATCTACATCTAATAATGTTATTATGTTTAGGTGGTGTCACCAAACTCCATGTATTATTTTTCATGAGAGCCTGATATTCAACATTCATAGTCTCTTTCCATTTCTCTGGTTTTATTGCTTGCTCGAAGTTGATTGGTTCAGCTTCAATAATTGAGATGTTATACATTTTAGGTTTGTATATGCCACTCTTCGACCTTGTTGTCATATGATGTCCTTGCTGTGTTTGTTGGTGTTTGTTAGTATTGCGTGTTTGTTGGTGTCTGTCAGTATCATTGTTTTGTCTCCATTACTGTTGGTTCTTGTAGCATCATTGCTTTGCATATCTTCATTGATTTGATATGTGTGCATACATTCTGAACTGTTCTGTGATTCATTTGTATTTGCATTTGTTACATCCATGGAGTTATTATGCATGCTGATGTCTAGCTAGTCTTCACTAATGCCATCAATAGGCGGTTCAGTAAGTAACTATTTGAATTGATATCCCTTGATAGAATGCTCTTCATAATTTTTAATTTCTTGTTTTCCTGCAAGGGGAAAAGTGTTTTCATCAAAAACTACATGTCTAGAAATATAAATTCTTCCATTTTTGTCTAAGCATTTATATCTTTTTGATTTTGAGCATACCCAATGAAAGTGCATGGGCTTGATCTCATGCCTATTTTGTGCCTATTGTAGTCTCTTAAGCATGGAAAACACAAACAACCATAAATTTTTAAAAAATTGTAGTCTGGTCTAACATTATATATCATTTCACGTGGAGTTTTATCATATAAAACCTTAATTGGTAATTTATTGATAAGAAAAGCTGAAGTGTAGAAAGCTTCATTCCAATATTTCATTGGTACTAAGCTTTGAGACCTTAGTGTTAGACCTGTCTCAACAATGTGCGTGTGCTTTCTTTCAACCAAACCATTTTGTTCAGATGTGTGAGAACAAGTCAACCTATGTTTGATTCCACTTTTAATAAAATAAACAATTAGTTAATGGCTTAAACTCTCCTCCACCATCTGTTTGGATAGTTTTGACACTACAATTGGTTTGATTTTCAACATGAGTTATGAATTGTATCACAGTATTACAAGTTTCTGATTTATTTTTAAGCATGTATATCTAAGTATATCTCGAATAGGCATCCACAAAGGAAAGATATTACCTGTGTCCTTGATATGAGTTTGGTGGTGTTGGTCCCCACAGCAGCTATCAACTCGAGGGGTTTACTGAACTTTGTTTCAGAATCACTACAAGAAAACGTCAGATTAGCGATGGCAAAAAGTCATCACCAGCCGTCGCTAACCATCGCCAATAGCCGTTGCTATGTATCTAGACGCTAAGCAAATAGCGACGACGTTAGTGACGGCTGTGTTCTCCAGAATAGCGACGGCAAACTTGCCACGTGGACAATTCGTTTGACTTTCAACACTCATGACAAGCCATCACTAACGGTAAGCAAGAACACCGTAACCAACCATCGCCAACTGTCGCTAAACCATGCAAATAAATCGTCACTAGCCGTTACTAGCCATCGCTAAACTGGGTAAATAAGCTGTAACAAACCGTCACTATCCGTCGCTAAACTGGGTAAATAGGCCGTGACCAGCCGTCGCTAAACTTAGTGCATTTTTCTGTTTTCCAGCAGCCACAAGCCTTTCAAGCTACACCAACTCAAATCCAACCAATTCACAACTCATATTCTATCACTTTCACAATCCATCACCTCATATATACTCTAATTAACCACATAAACCAACATATATGATATTAAATGTCGCATACACGACTAAATAGCTAGTAAATGATAAATAAAAACAAAACAACAGTCCAAATACCAACATCACATCCACATCATATAATCAAACCATAATCGTCTCCAAAAAACAACATCATGTCTACATCATGTCCAAAAAACAACATTATATCCAAAATACAACTAGTTTATATATACAAAGCAAGTCCAAAATCAAAGTAGAGGACAAGTACCTACCCATTCTCGTCGTTGTCATCCTCGTCTTCCTCCTTCCTGGTAGCAGGCTCACTCGACGGCATATGCCCACGATCCTAGAGATATGCAGCAATCCTCTCATCCAGCATGGTCACAAGCCTGTTCTTCTGAAAATTCTGTAAATCTGCCACCTGCTGTCGAAGCATGGCAATCTCCTGCTCGTCGTGACGCCTCATATAGGAGGCCTGAGTCCCCGCTATCTGTAATTATTATATTATAAGCATGACTTGATAAATGTATTATAAATTCATTATGTTTAAATATGTCAACACTTTAAACTTTTAATAGCACTTGGATATGTTTAAATTCTTTAATAAAATGCTTTACCTCTATGTTTCCAAAACTATAGCGTCTACCCCTGAGAGGCGGGTTGATGATGGTGTTCCAAATATGATTGCACTCCTCTACGTCCGGCTATTGATCCAGATGCGCTGCTCAAGCATTTAACTTCGCATTGTATTTCTCATGCGATAGCGCATAATTATGGAATACATTAAATATACAATTTCTAGATAACAATGTGAAATACAAATTATTAAGAATGCTAACCATCACTGCATGGGACTTATTGTCTGTAAGGAACAAGGATTTTCGGCCCCGGAAATCGACATAGATACCTTTACTGTAACTCATGCTGACACGACCCGAACTTCCCCGTGAGGGAAATCACGGATTGCGTTGAGGACAGGATAAAATAGAACGCAAACAGAAGAACATTTCATTGTTATTACAACAATTCCATCAGATACATGAATATACAGAGTATAAATGAATAAATTACATTCGAATAATATCAAAGATTTAAATTACATTTAAATACATCGCAGCGGAAAATAATACAAAAGCACAACTATAAGTAATGCACGAATACAGAGCTTTCCGAGCATCGTTCCAGCTGTAAATCAGGATCCCGTGAATATAAATCTGCAAAACCAAAACTACTAGTTGCCCGTGTCGAAAATAAGGGCACCCAGAGTTTAGGTTAAAACAATAAACTCTAGGTCAGTCATGGGACTGGTGTGAGAACTAAAACAGTTATTAATATTGGTTTTAAAGTTAGGTAAATCAAGGGACCACGCCGTATAACACGGAACGGGTTTCTTCCCAAGAATACCAGTGCATAAAACACACAGCGCAATGCTAAATAAAGAAAAATGAAGCTGTTATAAGACCCAGGCCCCATCACACAATGCAACGCAAGCCGGAGGATAGGGTTTTTACCTTATAACAGCCAAAGCATGCTTGGTACGTTAAAACACATTATTTGATACTATAATAAGTGTATAGTTTCAAAACAATTTCAATCATAAATATCAATCATAGGCGGCTTGAATGACCCATACCACTATGTCGCCATACTAGGTTCTACAAATAAAATCGAATTATCACGTATTGGAAATTGGATTCCATCATGAGTCGAGGCAAGGGGCAAGCTCCTCTCCGATTCGAGACACTCTAGCAAATGTCTCAGGACCCCACTATGATCCTTTGGAACCTCCAAGGTCGGTCCTCTCTTACTTTTGAGGATTGGCAATTCCTGAACACACGTTTCCCGGTCCTTACAGACCTATATCCGAGGCGCCTCGTATCCAACAACCACACAGGTGAAAAGTATATAAATGTCAGGGCTGGTAGGTCACTGACACCACCCTAGCTAGAAAGAAACGTCGTGCACTCCTTGGGTCTGTATCCCGTTTTTGACTCATACCGAGGTGTGAGGCTCGCGAATTCACGTTATACACAAAGCTACGCCACACAGGCCGTGCTTTGATCATCAACCACAAGACTTTGCTTTTCAACAGAAGCCTTGATCAATTGCCACTTACGCGTGCCACACTGGCAATTCACTCCATGCGACTGATGTCCATCGATATACAACCTCTGAGCTCGTACGTCTCAGAGAAGGGCGTTAAGTAAGAGAATAAATTCTCCGCCGCCAAACAGATGTATATTTAATAGAGATCAATCAACACAGAATAAAATCCAATGTCAGACACACAATCCATTTACAAGTTCGTTCTGGGTCTGAACGAAACCGGAGGCACTTTCCTCGCATATCCATCCATCTCCAAGTACGTCTGGACGACCACCAACTGTTTCCCTCATCTTGGGTGTACAGCCCAATCGAGATCATCAGTAATCACCCAAACGATGTGAAAACTTCCGGTCTTCAACCATTGTCTTCATCTTCGACATCTCGTTGAATCGGTTATTCAGAATGGGTATAAACCCGGCCTTTCTGAATATCCCACGTATATAATAGACAAATGTTACACAAACACACAAACGCCTCATTCCAATTCAGAATATTCTTTTATTCACAAAATCACATTCTTAGGGAAAGGTTCCCATTAATTTTATCCAAGATAAATTCTTCTAAATTTATTCTTTAATCTTCCTTTGGATATCATTTCAAACTAGTCGGGATTAGCGAGCCACACCGAAGTAATTATTTATTTTATTTCCCAATCCCAACCTATATATCTCATGGAGCAAAACCGGTAATACTCCATATCTAACACCAGGGTGTTATCGGTATAATTAATTACCATTTCACGTTCAAATCTAATTAAAGATTCAACTATCGCTTTGGAGCAAAACTGGTGATACTCCACTCTCGATCATTTTTCAGATTTGATAATTTAAATTATCAATTCACATTTTAATCTAATTAAAGATTCATTAAAACTCCACTTAGTTTTATTCTTTTCAAAAATCAACATCTTGCCTTTAAGTGGGTTAAAGAACCAATGTCATCTAAAACACGATTCACGATAAACCCAAATCACATTTGATATTAAATACAAGTGTAACGTCCCGCATTTTTGTCGGTTTGAATTTGAATATTTAAATCAGTTTAAATATTGAATTCAGAAAATCGCTACGAAATCGTATATCGACCGTAACGATTATTTGAATATAACTTGATATCTGGTACAAATCGGGACAAGGTTCTTTTGAGGCGCAACAATAATTTAATTTTTAGAATTTTACTGTAATTTTTAATTAATTAAATAAGCAACTTTTTATTTGGAGTATTGTGCACCCTGTATCGGTATTTCGGGATTTCAAAATATAAGTTAATCTACCGATATTATTATATTTTTGGGATCGTGACACCTCGTTGAGCACAACTGTTCTATTATTTCTGTCCGTAGTACTCATATGCGGTAGTTTGGTTTAACTACTTCATGTGCAAGTTTGACGTAAAAATATAATACAAAAGTATATATATAATGTAAAAATCAAATACTATATAAATCCAAACCCACGCAAGGGGGCATGTGAGTTACCTATTAATTAACGGTATGGGAAGAAGAATATTGAATGGGAGGAAACGTGGTAAAACAGTACTGAAACCTTGTTTATATATATATATATATATATATATATATATATGTTTGTTTCTTAGTTGCGAAGGCATGGTACAACACTGTATAACACATCACGCAAGTTACTGGATTTAATATAGAGCCTACCCTAAAACTGATAATCACATGCTATACCATTCTCCTATCAAACATCACTATACAGCAAACCCATAACCCTATTGTTGCAAAGAACACGCATACCCTACCTACACAAAGACCATAACCCTATTGCTTAATCACTAAGCGATCAAAACATTATAAATACCACTGAATCGCATTTCTTCTTCCACACAATTTCCCGAAGCTTTAAAATAAAACTCAGACCGCATGAAAAAGGAAAACGAGATCTAAATATAGTAGCAGCGTGGGCTTATCGCGAGTGAAGAAATAGAACGCTAGATGGGAGTGTTTTGTGCGGCGGAAGAGTAAGGCATGTTTGGGTTTGTAGTAGGAAATTTGCATGGAGACTGTTGCGGGTTTTAGTAAACGATGGCACTGGCTCGTTTGAGTTTGCAGGCGGATCCTAGGCATGAAGTTTTGGGTCATGGTGTTCAAAGAGGTTGCCGTTCCTCCTGGTGCTGCGAGCTGGAAGTACGGTGGCGGGACTGGGAAGACTCGGCGAAGTGTGAACGATGGTGTACTCTGAAAATGGTGACAGGAGTTTGCTAGTGTGTGGACTTTGGTGGGTTCTTGCGCTGAATGGGATCGATCCCTGTAGCCGCATGGTGGCAGACGCATTTTAAGAGGATGGTGTAAAAGGTGTACTTGAAGGGGTGAGGCTGTTGATGCGTGCATGTAGCTAGAAATGAAGAACGTGCATGGGGACTTGACGTTTTGTATTTGGCCGATGACGTAACACTGTAGAAGTAGCACAGGGGATTGGTGAAGTCGGTTGCGGGTTCTGGGTGATGATTTTGTCGAGCTGGAGATGGTGAACGCAGAGGGGCTCGGTTCAAATTGGACGTCAAGGAGTTTGCCATGTTGTAAAGCAGTAGAAGATGAGGTGTACTGTACTAAAGAAGAAGAAGAGAGTAAGTAGGTGTTGGGCATATTTGGTATGCAGTTTTCTACTATGAAGTGAAGTGGAAGATTTGTGGGGTATGCGAGTTGTTTCCAATGGTGCGGTGAGTCCCCGAAGTCGGAAGCGGTGGAGGATGTCTGGAGATTGATGACCAGTCCATCGGGTCAAAACTGTATGAACACAGTTACACAACGAAGTTGGGTTGGAGCGTTTCAGAGCACGTTGGAATGAGAGGCAGAATAAAACGCCGGATCAAATCAGCCGACGCAAATCGTTATTTAACGGTTAACGCGCGAATGTGAGTAAAATCACTAACTCTGATCTATTTTTATAATTATATTTTAATGTTGTTTGAATGCTATGTGATGGTCGATTAGGTAGATTATAAGTAATTTGGTTGAATATTATATACCGTTACATATGTACACACCATCAGTTGGACACTGATCCCATCGATTTGAATATCCCCTAGTATAGAGTTAGTGTAAATTGTGTTGACTGACATCTGTGGATGCGGAAACCGGTTGGAAGAATCCAACCGGATTCCTCAATATTTGTATGTACTGTTTGTTGTATAGTATTTATATATACGACCTGAACCTAAATAACATTATCAGGAATTATAATCTGATAGGCTAGTTAGTATTTAGTTTTAAACCAACAAATTATAATAGGATATGTAATCAGTATTTAGTTATAAACTTGATATTGATTTAATAAGAACCTGACTTAGAAAACAGAGTTTATCAAATGAAATGTAAATATGGCAGCATATTGCAGTAGTTATAAAAGAGAATATAGCAGCGTATTGAAATAGCAATAAAAGAGAATACAACAGCGTATTGCAGTAGTTATAAAAGAGAATATAGCAGCGTATTGCATTAGTTATAAAGGAAAGGATAGCAGCATTAGTTAAAATATAACGGTTTTAAAGTAAGTCGATAAGTTATAATGTTTTAAAAAGATATACTGAGCATGATAAGGAAGGTGATATAGTTTTAAAGAAATTAGAACCCATTGTACGTTGGTTGAGTTGAGTAACTTTTCGAGGCGTCAATCTGATGTTGGTTTCGGCCTTCGGGGTTGATACTTAGAAATTTATTCACTTACCGATTTATAACGAGGAACTAATAGAGTAGAAATGAAGGGAAGTAAGGAAGAGCTTATAGAAATATGGGAAACTAGAAAGTTAGTATTAAGTAAAAGGGCCAGTGTTTGTGAATGGATGTTTGTTTTTAACTCCGATAGTTAAATAACCGACTATCGAAGTGTTTTAACCATCGTTGTCAATACGGAGAGACCGGTTGGGTTATTACCCGAAAACCACTCTGTATAGGCATAATCGTTGCGAATGAGATATGCTGAAGATAATTGAAGACGGAGTTAAATGCAAGGATTGTCCAGTTCTAGAATGATGTTTATTTGTTTGTCCAGTCCCAGGACAACTTGTATGGACGAGTGTCTGACAGAGTATTTCCAACTATCACTCCGTTTGATTTTACAAATATACCAAGTTGGTGGGGAGAAGGTAACTTCTCTTTGTTCTACACCCAGTGTGCATTTGTGTAATCAATGTGTGATTACGGATTTGACGATGTGACATTCAAAGTGAATGATGATCAGATGTTCTGAAGATAGACGTAGCCTCTAGCCTCACAACCAGGAAGTGACAGAAGTTGGGCTAGGCAGCATGGCTAGTTGGGTCATCCCCAAGCAGGGTGTATTGTCACCGATCTAGAGAAAATTCATATTTATACTTCTTTCCGATTCTGTATCTTCGAATGACGGTTGGATGGCCTACAACCGTGGTGGCAATATATTCGCGACACTCAAGCTAAATGAGTGAGCGGTCATGTGTGGCCGGGTTGCAAGACGTTCTTGTTGAACCCTGAGTGTATCCCCTCTAGAGTACACTATTCAGAAGGTGCTCCCATACCTTGTCTGTTGAAAACCATTCTCCGATAAGCGCCCTGCGGTTTATGATCTTATACTATATATATGTGGAGCGTGAGATGCAAGCGTTCTACTACTTGTATAATTATTTGGTTAGACATTATCATAATATCACTGGGTTTTGATATCAAGAATATTTCGGGTTATAGTAAGGTAAAAACCGTCCATGTTTATGTGTGGGCTGGTCTTACTATTATCTTCTTGTTTTGAAAAGGATTTTCAAAGTAAAACAGTATGGTTGGAATTTACTCACACCAGTCCCATGACTGACCCAGAGTTTATTTTGTTTGTTTTCCCTAAACTCTTGGGTGCCCAAATTTGTACGGGCAGTCAAGTGTTTCGGGCTTTGCAGATTCACTTGGAGGAGCTAAAAGCAGGAGGATCCACTATTAGTTATTTAGAGATTATTTCCGCTGTGATGTATACCATGTATTATACTCTGATATGGTATGTATATATACAAACTCTGATTTGTATTTCAAACTTGTTATATAATAAAGATTATTATTCCGCTGTGAGATTCGTGTTTACTCTGATTCTGTTCAGTGTGTTCTTCTTCTTCTTCTATTAGTTCTATCTTTTCTATCTCACCCTCTTAATTCTTTCAATAATGACACGGTTTTCAAGGTATCGAAAATCGCGCCGTTACAGTTGGTATCAGAGCATAAGGTTAAGAGATTACCTTGGCTCTGTGGCGTAACTCAATAGAGACGGAGTTAGTAATACTCTAGATTGAGTTAAGTGTATATATGAGCGCGTATTTGTAAATTAATATAAAAACCGTTTTATATTGTGTTGACTGGTCAGTCGAGTGGTTTATGAATTCTGGTCGAAACAGTAATGCAAACTGGATCGATAGGTGTTTCTAAACTCTTGAACAGAGTAATACGACACAGTATGTTTTTAAAAGAGGGTAAATAAAATAATTTTACCCAAAAATATATTTTTATATAAAGAAAGCATATATATTGGAATTATTTAATATATATTGAATGTGTTGGTTGAAATTATGATCGAATAAAATTTACAATTGAGTTGGTTATATAAATAACCAATCGAAATATTATATAAGTATAATATGTAAAATCAGATGAGTTAAATCTGAATTTAAAGCCAGAATTGAAATAAAACTCTAGAAACTTGGAAAAGAATTGAAATTGAATTTGAATTAGATATAAGGGAATTTCAAAATCCTGGGAGATTTAAAAATTGTTTTCCAAATGATGTGAAAGATATTTTGAAGTGATTTTCAAAATGGAAGTGTTTCAAAATGAATTTTGAAATGTAATATAGTATTGAACTCACTTCGATCACTGGAAAATAATTCTGATGATGTTGGCCACATCATCAGTGTCATTTTCGAGTTGCAGAGTGACGGATTGCTACGAAAGATTTTGTTTGAATTATTGTGAGGAAACAAGTTGCTAGAAATTCAAATGTTTTGAATTACCATTATTATATGCAAATATATGATTTCGAACTGATTTGAAAAATCCCAGGAATTTGAACTCTGAAATAAAGGATTTAACTTATGGAGTTAAAATGGTAAAAGTGGAACTTAAAACTAAGAGAAATAAATTTTGAATTGAATTGAAGACAGTTAAGTAAAAATCGTGTTGGAGTAGAAATTAATTTGATGAAGGAATTGAATTTGTGAAATAAGAGTTTGAATAGAACTTAACTTGGTTGAAGAATTGGACTCAGATAGATAAAAATTTGAAACCAAGAATGAAATGGGAGTTGGAAATGGTGTCGGCTTGGATATAAGTGAATTGGATTTGAAGATAAATTGATTGAAGATCAGTTGAAAATGTTTGGATATATGCTAGTTTAATAGCAGATGGCAGAGATAGAGTTGAATGCCCAACAGAGAAGGTACACGTTTATATACGAGTATGAGATTTTTTATGAGTCAGTTTGGGCAAGCCGTTTGGCTGTTTGATTTTCTTTTGGATTGGAAAAGGCCCGGAGTGGCAAGTTGTTGTAATACCGAATGAGCTGTGTAGAGGAGATGCTGGCGAGATTCTCTGAAAATTTAAGCTGTTAGGAAATTTTCAGAATTTTCGAAAATATTCGGTAATAAGAAGAAATTAATATTTTAATTGGAATTAATCAGTTCAGTTGAAAATAAAATTATGAAGTAAACCAAAAAGATTTTTAACCTGTTTATAACAGAGATTGTAGCATTTTCCCTATCTTAGCAATTTCGAGGACGAAATTATTTTAAGGGGGAAGGACTGTAACGTCCCGCATTTTTGTCGGTTTGAATTTGAATATTTAAATCAGTTTAAATATTGAATTCAGAAAATCGCTACGAAATCGTATATCGACCGTAACGGTTATTTGAATATAACTTGATATCTGGTGCAAATCGGGACAAGGTTCTTTTGAGGCGCAACAATAATTTAATTTTTAGAATTTTACTGTAATTTTTAATTAAATAAATAAGCAACTTTTTATTTGGAGTATTGTGCACCCTGTATCGGTATTTCGGGATTTCAAAATATAAGTTAATCTACCGATATTATTATATTTTTGGGATCGTGACACCTCGTTGAGCACAACTGTTCTATTATTTCTGTTCGTAGTACTCATATGCGGTAGTTTGGTTTAACTACTTCATGTGCAAGTTTGACGTAAAAATATAATACAAAAGTATATATATAATGTAAAAATCAAATACTATATAAATCCAAACCCACGCAAGGGGGCATGTGAGTTACCTATTAATTAACGGTATGGGAAGAAGAATATTGAATGGGAGGAAACGTGGTAAAACAGTACTGAAACCTTGTTTATATATATATATGTTTGTTTCTTAGTTGCGAAGGCATGGTACAACACTGTATAACACATCACGCAAGTTACTGGATTTAATATAGAGCCTACCCTAAAACTGATAATCACATGCTATACCATTCTCCTATCAAACATCACTATACAGCAAACCCATAACCCTATTGTTGCAAAGAACACGCATACCCTACCTACACAAAGACCATAACCCTATTGCTTAATCACTAAGCGATCAAAACATTATAAATACCACTGAATCGCATTTCTTCTTCCACACAATTTCCCGAAGCTTTAAAATAAAACTCAGACCGCATGAAAAAGGAAAACGAGATCTAAATATAGTAGCAGCATGGGCTTATCGCGAGTGAAGAAATAGAACGCTAGATGGGAGTGTTTTGTGCGGCGGAAGAGTAAGGCATGTTTGGGTTTGTAGTAGGAAATTTGCATGGAGACTGTTGCGGGTTTTAGTAAACGATGGCACTGGCTCGTTTGAGTTTGCAGGCGGATCCTAGGCATGAAGTTTTGGGTCATGGTGTTCAAAGAGGTTGCCGTTCCTCCTGGTGCTGCGAGCTGGAAGTACGGTGGCGGGACTGGGAAGACTCGGCGAAGTGTGAACGATGGTGTACTCTGAAAATGGTGACAGGAGTTTGCTAGTGTGTGGACTTTGGTGGGTTCTTGCGCTGAATGGGATCGATCCCTGTAGCCGCATGGTGGCAGACGCATTTTAAGAGGATGGTGTAAAAGGTGTACTTGAAGGGGTGAGGCTGTTGATGCGTGCATGTAGCTAGAAATGAAGAACGTGCATGGGGACTTGACGTTTTGTATTTGGCCGATGACGTAACACTGTAGAAGTAGCACAGGGGATTGGTGAAGTCGGTTGCGGGTTCTGGGTGATGATTTTGTCGAGCTGGAGATGGTGAACGCAGAGGGGCTCGGTTCAAATTGGACGTCAAGGAGTTTGCCATGTTGTAAAGCAGTAGAAGATGAGGTGTACTGTACTAAAGAAGAAGAAGAGAGTAAGTAGGTGTTGGGCATATTTGGTATGCAGTTTTCTACTATGAAGTGAAGTGGAAGATTTGTGGGGTATGCGAGTTGTTTCCAATGGTGCGGTGAGTCCCCGAAGTCGGAAGCGGTGGAGGATGTCTGGAGATTGATGACCAGTCCATCGGGTCAAAACTGTATGAACACAGTTACACAACGAAGTTGGGTTGGAGCGTTTCAGAGCACGTTGGAATGAGAGGCAGAATAAAACGCCGGATCAAATCAGCCGACGCAAATCGTTATTTAACGGTTAACGCGCGAATGTGAGTAAAATCACTAACTCTGATCTATTTTTATAATTATATTTTAATGTTGTTTGAATGCTATGTGATGGTCGATTAGGTAGATTATAAGTAATTTGGTTGAATATTATATACCGTTACATATGTACACACCATCAGTTGGACACTGATCCCATCGATTTGAATATCCCCTAGTATAGAGTTAGTGTAAATTGTGTTGACTGACATCTGTGGATGCGGAAACCGGTTGGAAGAATCCGACCGGATTCCTCAATATTTGTATGTACTGTTTGTTGTATAGTATTTATATATACGACCTGAACCTAAATAACATTATCAGGAATTATAATCTGATAGGCTAGTTAGTATTTAGTTTTAAACCAACAAATTATAATAGGATATGTAATCAGTATTTAGTTATAAACTTGATATTGATTTAATAAGAACCTGACTTAGAAAACAGAGTTTATCAAATGAAATGTGAATATGGCAGCATATTGCAGTAGTTATAAAAGAGAATATAGCAGCGTATTGAAATAGCAATAAAAGAGAATACAACAGCGTATTGCAGTAGTTATAAAAGAGAATATAGCAGCGTATTGCATTAGTTATAAAGGAAAGGATAGCAGCATTAGTTAAAATATAACGGTTTTAAAGTAAGTCGATAAGTTATAATGTTTTAAAAAGATATACTGAGCATGATAAGGAAGGTGATATAGTTTTAAAGAAATTAGAACCCATTGTACGTTGGTTGAGTTGAGTAACTTTTCGAGGCGTCAATCTGATGTTGGTTTCGTCCTTCGGGGTTGATACTTAGAAATTTATTCACTTACCGATTTATAACGAGGAACTAATAGAGTAGAAATGAAGGGAAGTAAGGAAGAGTTTATAGAAATATGGGAAACTAGAAAGTTAGTATTAAATAAAAGGGCCAGTGTTTGTGAATGGATGTTTGTTTTTAACTCTGATAGTTAAATAACCGACTATCGAAGTGTTTTAACCATCGTTGTCAATACGGAGAGACCGGTTGGGTTATTACCCGAAAACCACTCTGTATAGGCATAATCGTTGCGAATGAGATATGCTGAAGATAATTGAAGACGGAGTTAAATGCAAGGATCGTCCAGTTCTAGAATGATGTTTATTTGTTTGTCCAGTCCCAGGACAACTTGTATGGACGAGTGTCTGACAGAGTATTTCCAACTATCACTCCGTTTGATTTTACAAATATACCAAGTTGGTGGGGAGAAGGTAACTTCTCTTTGTTCTACACCCAGTGTGCATTTGTGTAATCAATGTGTGATTACGGATTTGACGATGTGACATTCAAAGTGAATGATGATCAGATGTTCTGAAGATAGACGTAGCCTCTAGCCTCACAACCAGGAAGTGACAGAAGTTGGGCTAGGCAGCATGGCTAGTTGGGTCATCCCCAAGCAGGGTGTATTGTCACCGATCTAGAGAAAATTCATATTTATACTTCTTTCCGATTCTGTATCTTCGAATGACGGTTGGATGGCCTACAACCGTGGTGGCAATATATTCGCGACACTCAAGCTAAATGAGTGAGCGGTCATGTGTGGCCGGGTTGCAAGACGTTCTTGTTGAACCCTGAGTGTATCCCCTCTAGAGTACACTATTCAGAAGGTGCTCCCATACCTTGTCTGTTGAAAACCATTCTCCGATAAGCGCCCTGCGGTTTATGATCTTATACTATATATATGTGGAGCGTGAGATGCAAGCGTTCTACTACTTGTATAATTATTTGGTTAGACATTATCATAATATCACTGGGTTTTGATATCAAGAATATTTCGGGTTATAGTAAGGTAAAAACCGTCCATGTTTATGTGTGGGCTGGTCTTACTATTATCTTCTTGTTTTGAAAAGGATTTTCAAAGTAAAACAGTATGGTTGGAATTTACTCACACCAGTCCCATGACTGACCCAGAGTTTATTTTGTTTGTTTTCCCTAAACTCTTGGGTGCCCAAATTTGTACGGGCAGTCAAGTGTTTCGGGCTTTGCAGATTCACTTGGAGGAGCTAAAAGCAGGAGGCTCCACTATTAGTTATTTAGAGATTATTTCCGCTGTGATGTATACCATGTATTATACTCTGATATGGTATGTATATATACAAACTCTGATTTGTATTTCAAACTTGTTATATAATAAAGATTATTATTCCGCTGTGAGATTCGTGTTTACTCTGATTCTGTTCAGTGTGTTCTTCTTCTTCTTCTTCTTCTATTCTATTAGTTCTATCTTTTCTATCTCACCCTCTTAATTCTTTCAATAATGACACGGTTTTCAAGGTATCGAAAATCGCGCCGTTACAACAAGGCTCTGAATAGAAAATATACCAGCTTATATTCAATATCAAATTCTGAAACCAACAAATATCGTATTGGAAATAACGATATAAAATATATCTTTCAAATTCCCATAACAATATCTGTATAATCACGAAATCCAACATCGAAATATTCCGAAGATAATTTCGATTCAACTCCAGTCCAATCCACGTATTGGGAATATTGATTATTTTTAAAATCACTTTCAAATTCAATTTATTTATTTCAAAAATAAATTGATTTTAATTCTAGTTCAAAACTAGTTCATTTCGAAAAAAATATATTTTTATCCTTTCAAATGTGGAATTTTACATCCCAGTTCTTTCCAGTTCATATATTATGATTTTACATAAATTATAGATATTTTTAATAATTTTATCAAGGCCCGTACAGTCGATTTCCATCAACGGCCATCGAACTGCACTTACAGCGACCTTTTCCAAATTTGATTTGGACATGATTCCAAATCCAACCGTTAGATTTCAAATTTCTAATATTCATTGGAAAGCTCTTTTCGATACGAACCCAACGGTTCCGGTTTTAGGAGAATCCGACGGTCGGATCTCCCGCAACGTCAATTCGAAGTTAATGGTCGAAATTCACGAACTGCCGCGGCACGGCGCGTTCAATTCAGGCCATTATATATATATAATATATATATTATATATATTTCGTCGATTTCCTTTTTAAAACGAATTTTATAAATGGTTCTAAATTCGTTTCAAAAACAATTTCAACTTCATCTTCAATTTCAAATCGATTTGATTTCAATTCAATTCGAATTCATTTCAATTTTATTTAATTCGAATTCAAATTCGTTTCAATTCAATTCAAATTCTAATTTGTTTCAATTCAATTCAATTTGAATTTACCTTCTATTTAATTCAATTCTAATTCATTTCAAATTGATTTCAATTCAATTTCAGTTTGTTTTAAATTTCATTCAAAACGATTTCAATTCGTTTTTAATTCAATTTCAATTTAATTCAATTTGAATTCATTTCTATTCAATTCGAATTCAAATTCACTTTCTATTCAATTCGAATCGAATTAATTTTCTTTTCGATTCGAATTCATTTCGAATTGATTCAATAAAATTTCAATTTGAATTTTAATCTAATTTAATTTGAATTTCATTTCAAAATATTAAATTTTGAAATCACTTTTCAATATTCATTATAAAACGAATAAAATCGATATAAATATCGTTCGCGTCAAAATAACGCATCTCTAATCAACACGGCGTTATATTTTTCAAAAACTTTTTTATTCTATTCAACAAATGAATATTTATTCTATTCAACACATGAATCTATATTTCTTTCAACACACGACTAATCCCAACACATGAGTATTGTCAACACATCACTATTTTTGTTATGTAAAATATTTTATAAAATTATGGCATCTATCGTTTGATTTTCAATCAGACTCCACCGTGAAGTAGTTCTAATTTTAAATATGATAAAGATGTAAATTTTATTATTAAAATAGTTTACTCAACACACGAATAGTTTCAACACATGAACATCGTCAACACATGAATATTTTTCCCCAATTGGAATGAGGCCCAATCAATTACCATATAACGTTAATTATATGGATTCCATACAACACATGTATATAATAGCAACGATAAACCATCATCCAAAGTGCACAACACAACTGCATAAGCATCAAATATAAATAATTAACGCTTACACAGCCTGTCGACCAATCGATCGACATATAATTAAATAATTGGGATTAGTGTACCCAAATATCATCCCAACACCCGTGTGGGGTTTCAAATCAACAAACACAGATTTTTATTCGTGCAGTTGGGCGATGTGTAAAATTTATCATCCCAATCAATATCAGTCAAATCAGTGTATATAAACAAATCGGCCGATTTGTTTATAAATATTTATTTATTCACTTTCACGTTAAAAATTATATTTCTAACGATAATTAATTTATTTCAACCATCTACATTTTATTATCGATTTCACATCAACATCACAAACAAATTTTCACAACACATCAATCAAACAAACAAGCCATCCATGGTCTGTGGATGACGGGTGTCGGGTGCTACTAAGCACCGTCTGCATCCTAGTATATATATATAACTAGAAAAAGAAATTTAGAGTGAGAAGTTCTCACCAATAGCTAATCCAATCATATCGACTCTTCTTATGTAGAAATCTTTGTCGTTCTCTTCTTTCGTCACTATCGTATTCACTACATATATAAAAATCGAATTTTTTACTTCGCTATTCAATATATAAAAATCGAATTTTTACACCGCTACTATATAGATAAAAATTTCGCCTTTTCAATTATAAAGATTTCGCCTTTTCAAATATAAAGATTTCGCCTTTTCAATTATAAGGATTTCGCCTTTTCAATTATAAAGATTTCGCCTTTTCAAATATAAAGATTTCGCCTTTTCAAATATAAAGATTTCGCCTTTTCAAATATAAAGATTTATATTTTCCATACTTCTACTTTATAAAAATTATATTTTTAATCTTTCTATATTATAATAAAAAATATATTTTTATTTCGCTACTTCTATAAAAATCGTATTTTTAATCTCTACATCATATAAAAATTATATTTTTATAATCTTCTTCTATATAAAAATCATATTTTTACCATGCTAGTATACATATAAAAATCGAATTTTTATTTGTTAAAAATCGTATCTTTTATATGTTAAAACCATCGCCTTTTATTGTTTTTAAAAATCAAACCTTTTATGTATTATATAAAATAAAAATCTAATTTTCCTTAAACTAAAGATCTGGTTTTTATTTAATATCAAAACTAATTTAACTAAGCGTTAAAACTAATTTTAGTAAATAAACAAATTTAACTAAACTAAATTAAGGAAGAAAACTCAATGTTCAGAGGGCTGAGGGGCGCATGCCGTCGGAGCCAGTCGGGGGGGAGATGTCGAGGTCGAGAGGGAGGAGAGCGCGGAGGGGAGAAGGGGCGGCGTATGAGGTGGGGCGTTGCGGTTTGGGCGCGAGGCAGAACGGACGGGAAGAAGAAGGGGAGGAGAAAGAAGAGGAGAGGGAGAAGGTCAATGGAGGGGAGGAAGAAGGTTGACTTTTTATTTTCAACTGAATCGATTTTGAAAGGGGGGGGGGCAGATAAAGGAATAAGGGAAAAGAGAGAGGAATTTTATATTTAATTATTTCAATTTCAAAAAGTTGACTTTTTATTTCGACCTCGAAACGAGGCCCACCGCCTGTCGTCTCTAGCGTTTTACCCCTATTCCGAACACAATGGGATATGTAACGTAAGCTAATTCGATCATTTCGATCAGTTTCCGTTAAAATCAACATATAACTCTTTACATTGATTTTGAACGCGCATTTCAATTTACCGGGGTCACATACGAACTCTGAAAATTCCCGAAAAATATTTTCTAGCTTCGTATTGACGATATGGTCCTATCAAAACTAGTTTCGTCTAATTCTGAGACCGTTGGAAAAATGGTCATTTTCCAGTCGATTAAAATCAACTAAAACTGGTCAAACACGTTTTCCTTTGCCACGCTCACATATTGACTCGAAAAATTATGAAATTTGGAATCTAGCAATAACTTGACATCACGGATCCAAAAAGAGTGGTTTCGTCGAAATCCGAGGTCGTTTGCAAAATTCCCATTTTTAAGGGCCTGAATTCCATAGCGACTATTCAGAATTTTCAACTGGACATATCTTTTGATTCCCGCTATGAAATTTCAATTTTTCGGATTTGTTGGAAATATATTCACAAATAGATTCCATTATTTATGGTTTCACCAAAATCCGGTTTGTTTTGCACCCGGTACATTTATTTGAAGTTTTAAATCGAATTATCGAACTACCGTGCCATTTTCAATTCTATTTATAATTATATATAATTATTTATATTCTAACGATGACGTAGATAATATATACATTCGAATTCTATTCAAGTTAAATCTCTCGTCGATATTATTTTTCAAAATAATCTATTTTAAATGTTCAAAATTCGCTAAAATTTCCAAAATAAAAATTTTAAACTGGCTCGCATTTTCGGGTTGTTACACATGCCGACCTTCCAAACACCGAAAACACTGGACGTTATTAGAAAGAAATTAGAGGGTGAGAAAAGAAAGAAAGAAATATTAGAATAGAAGAAGAAGAAGAACCACAACACAGAGTCTCACAACGCAGCGGATCAAAATATAATACAGAAATAAATCTTTATTGAGAGCTTTAAAAATACTTACAATATCATAGTACATCACACCACGGAACAGTTATAATAACCTGTTCCCATATACAACACACAATGGAATAGTAGCTATATAATATCATACGTCTGGACTCTTCCAGCTCGTCTCTTCACAGCATTCGATAACCTGAACCTGTACACCCCGGGCTAACCCGAGCATTTACAAAACACCGGGTTAGTCTGGTGAACCAAAGTGAGAAAAACTCGCACAGTATTAAGGTATCACACAACCTGATTTTAAATTACAAATCTTTCAAAGAAAAGGATAATCGTAAGACCAAATCCACACATAAACACGGATGGTTTTTACCTTACGATAACCCAAAACATTTTCGAAATCAATATCTTGTCTGATATTACAATAATGTCTAAATACAAGTAAATAGAATCTTGTAGAACACTTGCATCTCACGCTCTACATATATAGTATACAAACAAAATCGTCGGCGCTTATTGGAGATTAGATTCCAACCATGACAAGCTATGGGACCACCTGCCGATCGTGTATCTCTAGAGGCGAATACACTGGGTTTATGTAACAACCCGTAAAATCTGGGCCAGTTTAAAATTTTTATTTTGGCGATTTTAGCGAATTTTGATTATTTAAAATGAATTATTTTAAATAATATCGACGAGAAATTTATTTGAATAGAATTCGAACGTATATATTATACGCGTCGTCGTTAGATTATAAATAATTATATATAATTATAAAAGGAATTGAAAATGGCGCGGTAGTTCGATAATTCGATTTCAAACTTCAATTGAATGTACCGGGTGCAAAACAATCCGGATTTTAGTGAAATCAAAAATAATGGAATCTAATAGTGAATATTTTTCCAACGAATCCGAGAAATCAAGATTTCATATCGGGAATCAAAAGATAGGCCCAGTTGAAAATTCTGAATAGTCGCTATGGAATTCAGGCCCTTAAAAATGGACATTTTGCAAATGACCTCGGATTTCGACGAAACCAGTTTTGTTGGGTCCGTGATGTAAAGTAATTGCTAGATTCCAAATTTCATAATTTTTCGAATCAATATGTGAGTGTGGCATAGGAAAACGCGTTTGACCAGTTTCAGTTGATTTTAATCGACTGGAAATTGGCCATTTTTTATACGGTCTCAGAATTCAATGAAACTAGTTTTGTTAGGACCGTATCGTCAATACGAAGCTAGAAAATATTTTTCTGCGATTTATAGAGTTAGTTTGTGCCCCCGGTAATTTGAAATGTGCGTTTAAAATTCAATATAGTGATTTAAATGAAAATTCAAAAGGAAACTGATTCAAACTATCAATTCAGCTTGCGGTACATATCCCATTGTGTTCGGAATGGGGGTGAAACGCTGGGGACGACAGGCGGTGGACCTCGTTTAGAGGTCGTTTGTGAAAGTCAACCCTTTTGCAATTAAAAAATAAATTAAATAATATAACTTTTATAATAACCCCCCCCCTTTCTCTTCCCCGTTCAGTAAAATAAAAACAAAACAAAAAAAAAAAAAGAAGAAAGAGGAAAAATCGACGGAAGGGGGAACCACCCTCCTGGCGCCGCTGTAACAACCCGGAATTTTGGGGCCAATTTAAAATTTTTATTTTAAATAATTTTGCTAAGAAATCGAGTCAGAAAATAAAAGTATTCTATTTTTATTAAATTATTTTATTAATAATGGCTGGAATATTAAGTTTATTATTTTGTTGCATTAAAAATTTATAAAACAAAATATATATTTTTGTTGAATGTGAACGGACAAAATAAAACTCATTAATTTAGTCGCATTAGAATTTCAAATGTACCATATTTATTTGCATTAAAAAGTTGCAATGAAATGTATCGTTTTTATCGCATTAAAAAGTTGCATTTAAATGTATCATTACATTGAAAAGATTGAAAGAAAAGTATGATTTGTTTATAGTAAAAGGGACAATGATTATATTAAATAACTTACATAAGGGGGGTTAAATTAATAGAATTACACATTTTGGGAAAGTGTAAGATATTAAATAAATGGGGACAGAATAAATTTAAAAATTCTATTTTGAATGTAACATCTAGGAATTTATTTAATGCTATGTTTAACTATATTTAATGCTTTTGCTAATAAGAATTTATTTGCATAGATTGGCAATCAACTGTGCATAAATTTTCAAAATATTCTCCTTATTAGATATTTGTGGATGATTTCTATTTTATAAACTTTTTATATTATGGAAAAGGTTAACTGCATATCCTGCAATTAATTGATTTTAAAATGCATCCATTTGTTACTTTTTTTTTTTGGTATATTCAAATTCGTTTTGTCAAAGATTGGATAAAAAACAATAATGAACATACCAAATACATTCTTACTTCTCTATAAAGTGATTAATAAAATATTCTATCAGCCCTCTTTTCCTCCTTTTGCATGAGATTTTGAGGATTCAAATTTAATCGTGGTTATGCCCAAAATAATTGAGTTATGGTTAGGCATAAATTAATTGAATGGCGGTTATGCGCAAATTAATTGGAATTATGAACAAAATAGGAAAATTTGATGATTTGGCGCTAAAAGAATATATTATGTCAAAATTGTAGAGAAAAAAATTTGAATGCAGACTAACTTGGTAAGGTTTACTAAATAAATATGACATAGATTGACATGACATAATTAAGGTTATGGGCAGTAAACTGTAGAAACATAGAAAATTTGATAATCTTCATATATTTGTAAGGAATCACCTTTCAGATTTGAAATGTAATAAATACAGAAATTGAGAAATGGATAAGAGAGGGATAATAATAATATACTCAATAAAAGTGGGAAAAATAATAATGGATTGAATCAGTTTGTTATGGGAAAGGGATATTTCCATAATTAAATCGTGTTAAATACGGAGAACATAATTGCAGGAAGAAAGGAAACAATCTGAGTTAATGCAAAATAGGGATTTTTTTTTATTGCGCAATAACTAATAACCTAAAAATAATCTACTAAAGAGTGATATCTTGCAATTATGGGTCTCGGTTAATTTATATTATAGGAATAAATTTTAGTACATTTCAGAAACCAACTAGAAAAGATATGATCGGTGAATATATAGCAGGACAAATGTGTAGACTTTATGAGATAATTTTCTTTCCTTCATAATTGCAATCAAGAGAAATTTCTTTCCAAATAATGTAAATAAAATTTATTTACGATCAATCAATCAATATTTAATATTTATTCAATTCATTTCCCTTTGTAACATACAAATTAGCAGGCTTTTAAGGTTATTTAATAACATTTTATTATAATAGAATAGAAAAACCAAACCCTAAACCTAATCTTTCAGCCGCCACTTCATTGAAACAATGGCCACGAAGCTCCGAATCTTAACCCCACTTTTCTTCCTACATAATCAATGAAAATCAAAAACTCCAAAAGGAAATTATAGAGGTTGATAAGCTCTTTAAAATGAATGGCTATGATCGAATTTAGTGGCGAATATCATGAGGATTTGGAGGCCAAAGACGTTGGGTTTGGGTTCAATTCGCGAAGCAAGGAGGGATCCGAGTTCCCTGTGGCTCGGCGCGTGGGAGGAGCGACTGAAGGCGGTCAACGCTGGCGCCATGGATGGTGGTCCGACGGCCTGTAGGTGATGCGATGTTCGGATGTAGGTGGCGATGCTTTGGGTTCTCTTTTGAAGCAGACTATAACAAATTCTGAAGCAGTTGGAAATTCAGATAAATACGACTGTGAGATTTCTTACTTTTAAATAATTAAGTAATTTAATTATTTTTATCGATGATTTAAATCGTTGTATGTGTGGTGATTAATTTAGTTCTGCGATGTATGCTTGTTGTATGTTGATGTTGCATGTAAATTGTTGCAGTGCTGATTTGTTGTGATCTATAATGTTCTGTGCTGTGTTGAATTAGCCATGTTATTCTGGTTCTCCATTTCTTGATGTATTCAAGATAAAGTCTCATCTTTATTGTTTTGTTTTTTATATATTTTTTTTATTTCTTAAATTATTAAATATTAAATCCTTGTTACATGAATTTGGTTTATAAAATAAAACACCAATTGTTAACATAAATTTTTGTTTACAAAACAAATGACAAAGTTTTTACTTTGATTTTTACTCTCATTTTATTTTCTTAAATAAAATTAAAACATTTAATCTTGTTTGGTTTATTTTGTTTACAAATAAAAGACGATTTTAATATGTAATTTTGTTGTAAAATAAAAAGACAAAATTTTTATGTACATAAAAAAAAAAGGCCAATTTTTGTTTACATAATAGAAAAACAAATTTTTGTTTACATATTGAAAAGGACAAAGTTTTAACACAATTTTGTTAGTAAAATAAAAGAAGAAAGTTTCTAACATTAATTTTGTTAGTAAAATAAAAAGGATAAAGTTTTAACATAAATTTGGTTAACAAGTTCTAACATTAACTTTGTTAATAAAAGGACAAGTTTTTGTGTTATTTTGTATGCATAAGAAAGAGACAAAATTTTGTTAACAAAACAAAAAGGAATTATTTCATGTTATTTTCTTTGTAAACAAAATGGACAAATTTTGACATGTGGTTTTCTTTATAAATTAAAAGTCAAATTTTATGTAAATTTTGTCAACAAAGTAAAAGGACAAATTTTATGTAAATTTTGTCAACAAAGTAAAAGGGCAAGTTTTGTGTTAATTTTGTCAACAAGGTGAAAGAACAAATTTTGGGTTCATTTGGTCAAAACAAATAAAAGGACAATGTTTATCCTTGTCTTGTCTACAAATTAAAATACCCATTTCTATCTTTATTTCATAAATGCAAGTTAAATCTTTATTTATAAAATAAAATGTAAGTTTTAATCTTTATTTTTATTTACAAATAAAAGTAAAGATGAGGCCTTTATTTTGATTCATCAAAGTTGCACCAAATCATGTCTATGTTAATATAGACTGAGATGACACCCCAAAACTATAAGCATGTGAATTTGTATGCTATGACACCCCAAAACTATAAGCATGTTAATTTGTATGTCATGACACCAAAACCATCAGTGTGTCATTGTGAATGTTTTGACGCTAAAATCACCGTTGTGTTAATTTAGTTGAGACGACATGAGAGTCATCGTCATGTTGTATAATTGCAATGCATCAAAATATACTTTATGCAATAACAAACATAGTTGAATTGCTATTTTTGGTCGCACTAGAGTTGGCGAAAAGAAAAATATGACTTATGCAATAACATATATAGTTCAGTAGTTATTTTTGTCGCACTAGAGTTTGCGCACAAAATATGTTTTATGTAAAATATAGTTTAATCGTCATTTTTGTCGCATTAGAGTTTGCGAGCAAAATTGTGTTTCATGTAAAAACAAAAATGTGTTTTATGTAAATGAAAAGTAATATGTACATTTTTAATGTAAATGTAAATGAAAAGTAATATGTACATTTTCAATGCAAAAGAAAATAAAAGAAAACACTTACATTTTCTATGTAAAGAGAAAAAAAAAAGAAAAAGGATGCTTAACCCGAGGTTGGATTGAGTTGTGATGTAAATCTGCCCGGACCCGCCCGGCTGTCCAGTAGTCACAACAATACCTATCCAATGTGAGAGGTTAAAGCATATATATTAATTTTCTAAATTTACATTTTATATATGTAAATTACTTCAAAATATTTATGATAAATAAATAAAATGTAGACAAAGGAAAACATATATTTACATTAGATAAATAAGAGATTGAATAAATTACATTTTTTTTTATGTAATTAAAAGAATATATTTTATACTGTAAAGAAAGTTACATTTTATGTAATTATGATTATAAGAAATAAAATTACATTTTATGTAATTAAGAATATATAGAAATTATAGAACAAATATGTGAATTAAAATTTATTTACATTTTCCTATGTAAATAAAAAGATTAAAAATAATAATTATGTGAATAAGCATTTATTTACATTTTTCTTATGTAAACAAAAAGAATCAATTTGTAAATAGTAATTATTAACATTTTCTTATGTAAATAATAAAAAGAAAGGTTAGAAAAGAACTTACATAAGATATTCTTTTTATGTTAAAAGGGAATATTAGAAAGGAATTAAAGAAATACAATTATTTACATTTGCTATGTAAATAGGATTTGCAAAGGAATTTGAAACCATTTATTTACAAATAGTGTAAATAAATATGAATAAGAAATTAGGTACATTTATTTACAATTAATGTAAGTAAATATAACAAAAGTAAAAGTAAAACATTTATTTACATTTAGGTAAATAAGTAAGAAAAAGATAAGAATATATTTATTTACATTTAGGTAATAAATAGGGTAAGAAAAAGAATGTAATTTATTTACATTTAAGGTAAATAAATTAAAACATAGAAAGAATATAATTTATTTACATTTAGGTAAATAAAACAAAATATAGGAAAAAGTATAATTTATTTACATTTAGTGTAAACAAAACAGAGTTATTAAAAGTGATATTTTTATCGTCATTTTAGATGCGATAAAAAGAATAGACTTTTGAAATTGGAATAGTCAAACGATTTATATTTATATATATAAATATAAATTATAAATTAAACGGAATGCGCGCGACAGTTCGCGTATCGGCAATCGTAACTTTAAACGGTTATACAGAGAGATCCGACCGTCGGATTTTCCCAAAACTGGAGCCGTTTGGACCGCTTTGGGAAGATCTTTCCAATGACATAAATTTCGCCAAAATCCAACGGTTAGATTTCAAGATATGTGTAAATCAAATTTGGTCGAAGACAACGCCAGGGTCGCCCATTTACCCGAAGCGTCGTTAAATTAATTTAAGCTATTTTTATATAAATAAAAACAGCGATATGTTGTTATCAAATATTAACAACGATATGAAATGTTTTCAAATTATATTTATATATATATATATATATGCGAGAATCATTTGAGAAGACCGAGTTCAATCTCATTTCAAATGATTATACGACGTTTTAAATCTAAGAGTTGAAGACGGCGATTGAAGACCGACGATCTTCACATCGAATGGGTAACTAGCGTTGAGGTCCTTGATTGATTTGCTCCCAAGACGGGGCTAAGATGGTAGTTATCCGGACGTAGTGTTGATTCGTACGGATTTGACTTTCGCTCAGACCCAGAGCATAAGTTTATAAATGGATTGCGTGTCGGACCATATGGCATGCTAAGATGCAATGATCAAGGCTTTGTTGAAAAGCAGGCCTTGTGGTTATAGCGTTACTTCACGAACCTCACACCCCGGTATGAGTCTAAAACGGGAGAAGGGAACGCAGGGAGTGCACACGTTATCTTTCTAGCTAGAGTAATGTCAGGGACCTACCAGCGCTGACAGTTTACTCATTGTGGATGTTGGATTTTGAGGCGCCTCGTTATTTTTATAGGCCGTTGGTGGTCATACTATAGGTCCAAAGGGACCGGGAAACGTGTGTTCAGGCATAACTAATCCACTGCCCATTGGCGGGGACCGGCCCTGCAGCTATCCAAGGGTTCACTGCGGGGGATCCTGAGGTATCCGCTAGAGTGCCTCGAATCGGTAAGGAGCTCCTCTAGCCTTGACTCATGCTGGAAATCCAAATCTCCAATACGCCCCATGCGGTTTTGATTGTATTACTAGTACGGAGGCATAATATATGGTACCTATGCTTCCTAGGATTGATACATTTATTTTGAATGATTTAAAATATATTATACACTAGTAATAATACGGAATTTGTACATATTTAGCATGTTTAATCACCATAAGGTAAAACCCTATCCTCTGGTGTGCGTTGCATTGTGTGATGGGACCTGGGTCTTATGGTGATTCCATTTTTCCAAAAGCATTGCGTTGTTTAACGATTTACTTTAATTTATGCACTGGCAATCCATAGGAGTAAACCCGTTCCGCGAAAGTGGCGTGGTCCTTGGATTTGTCTTATTAGTTATATTAGTTTAGAATTCTCACACCAGTCCCATGACTGACTCGTAGTTTGTTTCACTTTGCAAACTCGGGTGCCCTCTTTTCCACACGGGCAGTCGAGTAGCTTTTTGCAGATATCTATTCTCTTTAGCAGGATCCTGGATCGAAGCCTAAAGCTGTGTCCAGAGCTTAGAAGTCTTCCGCTGTTTAATGTATTAAATCTGTTGTATTTTGTTTCCGCTGTATTTAGTTACATGTACTCTGATATTCTGTACTCTGATGTAACATTATTGTAATGTTTATATAAGTCTGCTGTTATTGTTCTAATGTATTGTATTCCCAAAGTTAAAGTATTCGAAGATTTCCAACCTTTGGGTCAGACCTGTGTGGTTTATGGTCGATTCAAAGAGCGGGAATTTCCGGGTCTTTACAGTTGGTATCAGAGCTCTGGTTAGCTCAAATCTTTGGGGTACAACTCATTAGAACTGAACAAAGACTCATCAGAGATTGGATTAGTAAAATCCAATAAGAATACTCATTAGAGATAGGACCAGCAGTGTCCTAGAATGAGAAAACTCGTTAGAGATGGGGTTAGCAATACCCTAGAATGAGTTAAGAGTAACAAGTTTATAATTAGCGTATTTTTGATTATATAATCTATTTTTGGAAATATGATTTTTATATATATAAAAGTATATATATTTGATAAGTTAGCCAACAAATGAAATTAATAATATTAAAATTAAAATTTAGTTAGTTAATTTAACTACTTTTAGCTAGTTCCTTTTCGAGGACGAAAAGATTTTAAGTGGGGGCGACTGTAACAACCCGGAATTTTGGGGCCAATTTAAAATTTTTATTTTAAATAATTTTGCTAAGAAATCGAGTCAGAAAATAAAAGTATTCTATTTTTATTAAATTATTTTATTAATAATGGCTGGAATATTAAGTTTATTATTTTGTTGCATTAAAAATTTATAAAACAAAATATATATTTTTGTTGAATGTGAACGGACAAAATAAAACTCATTAATTTAGTCGCATTAGAATTTCAAATGTACCATATTTATTTGCATTAAAAAGTTGCAATGAAATGTATCGTTTTTATCGCATTAAAAAGTTGCATTTAAATGTATCATTACATTGAAAAGATTGAAAGAAAAGTATGATTTGTTTATAGTAAAAGGGACAATGATTATATTAAATAACTTACATAAGGGGGGTTAAATTAATAGAATTACACATTTTGGGAAAGTGTAAGATATTAAATAAATGGGGACAGAATAAATTTAAAAATTCTATTTTGAATGTAACATCTAGGAATTTATTTAATGCTATGTTTAACTATATTTAATGCTTTTGCTAATAAGAATTTATTTGCATAGATTGGCAATCAACTGTGCATAAATTTTCAAAATATTCTCCTTATTAGATATTTGTGGATGATTTCTATTTTATAAACTTTTTATATTATGGAAAAGGTTAACTGCATATCCTGCAATTAATTGATTTTAAAATGCATCCATTTGTTACTTTTTTTTTTTGGTATATTCAAATTCGTTTTGTCAAAGATTGGATAAAAAACAATAATGAACATACCAAATACATTCTTACTTCTCTATAAAGTGATTAATAAAATATTCTATCAGCCCTCTTTTCCTCCTTTTGCATGAGATTTTGAGGATTCAAATTTAATCGTGGTTATGCCCAAAATAATTGAGTTATGGTTAGGCATAAATTAATTGAATGGCGGTTATGCGCAAATTAATTGGAATTATGAACAAAATAGGAAAATTTGATGATTTTGCGCTAAAAGAATATATTATGTCAAAATTGTAGAGAAAAAAATTTGAATGCAGACTAACTTGGTAAGGTTTACTAAATAAATATGACATAGATTGACATGACATAATTAAGGTTATGGGCAGTAAACTGTAGAAACATAGAAAATTTGATAATCTTCATATATTTGTAAGGAATCACCTTTCAGATTTGAAATGTAATAAATACAGAAATTGAGAAATGGATAAGAGAGGGATAATAATAATATACTCAATAAAAGTGGGAAAAATAATAATGGATTGAATCAGTTTGTTATGGGAAAGGGATATTTCCATAATTAAATCGTGTTAAATACGGAGAACATAATTGCAGGAAGAAAGGAAACAATCTGAGTTAATGCAAAATAGGGATTTTTTTTTATTGCGCAATAACTAATAACCTAAAAATAATCTACTAAAGAGTGATATCTTGCAATTATGGGTCTCGGTTAATTTATATTATAGGAATAAATTTTAGTACATTTCAGAAACCAACTAGAAAAGATATGATCGGTGAATATATAGCAGGACAAATGTGTAGACTTTATGAGATAATTTTCTTTCCTTCATAATTGCAATCAAGAGAAATTTCTTTCCAAATAATGTAAATAAAATTTATTTACGATCAATCAATCAATATTTAATATTTATTCAATTCATTTCCCTTTGTAACATACAAATTAGCAGGCTTTTAAGGTTATTTAATAACATTTTATTATAATAGAATAGAAAAACCAAACCTAAGCCTAATCTTTCAGCCGCCACTTCATTGAAACAATGGCCACGAAGCTCCGAATCTTAACCCCACTTTTCTTCCTACATAATCAATGAAAATCAAAAACTCCAAAAGGAAATTATAGAGGTTGATAAGCTCTTTAAAATGAATGGCTATGATCGAATTTAGTGGCGAATATCATGAGGATTTGGAGGCCAAAGACGTTGGGTTTGGGTTCAATTCGCGAAGCAAGGAGGGATCCGAGTTCCCTGTGGCTCGGCGCGTGGGAGGAGCGACTGAAGGCGGTCAACGCTGGCGCCATGGATGGTGGTCCGACGGCCTGTAGGTGATGCGATGTTCGGATGTAGGTGGCGATGCTTTGGGTTCTCTTTTGAAGCAGACTATAACAAATTCTGAAGCAGTTGGAAATTCAGATAAATACGACTGTGAGATTTCTTACTTTTAAATAATTAAGTAATTTAATTATTTTTATCGATGATTTAAATCGTTGTATGTGTGGTGATTAATTTAGTTCTGCGATGTATGCTTGTTGTATGTTGATGTTGCATGTAAATTGTTGCAGTGCTGATTTGTTGTGATCTATAATGTTCTGTGCTGTGTTGAATTAGCCATGTTATTCTGGTTCTCCATTTCTTGATGTATTCAAGATAAAGTCTCATCTTTATTGTTTTGTTTTTTATATATTTTTTTTATTTCTTAAATTATTAAATATTAAATCCTTGTTACATGAATTTGGTTTATAAAATAAAACACCAATTGTTAACATAAATTTTTGTTTACAAAACAAATGACAAAGTTTTTACTTTGATTTTTACTCTCATTTTATTTTCTTAAATAAAATTAAAACATTTAATCTTGTTTGGTTTATTTTGTTTACAAATAAAAGACGATTTTAATATGTAATTTTGTTGTAAAATAAAAAGACAAAATTTTTATGTACATAAAAAAAAAAAAAGGCCAATTTTTGTTTACATAATAGAAAAACAAATTTTTGTTTACATATTGAAAAGGACAAAGTTTTAACACAATTTTGTTAGTAAAATAAAAGAACAAAGTTTCTAACATTAATTTTGTTAGTAAAATAAAAAGGATAAAGTTTTAACATAAATTTGGTTAACAAGTTCTAACATTAACTTTGTTAATAAAAGGACAAGTTTTTGTGTTATTTTGTATGCATAAGAAAGAGACAAAATTTTGTTAACAAAACAAAAAGGAATTATTTCATGTTATTTTCTTTGTAAACAAAAAGGACAAATTTTGACATGTGGTTTTCTTTATAAATTAAAAGTCAAATTTTATGTAAATTTTGTCAACAAAGTAAAAGGACAAATTTTATGTAAATTTTGTCAACAAAGTAAAAGGGCAAGTTTTGTGTTAATTTTGTCAACAAGGTGAAAGAACAAATTTTGGGTTCATTTGGTCAAAACAAATAAAAGGACAATGTTTATCCTTGTCTTGTCTACAAATTAAAATACCCATTTCTATCTTTATTTCATAAATGCAAGTTAAATCTTTATTTATAAAATAAAATGTAAGTTTTAATCTTTATTTTTATTTACAAATAAAAGTAAAGATGAGGCCTTTATTTTGATTCATCAAAGTTGCACCAAATCATGTCTATGTTAATATAGACTGAGATGACACCCCAAAACTATAAGCATGTGAATTTGTATGCTATGACACCCCAAAACTATAAGCATGTTAATTTGTATGTCATGACACCAAAACCATCAGTGTGTCATTGTGAATGTTTTGACGCTAAAATCACCGTTGTGTTAATTTAGTTGAGACGACATGAGAGTCATCGTCATGTTGTATAATTGCAATGCATCAAAATATACTTTATGCAATAACAAACATAGTTGAATTGCTATTTTTGGTCGCACTAGAGTTGGCGAAAAGAAAAATATGACTTATGCAATAACATATATAGTTCAGTAGTTATTTTTGTCGCACTAGAGTTTGCGCACAAAATATGTTTTATGTAAAATATAGTTTAATCGTCATTTTTGTCGCATTAGAGTTTGCGAGCAAAATTGTGTTTCATGTAAAAACAAAAATGTGTTTTATGTAAATGAAAAGTAATATGTACATTTTTAATGTAAATGTAAATGAAAAGTAATATGTACATTTTCTATGCAAAAGAAAATAAAAGAAAACACTTACATTTTCTATGTAAAGAGAAAAAAAAAGAAAAAGGATGCTTAACCCGAGGTTGGATTGAGTTGTGATGTAAATCTGCCCGGACCCGCCCGGCTGTCCAGTAGTCACAACAATACCTATCCAATGTGAGAGGTTAAAGCATATATATTAATTTTCTAAATTTACATTTTATATATGTAAATTACTTCAAAATATTTATGATAAATAAATAAAATGTAGACAAAGGAAAACATATATTTACATTAGATAAACAAGAGATTGAATAAATTACATTTTTTTTATGTAATTAAAAGAATATATTTTATACTGTAAAGAAAGTTACATTTTATGTAATTATGATTATAAGAAATAAAATTACATTTTATGTAATTAAGAATAAATAGAAATTATAGAACAAATATGTAAATTAAAATTTATTTACATTTTCCTATGTAAATAAAAAGATTAAAAATAATAATTATGTGAATAAGCATTTATTTACATTTTTCTTATGTAAACAAAAAGAATCAATTTGTAAATAGTAATTATTAACATTTTCTTATGTAAATAATAAAAAGAAAGGTTAGAAAAGAACTTACATAAGATATTCTTTTTATGTTAAAAGGGAATATTAGAAAGGAATTAAAGAAATACAATTATTTACATTTGCTATGTAAATAGGATTTGCAAAGGAAATTGAAACCATTTATTTACAAATAGTGTAAATAAATATGAATAAGAAATTAGGTACATTTATTTACAATTAATGTAAGTAAATATAACAAAAGTAAAAGTAAAACATTTATTTACATTTAGGTAAATAACTAAGAAAAAGATAAGAATATATTTATTTACATTTAGGTAATAAATAGGGTAAGAAAAAGAATGTAATTTATTTACATTTAAGGTAAATAAATTAAAACATAGAAAGAATATAATTTATTTACATTTAGGTAAATAAAACAAAATATAGGAAAAAGTATAATTTATTTACATTTAGTGTAAACAAAACAGAGTTATTAAAAGTGATATTTTTATCGTCATTTTAGATGCGATAAAAAGAATAGACTTTTGAAATTGGAATAGTCAAACGATTTATATTTATATATATAAATATAAATTATAAATTAAACGGAATGCGCGCGACAGTTCGCGTATCGGCAATCGTAACTTTAAACGGTTATACAGAGAGATCCGACCGTCGGATTTTCCCAAAACTGGAGCCGTTTGGACCGCTTTGGGAAGATCTTTCCAATGACATAAATTTCGCCAAAATCCAACGGTTAGATTTCAAGATATGTGTAAATCAAATTTGGTCGAAGACAACGCCAGGGTCGCCCATTTACCCGAAGCGTCGTTAAATTAATTTAAGCTATTTTTATATAAATAAAAACAGCGATATGTTGTTATCAAATATTAACAACGATATGAAATGTTTTCAAATTATATTTATATATATATATATATATGCGAGAATCATTTGAGAAGACCGAGTTCAATCTCATTTCAAATGATTATACGACGTTTTAAATCTAAGAGTTGAAGACGGCGATTGAAGACCGACGATCTTCACATCGAATGGGTAACTAGCGTTGAGGTCCTTGATTGATTTGCTCCCAAGACGGGGCTAAGATGGTAGTTATCCGGACGTAGTGTTGATTCGTACGGATTTGACTTTCGCTCAGACCCAGAGCATAAGTTTATAAATGGATTGCGTGTCGGACCATATGGCATGCTAAGATGCAATGATCAAGGCTTTGTTGAAAAGCAGGCCTTGTGGTTATAGCGTTACTTCACGAACCTCACACCCCGGTATGAGTCTAAAACGGGAGAAGGGAACGCAGGGAGTGCACACGTTATCTTTCTAGCTAGAGTAATGTCAGGGACCTACCACCGCTGACAGTTTACTCATTGTGGATGTTGGATTTTGAGGCGCCTCGTTATTTTTATAGGCCGTTGGTGGTCATACTATAGGTCCAAAGGGACCGGGAAACGTGTGTTCAGGCATAACTAATCCACTGCCCATTGGCGGGGACCGGCCCTGCAGCTATCCAAGGGTTCACTGCGGGGGATCCTGAGGTATCCGCTAGAGTGCCTCGAATCGGTAAGGAGCTCCTCCCTAGCCTTGACTCATGTTGAAAATCCAAATCTCCAATACGCCCCATGCGGTTTTGATTGTATTACTAGTACGGAGGCATAATATATGGTACCTATGCTTCCTAGGATTGATACATTTATTTTGAATGATTTAAAATATATTATACACTAGTAATAATACGGAATTTGTACATATTTAGCATGTTTAATCACCATAAGGTAAAACCCTATCCTCTGGTGTGCGTTGCATTGTGTGATGGGACCTGGGTCTTATGGTGATTCCATTTTTCCAAAAGCATTGCGTTGTTTAACGATTTACTTTAATTTATGCACTGGCAATCCATAGGAGTAAACCCGTTCCGCGAAAGTGGCGTGGTCCTTGGATTTGTCTTATTAGTTATATTAGTTTAGAATTCTCACACCAGTCCCATGACTGACTCGTAGTTTGTTTCACTTTGCAAACTCGGGTGCCCTCTTTTCCACACGGGCAGTCGAGTAGCTTTTTGCAGATATCTATTCTCTTTAGCAGGATCCTGGATCGAAGCCTAAAGCTGTGTCCAGAGCTTAGAAGTCTTCCGCTGTTTAATGTATTAAATCTGTTGTATTTTGTTTCCGCTGTATTTAGTTACATGTACTCTGATATTCTGTACTCTGATGTAACATTATTGTAATGTTTATATAAGTCTGCTGTTATTGTTCTAATGTATTGTATTCCCAAAGTTAAAGTATTCGAAGATTTCCAACCTTTGGGTCAGACCTGTGTGGTTTATGGTCGATTCAAAGAGCGGGAATTTCCGGGTCTTTACAGCCGCCGTCATTCACCGCCCCCACCTCCTGTTCTCCGATCCCCCTCCTTCCCTTCCCCCTCTCGCTTCTCCCTCCTCCGCAGCCAAAGCACCCGAAGCCCCCACGACGCAGCCCCCCCTCCATCAGAACCCTAGCGCCGCCCCCACTGTAAGCCCACCCCCGCCATCCCAGTCGACTGCACCACCTCCGACCGCGCCAGCACCTTCCCCCGACAGCGAGCACCCCCTTCGAGTAGACGGTAAGTTTATTTATTTATTTATTTTATTTTGTGATAGGTTGTTTTATATATATATATATATATATATATATTTATTTGTATATATATATAAACAAAATCTGATTTGATTATTATTAGAAAAGATATGATTTTTAATATATAAAAGATATGATTTTTAACCTAAAGATTATATTTTCAATTATAAAAAAGATTATCTTTTTACATATAAAAAGATGGTATTTTAAAATATAAAGATTAGTTTTCATATAGAAGAGAGTATAGATTTTTAGTTAAACAAAGTGAAGAGGTTTATCTAAATAAAAATATAGTTTTTATATGTTGAACTTCAAAGTAAAAATATGAAAAGGCGATATTTTTAAATAAGAAAAGGCGATATTTTTAAATAAGAAAAGGCGATATTTTTAAATAAGAAAAGGCGATATTTTTAAATAAGAAAAGGCGATATTTTTAAATAAGAAAAGGCGATATTTTTAAATATGAAAAGGCGATATTTTTAAATTAGAAAAGGCAAGATTTTTATATATTGAACATCGAAATAAAAGTTCGATTTTTATATATTGAATAACATAGTAAAGATTCAATTTTTATATAAAGTATAACGAAGTGAAAATTCTATTTTTACAAATATGAAATAGCGATGAAAATTCTATTTTCACAATATGAAGTTAGCGATAAAAATATGATTTTTATATAGTGAACTTCGAAATGAAAAATATGATTTTTATATATTGAATAGCGAAGTAAAATTCGATTTTTACATATGTAGTGAAAGCGGACAACGAAAGCGACAAAAGGCGGGTTGGCGAAGATTTCCTGCATTAGAAGTGCCGTGGAGCTAGGATAGCTATAAGTGAGAACTTCTCACTCAAATTCTATTTTTCTAGTTATATATATATACTAGGATGCAGACGGTGCTTATTAGAAGCACCCGACACCCGTCCACATACCATGGACTTGTTTGTTTGGTTGTGTAGTTGGTTAGATTATTTGATTTGGATTTGATTGATTGGTTGAATTGGAAATTGATTAAAATTGATATGTGAATGGCGTGGGCCTTCACTAGACCGGGGATAAGGCTAGGCCTCGTCCCGTTTCTAGTATCGTGCCGTTATGCCGCCGAAATTTTCTAAAATATGTTAGAAAAATAAAAATATCATTTTTATTGTGTAAGTGAACTGAATACAAATTCAAGTGTTGAAATAAATATTTTTGACGTTAAAAATATAATTTTTAACGTGAAAGTGAATAAATAAATATTTATAAACAAATCGGCCGATTTGTTTATTTACACTGATTTGACGGATATTGATTGGGTTGATAAATTTTACACATCGCCCAACGGCACAAACAAAAATGTATGTTTGTTGATTTGAAACCCCACACGGGTGTTGGGATGAAATATGAATTTCACTCATCCTGATTGATTAAATATGTCGATCGATTGATTGACAGGCTGTTATAAGCGTTGAATATCTATATTTGATGCTTATACAGTGTAGTGCACTTTGGTTGATGGTTGATTATTTTTCAATGCTATTATATACATGTGTTGTATGGAAATCCATATAATTAATTTTATATGGTAATTGATTGGGCCTCATTCCAATTTGAAAAATAAAGAAAATTTGAAAATAGAAATTTATGAAGCCGTGTTGATTAGATTGACGCCATTTTGACGTGAACGATATTTATATCGACTTTATTCATTTTAAAAATGAATATTGAAAAGTGAAATGGAAAAAAAACGATTTCGAAATGAATTGAATTGAAAACGATTTCGAAATGAATTGAATTGAAAACGATTTCGAAATGAATTGAATTGAAAACGATTTCGAAATGAAATGAATTGAGAACGATTTCGAAATAAATTGAATTGAAAACGATTTCGAAATGAATTGAAAACGAATTCAAATTGAATTGAAAGCGAATTGAAATGAATTCAAATTGAATTGAAATTTGAATTGAATAGAAATGAATTTTGAAACGAATTTATAAAGAAGAATTCAATTTCGATTTGAATTGAAATGGAAGTTGAAATTGCTTTTGAAACGAATTTAAAACTATTTATATAATTCGTTTTAAATGGAAATCGATGATATATATATTATATATATTATATATATAATATAATGGCCTGAATAGAACGCGCCGCGCCGTGGCAGTTCGTGAATTTCGACCATTTATTTCAAACGGACATTACGGGAGATCCGACCGTCGGATTCTCCTAAAACCGGAACCGTTGGGTTCGTATCGAAAAGAGCTTTCTAACGAATGTTAGAAATTTGAAATCTAACGGTTGGATTTGGAGATACGTCCAAATCAAATTTGAAAAAGGTCGCTGTAAGTGCAGTTCGATGGCCGTTGTTGGAAATCGACTGTACGGGCCTTGATAAAATTATTAAAAATAGTAATAATTTGTGTAAAATCATAAGAAATGATTTGTGAAGAATTGGGATGAAAAACTCCATATTTGAAAAGATAAAAATAGATTTTTATCGAAATGAACTAGTTTTGAACTAGAAATATAATTCTATTTATTTTTAAATAAATAAATTGAATTTAAAAAGGGTTTTGAAAATAACCAGAATTTCCAATGATTGCATTGGAGTGGATTTGAATCGAAATTGTCTTCGGAATATTTCGATGTTGGAATTCGTGATTATACGGATGTTGTTATGGAAATTTGAAAGATATATATTTATATCGTTATTTCCAATACGACATTTGTTAGTCGTAGAATTTGATATTGAATATAAGCCGGTATATTTTCTATTCAGAGCCTTGTATTGAATATCAAATGTGATTTGGGTTTGTCGTGAATGGTGTCTTCACTAACACTGTTCTTGAACCTAGTTGTGAAAAGATTAAATCTTTTTATTTAGATTTAATGAAGTGTACCAATTAAACGATATTTAATTGGAATTGAATTGGTATGGATTTTTGGGTTTATCGTGAACAGTGTTTTAAATAACACTTGTTCTTTAACCCGATAATTAATGGAATGTGATTTTGGGTTTATCGTGAACCGTGTTTTAAATGACACTGATTCTTTAACCCAGTTAAAGATTAAAACTAAGTGGAGTTTTAATGAATCTTTAATTAGATTGAGATAATCGAAAATGGAGTATCACCAGTTTTGCTCCAGGCGATGGTTAAATCTTTAATTAGATTTGAACGTGAAATGGTAATTGAGTTACCGATAACACTGTGGTGTTAGATATGAAGTACTACCAGTTTTACTTCATGGGATGAATAGGTTGGGATTGGGAAATAAAATAAATGATTACTTCGGTGTGGTTCGCTAATCCCCGACTAGTTTGAATTGATATTCAAAGGTGATTAAAGAATAAATTTAAAGAATTTATCTTGGAGAAAATTAATGGGAACTTTTCCCAAAGTATAAGAATATTTGAATAAAGGAATATTCTGAATTGGAATGAGGCGTATGTTGTGTTTGTGTAACACTTTTATAATATATACGCGAGTTATTCAGAAAGACCGGGTTTATCCCATTCTGAATAACTGATTCGACGTGGTGTCGAAGATGAAGACGGTGGTCGAAGACCGGAAGTCTTCACGTCGTTTGGGTGATAACTGATGATCTTGATTGGGCTGTACACCCAAGAAGATGGAAATAGTTGGTGATCGTCCAGACGTACTTGGAGATCGATGGATATGCGAGGTACTAGGTGCCTCCGGGTTCGTTCAGACCCAGAACGGACTTGTAAATGGACTGTGTGTCTGACATTGGATTTTAGTCTGTGTGATTGATCTCTATTAAATATATATTTGTTTGGCGGCAGAGAATTTATTCTCTTGCTTAACGCCCTTCTCTGAGACGTACGAGCTCAGGGGTTATATATTGATGGATATCAAACGCATGGAGTGAATTGCCTGTGTGGCATGCCTAAGTGGCAATTGATCGAGGCTTCTGTTGAAAAGCAAAGTCTTGTGGTGATGATCAAAGCACAGCCTGTGTGGCACAGCTTTGTGTAACGTGAATTCGCGAGCCTCGCACCCCGGTTGTGAACCAAAAACGGGAGAGGACGTCAGGGAGGGCATGCGTTTCTTTCTAGCTAGAAGTGGCGTCAGTGGTTTTACACGCCCTGACGAGTTTGACTTATGTGGTTGTTGCTGTTGCGAGGCGCCTCGGTTATATCGGTTTCGGCCGATGCATTCTGGTCGGCTGACGGACCAGACTTACACCCCATAGGGTGGGGAGACGTAGTGTTCAGGCATTTTAATCCACATCGGTGGACCGGCCCTGAGGATCCAAGGCTTGACTGAGTACTTGCCTGAGACACGGGCTAGAGCGTCTCGAATCGGTTGAGGACTATCTTTTGCCTCGGTTCATAGATGGAAACCCAATTTCCAAATACGTGATTCTGCGGTTTTATTTGTAGAGCCTAGTATGGCGACATAGTGGGATGGGGCGCTCATGCCGCCTATGATTGATACTTATGATTTGAAGTTGTTTTATACACTATGCACTTATAATAGTATCAAACGATTTGTTTTAACCGTATCAAGCATTCTTTGGCTGTTATAAGGGAAAACCCTATCCTCGGCTGCGTTGCATTGTGTGATGGGACCTGGGTCTTATAACAGCTTCATTTTTTTCTTTATTTAGCATTGCGCTGTTTGTTTTATGCACTGGTATTCTTGGGAGGAAACCCGTTCCGTGTTATACGGCGTGGTCCCTTGATTTACCTAACTTTTAAAATAAAGAATAATAACTGTTTTAGTTCTCACACCAGTCACATGACTGACCTGGAGTTTATTGTTTTAACCTAAACTCTGGGTGCCCTTATTTTGACACGGGCAGCTAGTAGTTTTGGTTTTGCAGATTTATATTCACAGGATCCTGGTTTACAGCTGGAACGATATCCGGAAAGCTTTGTATCCGTATATCCCTTCTAGTTGTGTATTGTATTATTTTCCGCTGCTATGTATTTAAATGTAATTTAAATCTCTGATATTTCTGTGTAATATTTATTCGTACTCTGTATATTCTTGTAATCTGATGCATTGTTGTAATATACAATGAAATGTTCTTCTGTATGCGTTCTGATTTGTCGTGTTCTAAAACGATAGGGCGTTTCGAACGGCCTGGGTCGTTTTAGCGACTGGTTCGGACCGAGCGAAATTCCTTGCCGTCACAGTTGGTATCAGAGCTTTGGTTTACAGAGCTCGAGAACAAGACACATTAGAACCATACGAAAGAATTCATCAGATATTGGATTAGTAATATCCAATGGAATGACTCGTTAGAGATGGGATCAGTAGTATCCTAGAACGAGTGTGAAGAGTATATTTTTGAAAATGAAAACAATTTTTGTTTTGAAAATTTAAATCAACTATTCGTATATGATTAGTTATTATGTTTGAATTTGGACAGTCCAGTATATATAGACTTTGCGTATACGTCTGATCCACGTGTATTTGAAGTTTTAATATATTGGATAGATATAGAGTCACACTCTAGTCGCCCGGAGACGATTCTGATGATAGTCTAGACATCATCAGAATTGGTATTCGAGTTTCGAAGGTGTGATTTTCTATATATTTCCATTAGACTGGTGTGAGAACCAAAACTAATATAGCTAGAATACATTGTTGTGATTTGGCACCAAAACATGATTTTTTGTATATGTATCAAAATTATGAATTTGAAACGTTAAATTCACTAATTGATTGATGTTTGTGTTGATTGTTTATTTGTTTGCTAATTTTGAACTATTATGCCTAATTGAACCAAATATTGAATTGTATTGAAATTTGGTTGCGTTTGCTTGCATATACATATATATCATTGAACAGGTCATAGCAAGGAGGCTAGAACCAGAGAATAAAATTTGTTTGCCCGACAAATAGGTACATGTTTACTACATAATTTCCTGTTTTGTTTGGGTGATGATGATTTTGTGAGCCTATTGGCTAGCCGCTTGGCTTTTTCTTTTTCTTTTTGAGATCTGAAGGACCGGGGAAGCTATTTGAAATTCCCCGATGCTCCCGGTGCAGGGGAGGTTATGGCGAAATTTTTCAAAAATTTAGGGTGTTAGCCAAATTTTTGAAATTTTGAAAATTCTCAGAAACTAAAGAGTTGGAGAATGGAAGCCTGATCGGTCGTAGAGTTGAATAATCAAACCACTTTCGACTTTGTTCCTTTTCGGGGACGAAAAGTTTTAAGTGGGGGAGATTGTAACAACCCGTAAAATCTGGGCCAGTTTAAAATTTTTATTTTGGCGATTTTAGCGAATTTTGATTATTTAAAATGAATTATTTTAAATAATATCAATGAGAAATTTATTTGAATAGAATTCGAACGTATATATTATACGCGTCGTCGTTAGATTATAAATAATTATATATAATTATAAAAGGAATTGAAAATGGCGCGGTAGTTCGATAATTCGATTTCAAACTTCAATTGAATGTACCGGGTGCAAAACAATCCGGATTTTAGTGAAACCAAAAATAATGGAATCTAATAGTGAATATTTTTCCAACGAATCCGAGAAATCAAGATTTCATATCGGGAATCAAAAGATAGGCCCAGTTGAAAATTCTGAATAGTCGCTATGGAATTCAGGCCCTTAAAAATGGACATTTTGCAAATGACCTCGGATTTCGACGAAACCAGTTTTGTTGGGTCCGTGATGTAAAGTAATTGCTAGATTCCAAATTTCATAATTTTTCGAATCAATATGTGAGTGTGGCATAGGAAAACGCGTTTGACCAGTTTCAGTTGATTTTAATCGACTGGAAATTGGCCATTTTTCATACGGTCTCAGAATTCAACGAAACTAGTTTTGTTAGGACCGTATCGTCAATACGAAGCTAGAAAATATTTTTCTGCGATTTATAGAGTTAGTTTGTGCCCCCGGTAATTTGAAATGTGCGTTTAAAATTCAATATAGTGATTTAAATGAAAATTCAAAAGGAAACTGATTCAAACTATCAATTCAGCTTGCGGTACATATCCCATTGTGTTCGGAATGGGGGTGAAACGCTAGGGACGACAGGCGGTGGACCTCGTTTAGAGGTCGTTTGTGAAAGTCAACCCTTTTGCAATTAAAAAATAAATTAAATAATATAACTTTTATAATAACCCCCCCCCTTTCTCTTCCCCGTTCAGTAAAATAAAAACAAAAAAAAAAAAAAAAAAAAGAAAGAGGAAAAATCGACGGAAGGGGGAACCACCCTCCTGGCGCCGCCGTCATTCACCGCCCCCACCTCCTGTTCTCCGATCCCCCTCCTTCCCTTCCCCCTCTCGCTTCTCCCTCCTCCGCAGCCAAAGCACCCGAAGCCCCCACGACGCAGCCCCCCCCCTCCATCAGAACCCTAGCGCCGCCCCCACTGTAAGCCCACCCCCGCCATCCCAGTCGACTGCACCACCTCCGACCGCGCCAGCACCTTCCCCCGACAGCGAGCACCCCCTTCGAGTAGACGGTAAGTTTTTTTATTTATTTATTTTATTTTGTGATAGGTTGTTTTATATATATACATATTTATTTGTATATATATATAAACAAAATCTGATTTGATTATTATTAGAAAAGATATGATTTTTAATATATAAAAGATATGATTTTTAACCTAAAGATTATATTTTCAATTATAAAAAAGATTATCTTTTTACATATAAAAAGATGGTATTTTAAAATATAAAGATTAGTTTTCATATAGAAGAGAGTATAGATTTTTAGTTAAACAAAGTGAAGAGGTTTATCTAAATAAAAATATAGTTTTTATATGTTGAACTTCAAAGTAAAAATATGAAAAGGCGATATTTTTAAATAAGAAAAGGCGATATTTTTAAATAAGAAAAGGCGATATTTTTAAATATGAAAAGGCGATATTTTTAAATTAGAAAAGGCAAGATTTTTATATATTGAACATCGAAATAAAAGTTCGATTTTTATATATTGAATAACATAGTAAAGATTCAATTTTTATATAAAGTATAACGAAGTGAAAATTCTATTTTTACAAATATGAAATAGCGATGAAAATTCTATTTTCACAATATGAAGTTAGCGATAAAAATATGATTTTTATATAGTGAACTTCGAAATGAAAAATATGATTTTTATATATTGAATAGCGAAGTAAAATTCGATTTTTACATATGTAGTGAAAGCGGACAACGAAAGCGACAAAAGGCGGGTTGGCGAAGATTTCCTGCATTAGAAGTGCCGTGGAGCTAGGATAGCTATAAGTGAGAACTTCTCACTCAAATTCTATTTTTCTAGTTATATATATATACTAGGATGCAGACGGTGCTTATTAGAAGCACCCGACACCCGTCCACATACCATGGACTTGTTTGTTTGGTTGTGTAGTTGGTTAGATTATTTGATTTGGATTTGATTGATTGGTTGAATTGGAAATTGATTAAAATTGATATGTGAATGGCGTGGGCCTTCACTAGACCGGGGATAAGGCTAGGCCTCGTCCCGTTTCTAGTATCGTGCCGTTATGCCGCCGAAATTTTCTAAAATATGTTAGAAAAATAAAAATATCATTTTTATTGTGTAAGTGAACTGAATACAAATTCAAGTGTTGAAATAAATATTTTTGACGTTAAAAATATAATTTTTAACGTGAAAGTGAATAAATAAATATTTATAAACAAATCGGCCGATTTGTTTATTTACACTGATTTGACGGATATTGATTGGGTTGATAAATTTTACACATCGCCCAACGGCACAAACAAAAATGTATGTTTGTTGATTTGAAACCCCACACGGGTGTTGGGATGAAATATGAATTTCACTCATCCTGATTGATTAAATATGTCGATCGATTGATTGACAGGCTGTTATAAGCGTTGAATATCTATATTTGATGCTTATACAGTGTAGTGCACTTTGGTTGATGGTTGATTATTTTTCAATGCTATTATATACATGTGTTGTATGGAAATCCATATAATTAATTTTATATGGTAATTGATTGGGCCTCATTCCAATTTGAAAAATAAAGAAAATTTGAAAATAGAAATTTATGAAGCCGTGTTGATTAGATTGACGCCATTTTGACGTGAACGATATTTATATCGACTTTATTCATTTTAAAAATGAATATTGAAAAGTGAAATGAAAAAAAAACGATTTCGAAATGAATTGAATTGAAAACGATTTCGAAATGAATTGAATTGAAAACGATTTCGAAATGAATTGAATTGAAAACGATTTCGAAATGAAATGAATTGAGAACGATTTCGAAATAAATTGAATTGAAAACGATTTCGAAATGAATTGAAAACGAATTCAAATTGAATTGAAAGCGAATTGAAATGAATTCAAATTGAATTGAAATTTGAATTGAATAGAAATGAATTTTGAAACGAATTTATAAAGAAGAATTCAATTTCGATTTGAATTGAAATGGAAGTTGAAATTGCTTTTGAAACGAATTTAAAACTATTTATATAATTCGTTTTAAATGGAAATCGACGATATATATATTATATATATTATATATATAATATAATGGCCTGAATAGAACGCGCCGCGCCGCGGCAGTTCGTGAATTTCGACCATTTATTTCAAACGGACATTACGGGAGATCCGACCGTCGGATTCTCCTAAAACCGGAACCGTTGGGTTCGTATCGAAAAGAGCTTTCTAACGAATGTTAGAAATTTGAAATCTAACGGTTGGATTTGGAGATACGTCCAAATCAAATTTGAAAAAGGTCGCTGTAAGTGCAGTTCGATGGCCGTTGTTGGAAATCGACTGTACGGGCCTTGATAAAATTATTAAAAATAGTAATAATTTGTGTAAAATCATAAGAAATGATTTGTGAAGAATTGGGATGAAAAACTCCATATTTGAAAAGATAAAAATAGATTTTTATCGAAATGAACTAGTTTTGAACTAGAAATATAATTCTATTTATTTTTAAATAAATAAATTGAATTTAAAAAGGGTTTTGAAAATAACCAGAATTTCCAATGATTGCATTGGAGTGGATTTGAATCGAAATTGTCTTCGGAATATTTCGATGTTGGAATTCGTGATTATACGGATGTTGTTATGGAAATTTGAAAGATATATATTTATATCGTTATTTCCAATACGACATTTGTTAGTCGTAGAATTTGATATTGAATATAAGCCGGTATATTTTCTATTCAGAGCCTTGTATTGAATATCAAATGTGATTTGGGTTTGTCGTGAATGGTGTCTTCACTAACACTGTTCTTGAACCTAGTTGTGAAAAGATTAAATCTTTTTATTTAGATTTAATGAAGTGTACCAATTAAACGATATTTAATTGGAATTGAATTGGTATGGATTTTTGGGTTTATCGTGAACAGTGTTTTAAATAACACTTGTTCTTTAACCCGATAATTAATGGAATGTGATTTTGGGTTTATCGTGAACCGTGTTTTAAATGACACTGATTCTTTAACCCAGTTAAAGATTAAAACTAAGTGGAGTTTTAATGAATCTTTAATTAGATTGAGATAATCGAAAATGGAGTATCACCAGTTTTGCTCCAGGCGATGGTTAAATCTTTAATTAGATTTGAACGTGAAATGGTAATTGAGTTACCGATAACACTGTGGTGTTAGATATGAAGTACTACCAGTTTTACTTCATGGGATGAATAGGTTGGGATTGGGAAATAAAATAAATGATTACTTCGGTGTGGTTCGCTAATCCCCGACTAGTTTGAATTGATATTCAAAGGTGATTAAAGAATAAATTTAAAGAATTTATCTTGGAGAAAATTAATGGGAACTTTTCCCAAAGTATAAGAATATTTGAATAAAGGAATATTCTGAATTGGAATGAGGCGTATGTTGTGTTTGTGTAACACTTTTATAATATATACGCGAGTTATTCAGAAAGACCGGGTTTATCCCATTCTGAATAACTGATTCGACGTGGTGTCGAAGATGAAGACGGTGGTCGAAGACCGGAAGTCTTCACGTCGTTTGGGTGATAACTGATGATCTTGATTGGGCTGTACACCCAAGAAGATGGAAATAGTTGGTGATCGTCCAGACGTACTTGGAGATCGATGGATATGCGAGGTACTAGGTGCCTCCGGGTTCGTTCATACCCAGAACGGACTTGTAAATGGACTGTGTGTCTGACATTGGATTTTAGTCTGTGTGATTGATCTCTATTAAATATATATTTGTTTGGCGGCAGAGAATTTATTCTCTTGCTTAACGCCCTTCTCTGAGACGTACGAGCTCAGGGGTTATATATTGATGGATATCAAACGCATGGAGTGAATTGCCTGTGTGGCATGCCTAAGTGGCAATTGATCGAGGCTTCTGTTGAAAAGCAAAGTCTTGTGGTGATGATCAAAGCACAGCCTGTGTGGCACAGCTTTGTGTAACGTGAATTCGCGAGCCTCGCACCCCGGTTGTGAACCAAAAACGGGAGAGGACGTCAGGGAGGGCATGCGTTTCTTTCTAGCTAGAAGTGGCGTCAGTGGTTTTACACGCCCTGACGAGTTTGACTTATGTGGTTGTTGCTGTTGCGAGGCGCCTCGGTTATATCGGTTTCGGCCGATGCATTCTGGTCGGCTGACGGACCAGACTTACACCCCATAGGGTGGGGAGACGTAGTGTTCAGGCATTTTAATCCACATCGGTGGACCGGCCCTGAGGATCCAAGGCTTGACTGAGTACTTGCCTGAGACACGGGCTAGAGCGTCTCGAATCGGTTGAGGACTATCTTTTGCCTCGGTTCATAGATGGAAACCCAATTTCCAAATACGTGATTCTGCGGTTTTATTTGTAGAGCCTAGTATGGCGACATAGTGGGATGGGGCGCTCATGCCGCCTATGATTGATACTTATGATTTGAAGTTGTTTTATACACTATGCACTTATAATAGTATCAAACGATTTGTTTTAACCGTATCAAGCATTCTTTGGCTGTTATAAGGGAAAACCCTATCCTCGGCTGCGTTGCATTGTGTGATGGGACCTGGGTCTTATAACAGCTTCATTTTTTTCTTTATTTAGCATTGCGCTGTTTGTTTTATGCACTGGTATTCTTGGGAGGAAACCCGTTCCGTGTTATACGGCGTGGTCCCTTGATTTACCTAACTTTTAAAATAAAGAATAATAACTGTTTTAGTTCTCACACCAGTCACATGACTGACCTGGAGTTTATTGTTTTAACCTAAACTCTGGGTGCCCTTATTTTGACACGGGCAGCTAGTAGTTTTGGTTTTGCAGATTTATATTCACAGGATCCTGGTTTACAGCTGGAACGATATCCGGAAAGCTTTGTATCCGTATATCCCTTCTAGTTGTGTATTGTATTATTTTCCGCTGCTATGTATTTAAATGTAATTTAAATCTCTGATATTTCTGTGTAATATTTATTCGTACTCTGTATATTCTTGTAATCTGATGCATTGTTGTAATATACAATGAAATGTTCTTCTGTATGCGTTCTGATTTGTCGTGTTCTAAAACGATAGGGCGTTTCGAACGGCCTGGGTCGTTTTAGCGACTGGTTCGGACCGAGCGAAATTCCTTGCCGTCACAGTTGGTATCAGAGCTTTGGTTTACAGAGCTCGAGAACAAGACACATTAGAACCATACGAAAGAATTCATCAGATATTGGATTAGTAATATCCAATGGAATGACTCGTTAGAGATGGGATCAGTAGTATCCTAGAACGAGTGTGAAGAGTATATTTTTGAAAATGAAAACAATTTTTGTTTTGAAAATTTAAATCAACTATTCGTATATGATTAGTTATTATGTTTGAATTTGGACAGTCCAGTATATATAGACTTTGCGTATACGTCTGATCCACGTGTATTTGAAGTTTTAATATATTGGATAGATATAGAGTCACACTCTAGTCGCCCGGAGACGATTCTGATGATAGTCTAGACATCATCAGAATTGGTATTCGAGTTTCGAAGGTGTGATTTTCTATATATTTCCATTAGACTGGTGTGAGAACCAAAACTAATATAGCTAGAATACATTGTTGTGATTTGGCACCAAAACATGATTTTTTGTATATGTATCAAAATTATGAATTTGAAACGTTAAATTCACTAATTGATTGATGTTTGTGTTGATTGTTTATTTGTTTGCTAATTTTGAACTATTATGCCTAATTGAACCAAATATTGAATTGTATTGAAATTTGGTTGCGTTTGCTTGCATATACATATATATCATTGAACAGGTCATAGCAAGGAGGCTAGAACCAGAGAATAAAATTTGTTTGCCCGACAAATAGGTACATGTTTACTACATAATTTCCTGTTTTGTTTGGGTGATGATGATTTTGTGAGCCTATTGGCTAGCCGCTTGGCTTTTTCTTTTTCTTTTTGAGATCTGAAGGACCGGGGAAGCTATTTGAAATTCCCCGATGCTCCCGGTGCAGGGGAGGTTATGGCGAAATTTTTCAAAAATTTAGGGTGTTAGCCAAATTTTTGAAATTTTGAAAATTCTCAGAAACTAAAGAGTTGGAGAATGGAAGCCTGATCGGTCGTAGAGTTGAATAATCAAACCACTTTCGACTTTGTTCCTTTTCGGGGACGAAAAGTTTTAAGTGGGGGAGATTGTAACAACCCGTAAAATCTGGGCCAGTTTAAAATTTTTATTTTGGCGATTTTAGCGAATTTTGATTATTTAAAATGAATTATTTTAAATAATATCAACGAGAAATTTATTTGAATAGAATTCGAACGTATATATTATACGCGTCGTCGTTAGATTATAAATAATTATATATAATTATAAAAGGAATTGAAAATGGCGCGGTAGTTCGATAATTCGATTTCAAACTTCAATTGAATGTACCGGGTGCAAAACAATCCGGATTTTAGTGAAACCAAAAATAATGGAATCTAATAGTGAATATTTTTCCAACGAATCCGAGAAATCAAGATTTCATATCGGGAATCAAAAGATAGGCCCAGTTGAAAATTCTGAATAGTCGCTATGGAATTCAGGCCCTTAAAAATGGACATTTTGCAAATGACCTCGGATTTCGACGAAACCAGTTTTGTTGGGTCCGTGATGTAAAGTAATTGCTAGATTCCAAATTTCATAATTTTTCGAATCAATATGTGAGTGTGGCATAGGAAAACGCGTTTGACCAGTTTCAGTTGATTTTAATCGACTGGAAATTGGCCATTTTTCATACGGTCTCAGAATTCAACGAAACTAGTTTTGTTAGGACCGTATCGTCAATACGAAGCTAGAAAATATTTTTCTGCGATTTATAGAGTTAGTTTGTGCCCCCGGTAATTTGAAATGTGCGTTTAAAATTCAATATAGTGATTTAAATGAAAATTCAAAAGGAAACTGATTCAAACTATCAATTCAGCTTGCGGTACATATCCCATTGTGTTCGGAATGGGGGTGAAACGCTAGGGACGACAGGCGGTGGACCTCGTTTAGAGGTCGTTTGTGAAAGTCAACCCTTTTGCAATTAAAAAATAAATTAAATAATATAACTTTTATAATAACCCCCCCCCCCCCTTTCTCTTCCCCGTTCAGTAAAATAAAAACAAAAAAAAAAAAAAAAAAAAAGAAAGAGGAAAAATCGACGGAAGGGGGAACCACCCTCCTGGCGCCGCCGTCATTCACCGCCCCCACCTCCTGTTCTCCGATCCCCCTCCTTCCCTTCCCCCTCTCGCTTCTCCCTCCTCCGCAGCCAAAGCACCCGAAGCCCCCACGACGCAGCCCCCCCCCTCCATCAGAACCCTAGCGCCGCCCCCACTGTAAGCCCACCCCCGCCATCCCAGTCGACTGCACCACCTCCGACCGCGCCAGCACCTTCCCCCGACAGCGAGCACCCCCTTCGAGTAGACGGTAAGTTTTTTTATTTATTTATTTTATTTTGTGATAGGTTGTTTTATATATATACATATTTATTTGTATATATATATAAACAAAATCTGATTTGATTATTATTAGAAAAGATATGATTTTTAATATATAAAAGATATGATTTTTAACCTAAAGATTATATTTTCAATTATAAAAAAGATTATCTTTTTACATATAAAAAGATGGTATTTTAAAATATAAAGATTAGTTTTCATATAGAAGAGAGTATAGATTTTTAGTTAAACAAAGTGAAGAGGTTTATCTAAATAAAAATATAGTTTTTATATGTTGAACTTCAAAGTAAAAATATGAAAAGGCGATATTTTTAAATAAGAAAAGGCGATATTTTTAAATAAGAAAAGGCGATATTTTTAAATATGAAAAGGCGATATTTTTAAATTAGAAAAGGCAAGATTTTTATATATTGAACATCGAAATAAAAGTTCGATTTTTATATATTGAATAACATAGTAAAGATTCAATTTTTATATAAAGTATAACGAAGTGAAAATTCTATTTTTACAAATATGAAATAGCGATGAAAATTCTATTTTCACAATATGAAGTTAGCGATAAAAATATGATTTTTATATAGTGAACTTCGAAATGAAAAATATGATTTTTATATATTGAATAGCGAAGTAAAATTCGATTTTTACATATGTAGTGAAAGCGGACAACGAAAGCGACAAAAGGCGGGTTGGCGAAGATTTCCTGCATTAGAAGTGCCGTGGAGCTAGGATAGCTATAAGTGAGAACTTCTCACTCAAATTCTATTTTTCTAGTTATATATATATACTAGGATGCAGACGGTGCTTATTAGAAGCACCCGACACCCGTCCACATACCATGGACTTGTTTGTTTGGTTGTGTAGTTGGTTAGATTATTTGATTTGGATTTGATTGATTGGTTGAATTGGAAATTGATTAAAATTGATATGTGAATGGCGTGGGCCTTCACTAGACCGGGGATAAGGCTAGGCCTCGTCCCGTTTCTAGTATCGTGCCGTTATGCCGCCGAAATTTTCTAAAATATGTTAGAAAAATAAAAATATCATTTTTATTGTGTAAGTGAACTGAATACAAATTCAAGTGTTGAAATAAATATTTTTGACGTTAAAAATATAATTTTTAACGTGAAAGTGAATAAATAAATATTTATAAACAAATCGGCCGATTTGTTTATTTACACTGATTTGACGGATATTGATTGGGTTGATAAATTTTACACATCGCCCAACGGCACAAACAAAAATGTATGTTTGTTGATTTGAAACCCCACACGGGTGTTGGGATGAAATATGAATTTCACTCATCCTGATTGATTAAATATGTCGATCGATTGATTGACAGGCTGTTATAAGCGTTGAATATCTATATTTGATGCTTATACAGTGTAGTGCACTTTGGTTGATGGTTGATTATTTTTCAATGCTATTATATACATGTGTTGTATGGAAATCCATATAATTAATTTTATATGGTAATTGATTGGGCCTCATTCCAATTTGAAAAATAAAGAAAATTTGAAAATAGAAATTTATGAAGCCGTGTTGATTAGATTGACGCCATTTTGACGTGAACGATATTTATATCGACTTTATTCATTTTAAAAATGAATATTGAAAAGTGAAATGGAAAAAAAACGATTTCGAAATGAATTGAATTGAAAACGATTTCGAAATGAATTGAATTGAAAACGATTTCGAAATGAATTGAATTGAAAACGATTTCGAAATGAAATGAATTGAGAACGATTTCGAAATAAATTGAATTGAAAACGATTTCGAAATGAATTGAAAACGAATTCAAATTGAATTGAAAGCGAATTGAAATGAATTCAAATTGAATTGAAATTTGAATTGAATAGAAATGAATTTTGAAACGAATTTATAAAGAAGAATTCAATTTCGATTTGAATTGAAATGGAAGTTGAAATTGCTTTTGAAACGAATTTAAAACTATTTATATAATTCGTTTTAAATGGAAATCGACGATATATATATTATATATATTATATATATAATATAATGGCCTGAATAGAACGCGCCGCGCCGCGGCAGTTCGTGAATTTCGACCATTTATTTCAAACGGACATTACGGGAGATCCGACCGTCGGATTCTCCTAAAACCGGAACCGTTGGGTTCGTATCGAAAAGAGCTTTCTAACGAATGTTAGAAATTTGAAATCTAACGGTTGGATTTGGAGATACGTCCAAATCAAATTTGAAAAAGGTCGCTGTAAGTGCAGTTCGATGGCCGTTGTTGGAAATCGACTGTACGGGCCTTGATAAAATTATTAAAAATAGTAATAATTTGTGTAAAATCATAAGAAATGATTTGTGAAGAATTGGGATGAAAAACTCCATATTTAAAAAGATAAAAATAGATTTTTATCGAAATGAACTAGTTTTGAACTAGAAATATAATTCTATTTATTTTTAAATAAATAAATTGAATTTAAAAAGGGTTTTGAAAATAACCAGAATTTCCAATGATTGCATTGGAGTGGATTTGAATCGAAATTGTCTTCGGAATATTTCGATGTTGGAATTCGTGATTATACGGATGTTGTTATGGAAATTTGAAAGATATATATTTATATCGTTATTTCCAATACGACATTTGTTAGTCGTAGAATTTGATATTGAATATAAGCCGGTATATTTTCTATTCAGAGCCTTGTATTGAATATCAAATGTGATTTGGGTTTGTCGTGAATGGTGTCTTCACTAACACTGTTCTTGACCGAGCGAAATTCCTTGCCGTCACAGTTTAACAAGAACGTCTTGCAATCCGGCCCTCACATGACCGACCACTCATTTCGCTTAAGTGTATCGAATGTATATCACCAACGGTTGGGAGCTACCCACTGTCTTCCCGAATAGGGACAACATCGAAATAGATTTAAGAAACAAAAGGGTTTTCTATTGATAGGTGATTATACACCCTAATGGGAGTAACCCACATAGCCATGTTGCCTGCCCGATTTTTGTCATTTACCGGTTGTGAGGCTTAAGGCCAAAATTTACTTTGAAACATCTTATCGCCATTCACTTTGATTGCCACATCATCAAATCCATCAGATATCACTAATTGACGTCCACAAAAATACCCTACGGTTTAGCTAAGAGAAGGTGTACGGCCTTCTCCGTCATCACAAAAATACGTTTGAAGAGATCAACGTACGTAATTCCTTTGGAAATACACTGTCAGACATCCGTCTATACAAGTCATTCAGGAACAGGATGAACCGAAGGTACCCTCCTACTGCATCCAATATAGGAATCACCCCATGGATCAGTAGCGAGTAGTCCTTGCAACCTGTTGATTCCAACCACGACAGAACCACAGTTTATCTCTGGCGGCTAAACCAGAGATTTTTAGTAGTTCTTCCGCTTATGATAATCCACGGTCTTCAATTCTTCATCTCGACCGTCTTCAGATATCTTCACGTATTTGTTGCTCGGAATGGTTTCGAATATAAATTCGTCCCAGTCTTTTTATGCCAACAATCGTATTGGACAGATTTGATAGTCGGTGATTTAACTATCAAATAAACAGTGATTCAATCATGACAACCCAATGAGTTCACTGGTTCAGTATTCAGCACCACTTGGCCATTTAATTACAACAAACTGATTCACTACTGTTCAATTAAAACTTCTAACCCTTTTTATATTCAAAATACGATATTTTAATTCTTATTTAATATACCAATGTTCTCAAAAACCATTTCATTATGTCACTTAATAACTGATAACCATATTAAATTCCCACTTAATTCTCCTTTCAAAACATTGGTTATATCATTTTTTATTTATTTAAACTTGGAAAGTCCACTTAACTTATTATTCGTAATCAGCGTTAAGTAATACCTTTCATTTTATTCTTATAACCATAACAAATATTTATTTGTATAAAATAAAAGCTCAATCCTACATTCCCTTTCTACTAATTTCCTTTACCTCGTATATTTCCCAAGATTTCACTAAACATCGCGTTATTATTTCTCCAATGGAAATAATAAATTATCACTAACCTCTTCACGATTACCAACCAATATCATCTTCAGATAATCCTAATGTTGTTCAAGTTGGGGTATTTTAATTACCTCTCAGACCTTGATCAACAACGTTCTTATCCTCGGATAAATATAAGTTGTAATCCAAACCAATATTTTATTCCAGTCTCAAAACAAATTCCATTATAAATTGGATTTGGTTATACAAACCCTATGACCCACTTCTTTACCCAAATTTACCTTTACCAACCTCCTTTCAAAACCTTTCGGCCATTTCCACTTTGGAACACTTATTTAAATTTTTCCCTTTTTACTTGATCTCATTTTCAAGTATTATTAATGTAAAATTAACGTCTTAACGCTTTAAACCTCATTTACATAACCCTGGTTTATTATAAACCTTTTCCTTAATTTTCTTTCACTTAATTCAAATCATTAAGTAACATTTATTTTAAGCTATAGAATTCGCTTAAAAACTTCTTTAGAACCTTGTTATAAAACTCAGTTTTTAAATACACCCTATTTATGAACTCTTTCCACCCTTCAATTAGATTTCATTTCAATTCGATTACTTTTTATATGAATTCCAGTTAAAAAGTAATCCTCTAAATTACTATTAATCAGAAAAATACTTCATCTTTATCATTAACTGCTGTGAAGGTAGTTAATTACTTTATTCACTAAAATGAATAGTAAATTCTCATTCTAAAACCTTATCAAAATTAAAACCATATTCCTTAAACTATTTTATTCAAAAATCTATTTCAAAATCTAACTCCAGTTAATAAATTTTATAACTTCATCTCTATCGACTCACCTGATGGTGAATCAATATTTATAAAACGATTGATTTTATAGGCCATCCTCTGCCAAATACTCAACCAATATCGCCCATGGGTTTAAACAAACACTGGTTGACTTTTCAGTCAATGGTCACAAACCAAATCAATCATCCAAACATGATCGTTCATATGTGATAAAATAAATTATATATTTTGAGGGATCCTGTTGGGCCCCTCCAACCTGTTCTTCCCTGAAATCACAACGGTTATCTCTACACAATTCAAAACGATTCAAACAGATCAAACAATTCAAACAGGTCAAAAAATTCAAACCATTAAACACGTTTAATTTATAAACGTGACCAATAAGGTAAGTTACCTTTATTGGAACCAATCGTTAGAATAACGATTTGGTATTTCACTGAAATTAAACGACAGCTTATTTTCTTCAGTTAAATCAACAAATAAATTATAACTAGCAACCAGTCAACCATTAGCAAGCAGAGCACAAAGAATAAAAACCCAATTTATATAAAATATAAATAGGAAAACTGATTGAGTTTAACTCACCTTGAGTAGATTTCGTTTGCCATCGGCACCGCTTTCTAATTAAATTAAACAGTCGTTTAATTTAATTAAAAACTCTGGTTGATTTCAGTCACGTCTGTTTCCATCCAGAACAGTTCCAGAATATACCGTCTGAAACTGCGGTTCCAACACTGCTACTTTCGTCCCATTCTGATAACACGGCTATAATTGCCAATATTATAAGTTCTTATTCGATTAAATGATAATAACTAACATCTTAGTTTTAGTTCAATTGCTTAAATGAGATTTTATCCACTAATTAAAATCAGCTAATTACATTGTCAAGATGGAATTTATCCCATTTTGTGAGTTCAGCAGTTCCCAACGTTCAACCTGCAACCAATTCACACATTAAAATTAATCCACTTTAATTATAATAATACCGTAAATTACTTATATAATAACCAAGTTAATTACTTGATTAGCTAATACATTTCATAGGAACTAGGCCGACAGTTCTTCCTTGATATATTCTACTACGAAAATGAGAAACACAGTATTTGGATTTGGTTATAGTAGAATCATTCTCTATGAAATTAAGAATCTGTATCATGTTTTTCATCATCGTTCCTTATAATTTAATGCTGGTACTCCTAACCAACTTATTAAATATAATATACTACTTTGATTACTTGGTTAGCAACTAACAGGCCAACTAAAATCACTTCCTTTTGTTCACCAAACTGGCCTTCGTTTCTATACCCAAATCATCCATGAATGCCAGAACCAGTCATTGATGCACTCACTCCCCTGCCATCTTGTTATGCTGTTATTTAAGAATCACGATTTAGATTAAACACTTTAATTATAAAATTTATTAACTAATTATACCCGGTGAGATTTTAAAAAGGTCGATACCCTTTGTATTCCTTTGTTTTGACATCGTCCTCTTTCGGTTGCTCACGTACCAAAAAAATACATTGACTTCCTGCTACTTTGTTTCGTGCTTCATGTAACCATTCCCTTCACAACACAACTGATCCCTCTGCTTCCCCACGTTCTCTTCCTTGGAATTTGCCAGACACGCTCCAGCTTCCATTCCCATTTGTTCATGACTTTATCCTTCCATCCTTACACTACTAAACTGCTCGATGCCACCAACGACCCTTATCCTCTGACCCAGGCCATCGGAGGCCCATCCAAAGCCGGCGATCGGAGCGCCTCCCTGCCACCTTCTCGCGCCCCAATACCCAGTAAACTCGAGATCCCCCTCGTTCCCCAAATCCCCAGCAAGCACCGTGACTTAAACCCCCAATTCCCGTCAGCACATACCTCTAAACCCCATCACAACGGATCAATAGATAGCCCTCAACGAGTTGAAGTTGATTTCAGTTGGGAAACTTCTGATTCATGGAAGAAATCGAGAGAAAATAGGGAGGAAGATGGAGTAGATTTCGTTCATTACACACTGAACTGGCGGCACAAATAAGGTAGAACGGGAAATAAGGGTTTGGAGAGGGTATATATAGGGTGCCGGAAAATAATATATAACTTAACGAAACTTCGCGGTAAAGTAGTTGATTAAAACCCCTACAAAAGATCTCTGTCTACTGATAAAAAAACCAATCTTAGTAAAAAAAAAAGTATTCCGGACCCAATGGGACAAGTTTCTTCGAATTCCGACTTCGTTCGAAAAAAATTCCTTCATAAAGCCAGAGATAAACACGCGTTTAATTTTTTCACGATCACCAGATAAATAAAATCAACTTGAGACCTTGCAATCTTGTAATAATTCTTCAATACGAACCCAACGGCACCAGCTTCGTCGCATTCTGAGACTGTTTCCCCGGTAGGCTATTTTTACGCGCACCGCAATGACATTTCGGACACCAAATTTCATGGTCTCTGAAAATAACAAACTATATACCTATCCTGACTCTAATCGATGATGCGAACTTAACGGGACTAGTTTCGTGGCTTAATTCGATCGTCTGCTCAAGTTATACCCAAATAACCCTCTATTAAGTTAATTATGCGCTATAGAAATTGAACGAGCGTTTATGGCTGCTGTGGTCACATACGACATCGGTTTGCCACGCCATTCGACACTGTACAATAATTTAATGATACGGTTCTAATGAAACTAATTTCGTCGAAATCTGAGTCCGTTTGCAAAACGGCTATTTTAACGGCCTATATTTTTATAACCATTTTCACAACGACTATTTCAAAATTTGATTTAGCCATAACTTACAATCTATAACATGAAATCTGAATTTTTCTCTTTCATATGAAAATTATCATCAAAACGGTTCCAACGTTTCTGAATTCACAGAAATCCGACTTATATCGGATCATGTATTCTCAGTTGAAGTTCAAAACTCCATATTACGAACTACAGCGCGATTTCGAGCTCGTTTAATAATATAAATAAAATTAATGTTCAAACTTCATTTTAAATAACGAGTAAAATATCAAAAATCCATTAATACTCCAAATATAATATTTAAAATAGTAAAATAAATTAAATATTTGACGACAAAAATCCGGGTCGTTAAATTCTTCCCCCCTTAAAATAATTTCGTCCTCGAAATTGCTAAGGTAAGAAAGAACGTTACAACCCATTGTCTTTATACTAATTATTAAATCAAAACTCTTTTTTTTCTTTTCAACACAAATCTAATTGTTTTAAAACCAATTTATTCCAAATAAATGGATTTTCCAAAAATCTTCAAAAAAATTCTAACACCTTAAATTTTGGAAAAATTTTGGTAGAGTCTCCCCTGTATGGAGGACATCTGCAATATCGCAGGTCCAAGAAATATATATACATCGACCAACAGGTTCGGGAAAATTCAAAAACCAAACTCAAAACCCAATTAAAACCCAAAAATTTCATATTTTGCGTAGGCGTACCTTTAACGAGCGCTATTGAGCATATCTGCTCAACGTATATGCGATTTACCGAACCAGTATCATTCTGGTTAGACAGCTAGCACCTGTGCTTAGCTCAATTCACACATGAGCAATAAACTGCGATAATATTTCACTAATCAACAATTATAACTACACCAATTGCAAAGTCAAACACACATCATTAATTCATTATCAAATACAGGGTTAAACCATAAATTCCAATTCATATGCGGTCTCACTCCAGTTTAATTATACAGGAATTTATTCTTTAGTTTATAATTTATTTAGCCCCACTAAATTTGTTGATTATCGCAATTCAAACAAACCATCATCCAATAATGAACAATTCACCACCAGTAACCAATACACAATCAAATCAACCAAATCAGTTGAATTTACATTCAATGTGGATATTTTATTATGGTTTCACAGATTTGAACATCAATCGATTCATTTTCGATTGACTTCTATTTGATTATTATATATTCATCAAATTTCAAATCAGCTTAACTTCATTTCAATATCATTCTTAATTTAATTACACTTAACAAAGTTAAGTCTCAATTCAAATTTTTAACTCAAATTTGAATCTTATACAAGTCAACTGATCACACCAATATCATAATAATTTCATAAAGTTTATTTACTTTTATATACAAAATATAATTTGGGTAAAATTATTTCATTTACCCACTTTGCCAAACAATACTGTATCGATTTCCAGTTCAACGCTTCTCAACACTTGAACCGATCAACAAACACAGTACAAAACATTTATATGTGAAATTTACAAATACGCTCTCATATATATACACTCAATCTCTATCTAGGGTATTACTAACCCCATCTCTATCGAGTTTTCCACAGAGCTAAGGTTATCACAAAACCAATAGCTCTGATACCACTGTAACGACCCAAGGATTTTCGGCCCTGGAAATCGACATAAATACCTTTACTGTAACTCATGCCGACTTTCCAAACACCGAAACACTGGACGTTATTAGAAAGAAATTAGAGGGTGAGAAAAGAAAGAAAGAAATATTAGAATAGAAGAAGAAGAAGAAGAAGAAGAACCACAACACAGAGTCTTACATCGCAGCGGAACAAAATATAATACAGAAATAAATCTTTATTGAGAGCTTTAAAAATACTTACAATATCACAGTATATCACACCACGGAACAGCTATAATAACCTGTTCCCATATACAACACACAGCGGAATAGTAGCTATATAATATCATACGTCTAGACTATTCCAACTCGTCTCTTCACAGCATTCGATAACCTGAACCTGTACAACTCGGGCTAACCCGAGCAATCACAAAACACCAGGTCAGTCTGGTGAACCAGAGTGAGAAAAACTCGCACAGTATTAAGGTATCACACAACCTGATTTTAAAGTTCAAATCTTTCAAAGAAAAGGATAATCGTAAGACCAAATCCACACATAAACACGGACGGTTTTTACCTTATGATAACCCAAAACATTTTCAAAATCAATATCTTGTCTGATATTATAATAATGTCTAAATACAAGTAAATAGAATCTAGTAGAACGCTTGCATCTCACGCTCTACATATATAGTATACAAACAAAACCGCCGGCGCTTATTGGAGATTGGATTCCAACTATGACAAGGTATGGGACCACCTGCCGATCGTGTATCTCTAGAGGCGAATACACCGGGTTCAACAAGAAAGTCTTGCAACCCGACCCTCACATGACTGATTACTCATTTCGCTTGAGTGTATCGAATGTATATCACCAACGGTTGGGAGCTACCCACCATCTTCCCGAATAGGGACAGCATCGAAATAAATTAAAGAAACAAAAGGGTTTTCTCTAGAAAGGTGATTATACACCCTAATGGGAGCGACCCACATAGCCATCCTGCCTGTCTGATTTTTGTCATTTACCAGTTGTTGGGCTTGAGGCCAGAATTTACTTTGAAACATCTGATCGTCATTCACTTTGAATGCCACATCGTCGAATCCATCAGATATCACTAATTGACGTCCACAAAAATACCCTGCGGTTTAGCTAAGAGAAGGTGTACCGCTTTCTCCGTCATCATAGAAATACATTTGAAGAGATCAACATACGTAATTCCTTTGGAAATACTCTATCAGACATCCGTCCATACAAGTCATCTAGGAACAGGATGAACCGAAGGTCCCCTCCTACTGCGTCTAGTATAGGAATCACCCCATGGATCAATAGCGAGTAGTCCTTGCAACCCGTTGATTCCAACCACGACAGAACCACAGTTTATCTCTGGCCGCTAAACCAGAGATTTTTAGTGGTTCTTCTGCTTATGATAATCCACGGTCTTCAATGCTCCATCTCGACCGTCTTCTGATATCTTCACGTATTCGTTGGTCAGAATGGTTTCGAATATAAAATCGATCCCGGTCTTTCCGTGCCAACAATCGTATTGGACAGATTTGATAGTCGGTGATTTAACTATCAAAATAAACAGTGATTCAATCATGACAACCCAGTGAGTTCACTGGTTGAGTATTCAGCACCACTTGTCCTTTTAATTACAACAAACTGATTCACTTCTGTTCAATTAAAAAATCTAACCCTTTTTATATTCAAAATACGATATTTTAATTCTTATTTAATATACCAATGTTCTAAAAAACCATTTCATTATGTCACTTAATAACTGATAATCATATTAAATTCCCACTTAATTCTCCTTTCAAAACATTGGTTATATCATTTTTTTTATTTAAACTTGGAAAGTCCACTTAACTTATTATTCGTAATCAGCGTTAAGTAATACCTTATTCTTGTAACCATAACAAATATTTATTTGTATAAAATAAAAGCTCAATCCTACATTCCCTTCTTACTAATTTCCTTTACCTCGTATATTTCCGAAGTTTTCACCAAACATCGCGTTATTATTTCTCTAATGGAAATAATAAATTATCACTAACCTCTTCACGATTACCAACCAATATCATCTTCAGATAATCCTGATGTTGTTCAAGTTGGGGTATTTTAATTACCTCTCAGACCTTAATCAACAACGTTCTTATCCTCGGATAAATATAAGTTGTAGTCCAAACCAATATTCTATTCCAATCTAAAAACAAATTCCATTATAAATTGGATTTGGTTATACAAACCCTACGACCCACTTCTTTACCCAAATTTACCTTTACCAATCTCCTTTCAAATCCTTTCGACCATTTCCACTTTGGAACTCTTATTTAAATTTTTCCCTTTTTACTTGATCTCATTTTCAAATATCGTTAATGTAAAATTAACGTCTTAACACTTTAAACCTCATTTACATAACCCTGGTTTATTATAAACCTTTTCCTTAATTTCCTTTCACTTAATTCAAATCATTAAGTAACATTTATTTTAAGCTATAGAATTTGCTTAAAAACTTCTTTAGAACTTTTTTATAAAACTCAGTTTTTAAATACAACCTGTTTATGAACTCTTTCCACCCTTCAATTAGATTTCATTTCAATTCGGTTACTTTTTATATGAATTCCGGTTAAAAAGTAATCCTCTAAATTACTATTAATCAGAAAAATACTTCATCTTTATCATTAACTGCTGTGAAGGTAGTTAATTACTTTATTCACTAAAATGAATAGTAAATTCTCATTCTAAAACCTTATCAAAATTAAAACCATATTCCTTAAACTATTTTATTCAAAAATCTATTTCAAAATCTAACTCCAGTTAATAAATTTTATAACTTCATCTCTATCGACTCACCTGATGGTGAATCAATATTTATAAAACGATTGATTTTATAGGCCATCCTCTGCCTAATACTCAACCAATATCGCCCATGGGTTTAAACAAACACAGGTTGACTTTTCAGTCAATGGTCACAAACCAAATCAATCATCTAAACATGACCGTTCATATGTGATAAAATAAATTATATATTTTGAGGGATCCTGTTTGGCCCCTCCAACCTGTTCTTCCCTAAAATCACAATGGTTATCTCTACACTATTCAAAACGATTCAAATAGATCAAACCATTCAAACAGGTCAAAAAATTCAAACCATTAAACGCGTTTATTTTATAAACGTGACCAATAAGGTAAGTTACCTTTAATGGAACCAATCGTTAGAATAACGATTTGGTATTTCACTGAAATTAAACGACAGTTTATTTTCTTTAGTTAAACCAACAAATAAATTATAACTAGCAACCAGTCAACCATTAGCAAGCAGAGCACAAAAAATAAAAACCCAATTTATATAAAATATAAATGGGAAAACTGAGTGAGTTTAACTCACCTTGAGTTGATTTCATTTGCCATCGGCACCCCTTTCTAATTAAATTAAACAGTCATTTAATTTAATTAAAAACTCTGGTTGATTTCAGTCACGTCTATTTCCGTCGAGAACAGTTCCAGAATATAGCGTCCGACACTGTGGTTCCAACGCTGCTACTTTCGTCCTATTCTGATAACACGGTTATAATTGCCATTATTATAAATTTTTATTCGATTAAATGATAATAACTAACATCTTAGTTTTAGTTCAATTGCTTAAATGAGATTTTATCCACTAATTAAAATAAGCTAATTACATTGTCAAGATGGAATTTATCCCATTTTGTGAGTTCAGCAATTCCCAACGTTCAACCTGCAACCAATTCACACATTAAAATTAATCCACTTTAATTATAATAATACCGTAAATTACTTATATTATAACCAAGTTAATTACTTAATTAGCTAATACATTTCATAGGAACTAGGCCGACAGTTCTTCCTTGATATATTCTACTACGAAAATGAGAAACGCAGTATTTGGATTTGGTTATAGTAGAATCGTTCTCTATGAAATTAAGAATTTGTATCATGTTTTTCATCATCGTTCCTTATAATTTAATGCTGGTACTCCTAACCAACTTATTAAATATAATATACTACTTTGATTACTTGGTTAGCAACTAACAGGCCAACAAAAATCACTTTCTTTTGTTCACCAAACTGGCCTTCGTTTCTTTACCCAAATCATCCATGTATGCCAGAACCAATCATTGATGCACTCTCTCCCCTGCCATCTTGTTATGCTGTTATTTAAGAATCACGATTTAGATTAAACACTTTAATTATAAAATTTATTAACTAATTATACCCGGTGAGATTTTAAAAAGGCCGATACCCTTTGTATTCCTTTGTTTTGAAACTGGACATCGTCCCCTTTCGGTTGCTCACGTACCAAAAAAAAACATTGACTTCCTGCCACTTTGTTCCGTGCTTCACGTAACCATTCCCTTCACAACACAACTGATCCCTCTGCTTCCCCACGTTCTCTTCCTTGGAATTTTCCAAACACGCCCCTGCTTCCGTCCCTATTTGTTCATGACTTTATCCTTCCATCCTTACACTCCTAAACTGCTCGATGCCACCAACGACCCCTATCCTCTGACCCAGGCCATCGGAGGCCTATCCACAGCCGGCGATTAGAGCGCCTCCCTGCTACCTTCTCATGCCCCAATACCCAGTAAACTCGAGATCCCCCTCGTCCCCCAAATCCCCAGTAAGCACCGTGACTTAAACCCCCAATTCCCGTCAGCACATACCTCTAAACCCCATCACAATGGATCAATAGCTAGCCCTCAACGAGTTGAAGTTGATTTCAGTTGGGAAATTTTTGATTCATGGAAGAAATCGAGAGAAAATAGGGAGGAAGATGGAGTAGATTTCGTTCGTTAAACACTGAACTGGCGGCGCAAATAAGGTAGAACGGGAAATAAGGGTTTGGAGAGGGTATATATAGGGTGCCAGAAAATAATATGTTATTTAACGAAACTTCGCGGTAAAGTAGTTGATTAAAACCCCTACAAACGATCTCTGTCTACTGATAAAAAAACCAATCTTGGAAAAAAAAGTATTCCGGACCCAATAGGACAAGTTTCGTCGAATTCCGATTTCGTTTGAAAAAAATTCCTTTATAAAACCAGAGATAAACACGCATTTAATTTTTTCACGATCACCAGATAAATAAAATCAACTTGAGACCTTGCAATCCTATAATAATTCTTCAATACGAACCCAATGGCACCAGTTTCATCGCATTCTGAGACTGTTTCTCCGGTTGGCTATATTTACGCGCACCGCAATGCCACTTCGGACACCAAATTTCACGATCTCCAAAAATAACAAACTATATACCTATCCTGACTCTAACCGAAGATACGAACTCAACGGGACTGGTTTCGTGGCTTAATTCGATTGTCTGCTCAATTTATACGCAAATAACCCTTTATTAAATTAATTACGCGCTATAGAAATTGAACGAGCATTTATGGCTGTCGTGGTCATATACGACATCGGTTTGCCATGCCATTCAACACCATACATTAATTTAACGATACGGTTCTAATGAAACTGATTTCACCGAAATCTGAGTCCGTTTGCAAAACGGCTATTTTAACGGCTTATATTTTTATAACCATTTTCACAACGACTATTTCAAAATTTGATTTAGCCATAACTTACAATCTATAACACGAAATCTGAATTTTTCTCTTTCATATGAAAATTATCATCAAAACGGTTCTACCATTTCTGAATTCACAGAAATCCGACTTATATCGGATCCTGTATTCTCAGTTGAAGTTCAAAACTCCATATTACGAACTGCAGCGCGATTTCGAGCTCGTTTAATATTATAAATAAAATTAACGTTCAAACTTCGTTTTAAATAACGAATTAAATATTAAAAATACATTAATACTCCAAATATAATATTTAAAATAATAAATTAAATTAAATATTTGATGGCAAAAATCCCGGTCGTTACATTGTCCGTCCATGTATATGAGGTGTTACCCTCCTTGTTAGTCCGCTTGATAGCATGAGTTTGTGTAAACACCTCAGCAAGTGTAGGCTCCCGATGGAGAGATGACATCTGAAATGATACAATATATATTTGGAATTTATCAATATGATTAAAAAAAATAGAACTATCTATAAATGTGATTTATCATTCGTACCAATTCGCGACGGTGCTGCAAGAAGGACTTAGACCCACCCTGATGCAAAGCAGGATTCTTGAGTCTATTTCCCCGGGTTCACTCTGAAAGCTCGTGTATATTTAATTATATGATTAATTGATTGATATACAAACTAAAAATTAAAAATAAGCTTAATTAATTTACATTTGCTCTTTCCATAGCCCACATTTGCCGGAAATCGTCGTAGACCTCATCGCTCATCCGTGGAGGCCTCTTTGCCTTTTTTTTGCCTTGTGTACGTTGCCTGAATAATTTTTCCTCATCTTTTGATTCCATGCGGTGAGGAAAAGATCCATATCTTCTTCCTTAACTCGTACAGCGACCTATAAATTAACAAACAAATTGTATTACATATTTTATATAATTTTGTAAATGAGAAATATATTTATACTTACAAGAACCTCCGCGAGAATGACATTCCTAATATGCGCAGGAATATCGTCCAGTGGGCCCACGCCTCTGTCCACCTGGCGATATATGCATTTTTAGACACAGATAAAACAAGTTCTGCTGGAATAATATCAAAACCCCCGCAGAAAGTACAATATTAGCATTAAATAAGTTTTGAGTACTAAACATTAAAGAAACTAAAAACTTACCCTGCGGTCTTGGGTACGAGCTTTATGACCGGACGTGTATCCGGTGTTGTACCGCTCGCACCTGCCTCCGAACTGTGGGTAGGTCAGCGTCTAGGAGGCATATCTGTCACAAACATATTATTTCGTATAATAATAACTCATACATCATTATGCACATCCATTATCAAATAAACTCATACAACATATATTTTCAAATGCAACTACAAGACCCATTTACATAAAAGAAGAAGAACCAAATAAAAGATAACCATAGCACATCATGTAAGTTCACAACATAGCACATCATATAAAACATATCATTGTACATCATAGCTCACAACATAGCACATCATGCAAAACATATCATTGTACATTGTACGTAAACAACTAATGATACAAATAATTTTATTCTTCTTCATTTTCTGATTCAGTCTCGGTCTCATACTCTATATCATTGTCCTCTGTACTCTCAAATGCTTCTATTAATTCATTTGATTCACCGTTCAAAGAACCTAAATTAACATCATTAGCAATTATTATTTCATCGTTTTGATTTGCACCCATTTGATACGCCGCATCGTCTGGAATATCAATTCCTTCATATGTAAATCTTGCCTTTATTTTAATTACAGCATACCAATCTGCTTGATCTCTTTTTAAGGATGGATACAGAGCAAAGTAAACTTGTAATGATAGCTTTGCCAATACAAAAGGATCAGACTTATAGTAATGTGATGTGTGCTTTATTTCTATAAGCTTATAATCTTTATGCACATTGATTCCATTATCGGGAACATTGTTGAACTAGTTGCACTTGAATAGAACAACTTTTTCAATGAGTTGTACATAATATGTCAACTCTAAAATCTGTGTCAAGACGCCATAAAAGTCATTTATATGCTCTTCAGGATCATCACTACCTTTGACAAATTGTAATGACCCGCATTTTCGGTGATATAATAATTAATTTATTTAATTATTTAAAGGGTGATTAAAAGGATTTAATGGTCATGGAATTAAATAATGGTGAACATTTAACTAAAATAATAAATTAAATAATATATTTAATTCTGAAATAATCAGAATTGGCTGAAATGGCGATATGGAGTGAACTGGATCATCTGTGATATTTAATTCAGTTTAGAATTGAATTAGATTAACGAATATATTATTTGAACAACAATTTGGACGTATAATTATATTATAATTAAAATCGAGCTTGAAATGGCACTGCAGTTCGTAAATTGGCGATTCGAACTTCAACTGAATATACAGGATTCGTTTTAAGCTGGATTTCTGTGACACAAGAAACGTTGGGAGCTGGTGGAGTATATCTTTCGAGTGGAAGAGAAAAATCGGGATTTCGACGTGTAGATTTTGATTTATGTCCAAATCAAATTTTAGAAAAGTCATTGTGGAATTCCTTTATAATTTATAAAGGAATTATTTATATTTTAAAAAGGAATTTCAATATAAATCGAATATCGGGTTAACCCAGAAGTGAATATCGAGTTAGAAATTCATATAGGAATATTCTAGAGCTGTATGGTATTCCACTATGAATATATACGATAATATAGATTTATTTATATTTAATTTAATTATATTTAAATGGGTCATTCAGATCTGTAAAAATAAGCCACTTTTGCAAATGAAGTCGGAATTCGACGAAACTAATTTTGTTGGATCCGCAATATTAAATTATTGTTAGATCCCAAGTTCTGTAATTTTTGGGGTCACTGTGTGGCTGTACGGATTTTCAGAGTGAAAAATAGTTAGTATTTTGATAGTTAAAAATACGCTGTGTGAGCAAACGAAGTCGGAATTCGACGAAACCAGTTTCGTTGGGACCGTAATGTCGAATTGCAGCTGCATACCCAGTTTCGTGATTCTTAGGTATCGTATGTGATCGTACGGATTTTTAGAATGCAAAACGAATATAAAATATTAAAAGACAAATATCTAAAATATCCTAAATAAATATCTAGATATTTTGCCAACACTATAAATACCCTACAATAATCCTAAACCTAATTCATACTTCATTTTCACGGTCAAAGTGATCCGCCACCAATACAAAAATTTCAACAGAAAAAGTGGAAGCTTGAAAATCAAAACAAATCCAAATAAAAATCAGAAAATCCCAAAGTTTATATCGTTGTTGTCCTCATTCCACAAGCTTCGATCTGATATCAATGTTGATGGGTTTGGCGATGGTTTCAGTCGGTCGAATTTACACAGCACGTTAGTTTTTGGATAGGGTTGGATTTCCTAGAAAATACAAACATCGACGCTCGTTTTCAGTATTGGTTTTAAGTTTATATGGGAGAGTAGCCTCTGTGTGCAAAGTATTGACGGATTCAGAGCATTTTGTGTCGATCCGACACTGTACAGTACATGGAAGAGCAGCTCGACGCGTTTGGGTAGGGAAGCCGAGTTGGAGATGAAGGTGTTGGGAAGAAGGAGGTTTTGAAGGGAAGTTTGATGTTGTTTTCGGTTTGGAATTTGGTTGAGTAATGGAGGGGTTGTAATGGCAAGAGGAATAGGCATTTGTGTGCTGGAGCTGAAGCATACGGGTTTAGGGAAGATGGAGTAGAAGGAGTATTTCGGTTTTGGGCTTTAACGGTAGTGGATGGGCCGAAATTTTTAAATGGGGTGAGGGCCCGTTAAATTAATATATGTTAGTTTAAAATTCAATTTAAAAGTGTATTAACTTCGAAATGGTATAACTTGATCATACGATATCAGATTGACGAACTGTAAGTTGCGTCGGGATCGTATGGATGGACACTACCCAATGGAACTGACTGGGAGTGGAATGGAGCTCGTTTGAATTTATGGAGAAATAAACTGTTTGATTCAAATCAAATAACAGTTTTTCGTTCTTTAACGATGAACTACCAATGTGAGTAAATCTCACTAACTTTGAACAGTTTATAATTTCATGTTGTATTTTTAGAACTGTTAAAAATTGTCTGATTGACTATGTGTTGACTGTTTGATTGAACTACTAGTCAGTTAGTGGAAATTATATATATATAAACCGTTAAATCCATATATATTGATTCTGTTAACAGAATAATTCATATTGAACTGAAAGTGATGATAATCATATTGTGTAACATCTGTGGATGTAGGGAAATAGGTTGGAGGAATCCGACTGGATTCCTCAACAGCTATTTTATTATTTTCATATATTGTGATATACGACGTGGTTTATAATCTGTTGTTGATTTAATGTGTATGGACGATATTTGACATCATGACTTGATATGTTTAACACCATAACATACCGGAATGTGAAAAAGGGAAATTTTCAAATTGTATTTGAAAATAAAATATTTATAAAATCAAAAAGGGTTTTATAAATGAATTATTTATAAATAGAATTCTTTATAGGCGAAATTATATAGAAAGGGGAAATCTTTATAAATGAAATATTTGTAAAGAAAAGGGAATATTTATAAAATCATAAGATTTTATAAATGAGATATTTATTGGTTAAATAAATAGGAGATGTTAAACGAGATACTTATTTGTTAAGTAAATAGGATAAGATAAAGAGATATTGACTTAGAAAATAAATAAGTTATTAAAACGACATTCAGTAGGAAATAAATAAGTTATAAAAAGGTATTATTTATTTAGAGAATGAATAAAGAAATATTTGTAAACCATTTACAAATAAAATAGAAAGAGAAATATGTGTAAAACATTTACAAATAGGTTATAAAGGATATTAGTTTGTTAAATAAATAGGATTAAAAAGGAAATATTTGTAAACCATTTACAAATAGGATTAAAAAGGAAATATTGGTAAAGGCATTTAGAAAACAAATAGATTATAAAGGAAATAATTATCTTTTGATAAATAGATATATATATATATAAGTCTGAACTTATATATGAAGAACTAAACAGATAAAAGGAGCAGATTGATTTACAAATGATATTTATAAATTAAGTTAAATATTTATCATTTGGATAAATAGAATATATAAGTCAGGACTTATATAAAGAAGTAAGAATCGATTTCAATATCGATGTTTGAAACTGAATAAGGACAAAGAGTTAATCAGTTAGGGTTAACCAGTTAAAGTAAAACCATTAGGGTTAACCAGTTAGAGTAAAACCATTAGGGTTAACCAGTTAGGTTAAACCGTAGGGTTAACCAGTTAGGTTAAACCGTAGAGTTAAACCAGTTAGAGTTAATCAGTTAGAGTAAAACCGTTAGAGTTAATCAGTTAGAGTTAATCTATAGAGTTAAATCGAATTAGAGTTATTGAATAGAGTTAAATCAAACTAGAGTTATTCAAACGGAGTTAATCGAATTTAGTTTATTCGAGTAGAGTTGAAATGAGTTTATCGAATTTAGTTATTCGAAGTGAGATAATCAAATCAGAAATATTCGAAGTGAGTTGATCAAATCTAGTTATTCGACAAGAGTTAAATCGAATAAGATTTATTTGAAGAAAGAGATTATCGAATATAAGTATTCGAAAGTAAGCAAATCGAATATAAGTTATTCGAATAAGATTTAATCCAGTGAGAGTTATTAGGTTGGAGTTATTCAAATAAGAGTTATAGATTAGAGTTAACCGAATAGGAGTAAATAAATTAGCTGTCGTTATATTATTCGAGTTAGGAAATAAAAATCATATTAAAGATAATATATTTCGGATGCAGGAGATTATAACACCACTGTTATAATCACGTAAACTTGCAAAAGAAGGGGGTTCGTAAATAGAATCCGAGGGTTCGTAAGGAAGTGTTAAAGAGTTAAAAAGGTGAATCTTATCTATTTCGAGATTTGAAAGATGGTTCAGTTAAGGTTTGAGAGGTAGCTATACCCCAACTTGATTGATTGCATTTTTAATTGAGAAATGGTTACGGTTCGAGTGTGAAGTGGTTAAGTGGATTTAGTAATTTAGTATAGTGGTTTGAGTTGTCATCGCAATAAAGTTTTAAACGTCTATTTAAATCCCAATTAAGAAGTTCTAGAAATGTTTTCCAAACGAGAATCAGAAATGTTTTCTGATAATAGAAAATAAGAATTTAGAATACATGGAAACAAGAGATAAGTAAATTAATGAAATAAAGAGATAAATGTTGAATGATGATTGGTCGATATAATTTCCTCCTGGAAATAATATCGTTGTTTGCACACCTGTTTTTCTTTGATGGTTAAATCACAGACTATCGAAGTTTTGACCATTTTAACGTTGTTAATATGGAGAGACCGGTTGGATTATTATCCAAAGAACCACTCTGTATTGGCATAAGCGTTGCGAATCATATATGCCAAAGGAAATTGAAGACGGAGTAAAGTGCAAGGGCTATTGTATAAGTCTTAGATAATAGTGCCTAAGATGGATGTACTGAATAGTGCCTTCGGTTCATCCTGTTCCTGGATGACTTGTGTGGATGAATGTCTGACAGAGTATTTCCAGAAAGGTCACGTACATTGATTTCTTCAACCGTACCAAGAGTCGAAGCAGAGAAGGAAACTTCTTTAGCTAACACGTAATGTACTGTTGTAGACGTCAATTAGTGATTTTCGATGGATCTGACAATGTGGCATTCAAAGTGAATCCGATGTGATGATAAGGCGTAACCTCAAGCCTCATCAACTGGTAAATGACAGAAATCGGGCAGGTAGCATGGCTATGTAGGTCGCACCTATTAGGGTGTATAATCACTTGATCTAGAGTTTCATTTACTTCAAAAAAATCTATTGTTGATGCTGTCCCATTCAGGAAACGGTTGTTGATCCCAACCGTTGGTGATATACATTCGATACACTCAAGCGAAATGAGTGGTCGGTCATTTGTGGCCGGGTTGCAAGATGTTCTTGTTGAACCCAGTGTATTCCTTTCTAGAGGTACACTAGCGAAAGGTGGTTCCATACCTTGTCATAGTTGGAAATCCATTACCCAATACGTGATTGTGGTTTTGATTGTATACTATATATGTAGAACGTGAGATGAAAGCATTTCTGCTAGATGATTATTATATTATTGTGGTTGATAGACATTATTATAATATCATAAGGTTTTTGATATAAAGATATTTTGGATTCTCATAAGGGAAAACCCCGTTCCGTTATACAGCGTGGTCTTATGAGATATCGTTTAATAGCTCAAACTGTTTTAAATTGTTTTACTCATACCAGTCCCATGACTGACCCGGAGTTTATTTTATTTTGTTTTCCCTAAACTCTTGGGTGCCCAATTTTGTACGGGCAGTCAAGTAGTTGGGATTTACAGATACTTGAAGAGCTGGAGCAGGAGGCTTCAGGATCATATAGCTATAGTTTATTTCTGCTGTGTTGTAAGTGTTGTACTTGATGATGATATGTATATTCAAATACAATCTTTTATTTCAAAGATATGTTATCTATTATATGTTATTTGTTCCGCTGTGAGGTTCATGTTACTCTGATGTTGTGTTCTTCTTCTTCTTCTATTCTAAGTTTCTATCTTATCTTTCCTTACCCTCTAATTTCTTTCGTTAACTACCGGTATTTTCGATCCTTGGATGTTCGATATGTGTTGTATATCGGATAACCAAGATCGCAAAATTCCGGGTTGTTACACAAATACACCATTGTTATATGTTAATCTGTCAGTACCTTGGTCTTTGGTGTTGAATTTAAGTCCATTGACGAAGAATATTGGATAAGTCTTAACATTTATTTTTGTTCCAAGCGCAAGATGCTGCAAACCCTCACCATTGACATAGTTTATTGGATCGTAAACGTACTTCGAGAACCATTTAGCAAAATATTTACTGAGATCGCCATTTGGATTTTCTGATTCGTAAATAGTGCAAATATAAATGATTTTATTACTGGCTAATAATTGATGTACACATAACTGTAATAAAGTTTAAAATTTAGTACCTAACAAATGGTGCAACTTCAACACAATTTAGAAGAACATATGTGTGCGCGACATGGTGATCTCTATCATCTAACCATATTTCTACACATTTTCTAGAAGATCGTCCATGTTGTCTAAAAAACAGATAACATTGTCAGAAAAAAATTAGGTTCCATGTTTCATCATTACGAGGACTACTTACAAATGATAGGTTCACATGATCACTGAAGTAATGAGAAAAAAAGAACGAAGCATCTTCTTCAAGATAAGATTTGCAAATTGAACCTTTAACTCATGGTTTTTGTCGTACTTTTTTCTTCTGATGATTCAAATAACTAAAATAAAATTAATTCAATTTATATGCACTACTATCACTTTGAATTGTAAGCATAAATTTTACCTTTCAAAAGGATACATCTAGCCATATTGCACTGGACCTCGAAGAATTGCTTCGGATGGAAGATGAATAGGTAAATGTTCCATTACATTAAAAAATCCTGAAGGGAAGATTTTCTCCAATTTGCAAATCAATATTGGAATTTCTGCTTCAAGTTTACGAAGATGATCAATTTTTAGCGTTGTCGAACAAAGTTGTTCATAGAATAAGCTTAACTCAGTTAAAACACCCCACACTTTTACAAGTAATAATTCTTTGAACACCATTGGTAATAAATATTCCATCATGATATGACAATCATGACTTTTCATCCTACTCAATTTATTGTTTTTATAGTCAACACATCTACGAACATTAGAAGAAATCCCATACGGACATTTCAGTCCCTCAGCCCATCTCAGTACAAGTTTTATTAGTTTGTTGTCTAGTTCATAGCACGATTTGGGTTTTTTATTGTCATTGGGCTTCATATGAAGTTCTAGACGTTTACAATATTCTTCTATGTCACGTCTCGGATATATATTTCCTTTGTTTTTCCTTTTACATTCAAAACAGTATTAAACACGATATCAAATACATTTTTTTCATTGTGCATAACGTCGATATTACGTTGAAGTTTGAGATCTTTCCAATAAGGTAGCTCCCAGAATATGCTTTGTTTATACCAATTATGGATGTCAGATTTACCTGGAATTTCTGTCTATTTTCCAGTCTCATGTATCTTGGGATAATCTTTACAATATCGTATATTTCTACACTTATCCAAATTTTGGGTGCTTGCACAGTCATTCTGCTATTAGCTTTAATGTTTTTTTATCTCTTCTAAAAGTATGATTGGTATGAAGAAAACAATGGTGACAATCAAACCACGAATGCTTCCTTCCATACCATAAGAAAAATGCTTGTGTTTCTTCCATGCATAAAGGACAAGATAGATGACCGGCCGTACTCCAACCTGAAAGCATCCCATATGCAGGAAAATCACTAATCGTCCATAACAAAGAAGCGAACAGGCAAAAATTCTTTTTTTTTTGAAATATCGTATATTTCAACTCCTTCACCCCATAGTTTTTTTCAAATCTGCCCCCCCCCCTTCGAAGATATTTCAGAAAGAAAGAAAGAAAAAAAAAAAAACAACGACGGCAACCATCGTCGATCCACCACCCCCTGCTCCCGCCTCCGGCCTCCGTGGTTGCGCCGCCCCCTCCCCAACACGGCGCCACCTCACTCCGACCCCCCTCCCCTTTACTCTGACCTCCCCCTTCTTCGAAACCCTCCCCAAACCCAAAGTCGAACCCGCCTCCACCCAAGTGCGCCGCCACTGCTGCAGGCTTCACCGCCGCCTGCGCCATCACTCCGACCCTCAGCAGCTCCACCGCCCCTCCACGGCGACGCCAAGCCCTCCTCCACATCGAAGACACAGTAAGTTTATTTTATTTTTACTTTTTTTCTGATTTTTGTTATCATTTAAAACTGATTTGGTAATGATTTAAAACTGGTTTGATAAAGATTAAGAAAACTGATTTTTTTTAAAGCGTTTAAGTTCTGATTTTTAGAAAAGTTTAAAATTGATTTTGAAATGATTTAATTTTGAAAAAGATTTGAATTTTAAATAGGAAAAGATTAGAACTTTAAAAAGAAGATCATATTTTTAAAATAGAAAAGACGGTATTTTTATTAAGTAAAAGAAGTAAGATATGATTTTTATATTTTTAAAGTAATAAAAATATAATTTTTACATCATAGGAATATTAAAAAAATTTGATCTTTATATATGTAGTGAAATAAAAATTGAATCTTTATATGTGAAAAGGCGAGATTTTTATATATTGAACTTCGGCTATGATTTTTATATATTGAACTTCGGCATAAAAATATGATTCTTATATATTGAACTTCGGCATAAAAATATGATTTTTATATATTGAACTTCGGCATAAAAATATGATTTTTATATATTGAACTTCGGCATAAAAATATGATTTTTATATATTGAACTTCGGCATAAAAATATGATTTTTATATATTGAACTTCGGCATAAAAATATGATTTTTATATATTGAACTTCGGCATAAAAATATGATTTTTATATATTGAATAGCGAAGTAAAAATTCGATTTTTACATGTGTAGAGAATACGGGCGAAAGCGACAAAATGCGATGACGATGAAGATTTCTATCAATGAAGAGCCGTGGAGCTAGGATAGCTTTATGTGAGAATTTCTCACCTTTCAATTTATTTTTCTAGTTATAAATATATACTAGGATGCAGACGGTGCTTAGTAGCACCCGACACAATCGTCCACAGACCATGGACTTGTTTGTTTGGTTGCATAGATTAGTTGGACTATTTGTTTGAATTGAATTGTTTGGTGAGATGAAATTGATTTGATTGATGTGTGAATGGCGTGGGCCTTCACTAGACCGGGGATAAGGCTAGGCCTTGTCCCGTTTCTAGTATCGTGCCGTTATGCCGCCGAAATTTTCTAAAATATGTTAGAAAAATAAAAATATCATTTTATTTAAAGAATGAATTGAATAGAAGTTCATATGTTGGAATAAAATGTTTTGTCGTTAAAAATATAATTTTTAACGTGAATGTGAGTAAATAAATATTCATTTACAAACCAGACGGTTTGTTTATGTACACTTATTTGAATGACATTGATTGGGACGATAAATTTTACACATCGCCCAACTGCACAACTAAAATCAGTGTTTGATTGTTTGAAACCCCACACGGGTGTTGGGATGAAATTTGAAGTTCACTCATCCCGATTGATTGAATATGTCGATCGGTTGATTGACAGGCTGTTTTAAGCGTTGGATATCTATATTTGATGCTTATACAGAGTAGTGCACTTTGGTTGATGGTTGATTATTTTTCCATGCTATTATATACATGTGGTATGAAAATCCATATAATTAACTTTATATGGTAATTGATTGGGCCTCATTCCAGTTTTAAAAAAAGAAATATTTGAAAAAGAAATATTTGAAATAGAATATTTGAAAATAAAGGAATATATGAAGCCGTGTTGATTAGATTGACGCCATTTTGACGTGGACGATATTTATATCGATTTTATTCATTTCGAAATGAAAATGAATTGAAAACGATTTCGAAATGAATTGAATTAAAAACGAATTCAAAATGAATTGAAAACGATTTCGAAATGAATTGAATTAAAAACGAATTCAAAATGAATTGAAAACGATTTCGAAATGAATTGAATTAAAAACGAATTCAAAATGAATTGAAAACGATTTCGAAATGAATTGAATTAAAAACGAATTCAAAATGAATTGAAAACGATTTCGAAATGAATTGAATTAAAAACGAATTCAAAATGAATTGAAAACGATTTCGAAATGAATTGAATTAAAAACGAATTCAAAATGAATTGAAAACGATTTCGAAATGAATTGAATTGAAAACGAATTCAAAATGAATTGAAAACGATTTCGAAATGAATTGAATTGAAAACGAATTCAAATGGAATTGAAAGCGAATTGAAATGAATTCAAATTGAATTGAAATTCGAATTGAATAGAAATGAATTTTAAAACGAATTTATAAAGAAGAATTCAATTTTGATTTGAATTGAAATGGAAGTTGGAATTGCTTTTGAAACGAATTTAAAACTATTTATATAATTCGTTTTAAACAGAAATCGACGAAGTATATATTATATATATTATATATATAATATAATGGCCTGAATAGAACGCGCCGCGGCAGTTCGTGAATTTCGACCATTTATTTCAAACGGACATTGCGGGAGATCCGACCGTCGGATTCTCCTAAAACCGGAACCGTTGGGTTCGTATCGAAAAGAGCTTTCTAATGAATGTTAGAAATTTGAAATCTAACGGTTGGATTTGGAGATATGTCCAAATCAAATTCGAAAAAGGTCGCTGTAAGTGCAGTTCGATGGCCGTTGATGGAAATCGACTGTACGGGCCTTGATAAAATTATTAAAAATAGCAATAATTTGTGTAAAATCATAAGAAATGATTTAGAAAGAATTGGGATGAAAAACTCCATATTTGAAAAGATAAAAATGGATTTTTATCGAAATGAACTAGTTTTGAACTAGAAATGTAATTCTATTTATTTTTAAATAAATAAATTGAATTTAAAAAGGGTTTTAAAAATAACCAAAATTTCCAATGATTGCATTGGAGTGGATTTGAATCGAAATTGTCTTCGGAATATTTCGATGTTGGAATTCGTGATTATACAGGTGTTGTTATGGAAATTTGAAAGATATATATATTTATATCGTTATTTCCAATACGACATTTGTTAGTCGTAGAATTTGATATTGAATATAAGCCGATATATTTTCTATTCAGAGCCTTGTATTGAATATCGAATGTGATTTGGGTTTGTCGTGAATGGTGTCTTCACTAACACTGTTCTTGAACCCAGTTGAGAAATGATTAAATCTTTTTATTTAGATTTAATGAAGTGTACCAATTAAATAATATTTAATTGGAATTGAATTGATATTGATTTTTGGGTTTATCGTGAACAGTGTTTTAAATAACACTTGTTCTTTAACCCGATAATTAATGAATGTGATTTGGGTTTGTCGTGAATGGTGTCTTCACTAACACTGTTCTTGAACCCAGTTGAGAAATGATTAAATCTTTTTATTTAGATTTAATGAAGTGTACCAATTAAATAATATTTAATTGGAATTGAATGGGTATTGATTTTTGGGTTTATCGTGAACAGTGTTTTAAATAACACTTGTTCTTTAACCCGATAATTAATGGGATGTGACTTTGGGTTTATCGTGAACCGTGTTTTAAATGACACTGATTCTTTAACCCAGTCACAGATTAAAACTAAGTGGAGTTTTAATGAATCTTTAATTAGATTGAAAAGATCGAGAATGGAGTATCACCAGTTTTGCTCCAGGCGATAGTTAAATCTTTAATTAGATTTGAACGTGAAATTTAGAAACTAACTGTCGGTTAGCTAAGTAGAATGGTTTTCTGGATATTGATCTGATGTTGGTTTCGGCCTTCGGGGTTAATATTTGGGGAATTATTCTCTTGATTAATTTACGGTTAATGACTAATGAGTTGGAATGAGGCGTATGTTGTGTTTGTGTAACACTTTTATAATATATACGCGAGTTATTCGGAAAGACCGGGTTTATCCCATTCTGAATAACTGATACGACGATAAGTCGAAGATGAAGACGATGGTCGAAGACCGGAGGTCTTCTCGTCGTTTGGGTGATAACTGATGATCTTGATTGGGCTGTACACCCAAGAAGATGGAAACAGTTAGTGATCGTCCAGACGTGCTTGGAGATCGATGGATATGCGGGGTACTAGGTGCCTCCGGTTTCGTTCAGACCCAGAACGGACTTGTAAATGGACTGTGTGTCTGACATCGGATTTCATTCTGTGTGACTGATATCGGTTGCATAGGATGGTTTGCCTGTGTGGCATGCTAAGATGCAAATGATCAAGGCTTCTGTTGAAAAGCAAAGTCTTGTGGTGATGATCAAAGCACGGCCTTTGTGGCGTAGCTTTGTGTAACGTTTACTTCGCGAGTTTCACACCCGGTATGAACCAAAAACGGGAGAAAGGACCTCAGGGAGGGCCTGCGTTTCTTCCTAGTTAGAAGTGGCGTCAGTGGTTTTACACGCCCTGACGAGTTTGACTTATGTGGTTGTTGCTGTTGCGAGGCGCCTCGGATTGATCGGTCGTTCTCGAACCGATGGAGTCATTTAGTGGCTCATTTACGCCCCAAAGGGCGGGGAAACGTAGTGTTCAGGCATTTTAATCCACATCGGTGGACCGGCCCTGTCGCTCCTAGGGTCACTCGAGCTCTGATCCTGAGGCTGGGGCTAGGCAGTCTCGAATCGGTTGAGGACTATCTTTTGCCTCGGTTCATAGATGGAAATCCAACTTCCAAATACGTGACATTTGCGGTTTTAATTGTAGAACCTAGTATGGCGACATAGTAGGATGGGGCATTCATGCCGCCTATGATTGATATTTATGATTTGAAGTGTTTTATACACTAGGCACTTATAATAGTATCAAATGATTTGTTTTAAACGTATCAAGCATTCTTTGGCTGTTATAAGGGAAAACCCTATCCTCGGCTGCGTTGCATTGTGTGATGGGACCTGGGTCTTATAACAGCTTCATCTTTCTTTATTTAGCATTGCGTTGTTTGTTTTAAGCACTGGTATTCTTGGGAGGAAACCCGTTCCGTGTTATACGGCGTGGTCCCTTGATTTACCTAATGATTTAAAATAAAGATTAATAACTGTTTTAGTTCTCACACCAGTCACATGACTGACCTGGAGTTTATTGTTTTAACCTAAACTCTGGGTGCCCTTATTTTGACACGGGCAGCTAGTAGTTTTGGTTTTGCAGATTTATATTCACAGGATCCTGGTTTACAGCTGGAACGATATCCGGAAAGCTTTGTATCCGTATATCTTCTTCTAGTTGTGCATTGTATTATTTTCCGCTGCTATGTATTTAAATGTAATTTAAATCTCTGATATTTCTGTGTAATATTTATTCATTTATACTCTGTATATTCTTGTAATCTGACGCATTGTTGTAATATACAGTGAAATGTTCTTCTGTATGCGTTCTGTTTTGTCGTGTTCTCAAACGATAGGGCGTTTCGAACGGTCTGGGTCGGTTTAGCAACTGGTTCGGACCGAGCGAAATTCCTTGCCGTCACATTTTTCAAAGCCATTCTCTGAAAAATAGGTTTCAATCCGGCTATACCAACCCCTTGGAGCCTGCTTGATTCCATATAGTGCTTTCTTGAGCTTGTAGACCTTTGATTATTATCCCTTCTTCTCATAGCCTTGTGGCTGGTCAACATACACCGTCTCAGTAAGCTCTCCATGGAGAAAAGCACTCTTTGCATCAAGTTGATAGACCTTTAGTCCCTATTGTGTAGCCAAAGCAAGGATTGCTCTAATCGTATCCCATCTTGCCACATGAGCAAATACTTCAGTGTAATCTATACCATACTTTTGTGCATATCCTTTTGCAACTAATCTTGCTTTGCACTTGTCAGTCTCTCCATTCTCATTCAGCTTGATCTTGAAAATCCACTTAACACCTATTGTATTAGCTCTAGAAGGTAGGGTGCATAATTCCCATGTTTCATTTCTCTTAATGGATTTGATTTCTTGGTTCATGGCTACCCTCCATTTCTTGGTTCTGGCTCCTTTTCTTTTTCAGAATCAATATCAGCATCCTCATTCCACTCAAACTTGTTAGATTCTTTCCCGGACCCATTCTTCCAATCCTATTTAGCATCTTCTTCAAACACAACATCTCCGCTAATGATGAATTTGTTTCCAACTGGATCATATAATTTGTACGCTTTGGATTCTTCACTCATGCCAAACATGACACATTTAATACATTTTTCATCTAGCTTCTTTCGTTTCTCCTTGGGTATATGAGCATGTGCAATACACCCAAAAAGTCTAAAATGATCCACAAGAGGCCTTTTGCACTCCATGCTTCCTTGGGTGTCATTCCTTCTTCTGCTGCAGCAAGGCTTCTGTTTAAGATATGCACACTCCAAGTTGTTGCTTCAGGCTAAAATATTTTTGGTACTCTCTTCCCAAATAACATGCTTCTAACTATATTAAGTATGGTTCTATTCTTCCCCTCAGCCACACCGTTTTGTTGAGCTGTGTATGCAGCAGTAATTTGCCTTCGAATACCATCATGAGCTTCACAAAACTCTTTGAATTCACTCGAGTTGTACTCTCTACCCCTGTCTGATCTCAGGCACCAAATCAACAAGCTTGTTTCTCTTTCCACCAATGCCTTGAATTTTTTGAATGCTTTCAAAGCTTGAGATTTTTCTAAAAGAAAATCAACCTAGCATTTCCTTTAGAAATCATCTATAAATGTGATTATGTACCTCTTCTTACTACTTGATTCCGGTGTAATTGGTCCACAAATATCTGAATGGACTAGCTGCAGTTGTTGCGAATCCCTCCAATTACTTTTTTTGCAGATAATATCTCTTTGTTGCTTCCCTATTATGCAATCTGTGCATAGCTTACTTGGTACCTTAATCTCAAGTAGACCTCTTACCGTATTTCCAAACTTCAATGTCCCTAATCCCTTATAGCTCAAATGCCAATATCGACAATGTCACAGGTGTGTGGTATCCTCGGATGATGTCTTGAAACATGTTGCATCTTGAGGCATCATCTTTGTTGTAACTATAAACATTCTATTGACTGTCATGATAGATTCCATAATTAAGCCCTTCTCTGGATAGTATAGTCGACATGATCCACCTCGCATAAGAAATGTAACTCCTCTATCCACCAATTGACCAATGCTGATCAAGTTATTCTTCAACTTAGGAATGTAATAAACATTTGTGATAATGAGTGGAGCACCTTCAATCTCTAGTCTGACATTCCCTCTTCCCACAACAGCCATCTTTGAATTGTTTCCAAGCTTGACAGAATACTTGTAGTCTTCATCTACGTCGCTAAACCACGATTTCCCTCCACACATGTGATTGCTGCATCCAGGATCAAGAAACCAGATCTGCTTTGGATTTTTGGCTTCAACTTGAACCATCATAAACATATTTTCTGAGTCATCGATCTCTGCATAATTAGCACCTTTCTCCCAGTTAGGACATTCACACTGAAAGTGTCCTAACTTGTGGCACCTGTAGCATTCTAGTGGAGCTTTGTTGAAAGGACCTCTACTTGATCCTCCTCTCCTGCCTCTAAAAGCTTCTCGATATCCTCCTCTTCCTCTTGTCAATTGTTCCCCTCTTCCTGCTCCATTACTTTCTTTGACTTTAAGCACATGTTATTCACTTTCTTTCTTCTTAAACTTCTGCTCATGCACTAGAAGTGAGCTTTGAAGTTCGTCAGTTGAAAGACTTCCAATGTCTTTCGACTCTTCGATTGCACAAACTCCGTATGTGAATCTATCAGACAAGGTTCTCAAAACCTTTTCCACCACCTTAGCATCAGGCATATCCTCACCTAGATTTCTCATGTCATTGGCAATGAGCATGACCCTTGCGAAGTATTTAGATACACTCTCTCCATTCTTCATCTCTAGGACCTCAAAATCTCTATGCATTCTCTGTAGTTGAGCACTTTGAACACGTTTGTTTCCCTGAAATTTAGCTTTCATGGAATCCTAAAGATCCTTGGAGCTATTCTTCTGTAGGATTTTCTTGAGGATTGTCTTGTCAATAGAAACAAACAGGTAGTTTTAAACCTTCAGATCCCTGAGTTTTAGATCTGCCAACTCAGTTCGTTGTTGTCCATTGAGTACAGTTCCTCGAGGCGGCTCTGGAATCCCTTCCTCGATAAGGTTCCACCATTCTTTGGAACGTAACAGATTCTCCATTAGCATAACCCAATGCTCATAATTTCCATCGAACTTGGGAATGCTCAGCATACTATCCTTCTTTGTTGTCATTGTTTTTCTCTCTTTCTCCCCTTCTGTTTATCACTCTTTCAGTTGCAGGCTCTGATACCAAATATTAAAATATCAGAGACGAAATTATGAGCAACTCTAATCTTATTTCAGCAATAACAAGGTAAGGCTCATATAGCCTTTTACATAAACGATGAAAGGAAACTGTCTGCTAATAAACAGGAGAAAACTAAGACTAATTCAATTGAGAAAACAAATCAAAGAATCCCTGAACTATAGGGATTTATTTCTACAGGAATTGACAAAGTAAACTTCTGACCATTTATTCCTAATAAAAGGATGATCATCTAATCTAGAAAAAAAATTGCTTTTGTTTTACCAGACCCAAATACCAACTTTTGTTTTTTAGTAGTTTCTTGTTATGTTTCTTGTTCATAAAATTTTTGCATTGCCACCTACTGTCCTATAACAGGAGTAAACTATAAAATGAGATTACTGGTACGATATATATTTCTAAAACTTCTGATCAAACTGAGCTTTCTTTCGCATTATTGAAGTGCTTTGCTTTTAACTGGTCTGTTACTTTTGCTCAAAATAAATTCTTCAAGATCAAACACATGTTCGGTTAAATGATGACATTAAATAAATTGACTTATTAGAGTCTAGACATTTGCTTGGCACTTTGAAACTCTTAGAGCAGGCCCAACGTGGGGTCGGTTGCTTTTCAACCGACCCCCAACGCTGGGGTCAAAGGGGGGGCCAAGGTTACTTTAGCAACACTGGAGGTTTTAAAGCAACTGAATGGTTGCAAGAACAACCCCGCTTAGCCAGCATTAAATAAGCCAGCTAAGGCTTTATACCCTTAACAAGCCGGCTAAGGGGGATTTTTTTAAAAATTCCCTTCCCCTTAGCCGGCTTTCTAAAAGCCGACTAAGGAAGGAGGGATTTTTTTTTTTAAATTTCCTTAGCCTGGTTTTTAAAAGCCAACAAAGAAAAAAATGAGCCCAACCCCATTGGGGGGTTACTCGGGTCAACCGACGATAAAAGGACACAATTAAGTAGATATAGAACAATGCATGCCACCCGTAGAGAACACACCTAATTAGAGACCACCAATGATCTGCACAGATAATGTGTGTCAATGGAGGGGCCAAGTGACAAACAGTTTAAATATGAAGAACATGCACGTACTGCTGGCCAAGAACCACATTATAATATGATGATTGCAAACATCACACGTGAAAATAACAGCAATACATATACTACCAAAAAATATTTTCTCTATCATTTTCTACAAGTGTATCATCAATGAAAAAACATTTATTTATACTACTATAGATAAATAGATCATCGACCCACATATTCGGTTGATAATGAGAATTCAAAAACAGAATTTGTTATACTGGTTGAATTTATGATATACCAGTCAGGGGCGGACGCGGTGTTGGTCCAGCAAGGTCCAATGCCCTAGTTAAGATTTTTTTTTTGGGGGCAAAATTAGCCATTAAACTGAATTCTGGCTTGCATAGAAATTAGAAAATGGCCCATCTGCTATACAGTAAGGCCATTTTGTGGCCAATATGATACTCCATTTGGTTGATTTGTGAGACATCAGTACGTGTTGGTATATATCTAGAAAAACTTGAAGCATTTTTATGATGTGGGACAAAATTTGGCCCTAGCTCAAACCAAAAGCTAGATCCGCTACTAATACTAGTCGAATATTGTGAAAAATTGACCACTGAAAAAGTAAGATAATTTAAGATATACTAGTTGAATTTGTTATATGATCGCCATTAGTAGTTTTAGTTTGTTTTCTTAATATATTTTAATTTAAGAATGGATTAGTTTATTTTGATGAAATTGAGAAATCTTGTCTTTATTACTTTCAATTATTACATGCATATTACATAATAAAAATGAATAATTAATTAATTATAAATCAATTAAATATAAAATAGCATTTTAAATAGGAAATTTTCACTTGAAATGTCTATTGGTTCGGAATAAAAAGGTTTATGGACAGTATTTTTATTTAAATCTTTTATAGTTTAGTATTATTTAAATTTTAAGTTCAATATATATAAATATAGATTTTTATAAAAATACAAATATAGATTTTCTTAATACTTTAATTAAGTAAGGATTAAAAGAGAAGTTAGAAATTTAATTGTAACTTAATTTGTTTAAACGATTTAATTGAAATGAAATTATCAAATTAAGTCGAATTGATTTTAAGATGTAATTTACAAAATATTTATAAAATTGGGTTTTACATGAATATGTTATGATTATGAAACTTAATAAATTGATTTGTTAATATTTTACTAACCAAAGACTTGAGTCAAAATATAATTGAAATTAAATATCAAGAATTAATTAAATTTAGATGTTAAGATATAATTCATAAGAAATTCTTAAAATGTGATTTAAAGTAAATTTGAACCACGAAGAAATATATTAAAGTAATTAAAACTGAAACCTAACTTAAACGCCATTATAAAATGAATTGAAATTAATAATATATTATTTAAAATATAAATTGACATAAATTAAAATTTTGAAATTTGAATTGGCAATAAGTTGAACATGGAAAGACAGATATGTAGCTCGGATTAGAGTATTATTTAAAACTAGATCATTTAAAATTATTTTTATATCATATTAAACTATTCTAGACTATTTTGTCAAACTAATTATTTAACAACTATTTATTTAATTTAACTAATATACATTTTATAATTATTTTAAAATTTAAACAATGTTATTTAAATTTGAATTATTAAATATTTTATAATTATTTTTCAATCAAGATATTTTATATTAATATAATTGTTTTTAAATTTAATTGTTTTATATTTTGTTTAATTACTATTTTAAAAGAAAGTCTGTTTCCAATCCGAGCTATTAATTCTGAATGTCAATAAGAAGATTTTGAACAGCGACACTTAAGATATTGAAATTTGAAATCAAAATGTAATTTTGCTAATGAACTATTTTATAAATATGAAATTTGAGCTTAATCAAAATAATGAATTAATTTAAAATATAATTTATGACATTGAAATATGATTTATGACATTGAAATATTTGAATTTATTTATTTGAATACAAAGCAATATTTTTGTTACTTGATTTATGGTATTTTGAATGTGATTTTTAAATATAAACAACCATGGTGTGAAATAAGCCTTTGGTTGTTAATAAGGAGAGCGGGGTCAGATATTGCTATACTCTCTAACAATACAGAGAACCACTTTAACAACTTTGTACGTGGTAGAGAGTCCCGAATGATGTACGTTGGTTTGGCGAACGCTACTTGATTGAAGTAAGAGAACAATGATGGATAGTCCTGAATTTTTGATCGTAATTAAAATGACAAAAACTGAAACCAAACCCAAGTCAATTGAGTTAGGTCCTCCTATCAGATATGCTTCTTCGATACCACATCACTTACTCTGTGAATGATTTGGAGCACCTTTGTTGATGGGAGTATTATTCGAGGTGGCGGGTAGTGGCAGCTATGCGTTACCATTAGTCTGAGTCCACAATCCGGTTGAGCCTACTACTGGGTATAGTCTCGATGCCTTGTCATATTATCTTGATCGATCCCCCTAAGAGTTTTATTTGTGTCATACCTATGGAGTGTCCTCTGATGCCACTAGTTCATGGTTGGTTTACGATAATGTATAGACTATGACATTATAAATTGTGTAAGCGTTAAAATGCAATTCCGCTTACGTTATTTTCAATAGTATATTTAACTTAGACACTACTATAATAGCATTTTGTATTATATGTATCTAGTTCCACGGATCCTTATAGGATGAGAATCCCAAACATTCTTTAAGTTACTTGCGCAATCCATTGAATTGTTTACTTGAGTTGATTTAATTTCATAATAATATTAGTCCTGACTCGACTATTTTGTTTTACTTTATGCTCGGATCAAACTGAGTATTACAGTATTGAGAACTCGTCTTTTGGAGTTGGAGACTTGATGAAGGCCTCGTCTCTATCTACTTGTTTCATTGTTTTTATTCCAATCAATTGTACTAGAAGTTCATTGTATTTAGACTTCCTTTGTGTTTAATTAAGTATATATGCTATTATGTATAAATTTTTTGACTTTATATTTAGAGCTTCATGAACTACTATTTTATTTATTCCACTACTGGATATTCTTCTATTCTGAGTATATGGTATATCTATAATTCTGTGATGATTTTATATTCAAACCCATAGCAATAACAATGCGTTGTTTCAAACGATTTGAGTTACTTTTATTATCCTTTTAAATGGTTAAAAGTAGCAGATCGTTGCAGATTTGGTCTGGGCTTTTGTTTTATATAAACCTTAGCTTATGAGGTTAAAAACTCATTTGAGATTGGGTAGCAATACCCTAGAATGAGTAGAATCAGTCTCAGAATCATTCTTGAGAGAGCGTATTTTGAAAAGCATAAATGGTTTTAAAAATTATTTTTAGATATCAAGATTTTTTTTAAAATTTAGCCTTTTTCTAAAGTTTTCTACCTTGGGAATCCATCTTCCTAGATAAACATCTCTTCGATTAGGATTTCCATCGCTAATCTCAATCTTTGTTCCGAATCTATCGTAGGAAATTTATTATTGATATCTTTCAAAGTCCTTATTATTCTCTAATTTATTTTAATTAGGATCTTCGTCCTTCGTTGATTCTTGTTTATTAGGCTCTTTCATGGGGTTCAGTTTTAGCTTATGTTTAAATTTATTTTTGACATCACAAAATAAATAATTTAAGAAATTTTAAGTATAGCTCGTATTCTGAATTAATGAGAAAATATAAATGTGTTAATAACTAGGATAATAATCGCCTAATTCATTAATTGGTGAAATAAAGTATTTTGAAATGTAATATTTGAATTTAAAAGATGTTATATTTAGAATATCTGTACAAATAAGATTTATAAGATTATTAATTATAAATAATGAGGTTTATTAAATTCAAAATTTTATATGAAATGATTGTGAAATAATAATGATTTCTTGATAAGTATAATATTAAATATGCTTCATAAACATAATATATTGAATCTGTTAACATTAATAAGTATGAAACATTAATTTTATTTAAGTAAATGAACTTGGAATATTAATCTAAATTTAGAAATATGTTTAGAAAATGCAAAAATCTGCTTTATATGGATATAAAAATTGGAAATAAAATAACGATTGGGAAATATATAATATAAATTAAACTTATAAGGATTAAATAGAATTTATAAGTATGATTTTGGGCAAATTTTAATCTATGACAAAGCGTAAGCTAATGAAATTGATTATTGTCATTTTAGTTTACGTCTAGACAAATAGAAAAAGCAATGGATTTGGAAAGGCTGGAAAAAAAATTAAATTTTGGTCATATTAAGGATAACAAGAACAATATTATGTGAATTCGATTTAGTGGGATATAATCAAACATTAACTTTTGTATACTAATATAAATATGAACTTAATAAGTATCCTTAATGGTAATTAAAACCAGAGAACTTAACTAAGATGGTAATATAGCCTAAACTTTATTATCAATTTAAGTATGAGCTATGCATTAAACAATTGTAACTTGAGTACAGGCTAATATATGTTAATATGGTATATGTTTTGTAATTTCTTTTGAGATGTACTTTGAAATGTTATATGACTTACAACTGAAAATTTTAAGTTGGTTATATTTGATAAATTATAGAAGTTAATAGAATAAATAAATGAGTGGGGAAGAGGTATAATTTTTCACATTTGAAATTTATAACAAATGAATGATCAAAAGGTATATTCAATTGGAAAGAAAAAATTCAAGTATTGTACTTGTCGTTAAGATTGGACTATCAAGTATTAAAGATTTTAGACATACGCTTAACTAATGTATGTACTAAATCCTATTTGTTCTAGATAGATACAGGAAGCACTTCAGTCACTTGAAAAAGATTTTGGTGGTGACGACATTATCATCAGTATTTATATTCGGGTTTCGAAACTTATATATATATATATATAGGCAGTTGAAACGTCGAGTGAACACTTTAAACCATATTGAAATGTTTGGGATATATATAGATCTTGATTTAGATATATTTCAATATACTAATCTAAGTAAGTTGATAAATATGCATAAGTTGATCTTAAAATATATTAAATCACTTGGCTACTTCTCCCTTGCCTTGTTCCTTTTCAGTGACGAAAAGGTTTGTGCAAGGGAGATTGTAACAACCTAAAGTTTTGAATTTTTTTAAACGATGAATTAAATGAAATTGAAAATTTCAAAAACTTAGGATTTAATTTATTATTGAAATATATGAAATAATTGAATTGGATTCCTTTATACAAACAAAAGAAGAGACAAATTGACAATGAGAATTACATGGCTATCAATACAGATCATAATTATTGAGTTAACTTAATTTATATTATCTTTTGAATTTAAGTTCATTTTTAAAAATTAAATTTCAATAATAAACTTTAAATATTGAGTAATATGTTTACCATTTTTTTCTAAAATGAAACTTTTCCAAAAAGAGTCAATTTTGGTCAAATATAGTCAAAATTTGAAATTGAATTGATAATTTTAAACTTTTAAAACTCGAAATTGTAATTTTTATGAATCAAAACCAAATTTTGAGTTGTCTAGCATTTTTCGTTTTATCAAAATCTGCTTTCATTTGCTCCAAATTTGCTATTTACAGTGAAAAATACGTAAAATGGAGTACTTTTGTGTATGTGTCTCTCACCCCTCTTTTCTTTTATTCTTATAGTCTGTGTTTGTGTTTGGAACGTTTGTTTTGGGCTTTTATGGACCCAATAAACTTAGGTTCCTTGACCTTCTTACGTTAAATTTCTGAAGAGAGATCTCGGTTGAGAAACTCTCAAATAAAAACCATGTATTCTTTTTTTTCTTCTTTCCCATACCCCCTCTTCTCTGTAGAAATTTCCTAAGAAATCCATGACTTCTTCCTCCTACAAGAACTAAAATTTATAATCTATCTTCTTCCTCTCCAGATCAAAGCAAATCTGAAAAAAAAAATCATCTCCGCTTTCGTAATTTTTCCCTCTCCATAACCTCCGATCTAAAATTCAAGTCCCTAAAATCCTAAACCCTCTCGCCTTTTTTCCTTTTCCCCTTGCCTTGCTTCGGCCCTTGCAGACCTGACTTGAACCCAAACAAGCCACAAACCCTAACCTTAATCTCCTTTACCTCTTTTCTATTTTCTAGTATGTTTTATATTTTTTCCCATTTTTCCGGCAGCCGTAACTTCCTGTTAGAGATCCTGAATCCACTTTTTACTTTTTTAGATTGGGTGAAATAGGAATTGCTACGATTTTCACTACAAAAGAATTCTGAATTTCTATGCTAGTTTGGTGTAGGGATTCGAATTTCCCTACGCCAAAACAGAAGTTGGAAAATAGTTCATCGCAAAAATTCCCTATGGTTTCCCTACGCCCTTATCCCTACGCGTTCCCTACGCCATCCCTATGCAGCATTCCCTACACATAGCCTATGTTAGATCCAAAAATGGCTCTAACATCCAAATCAGAAATAATTCTATGGAAATGAAATCGAAAACAAAGAAGAAACACACGGTTTATAGTGGTTCGGCGTTAAATAGCCTACGTCCACTTTCTACTCTTTGAATTGATGATTTGAAAACAAATACAACAATGATTTTCACTCAATTTCACTCATACAATGTATGAATTCACTCAATCTCCTCTGAAAAATGCTTTTAAATGATGATTGAAATCTAAAAATGATGATGAAATTCGGATAGCAAAGTAATTTGAGTTCTGAAAATGCAAAAAGATCCTTTCAAATGTGCCTTGATGGTGTATTTATAGGCGGAAAATGCTTCTGGAATGACTTCGGTTCGGATCCACATGGATCCTATCCCATTAGTATCGAGTTCGGATCTCTTAAGATGGTGCCAACCCATCAAGTTAGTGGGTGAACATGGGGGAATGGTCTTCTAACTGCTCCGAGTCTTTAGGGAACGTGGTCTGTAACTGCAGCAGCTCCCTACGTTCGGATCAGGTATGTAGAGGAGAAAGGGGTCGGATCGGGGTTCTCCGAACCGATCCGGTCATGTTCTCGTTCTTCTGTTTTTTGTTCCACATAACCTCAACTTGGCTGTGAAGGTCCAATCCAATCCGATCTTCCAAGGAGTGTTTCTCTTGGTCAACATTCTACACTCTTTGATCTTCCAATTTTTTGTAGCCTAGTTCACAAAATAGGCTAACATTTTGCCTCCTCAAAGTACGTTTCTATTGAAGATAGAGTGTGTTAAGAAATAGTCTGACTATTGGTTTCTAAGCCAAAACCATTGAATAATTACTTCCATTCGTTTATAGGGACGTGCTGCTTCATTAATTCACTTCTTTTGCGGTCTATAAATACACCATAGGATGTGCAAGTCGCTTCCTTCATTTCAAATAACTTTGAGAACCCAACTTGAAGTCCAGAAGCTCCTCGAGGTAAACTTTTGTATGTTTTTCTTTGAAATCATTGCTTCTTCTTTGGAGTTAATTTCATATGTTGAGTTAATACTTGGGGTTATGCTTGGGTTCGGATCTGATCCAAATTACCCTCCTTACATACTGACGCCATTAAGCTAATGGGCCAAATAACCACGGGCCTGCCTTCCGGTCCGATCGGAATAGGATGACATGTTGGCAAAAATACAAAAGGTCATTCCAAGAGAAACGAAATGTTAGCCTACTTCTGTTTAAAGTGCAAAAATTGGATTTTCCTTACCAATTCCCAATGCATTCCCTATGCCACCGTACACCAAAATTCAATATGATTCTTTTATATTTATCTCCATCTACGACACATATCATAACAAAATTTAATAAAACCGAAACATGCAAAATCATAACAATATACACCAATAAAAACATTGATGTAGAATAAATATCATGATCAAATTACCATGAACTTGCTACAAATGTATTTAAAACAAATCACGTCCAACAAACAATAAAATAAAGTTGTTTCATAACTCAAACATGGTTGTTTCATCTAATTCAAACATCATATAATGTGCCTTATATGAATAGAACATCAAACCCACTGCCAAAATAAGAATAACTCATAAAGCATGTCATATCTCTTGTTCTTGCTCCCGCCTCAACCCTCATATAAACTCTTGCACAGAACTCATCTCCTCCTGTATGGAACCTAAATCTCCTTGTAGTTTGTTAGCTGTGACATTCATTTCTTGATTTTTACTTATTATCTCTTTCTTCCACTTCCTCCACAAGTTTCTTGTATGTTGATGTTGTTGTGCAGATCAGGTGTGTGTTGTAATTGTATATTGTTATGTTATCTTGTGCATTCAAGTCAGTATTTAGTCTTGTGGAAATATATTCTTTTATGTGTAAATATGTGTGTTCTGACTCATTATTTTTCTAATGCAAATTAGGTTGCAAGTATAGACGAAGATGATGCATTCTAGCTAAGAATTTACTGGGTGATCCACCAGTGAAGCCTCACCAAGCTGAAGGCCTTAACTCTCTGGTTAAGAGTTACTGGGTGATTCAACAGGTGGCTACACTTTAGCTCATGACGCCGGTTCAGGTATTTATCCCAGCTTATTCATTTAACTAAACGCCAATACTGGCAAAGGGGATAATATCAAGTGTCAAATGCTTTTTCCTAAGGTTTAGTGAAGCAACATATGATACTTGATATATATTATCCCCTTTGCTAGTCTTGGCGCTTAGTTAAATGCATAAGTTAGCATAAACACCTGAACCAGGTGCGTGAGCTAAAGTGCATCCACCCGGTGAATCACCCAGTAAATTCTTAAACAGAAAGTTACACCTTCAGCTTGGTGAATGCATTAGCTGCGGATCGAAGTGGTCGATCGCCGAAGTTGAAAGGCGGAGAGTGGTTGATCGCTGAAGTTTACCTTCTTTATTGTAATGTAATTATGAAACGGTGCGTATCTTCTTTATTGCAATGAAACATTATGTATCTTATTTATTGTAATGTAATGAAACAACGTGTATCTTATTTATTGTAATGTAATCAAATAGCATGTATCATTATTCCTTATATATTGTAATGTAATGAAATATTTCATACAATTGTTTCGTTTACTGTTACAATTGTGAATTAGTGTATCCTGTGTTTAAATTGTGATATATGCTGTGTTACAAATAATATGTGATGCAGTTTCTGCTTATATATATATACACACATACATACATATATATATACACACACACATATATATGAGATACGGTTTATAGCCGTATCTACTAATACTTTAGATACGGCCAATAGCCATATGTTACTACATTTGGACATGGTTTAGAGTCGTATCTAATAATTTAACGTGCCATTTTTGATATGGTTTCTTACCGTGCCTAACTGCTTTAGATACGGCTAAAAACACAGCCTAATTAGCATATATGGTGTAGTGGTATTTGTGTCATTTTTTGGCATTGGCATTTTGACGTGTCAAGGAACAACTTGAACCAATGATTTACAAAAGCTTTAGGAGAGTTGGCAACGGCAAAGATAAAAGCACTTTGACATGACTTACCTAGACGAAAATCGTTTCAACTGCCTAAGAAGAGAGGACACAGACAACGTAGCGAGCCGATTGCAGGCTGGGTTGGTTAGGCAATAGGATATGTTAAAGAGGCGAGAGGAGATGATGACTACTTTCATCCATTAAATTAATCAAACAACAAAATTTGAATATCAAAACCAACACGTTAAAGTCAGGCCTAGCTGGTAAAGAGATGCGACACAAGACACGAAACATGGAGTAGCCTCAGATCACCAATCCGGATTGGCAACATTCTGATCCTAGAATGGGCATGCCCGCCGAACCTCTAGGGGTGAACATTCGTGCTATCATATGTTTGGAATTGGAAGCTAAAGCAGAATCCTAGGCGTGGAGTATGGTTGGGGCAGTCTAAGGAAATCCTTATTCGGAATTCTAGGATGGTAGCGAACTTAACCCCAGGTTGGTACAAATATAGATATGTTCACTGGAGGATAGCATCTTAGGTTATGGGATTTTGGAACTCATGTTTCATTGATTGGTGTAGATGACTGGAGAATGCTATTTTAGAACGATGACAAATTAGCGAACATCACGCGACGAGCTACTAGAGGGTGAATACTGACATGAAAAGCATGCATAAGAACCCTTTCACTATAAATATTAAAAGTGCAAGAAACACACTAGACTTCAAACTTCTGATATTGGCTGCTTGCAATGGAAGAACAACTCTCATTGTATATCAAATGAGATACTCGAGGCACATAGAAGTGCAGGAGACATCGAAGGAAGTAATTAAAAAAATTCCTTCTCACTGCACCAGAAATAGCTTTAAACAACGTTTGAAAATTGTTGTAATAGGATATAATAGTGTTATAAGAAACGCTATAATGGCATGCAGTCGTAGATATAGAATTTTTGGCAACATAAGAAAAAATATTGTGGAAAAATCTTACTTTTACAGCGTTTATATTGAGCTGTTAATAGTTTTTTGACAAATTTCGTAGATTGTAGCTGTCATTTGCATCAATGACTGATAAACGTTGTCATTGACTTATAACAACGTTTACAGATTGTTGTCAAAAGCGCATTCAGTTGTGCTCTGCATTTATCATTAGCATTTCATAAACGTTGCAATTAAGTATTCAAAGTAATGACAGCACTAGATAAAGACTACTAGATAAAGTAATGAGAGCTCTTTTTTTTTGATACCATAACTTTGTGGCTCAGGAAATTAAAAAATGGATTTATCGAAACTTGGACGAAGCTGGTAGATCGATTCATGAAGCAGTTTACTATTAATGTCATGCTACACAACAATGTTATGGCTTTAACAACAATCATGCAGAGGACATGCGAGACTCTATGTGAATTCTTATCTTGGTTCATTTAAGTGGTGACATCATTGGATCGACCAGATCCATCAATGGTTTTTATAGTAGTATTTTTGACGTGGTAGTATTTTATGGTGCTTTGATAACTCAGAGTTCAAGGTTTCTTCAAAATGGGATCCTCCAAGTGACCACGGATCTGGATATCAGCTCAGTACAGTTGCGGACTTGGATTCGGTAATGAAACAACAAAGCAATCCAAAGAGACCAGGAACCTGAACTTAAGAAACAATTTAGTGCGATAAACGACACGAATTTGTACTTGGTCATTGACTCAGAATGATCGCTGGACTCATGAACATTTTGAAGAGATTGCGATATTGGCTTGGCATCGGATTGGATTTGGATTGGCTAACTTGGATATTAATCGGTTATGGACTTTAAAACTATGACAATACAACATACATCTTCCGTAGCAAGATATGTTTTGAGAGGCAATTGTTAACCTGTATTTTTTTAAGGCCATTGCACATCGGATTTAGAAGCATGGATTGCTTAACCATCATATCGGATTCATTAAGAAATGATAAGATAAGAAAGAAAAAACAAATGCATCGGGGCGTAATTCAGGATTGCGCCCAGATGCACTTAGCTTTAACATTGACTAGTCAATGCGAATCAATACGGACTGATCAATGGACAACTACATGGATAATCCTCATTATGCAAGCTACATGATAATCCTCATTAAGTTCATGATATCTTTCAGAATACTTCTAGATGAGAGACTACAAGACTAGACGTTTGAAAAAGCTTCCAAATTCAATCTGGCACGCACACTCCTACAATTCAGATCAGATAATTTTTTGAAACACATCAGAACGACGAACTCATATCGGGACAGCCCAAACTCAGCTTCAAGACCCTGGATCGGCATAGACGAATTAAAAGGAAAGGATTAGGAAATGACGTATGTAATTCGGTTCACTCAAACTTTGGTAAATTCAGTTCGATACCGACTTGGATTGGCCTAGATCATAAACGATTCGAAGCCTAAGTTTGTATGTACTAGTCCATACTTTTTCGATTTGATCACCTCGATTCACCTAATTTCTTTGCTGATTTTCGAGACAATCCGGTTTGAAATGCATCTATAAATAGGAGACCTATTACACTTGTAAAATGAGATCCTTTTATTTTTTGGATGCGGAAACTTTGTCATTTTCTGGACTTAACTTCACCTTCTACTCTTTGCATTTTTAATCATACAATTATACTTATAATCAACAGAAAAAAAGATTAATATAAATGGGTGTAGGTTAGAATTTGCTGAAATAATATAAAATATGATGCCATTTTTCTATTTTTTATCTCTATGTTTGGATCTGTGTCTATGATTAACTATTAAATCGTTTGAGAGATTTGCCTAGCACTCTTATTTATTTTTTATCTATCCATTTCTATTGGTTTCGGGTACATGTTCCCTTTTGTTGAAGATCGTTTTAGATTTTCCTAGAAGTATAACCTAGTTACTTCAGTGACGTAGGGACTGATACTCAAAAATTGGCTCGAGTCATTTTATTTGCTCCTTATCCTGTAAGAGGAAGTCGTAATAGGTGAGCACTCATCTTGGATGGGACTACTGGTTACTAGTTAGTTGCTTTTAGCGGTTGCCCGCTCCGTACTAAGCCATCCAACGTTTACTCTGACTGCGATAACTAGTACACCATAGGTACGTCCTTCCTGATCATCTCGTACTAGCGAAAGGTCCTCTCAATACTCTAACGTTCGCATTGGATATGGACCAAATTGTCTTAAGATGTTTTAAAACCAACTCAGTATAGGAAAACAACCAGGTAGACGCCAACTTACTTCTCTGGGGTAGCCATTGACTAAATAAGGAAGGCTTCCCTAGACTGAATTTTTGACGTCAACAAAAACCCATCTGATTTATTATTATTATCATTATTTTTTATCATACTTTCTTGCCGGACTTTTTTGGGCCTTTTAGTATACAAAACTAGTGTAAACGGAGACTGTATAACCATCTATTGTTGCCAAAACGCGATGGTGTAGAGAAATGAACTATTTTTTTGTGAAGGAAGATTGACTTATCAATCCATGAGACCAAAAAAAATCAGAAGCTACAGTGGCAGTTAATATTTGTATGCAATCTGTTTGATTTAGAACAATATGACACATGTTCTATATTTTATTTTCTTACTTTTGTCAGACTCAAAATTTTGTTTTCTAGTTTTTGCTTGCAGAATTTCTTGTTATATTAATTTTGCTTGCCACCAAGGGGGTGGAAAACAGGAATAAACCATACGACGAGATTATTAGTTCTCAGTTTTTTATACTTTTGCTCAAACTGAGCTTTCTTTCAAGCCCTATTTACGTTTGGTACGAAGGCAACCAGATATGGTTTTCTTTTAATTGGTTTGTTACTATTGCTCGGAACAAACTATTAAGCCTAAACGCATGTTTGGTTAAAATTACTTAACGATTACTCAACGCTTGAAGATTTACTCTGGATTTTGAAACGTTATGAAGCTCTTTTTTCCCCTCTCTCTCTAAATAACCTTACTCGATTATTTAGATCTCAAGCGAATGTTTGGCGCCAAATAGCAGAATTTAGTTAGTTAGTAGGAAGGAAATGAGTGTTTGATGCCAAATAGCAAAATTTAGTCAGTCGGTAGGAAGGAATTGAGTAATAGTACACGAATGCTATCTTTATTGGGGATGCAAGTGAGTAAAACAGTCAGTGATTGAGTAAAACATGATGCCAATGCAAATGCAGATATAAATTTTAAAAATCCAGGATTTTTTTTCGTTATAGATTTTTTTCCACTAATAGCCTTGTTTTACAAAATATTACAAATATGGCCCACTTGTAGCCAACCCAACGCTGAGTTGGCCAGAATGTATTGACGCAATCCAGGATTGCGCCTGTACATGTGTACACTGGCGCAATCCCAAATTGCATCAGTTTTTTTTTTTAAAAAAACAAAACAAAATAAATGCATTGGGGCGTAATTCAGGATTGCGCCCAGATGCACTTAGCTTTAACATTGATTGGTCAATGTGAATCAATACGGACTGATCAATGGACAACTACATGGATAATCCTCATTATGCAAGCTACATTGATAATCCTCATTAAGTTCATGATACCTTTCAGAATACAACTAAATGAGCGACTACAAGACTAGACATTTGAAAAAGCTTCCAAATTCAATCTCCATTTGAATCATACATCTGATATTGTAACCAGGCATTTGAATATAATTTTGGGAAGCCATATGTTCAATAAGTCAGACATCTGAAATGCTATACCAAAGATCTGACCTGATGTTTATTCACAACCAAAGGTCATCTTCTTAACCTTTTCCACCACAATGTATTATCTTTTCGTCCAACTTCTTCCACACCAAAAGAGAATCTAAATTTTCTAAAAAACTAACTTCATAAACTCGAAAGAAAACATTGAATTATCCACCAATGATACCTAAAGCTCAATAGAAATAAAAAAGGATCAACCTGGATCTTCTTCTCAATAACCAGTCACTAAAAAACATATCAATGAATGACATCCAAACAGTACTCCAGCGAAGAAGCACTTCAATGACATTAAGGAGACAATGCATCACAGAGGTCCCTTGTATTATCTCTTTAAATTTCATGAATACAATATCATGAGCTCTTCTCTCAGGCTATAATTGATAAGTTGGAAAAATATAATGACAGTGAAATTGAAATTGACTAATTTACCTTCTACTTCTTCTATTCAAATCTTTGTACTTCAAAATGTTAGGATACAGATAATGAAGATGGACGAATTTGGAGCAATGTTTATGAAAAGGTAATTTGTAACAACCCTGATTTTTGGGGTTAATTTTAAAATTTTATTTTAAGAAATTTTAATGAATGAATATATTTAAAATTATTTATTTTAAATAATAACGATAAAAAAACTTATTTTATTTCGAGCGCGAACTTGAAATTTATATTAAATCCATTCCGAGCCTGAAAACGGCGCGGTAATTTCAGTTTTGAAATTCCAACTTTGAAAAATTATATAAAATAAAATATAAATCGGAATTGGACGAAACAAGAAACGCTAGGACCGTATTGAAAATATCTTTCCAAAGAGTTTCAGAAATTAATATTCCAGTTTATAAATGGTAAGTTATGAGAAAATTAAATTTTCAGAAAAACGCTATGGAATTCGTATATATATTACTAAAGGCCCAAAACACAAATTTTTGCAGAATTAAGAATTAGGACCCGAAACCATCTCCATTAGTTTCAGAATGTTGTTTACATATAAAAATGACTATAAGAACTTATATTTCTGAGTTTCGGAAAATTTCCACTATTTTTGGTATTTTTAAATATTAAAATATACGCCTGAAAAATAGAATTTTTGCAAACGAACTCCGAATTCGACGAAACCAGTTTCTTTGGATTCGGAATATTAAAATAAGGTTAAATTCCAAAATTCATAATTTTCGGAGTTATTTTGTGGCCGGTATAATTTTTACAGTGAAAAATAGCATATTTTCAGACTTCGGAAATTCATAATAAATTCATACGGACTCGGAAAATTACGAAATCAGGTTCGTTGGATTCGTAATGACCCGAAATAATTATGTTTAAAATTTTATTAATTTTGAAATCAGCATGTATTTATAAGAATTTTTGAATTGAAGAAAACAGTTGAAAATTGAGTAATTGGACACGTAATGATATTTGGGCCCAAACCAAAATTAGACCCATAGTATATATTATCTTTTTCCTCAGAATTTAGGCTGAAATTCGAAATTGTACAGCAGCCATCTTTTTTCCCTTCCTCTTGTCAATGGCTGTCTTCTTCCTCAATCAAAAATTTGTCGAAAATAAAATCTCTTCAAACCATAGCAAATTATATGTCCACTCGAAGGTCTCGACGATACGAAGCTAATGGTGTCGTCGGTTTCGTCAAACAGCGCTCGGATTCGCCGGAATCTCGTCTTAAAGCTCGCTGTTTTCGAAATTCAGAAGCTCAAAACGTAAAACAAGAAATTCCCGTGAATCGAGGAAGAATTAGACGAAGTCACGAACACGGAAGTTCTTCGTCTACGTGAGGTGGAGGTGCTCGCCAAGTTTCAGGCGATTTGGTAAAGCGAGGCGGCGGATCGGAGGGGGGTACGTGCAAAGTTAGACGGCTCGTCGGCGGCGGTCGGGGATGTTTCAGGCGATGGCGTTTGGGGCGGTGGAGCTGCTCGGGAAGGGGAATCCATCGGTGGCGACGGCGGTGTCGCAGGTGGTCGGAGCAGGGAGATAAACGCGGTCAAAGTTTCGGCTGCTACAGTAACCCGTGGTCAACGATTTCTGGGGTATTTTCTATTTGTGAAAATTAGGCACACATCCCTAAAAGAAAACTTAATTAGGCTCACATCCACCCCTTTAATTTCATGTAAATTTCATCCCTATTTTTAAATATCCGCATTTTCTTTTCCAGAATTGCCCATTTACCCAAATTACGACCTAATTAACGTATCTGTTATACATTTCAGCGTTTTAGGGTTTAATTTTTTTCAGAAACATATATTTCTCAATCATGGCGGCGCCGTCACGTTCTGATTTTTTCCACTTTGGTTTTCGTCGATCTAAATTTTACTTTGCTCGGATTTTTTTCTTTCCAGAAACCTAGGTTTCGTTCTTCATGGCGGCGCCTCCACTTTGGTTTTCGTCAATCTAAATTTTACTTTGCTCGGATTTTTTTCTTTCCAGAAACCTAGGTTTCATTCTTCATGGCGGCGCCGTCATCTATTGAAGCAAAACAAGACCGATTAGGAGCAACTATGGACGATTCTGGACGTCGAACTGATGCGAGATGAAATTCATTTTCATTGACAGTTTTTCCAGAGATATATTTTGATCGAGTTTTTTTTTTAAATGGATCTGTCCTCTATAAGGTAATTTATAGTGTATATTTTTTGAAATGTTCATTTGCAATTATCCATCTGCATGTATGTATGTTTTTGCATGCTTTGTACCCAGTTATCACTTATTTTTCCATGTTTGTATGTAGTTTATGACAATATCTGCATGCTTATATGCAGTTATTGACAATATTTCCATGTTTTTTATATGTTTATTTTACATATATGCATGCTTGTATGAATATATTGACAATATCTGCATGCTATTATGCAAATATGAAGTATGTTTTGCATAATAGCAGTCAAATATTAACTATATTTGCATAAAAATATACAGGTATACAGTATTTTTTGCATATTTTAATGCATGTAATATACAGATATTCTTACTGAACATTTCAAATGAACATTTCAAAAAATATACAGTATATTTGAATGCATGTACTATACAGATATTGTTAATGAACATTTCAAGAAATATACAGTATATTTGAATGCATGTACTATACAGATATTGTTAATGAACATTTCAAATGTACATTTCAAAAAATATGCATTATTGACAAAATCTAGATAGAAACATGGAATAATTATTAATAAATGTGTAACAATATTCACAATTGAATGAAGATAACTGCAACAGTTATTACTTCATCAATAGAATCATGCAACTATTGTTAAAATATGCATATATTGTCAAAATGATCATAAATGTATGCAACTTTTGTTAGATCAATTGGTTTTGCAAGTACTCAGAAAAGTTGATTATAAGTATGCATATATTCTAAATATATACATACAAATATGCATATATTTTTACATTTATCTGTATTCATCATTTATGTAAATAAATTGCTTACAAATATGCATCTATTCTTAATATATGAATATCTGTATGCAACTTTATATCAAACATGCAGAAAACCAGAATATAGAATATATGTATATTTGTATGCAAATATCTAGTATTTTTGCATAAATATATGCAGATATTATTGTTATTTTGCTGACAATATTTCCATGTTTTTTATGCAGGTATTTTATATATATGCATGCTTGTATGAATATAGTGATAATATCTGCATGCTATTATGCAAATATGATGTATGTTTTGCATGCTTGAAGTCAAATATTAACAATATTTGCATGCATGTATACAGATATATGATATTTTTTGCATATTTGAATGCATGTAATATGAGTACTTGTACACATGTATTCATTTGTTATGTAAATTATTCAAACAAACATGATAATGTTTTATAAATTTCTACAGCGTTGATTATGGCATTTTTGTCATTAGCTTGACGAAACAGAGAATTCAAAACCAAGAAATAATTGCAGATGAGGAAGTATATGGTGCTGTGGTTGTTAATGAACAAAGTATTGAGCTTGATGAAACAGAGAAGTGAGAACCAAGAAATCATTGAAGATCAGAATATAACAAACCTAGTGATTAAAATTATTAGAAATGGTGTTTATATTTCTGATGAAAGTGTTGAATGATGTTTTATTTTCGAATCATGTGAAACTGAGTATGTAGTTCTTTGGAAAATTATATTCTGTATGCAGTTATACCACTTTTTCTTGATGTTATCAAATGCTGCTCTCTTGTGTACAGTTATAAATAAAAAATTGCATACTGTTATGCATTTTTTCAACTTTATTGATTACTCAACTGCTGATATTTGTAGCATTACTCCAAAAAACGCTTATACTATTTTTTTATAATTATTAGCATACTACTGTTGATCATAGTTGCATATAAGTGTGACATTATTTTGAATATTTTCATGCAAATGTTCAAAAGTTCTGGAATTTCGTATACTCTTTATCAAACTTCAAATAAATTTTCCTTTGTATATGGTTTAGTTTTTTGTTACATCTTACTATGCATCGTTTATAATCTGCAATTTTATCTTCAAATGTTTTAAACCGTTTGCTCTTGTACTTGGTATTAATAACAATGTTGGTAGCAGCTTCTTCTTGACCATTTGTGCTAATGTATGTAGTAATGTATGCAAATATTCCATATAAAAGCATAAATGTGTGCAACTGTATAAATTATGTGCACGCAATTAATATTTGCATTGTTTGCATATTCGTATGCAACTACTAATAATAATTTTGTATAAGTATTCTAGTATTTAACTTCCTCAATCCAGTAACAAAACTATGTAAAATCCAGTAACAAAACTATGTGCAGTTCAAGTAGAAATTATGTGCAGTTCTGTATTTTTTGCCATTTTCTTTATATTTGCATTGTATTACGCAAATATTTTGAATTACTGCAAACCAGTACGTAAAAATTTCATGTTATCATATACAATAAAAATAACTTGAAGCCCAACATAATATTCGCCGGTAATTATTTATTGACAACAATAATCAAAAGTTCGTGGGCTGAAAACAAATTACCAGTTCAAATATTGACAAAAAACTCTAAACGTCTAATTTTTCAATTTTTTTCAGTGTTCTTGGTATTCGATAATAACTAGTTCTGCATTTATTCTTAATATATGCATATTTGTATGCAACTTTTTTTCAAACATGGAGAAAAACAGAATATATAATAAATGTATATTTGTATGCACATATCCAGAATATTTTCATATAAATATGCAGATTTTATTATTATTTTGCTGTATTGATTATTTCTTCAATTCCAGTTTTACTTCATGTTGTAAGCAATCAAATTAATACCTTTTTTCGCTATTTCTTGTAATTTGTTGACGACGACATCGAAGCAAAACAGGAAGATGCTGATTAAAATTATAAACACCGGCTTTTGATTATAAATCGTGATTTACTGATCGACCATATTACAGAATTGTGGGATTGGGGTGTCGCACGAGATAAGAACAACGATCGGACTGAGTAAATGATGATGAATCGATGTTGCGATGATCGAAGGTTGTGCAGAATGATACGATTAGGGTTTTGAGCGATTAAAACGGAGCGATTGACTGAGTGAATGGCGGCTGACTCGTTATTGGGTAGTTTTGTTACAGCGTAAGGTTAGAACTGTAATTTTTTGAGCGGAATTTCAAAACTAGGGATGTTTTCTGTATTCTTTTTGCCAGCGGGTTTTTTTTATATTTTGAAACTTAATAGGGACCTGTAAAAAACGCACCCTTTCTATTTTATTTTTAAATTATTTAATTAATTTCCAGCACTTTAAAATTGCATAACTCACTCATACGAAGTCGAAATTCGACGATTTCAGGTGCGTTGGGATCGTGGCGACGATATGGACGCGTGGACACTAATTTTGTCCAATTCTGAGACAGTGAAATTTTTAGGTATTTTCACGAATATTAATTAATTATTTAATTATGTCCAACTTTAATAAATCATAACTCTCTCGTACGAGGTCCGATTGACGAACCGTAAATTGCGTTGGACTCGTCTTTCCGAGCTCTTTGCGATGGCACCAACCAGAGCTGAATCTGAGACAGTCAAATTTTCAGCAAAAATCAATGTGAGAATTTCTAATTTTAATTAATTAAATTAATTATTTTATCGTTGTTAGATAATTGTTTGTATCTTATTTAATTAGATTTGCGCTGTGATGAGTTGTGATTGTTGTTCTGATGAATTGAATTGTATTGTGTTGTTTAGATCTGATGAATACAATAAAAATCATCATGTTTTGCAAAGAGGATTAAACTAGAATTTTTAATCCAATTAAATATACTATCTTGTTTGGGAATTAGATCAGATTATAATCTTTAATCCAAATAAAATGTCATATTTTGTCATGTTTACCTTATGGACATTAAACCGATAAATATAACACCTTATATTTTGTTGTGTTGGAATTGACGACGAAATCAAACTATATTTTGTTGTGTTAGAATTGACGACAAGACAAAATTAACAATTTTTGTTAATTAGGTATGTAAGACAGAATTTACATTTTCTATGTAAATAGAATTAAAAAGAGAAAATTTACATTTTATGTAAATTGAATAATTAGAAAAGAAATTTACATTTATGTAAATAAGATAATTGAAAAGGAAAATTTACATTTTATGTAAATAAACTATTGATTTACATTTTATGTAAATAGAACAAATAGAAGGAAGAAAATTTACATTTTATGTAAATGAACAAATAAGAATGTTAAGAAGGATTTAGCATAAATTATTTTATTTATGTTAAAAGAATTTGGTAAGAGAGATTTAACATAAAATATTCTTTTTATGTTAGGAAGAAATGTTTGGGGAGATTTAACATAGAAATTATGAACAAAATCTCATTTTGTCGCATTAGAAAATATAAACAAAATCATATTTTGTTCGCATTGAAGTTATAAACAAAGTCATTATTTTGGTTATATTAAGAAGGACAAAACAAAGTCATTATTTTGTTTATATTAAGAAAGACATAACAAAACCATTACTTTGTTTACATTAAAAGGTTATAGTAAATTTCATATTTTGTAACATAAGAATGATCAACAAAATCAACATATTTTGTTAACGAAGTTATGTTGGACTAGATCAACATTTTTGTCACTTTGAAATAAACAAAATAAAATGTATATTTCTATACATTTAAAAGGAAGGAAACAAAATAATCATATTTTGTTTCATTGAGAGAACATCACTTTTGTTAATTTGGTCAAAGAGAACAAAACATCACTTTTGTTAATTTGATCCTAAAGTAAAGAATCAACATTTTTGTTGATTTGATTATAAAGTAAAGAATTAACATTTTGTGTTAATTAGATTTTATGTTCAACAAAACTCGCATTTTTGTTAATGAAATGATAGAGACAAAACTCACATTTTGTTAATGAAATTATAAAGACAAATTTATTTTTGTTAATGTAAAGAGTATGACAAATTCAATTTTTGTTAAAATGTGACATTATGTAAACTTATATTTTCTAATAATATTGGGAAATCTATATTTTCTAATAATATTGGGAAATCTATATTTTCTAATAATATTGGGAAATTTATATTTTCTAATAATATTGGGAAATCTATATTTTCTAATAATATTGGGAAAACTATATTTTCTAATAATATATTTTCAATGTTATTAAAAAGAAATGAAGCGTATGTAAATTTAACATCATTCACAATGTTAAAGGAAACGAAAATACTTTTATTTGTTAATGGCATACATTGCATATGAAAACGAAAATACTTTTATATGTTAATGACATACATTGCATATGAAAACGAAAATACTTTTATTTGTTAATGGCATACATTGCATATGAAAACGAAAATACTTTTATATGTTAATGACATACATTGCATATGAAAACGAAAATACTTTTATTTGTTAATGGCATACATTGCAAATGAAAACGAAAATACTTTTATATGTTAATGACATACATTGCATATGAAAACGAACATACTTTTATTTGTTAATGGCATACATTGCATATGAAAAAAAAAAACTTTTATTTGTTAATGTCATATACCGCATATGAATGAAATATTTATTTGTTAATGTTGCATTTCATTACATAGGAAATAAAGTATATTTATTTGTTAATGTTGCATGCATAGTATGTGAAATGAAGTATATATGTGTTAGGTCATATATGGCATATGAAATAAAGTGCATGGTTAAAAATCATACTTTTTGCATATAAAGCGAAGTATTGTAAATGTCATTTAGAAAAGAAAAGAACAAAAATTCATATTTTTGTTCAAAGAGAAGAAGAGAACAAAATTTACATTTTTATTTGTAAATTAAAGTAGGAATTCACTGTATGGCAAAATTTACATTTTTTTTATGTAAATTAAAAATAGGAATTGCGATGACAGGAAATTTATGTTTTATTATGTAAAATCAAGTATTTTCACCGCATGAACAATTAACATATTCTTAATGTTAATATTAAAAGAATGACACCGTAGAAAGTTAACATTATTCTTAATGTTAATATTAAAAGAATGACACCGTAGGAAGTTAACATTATTCTTAATGTTAATATTAAAAGAATGACGCCGTAGGATAGTTAACATTTTTTTTTATGTTAATATAAAGGTAATTTCACCGTAGGATGATTGTGTGTATAGGATATGAATGTAAAATTGGAAAATAAAATAACATAAAATAAAACATTGTTGTGTGTGATGATATATATATAAATATTGGATAAATAAGAAGATTTGTTGATAGTAAAACTTAGTAAAATGAAATGGATGAAAGAATTATGTATAATTATATATAAAGATTAGAATTAAACGATATGAAAGGATTTCCAAATTATATATATATACGAGAATTATTTGGAAAGTCCGAGTCTATCTCATTCCAAATAATTTAAGCGACGTTTAAAATCCAAGATTGGAAGACGACGAGAGAAGACCGACGGTCTTCACATCGAATGGACGACGACTGCTGATGCCCATGATTGGAGTAGCTATCTTGAAGGGGCTACAGTGGTGGCCGTCCGGACGTAGTGTTGATTTGTACGGATTTGACTTTCGCTCGGACCCAGAGCATAAGTTTTAAATGGATTGCGTGTCTGACATCGTACTCCGCTTAATATCATGTTATTGATTTTCTGTCAATATATAAATGTTGGTGGTGAAGAATTCATTCTTTACTTAACACCCGTTTATATATTGATGGATGATCAATGGTACGGTATGGATTGACGATGTGGCATGCCAAGATGAAGATGAAGATGATCAAGGCTTTGTTGAAAAGCAGGCCTTGTGGATGAAGACTATATCGTTACTTCGCGAGCCTCACACCCCGGTATGATGGTGAACTGATGGTTTGATCAGTATACTTTAGATATTTGTATGGATTCGGTCGACCGGGATGAGCTGGGTGTGGTCGCTCCACGCTCAGAGGGATAGGGCTTAAACTCCTGATTCCCATATAGAGGGATATAGAGTAAGCGGTGTTTTCTCTCGCTGGGACGTAAGCCGCTGTGTTACTTGATTGCCCAAAAGTGCGGATGTGCATATTGCACTACGCGATAGATCTTTCGAATCAGGAGCCATCATGACGGAAATCCAACTTCCAATACGACCCCATGCGGTTTTGATTGTATTACTAGTACGGAGGCATAATATATGGTACCTATGCTTCCTAGGATTGATATTATGATTGAAATGTTTTATTTAAACATATACACACCAATAATAATATCGTTTTTACGTATTTATCATCTTTTAATCACCATAAGGTAAAACTCTATCCTCTGGTGTGCGTTGCATTGTGTGATGGAACCTGAGTCTTATGGTGATTTCATTTTTCTAAAAAAAAGCATTGCGTTGTTTAACGATTTATTTTAAGTTATGCATGGCAGTCCATTGGAGTAAACCCGTTCCGCGTTAGCGGCGTGGTCCTTGGATTTGCCCTATTACTAGTAATTATATTAGTTAAGAATTCTCATACCAGTCCCACGACTGACCTGTAGTTTGTTTCACTTGCAAACTCGGGTGCCCTCTTTTCCACACGGGCAGTCGAGTAGCTTTTTTTGCAGATATTTCTTTTAAGCAGGATTCTGGATCGAAGCCTAAAGCTGTGTCCAGAGTTGATAGTCTTCCGCTGTATATTGTAATTTATTGTAATTTATCTTCCGCTGTAATTTAAATCGATGTACTCTGATATTCTGTACTCTGATGTAACATTTATTATTAATGTTATAAAAGTCTGCTGTTATTGTTCTGATGTGTTGTATTCCCAAAGTTAACGTATTCGAGTTTTGAACGGTCTTGGTCGATCTTTGGGTCGATTAAGGTCGGGCAAAACCCGGGTCGTTACAGTTGGTATCAGAGCTCTGGTTAGCTCAAATCTTTGGGGTACAACTCATTAGAACGGAACAAAAGACTCATCAGAGATTGGATTAATAATATCCAATAAGAATAACTCGTTAGAGATAGGATCAGCAGTATCCTAGGACGAGTGTGAAGAGTATTATTTTCTTTAAAATATAAAATAAATTCTGTTTTGAAATTTAAATCTTATTATACGTATTTGAAGTATATTATATTTTAATGTGGACAATCGAGTATATAAAGATTTCGAATATACGAGTAATTAACGGATATTCGAAGTTTTAATATACTGGGTAGATATAGAATCACACTCTAGTCGCCCGGAGATGATTCTGATGATGGGGCCCCATCATCAGAGTTTATGTTCGAGCTTCGAAAGTGGTATATCTATATATTTCCACTGACTGGTATGAGAACCAACACTTAGTTAGGACACATTAATGTGATTTGCACTAAAAATATGATTTTTGATTATATATAAAAGGTATATATGTTTGAAAAAGTTAATCACCTAATTGATTGATGGTTGTGATGTTTGATAATTAGTTTAACTAATTAAAATATTAGAATGATAATAAATTAAACCAATAAATAAAAATTTAATTAAGTTAGTTAATTAAATAACCTTTAGCTTCGTTCCTTTTCGAGGACGAAAAGTTCTTAAGTGGGGGAGATTGTAACAACCCTGATTTTTGGGGTTAATTTTAAAATTTTATTTGAAGAAATTTTAATGAATGAATATATTTAAAATTATTTATTTTAAATAATAACGATAAAAAAACTTATTTTATTTCGAGCGCGAACTTGAAATTTATATTAAATCCATTCCGAGCCTGAAAACGGCGCGGTAATTTCAGTTTTGAAATTCCAACTTTGAAAAATTATATAAAATAAAATATAAATCGGAATTGGACGAAACAAGAAACGCTAGGACCGTATTGAAAATATCTTTCCAAAGAGTTTCAGAAATTAAGATTCCAGTTTATAAATGGTAAGTTATGAGAAAATTAAATTTTCAGAAAAACGCTATGGAATTCGTATATATATTATTAAAGGCCCAAAACACAAATTTTTGCAGAATTAAGAATTAGGACCCGAAACCATCTCGATTAGTTTCAGAATGTTGTTTACATATAAAAATGACTATAAGAACTTATATTTCTGAGTTTCGGAAAATTTCCACTATTTTTGGTATTTTTAAATATTAAAATATACGCCTGAAAAATAGAATTTTTGCAAACGAACTCCGAATTTGACGAAACCAGTTTCTTTGGATTCGGAATATTAAAATAAGGTTAAATTCCAAAATTCATAATTTTTGGAGTTATTTTGTGGTCGGTATAATTTTTACAGTGAAAAATAGCATATTTTCAGACTTCGGAAATTCATAATAAATTCATACGGACTCGGAAAATTACGAAATCAGGTTCCTTGGATTCGTAATGACCCGAAATAATTATGTTTAAAATTTTATTAATTTTGAAATCAGCATGTATTTATAAGAATTTTTGAATTGAAGAAAACAGTTGAAAATTGAGTAATTGGACACGTAATGATATTTGGGCCCAAACCAAAATTAGACCCATAGTATATATTATCTTTTTCCTCAGAATTTAGGCTGAAATTCGAAATTGTACAGCAGCCATCTTTTTTCCCTTCCTCCTCTTGTCAATGGCTGTCTTCTTCCTCAATAAAAAATTTGTCGAAAATAAAATCTCTTCAAACCATAGCAAATTATATGTCCACTCGAAGGTCTCGACGATACGAAGCTAATGGTGTCGTCGGTTTCGTCAAACAGCGCTCGGATTCGCCGGAATCTCGTCTTAAAGCTCGCTGTTTTCGAAATTCAGAAGCTCAAAACGTAAAACAAGAAATTCCCGTGAATCGAGGAAGAATTAGACGAAGTCACGAACACGGAAGTTCTTCGTCTACGTGAGGTGGAGGTGCTCGCCAAGTTTCAGGCGATTTGGTAAAGCGAGGCGGCGGATCGGAGGGGGGGTACGTGCAAAGTTAGACGGCTCATCGGCGGCGGTCGGGGATGTTTCAGGCGATGGCGTTTGGGGCGGTGGAGCTGCTCGGGAAGGGGAATCCATCGGTGGCGACGGCGGTGTCGCAGGTGGTCGGAGCAGGGAGATAAACGCGGTCAAAGTTTCGGCTGCTACAGTAACCCGTGGTCAACGATTTCTGGGGTATTTTCTATTTTATTTTTAAATTATTTAATTAATTTCCAGCACTTTAAAATTGCATAACTCACTCATACGAAGTCGAAATTCGACGATTTCAGGTGCGTTGGGATCGTGGCGACGAGATGGACGCGTGGACACTAATTTTGTCCAATTCTGAGACAGTGAAATTTTTAGGTATTTTCACGAATATTAATTAATTATTTAATTATGTCCAACTTTAATAAATCATAACTCTCTCGTACGAGGTCCGATTGACGAACCGTAAATTGCGTTGGACTCGTCTTTCCGAGCTCTTTGCGATGGCACCAACCAGAGCTGAATCTGAGACAGTCAAATTTTCAGCAAAAATCAATGTGAGAATTTCTAATTTTAATTAATTAAATTAATTATTTTATCGTTGTTAGATAATTGTTTGTATCTTATTTAATTAGATTTGCGCTGTGATGAGTTGTGATTGTTGTTCTGATGAATTGAATTGTATTGTGTTGTTTAGATCTGATGAATACAATAAAAATCATCATGTTTTGCAAAGAGGATTAAACTAGAATTTTTAATCCAATTAAATATACTATCTTGTTTGGGAATTAGATCAGATTATAATCTTTAATCCAAATAAAATGTCATATTTTGTCATGTTTACCTTATGGACATTAAACCGATAAATATAACACCTTATATTTTGTTGTGTTGGAATTGACGACGAAATCAAACTATATTTTGTTGTGTTAGAATTGACGACAAGACAAAATTAACAATTTTTGTTAATTAGGTATGTAAGACAGAATTTACATTTTCTATGTAAATAGAATTAAAAAGAGAAAATTTACATTTTATGTAAATTGAATAATTAGAAAAGAAATTTACATTTATGTAAATAAGATAATTGAAAAGGAAAATTTACATTTTATGTAAATAAACTATTGATTTACATTTTATGTAAATAGAACAAATAGAAGGAAGAAAATTTACATTTTATGTAAATGAACAAATAAGAATGTTAAGAAGGATTTAGCATAAATTATTTTATTTATGTTAAAAGAATTTGGTAAGAGAGATTTAACATAAAATATTCTTTTTATGTTAGGAAGAAATGTTTGGGGAGATTTAACATAGAAATTATGAACAAAATCTCATTTTGTCGCATTAGAAAATATAAACAAAATCATATTTTGTTCGCATTGAAGTTATAAACAAAGTCATTATTTTGGTTATATTAAGAAGGACAAAACAAAGTCATTATTTTGTTTATATTAAGAAAGACATAACAAAACCATTACTTTGTTTACATTAAAAGGTTATAGTAAATTTCATATTTTGTAACATAAGAATGATCAACAAAATCAACATATTTTGTTAACGAAGTTATGTTGGACTAGATCAACATTTTTGTCACTTTGAAATAAACAAAATAAAATGTATATTTCTATACATTTAAAAGGAAGGAAACAAAATAATCATATTTTTTTTCATTGAGAGAACATCACTTTTGTTAATTTGGTCAAAGAGAACAAAACATCACTTTTGTTAATTTGATCCTAAAGTAAAGAATCAACATTTTTGTTGATTTGATTATAAAGTAAAGAATTAACATTTTGTGTTAATTAGATTTTATGTTCAACAAAACTCACATTTTTTTTAATGAAATTATAGAGACAAAACTCACATTTTGTTAATGAAATTATAAAGACAAATTTATTTTTGTTAATGTAAAGAGTATGACAAATTCAATTTTTGTTAAAATGTGACATTATGTAAACTTATATTTTCTAATAATATTGGAAAATCTATATTTTCTAATAATATTGGGAAATCTATATTTTCTAATAATATTGGGAAATTTATATTTTCTAATAATATTGGGAAAACTATATTTTCTAATAATATATTTTCAATGTTATTAAAAAGAAATGAAGCGTATGTAAATTTAACATCATTCACAATGTTAAAGGAAACGAAAATACTTTTATTTGTTAATGGCATACATTGCATATGAAAACGAAAATACTTTTATATGTTAATGACATACATTGCATATGAAAACGAAAATACTTTTATTTGTTAATGGCATACATTGCATATGAAAACGAAAATACTTTTATATGTTAATGACATACATTGCATATGAAAACGAAAATACTTTTATTTGTTAATGGCATACATTGCAAATGAAAACGAAAATACTTTTATATGTTAATGACATACATTGCATATGAAAACGAACATACTTTTATTTGTTAATGGCATACATTGCATATGAAAAAAAAAAACTTTTATTTGTTAATGTCATATACCGCATATGAATGAAATATTTATTTGTTAATGTTGCATTTCATTACATAGGAAATAAAGTATATTTATTTGTTAATGTTGCATGCATAGTATGTGAAATGAAGTATATATGTGTTAGGTCATATATGGCATATGAAATAAAGTGCATGGTTAAAAATCATACTTTTTGCATATAAAGCGAAGTATTGTAAATGTCATTTAGAAAAGAAAAGAACAAAAATTCATATTTTTGTTCAAAGAGAAGAAGAGAACAAAATTTACATTTTTATTTGTAAATTAAAGTAGGAATTCACTGTATGGCAAAATTTACATTTTTTTATGTAAATTAAAAATAGGAATTGCGATGACAGGAAATTTATGTTTTATTATGTAAAATCAAGTATTTTCACCGCATGAACAATTAACATATTCTTAATGTTAATATTAAAAGAATGACACCGTAGGAAGTTAACATTATTCTTAATGTTAATATTAAAAGAATGACACCGTAGGAAGTTAACATTATTCTTAATGTTAATATTAAAAGAATGACGCCGTAGGATAGTTAACATTTTTTTTATGTTAATATAAAGGTAATTTCACCGTAGGATGATTGTGTGTATAGGATATGAATGTAAAATTGGAAAATAAAATAACATAAAATAAAACATTGTTGTGTGTGATGATATATATATAAATATTGGATAAATAAGAAGATTTGTTGATAGTAAAACTTAGTAAAATGAAATGGATGAAAGAATTATGTATAATTATATATAAAGATTAGAATTAAACGATATGAAAGGATTTCCAAATTATATATATATACGAGAATTATTTGGAAAGTCCGAGTCTATCTCATTCCAAATAATTTAAGCGACGTTTAAAATCCAAGATTGGAAGACGACGAGAGAAGACCGACGGTCTTCACATCGAATGGACGACGACTGCTGATGCCCATGATTGGAGTAGCTATCTTGAAGGGGCTACAGTGGTGGCCGTCCGGACGTAGTGTTGATTTGTACGGATTTGACTTTCGCTCGGACCCAGAGCATAAGTTTTAAATGGATTGCGTGTCTGACATCGTACTCCGCTTAATATCATGTTATTGATTTTCTGTCAATATATAAATGTTGGTGGTGAAGAATTCATTCTTTACTTAACACCCGTTTATATATTGATGGATGATCAATGGTACGGTATGGATTGACGATGTGGCATGCCAAGATGAAGATGAAGATGATCAAGGCTTTGTTGAAAAGCAGGCCTTGTGGATGAAGACTATATCGTTACTTCGCGAGCCTCACACCCCGGTATGATGGTGAACTGATGGTTTGATCAGTATACTTTAGATATTTGTATGGATTCGGTCGACCGGGATGAGCTGGGTGTGGTCGCTCCACGCTCAGAGGGATAGGGCTTAAACTCCTGATTCCCATATAGAGGGATATAGAGTAAGCGGTGTTTTCTCTCGCTGGGACGTAAGCCGCTGTGTTACTTGATTGCCCAAAAGTGCGGATGTGCATATTGCACTACGCGATAGATCTTTCGAATCAGGAGCCATCATGACGGAAATCCAACTTCCAATACGACCCCATGCGGTTTTGATTGTATTACTAGTACGGAGGCATAATATATGGTACCTATGCTTCCTAGGATTGATATTATGATTGAAATGTTTTATTTAAACATATACACACCAATAATAATATCGTTTTTACGTATTTATCATCTTTTAATCACCATAAGGTAAAACTCTATCCTCTGGTGTGCGTTGCATTGTGTGATGGAACCTGAGTCTTATGGTGATTTCATTTTTCTAAAAAATAGCATTGCGTTGTTTAACGATTTATTTTAAGTTATGCATGGCAGTCCATTGGAGTAAACCCGTTCCGCGTTAGCGGCGTGGTCCTTGGATTTGCCCTATTACTAGTAATTATATTAGTTAAGAATTCTCATACCAGTCCCACGACTGACCTGTAGTTTGTTTCACTTGCAAACTCGGGTGCCCTCTTTTCCACACGGACAGTCGAGTAGCTTTTTTTGCAGATATTTCTTTTAAGCAGGATTCTGGATCGAAGCCTAAAGCTGTGTCCAGAGTTGATAGTCTTCCGCTGTATATTGTAATTTATTGTAATTTATCTTCCGCTGTAATTTAAATCGATGTACTCTGATATTCTGTACTCTGATGTAACATTTATTATTAATGTTATAAAAGTCTGCTGTTATTGTTCTGATGTGTTGTATTCCCAAAGTTAACGTATTCGAGTTTTGAACGGTCTTGGTCGATCTTTGGGTCGATTAAGGTCGGGCAAAACCCGGGTCGTTACATAATTAAACTTAATGCTCAAATGATTGGTCATATTCTAAAGGATTAATTGTCAAGAATAATCCCAAGTTTAACGTGTCTTTCCATAATAATCCCAAGTTTGGATTATTTCTGAATAATTCGTAGTTTGATGGGTGTATTCCTATATAAATCTCATTTACTTATGTCTCATCTACTTATGTCTTCCCATATTAATCCGAAGTTTGGGGGGTGTCTTCCTATATTAATCTCATTTACTTATATCTTCCCATAATATTGGAAGACACCCCCAAAACTTCGGATTATTCAGAAATAATCCAAATTTAGAATTATTATGGGAAGACATGTAATCCTATTCTAAAATACTCTTATGAAGGACTTCTTTGGAGCTTGTTGATTATCATGTCACTCCACATAACTCTGTAATTCATCAATTATTAGAATATTCAATGATGGAGTTTAAGAACAAAAATCTCCGACTAGACACTCATTTGGTAAATAACGTTAATATTGTTATTCCTTATATGGGGAATCATTTGATGATCTATATTCAAAACTTCAAGATGTTGTATACTACTTTTAAAGGGACCTAAATCAACTGGAAATTTCTGATGAGACAAAATCATTTTGGAATCACAAGAAGAAACCAACGATCACGTGTTTGGTGCCAAATAGAAAAATTTAGTCGGTCAGTTGGAAGGAACTAACAGACTAACAGTACACAAATGCTATCTTTACTGGGGATGCAAGTGAGTAAAACATGATGCCTATGCAAACGCAGATATAAAATATAAAATCCAGGATGTATGGTTGGCTTATCTGGATCACAGTTCCAAGTAACAAAGTGACATAGTAGATATATACAATGCACGCCACCTGTAGTCTGTAGAGAACCTAAAGACCACTCAAGGTCTACACAGATATTGCATATCAACGGAGGGACCTTGTGTACAGCTCAACTATTTATAAAGAACATGCACATACTATGCAAAGCATCACATCTCCAACACAAGCCGACAGTCATAAAATCAACGAACAACACTGACAAAATGCACTACATCTATTCCGTACATGGTTGTTGTGGAGAAATTTTGATTCAAGACTGCTTAAATCAAAAATCTCCAATGCCGCGGAAAAAACAAGATCGTGGTAATAGTGCAAAAACAACCAATCGAACAATCTCAATCTTATCCAAGCCAATCACAATCACCAAACAATGAAAATAATAGAGCAATAACGAGAAACTAAATCACGCGGATTTATAGTGGTTCCACCGACGTCTTGTCAGTGTACGTCCACTTTGAGAGAGAAACCTTTATTAATATCAATAGAAGAGTACAAGAGATTGATTACAATAATCAAATTTACTAGAAAATTTTGATTTTGTGGAGAAAGGAATTGAAGAAGATTAGGATTGCCTAAACCCTAATTAGAATAAACCTTGATCTAATCTCTTGATTTTGTTGTACCTCGTCCTTTTGGATCCGATGTAGCTTATATAGACATAGGGAAGTATATGGAAATTCCCAAAATTTTCTCTAGATCCGAAATATCCTCCAGATCCTAAATATTCTCCAAATCTGAAAATATCCTCCAGATCCTAAATATTCGAAATATCCCGAAATATCCTCCTCAGTCTAACACATAGTATCGCATACTTCAACACTCCACCTCGATACTATATCCATCTACATGACAAACTTCAATGCACCCATGCATTTCCTTCTATCTTCAATCAAGAAAGCTTGAATGTTTCCCTAATGAACTCCGGCATAGCCACCGCTCATTGGACTTCACTAACGAGTTCAGGCATAGCCCCCACTCGTCAATGAAGTGTTGAAACATCCAACTCCTAAACAAGTCTCACCAAAAGACAATGTACTCGGGAGTGAAAACGAGTACTTACTATGAAGACAGAACGCCAACCTCTCACCGATACTCTTCTACATCCAAGTTTCTCTCTCAACTGTGCCACCACGTGGCACCCAACATCTCTCCAAGCGAATTAAGTTTAAGCAATGCTCGAACTTTCCAATCGGCAATGCCTTAGTGAACATGTCCACCGCGTTATCCTTTGTGTGCACTTTCCGAGGGCATACTTGCTTGTCTTCGTCCATGGCTACTAGAAATGACTCTCTCACTTCAATATACTTCGTTCGTGAGCTAAATGCCAAATTATCTGCCAAATGTATAGAACTTTGGCTATCACATCGAACATCGATACTCTCATGTTCGAAACCCTAGTCACACAATAGCCGCTTCAAATAAAGTGCCTCCTTTGCCGCTTCCACAGCGGCTATCAACTCCGCCTCCATAGTGGATAAAGCAACTACGGTTTGCAATCTCGATCTCCAACTAATGGTCGTACCACCAAGTGTGAAGACATACCCGAAAGTTGATTTCCTCCGATCCCTATCACCGACGTAGTCTGAGTCACAATAACCAACTAATTTGCAACTCAATCCATCACTACTACCAAAAACAAGACCATGAGATGTTGTGCCTTTCAAGTATCTCAATATAACTTTCACGGCTTCCCAATGCGATTTCCCCGGATTAGCCATATACCGACTAACCACCCCGACGACATTTGCAATATCGGGTCTTGTACACACCATGGCATACATCAAACTTCCAACTGCACTAGCATATGACACCTTTGCCATATAAGCCTTGTCTTTCTCCCTGATAGGTGATCCCTTACTCGAAAGCTTTATATGCAAAGGTAAATGTGTATTTAACGCCTTTGCATTCTCCATGCTAAACCGGCAAAGCACCTTCTTAATGTACTCCTTTTGAGTCAATCTCAACTCAAAACGCTTTCGATCTCTTTCAATTTCCATGCCCATGATTTTCCTTGCTTCTCCAAGATCTTTCATTTCGAACTCCGCCTTTAATTTTTCTTTCAACTTGTTGATTTCTGCCTTGTCCTTAGAAGCAATGAGCATACCGTCCACATACAAGAGTAAATACACTCAACAATCATTTCCTAACCTCTTGAAGTAAACGCAAGCATCCTTGATGCTTCGATGGAAGCCACTTTCAAGCATGAAATGGTCAAATCTCTTGTACCATTGCCTAGGTGATTGCTTCAAACCATATAGTGATTTCTTCAACTTGCAAACTAGTTCTGACTTACCTTCTACAACAAACCCTTCCGGTTGCTTCATGTAGATTTCTTCATCCAAGTCTCCATGCAAGAAAGCGGTTTTCACATCTAGTTGCTCCAAGTCATAAATAGCAACTAATGCAAGTAATATCCGGATAGAAGTATGCCTCACAGCTGGTGCGAAGATCTCATCATACTCCTTTCCTTTCCTCTGTGCAAACCCCTTAGCCACTAGCCTAGCTTTGTATCTTCCATCGCCCTTCACCTTATATATCCATTTGCACCCAATAGTACGGTTTTCTTGAGGAAGTGGAACCAACTCCCAAGTCTGGTTCTTCATCAACGATTGCATCTCTTCCTCCATGGCGCAAATCCACTTCGAGCTATCACTCGAATCCATGACGTCATCAAGGTCCATCGGCTCATCTTGGACTACATGAAGAGCATAGTCCAAATTCTCACAAAAGCTAAGATAGTTCCAATCACCATATCTTTCGGGTGGCCTTATAGCACGACGACCAACCCGAGTAGCAATGCCATCACCCGGTCTTTCTTCAGCTCCACCTTGAACTGAATCTTCTCTAGGCTCGTGCACATCACCAACACTACTAGAGGAATCTTGTGGACTATGTGATGTAACATCAGCCGCATTCACCTCGCAAGCACCTCCAACAACTCTACTCTCTCTAGGCCTGAAAGTGGGAATAACTTCCTTCTCCTTTTATTCACCATGAACTGAATCCGGAACATCCGATGAGCCTTCGTTCTCCTTGAACATAGCCGACTCATCAAAAGTAACATGATGAGAAACCATAGCCTTCTTCGTTTTCAGATTCCAAATTCGATAACCTTTGACACCATCCATATAACCGAGAAAAATCCCTTTGAAAGCTCTAGGTGAGAGCTTATCATTCCCCGGATCATGCACATAAACAGGACTACCAAATACACGAAGATAACTCAAGTCAATGCTCTTTGTCTTCCACACTTCCTCAGGAATTTTGTTATCAATAGCCGAGCACGGAATCCGATTAATAATATGCACCGCGGTTGACAAAGCTTGGGCCCAAAATCCCTTAGACAAACCCGATGTCAATCTCAAACATCGAGCTTTCTCTAGTAGAGTTCGGTTCATTCTCTCCGCCACTCCATTAGATTGCGGATCTCCCGGTGTAGTAAAATGCCTCCGAATAGCATGATGCTTGCAAAAATTCAGAAATTCTCCGGAAACATATTCAACGCCATTATCAGACCTAAGAACCTTCAAAGTCTTTCCACTCTCATTCTCAACAAGAGCCTTCCATTCTTTGAATCTTGCAAATACCTCCGACTTGGCCTTCATTACATACACCCAAACCTTCCGAGAAAAATCATCAATGAAAGAAATATAATATCTTGCTTCTCCCAAAGAAGCTACAGGCGCTGGTCCCCAAACATCCGTGTGCACATACTCAAGAATCCCTCTTGAATCATGTTTTCCTTCATCGAATGATACTCTAGTTTGCTTCCCCATGACACATTCCTCACAAAACTTCAACTTGCTGAAACTCTCACCATCAATCATCTCTCTTCGACGAAGAACATCTAAACTCTTCTCCGAGACATGACTCAATCTCAAATGCCACAGCCATGTAGCAACTAAGCTACGAGAACTATCAACACTAACACAAGTTTTTCCTTCCACGGTCACTCCTTGAAGCAAATAGATACCATGAGTTTTAGCACCCTTCATAACCACAAGTGCACCCTTCGAAACTCTCAAGCTATCACTATCAATGGTGATCTTACAACCTAAAGAATCCAACCGTCCCAAAGAGATAAGTGACTTCCGTAGTCCCGGAACATAGCGCACATTAGTGAGAGTACGAGCCACTCCGTCAAACATCCGAATTTGCATGGATCCAATGCCCTTAGACTTGCAAACTGCACCATTTCCCATAACAATTGATTTTCCTTCCCATTCAGCATAAGAAGAAAAACAATTCCTATTAGGCGTCATGTGATATGAAGCCCCCGAATCAAGCACCCAATCGCTGCCCGAAACATCTGATGCTACTGTTGATGAAACATCTACGTCTCTCTCACTAACATCTCTCTCCACCGCAACTGATGAAGAAGCTACTTCCTTCTTCCCCTTGTCTGGACAATCATTCTTCCAGTGACCAGGTTTCTTGCATATAAAGCACTTGTCATTTCTTTCCTTTGACTTTCCTCTTCCACCGGGCTTCTTAGACTTAGAACGCCTCCGGTTTTCTTTCTTCTCTGACTTTTCTTTCTTCTCTGACTTTTCTTTCTCCACAAATAAACCTTGACCATTACCGGCACCACTACTACCATCACTCAGCTCCTTCATCTGATCTCGCAATTCCTCACTAAGAAGACCCGTCTTGACATCATTTAGAGTCAATGTATCCCGGCCATAGATCAAACTGTTTGAGAACCCGGTATAGCGCTCAGGCAATGAACATAACAATATCATCGCCTTCTTCTCCTCATCAATCTTCAAATCTACCGCCTTCATCTTCATTAGCAAATCATCAAACACATTTAAGTGCGCCTTTAGCGAAGTTCCTTCCTTCAACTTGTAGGTAAAGAAAGTCCGCAACAAGATCAGTCGATTTGTGAGTGATTTCTTCATATACAACTCCTCCAACTTGTTCCAAATACCCTTAGCAGTCGTCTCACCACTAATTTCGGAAATAACATTCTCCCACATGGCAAGTTGAAGTGTAGTGAATGCCCACTCTTCCATTTCTTCTCTCTCCACATCCGAGATGTCTTCTGGCAATTAATGTGTATCAAACACCACCCGATGTACCCGATTCCGCCTAAGAACCGCTTTTATCTTCCATTGCCACTTTTTGAAATCATTATCGTCATTCCACTTGTCGATAACCAATTGTGAAGCTGCATATGACCCACGTACATAAGAAGCTACACCACTTGGACCAACTGTTGATGGATTATTTGAACCCTATTCCGGCATTTCTACAATACCAACACCAATGCTCCTATACCAAACGTTGTGAAGAAATTTTGATTCAAGACCGCTTAAGCCAAAAAAAACCAACGTCGCGGAAAACGAGATCGTGGTAATAGTGCAAAAACAACCAATCGAACAATCTCAATCTTTTCCAAGCCAATCGCAATCACCAAACAATGGAAATAATAGAGCAATAACGAAAAACTAAATCACACAGGGATTTATAGTGATTCCACCGACGTCTTGTCAGTGTACGTCCACTTTGAGAGAGAAACCTTTATTAATATCAATAGAAGAGTATAAGAGATTGATTATAATGATCAAATTTACTGGAAAAATTTGATTTTGTGGAAAAAGGAATTGAAGAAGATTAGGATTGCCTAAACCCTAATTAGAATAAACCTTGATATAATCTCTTGATTTTGTTGTATCTCCTCCTTTTGGATCCGATATAGCTTACATATAGACATAGGGAAGTATATGGAAATTCCCAAAATTTCCTCTAAATCCGAAATATCCTCTAAATCCTAAATATTCTCCAGATCTGAAAATATCATCCACATCTTAAATATTCGAAATATCCTGAAATATCCTCCTCAATCTAACACATAGTATCGCATACTTCAACAATGGTATGGTTAATTCCCTGCTTCTAAATGTTGAAACGAACGCAGTGATGGTTTTGCTATGATCAATTTACATCTTATCAATTCGACGTCGGATATAAACAGGCTTCCAGACCCGAATCATTTTCGTGCAAATACATGCTTCATCATGTAACCTTGCCGGTAGCAGCCACAGAAAGAATCAAACGTGCAAACCGTTGCATTCAAAGGGACATAAGAACCACGGCCACAGCTCATTTTAATGTAGCCATAGAATGACAGAAGAAGCATGAGTACACACCACTCATCTTAGCCCCAACTTATACGCATGTAATTGGCTAATCACGCTTAAATTTCTCAGTTCATTGCTGCTTTGTTTTACAGTATATAAAGAGAATATAGAAGTAAAAACCTGTACATCGCATACTTTCATGTAACTGTCTTATAATGTCTTCCCCAATGTACAAAACCAGCGCAAATGGCGACTGCATAACAATCCATATGTAGCTCAAGAGCGATGGTGTAACTAACGGGGACTAAAATGAACTGTTCTTTTTTTTCAAAAAAAAAAAAAAAAATAGGATGATCGTCTAATCTAAACAACGAGACACGTATTCTACAGCATCTGACCAAGAGAAGAAAAATCACATAAATGATAAAACTGGTGTTCTGCAGCATGTTCTGTTAAAAAAAAGGAAAAAGGAAACTTTTGCTTCTTCGATTCAAATACCAATTTTTGTTTTTTAGTGCTTACTTGTAGGATCTCTATATTATTTTAATTTTGCATTGCCACCTACATATATAGAATGAGATTAATATTGGTTTTATATTTCTAAAACTTCTGGTAAAACCGAGCTTTCTTGCAGGCCCATATTTACGTTTTCGATAAATGGATAGTTTAAGATAATTGATTGACGTGGTTTGTTTTTAATTGGTTTGTTACTATTGCTCCGAATAGTATCAAGCCCAAACACATGCTTGATTAAAACAACTTAAGAAAACGCCTAGTCAGTGTCGGTGTTTAAGGACTTACCTGGTATGTCGAAACTCGACCCAGTATATTTTAAAAATAAAGGGAAAAGAAAAAATCGCATTTGAATATTTAGAACTGAAGTAAATGAGGTATGCAAACTCACTGGAAACGAACGAGCATTTATGTCATACATAAGGATAAATTGTAAACGTTAAACTCATGAAGATCTCATTTTGATAAATTTTGTTTTCCACCGCATGTGCTATTATCATATCAAATGCGTGCAAGTAACCAATTCAATTATAATATACCTTTTCTGAGGACGTATGACACAGATAGACGATGCTAACATTGTTAGTGAAATAACGTGCTAACTGCTTAGTTAACTATAACAATAATTGGCTACAAAACCATGAAAATGTTTCAAAAATCCAATATCTAATCATCTGTTGGAAAATGAGATTTCTTGTTATATTAATTCTGCAGTGCCATCTACTATTGGAAAATAGGAGTAAACTATAAAATGAGATTACTGGTTCAAATATTTCTAAAACTTATGGTTAAACTGAGCATTCTTTCAGGCCCATATCTACATCCTTTGCTATGAATGTTAAATAGCCAGTTTCAGATAATTGAAGTGCTTTGCTTTTTAAATTGGTCTGTTACTTTTGCTCGGGATAAGTTCTTTACACTACAAAAGAATGTGCTTATTTCCGATGAAGATTAGCGACATCATTGTGACCCGACGTTGGCATGGAGTCACTAAATTTATGTTCATTGCTATGGCATCACAACGTAGTTCTTAATCACCTATGCCTTAGCAACACAAGAAATACTGCTGCAATTTTAAAGTTGGGCATCAAATATAGCTAAATTTAGTCAGTCAGTAGGGAGGAACTGACTAACAATAAGCAAATGCTATATATCTTAGTGGGTAACCGCAGGAGTGCTCTATTATGGCCGGGAATCTCATCTTTCAAATAAATATGGAGGAAGAGTAGCTAAATTAACCCACATTAAAATATACATAAATAACCTAGTCAGTTTATACTCACATATGTAACTTATCTCAAATTAACGGGTATGAATATGTTATCCATAAGGATAAATTGTTGATATTAAACTCACGTCATGAAGAAAGGAAGAAGGACACGACATGTATTCTGCACAGATGGTGAAGATACCTCGACGTGGTGCAGACGTAGTCTGTGGAACAGAGGCTACAGAAAAGCCTGGAAACGCTGTTAGGATTAGCACTGAAAAACAAGTCCTGCTGTAATAAAGTAATGGTTATTCTAGTGTATAATTTAAAATTTCAGAATGCACAGTTGGCAATCTGGATTACACTTGCAAGTAATAAAGGGACATATCGAAAATGCTGCTACACCCGAAAAATAGGGTTTCATTTTGTGCGAAAATGATGTTAACCATAGGATTTTGCACCCTCCTTGAATTACGCCCCTCCAATTTGAGATCCGCAGTTTTTGACTTACTAATTTCACATATTGGATCACAGATAATGTATTAATGAAGGGACCAGGTGGCAAACTGTTTAACAATGAAGAACATGCACGTACTGCTGCCAAAGACTACCAAATTAAAGAGTATTAGAGGCTATCAATTAGGGGCAAAAAAAATAGAAAGCCCCTAGTAATAATTGAATAAAGGCAGATGTTAGAAGTGTCCTTGTTTATTCTAAATAGAGGCATATTAATATGTCTCTAATTCCAATACAGTTCTTTTTCAATTTAATGCTCTGAATAAAGGCGGATATTCACTATCGAAATGCGTCCGTACTACCTTTTCCCATTTCCACCCAATTTATCGTTAGTTTTCTGTCTTCAATCCCTAAAACCCAATTTTATTAATGGACGCCGCCAACATCTCCTCTTGTAACTATGATGGAAGTGGCATCCATCATCTTTCTACGAGTTGCTATCAAAAATCGTGCAGCGCCCTCTTCCGCGCTCAAGCCTCGCTGCTATCAAAATCCGTCATATCCCCTTTGATCCTGCTTCTGCACTATATCTTTGGTCCTACCGTCAGATAATTGAGAAGGGGCAAACATAAAAGGTAAACACATCTTTATGGTTTAGTACATCTTGATAGCTTAGTTTGATTTCGAGAATAATTTTGTGTTGCTTATGTTGTTGAATTTGTTAGTTATTTATTTGTATAGCGTTGTTGATTATGAGATTTATATAAAAGAAAGGATGGAAAAACTAAGCCAAAATCATAGAAAGCGGGGAAAACAAAGCTAAATTCATGTTATCTTGTTCTAACCCCATTGATTTTGCTGTCATCATGATAGCTTTGGTAATATGCCATTTAAAACCATGTATTTTCACATATTATTTGCTTGCCTTCATCACAAAATTAAATATGCATCTCTCATAAACTAATCTTTATATGTACATCTTATTTTTATGTACAATCAAAAGGATGACTTGCGACAAAAAGTTGGACAAGGTTGGACTCTTTCAAATGGAGCCTTATTGTCAAAGATATTGTTACTTTATCAGGTTCATACTCAGTTTATTACTAGCAACATTATAATAATCTAATCACTATGAACATTAATAGGTTGTATTGTATATCACTACAAAAATGTTGCATAAGTACACAGTATGCGCTTACAAATCTGGACATTGCATTTTCCTTCTTTAATGAACACCTGTCTAATTATAAGAAGAAGAAAAATGTGGATCCGTAACTTGATGGTAACTAGTCATCAAACTTTCATAGTAGATGCAAGCCTTTGGATGATACTGTTCAGTACACATGTCATCTAGAAATGACTTTGGAAGCCACAAATCATTTAATAACGACTACTTCAAACTCATAACCAAAAGACGGTTCTTGTTTACTTCTGATGAAATTTTGCTTAGAGATGTAGAAGCCAAGGCCTTTGTCATTCGGTACTCCTTTTACCAAACTGCCTTCTTCCATGATTTTTCCGTCTTGATGGTCACCTTAGGGACTATGGCTGGGAATGGAACCGAGGTTAAGAAGCATTGCACATATGTCAATTACTTTTATGTGTCACGTCCTTATCTTATGTTGTTATTTTCTTTTTTATTTTATCTAAATTACTTTTTATTCTCCTTTACTTCTTATGCTTCATGTTATTTATTTATTGATTATCGTTCGTTGCATGCTAGACTCGTAATCTTTTGTAACATTATATATTATGTTTCCACTAGTTGAACAATTAAAAAGATGTTTTTTTGGTCATTTCTCCACATACACTTTGTGTACGTATGCATCTAATATACGTATGCACATTAAAAAACAAGCAGGTATGCATAAATATATACGGAGTTAGTGTTTCACATATATTCTAATAGTGCATAATTCTGGTGAAGTGATGGTCCTGTCCATCGCCTCAAGTATTGCAAGTCCACTACTCAGGCTCTGCTTCCACGATTGCTTTGTCACAATAAGCACTCCATTTCACTGATCATATATTTTGACCAAGTTCATTTTTATGTCAATGTAAGTACTTTATATCTTAATTTGTTGCCATGTTTTCATTGATTGATTCTAGTTTATGTGTCATTAAGTTTTAAATTGCTGAGTTCACAAGGCTTAAATGACGAGATCACAATACAGAAAATTGAGTATAATGTGAAATTACTTACTATTACATGACTTATAATCCATATATTACTTCTTTGAACAATTGCAGGTGATACTTAGTGGTTGGGGTTCATTATAATACGGTTAATATTCTAAGAAGCCAATAAGTTTGTCAAGATTGCTACACTTTGAATTGGGCACTTAAAACATGGGAAGACAACCGGTAATTTGACTACTTCCAAAAGCGAGAAAAATAATATTACAAAAGTGCAGTTGTATCCAAGAGTTTCAAAGTAAGTTATCCTTTTCCACCCTTATTTTTTCCTTTAGTACATAAAGGTGGAGATGATCTTTAAAATCTTATCATTATACATGCTTTAAGCACATGAATTTTATTAAATCTTATTAGTCTCATATGTTTTTATAGTGTGTATTATTCTCAACAATTGATGTGTACATCCAATCTCCCAGTGAATATTTATGGATCACAAACTAACAATTTTTTTCCTTTGAACTCGGAGACAAGAGGAAATGATGCTTAAATAAATTATAACATATGTTTAAATATATTATTAAACAACTTTATCTAAACAACTATGAATAGAAATAGTTTTCACTATTTGTAGTTATAGATGTATTGCCATTGGACGTTCAAACCAAAACAAACTAATTTTGAATTGACATATCGATATTCATAACTTGTTGTTTTGCGCAACATAATATATTGGTCATTCAGGTTGCTACTAGGAATTCAATAGCGAATGGCTTACTTTCACGTTTGGAGTGTTACTTGCAACTCAATGAACTTTCTATATCAAGGCTTGATGACACCCGTGAACATAAGAATTCTTTATCGATGCAACTTCAAGGTGGAAAAACGTGAACAACGTGATATTCTGTTATGGACGAAATCATTATCACTTTGCATTCACTATATCATCTGCTGACAACTCTGCTTTTTGATGATAACATAAATCTTAATATGAATAAACAGTTATCCTGTAGTATCAGGAGAAAGAAAAGTCATCAAACAACTAGATTATAGCTTGCATGGATTTTCGTGCCTTGAACAAATGCAAATTGAGATGCATAACCATATACATTTTTCAACATTTAACTTATCTTTTTGACAAAGTAACACAATGAATTTTCTGTATAACCCAAGTTTTAATGTACTAAGTCATAAGGTGAGTATTTTTTGACGAAAAAAAAAAGTTTTCCACTAACGTTTCCATGTATTCATGTTAAGATGTCCAAGACATGCACCACAGCAAAGAATCACAGACTAAAGACAGATTAAAGGAGCTTGAACATTTGATATGCCATTTACCAAAGGCAACCAAAAATGTCCGCCACTTACATGTTTATAGTTTTCAACAAGTCTGCAGTTTAACTAGCACATTTTTCGATATAGTCTGAAAGTGCTAAGAAGATGATGGGTTGCAGGTGAGATTAGGAGCAAGTTCAAGTAAAGCGACAACTTAGATTGATGGTTGAAACTGCGATCAATATGCTACCGACGATGGAAGAAATAAAGACCAAGGAAGCATAGCATTGGAGTGGAAGTGTATGATGCACACGAGAAGATTGAATCCCAGGGAACTTAATATACATGACTACAATGAATATCATGTCATGGTAAAGTCTAATGCCCATATGAACTTAACATCGATGCTTTAGCGTGGGTTACGAGACGAAATGCATGATGCAGTGGTAGGAAAATAAAAGTTGTTTTGTCGATACTAATATTGTTGCATGGTGCATGCTATAGTGCATTCAAGTATGTGCAGGCACGAGTAAAATAGAGTTGCAGTAACAAATGCTGGTGTGAATATTATTGCAAATGGCTGAGGTTACACATTCGCATGAGGTAGAATAAACCCTGTGATAATGGTTGAAGCATAGGTACTTGTATATTTTTGAACTAGCTGATGTACATATATGGATGATAATGCAGATACCATGGCTTAAATATGGATGCATGCAAAAAATGGATCATAGCTCAGTCAGTAGTATAAGAAAAATATGCGACGAAAAAGCAACTGGAATGAAATCTATGCTCGAGAATACTAATTGTGGTTTGCTGATACTAATAGAAAGCAATAGAAGATAGCTGATGCTTTGTCAAATCAGCTGCACTACAAAGCGTCTTTTAGAAGATCTAGTGTATTTCCTGAATACCGAAGAGGTAATTTGTTACTGAAGAATTGAAGCTACATATGTATACTCGACTGTTGCATGGTTAGGCCGTGAATGATGGTGAGCTGTGCAGGCTTCTTGTAGGCAAGAAGTGCAGGATGGTAGGCTTGCGGTGGTGGAGGTTTATATCCGATAGGCAGAAACTATAATGTATATGAGAAAAAATGAGTTATTTGGTATGGAGTTGTAGGAGTTGAGCTAGTCTGGATTATGGCACCATAAAAAAGGACAACTGCGAGCGAGGTATGTAGCTGCATCTAATTGCTAGATTGGGGTGTGTGCAACAACATATTAATTTTTTTGAACTGGATGTATAATAATATGATGTAGCATTTTGCAGGTTACACTGCCGAAAGGTTCGTTATGCAATTTGAAGGTAAAACTCAATGTTGGGCTGCCTCCAGATGCTATATATAGCAATGTCATTGATCCTGGGAACAAAAGAGTTTTGAAGAGTATTAAGGAAGTCATATCCAGAATGATGATGGACAAAAGCAGGTAGTTGAAGTCGAGCAAGCAGCAATTTGGAGATTTCTTTGGTTTTCAGGGATGATATCAGCTCATATCTTTGTTGTGCAGCACCGAAAAGATCGTACTGTTAAATTCAGGCAAGGGAAATTTGGGTTCATGGAAAAATTCGAAGGCTTTTGGAAAGTAGAACCATCATTTGTCGATGAACATTATTGTTTACCTAACAAACCAAAAACATGGGATGAGTATAGTTCATGCACAGGAGGTAAAAGGAAGAATCGGGTCTGTCGTGAGCTTGGATCAACTAATCCAGCCAGCAGTTGTTCCACCACCTCCTATATCATGGTACCTTAGAGGAATTACTAGCAAAACCACAAAGATGCTAATTAATGATCTCTTAGCAGAAGCTGCCAGATTAAGTGCAAAAGTTAGCAATGATGACCCTTCTAAGCGAATGCTTGAGAAAGTTAATATTGACCATGGCGATATGGATCAGTTGACGAATAATTTTGATGGTACCATCAAGAAGAGATGGCATCAAAGAAGAAGTCATAGACGTAAATGAAATCTTAGAGTGTAAATTGTTGTCATTGCACATGAGTTGATTGAGTATTTACAGACTTACAGTGAAGTACTTGATACAAGTCCATATGTTGATTGTTCTTACTCATTATATGTATTATGTATAACAAGAGTAATGTTGAATGTTAATCAATTTTATTGAGATGAAATGTAACAAAGTGCTGCCATATTGTCAGAAGAAAAAAAAATGATGTACCATAGTCTGTTGTCAGTATATAAGTCTTTATTGTATTGTTTAACTATTTGATTACAGTGCGCATTAAAGGGGGTAGTTGAATTTATACTGTAAGATTTAGTGGCGCATGTATTAGCCTCAAATGGGATTACAGTTTACATTTTGCTTGCGTGGCACATGCTTTACTGGAGGCAGATTTATTGAACTATCCGCCCTTGTATTTTTTTAGGGACGGGCTTTGTTGAGACAGAACCTATTTTGCCTCTCATAGTAATAAAGACAATTTAAGGAATTTTTTGGCCCCTATTTATAATATAAAGGGCATCTATAATTGCCTTTAGTGCTCTAATTTTTGGTAGTGAACCACATTATAATATGATGATTGCAAACATCACAAGTGAAAATAACAGTAATACATATATTACCATAGTGTATCATTTCTATCGTTTTCTACAAGTGTATATTATCAGTGAAAAAAGCATTTATTGATACTATTATGGATAAACGGATCAATGACCCACATCACATGTTCCACCTCGCTAACTTATGAATCATGTGTCTGAGATGAATGTAACCAGTCATGTTGCCTCAACATGTCCATTCATATATGTATCCAAAAGCGTATGTTCATATCCGTTATATTTCGTTTAAGATAGAAACTGAACAAATCTCCGTATGATCCGCTCTGATCGATTTACATTTCTATTCTATATATAAACAGGTTTCCAAACCTAATCATTTTACTCCAAACACATGCTTCACGCAACCTTGCCGGCAGCAGCCACAAGAAGAATCAAACGTGCAAATACGTAACAATCAAAGTGACATACCGAACCAGGCCAAATACAATATGGAGCCACAGCGCCTAACAGAATGATAGAAGAACCATGAGTCCACAACACTCATCTACACCACTCTTGCACGCAATTAACCAGCTCTGGTCATATAAAAAGTTAGGTAAGGTGACCCCATATATATTTAGCTAAACATGCACAGACGCCCATATCTTAGCCCCAACTTATACACATGTAATTGGCTCATCACGCTTAAATTTCTCAATTCATTGCTGCTTTGTTTTACAGTGCACAAGCGACATATTGAAGAAAAAAAGCTTACACCACATACATTCATGTAATTGTCTTTTAATGCCTTTCCCAATGTACAAAACTAGCGCTAACGGCGACTGCATAACCATCTATATGTAGCTCAAGAGCAATGGTGTAACCAGCGGGGACCAAAGTGAACAGTGTTTTTTCTATTTTTTAATAAAGGATGATCATCTAATCTAAACAACTAGACACGTATTCTACAGCATGCGACCAAGAAGAATAATCAGACTCGTGTAACGTGTTCTAAAGAAAAATCTTTTGCTTTTGTTTTATTAGACTCAAGAAATGCCAATTTTTGTTATTTAGTGCTTTCTTGCGGAATTCCTTGTTATTTTAATTTTGCATTGCCACCTACACACCTACTGTTTGAAAATAGGAATAAACTACAAAAATGAGATTAATGATCTTACATTACTATTAATTTTGGTCAAACTGAGCTTTTTTCAGGCTGATATTTACGTTTTCTATAAATAGATAGTTTAAGATAATTGATTGACGTGGTTTGTTTTTAATTGGTTTGTTACTTTTGCTACAAATAGTCTATCAAGCCCAAACACATGCTTGATTAAGACAACTTAAGAAAATTAAATGACTAGTTAGTGTTTAAAGACTTACCTGGCATGTCGAAACTAGACCAAGTATATTTCAAAAATAACGGGAAAAAATATATCTTACTTGAATATTTAGAACTCAAGTAAATGTGGTATGCAACTCAATGGAAACCAACAAGCGTATATGTCATACATAAAGATAAATTGTAAATATTAAACTCATGAAGATCTCATTTTGACAAATTTTGTTTTCCACTGCATGTGCTATTATCAAATGCGTGCAAATAACCATTTCAATTATAATCTACCTTTTGTAAGGACATATGACACATAGACTATGCTAACATTGTTGGTGAAATAGTTACACTAGTACAACAGTTTACAGAGCAATCGTGTTAGTTGTTAAGTTATCAATAACAATATTTGGCTAAGAAAACCATGAAAACGTTTCAAAAATCCAAATCTAATCATCATGCATATCAACCCCTAGAAGCACATTCACTGAATGAAAAAAATAAAAATAAAACACAGACAGACGACCAACATGTATTATGCACTCACTACGCCATAGATGGCCTACGCCAACCCCAGAGAAATGACGCAGTAGACGCCAAATAGTGTTGCTGCAGGCAAAAAATGATCTGTGACAACACTTTTTTGGGGTTGCCTTTTGCCGCGTTGCCTTAGAGTCAAAGGCAATACATTTTTGATCCTAAGGCAACATCAGCACAGGTGTTGCCGCATGTACTAAATTTACAAAAATGTGGGACCCACTATAATCTGTAACCCGTGTTTAAGGAATGATCACTAAAATCTGTAGCCCAGGTTCACGGAATCCAGTTGTGGGACCCACATGTATAAATCTATGGCAACAATTTTTCCACCCAATGGCAACACTATATCATAACTATGGCAACATTTAACATCACATACTGCAACATTATATCATATATATGGCAACATTACATAACATAACATCAAACTGATCAAATTAACAAAGAACTTTTTATTTCAAATTAACCAGCGAACATAAGTAGTACTTAGTCAACTACAAACAGACCCGGCCCAAGGGATAGGCGGGCGAGCCTGCCGCCTAGGGCAGCACCGCCGAAGGCGGCGGAAGAGGCAGCAAGTTGGGACTGTATGCTTCTGAAATCATAGATCTATAATAATCATAGGGCATTAGGATTTTATAAGTGTACATGGTTCAGTGGTAAGTTGGTTGGCTTGTAATCAAGAGAGTAGAGTACGATCTCTGGAATGCATGATGGTCCTCATCATTTTCCCTGTTTCCTGCATTTTTTCTTGACTGGGGCAGCACAAGGCATCGGGCCGGCCCTGACTACAAAATAACAAAACGTAACCACTAAATTCAATTTTACAAACATTTCAAAAATAAACACAGCAAGTCCTAAATTCATGTTTACATAAAACTAAAACAGTTTCAAAATATAGCACAAGCCTTCAATGCGTTCAATGCCTCTACTGCATCGCGTACCTCTTGTGCCTTCATTAACAAGTTCTTGAAAATCCTCATCACTGCCTCCTTCACCTGCATACATCAGTTGCATTTCAGCACAAAATAAGAGGTATGCATGCCTCAATTGCATTTCAGCACAAACTATGGTCATAGTTAACAGAGTTTCCTTTCAGCACAAACTGAGTTTCATAACTGAATTCCATTTGCATCAGTATAACATAGTATACTAATCTAAACAATGTGTATAAAAGTATACTGATCTAAACAATGTGTGAGTTACATAACTGATCTAAACAATGTGTATACAAGTGTATACTGATCACATAACTGAGTTTCATTTGCATTTGTGTTTCATTTACATAACTGAGATACATAACAGAGGCACAATGTGGATACAAGTGTACTGATCGAAACATAACTGAGTGACATAACTGATCTAAACAATGTGTATATACAAGTGTATACTGATCTAAACAATGTGTATACAAGTGTATACTGATCTGCAATGTGGCAAAAAATATCACTGATCTGCAATGTGACAAAACTTAAGATTATACCTGAAAAACTGCCCATGCATGCTATTTCATGTTACTTCACTGCTCTACATTGCCATAACAACACACAAAAAAACTCCAAACATGATCCAAGACATAGCTAAAGCTTTTGCAAAGAATTTTTCTCCTGTCTCGTGTTTTCCACATTCAATGCGCATTAGGGCCAACTCTTCCTTCAAATCTGCCACAAATTCATCGGCTTTTGCCCTTTGCTTCAGCAGCTTTTCTTCAATTGTCTTTATTCCACGAGCAATTGCAATATAGTCTTTTCTTTTTCCATCAATTTAACACTAGTATCATCCAATTCAGAATTGTTGTTGATTTCATACACTTCGTCATGCCACATAAAATACCCGCAATCGCCAATCTGCATATACATTAAATTCTCGAGTAAAACACCAATGAAAGATATGATAATCGACATGGAGCAACAAAAAAAAACCTAATTTATACTTATCGGCCACATGGAGCAACCAAAAAACTTCTTTCCCGCATTCAACCCCACGTTCACAGTCCTCATTTTTGCTGGGATATTGTGGTGGCAGTTCTTTCTCGCAGCCGCTGTTGACGAATTTGAAGTAGAAATTGATGTCCGCATCATGCAATATTCAGTGATGTCTCGCAGCCGCTGTTGACGAATGTGTACTCTTATAAGTACCAACAAAGATTCCATAATATTTATATCGAATAAACATAAACTATTGGATGAAACATCAATTGCATTCCTGAAATTTGCATAAATGTGGATATGATAAATGCAGTGTATACTATATGACATCTAACAAGGCTAAATAAACACACACTTACTGCATCGAAGGAGATCTCACTGGTTGATGACTAAAGGTAGAAACCCCAAAAAATAATAAGGGCGTTAAACTTGGGTTTAAAGAGCAATGATTATGATTCTGATCCGATCAAAACACGGCTTACTGGATCACCAAAATTTTGCTTTGCATCCTGCCCGAGCGAAAAAATTCACTTGTATATGGGCCTTGGAAGCGAAAGTGCCTCTCTGAATTTGGCATTGTCACATATTGCCTAGTGGAACATTATCCAGAGAACTTTTGTACTCACAAGAATTGCCACATTCTATCTTCATTCTTCAGATAATGTCCCACCAGGCACTATGGTGGACAACAAAATCTACCACCCAAACAATTACGATTTCTACTTGTGCTCACAAGCTGGAATGATAGGCACAACCCAAAGAAGTACTTTTGTGAAACAACATATTTAACGATGCAGGTTTGAGGAAAAAAAAGACTTAAATGGCTAGGGAATACCTTCATGTTAAGCCTAAAACAGATTAGCCTAAAAAATGAATGTACAGACTGACGAAGTACAACACTATGGGTCATCGGAAAAAGGTAAGTTGAGATTAAAAAATTCGTTTACAGTACCTTAGGGTAATGAAAGCAGATCAGCAGAGAAACAATTTCGTGCAAAATCGGATCTTTATTTGGTAGCGAACAACGTAATTAGTGGTTTTTTGTTGAGAGGAGAAGGAAGAAGAGGTTTTTTGTTGAGAGGAAGGAGAATTTAGGGAAGAAGAAGGGCAACAAGAATTGATATTCCCTACGATAAGAATTGGGATTTTAGTTTAGGGTTCGAACGATTTAGGGTTTGAAAGTGGAAAAGTGAAAACAGATTGTTGCGGGAAAATGAAATTTTGGGTCATAGAACACTGCGGTGTTGAAGGAAATCAGATTGATGCGGATCACTAATCTGGACCGTTGGATCGTGTTGACACGGATTGCTAATTTTATTAACGCGGCTACTGCAACACATGTTGATATCTATGCTAACACATTGAAGCATGTGTTGCAATAGACAAAAAACATCATAGCAATGGCAACACTGTAGCTAGCAACATCATGCATTTTCGTTGCGATATGTCATCTATGGCGTAGTGACTCGTGTACATACCTGAATGTAGGTGGATGTAATTTGTGATATAGAGGGTTGGAAAAATATCCAGAATTAGCACTTGATAACAAATCCTGCAAATAATCAAATGATTACTTACAATAACTGCATTGTTTATGACATCATGCTTATGCAAATATAAAAATTAGAATCCACAATGTGTAGTTGGCACATCTAGATTACACTTTAAATTTATAAAGGGAGGCAGTGGATGTATAAAGCATTCAACTGTTAGAGAACCCAAGGACCACTAAAGATTTGTACAAATAATGTATACCAATGGATGGACCACGTAGAAGAACATGTACATACTACAAGCGAAGAATCACATTATAGTATGATTGCAAACATCACAAATGAATATAACAACAATAAAATATGGTTAAGGATATGTATTAAAAATTCGCCTGTTATGAATGAGAAACGAATTTATTGATATTATCATACACAAACGGATACATGTTCACCTCACCCTACTAGAAAAACTGTAAATCGCGGCTAACCCTGTCGACGACTAGCATTGGATTAAATAAGTAGCCGACGCTAGTCGTTGTTAGCCGTCGTCAAACTGTGTATAACCCGCAAACCCAATAGAAATAAAAATCATTTTTCACGAAATACACAAACCTGTCAAAACCCTCCCTTCCAAAATCCTAGCGTGATGATTCTCCACCTGCCGACACCATGCCGCCGCCTGCCGACACCATGCCGCCGCCTGCCGACTGCATCCCCGCCTCCGTTCACCCTTTATTCCCTTGCAATTCTCTAACTTAGGTATAAATTTTAATTCCTAATTTGTTAAATTGTGATTTTTGTGTGTATGAATATATTGATTTACTGCTATTAGATGATAATACTATATTATTAGATGATTTAAGAATATGATTAAAATCCTATGTTACTAAATAAGTTGATTATCAATAGGAAATCGATGAATATTGTGTAATGTCCGTGTCATATGTATATGTTAATGAACTGTTATTAGACGATAATCATAGGTTAATACTTGATTTTGGAATATGGTTAAACCCTAATTTTGGAATTTACTTGATTAGAGTAGAAATCGACTAATATATATTGTGAATTAGTTGATAATATTGTGTGTGAGTTGATATAAGGATGATAATTAGTAGTTTGATTTTTTTTAATATGTTTAATAAAAAAATATGACTGATGTAGATTCCAAATATTCGAGTACAATTAATGATTAATATGCATAGTGATAAGCTTACGTGAATGTTTGGCGCTAATTAATGCTTGTTATAGTTTATGCGAAAAAGTTAACAATTATATAATTTTTAATATGTTTTGAAGTTTATAATTTAGTTAAAAGGAAGTAAAGAAATACCATAGTTAAATCGATTTTGTTAAAAAAGTTGGAAATGAATCTAACGACGATAAATTCTATACTGAAATCGGTTTTCTTTAATGTTTAGACATGAATTCAATAAAAGAAAATATTCTACTAAATTAAAAAAATTGAAATAATAATTATAATAATAGAAAATACTGCATTGTAACTGATTTCGAAACAATAAAGAAATAAAAATAATAACAATAAATAATCTAATGAAATTGATTTTCTAATTTGAATTTAAAAAATAAACACATGCGTTATGGAATGAATGAATATGAATTGTATGAGTATGTGTGATTGGAAGGATGATTGGTGGCTAAAATGCAGCAAAGCTGTTTTAAGTTTGTTATGTCTCGCGACGGCCTATTGGTCCGACATTGCTACGGATAGTGACGGGTTATGTTTCTAGACTTGCTATGGCTTACGACGGCTAGTTACAGGTTATGTTTCCATGGTTGCTACGGTTTGCGGTGGCTAGAGAAACATAGCAAAGAGAACGTAATTTGTCATGTGTCATCCCTAGCCGTCGCCAACTGTAGCTAATGTGGTTACGGAAGCCAACACTAGAGTTGTCGCTATTTTGTTTATGTCAGGTTATTCAGCAACGATTTTTTGCTGCGGTTGTCGACGGCTGGATACAGACACCGACCGTTTATCGTAGCTAACCGAAGTGTTTCTTGTGGTGTCACCAGCTCATAGCTTTTGAGATGAATATAACCACATTTTCAACACAGCAGTCATCCATTAAATCAATTTACCTCTGATAAGATGCACAACATCCATTCCATTCACGATAGTAGATTGTTCAGCTTTTAACTGTTGAAACGGATACAAAATGGTTCTTTTAACATTACTGATATCAAATCTTTTTTCATATGATGATTATAGACTTACATAAATGGTTCTTTTAACATAAATGATTAATGGAATTGCGAACTTTTAAGGACTTGGTGAGTAAGAGCTTTGCTCATTGAGCATAAAAATCTGGTCTACAAGCAAGGATTTTGTTTGGGAAGGGGCAGACCATCTTGTCAGGACTTGGCAAAGCCGTCTAGTCTAGTGTCGGTTAAGGACTTTGCATGATTGGTTTAGGGTTGTTCTGTCAGATCTTGATAGGTAATTACTTTGGTTTTTCGGTTGGATTCAGATGATCTTGTCAGGATTTGGCAAGATTGTTCGGCCTCGGCATGGATATGGACTATGTCCTTCTTAGTTATGGATTGTTCTGTCAAGACTTGGCGAGACAATTCATTTAATTTTTGCACGTATAGACTATACTGACTATGGTTATTCTAGATTTCGGATTTCTCTAGTTATTTAGTTATCATTTACTCTGGTTTCCTGGACCTCGGGTTTCTTCGATTTCCCGATTCTAGGTTATTCTGGTTTCCTGGACCTCGGGTTTCTTCGATTTCCCGATTCTAGGTTATTCTGGTTTCATGGTTTTCAGATATTCTGGTTCTAGCTTTCTCTTATAATACTATACGGAGTGATCGTTGGATTTCTTTGGTTTTTTAGTCATGCGATACGGTGCGATCGCGGCCTTCTGGATTTCTGGTTTACTATTAATACGACCCAGCGCAATCGTGGTTTTTTTGTTATTGGAATTTGGGCTTCTCTCGAACTTATGGAATTCTAGATTATACAAAACACGTCTTTCAAAGAAAGACATGTTTCGAGAGGCAAGTGTTGACATGTTTGGATTTTGGTTAAGTGTTTCAAGATTGGTAAGACTCCCGAAAACACGTCTGGATCGTTCCAACTCGCGAAGGTTTTGGCAAAGGTTGGTTAAGTATCCCGAGATCGATATTGACAGGACCGTACCAGGATCGGTATTCCTAGCTTGTGGGGAATTTCATATCCACATTGATGGTTTTAGGATCGGCAATGTTGGCAAGGGATTTCGTATCCCACGTTCACATCTGGGATTTTGTATCCCTTACTTGCACTCAGGATTTTCGTATCGCCAGCAAGGCTATTGGGATCGATGATTGTATCGTGGGATATGAAACAGCTTAGCAACATGGAATGGAGCACTTCAAAATTAAACGATGGATTTGGTCAAGTACCAAGTTCGGTACTTGTAACAACATGGAAAAATCGAATAACGAAGCTGCAGTTAGTATTTTGAAACCGTGATTTCAAACGATTAGTGCGGGAGGTCCGACCATCGGATTTTCCCGAAACCGAAACCGTTGGGTTCGCTTTGGAAATATCTTTCCAACGACACCCACTTTGTGAAGATCCAACGGTTGGATTATCTGGAATGTTCAATTCAAATCTGAAGAAAAACAGCGCCAGAATCGATTATATATATATATATATAATTAAAATAAATCGAATAATGATGCTGCAGTTCGTATTTTGAAATCGAAACTTCAAACGAGTGTACGGGAGATCCGACCGTCGGATTTTCCCAAAACTGAAACCGTTGGATTCGTTTTGAAAAGATATTTCTAATGATATAAAATTTGTGAAGATCCAACGGTTAGATTTTCAGATATGTGTAAATAAAATCTGAAGAAAAACAGCGTCACGACCGCGTTATGGCCTGAAGCGTCGTCTGAGTGAAATGGGCTATTTTTAAATGAATAAAAATAGCGATAAATCGTTATAAAATATTATAAACGATATGGAATGGAAATAAACCGAATTTACCCGGTTTATTGGATATTTGATGGTTGATTGTGTTTGCCGTGAAAATTACATTTAAAAACAAAATTATTGATGTCGAATAGTTTTAACCATTGAAATGAATTGATTTAAAATTTAAATATACGTGAATTATTTGAAAAGGCCGAGTTAAATCTCATTTCAAATAATTGATCGGCGGTAAGAAGTCGATGATGAAGACGGTGGTTGAAGACCGGAGATCTTCACCTCGGTTGGATGATAACTGATGTCCTGATAAGGAGGCATCCCGAAATATGGATAATGAGTGGTGATTGTCCAGACGTACGTGGAGATCGATGGATATGCGAGGTATATAGTGCCTCCGATTTCGTTCAGACCCAGAACGAACTTGTAAATGGACTGTGTGTCTGACATTGGATTTTGTTCTGTGCTGATTGATCCCTATTAAATATATATCAGTTTGGCGGCGGAGAATTTATTCTCTTGCTTAACGCCCTTCTCTGAGACGTACGAGCTCAGAGGTTACATATCGATAGAAATCGGTCGCATGGAGTGAACTGCCTGTGTGGCACGCCTAAGTGGCAATTGATCAAGGCTTCTGTTGAAAAACAAAGTCTTGTGGTTGATGATTAAAGCACGACCTGTGTGGCATAGCTTTGTGTATAACGTTGATTCGTGAGCCTCACACCCCGGTATGGACCAGAAACGGGAGAGGACATCAGGGAGGGCATGCGTTTCCTTCTAGCTAGGGTAGTGTCAGTGACCTACCAGCCCTGACATTTATATTATTTTCACCTGTGTAGTTGTTGCTGTTGCGAGGCGCCTTGGATATGGAGTCATTGGGCTCATTTTCGCCCCATAGGGCGGGGGAACACAGTGTCCAGGGTTTAGGTTTAATCCACATCGAGTGGACCGGCCCTGACGATCCAAGGGTCACTCGAGCTCTGATCCTGAGACATGGTAGGCTAGATTGTCTCGAAGCGGTGAGGACGATCCCTGGCCCCGGTTCATGATGGAAATCCAATTTCCAAATACGACATGTGCGGTCTTGATTGTATACCTATATATGGCGACATAGTGGTATGGGGCATTAATGCCGTCTATGATTGATACTTATGATTTGAAATGGTTTTTGAAACATATAGACACTAGTAATAATATCAAATGCCTTTTGTTTTATTCGTATCAAGCATATTTTGGCCATTATAAGGTAAAACTCTATCCTCCGCTTTGCGTTGCATTGTGTGATGGGAACTGAGTCTTATAATGACTTCATTTTTATAAAAAGCATTGCGATGTTTAAAAGATTTACTTGTTTTAAAGCACTGGAAATCCAATGGAGTAAACCCGTTCCGCGAAAGTGGCATGGTCCAGTGATTGGTCATATTATAAAATATGTTAAGTAGATGTCTCATACCAGTCCCATGACTGACTCGTAGTTTGTTTCACTTGCCAACTCGAGTGCCTCTATTTCTACACGGGAAGCCTTGTATTCAGGTTTTAGGTGGCTCTTTCTGGATAGCTGGAGCTGAAGATGGATTCTATCATTTATCTCTTTTTATGCTGTTCAGCTCCTATTGTACATATTATGTTTGTTTTCCGCTGTAGACATTTATGTATAGCTGAACTGTATTTTGTACTAAGTATGATCCTGTATACTGTGTAACTCTGATGATTATGTTTATCCATTGTTTTCTATTGTACATTATCTGATGTATTTATTTATTGCTGTTATCTGTTTATGTGTTATAATCCAAAGATTATCCTTGCCACCGTCAGTACGGGGTTTGGGGTCGTCACAGTACTGATCCCCGGATCGGTATTCGTCCGAGGATACGAATTTTGGGGATACGAATCTCGTATCCCCTGCACCTATAAATACCTCATCTTTTGGCGGATTTCAGGATCTTTTGGCTCATCACTGCTGCACTTGGAATTCTTGATTTTTGAGCTTTTTAGTGGTTTCCTTCATAGCTTCTTCCTCCAAGGAAACTTCATTGCACTTGTGAACTTTCATTTGACATTTGGACTTCATTCTTGGACTCTCTTGGACATTGGAGTGTACTTTTAGACATTAGGCTTGCTATTTGCACACTTTTGGACATAGAAGCTTCATGCACATTAAAGCTTCATTCTTGGGAATTAGGAATTTGGAAGGGATTTGTTATCTTAAGACAAAGACTTTGTTATTGCTAACTTGACATTGTGATCATAAATGATTGTACTTGTAAACATACAATATAAATATATGAAGTTACATCGGAGTGAACGTAGGCACGACTTGCCGAACCACTATAAATCTCGATGTTATATACTTTTCAGTATTCCGTGTCTGGAATTACTTACACATGAGTATTGGCGTGAGAGGACCAGTTTCCCACATCAACGGTAATAAAAATATTCTTAAAAAATAATTAAACATTGAGTTCAAATGGTCAATTTAATTTTCCGTTTCTTACTATTTCAGTTTCTGATATGGTAAAAAATTAAAGGGTCTTTTGGTTTATTTTATTCTTTGAGTTTGCAAATATTTTACAAAATATGATAAGAATGAAGGAATGACGGATGAATTTTTTCTCGTGCTTCCGTTATTTCCAAAACACGAAAATAAAATAAAGAGATATCTTATGTTCTGTATGTTAACTTGGCTTTCAAAATTGGTCGTTTTTCATACACATGTGTAATGTACATTTTAATATGAATGAAAACTCAAACCTGAACGGTAAACCAATCGCACCTCAAGATAACAAGTGCATAATTTTTATTATCAAAAGCAAAGGAAAAGGAGAAATGAAAAAAATGAATCATAAATGTACTATTTTTAACTTAGTGATGACAAGTTATATTTTTTATGAATCGAATTTCTTTCTATCGACCTTTAGTTAGATCGAATTAGATGGACATCTAGCTAAATAATCCTGAAATTTAATTTTACTTATTTCTATTATATTCTTTTGAACTTTTGAGGCTTGTTTTAATTGCAAAGTGTACGGAATAACTCATTTTTAGGACTTTGTGACTTATCGGTATACTCAAGTAGATATCGGGAGATTAAAAAACAAAGATATGGATGAGCAGTTAAAAGGCAGGAAAGTAGGGTATATTCATCTGTCATGGCAAATTCATTTGTTATGTAATTTTGTATTCATCATTGTGCCTAGTAGCCTTGTACATGAAAACTACTCCTTGTTATGTCCTTTAGTACTTTAACCATTGTTCTATAACTACCGAAGCTCGATGAAACTGCAATGCTATATGAATATAGCTTTATATATGTGTAATCTATATGAATATAGCATTGCGTTGTCATTTAGATTAAACTTTAAAACTTGTATTCTACACGTTGAAATTGATTTTAATTTTACCTTTAAACTAATTCACTGTAGAAACTACATAACATCAACAGAGATGAAGATGAAGCAATGAAGGTCGAAAAGGATGCTTTTGTCATTAAAAAGGAACATGGTTAAAGCATAGGAAAGAGTTTCCTTTAGCTACATTGTTAGTGTTGATTTGTTAGCAATTAAGAGATAATAAAATTTTATATGTAGCATCCAAACATAAAGATCTTCTCAATCGACAACTCTAGACTTAGAAAACAAATGTAAAGACCCGCAAATTCCCACCCTTTGAATCGACCATAAACAACACAGGTCTGACCCAAAAAGTGAAAATCTACGAAAACTTTAACTTTGGGCATACAACACATTACAACAGATAACAGAAGACTTTTATAACACTATAATAAATGTTACATCAGAGTACAGAATATACATATCAGAGTACATTGGAATATAATTACAGCGGAAGATAAATACAAAAGATGTAATATACTGCAACGGAAGAACACAGCGGAAGACTCTCTATCTCTGGACACAGCTTTAAGCTTCAACCCAGAATCCTGTTTAATATATCTGCAAAAATAGCTACTCGACTGCCCGTGTGGAAAATATGGGCACCCGAGTTTGCCAGTGGACAAACTACAGGTCAGTCATGGGACTGGTGTGAGAATTCTACCTAACCTATAAAATACAATAAGGCTAATCACAGGACCATGCCACTTTCGCGGAACGGGTTTTCTCCTATGGATTGCCAGTGCATGACTAAAGTAAATCGTCAAAATAACGCAATGCTTTTTAGAAAAATGAAACCATTATAAGACCCAAGTCCCATCACACAATGCAACGCGAACCGGAAGATAGGGTTTTACCTTATAATGATCAAAAGATGCTTGATAAGATAAACACGGTATTATATAATAATAGTGTGCAAACAATTTGAAATACATCAAAGTAAATGTATTAATCCTAGATGGCATGAGTGCCCCATCCCACTATGTCGCCATATATAGGTATACAATCAAAACCGCGTGATGTCGTATTGGAAATTTGGGTTTCCATCTGAGTCAAAGCTAGGGAGGAGATCCTTACCGATTCGAGACACTCTAGTAAATGCCCCAGGATTGGTACTCTGTCCAACCCTTGGATCCTGCAGGGCCGGTCCATACGTTAACGCTTAATGGATTGGCAATTCCTGAACACACGCTTCCCGGTCCTTTTGGACCTATAATACGGCCAGTGGCGACCGCATAAACCGAGGCCTCGAAAAATCCAACAACCACAATGAATAAATGCCAGCGCTGGTAGGTCCCTGGCACCACTCTAGCTAGAAAGAAACGTGTGCACTCCCTGCGTTCCCTTCTCCCGTTTTAGACTCTACCGGGCTGTGAGGCTCGCGAAGTCACGTTACACAAAGCTATGCCTAAATAGACTATGCTTTGATCATCCCACAAGGCTCTGCTTTGCAACAATAAGCCTTGTTCAAGTGCAACTTGGCATACCACATCAACAACTCATATCATGCGATCGGTAATTATTTAACATACAAAAGGGTGTTAAGCAAGAGAATAAATCCTCCGCCACCATGCATTTATATATTAAATAAAAACCAATTTAATTACATGAAATAAATTTCAATGTCAGGCATGCTATCCATTTACAAGTCCGTTATGGGTCTGAACGAAACAACGTATCCGTCGATCTCCAGTACGTCTGGAAGATCATCACTTTTTACCTTGCCTTGGGGGATCAGTCCCAATTCAAGATATCAGTCACCATCAACCAAACGATGTGAAGCTCTCCGGTCTTCAGTCACCGTCTTCATCTTCGACTCTTGATCGTCGTGATGATTATTCAGAATGGGTTAGACCCGGTCTTCCTGAATAACTCGCGTATTCTTAATTAAAATCAACCATACGCCACATTCCAACTCTGAACATCCTTTTAAATAAAAATTATTATTTATATTAAAAGATTCTCATTAATTATATCAAAGATAAAATAAATTACATTTTAATCTTTCTAAAAAGATTTATTTATATTCCTTTTAAATCTATAAAATAGATTTATAAATTTCCAAATAACAATATCAATGTAAATTGGATTAAAGAACCAATGTCGTTTAAAAACAAAGTTCACGATAAACCCAATTCACATATCAATTTATTTTCAGTCACAAAATATAATTGTAAATAATCTTAATTAAAAGATTAACTCTTTCATCGGGCTTAAGGACAATGTTATTTAAGACACCATCCACGACAACCCAAAATCCATTACTTGAACTAAATTCTAATTAAATATAATCTAATTGAAAACTTCTAGTCCTTTTGTAAGATATTTTCAATTCAATATATTCTTTATATTACAAAACTCTTTATTTTACAAAAATCTTTTATTTAAAAAGAAATTCTGCATTGGAACGTGACTCAACCATGCACCATAAAATTTGGGTCATATGGGTTTCATACATTTCATGTATAGGGTAATAAACAGGAAATAATCCTCAAACCATCCATTAACAACCAGAGTGACAATGTCAACTGTGTGAGCATTAAGATGAGATTTTAACGCTCATCGCAGCCTGTCGATCAATCGATAGACATATAATTAAAGATTGGGATTTGTGTCAGTCAAGTATCGTCCCAATACCCGTGTGAGGTTTTCAGCCAACAACAGTTCATATAAATAAATAAATAATTGGTTAATAGATTTAACCAATTTCAATTTCACTAACAAGTTGATGTTAATCAATCAAACATGTCACTTATATCGAGTAAAAATGTATTTTTCTCGTATGATTTCTCTCTCTATATTTACATCCCTAAAGTTACATAAACAGTAATTTACTTATATAGCTTTATTGCGGATGACAAATAAAATATAAATTTTATTACACTTCATTCGTGTGGAATTTCTTGACAATACAATTCAGTGTATATTTTTTTCCCACATAATGATTCCTATGTTATAACATAAACTCTAATGTAAGTTTGCAAAATAAAAATGGATTTTTCTATTTGCATATAAATTCTACTGTATATTATGCAAATAAATTCTGTTTCAATAAAGATGTGTAAAAGTGATATACTCATTTTGTTGGCAATTCTATTTCAACAAATACAATGTAGATAAAAGTGTATTTCTAATCTTGTACTTTTATTTGTACATAAAATACAAATAAAATGCATTTCATGTATGTGTCTTTTTATTTGACAAAACAATGTTAAAAAAAATGTTCTTTTAATTCTTGTCCTTTTATTTAACAAAACAATGGTAAATAAAATGTCTCTTTAAATCTTTTACTTTTAATTAACAAAACCATGATAAATAAAATGTCTCTTTAAATCTTTCTATGCTTTATTTGCATCTAAAAATGCAAATAAGAAATATAACTCCCTTCTTTTTCTTGTGTTTTGTTTACATAAAAAAAAAGGAAACAACTATGTGATTCTTTTTCCTATATTTTGTTTGCATCCAAAAATGCGAACAAAAATATGTCATATTCTTATTTAAACAAAATAGTAAACTCACATAATTACTTCTTTTTACTTATAATAGGAAATGTAAATAAAAAGGGTTCACATAATTTGATCTTTTAATTTACAATAGAAAATGTAAATAAAAGTGATTCACATAATTTGTATTTTTACTTACTATAGAAGATGTAATTAAATGTATTTCTAAATTCTATTCTTTTTATTTACATGAGAAAATGTAAATAAGCATATTTCTAGATTATATTCTTTTTATTGTAACAAATCGACAATAAAATATGAACTTTTATAACTATTCTTTTTAAATGACAAAAATTGTAACTTTTTGCTTCAACAAAATAAAAATCAAAATTAAAATCTTACATGACTATTCTTTTTTATTGTAATGAATTATAATAAGAAATAACACAAAAACATGGGTACTTTTACTTGCATATAAAATATAAATAAAAGTTCAATTCTATAACATGTATTTTTATTTACATACAAAATGTAAATAAAAGTAAAATTCTCAAATACATCTTTTATTGTAATACAAATGACAACAAAAATATGTTATTTCAAATTGCAACAAAATGGCGCTAAGAATATATATATATTTTTTTTAGTTGAATCCACATGACACTAAAAATACGTTCGTTTTAATATTTCAACATGACACTAAAAATATATTCATTTTTAATGATTCTACATAACACTAAATTTATGTTTCATTTTTAATGACATAACTTGACACTAAAAATAATGTTTCATTTTTGGTGAAACTTAATGACATTAAAATTAAGCTCATTTTCATGAAACTTAATGACGCTAAAAATATGTTTATTTTATATAAAACTTAACGACGCTAAAAATATGTTTATTTTATATAAATCTTAACGACGCTAAAAAAAATATGTTTATCTTATGTAAATCTCAACGATGCTAAAAATATGTTTATTTTTATGTCAATTTCATATCACCTTCATATTTCTACGTATGATATCAACTAATATTTTGGTGTCAATGTTTCCATAACAATTCCTACATATGGCAACAACTAATATTTTGATGTCAATGTTTTCATGACAATTCCATATTACTACATATGACCGCAACTAATATTTTGGTATCAATTAGGATGTCTATTTCTCATATTAATACATGTAATCATATTAACTTTGGTGTTAACATATGATGTCAATTTCCATACTATTACATGTAACAACATTAAATTTTTGATGTCAACATATAGTGTCGATTTCCATATTAATACATGTGGTTATAACTAAACCTTTGGTGTCAACATTCATGTAACGTTTCATATTAATAAATGAAATAAAAACTGAATTGTTATTGTAATATAAAGGACAATAAAAAAATGCCTCTTCTCATTTGTAACTTTTATTGTAATATAACGATATTAAAAATTAAATCTTTTTAATGTACACCTTTTTATGCAAAATAACAACATTAAAAATTGAATCTTTTTATTCATTTATTTAAAACAAGATCTAATCTAATCGGTGTTTACATATCTAAATAAATAGGAACTTTTATTTGTATGACGTAGATCTAAACCATCATGGATATTCCAAAACACCGCAATTCATACAAAAATCCAAGCACAAGACATTGCAATTATAATTATAATCATAAATTCATGGATTTCGATTACCAATAATTAATTAAACGTTTAGTAAATTATTATTATCACCGAAACAAAGAGCAGAATTTCGTCGCAGAATCAGATCTAGAATAACAGATCTGGAATAAATAATAGATTTTCATCGCAGAACTGGATCATTACATACATACACATAATTAATCAGCGAGAAAATAATTAATCTAAAAATTAATTTTGTAAATAGGAATTCTCACCGTCGTTCGTGATTAGCCCAATTTTTTCAACAGCTCGGAAATTCCCCGTTTCAGTCTAGAATTGTAGTTCAGGATCGAACGAGTCCAACGCTTCTTTCTTCCTTCTCTGTAAAACTCGGCCATGACTTTTCTAATTTGTTCAAAACTTTGGATTCAAACTTCCGGCGATTTAGTGAATGGTTTAAGGCGCCGTCAGTTGGAGGAGAACGGGCTCGGAGAGGTCGAGGTGTGCCGGCGACAAGGGGGGTGCAGTGGTGCCTGGTGGGGCCAGCGGCGTGCGCAAGGCGCTGACTTTGGTGGCTCGGCCCTCGAGCTACGGGCCACGAGAGGAGGTGCTTTTGGTCGGAGGTGAAAGAGGAGGGAAGGGGCTTCAAAACGGTGTATGGTATGGGTTCTAACTCGAAGTGAGGAGGGAGAATTGGAGGAGAGAAGTTTGGAAGGGGTGGCAGCCAATGAAATTAGGATTTGTGTTTGGTATTGAGAAAGTATGAGATATTTTGTAGAGGTCTAGGATTTTTATTCTAGCTTGTCCATGTTAATCAATTTTAGTAATAGTCTTTATGTTATAACATTATATATATATATATATATATATATATATATATATATTTTTTTTAATTTTGCAAAATAAACCATTAATGTGTCTCCCACATATAGTATGTTACACAGTAATTTAGTCAGCTGACTGGGCATAAGGTAAATGGTTTAATTAATGTTTATTTTAAAATTCAAAATCGAAATTGATGTGCGTATTAATAATTCCTTCATTTTTATATTCTTACCTATTTAATCATGTGAAGGTTATTTTTAACTTCTTCGTTTACCATTTTAACGCGCATTTTATTTTTAGTTCCAATCGCGTATTATTAATATACGCACAAAATTAAAAGTTATTTCAACTTTCTTTTATTGCATGGTTTTATACCATCTATGACGCACGTTTATTTTGTGCATTACTTTTGCAATTTATACCTAAACATATTTATATTAAATTTTCTCTTTATTTCTTCCTATGCATGCACAATTCTTTGTTTATGTATTTAACATAATATTTAGTTTCTAATTCTACAAATAAACCCATAATGTGTCTTTCTCTTTTTATATTTTTATTTATTAAAAAGCATAAAGTGTGGCATATATTCATATGAAAGAAAGAGAGAGGATCATAAAAGAAATGAATGAAACGCATGTTGTAATTATTATTGGGTGGTTCTATTTGTACACCACTAATTAGTTAGCACACACCACACATTATATAAGTAAATTATACACATAAAACTACTTTATACATACTATTATTTTACAAGATTAACCTTGTTCTCGTCATCATTTTCTTTCCTTGTTCTAACATAAAACTTATATGCAAACATAAAAGCATGGCCTTAAAATAAATAATCATAATTGACATTATTTTCTAACATTAAAATTGTAAACTCTTTATTATTACTCATATAATTTATCATTTTGATTAAAATCAACCCTAATTTTATGAGGGAAAAACAACCCTGTACCCTTTAAATTAGAGCATTTAATTATGATAGTTGTCTTGATTGATGACAATTTCCGTTTTATAATAGGAAAAAAAATCCATTGATTCCATCACTAAAACCTATCGCTTTGATAAATTTTGTAAATTTTAAAGTTTAATGGATATAGGAAATATAAGCGAGAAAGCAATTAAAAAGAAGGGTAATTTATTAATAAATTTTTATTAAAAAGATTGTGATGTACGTAGAGCAATATTTGGTGTATAAATAGAATTTGCCATTATTATTATCATTATTATTCCTTGCAATGAATGACATGCTTTTAATTCCCATTGAATATGATTCCAAATTTTATTTATTTTATTGAAGGAGGGGATTTTCCCCTTTTTTCACTTTCACTTTATTTGGTTATATATATTTTACTTTATTTTATTTTATTTTATTTTTTTTATTTTTTTTGTGAACAAATGACAAAATGAAACCTAGTCTATTTATTTCATCATTTTTTTTCTTTTAGTAACAAATGGCAAATAAAATACATTTTCAACCGTAATAAATTATTTTATATTCTCTAAAATTCATTAAAATTTTATAAAATAAAATTTTTGAATTGGTCCTGATTTTGCGGGTTGTTACAACAAACTTAAAACATTGGTATAGAGTTGTTAATGGATACCCGAAAAAAATTGAAAACCATGTCGGAAAAGCAAATAATTATCTGCTATCCAAGAAAAAGATGCCGATACAAACAAGAAAAAATCTGCTTCCAAAAGAAGTATCAGTTTGGTTTGTCACTATTATATTTTATTTGATATGAATTTTAACAAAGTAAAAAATAGGGATAGTTTTGTTAAAGTCCATGTTAAGTTTCAAAATACATCAAATATCCTTCTCAAAAAATATATGTAAACTAGGTCCCTAAAATTAAGTCAAATAAATGCATAAATTTTATGCAATTATTCGATGAATAATTGTAGACATTCATTCAATTATATCTAAAAATTGCAGAAATTCCCGTATTCAATGAAAATTTAAAAAAAAAATCGCAATTATAGACAAAATAATTGTGGAATTTCCGCAATTATTCATCATAAAATTTACAGAAATATTCGCATTTATTCATGGAATAATTGCAGAAATTTATATATTTTTGAACATAATTGCTTAATTAAGCAATTATTTTATAGTTAAATTCTAAGAACCTAATTTACAATCTTTTTTTGTGAGAGCGTTTTCGTCTATTACGTTTAATTTTAAGGACCTAAGCCTAATATTCACTAAAATTATGTATTTTTTTTTTACTAAGTTACTATTTTATGGTATATGCATTAAATGCATATTCTCTATTCAAAACTATTATTCATCATCATATTTGTTGATTTTGCATACCATTATAATCAATGAAATTGAAAAGAGAATTATGTTAATCCAAAATTTTCTATGTAAGTTTCATTAGTTATCAATCGTTAGCTGATAGGATGATTAAACGATATCCATTCATATCGACGAGTACAGATATTCGTAAATGATTTTAAATGTAAATGGTTTTATAACACTATAAATGTCCAAAAGTATCCATTCACATGCCTAGGTATATCGTTTATATTATTTCATGACAACAAGTTTAATAATACATTAAGCCAGAACTTGCGGCGAATAAAATGCATGCACAAGGTCACAAGTTTAAGTCATGGACACAACCGTTTAGACCGCCTATCTTTAGCGAAATAGCTAACACAATACATATTTGATACAGTTAATTAGGGTTTAACTTCTATTTTATTATGCATCTGAACAAAAGATTATCCGAGTTCCACAAGCAACTAAAACACCAAGGCAAAATAAATCGGCAGTAGATCGGAAGAAATTGTGCAATGGTGACACGACAAGCGGTTTAGCCGAGAATATCACATTGTTAGGGAAGGTTTACACTAGACTAAAAGGCATTTTCTCAGTTTAACAAAACATAGCGATTCAATTATAGTAACAGTTACCAAATTCAAACAATAAATTAGGTAGCGGACACTCCTGTAGATGACCCCAATCACCCCATCGATATGTTAACAGGTACGTGGATGGTCCCCTTGCCTAGTGTTTATTAATCATTGAGCAATCATGATTGAGTGGATCGTGCCTGATATGAAGGTTACAATTATTATAAGAATATTGCCTTTGCAAAAATCAAACTGAATGGTGGTCCAAGACAAAAAATATAATGTACCTTTTTACCCCTAGAAAATACCACAGAATGCATTATTATTAACTGCTAGACTTCTGGTAGCTAAATGCTTAATGCTTAATGCTTATAATGAAAATCTGTCTATCATGTGACTGAACAGAGATTTTTTTTGGATTTATTATATTTCAAATATAAATCTTAACTCTCTATCAGTGTCGCCACTCAAGTACATCGGTTTATAGTTTCAACAATTATTTACAACATTCATTTCAATTCTCTCATACTATTTTTACATCAAGTCTATATGAATAAATGAACTAAATCAGATCATCTTAAAGTTTAAGTTAATTGAATACGTTTTAAGCATTGTTTTAGGCAACATTATGGTGTATAATGTCCGAGGTCAAAAACAAGTTATAATTTGAAATCTCATACGTCTGTAGACTAGACTAAAAAGGCGCATGTCATGCATTAAGGGTCCAAAAAAGTTTTGCATCATTTGCGACATACTCTGTTAATTGCTATGTTCATTGCTCTATCATTCTTATATGTTTATTCAGCACTATATGCCATCCTTTAGCTGTGATTTGCTACGTCCAAATTGTGATGATAGATGTTCTAAAGTTGTTTCAAACCAACTTCTTTTGTTTTCAGCATTCTGGAACAAATGTTGCAGCAAAGTGACAGCGGCTTGTGGGTCAGGAGCGGCCAGTTGTCACATATAAACGGGGCCAACCCTACAGTAAGGCTGCCAAGACAGCCACCTATGAAAAACCCCTCCGTGGAGGCAACAAAATGAAAAACATCGTTAGAGTTTCTTTATAAGTTGAATTTACAGTTTCGCACTAGAAAAAGACAGGTTGGTGGAGTGGTTTGTTGCTTGCACTTTTTGCCATATCACCAAGGTTCAAGGCTGCCTTCCTTCACATCTTGTGTATTTTTCCCCAATTTATTTTTGAGTGGCCTAGGACAACCGATTGGGTTGGGCCTGCATACAAACTATACATAACTTGTTAACCACCGACTAGTGCATGTGATACAAACAGTCCAGAGTGCAAGAGCTTGCGGCGAATAAAATGCATGCACAAGGTCACAAGTTTAAGTCATGGACACAACCGTTTAGACTGTCTATCTTTAGCGAAATAGCTAACACAATACATATTTGATACAGTTGGTTAGGGTTTACCTTCTATTTTATAACGCGTCTAAACAAAAGATTATCTGAATTCCACAAGCAACTAAAACACCAAGGCAAAATAAATCGGCAGTAGATCGGAAGAAATTGTGCAATGGTGACACGACAAGCCATTTTAGCCGAGAACATCACATTGTTAGGGAAGGCATTTTCTCAATTTAACAAGACATAGCAATTCAATTATAGTAACAATTACCAAATTCAAACAATAAACTAGGTAGCGGGCACTCCTGTAGATGACCCCATTGATATGTTAACAGGTATGTGGATGGTCCATTTGCTTAGTGTTTGTTAATCATCGAGCAATCATGATTGAGTGGATCGTGCCTAATATGGATGTTACAGTTATTATAAGAACATTTCCTTCGCAAAAATCAAACTAAATGGTTGTCCAAGACAAAAAACGTAGTGTACCTTTTTACCCCTACAAAATATCACAGAATGCATTACTATTAACTTCTAGACTTCTAGTAGCTAAATGCTTAATGCTTATAATGAAAATTTGTCTATCATGTGACTGAACAGAGATTCTTTGGATTTATTATATTTCAAATATATATCTTAACTCTCTATCAGTGTCGCCACTCAAGTACGTCGGTTTATAGTTTCAACAATTATTTACAACATTCATTTCAATTCTCTCATACTATTTTTACATCAAGTCTATATGAATAAATGAACTAAATCAGATCATCTTAAAGTTTAAGTTAATTGAATACGTTTTAAGCATTGTTTTAGGCAACATTATCATGTACAATGTCCGAGGTCAAAAACAAGTTATAATTTGAAATCTCATACGTCTGTAGACCAAAAAAGGCGCACGCCATGCATCAAGGGTCCAAAAAGGTTTTGCATCATTTTGCGACATACTCTGTTAATAACTATGTTCTACTCTATCATTCTTATACGTTTATTCTGCACTATATGCCATCCTTTAGCTGTGATTTGCTACGTCCAAATTGGGATGATAGATGATTCTAATGTTGTTTCAAACCAACTCCTTTTGCTTTCCGCATTCTGGAACAAATGTTGCAGCAAAGTGACAGCGGCTTGTGGGTCAGGAGCGGCCAGTTGTCACATATAAACAGGGGCAATCCTAGGGTAAGGCTGCCAAGACAGCCACCTATGGAAAATCCCTCCGTGGAGGTGTCCGTTGAAGCAACAAAATGATAAACATAATTAGAGTTTGTTTATAAATTAAATTTACAATTTCACAACTGAAAAAGACAGGTTGGTGGAGTGGTTTGTTGCTTGCACTTTTTGCCACATCACCAAGGTTCAAGGCTGCCTTCCTTCACATTTTCCGTATTTTTCCCCAATTTAGTTTTTGAGTTGGCCTAGGACAACCAAATAGATTGGGCTGGGCTTGCATATAAACTATACATAACATGTTATCCACCGACTAGTGCACGTGATACAAACAGTTCAGAGTAGATACTTTATTTTGGACTTCATGCATTGATATTGGATTGGTTTCACTTATGTACGTAAACCTAATATATTAAGGTATTATCATTGTTATCAAGTCGACGACTAGTCGTCGACAAGTCGACATGTCGCTCTCTGAGTTTCGACGATGATCGACTTATTGATTTCGACGGTAATTTGGCTGGAGAGAAACCCTAATTTCTTCGACATCGATGTTTTACCTCGACATCGACAATTTGCCTGGGGAGAAACCATAATTTCTTTGATCGACAGCTGCTCCTCCATCGATACTCCTCGCGACGCCTCCCTGCTCCTCGCGACGCCTGCTCGCGGCTCCTGCTCGCTGCTCCTTGCTGGCAGCTATCGATATTTTAATAGTGGGTTGGTCCTTCTTACCCGGGAATAAATAGTTAGAAAGACTAAAGTAAACAAGAATCAAACGTTTTATTGTATTTAATATTTATCGTTAGATTAACTAGAACTAAATTATACATATGAATTTTATTTTTGTGACAGCTGGACAATCAAATGGATATTTGTTGAATTTGAACATATTATTATGTTATCTTTGTTGAATTTGAACTTTTATAAATTTAAAATTATATCTAATTATATTATATATTTAAGTCTAATAAATACATGTATATAAAAGACTTGTCGACTAGTCACGACTAGTCAGACGACTTGTCGACTAGTCTTCTAGACGGTGGTGGCTCGACTTGGCGTCGTGATAACCTTGGGTATTATCTTCCTGTTTGTCCAAAAAGTCTTCAAGTACCTTGAGAGTGGATAAGTTTTAGATCTCATATTTTGGTCACGCCTCGTCTCAGGAATTCTACGCATAATATCTCGTACCAGACGAGACCTCGTATAAAATGAATGTAAAATTGATATTTTAAATATTATTATGAGAACTGTTATATAAATATAAATTTGTTACAATATATAAATAATACTAAAACTAATAATAAATTTTCATTTTTGAGGAAAGTGGTTACATAATTAATTTTGTATTTGATTAAATGGATTATGTTCATTTGAATACTAAAAATAAGAAATAAATAAAACAAAAGATCTATTTAGACACTAAATATAGACATAATTGGTGACATAATCAATCTTCAACATTGGATTGTCACATACATCATGATCCAACGTTCAAGATCTTGTGCGCCCGAATTTATGTCTAAATAGTCGCCCCTTAAATAAAAAATCATTTATTTTTTCTCACCCATTAAAAAATTAAAAACAAAATTAGACAGCTAGTAAAAAAATCGTTTGAGAGCAAGTTCGTTAGGATCTACGTAAAAAGCTAAAAAATGGCAAATGAAAAACACCTTCGTATGAGATCTTATATCGAGGTTTATCTCAAATTCCGCTTGAGATTTTAACAACTTGGACGAGATGAGTATCGATAAGAGGTAAGTATTTAATGTTTTGTTTCGCTAAATATAAACTTGTTTTTTGTTCGAAAATGAGAGCGAGAGCTCAAGAGTGATAAACGGGATTCAAAATAGTGGTGCGGACACATTCTGCTCTACTCTACGGATGTCAAGGGAAAATTTCATCTAGCCGTATGATTTCACTCATCTTGATAATCTTTGATTCAGCCATGGTAATTGGTTGTATCAACATACTGGTTTCTACAAGGTCAAAGCCAGTTCCTATTCAATGGCAAAATAGCAATTAACCACAAGTTAATCATGCTTAATTTATTTCTACATTCTCCATTTTCCTTTATTCTTCAATGTTATAGAAAATATTCTATTCATTTAATTAATGATGTTTATGTCAAACGTCTACAGGAAACTTAGAAGTGGCAAAAGAAGGTATTGAACCCCTTTTTATAGATGATTACAAAGATACGAGTAAGACACAGACGGATACATGTAGAGACTAGTGGGGGCAGTGGCCCCCATTGAGATTTATAAAATTACAAAAAAGAAGAGTTTTTAGAGCATCTCCAACCCTAATTAGATGTAATGTCATTAAATGCTTGTGTCAATGTCTATTACACAATATGAAATATATAAAACATACTTCTATAATAAAATTTGTATTTGTTCTCCAATGCAAATGTTTAGAAACATATAATTTTGTATGTGTCATTTTAGGAGTATTCCAAAACTAAATAAGTAAAAAAGTAGTTGTTATATGATTTTCCACATTGTAGACTACAATATCTACTACTAGACATTGTGTTTCACAATGTCATCTAATTTTCTTGACACGTCATCTACAAACTTTATTCAACAATTGCATTGAAGAAAATAAAAGATAGATACCCAGTATCAAAGGCTCTCGTATTCAAGCGTGAGAGGACTTCCCAGGTCAGTCTCCCCTCCTAGTACTATTCTCACGGCTTTCCGGGCTTTGGGGTGGTCGATTAGTGCGCACAGCATTTCCCTCACATATGTGAAGAAAGCATTGGACATGCTCTTATATATATAACAAATCAAATCCCTTATCCCAAAATCCTCTATCCCTCTGTATCCAACTAATCAGGACCCCCTATTTTCACCTTTTTGCAATTAAACCCACTTTATTTTTCAGAATTAATTGCAAAAAGGTGGAAATCATGAATCCTGATTGGTTGGGTATAGAGAGATAGAGGATTTGGATACAGAGGATTTGCTCTCATCAAATACCCCAATGCTGCATTCATATTTTTCTCATTTTTGCTCCCCAAAAGCAAATAGTAGCAGCCAGCAGGTCCACAGGTCCAACGGTCCAACATCAAGCAGCAGGATTTTTTGGCAAACAATCCAAAAGCCAACAACTACAAAGATCAACACCATAAAAATACATATTTTCTAATTGGTATGATCTTTATTTTTATTGATACATTTCTTTTTTGCTTTATACTTGGTTATATAGTGAAAATTCCCTAACCATGTAGTGCATACTATATGGTTGTGAAAATGCCTTAACCATGTAGTGTAACTTAATTTGTTTTTTATGTAAAAATAAATAATGTGTATGACAGTATGTATGAGTGTATCATTGTCAATTTAATATAGGTAGACATGGAAAAAAAAAATATTTTACCCCCACTGGAGTTACTTTCTGAATCCGCCACTGGTAAGACAACTACCAAGCGTTGACATATGTATGAAGATGTAATTAGAACTTAGAAGTGCATGATGCAGAAGATATAAGCTTACCTTTAAAAGTCCAGTCAAGGAAGCAGATTCCTACCTGGAGTTTGACTCACAGCTGAACCAGGAAAGCATATTCCTTTTTGCCTGAATTGCAAAAACCTATACAGCAATCAAACCAATGATATCAGGTCCAGAAAATAAATCGTTTTACAGAGTTTTCTTTCAAGCCAATTATTTTTGCCTGGTATAATTTTATTTGGTTAATATTTAACCTAAAAAAATGTAAAATTTGTCTAGAAATCAGAAAAGAGCCAATGCATTTCTACATGTATATACAAACACAGCATGGTATAAAAATTCCTTTGTCTTGTATCCAGTAGAAGCAATATAAGTCTTGCATCGAATAGAAGCAATATACAACATCAGTTAAAAAAATTATCAGCTTGATTTGTCATTGTTTTGCTGAAGAAATTGAAGGTCTTTCATTTGCCTCTGAACAGCCTCTTTAGAAAAAGTTTTTGGTTCTGGATAATCTGTTCTCTCTCCGTCGGCTACTTGCTTTGCCATGGTAGTAACTAACTCTTCGATTTTCAATTTCCCAACCGAAGGAAAAACTGCATTCAACATAACACACAGTAATCTCACATCTTCTTCTTCTACAAGATCTCTACCGAAACAACAAACATAAATAGCATCTAGAGCTTTTTCCGCACGAACTTCCATTGGAATTTTAGGTGTTTCTAAGTTCATCTTTGCACGTTTCTGCATACATAATAATGTTTCATAGATTAGCATCATCTCGATATTTCCATAGGAATGAGTAACAGAAACATGTGTTCTATGCTATATGAACTCCACAATACCCTGAAATTCAACATAACATTTGCATGCACTGTACTGGTATAGCCAATGATTATAAAATAATGTTGGATACATCATTACTTCTCGTTATAATTATCTGTCTATCATCATTAATTATAATCAGAGATTAAATCTAACCAATAAGCAACATTCGGTTCAAATATGATGCTATATCTTAGGGTTGCAACGATACTTCCCCTTAACATGTGTGTGCCCCCCTCCCTCCTTTGCGTTTGGGGTGTGTGTGTCGGGGGAGGGGGGGTTGTTAGGATTGCCTCGCATGTTGTTAAGGAGGAATGACGGGTTGGAATTAATAGTCCCAAATCATGGAATAAATTGAAGGAGTTGAGTACAAATATGAGTTGGTAGACACGTAACAACAGGGATTCCTTTTGTTATATGGGAGTTGTGTGCCAGCTCATATGCGTGCAGGGAAGGGGGGCTTTGTTCCGACCGTCGTTACATAACAGTGGTATCGGAGCCAAATGTTACGGACTGGGTCATGCAGACAAGGCAGTGCTCTCAAAAGATACTCGTAGGATGCGAGTCAAGGGGGAGACTGTTAGGATTGCCTTGCATGTTGTTAAGAAGGAATGACGGATTGAAATTAATAGTCTCACATCATGGAATAAATTGAAGGAGTTGAGTACAAATATGAGTTGGTAGACACGTAACAACAGGGATTCTTTTTGTTATATGGGAGTTGTGTGTCAGCTCATATGCGTGCAGGGAAGGGGGGCTTTGTTCCGACCGTCGTTACATAACAGGGGGGGGATGATATGTACAAATGAGGAGTCTCGCCACTCCCCAATCAAATCTTGATACATATATAAGAGCAAGCATTTTCATGGTCCTAGCTTAGTATTGGAATACTCAACACATCCCTTCTAACCATAAAATAATGTTGGTCACATCATTGTATCAAAGCAGGTAATATACACAAGCACCACTCTTTCAAAAATTGCAATATTATGCTGTTCAAATACAAAAAAGGCATCTTCTTATCAATGAAATCTAGTTGAAATTCCATATTCAGCAAAAAACAATACATATAATGTTGCTCTTTTCAACAGCGGTCATATAAAATTAGTCACAATCACATGTAATATACTGTAGTGCAAATGAGAGGAGGGGGGGGGGGGGGGGGATGATACGTACAAATGAGGAGTCTCGCCACTCCCCAATCAAATCTTGATACATATATAAGAGCAAGCATTTTCATGGTCCTAGCTTAGTATTGGAATACTCAACACATCCCTTCTAACCATAAAATAATGTTGGTCACATCATTGTATCAAAGCAGGTAATATACACAAGCACCACTCTTTCAAAAATTGCAATATTATGCTGTTCAAATACAAAAAAGGCATCTTCTTATCAATGAAATCTAGTTGAAATTCCATATTCAGCAAAAAATAATACATATAATGTTGCTCTTTTCAACAGCGGTCATATAAAATTAGTCACAATCACATGTAATATACTGTAGTGCAAATGAGAGGAGGGGGGGGGGGGGGGGGATGATACGTACAAATGAGTAGTCTCGCCACTCCCCAATCAAATCTTGATACATATATAAGAGCAAGCATTTTCATGGTCCTAGCTTAGTATTGGAATACTCAACACATCCCTTCTAACCATAAAATAATGTTGGTCACATCATTGTATCAAAGCAGGTAATATACACAAGCACCACTCTTTCAAAAATTGCAATATTATGCTGTTCAAATACAAAAAAGGCATCTTCTTATCAATGAAATCTAGTTGAAATTCCATATTCAGCAAAAAATAATACATATAATGTTGCTCTTTTCAACAGCGGTCACATAAAATTAGTCACAATCACATGTAATATACTGTAGTGCAAATATTTGCTCATGAATTTCCGAACAAACAATATAAAATACAGTTTGTAAGTACAAATAATTATAATAAATTGACTACAAAAACAAGGGTTTCAATTTGATTAGATATCAAATTAAGCTATGAAATAATATTGAGAAAACTAAAATTTCCATTCTAATAAAAAAAAGTACACACACACACAAACACACAAGCATACATACACGTGTGTGTGTAAAATTAGAAATATTGTCTGGTCTACTTATACAAAGCATATGCCGTTGTTGGCCAAATATTTAATTGTCATACAAAGAAGAGCATATATTTTGCACTCATCTATTAGAATGTAAATATTCACACTTAAGATATAAAATATCTTGTATGATTGAGAAACGTGAAAAACATTTGAACCAAACAACTATAATTTACATTACATATTACAAAATGCAAATTCCGCACCAAATAACTGACTAAAATGGTGTACAGTTCAAAGTGTATGTATTGACTTAGATGACAAATTCTTTGCATCGTTCATTTCAAAGCACAAATAAATGTAAAATATTTGGATTGTATAACTTAAATTTGTATTTCATGTTTCTAAACTCGTAAATATTTGCAAAATTTACTTCAGTGTGCGTATCTGCTTTGAATTGTATAAAAGTGTGAACATTTGCACCAACTCTAAAATTTTCCAGTCAGTCACAAAGCATGTATTTGTCGGTAAGTACAAAGATTGGCATTTTCTGTTTCGGAAAGCATGTAGTTGCCTATAGACAAAATGATCACATATAGCCAAACCCTAAAATATATAATATGCACGTTAACTACTTTGAAATGAGCATTTCAATACTACTGGTAGAAATTTTCAACATGAAAAAATGAAGCTCTAATTACATTCGTATATCGTCATATTTGTAATAAATTCAAAACTTATGCCCTGATCATAAAACGTTAAGATTTTCTTAGTATTAAAACGATGTCACAAATTTGAGTTCTATTAATGATAATAACTGATTTTATTTCAAGTTGATTTTTTTTTAATTAACCTCTGCATTAATAATTGAAATATAATAACAATTAATCGTCCATTCACAAAATTTTCAAAATGCTATTCATATAAAAATGATATCCTAGGTTCGAATCCCAATTGCGACAACAATTACTTTTTACTTTATGTTAGAATTTTGATCTGATCTAGACATGATGTTACAAGTTTGATTCTCAATAATAGCAATAATTAATTTTTAAATAAGTCGGAATTTTTAGTCTATGCATAAAATTATGGGTTCTAACCCCATTATACTTACGAAAATGCATCATACTGTTCAATTTTCTTTCATTTATTATTGTCTCACTTTCGCTATGCATATTTTTCAAAAGTTCAATTTTCATAGCTCAATACACATTCATCGTTTTAGTTTTATGCATATTTTACCCTATATTTTTGTGATCAACCATCCTTATTAAAAATCTTATGTAATTTTGTGGAATTAGGTTGATATTTTTACCAAAATTGTTTGTGTACACATGCATCGCACCATGTGCCATAGTATTTCAATAATAATTGCAATAAATTCACATTTTTTTAATCCACTAACGTCCCTAAACATCTTTGATACATACAAAAGAAACCATAGGTCCGAAACCCCAATTCCACTAGAAGTTATCCTTCCTATTCAACTGAAAATTTGGGTATCAACATAAGATTACAAGTTCAAATCGCACTACTAACAACATTTTTCTCCGTTTTATTTAATTTATTTTTGTTTAATATGTCCCCAACATCCTTACATTCTTCTTTCAAAATTCCTATTGCTTATAGTTTTATTTTATATTCAAAATTTTACTTATTTACTAACTTGTTTTATTGTGTAGATAATTGTCTATTAAGTGGTACGTACACACAAAAATAGTGTGATGATTCAAAATCCTTTTTATAAACATGAACACGTGATAACATACTACATTGATAATGATAGATGACCATAGTTATAGTACTGATAATAGTTAGAACAACCAATTATATTATAGTGTTAATGACAATGATGATTATAATACCTACAATAATAATAATAGTTAGAACAATAATGATAGTTAGAATGCTAATGACGATGATGATCATAAAAATATTATAATAATTAAGATTGTACTACATTTTGCACCAAACATTTTAGGTGTAAATGCAAACATTTAAACTACACTTCTAAGATTAAAAAAATAACAATGCATAAGCATATATACCTTTAAAATATGTATTCCTCAGGGATTTGCTTTGCATTCATATATTACATCTTATATTCTACAGTTAACTAATTATCCTTGTCATTGAAAATTATCTATGGTTAACCGATCTTCTTAGCCATGGTCTTTTAGGGAAGAAACCTTAAAATTTTAATGTATGCATATTTTAGTAATAGAAAACGTTGTTCAAATCTCGCAAATATCGCCCGAGATCTCCTCCGAGATTTCGTTTTGGGCTCCTTCCAAAACGAAACAACAAATATCACTCTAAATCTCCTTTCGAATATATCGCCCGAGATATTGCAATATCGAACGATATATCGACCGAGACGAAATACTGGAATATCGTCCAAGATCTTAGTTTTTTTGGTTAAAATTCAAATATGTGTATGGTCTAGACCAATAATTAAAAAAACTCAAATCTAGTTAGGATAATCTTTTGTTATTTTACATTTTACATGTTAAATGACCATACTGTATGTTCATATATGTTCTACAATGCTTACAACTTTTATATTCGTCTTTTTTACATACATGTTACCTATGAAATTATGTATTTTATGGTTTATTTATGCTGATTTTTTAATGTTTTGGATCCTTTTAATGTTTTATGTCTAACAATATTTCTGTTTTAAACATATTACGATTTATAGTATGAATGATCTTTAACAAAATAAAGGATAATAAAGTTATTTTGCAGTTCAAATTTAAGTTACTATGTTTTTAATAACATTCATAAAAAGCATTTTGTAAAAATTTCATTTTTTATCATATCATGTACTCCGAGGTTGTTCCGATATGAACTTTCAAACCCGAGATGGAAATCCGAGACGAACTCCCGAGTTAGACTCATCTCGTTGGAGATCTCCTCCGATACGAGATCAAGTCTATAAAATCCCCGAGACGAAACGTGACCGATATCCGAGATTTAAAACCTTGATGTAGAAAGTCCAAAAATTACTTCAAACTATATATTCATGTTATACCAGTATTATATTATTTTTAATGAAACGCTTCATGAAAAAAAAAGGAGCTTGGAATCATGTAATTACTTACAAATACGTTTATACTTGTTTCTAATCAAAGAATCCACAAATTTTAATTTTAACACAATTTCAAAAAAACATGAACTTAAACTAATTTTGAAATTACCTCAAACTACACATTACTTGCATCACTATTTAGAAATAATAATGAATAATTAATGTTAGCCAACGATTTTTAAGTACTTAAATTAACACATAAAAACTAATTTTACAATGTTTGAACGTATTTTTTGAATTGACGAACTAACTTTTAGCCTCAACTATTATCTAATTTTGAATTTCTTTAAGGACGGTTATTTTTCAATATTAAATTACGTAGAAATAGTAAACTGAATTGAATTTCATAAAGAATACTTTTGAATTAATTCATTTTTTCATATTTCAAAACTATTTAACTATGTTATAATTGTTTTTTTGTATCGACCTAACTTTTATTTTACTTTTTTTTAGAATACAATATTTTTAAAATCATTCTATATATACATATTACTATACTATGTTTTTGATGAAACTAATAGTAGCCTATATTATATTGAAAATTAAGTGTTCGTTTCATGGTCTGAGGTTTCGGCCGGAATCATGGAGATTCCGATCAACTCGTCTCAGTTCCAGCCAATGATGAGACGGAATTTTGCTAATCCCGTCCCGTTCAAATAATCGAAGAAAAGAGAAAGAAAAATAAAGTTCTGGATTGTTAGGCTAGATGAGAAAAGAAGAGAGACAAACAAACACACGCTATATCAACAATCGGAAAAAGCAAACCACAGAGTAAAACTTTAGCCTATAAATACATCGAATGAAAACATAAATTACCACAATCGAGCTTCAGCAATCATCCCAAATTCAAGTGCTAAGCATCACCATGTTCGACCAAATTCGAGCAAGCCTCAGAGTCATGGAAGTACTTCAAATTTGCAGGAGTAAAATTGAGCATAACTTGGCAACCGCAGGTGATTTTGATTTTTTTTTATTTATTCCTTTCCGCTTTCCACATTCGATTTCTGAGGTTTGTGGGTGGTCGTATTCGTTTCTAAGGAGAGAGAGAGAGAGAGAGAGAGAGAGAGAGAGAGAGAGAGAGAGAGAGAAGGAGGAGGAGGAGGAGGAGGAAATGAGGCTAATTAACTGATGAACTGCACTTTGCGTCTGTAAATTGGGTCGTTCGTTTATCTAAGCCGACGAATGATTAATTAACGGACTTTTTTTTGAGCTGCCTTTGCTTGTGTGAACATTCGTATATGCCAACTGATGACTAATTAATGGACAAAATTCATTTTATTTTTTTTGGGCCCTTGCTTGTCTAAATTGAGAATTGCATTGAATAATCAATAACAATAACGGACTTGAATGTTGCATATGTAAACAGACTTGAATGTGCTGAACTGACTTGAACAAGTTAAGCTGACCCGAATATGTTGCACAGACTTAAGAAAACAATCTTTACGTAGTTCAAAAAATAGTTTCTGGACGTAATACTAAAAAGTATTGTATATTGTATTATTATCTTTTTGTAAATCAAATTCATATAGGGATTTGCAATGTTTATCATTACTTTTTCATTAAAAATACAGAATCTGATACAATGATCGAAACCGAAACGAAAACCGAAACTTTCAAAGTTTCCAAAATTGACCGAAATCAATAAATATTCAAATGATCGAAACCAAGTTCTCGATCCTTGGTTCTTTTTTGAATTTGTAAGTAAGGATATTTTCATACACTCATGCACCTGCCAAGCACTTATTAAACTGACATTGATAACAAGCATTTGAGCATTAGAATTGTCAAATTAAACATGTTGGCTTTCATGAGCGCGCATTTTGTTTGTACTTGCTCAGAAATTTAGTTTGTGATCTAAATTGACAATTGCATGAAGTTTATTTCCATCCATAACGCTGCAGTGCATTCTTCATAGCTCACATAAACTATTTTACTGTTAAAGACTAACAATTTTATCAAGAGTAATTATGCGTTGTTTACCTCCTTTGCAGTAGTCATCAAGGCAAGACAACTCTCCTCTTCAAATTCGATATCATTTGAAATTCGAAGTCTGGCTACTGCTTCCAATATCTCTTCAGACTTTAGAAGACCAGCACCAATAGCAGTTAGCCAACAACATAAAAGAACATATAAAGGATCCCCTGCCTGCCAATAACACAAGAATTAGTTCATGGGTTTTGAATTAAAAAAATTGCTCATGTGCAACTTAATTGTCTGGAATTTGTAGGGCAGAATAATACAATGTCAATTACAAAGCAAAGTTATCCACGGAAGCTATAAATGTGACCACAACTATATGGTGGTAACTTGACATGTGTGCCAAATAATTAAAGCTTAAAAATATACAAGAATGTATTTTTATGTAAATGAATGATGACATTTAAGTATTTAACACACCAACCAGAGTGAGTTGTAATGTTGTATTATGATAGTTTTAGCAAGTTTTCGATTTTATACTCACAATTTTACAGTTGCAGCTACTAAGAAGTCATGCACTACAGTTGCAGGCTTGCAGCCACTAACACTTTATCATTTACCCATATTTTGAAAGTAGGACGAAAGGCGATCTATTTTGGATTATTTGACAGCTCTTAATACAACAACAACAACGACTAAGCCATAAATCCCAAACAAATTGGGGTTGGCTAGAGATGGAACAAAAAAAAAAAAAAAGTAACATAAAGTTTAAAATAATTAAACAGATAAAAAAAAGTCGTAAGAAAATGTGGTGATAAGATTAATAAGAAGAAAAGCTGCAAGGACAAAATTGGACTGGGTAAGGGTATATATTATATCAGGTTTGCTTCAGACAACCATTATTTTACGCTGAGATTGCACCAATAACATAACAACAGATACGCTTGCCTTGAAATTTGAAAGATGTTACATATTGTTGTCCGTGTTGCACATGCCTAAGGTTTAAATTTCGGATTTCTGTCATGTGTCATCTCATAGATTTTAAATGCTCGATCCCATGTACTTGGAAGATCTCGGATGAGACGAGTCCAACTAGGGTGTTTGCCTCAGATTTTCATCTCAGGTCTTAAAGCTCAGAACCAACCAAGGTTTTGAATATCATTCATCTCCCCCGAGATAGAAATCCAAGATTTCAACCGAGATCTAAGATTTGACAACGTTTTTAGCTATAAGTGTTTTTATTCTCTTCCATTTTGACCGAGATATGAACCCCGGATTTTCTCCAAAATCTAAGATCTGGAACCTTGAAATTATCTCAGGGTATATATGTTAAAAATTTAATATTCATGCACAACAATTTTTATAAATGGTACCAATAATAATAATAATTTAAACATGGTATGCAACGTCACTCCTTTGTTATTAATCTACAAAAGAACATTCATATTCATAAATCATGATATGCTTAAACTATAATAACACAATACAAATAGATTATAGCTTACAACGTGTGATCCATGAATATAAACTATTGTTAGACATAAAAAAAAAAAAAAAAAAAAAAAAACACACAAAACAATTACATAGCAGTAAAACATAAAATACATACTTTAATAATTAATACGCACGTAAAAAACCGATGTATATGAAAATCATAAAGATTGTAGAACTTATATAATATACAATATTGTCATATAACATGCAAAATGTACATAAAATATTAAATATTAAACATGATTTATTTCAAGTCTTTTATTTAAATACAAGCAAAAAATGCATCGTGGTAAACTAAAATAAAATCAGATTTATACCATTACAAGCTAACTAACAAAAAAGAGTCGTTAATATATCTTAAAGACTACCCTTTAAGTGATTCGGGATGTGACATAGATGTCTCGTATGAGATTATTCGATTTAGGAAAAAAAGTTGGGTCAGTTTTAGCAATTAAAGAAAATTGGTTAACTACTAAATAGTAAGAGATTATAGCAGCTAAATTTCAATTTTCTTAATTATTGTTTTGCATCGAGCACGGGCTTAAATTTCAGCCCAAAAAGAACCAAAATCCACCGGTATATCACATCACTCTCGATATATCTGAAACAATATTAACAGTGAGATTTACTATTTTGTTTCGAGAGGAGAAAAAAAACAAGATCTTGAGCGATATTTCCGAGATCTGAAACAATGCTCATGTGTGTTAATAAGTGAGCTCAAATAAAAATATGAGACAATTTGGCTAAGGTCTCTGTTAAGTTTCAAAATACGAAAAACATCTATGTCTAAAAACATTGTCAATTAGGTCTCTGTTTTTCGAAAAACATTAAAAATCAACGTAAAAATTTACCAAACTTCAAAACTGAATTCAATTCATAATCAAGCAAGAACAGTAAAAAAAAACTTTAAAAAATTTATTTTGTATTCATGTAAGAAAAGTAAAAAAAAAAAAATATTGCTTCAAAAACAAAAAATTCGTGTCTCGGCAAAACATGCAGGAGTAACTACAATTTTTCAAGAAATTGCAGACATCGCCATAATTACAACAAAAAATTGCATACAAGAAAATTTTGCATACTTCTATGCAAATTTTGTTGATTGCTTCAAAATTTCAAATTCAATATCTACACTTATTCAACATCACATTAGTGCAGAAAAATCATCAAAAAATGATATAAATTGCATACAAATGAAAAATATCTCACTCCGGTAAAAATGCAGAAAAAGAAGCAATTATACAAAATAATTACAGACATGTCTGCAAATTTTTGATACACTAAGGCATGTCTGCAATACATTATAGAAAAAGTTGTGTGTATATATATATATATATATATATATATATATATGCACATTTTGACAATAAATGCAAACATTTCTACAACTTTTTATTTTTGTTTTTCAGTATCTGCAATACACTATGAGAATAGTTGCAGATATGTCTGTACTTTCTCATAATAAGTGCTAATATTTTTGTATTTTTATTCAGTGATCTTCTATTAATATTTACTTTTTTTTTGTAGCGGTAAAGTAAAAATTCACGAAAACACGTTGATATATAGAACAAGGACCTGCTTTACATCAAAACTTACACAGGGATGCACCTCACATAATCTTTGATTTTAGAGACACATCCCTGATATTCACTAAAAATACTGAACATAGAGAGCGATTACTTCTCAACTTTTTATTCATCAAACAATAAATCCTTTACACAGGCAAACACATAATGAGCCAATTCACAAAAATATGCTCCACATACCAACACTTCACCTATAGAATGCTAAACATAAGTCTTATTAGCAGAAAAACAACTCCATTAACCCAAGAATTAGGTCAATTGTGATCAAACGAAATAAACATGCAAACATTAGATTATCCAACAAAGTCTCCATTAAACTAAATCTTTATTTTTCAGGAGATTACTATCAATCAGAATTACACCAGCAGAAATAAAAAGCAATGAGTTTTTAATTGGATTGAATTTTATTTTGAATTACCGAGGTAGCATTTCCATCTCTAAGAAAAGTATTACATTCAGTAAACACAATTATACTTTGCCCACAAACTACCATAACTATCAATCAGAGTGCGCTCGAAAGCGTGGTGGACAAGGAGAACAAGGTTATCACGACACCAAGTCGAGTCACTACCGTCTAGAAGACTAGTCGACAAATCGCCCGACTAATCATGACTAGTCGACGAGTCTTCTATATACATATATTTATTAGACTTAAATATATAATATAATTAGATATAATTATAAATTTATAATAAGTTCAAATTCAACAAAGATAACATAATAATAGGTTCAAATTCAACAAATATCCATAATACATCCTAGTCACAACATAATAATACTCATAATATCCATAATAGATCATAAAATGAGTATGAACTCAAGCAAAATCATCTATCTCAATATCATCTCCATCTCCGTCTTTCGACTGTGGCGACGAGGAGCAACGACGGCGGCGACGAGGAGCGACGGCGGCGACGATGAGCAGCGGCGGCGACGAGGTGCGAGGAGAATTTGGTTTTTTTCTTTCTATTGACTCATCTGTTATCGAGGTGCGAATTGGAGTAATTTGGGTTTTATCGATGTCGATCTAGGTTTTTGGGCCGATTTAGCCCACTATCGTCGAATTGGACAAGTCGACTTTCGTCGACTGGATCGAGCGATTGGTCGACTTGTCGTCGACGTGATAACAACAAAGGAGAGTTAGATTTTTTAACAGATAAACAAAAACCTCCAAATGAAAAAAGCAAAAATTTTCTCTAGCAATTTTAGCAAACGAAACATTTACGAAACCTAAAAAGGGAAAGGAAGTAAAATTATCCCTTATCTCTAAATTTGAGAAAATAGGGTTAATAGGTGATGATGTCACCAAAAACAGAGTAAACTACACATGTAAAATCAAAATAATAAATCTAGAAATTACAATCAAACAACAAGCATAGATTATTCTCCAGCCGATATAGAAGAGTTTAAGACCCAAATTAATGAAATATTAAATCAAAGGTTAACACGCAGATCGGACATCGATCAACAACGTTTATAGTCAGAAATCATTCTGAGCAATTTTAGCAAACGAAACATTTACGGAACCTGAAAAGGGAAAGGAAGTAAAATTATCCCTTATCTCTAAACTTGAGAAAATAGGGTCAATAGGTGATGATATCACCAAAAACAGAGTAAACTACACAAGTAAAATCAAAATAATAAATCTAGAAATTACAATCAAAACAACAAGCATAGATTATTCTCCAACCGATATAGAAGAGTTTAAGACCCAAATTAATGAAATGTTAAATCAAAGGTTAACATGCAGATCGGACATCGATCAACAACGTTCATAGTCAGAAATCATTCTGAGCAAAAACGTGAAAAACCGAGAATTGTTTATAACTATAAGCGATTAAATAATAATACTAAAGATGATGGATATAATATACCTAATAAAGACGCATTAATCAATTTAATCCAGGATAAACGTATTTTTAGTAAGTTTGATTTAAAATCTGGTTATAATCAACTTCATTTAGAAGAAGATTTTAAACCATGGACAGCCATCATGTGCTCCGAAGGGCACTTTGAATGGAATGTCCTTAGTTTTGGCTTAAAAACAGCCCCAACTATTTTTCAACGATTCATGGATAGTATTTTCAAAAAATATGAAATTTGCTTAGTTTACATATATGGCATTCTTGTTGTTAGTACCGGTATTAAAGAACATGAAAGTCACTTGAAAACAATCTTTCAAAAGATAGAAACAAATGGCCTTGTAGTATCAAAACGAAAAATGGAACTTTTAAGCAAAAAAAATCATTTTTAGGTCTCAAAATTGGGAATGGCAAGGTTGAACTTCAACCACATATTACACAAAAAAATATTGAATTTCCAAATAAATTGGATAACACGAAAAAGAAACAAGCATTCTTAGGACTAGTAAATTATGCCAGAAAATTTATTCTAAACTTAGCAAAACTATTAGGCCCATTATATGGCAAAATTTCAAAAAACGATGAAACACAATTTAATACGAAAGACATTAAGTTGATCCAGAAAATTAAAGAAGAAATAAAAAGGATTAAACCATTACAATTGCCTTTAGAAACAAATTACATTATCATAGAATGTGATGGATGCAAAAAAGGATGGGGAGCAGTTCTAAAATGCAAACCATCAAAATATAGTGACAAATAAGTAGAGATAATTGCAGCTAACGCAAGTGGTAATTTTAATACAACAACTAGTTGGACATCTTTAGATTATGAAATACAAGCATTAGCTAATGCCTTGGAATAAAAGAATTTAAAGTCAAAACAGATTGTGAGGCAATTGTGGAGTTTATTTCAAACGAAAATTGTAAAAACGTTAAATAGAACTAGATGATTAAACTTACAAAACCTTATACAAGGCAATGGTTACAAAATAATCTTCGAACATATTAAGGGTAAGAACAATCATCTTGCAGATACATTATCAAGAAAATTATTATCTCTTGTGATACTAATCAACTTTGTTTACAAGAAAGAAATATGATGAATACAGAAGAAAATAAAACAATAAAAGATTAGCAATCTCCTGTAAATATAGTCTCTTCCAACTCAACCAGGAAGTAGGAGATATAATCCCCTCAAATCACAGTTTACAAACCAGATTAAGAAGGAAAGAGAAATCACCTTCTCCAGTACCTGATGACCAAAAAATAATGACTTTTGGTCAATACAGTTTACTCCAATACAGTGATAACGATCCAAGGAGGTTCAGACCCCTTACTCGTATATCAGACCATTCACAGCAATATTTGTTTGACCATATATGGAACTTGCGAACAGTAAAGACAGAAAAGTGACACAAACAAACAGTTGCTAACAACCTTGCACATTATTTTTCAAAAATTCAGCAAAACCCACTTTCTAAAATTCTTTTGTTATGTTGTTTTTCGAACAAATTATACAGATATTTTTAAACATTACAGTCAGGTTCAAATGTCTATTCAAAATTTTCAAAGGATTTTACAGTCTACAGGAAGTTCTTAATGAAGCAAGAAATGCATTTGGCCCAAATTTTTATTTGGGTCGAGATTATAGATATTTATACTCACAAACAACTTTTTCCCCTCCATTATCATACAAAGACCTTATCAATAACCAGACTTCACAGTTAAATGAATTACAATATCTCTATCAAACTATCCAGACCCAAATACACCACCTTCTCCAAAGGAATCAATTCCTTGAAAATTACTATCAAAAGACAACATATACCAAAAAAAACCAGTGAGTTACTAGAACGAAGGATATAGCAATTGGTACAAGAAAGAGACGAAGTGCTAGCTATACAACCCAAAAAAAACCAAAAACTTAACATATCGGCAGCTTTCAAATCATTTGAAGTTGAAACCCGCTCCAATCCTAGAAGAATTGTATGAGAGAACAGGTACAGACATCAAAATAAAAATACAAAAGATGGTATATAACAAATGGACATAACATTTAGCAAGTCTCCAACAGCTTCTAAAAAATTATTACCAAATGATTAAAGAAGGTTTTCGGTTCAAGGTCATTCAAGACAGAAGGTCTAACATGCTACGTCTTAGAGTTGAAAGTCAAACGTTATCAAATATCATAGATGGAGTTATTGATCTATTCCATCATGAAATGCTTTCAAGAATTACTTTCCATAATCTCATTGAAGAAACAATCCTAGAAAGGTTTGAAAGAAGATTTGCTCTAGTGGCATCACAGTATCCGAGAGTTTTTCCAGGAATAATAGTATGCATAAATTCAACCACTCATTTCTATTGTTTTGACTCAAATCATACAATTAAACGTGCGAAACACAAAATAGTTATTTTTAAACATTTAGGTTACACTAGACAGCATGCTTCTAAAAATTTGAGGTGTTATTTCAATAACAAGATGTGGTGGCAGAATAATTATCGTTACTTTATAAGTATTTTCCAGAAGAAGATATGGTAGCAGCATAATTATCGTTACTTTATACGTATTCTCCAGAACAAAATGCGGTGGCATTATGACTATCTTTACTTTATTGTAAATATAGAATATTGTAAATGGTTAATGTAAGTTGGTGTAAATCGGATTTACCGGGTGATTGATATGTTATAAAAATGTGTGTAACTAGCTCAGAAAAGATATCCTCTTAAGCACAAAAAAACCTTGTAAGCTTTTTAAATTTTAATGGCAGCGTAAATTTGCTTTTTATTTCTCTGTGTAAGCTTTTATCATTCCTGTTGTGCTTAAAAATTTGAGAGAAAAATAATCAAGGTATGAATACCTATGACTTGGCTTTTTTTCTTAATTTTTGTAATTAGGATGATAATCCTTAACCTATGTTTTCGGACTGTTTATTAATATGATAGAAAATCTCTTCATCTTGTATGATCAAGTGAAGAATTACCCAAAAAAAGGAAAATCGTATTTTTTTATTTTTAGAATTTTGTAAATCATATTAACAAACAATCCGAAAACATAAACTGCAAGGTTAAAGATTATCATCCTAATTATAGAAATTAAGAAAAAACTAAGTCATAAGTATTCGTACCTTGATTGTTTTTCTCTTAAATTTTCAAGCACAACAGGAATGATAAAAGCTTACACAGAGAAATGAAGAGCAAATTTACGCTGCCATTAAAATTTACAAGTGTTTTTTTTGTGCTTAAGAGGATATCTTCTCTGAGTTAGTTATACACATATTTATAACATATTACCCGGTAACCCTGGTTTACACTAACTTACATTAATCGATTACAATATTTTATATTCACAATAAAATAAAGATAGTCATAATGCCACCGGATCTTGTTCTGTAGAATACTTATAAAGTAACGATAATTATGCTGCCACCACATCCTCTTCTGGAGAATACTTATAAAATAACGATAATTATGCTGCCACCACATCTTGTTCTGGAAAATATTTTATTGATTGTAATACCTTCGTCGGCCACCCTTTTAACTCTCTCTTTTGGATCCTTTAGTCTGTGTCAGCCATATATTATGGGCTATAGTCTCTAAATAATCTTCTATTTTCGTTTATTTCTGAACTGTCCTCTAATTCGTTTTCGAAAGATAATCGATCATAAATTATTACATCATTATTAGGATCAAACATTCCTTCGGCTTGTGGGAATGGGAATAGAATTTTTAATTCCATTTCGCCCCATGTTTGATAATGTGGACTTTTTGACCGCAACACCAACTCCTTCCCACTAGGTGGAGGGCCTATTGTGGCGACTGACTGATGGAATTCCCATGGTTTGTTTGCCTTAAACCAGATGAGACTGACTTCATAATTCTGGAAATAACACCTTAAACTTTTAGAAGCATGTTGTCTAGTGTAACCTAAATGTTTAAAGATAGTCATTCTGTATTCCGCACGTTTAAAAGTATGATTTGAGTCAAAACAGTAGAAAAAAGTGGTTGAATTTATGCATACTATTATTCCTGAAAAAACTCCCAGATACTGTGATGTCACTAGAGCAAATCTTCTTCCAAACCTTTCTAGGCTTGTTTCTTCAATGAGATTATGTAAAGTAATTCTTGAAAGCATTCCATGATGGAATAGATCAACAACTTGATCTATGTTGTTTGGTAACGTTTGACTGTCAACTCTAACACGTAGCATGTTAGACCTTTTATCTTGAACGACCTTGAACTGAAAACCTTCTTTAATCCTTTGATAATAACTTTTTAGAAACTGTTGAAGACTTGCTAAATGTTCTGTCCATCTGTCATATAACATATTTTCTATTTTTATTTTGATGTTTGAACCTATTTTCTTATACAATTCTTCTAGGATTAGAGCGAGTTACAACTTCAAATGATTTGAAAGCTGCTAATAAGTTAAGTTTTTGGGTCTTTTGGGTTGTTTAGCCAGCACTTCGTCTCTTTCTTATACCAATTGTTTTATCCTTCGTTCTATTAACTCACTGGTTTTTTGGGTATATGTGGTCTTTTGGTAGTAATTTTCAATGAATTGATTCCTTTGGAGAAGGTGGTGTATTTGAGTCTGGCTAGTTTGATAGAGGTATTGTAAATCATTTAACTGTGAAGCATGATTATTGATAAGGTCTGTTGATGATAGTGGATGGGAAGAGGTTGTTTGTGAGTATGTTTGCAATCTGGATCCAAATAAAAATTTGGGACAAATGCATTTCTTGCTTGATTAAGGGCTTCCTGTAGACTGTTAAATCTTTGAAAATTGAATTTTGAAAATTTTGAATAGTCATTTGAACCTGGCTATAATGTTTAAAAATACCCGTATAATTTGCTCGTAAAACAACGTAACAAAAGGAATTTTTAGAAAGTGGTTTTTGCTGAATTTTTGGAATATAATGTGCAAGGTTGTTAACAACTGTTTGTTTGTGTCGTTTTTCTGTCTCTACTGTTCGCAAGTTCCATATATGGTCAAGCAAACATTGCTGTGAATGGTCTGATATACGAGTAAGGGTTCTGAACCTTCTTGGATCGTTATCACTATATTAGAGTAAGCTGTATTGACCAAAAGTCATTATTTTTCTGTCATCAGGTACTGAAGAAGATGATTTCTCTTCCCTTCTTAACCTGCTTTGTAAACTGTGATTTGAAGGGATTCTATCTCCTCCTTCCTGGTGGAACTTGAAGAGGCTATATTTACAGGAAATTGCTCATCTTTTACTGTTTTATTTTCTTTTGTATTCATCGTGTTCCTTTCCTGTAAACAGAGTTGATTAGTATCAAAGACTGATAATTTTCTTGAAAATATGCAAGATGATTGTTCTTACCCTTAATATGTTCGAAGATTATTTTGTAACAATTGCCTTGTATAAGGTTTTGTAAGTTTAACCATCTAGTTCTATTTACTTTTTTAGAATTTTCGTATAAAATAAATTTCACAATTGTCTCCCAATCTGTTCTGACTACAAATTCTTTATTTAGATAAATTCTATACTTGTCTGAGGCATTAATTAATGCTTATATTTCATAATCTAAAAATGTACAACTAGTTGCTGTATTAAAATTACCGCTTGCGTAAGCTGCAATTTGCAATTTTCTCTACTGATTTGTCACTATATTTTGATGGTTTGCATTTTAGAACTGCTCCTCATCCTTCTTTGCATTCATCACATTATATGATAATGTAATCTGTTTATAAGGGCAATTCTAATGGATTAATCCTTTTTATTTCTTCTTTAATTTTCTGGATCAACTTAATGTCTTGTATTAAATTGCGTTTCACCGTTTTTTTTTTTTTTGAAATTTTGCCATATAATGGACCTACTAGTTTTACAAAGTTTGAGATAAATTTTCTGGCATAATTTACTAGTTCTAAGAATGCTTGTATCTTTTCCTTGTTATCCAATTTATCTAGAAATTCAATATTTTTTTATGAAATATGTGGTTGAATTTCAACCTTGTCATTCCCAATTTCAAGACCTAAAAATGATTTTTTTTTTTGCTTAAGAAGTTCCATTTTTCGTTTTGATACTACCAAGCCGTTTGTTTCTATCTCTTGAAAGATTGTTTTCAGGTGACTTTCATGTTCTTTAATACTGGTACTAACAACAAAAATGTCATATACATAAAGTAGGCAATCATATTTTTTGAAAATAGTAAATACTATCCATGAATCGTTGAAAAATAGTTGGAGCTGTTTTTAAGCCAAAATAAGGACATTCCATTCAAAGTGTCCTTCGGAGCACATGAAGGCCGTCCATGGTTAAAATCTTCTTCTAATTTAAGTTGATTATAACCAGATTTAAATCAAACCTACTAAAAATACGTTTATCCTGAATTAAATTGATTAATGTGTCTTTATTAGTTATGCTATACCAATCATCTTCAGTATTATCATTTAACCGCTTATATTATAACAATTCTTTGTTTTCCACGTTTCTGCTCAGAATGATTTCTAACTATAAATGATGTTGATCGATGTCTGATCAGCGTGTTAATCTTTGATTTAACATTTCATTAATTTGGGCCTTACTCTTTTATATCGATTGGAGAATAATTTATGTTTGTTGTTTTGATTGCAATTTCTGGATTTATTATTTTGATTTTACATGTGTAGTTTACTCTGTTTTTGGTGATATCATCACCTGTTAACCCTATTTTCTCAAGTTTAGAGATAAGTTGATAAGGGATAAATTTTACTTCCTTTCCCTTTTCAAGTTCCCAAAATGTTTCTTTTTGCTCTTTTTCATTTGGAGGTTTTTATTTATCTATTAAAAAATCTAACCCTCCTTGTCCGCCACGCTTTCGAGCGCACTATGATTGTTAAATCTTTATTTTTCAGGAGATTGCTTATTTTCAAAGATTATTCTTCTCAAGATTCTGAAAAAAAAAAAAGAGATCCAACTGATTTAGTAAACATATCGGCCAATTCAAATCAATATTTTCATCGTTAGTCATCACTGGAAATAGTTCACTACTTACACCTTGCAACTCAACAATTTAAAGTGTTTGACAACATTACACCAATTTACAGCAGCTCCTGCCAGCTTGAAATATATGTTTGAAAAATTAGCTTGACAATGCACAAGAAAACTAGGCCTTTAGATAAAGAAAATATTGTGTTTTCTAACATCAAAATCTTCTACGTAATCATTATCACTATACCAATTAAATCTGATCTCTTATCTTCCTTATAGAGCAGTCCATTATTTTGAGTTCCTAGTAAGCAACAGAAAAAATTATTCACAGCTAAATGATGCAGTTCAACTGGATTTACTATGTATCTTGGTATCTGCTACCAAAGTTTAATATGGAATGAGACCTCATTTGCAGGGCTAGGTTATCAAAAACAACAAAATGTCTGTTATTTCTCGACTATTTTGTTCATTTGGAGAATTTTCTCGAAATTTCAAAAAGTTTTTTAATTTCAAATTTTAAGTGATATTTTTCAAATTTTCATTTAAGATATTGCTAAGGAGATATCTTTCTAAATTTACTATATTTCGATCTAAAAACATACTTCATTGTTCACAAAAATAGCAAAATAACAACTGTTTAACCAATGTACGCAATGAGGAAATATAACAAAGTAAAATGTTCATATTCCACTGGAAAATATGATGTGTGATCCATAGTAGTAAAGGCGCTAAGACGCAAAAAGGCGCAAGCATTGAGCCTGGGGCTTTTTTGTGCCTTTTATATGAGTTTGATCTGCTATCTTACTAATCACAAATTATTTTTTTAACCATATTTTATAATTCATTTAATTATTTACATATTTTATTAATAAGATTTAAATTTTAAACCATATTTTATAATTTATTGAGCAATTAAATTTTTTATTCAACTATATATAAACAAAATTTTGAACTTAGCAACAAAAAAAAAGCCTCAAACTGCAAAAAGGCGCAAGCCTTGAGCCTTGGGCTTTACTGCGCTTAGGCGTGCCTAAGCGCGCCTTGATAACTATGGTATGATCACTTCTTTTATTATGCATTTGTGGTTCTACTCATTTTTAGTTCGTAGGCGTCTGATAACGAATTCAAATTCAAATTTGTATGTTTGATATACCGAAAAAAAAAAAACAAGTAAATAGCTAACAAAGTCATAACCATACATAATGTTTCACAAGCCATTAGCATCAGTTACTTGTTATTAGCACGTATCATCTAATATTATCCAGTATTTTGAATATCACATCGTTAATTGATTGTTACATAATAAAGACTAAACTATATAAGGGTCCCGATATTATTTGCGTCTTAAACGTTGCATCTCGTTACTTTACAATATGTACCCAATACCTATGTTATCAAGGCACGTGCCAAGGCTCAGATGCACGCTATGTGCCATTTTTCCAGTTTGACCGTGCTTTTTGCTATTTGAGGCATCTTTTTGCAAAATTTTAGTTTACAAAAAAGTTGAAACAGAGAATTTAAACAGTTGAATGAATTATAAAAGAAAACAGGTATTTAGACACAAATTGTGGGACACAATCTAAGCTATTGGATTAATTTATCCTTATATGAAGGGTGAAAAACAGGGGGCAGTCCAATGACTAAGATTTTATGTCATCCAATTTGTATATTTTTTTGGTGTTTAAATCAAGGTTCGAAAACTCGGTTTCGGTATTAATCATTAGAAATTTTGTTAGTTTCAGATGATTTCGGAAATTTCAGTTTCGATGCGGACCTCGGTATCCAACGGTTTATTAATTACTTGTAATAACAATAAGTTAACTTCATTGTTTTAAAAAACTCACCTCGATACTCGCCTTAAGGCTCGCCTCGAAGAAATAAGAGATAAAACGTCTTGAGGGTTATTCCAAAAGACTTTTTACCTCTAAGGCTTACGCCTCAAAAATTTGAGGCATACAAAGTGCATAAAGCTTACGATTCGCACGCCTCAAGCAGTTGAGGCATATGACTTAAAAACATGTTTATCTTTAGTTGCAGGTATTGACATAGGTAAATGTCAATAAACTTTGATTATTTAATGAAAATAAAAAAGATTGTATAATATGTGTAGACAAACAATTTGAATTAATGTAGGCTTACCCGAAAAGTCCTTGTTTAGTTGGTTCCCAATTTCTATTGTTGGCTAGGTTAATTTAAAATGAACAAACGGAATGTTGCATGAAAGTGGTTAAAAATTAAGTATATGATTTGCGCTTTTTCTTTACCCGAAAGACTTACGCTTCGAGGCTTATGCCTCGCCTCACGGACCCGAAAACGTCTCTCGTACGCCTTTTGCGTTTTAAAACATTGGTTAACTTCAGTTCATTCCTGGCCCAAGCCCAATCAAAATTCGCTCAAAGCCAACCAATTTCGTAAATTTTAGAGCTGTACGCTAATTAGAAAATAAGACAGCCCAACCCAAGTTCGCTCCTAGCCCTATAATTCCCCTTTTTGCCATCAAAATCGAATCGAAAAAATAAAATAAAACAGGGACGAGGGAAAAAGACAATGCCTCCGTTCCAGAGTTGAAGAAAAGGAAAACGATGCTTGACAATGAACGACGACAATCGATTCTATGCCGCTCGACAACGAGCGCGAAAATGAAGGAGGTAACCGACCCAAGCTATAGTTTGAGTTCTTGATTCGAGAGTTGAAGAAAAGGAAAACGATGCTTGACAATGAACGACGACAATCGATTCTATGCCGCTCGACAACGAGCGCGAAAATGAAGGAGGTAACCGACCCAAGCTATAATTTGAGTTCTTGATTCGGTAAGTATGTTCTCCATTTATTGCTATTTGTAAGCTTTCAATCATTCCTCTCTTTTTTTGCCGTAGATCCGAAATCGGTTTTCATCGCCAGGTTCAGACCATCAATGACTGGTACTGGTCCGATAAGCCCGAAATTTCAAGGTACCGGACGAAACCTTGAGCATTGGTTTAAATAAACTTTCCCATTATAAAACAAGGTTTAGAATTTAAATTGAATTAATTAAATATTTATATAGTTGAATGAATTATAAAATTGGTTTATCTAAGTCGTAATTAGAAAATAGTGAATCAAACGTGTTCTAAATGACACAAAAAAAGACCCAAGGCTCAAGGTTTGAGTTCTTTTGGGCCTTAGCGCCTTAACTACCTTGCTCGATAACTCTTTTTCCTATCAGTAACTTAATCATCTCAAATTACTCAAATGTTGAGATTTAAAATAATCTCAATCAAAATCTATTTGCAAGATCTCGTCCAAGTTAAGGTATTTTTTAAAAAAATTAGGATTAAGCCCAAAATTCGTATGTTTAACTTATTGTATAAGTAATATACTGCATTATTATGTTAGCATAAAAATTCTCACACCAACTTACCCTTGAAATTTACACATTAGTACTATATGGTCAATTATCGTGATCGATAACAGAAACTAAGCTAACTATTATTATGACAAATATGTATATATTGTACGTTTGGATTGAAAATTTAAAATTGAAGTTGACCATGATATAGCTATTATATATGAACTTTTTCTAGATTTTATTTATATTTCATTTCTTTCTCTTTTTTCTAGATTTTGATATTTATATATTTTCCTTTCTTCTAGATTTTGAGAACGTTCATTGACTGATTATAGTGGAAATTCCAATTTTCAACTACACACAACAGAAAATAATCATTCCTCTTCTTCTGCTAATTCAAATCGATCCACAAGATTTACTTGGATATTCAATTATGTTCATCTTCATTCATCAAATTTCTTTAATTAGCAATGATAAAAATTGTAACATCCCGCACCTACGTTCACGCAAGATATTGTCCCCAACTTAGCCACCATATAGGTGTGGGGTTTTGTTCCTCAAAAGGCCTCGGCGTTAGTAAGTGATGGACTATACTACATAAGTATCTATTTCACACAGACTTACACGATGTGGGACTTATGGGTGTTACATTCTCCCCTCCTACAAAGCCCAACGTCCCCGTTGGCTCACAAGCACCTCACCCAGGCGTTGTGGTCCACATAGGAGCCACAATTCCGGCTGTGTATTGGCTCTGATACCACTGTAACATCCCGCACCTACGTTCACGCAAGATATTGTCCCCAACTTAGCCACCATATAGGTGTGGGGTTTTGTTCCTCAAAAGGCCTCGGCGTTAGTAAGTGATGGACTATACTACATAAGTATCTATTTCACACAGACTTCCACGATGTGGGACTTATGGGTGTTACAAAAATCATTATGCAACTCTTGACCATTGTAAACATTTTTACTTAGTCATTTCGATATTAAAATTGAAAAGTAAAAAAAAACATTAATTTCCATTTCCTTAAAAAAAATCTTTTTTTCCATTAAATAATTGAAGTTTAACAATTTGTATTAGTGTCAATATTTACCATTATGGGTTAAAAAATGAGTTGCATGCATCGGTAGTTTAAGACATGCAAGGCGTGTGCTTTGTACGCTTATATGCTTCAAGTTGTTAAGGCATAAGCCTTAAAGGTAAAATATGCGTGAGAAAGCCACAACGCATTGTACCTCTCATTTCCTCAAGGCGCTCTTTGGGAGTGTCAAGATGAATTTTTTAAAACAATGGACATAGTACCTATTTCATTAGCGTTTACAAGCAAATTTTGGTTCCTCTAAATCCTTAAAAGAGTCTTTACTGCGGTGACGACAATATGACAGTGTCAAAAGATGACGCATGTGCAAAGGTCTAATAAATCCCTTTGATAGAGCCATGAAAGTTTATTGATGGTTCACAAGTGATGAACCAATCAATCTGAAGCAACTGAGCTTCATAACCAAATAAAATATCAAAGTTGTGATAGATGTCCATAATGCAAACAAAAAGGTAATCAATGACCAGAGTTTAAGAAAGATGGTTTCTGCATTTTGTAAACTGGATGTTTAACATGCATTCTATTTAAGGAATGGAGTTGGATGTAAGATTTGAGATTTTGATTGAAACACCAAAATTTTATTTGTTTTTTCCAATTCCAATAGAAACCGAAACAAAAACAAACCGAAACTCTGATTCAATTTAAAAAAGAAACTATTGAATTACATTTCACAGAAGAAATTCAAAAAAAAAAAAAAAAAAAAAAAAAAGGTTTGAGCAATACAAATATTCAAAATTTTAGTTTAAGGAACATATAAACTTCACAAAAAGTATAAACCGCGCAATTATTAAAAGTTAAAAACAAGTAATGGATAAACATTTTTTGATGTTATACATATTTCTGACTAATCAATATTCTTTATTTATATATTATTTTTCAATCAAAGACAAAAGTATATATTTTGCTTCAATAAATTAACAAGTATATATGTAATATCCCAAAACCGAAAATGAAACTAAAATTCTTGAAATTTACGAAATAGATCGGAATTTCCAAAAAAACCAAAATCAAGGTTGAAACTGAGATCTTGAATCTTGGTAGAAGTTGCAAACCATTTTATATTATTCTATCCATAAGCATAGTAGAGTCTTGTTTTGCATTCATTTTAGTCTCTTGGTGTTCATGTATACTGAATATTTCTATGTGTTCATATATTTCCATCATAAAACAATTTGTTCAGTGAATATGATAGATAAATATTTCTACATTCTGAAACTTTTGATTCGATTTCACTTTGCAGTAGCATCAAAGCCAACAGTGAGGTTTGGGTCATGCAGACACATGAAATAAAATATAAATAAATGCAAATTAAGGGAGAAATCATTAAGAGTTAACTGGCATCTGTTAATGGAAAATGGTTTGCAGAAGAAGAATAGTTGCATATCGATTATAATACTAGGATGGAGTGTATAAACATGAATTGATGGATATATCACTTAAAGATTATTTTGCTACAGTATTGTTTTGTTGTACATGTCAACTCCAACCATGCTGGTACAAGATACCAAATTCTAAGAATATCTAAACTAATGCACATTGAATTCGTTCTTCTGATCTGCTCCCACTCCTGGCTTCCAAGGTCTAGCCTGGACCTCTGCCTCGACATTATCAATCAAAGAAAGAATCGCCTTCTGAGTTTCGGGACTGACTTTTAAATAATACCTACATGTTTGATAACACCGTATAAATGGTCAAAATTACTTAGACACGGTTGATTTAAGTTCGGGTGTTTAAAAACATCTTATAATAACGTAACATAAGTAGCAAGCAAACTAAAATTGAAAAATCAACTATGTATAGCTTATAACTCATGAAAATTTTGTAAGTAATTTTGACTTAGTAAATGCCTAATATGATTCTGTTGTTTCAACAATTTACATGTGATATACCACTATTTCAATCCCCTTACATGGAATGCTCGATATCTAATTTTGTACCCATTCATTACTAGTAAGTCATAGTAGCCAAATATTAAGATTATTATATTTTATTTTTAAGGAAATATACATCCACACTTTTACTTACTACTATTCAATTTAAACTACTTAAGAGTTATCATTTGAAAACATTTTAACAAAATTTGAAATAAGTATTTGCAAAGCAGTCTCTAATACATTTTTATCTACAGTACGATCCGCATGTACACCTAAATCTGAGTAACTTGCAAGTTCCGACACTTAGTGTGGTGGTCCTTGAAAATGCAATGCTTGTCACAATTATAAATATATTTTGAAGTTGATTCAATGCCTCCACCATGTACTATTATGAATAATAGAGGTAGAATCTCATGAATTATTTTTGTCTAAACATAAAATTCTAGCATTTCCTAGAGAAAGACTTACTGTGTAAAATTATAACTTGGCAAAAGATTATTTACAATTCTGTTTCTTTTTTCCTAAAGTCAGCCAAGCCTAAATTTTCTAAATCAAAATACTTCCGCAAAGTGTGTGATAATATAAAGTTTCTCCCGTATTTAGGGTGATATTATTTACACCCACATAAATTCTCTCATGCATTTATCCTCTCACTCAATCAAGTACTTCAGTCGCTCATCTGAACATTCTTTTCCCTCTGTTCAGAGAACGATATCATGATTTCTCCAATCGATTTTGCCACCATTGAACTTTTTCATCTAATGTTCCATCAATACATATGAATCCAACTAATTTGGTTGCAACTAAGTTGTTATCAACATTAATTGTATGTAAATTTCTCTTTTTTATAAATTATGTAAGCATAACTTATACTAACACAGTAAAGAATAATTTGTAATTCAAATTTGATGCCATGACAGAACATAGTAAAGAATCTTCATCACTACATCCATACAAAATTCTAATCAACCTTATTGCTGCTGATGTTTCAGTAAAAAGATAAACGGAAAAAGACGAAACTAATTGTAATGGATAACGTTATGATATATTTAAAGTGTGATGCTAAGGGCACCGTGATTTGTGCTTCGCGGTACCACATCGACCACCGACCGATTTTTTTTTTGGCAGCGTTTGGCGGTCAACAGCCGCCCACGGCCTCGCGTCGGCGGATGCCCAGTGCCCCTAGCACAAACCCCAGCGCCCTTAGCATCACACCATTTAAATATAATATACTGTCAGTATACTTCCCTAGAAAATGAGCGAAATTACCAAAATACTGCATGCATATTCTATATATAACTAAATATCTTAACTCCAATTCCATATCAAAAATTGATAATTGTTAATGATTGATACGATTGAATATAACTACGTTTGAGGATTAGATTTTCACGAGCTTCTATACAGTAATCAAGTGTGTAATCGACTGAAACACTCTACAGAAGTTACCTTGCCGCGACGGTCACGAAACTCGTAAAAAGCCCTAGAATCGGAAACGCCGCACTTGTTCCCGACTCGTCTTCTAAACTCAGCGAAGTCGATAACGTCTACACCAAGCCCACCCTCGTCACTCAAAATGCGGGCAATGAGACCCACAACAGGTAAGGATCCAATAACCCGGCTAGTTATGCTTGCTATTGAGTTGGGGTTTCTTTCAATGTAAGCTTTAATTTTGAAACTTGTATTGCTATAAACAGATGGACTGAGATTGAACTGGAAGAGTTTAGATGGTTTTAATGGAAAAAGAGATGTGGATAGATGGACGTTAAGGTTACGGTTCCTGGTCGCTGTTAAACTCACCGGCGACGTCAGCGTTGCAGAACCCATGGATGGGTTTTAAGAGCTTTCTGAATTTGTTTGAAATGAAGTGAGGGTAATTGATTGGACTTTTGGGAAAATGTTTTCCAGTTTAGCGGAGAGAGGGAAGGAATAAAGGATAATAGATTGCAATTGCAGATATGAAATCTGGAAGTCAATGTACGTTAAAGGATAGAACAAACTTCCATGAGGGCAAATTTCACTTGCATGTACACTATTTTATGATTTTTTGTGCATGCAAGGTCCTTTGTTAAATTGTTAAATTTGTAATTTTTATGCAGCTCAATAAAATAATTGAAAATACAAAATAAGTATATTTCTTTATTGATGTAATATTTGAACCCGTAACTTTATTTATGTTTGAAAATTTGTATGTCAAGATAAATTCAAATTTTTATTCATGGCGGGATTCGAAGTATAAACTTATTGTTTATATGAAATGACATTTTGAAAACTGGTTGGCCGAATAAAAAAACTGTGCTTCTAAACTAGAAGTATGTAAGATATATTTTAAGGCCATTTTGGTAAATCAATCATGTTTTTAGCCACTTTACAAATTGATTACAAATATAGGTTAGTCTCGACTACATCGACGTCACGATGGAAAAACTACTAGGCAACTTATTAAAGTCATGTTATGTTTTACCAATCAGCGACTACTGAAAAGTTAACAGCCATAAATTACCTTAATCGTTTGGGTGATTTTTGAAAAGTGGCACTTTTTAGAAGTAGTCTACTTTTTTGGCCATGAATAATAGCACGTCTATCTCCTTTCTTTCTCGATCTAACTTTACCAAACTAAAATATTTTTTTTTTTAAAAAACAATATTCTCCCACTTTACTTAAATCTCTTATCCTTTTCTTTGAAAAATTATGTTCAAGCATATTTAGTTTACGAGTAGCAAAATCTCTGTACTTTGAATCAAACAAGGTATATATTAATATTTGTATCTATTTGTAAACGGAAATTATGTAAAGTTGCATTCATTTTTGTAACGATCCGCCTTTTCGTACTATTCAAGTCGGTAATAAAATCAACTCAAATCGTTCAGCTGATTGTTTTAACAATGTGGTTTAATAAAATCAAATCATAGAACACAAACAGATCACAAATACAAAATAGCAGAATAACTCGCAACGAAATAAATAATTTAGTAGTTCATGAAGCTACTAATCACAAAATCTCAAAATCAAAATACAAAATATCGGAGCCATAAAATCATACGTCAGAAAATCTTAAACACATAAATGTCTGGTACATAAACAAATGATAGAAATAGAATAAAAGAATCACTAAGATAGTAATAACAGATAGCTAATAAACTGAATCTCCAATAGATCTCTGCTCCCAAAAGATTAATCGCCAAAGCTGAACTCTTCAATCTAACCAGTGCATAAACTTAAAAACATAACATTCTCAATAGTAAATCAACTCAAGTGAAATGCTCAAATGAAATGCACAAGTAACATATTGAATGTTTGAGATTACATTCTTTAATGATACATTAAACTATATATCATATAACACAATACGATATTATAATAGTGTAACGTCCCAAATTTTTAGTAATTAAATAATTTATTTATTTAATTATTTAAATGTTGATTTGGTAATTTAAAATGACTTGAATTAAATAATATTGAATATTTAATTAATATGAATAATAAAATAATATATTTAATTCTGAAATAATCAGAATTAAGTTTAATTGACAATATTGTGTGAATTGGATAGTATAAGTGTTAGCCTGCTTTGTGACCAGGCTACCCAAATCAAAGATCATGTTGACACACCTCTGGGTAAATGCTGTCTCATATGGAATCTCTGGATAACATCGCTCTCTGGCATTGAAAGCATCGTCAGAAGACACAAGGCAGTTTGGTCAAAATCGCAACATCAGTATAAGCTGGCCCAAAACCCCTATCAAACTACTTCATTTGGATCTAAACACATCAAATACTTGTAGCGCTCTGAATTAGCTTCAAGTAGAGCTTTCGTTTGGTCCAATCGGCCTTACGGTTTGAAAGATACGTCCGTTTCCGTGAACGCATGCAGAAATACGGAAAAACCTGCATTTTGGCATTTTTGAAGATCGGATCGCGACCACCCTCTGGGGTCGGATCGTGACCACCCCCTGGGGACGGATCATGACCACCCCTTGTGGTCGGATCGTGACCACCCCCTGGGGTCGGATCGTGACCACCCCATGGGGTCGGATCGTGACCATGACCCGGCCTGACCATCACCATCACGACCATCACCAGCTCAACACTCCGGCTCACGAACCGTGACCACGAACCGGTCCGATCCCCGAGGATGTGGCGAAGCTCCTGACTAAGTCCATCACGATCCGAGATGCATGGATCTCGCGACACCTGTCCACAACTGTCATATTGACCAATTCTTCATCAAGCCTCGACCCGATCCGATATTCTCGGGATTTGTGCCACGTGTGACCGTGATCCGCCTGACAGAATCAGCTATAAATAGCCTAGAGATTGGCATTTTCAGGGGACTTTTGGCATCTCCTTGTCCATGGCTGCCATGGCTAACACTTCTCCATGAATAACTATCATCTTCCTCAATAAATATCAATGAATTCGGAGAGAATATTCATTGTAATTGTAATCTATGAACGAAATGAGAAAATATAAAGTGGACGTAGGCTCGTTAACGCCGAACCACTATAAAAATCCTGTTGTCTTGCTTTTTCTCTTATTTTTTAGTTATTTCTTCATATCCTATGCTCTGAATCAGAACAATTTGGATGTTAGAGCCAAATTTCGATCTAACATTTTGGTGCTTTCACTGAGAATTGAATTCTCAGCCTATCGGATTGCTATTCTACTATTTGGATTTGAAAGTTCGAAGAAAACAATCCGCATTTCGACCATTTTTAAAGACTTCGTTGATTTTCCCAAATTAGAACTTCATGTCGCCGAAAGAAGCTAAGGATACACAAACTTCATAAGCAAACGAGGCTGGTGAAGAAGGTGTGCAGGAGCAGGTTGGAGCAGGTGGTCGGTTCGCGGTTCGCTGCTCGCTGGGGGCAACACGAACTGGTTCGCGACTCGCGGAACAACCTCCACGACCCGAGCCTGAAGAGCTATCACGAACCGCCCGGAGGGACCTTCACGACCCGACCTGGTGCAGGATCCACGACCCGATCCGAAGACGTCGATTAATTAACGATCCGGGCCACGAACCAGACGAAAGTAGCGAACCGCGACCCAGAAAAGTGGTGACGAATAAGGGTCGCGACCCGACCCAAAAAAGTGACATTTTTTGGAAAAAAATACAATTTTCAGATCATTTCAGAAAAGGCTCCATGTTCCAAAATCGAAAAAATCGTGCGGTGCCCACATTTTCGACCTAACCGGTTAGGTCGATCGCCGCCGGGACTACGGGGCCCCGGACCCCTGCCGGCGCTGCGCCCGGACCCGCTGACGGCCTCGCCTTCGACTCGGAGCACGGCCTCGCCTTCGGCTCGGAGCATGGCTCATCTTCAGCTCAACATATATGTTGGCCAACAACATTCATCAAAGTTTGTCAATGAAGAATAAACGGATTGTCAAAGAATTTGACAACAGAATGGCGACGACTGGAATTCCTCCAGAAGCCATGACCTCTGTCTACCGGTGTTATTGAATATGAGGAGTTGTTGAAAAGATTCGACACGCTGGCTATGGCAGTATACAAAATAATGATGGTCTCATAACATCCCCCTCTTCTAGAGTTCCGATGGTGTATTGATTTGGCCAATACAACTGATGTTTTTCATGAACGGGTAGTGATCACCTAGTTTACGTGACTTAAACCAGTCCAACAGGTGAAATCCCAGATGCCACTGACATTGAACAATCCGGACACTATTCTGCAGATGACTCAGAAGATCCCAATGACCAAAATTCTCAATGGTGGGATACCCGATGGCAAATAAGGATCCTAGCACTACAAAGTTACCCTCCACCTGAATGGCATGGTGTAAGACATGTGTCCTGCAGTTCCCTCCCTGAAAGGCTTAGCTAACATTTGCAATGCCTATTTATCGTCAACCGCATCGAGAAGACTGATTTCCATAGAATAAAGGGTAGATCAATGTACTTTGGTGCCCAGAGTTAGGTACCAATTGAACCACCGTAGGCCATGATTGGGCATATGGATCCTTGCCCGGATGATAGCAACTTGACTACTCACCAGCCACCGCATGACCTTGGTCAAGAGATGAGAGCTTGGGATCAACAAAAATATGAATCAACCATCAGCTCTCCACTTCATACAACAGTTGTGATAGGATATACGAACATTACTTGAAGCCTCACAAGCTATGCTATCATGTTCAAGCTCATCTGATCAAGATTCAGACAGACCAGCTCCAATAGAATTCAGAGCCTACATTGCACCCTAGTGCCTATTGCTAAATATGCCAACCGAAGATGGAGCGGGAATGGTCTATAGTGACCAAGTTATTGGCGAAGACGACTATTCAGCTGGATGGACCATGCTATGCAACAAAGATGGCGTGTAACCCAAAGACGCTTCCCCTCTAAATGAAATGGAGTGTGAAGGTGGTATCAATATTGCGAATAATGGGAGCATCACAAAAGGAATTGCCCAAGGATCTGTTTGAAGATCTAGATCCCAGCAAGGATCATCATTCGGGATGCAGAAGGGTGACATCTAATGACGCAACTTGTAACAACCCGAAAATCTGGGCCAGTTTAAAATTTTTATTTTGGCAATTTTAGTGAATTTTGATTATTTAAAATGAATTATTTTAAATAATATCGACGAGAAATTTATTTAGAATATAAATCGAACGTATATATTATACGCGTCGTCGTTAGAATATAAATATTTATATATAATTATAAATAGAATTGAAAATGGCGCGGTAGTTCGATAATTCGATTTCAAACTCCAATTGAATGTACCGGGTGCAAAACAATCCGGATTTTAGTGAAACCAAAAATAATGGGATCTAATTGTGAATATCTTTCCAACGAATCCGAAAAATCAAGATTTCATATCGGGAAGCAAAAGATATGTCCAGTTGAAAATTCTGAATAGTCGCTATGGAATTCAGGCCCTTAAAAATGGACATTTTGCAAACGACCTCGGATTTCGACGAAACCAGTTTTGTTGGGTCCGCAGTGTCAAGTTATTGCTAGGTTTCAAATTTCGTAATTTTTCGAATCAATATGTGAGCGTGGCAAAGGAAAACGCGTTTGACCAGTTTCAGTTGATTTTAATCGACTGGAAATTGGCCATTTTTCTAACGGTCTCAGAATTCGACGAAACTAGTTTTGTTAGGACCGTATCGTCAATACGAAGCTAGAAAATATTTTTCTGGAATTTTTCTAGTTCGCATGTGACCCCGGTAATTTGAAATGTACGTTAAAAATTCAATATAGTGTTTTAAATGAAAATTCAAAAGGAAACTGATTGTAACAATCGAATCAGCTTGCGATACATATCCCATTGTTTTCGGAATGGGGGTAATTAGCTAGGGACGACAGGCGGTGGGTTTCGTTTCGAGTTCGAAAAAAAAAGGTTATTTTATGGAATTAATTAAATTAATTAAATCAAATAAATAAAATATAAAATATTTATAATCTCCCTCCCCTAAATTAAATCCTATTCATTCAGTAAAACCCGCTACCCAACCCTGCTTTCCCCCAAATCGCCCTCCCTCCCCTTTCCTATGCGACGCCGCCACTCAGGGCGCACCGTCCAACGTGCCGCCGACCTCCGAGGCTGCAGCTCCTCTCCCCCTCCCCGTTCACTCCCTCCTCCTCTACTCAGAAGCCACGCACCCCATCAATTCCCGCCACCTATGATGTTTCCGCCCCTTCCAGACCCACCTCGGCCAGCCGCCTACCACCAGAGATGCCTCCGCACCACCAGAGACCCCCGACCCTCCTCTGACCACCACTCCGACGTGGACACCTTCCTCCATCAACCAATTTGAATTTCTGTAGGAATAATAACAAGGTGATTTCTTCTTCTTCTTTTTTTTTACTTTGCTAATTACGTTATTTAGAAAGTAAGCATCATTTTGAAAGCGTGATTTCTATATAGAAGTGTAAATAAAAACATGATTTTTATTTTAAAGCAAAGTTATAATTTTTATCGAAGTAAAAGAAAGATTTTTATTCGTTCATTAGCTAGGAAAAAGAAGTGGTTTTTAAAAGTATTAAAAATATAATCTTTACTATAAAAATGTGGTTTTTATATATTGAACTTCGATAGAAAAATTCGATTTTTATATATTGAACTTTGAACTAAAAATTCGATTTTTATATATTGAACTTTGAACTAAAAATTCGATTTTTATATATTGAACTTTGAACTAAAAATTCGATTTTTATATATTGAACTTTGAACTAAAAATTCGATTTTTATATATTGAACTTTGAACTAAAAATTCGATTTTTATATATTGAACTTTGAACTAAAAATTCGATTTTTATATATTGAACTTTGAACTAAAAATTCGATTTTTATATATTGAACTTTGAACTAAAAATTCGATTTTTATATATGGAATAGCGAGGTAAAAATGTGATTTTTACGTATGTAGTGAAAACAGCAACGAAGGTGACAAAAAGGCGAAACGACGAAGACTTCTGCAAATGAAGTGCCGTGGAGCTAGGATAGCTATATGTGAGAATTTCTCACCTTTCTATTTCTTTTCTAGTTATATATATATACTAGGATGCAGACGGTGCTTAGTAGCACCCGACACAATCGTCCACAGACCATGGACTTGTTTGTTTGATTGATTGGTGTTTGATTGCGATATTGGTTTGAATATGATTTGTGGTATGAAAAATCGAATCGATGAATTGGTTAGGATTAGACGTGCGCCGTTATAAGGCGAAGGAGTAAGGCTAGGTTAGACCCTTACTCCAAATCTTGTGGTTTGCATAATGAAATTGATTTGATTGATGAGTGAATGGCGTGGGCCTTCACTAGACCGGGGATAAGGCTAGGCCTCGTCCCGTTTCTAGTATCGTGCCGTTATGCCGCCGAAATTTTCTAAAATAAGTTAGAAAAATAAAAATAGCATTTTATTTAAAGAATGAACTGAATAGAAATTCATATGTTAAAATAAAATGTGTTATCGTTAAAAATATAATTTTTAACGTGAATGTGAATAAATAAATATTCATTTACAAACCAGACGGTTTGTTTATGTACACCTATTTGAATGACGTTGATTGGGTCGATAAATTTTACACATCGCCTAACTGCACAAATAAAATATGTGTTTGATTGTTTGAAACCCCACACGGGTGTTAGGATGAAATTTGAAGTTCACTCATCCTGATTGATTAAATATGTCGATCGATTGATTGACAGGCTGTTATAAGCGTTGAATATCTATATTTGATGCTTATACAGTGTAGTGCACTTTGGTTGATGGTTGATTATTTTCAATGCTATTATATACATGTGTTGTATGAAAATCCATATAATTAATTTTATATGGTAATTGATTGGGCCTCATTCCAGTTTTGAAAAAGAAATATTTGAAAAAGAATATTTGAAAATAAAGGAATATATGAAGCCGTGTTGATTAGATTGACGCCATTTTGACGTGAACGATATTTATATCGATATTGAAAACGATTTCGAAATGAATTGAATATATAACGATTTCGAAATGAATTGAATTGAAAACGATTTCGAAATGAATTGAATTGAAAACGATTTCGAAATGAATTGAATTGAAAACGATTTCGAAATGAATTGAATTGAAAACGATTTCGAAATGAATTGAATTGAAAGCGATTTCGAAATGAATTGAATTGAAAACGATTTCGAAATGAATTGAATTGAAAGCGATTTCGAAATGAATTAAATTGAAAACGAATTCAAATTGAATTGAAAGCGAATTGAAATGAATTCAAATTGAATTGAAATTTGAATTGAATAGAAATGAATTTTGAAACGAATTTATAAAGAAGAATTCAATTTTACTTTGAATTGAAATGGAAGTTGAAATAGATTTTGAAACGAATTTTAAAACTATTTATATAATTCGTTTTAAATAGGAATCGACGAAATATATATTATATAATATATATATAATATAAATGGCCTGAATAGAACGCGCCGCGCCGCGGCAGTTCGTGAATTTCGACCATTTATTTCAAACGGACATTACGGGAGATCCGACCGTCGGATTCTCCTAAAACCGGAACCGTTGGGTTCGTATCGAAAAGAGCTTTCTAACGAATATTAGAAATTTGAAATCTAACGGTTGGATTTGGAATTATGTCCAAATCAAATTCGAAAAAGGTCGCTGTAAGTGCAGTTCGATAGCCGTTGATGGAAATCGACTGTACGGGCCTTGATAAAATTGTTAAAAATAGCAATAATTTGTGTAAAATCATAAGAAATGATTTAGAAAGAATTGGGATGAAAAACTCCATATTTGAAAAGATAAAAATGGATTTTTATCGAAATGAACTAGTTTTGAACTAGAAATATAATTCTATTTATTTTTAAATAAATAAATTGAATTTGAAATGGTTTTGAAAATAACCAAAATTTCCAATGATTGCATTGGAGTGGATTTGAATCGAAATTGTCTTCGGAATATTTCGATGTTGGAATTCGTGATATTACAGGTGTTGTTATGGAAATTTGAAAGATATGTACATTTGTATCGTTATTTCCAATACGACATTTGTTAGTCGTAGAATTCGATATTGAATATAAGCCGATATATTTTCTATTCAGAGCCTTGTATTGAATATCGAATGTGATTTGGGTTTGTCGTGAATGGTGTCTTCACTAACACTGTTCTTGAACCCAGTTGAGAAAAGATTAAATCTTTTTATTTAGATTTAATGAAGTGTACCAATTAAATGATATTTAATTGGAATTGAATTGGTATTGATTTTTGGGTTTATCGTGAACACTGTTTTAAATAACACTTGTTCTTTAACCCGATAATTAATGGAATGTGATTTTGGGTTTATCGTGAATCGTGTTTTAAATGACACTGATTCTTTAACCCAGATAATGATTAAAACTAAGTGGAGTTTTAATGAATCTTTAATTAGATTGTAAAAGTCGAAATGGAGTATCGCCAGTTTTACTCCAGACGTTAGTTAAATCTTTAATTAGATTTGAACGTGAAATGGTAATTGAATTTACCGATAACACCGTGGTGTTAGATATGAAGTATTACCAGTTTTTACTTCATGGGATGAATAGGTTGGGATTGGGAAATTAAAACCAATGATTACTTCGGTAAGGTTCGCTAATTCCGACTAGTTTTGAATTGATATTCAAAAGATCAGATTAAAGAATAAATTCAAGAAATTTATCTTTGATAAAGTTAATGGGGACCTTTCCCTTTGAATGTGAAATTTAGAAACTAACTGTCGGTTAGCCAAGCAGAATGGTTTTCTGGATATTGATCTGATGTTGGTTTCGGCCTTCGGGGTTAATGTTTGGGGAATTATTCTCTTGATTAATTTACGGTTAGTGACTAATGAGTTGGAATGAGGCGTATGTTGTGTTTGTGTAACACTTTTATAATATATACGCGAGTTATTCGGAAAGACCGGGTTTATCCCATTCTGAATAACTGATACGACGATAAGTCGAAGATGAAGACGATGGTCGAAGACCGGAGGTCTTCACGTCGTTTGGGTGATAACTGATGATCTTGATTGGGCTGTACACCCAAGAAGATGGAAACAGTTAGTGATCGTCCAGACGTACTTGGAGATCGATGGATATGCGGGGTACTAGGTGCCTCCGGTTTCGTTCAGGCCCAGAACGGACTTGTAAATGGACTGTGTGTCTGACATTGGATTTCATTCTGTGTGACTGATATCGGTTGCATAGAGTGGTTTGCCGGTGTGGCATGCTAAGATGCAAATGATCAAGGCTTCTGTTGAAAAGCAAAGTCTTGTGGTAATGATCAAAGCACGGCCTTTGTGGCGTAGCTTTGTGTAACGTTTACCTCGCGTGTTTCACACCAGGTATGAACCAAAAACGGGAGACGGACCTCAGGGAGGACTTGCGTTTCTTTCTAGTTAGAAGTGGCGTCAGTGGTTTTACACGCCCTGACGAGTTTGACTTATATGGTTGTTGCTGTTGCGAGGCGCCTCGGATTGATCGGTCGTTCTCGAACCGATGGAGTCATTTAGTTGGCTCATTTACGCCCCAAAGGGCGGCGAAACGCAGTGCTCAGGCATTTTAATCCACATCGGTGGACCGGCCCTGTCGCTCCTAGGGTCACTCGAGCTCTGATCCTGAGACTCGGGCTAGGCAGTCTCGAATCGGTTGAGGACTATCTTTTGCCTCGGTTCATAGATGGAAATCCAATTTCCAAATACGTGACATTTGCGGTTTTATTTGTAAACCTATATATGGCGACATGATATATGGTACCCATGCCGCCTATGATTGATACTTATGATTTGAAGTTGTTTTATACACTATGCACTTATTATAGTATCAAATGATTTGTTTTAAACGTATCAAGCATTCTTTGGCTGTTATAAGGGAAAACCCTATCCCCCGGCTTGCGTTGCATTGTGTGATAGGACCTGGGTCTTATAACAGCTTCATTCTTCTTTATTTAGCATTGCGCTGTTGTTTTATGCACTGGTATTCTTGGGAGGAAACCCGTTCCGTGTTATACGGCGTGGTCCCTTGATTTACCTAGCTTTTAAAATAAAGATTAATAACTGTTTTAGTTCTCACACCAGTCACATGACTGACCTGGAGTTTATTGTTTTAACCTAAACTCTGGGTGCCCCTATTTTCGACACGGGCAGCTAGTAGTTTTGGTTTTGCAGATTTATATTCACAGGATCCTGGTTCACAGCTGGAACGGTATCCGGAAAGCTTTGTATCCGTATATCTACTTCTGGTTGTGTATTGTATTATTTTCCGCTGCTATGTATTTAAATGTAATTTAAATCTCTGATATTTCTGTGTAATATTCATTTATACTCTGTATATTCTTGTAATCTGATGAACTGTTGTGATATACAGTGAAATGTTCTTCTGTATGTGTTCTGATTTGTCCTGTTCTCAAACTATCCGTCGCTTTCCTTTACGGGGGAGTTGCGGGTCTTCACAGTTGGTATCAGAGCTTTGGTTTACAAAGCTAGAGAACAAGACACATTAGAACCCTACGAAAGAATTCATCAGATAATTGGATTAGTAATATCCAATTAGAATGACTCGTTAGAGATGGGATCAGTAGTATCCTAGAACGAGTGTGAAGAGTATATTTTTAAAATGAAAACAAATTTTTGTTTTGAAAAGTTAAATCAATTATTCGTATTTGATTATTTATCTATATTGATTAGGACAGTCCAGTATATAAAGATTTCGCATATACGCCTTGCAAACGTGTATTTGAAATTTTAATATACTGGATAGATATAGAATTACACTCTAATCGCCTGGAGATGATTTTGATGATGGAGCTCCATCATTAGAATTTATGTTCGAGTGACGAAAGTGGGCTTTCTATATATCTCCTATTGACTGGTGTGAGAACCAAAATTAGATAGGGCATATTGTTGTGATTTGACATCAAAAATCTGATTTTTGTATAGGTATCAGAATTATGAATTTGAAACTCTAATTCACTAATTGATTGATGTTTGGGTTGTTTGTTTATTTGTTTGCTAATTTTTAGCCATTTAGCCTAATTGAACCAAATATTGAACTATATTGAAAATTGGTCGCATTTGTTTGCATATACATATACTTATATTGAACAGGTCATAGCAAGGAGGCTAGAGCCAGAGAATAAAATTTGTTTGCCCGACAAATAGGTACATGTTTATTACATAATTTCCTGTTTTGTTTGGGTGATGATGATTTTGTGAGCCTATTGGCTAGCCGCTTGGCTTTTTCTTTTTCTTTTTGAGATCTGAAGGACCGGGGAAGCTATTTGAAATTCCCCGATGCTCCCGGTGCAGGGGAGGTTATGGCGAAATTTTTCAAAAATTTAGGGTGTTAGCCAAATTTTTGAGATTTTAGAAAATTCTCAGAAACTGAAAAGTTAGAGAATGGAAGCCTGATCGATCGTAGAGCTGAATAATCAAACCACTTTCGACTTTGTTCCTTTTCGGGGACGAAAAGTTTTAAGTGGGGGAGATTGTAACAACCCGAAAATCTGGGCCAGTTTAAAATTTTTATTTTGGCAATTTTAGTGAATTTTGATTATTTAAAATGAATTATTTTAAATAATATCGACGAGAAATTTATTTAGAATATAAATCGAACGTATATATTATACGCGTCGTCGTTAGAATATAAATATTTATATATAATTATAAATAGAATTGAAAATGGCGCGGTAGTTCGATAATTCGATTTCAAACTCCAATTGAATGTACCGGGTGCAAAACAATCCGGATTTTAGTGAAACCAAAAATAATGGGATCTAATTGTGAATATCTTTCCAACGAATCCGAAAAATCAAGATTTCATATCGGGAAGCAAAAGATATGTCCAGTTGAAAATTCTGAATAGTCGCTATGGAATTCAGGCCCTTAAAAATGGACATTTTGCAAACGACCTCGGATTTCGACGAAACCAGTTTTGTTGGGTCCGCAGTGTCAAGTTATTGCTAGGTTTCAAATTTCGTAATTTTTCGAATCAATATGTGAGCGTGGCAAAGGAAAACGCGTTTGACCAGTTTCAGTTGATTTTAATCGACTGGAAATTGGCCATTTTTCTAACGGTCTCAGAATTCGACGAAACTAGTTTTGTTAGGACCGTATCGTCAATACGAAGCTAGAAAATATTTTTCTGGAATTTTTCTAGTTCGCATGTGACCCCGGTAATTTGAAATGTACGTTAAAAATTCAATATAGTGTTTTAAATGAAAATTCAAAAGGAAACTGATTGTAACAATCGAATCAGCTTGCGATACATATCCCATTGTTTTCGGAATGGGGGTAATTAGCTAGGGACGACAGGCGGTGGGTTTCGTTTCGAGTTCGAAAAAAAAAGGTTATTTTATGGAATTAATTAAATTAATTAAATCAAATAAATAAAATATAAAATATTTATAATCTCCCTCCCCTAAATTAAATCCTATTCATTCAGTAAAACCCGCTACCCAACCCTGCTTTCCCCCAAATCGCCCTCCCTCCCCTTTCCTATGCGACGCCGCCACTCAGGGCGCACCGTCCAACGTGCCGCCGACCTCCGAGGCTGCAGCTCCTCTCCCCCTCCCCGTTCACTCCCTCCTCCTCTACTCAGAAGCCACGCACCCCATCAATTCCCGCCACCTATGATGTTTTCGCCCCTTCCAGACCCACCTCGGCCAGCCGCCTACCACCAGAGATGCCTCCGCACCACCAGAGACCCCCGACCCTCCTCTGACCACCACTCCGACGTGGACACCTTCCTCCATCAACCAATTTGAATTTCTGTAGGAATAATAACAAGGTGATTTCTTCTTCTTCTTTTTTTTTACTTTGCTAATTACGTTATTTAGAAAGTAAGCATCATTTTGAAAGCGTGATTTCTATATAGAAGTGTAAATAAAAACATGATTTTTATTTTAAAGCAAAGTTATAATTTTTATCGAAGTAAAAGAAAGATTTTTATTCGTTCATTAGCTAGGAAAAAGAAGTGGTTTTTAAAAGTATTAAAAATATAATCTTTACTATAAAAATGTGGTTTTTATATATTGAACTTCGATAGAAAAATTCGATTTTTATATATTGAACTTTGAACTAAAAATTCGATTTTTATATATTGAACTTTGAACTAAAAATTCGATTTTTATATATTGAACTTTGAACTAAAAATTCGATTTTTATATATTGAACTTTGAACTAAAAATTCGATTTTTATATATTGAACTTTGAACTAAAAATTCGATTTTTATATATTGAACTTTGAACTAAAAATTCGATTTTTATATATTGAACTTTGAACTAAAAATTCGATTTTTATATATTGAACTTTGAACTAAAAATTCGATTTTTATATATTGAACTTTGAACTAAAAATTCGATTTTTATATATTGAACTTTGAACTAAAAATTCGATTTTTATATATTGAACTTTGAACTAAAAATTCGATTTTTATATATGGAATAGCGAGGTAAAAATGTGATTTTTACGTATGTAGTGAAAACAGCAACGAAGGTGACAAAAAGGCGAAACGACGAAGACTTCTGCAAATGAAGTGCCGTGAAGCTAGGATAGCTATATGTGAGAATTTCTCACCTTTCTATTTCTTTTCTAGTTATATATATATACTAGGATGCAGACGGTGCTTAGTAGCACCCGACACAATCGTCCACAGACCATGGACTTGTTTGTTTGATTGATTGGTGTTTGATTGCGATATTGGTTTGAATATGATTTGTGGTATGAAAAATCGAATCGATGAATTGGTTAGGATTAGACGTGCGCCGTTATAAGGCGAAGGAGTAAGGCTAGGTTAGACCCTTACTCCAAATCTTGTGGTTTGCATAATGAAATTGATTTGATTGATGAGTGAATGGCGTGGGCCTTCACTAGACCGGGGATAAGGCTAGGCCTCGTCCCGTTTCTAGTATCGTGCCGTTATGCCGCCGAAATTTTCTAAAATAAGTTAGAAAAATAAAAATAGCATTTTATTTAAAGAATGAACTGAATAGAAATTCATATGTTAAAATAAAATGTGTTATCGTTAAAAATATAATTTTTAACGTGAATGTGAATAAATAAATATTCATTTACAAACCAGACGGTTTGTTTATGTACACCTATTTGAATGACGTTGATTGGGTCGATAAATTTTACACATCGCCTAACTGCACAAATAAAATATGTGTTTGATTGTTTGAAACCCCACACGGGTGTTAGGATGAAATTTGAAGTTCACTCATCCTGATTGATTAAATATGTCGATCGATTGATTGACAGGCTGTTATAAGCGTTGAATATCTATATTTGATGCTTATACAGTGTAGTGCACTTTGGTTGATGGTTGATTATTTTCAATGCTATTATATACATGTGTTGTATGAAAATCCATATAATTAATTTTATATGGTAATTGATTGGGCCTCATTCCAGTTTTGAAAAAGAAATATTTGAAAAAGAATATTTGAAAATAAAGGAATATATGAAGCCGTGTTGATTAGATTGACGCCATTTTGACGTGAACGATATTTATATCGATATTGAAAACGATTTCGAAATGAATTGAATATATAACGATTTCGAAATGAATTGAATTGAAAACGATTTCGAAATGAATTGAATTGAAAACGATTTCGAAATGAATTGAATTGAAAACGATTTCGAAATGAATTGAATTGAAAACGATTTCGAAATGAATTGAATTGAAAGCGATTTCGAAATGAATTGAATTGAAAACGATTTCGAAATGAATTGAATTGAAAGCGATTTCGAAATGAATTAAATTGAAAACGAATTCAAATTGAATTGAAAGCGAATTGAAATGAATTCAAATTGAATTGAAATTTGAATTGAATAGAAATGAATTTTGAAACGAATTTATAAAGAAGAATTCAATTTTACTTTGAATTGAAATGGAAGTTGAAATAGATTTTGAAACGAATTTTAAAACTATTTATATAATTCGTTTTAAATAGGAATCGACGAAATATATATTATATAATATATATATAATATAAATGGCCTGAATAGAACGCGCCGCGCCGCGGCAGTTCGTGAATTTCGACCATTTATTTCAAACGGACATTACGGGAGATCCGACCGTCGGATTCTCCTAAAACCGGAACCGTTGGGTTCGTATCGAAAAGAGCTTTCTAACGAATATTAGAAATTTGAAATCTAACGGTTGGATTTGGAATTATGTCCAAATCAAATTCGAAAAAGGTCGATGTAAGTGCAGTTCGATAGCCGTTGATGGAAATCGACTGTACGGGCCTTGATAAAATTGTTAAAAATAGCAATAATTTGTGTAAAATCATAAGAAATGATTTAGAAAGAATTGGGATGAAAAACTCCATATTTGAAAAGATAAAAATGGATTTTTATCGAAATGAACTAGTTTTGAACTAGAAATATAATTCTATTTATTTTTAAATAAATAAATTGAATTTGAAATGGTTTTGAAAATAACCAAAATTTCCAATGATTGCATTGGAGTGGATTTGAATCGAAATTGTCTTCGGAATATTTCGATGTTGGAATTCGTGATATTACAGGTGTTGTTATGGAAATTTGAAAGATATGTACATTTGTATCGTTATTTCCAATACGACATTTGTTAGTCGTAGAATTCGATATTGAATATAAGCCGATATATTTTCTATTCAGAGCCTTGTATTGAATATCGAATGTGATTTGGGTTTGTCGTGAATGGTGTCTTCACTAACACTGTTCTTGAACCCAGTTGAGAAAAGATTAAATCTTTTTATTTAGATTTAATGAAGTGTACCAATTAAATGATATTTAATTGGAATTGAATTGGTATTGATTTTTGGGTTTATCGTGAACACTGTTTTAAATAACACTTGTTCTTTAACCCGATAATTAATGGAATGTGATATTGGGTTTATCGTGAATCGTGTTTTAAATGACACTGATTCTTTAACCCAGATAATGATTAAAACTAAGTGGAGTTTTAATGAATCTTTAATTAGATTGTAAAAGTCGAAATGGAGTATCGCCAGTTTTACTCCAGACGTTAGTTAAATCTTTAATTAGATTTGAACGTGAAATGGTAATTGAATTTACCGATAACACCGTGGTGTTAGATATGAAGTATTACCAGTTTTTACTTCATGGGATGAATAGGTTGGGATTGGGAAATTAAAACCAATGATTACTTCGGTAAGGTTCGCTAATTCCGACTAGTTTTGAATTGATATTCAAAAGATCAGATTAAAGAATAAATTCAAGAAATTTATCTTTGATAAAGTTAATGGGGACCTTTCCCTTTGAATGTGAAATTTAGAAACTAACTGTCGGTAAGCCAAGCAGAATGGTTTTCTGGATATTGATCTGATGTTGGTTTCGGCCTTCGGGGTTAATGTTTGGGGAATTATTCTCTTGATTAATTTACGGTTAGTGACTAATGAGTTGGAATGAGGCGTATGTTGTGTTTGTGTAACACTTTTATAATATATACGCGAGTTATTCGGAAAGACCGGGTTTATCCCATTCTGAATAACTGATACGACGATAAGTCGAAGATGAAGACGATGGTCGAAGACCGGAGGTCTTCACGTCGTTTGGGTGATAACTGATGATCTTGATTGGGCTGTACACCCAAGAAGATGGAAACAGTTAGTGATCGTCCAGACGTACTTGGAGATCGATGGATATGCGGGGTACTAGGTGCCTCCGGTTTCGTTCAGGCCCAGAACGGACTTGTAAATGGACTGTGTGTCTGACATTGGATTTCATTCTGTGTGACTGATATCGGTTGCATAGAGTGGTTTGCCGGTGTGGCATGCTAAGATGCAAATGATCAAGGCTTCTGTTGAAAAGCAAAGTCTTGTGGTAATGATCAAAGCACGGCCTTTGTGGCGTAGCTTTGTGTAACGTTTACCTCGCGTGTTTCACACCAGGTATGAACCAAAAACGGGAGACGGACCTCAGGGAGGACTTGCGTTTCTTTCTAGTTAGAAGTGGCGTCAGTGGTTTTACACGCCCTGACGAGTTTGACTTATGTGGTTGTTGCTGTTGCGAGGCGCCTCGGATTGATCGGTCGTTCTCGAACCGATGGAGTCATTTAGTTGGCTCATTTACGCCCCAAAGGGCGGCGAAACGCAGTGCTCAGGCATTTTAATCCACATCGGTGGACCGGCCCTGTCGCTCCTAGGGTCACTCGAGCTCTGATCCTGAGACTCGGGCTAGGCAGTCTCGAATCGGTTGAGGACTATCTTTTGCCTCGGTTCATAGATGGAAATCCAATTTCCAAATACGTGACATTTGCGGTTTTATTTGTAAACCTATATATGGCGACATGATATATGGTACCCATGCCGCCTATGATTGATACTTATGATTTGAAGTTGTTTTATACACTATGCACTTATTATAGTATCAAATGATTTGTTTTAAACGTATCAAGCATTCTTTGGCTGTTATAAGGGAAAACCCTATCCCCCGGCTTGCGTTGCATTGTGTGATAGGACCTGGGTCTTATAACAGCTTCATTCTTCTTTATTTAGCATTGCGCTGTTGTTTTATGCACTGGTATTCTTGGGAGGAAACCCGTTCCGTGTTATACGGCGTGGTCCCTTGATTTACCTAGCTTTTAAAATAAAGATTAATAACTGTTTTAGTTCTCACACCAGTCACATGACTGACCTGGAGTTTATTGTTTTAACCTAAACTCTGGGTGCCCCTATTTTCGACACGGGCAGCTAGTAGTTTTGGTTTTGCAGATTTATATTCACAGGATCCTGGTTCACAGCTGGAACGGTATCCGGAAAGCTTTGTATCCGTATATCTACTTCTGGTTGTGTATTGTATTATTTTCCGCTGCTATGTATTTAAATGTAATTTAAATCTCTGATATTTCTGTGTAATATTCATTTATACTCTGTATATTCTTGTAATCTGATGAACTGTTGTGATATACAGTGAAATGTTCTTCTGTATGTGTTCTGATTTGTCCTGTTCTCAAACTATCCGTCGCTTTCCTTTACGGGGGAGTTGCGGGTCTTCACACAACTACACGTGTTCCGATTGGTGACGTTGACCTGACTAAGGTCTTGAAATCGGATCTCATTTAGACCTCTTCCGAATGAAGGAACTGACATGCTTTCTACAGGCGAACCTGGATGTGTTCGCTTGGACCTATGCTAATATTCGCAGGATTTTCCCATAGTTTATGAGTCATTTGTTGAGAATAAACCTGAAGTTTGTTCTTGCCAAGCAAACAAGACGTATGCTCGATCCAGGGAAAGCATCTACCATGAGAGAGGAAGTCGGAATGTTGAGAGGCAATGGTTTTATATGATGTGCCACACATCTCGCTTGGATATCAAATCTCGTCCTTGTCAAGAACGCTAATGGAAAATGGCGCACACGCATTGATTTCTTAGATTTGAACAAAGTTTGCCCAAAAGGAAGCTTCCTGTCAATCAGAATTGACCAGCTTGTGGATTCAATGACTAGACATGAATGTATCCCTCTCATGGACGTGTGCGCAGCTTACAACCAAATTCTTATGCATGTGCTTGATCATGAATAAACATGTTTTATCATTGACCTCGAACTGTACTGTTATATGGAATTGGCATTCGGACCGAAGGATGCCGAGGCAACTTACCAGTGCTTAATGAATTATATGGTCCACAACCAAAGTGTAAGGCCCATGGAAGTCCATGTAGGTGATAGTCTTATGGAGTCCGAGCGGTCAACCTACCACGTTTCGAATCTGACAGAGACGTTCAATATCTGGAATGAACCTAAAGGCCTCATAGTTAGCCATGAACAACAAAGAATTAAAGGCGTCTGAAGCTTGGCATGAAAGTTGGCACCACCTGTGTGTAAGGAGGATAAGGTCTGGAAACTAGTCAATAATGTGAGCAAGAAAGTAGTCGTGGTATATCCAAAGATTGAAAAATTCGTCTACAGCTTGCTGATTGCTCTAAGAAAGCTCCCTCATTACTTCCAAGTTCATCCGATGGTATGCACCCTCACTAACTGCTACGACAGGTCCTGCAACGACCTGAGGCATCTGGAAAATTGCTTGATCGAGACATAGAGCTAAACCAGTTTGATCTCAACTCCCTCCTAAAGAAGTCCATACGAGGGCAAGCATTAACAAACTACATCGCTGAATGTACCACTCCCGAAGAGGATGTGGCAGATGTAGAAGATGCACCTGGAAAATGTAATCAGACGGTGCAAAGAATGATTGATTGTCCGACGCCGGTGTCTTATTAATAACCCCTAAAGGGCGGTCAATTTACTATACCTTGCGGTTGAAATTCTCCGCTACTAACGACGGCTCCGAAGACGACACCTTGATTATCGAATTGAAACTTGCTAAGGAGTTGGGAATAGTGGCATTGAACATATTTTCTGACTTTCACATTGTTGTTCGCTAGGCTCGAAAGGAATTCCAGACGGAGGAACCACCACTCGCAGCTTACCTAGAACCGGAAGAAGGGTTGTTGGATGTATTAGAACGTTACAACATATCTCATGTCCTGCGAGCAGAATATCAGAAGGCGGATAATCTGACCAAGTTAGAAGGGTCCGACAATATAGAAAAGATAGAGATAATCCCCATCAAGACACTATGAAATACAACCATTAATCAGATTGAAGTTGATCCAACGTTGGAGACCAAACCCGGAAGAGAGTCATGGTTAACTCCATGATAAACTTCCTACAGCACAGAATGCATCTAACAAGGCGAAGTGAAAGGCGTGCAATCGTTCTTTATGCCTCGAGATATGACATGCAATTCGACATTGCCTATTTTTCTTGGAAGGTTGTCCCAAAACAAACACCAACGAGTGTAATTGCCGAATTCACCGCCCTGAATGATTTGACCAAATCACCAATCAGCCACCCATTAGATGGGAGATGTACATGAATGAAACTTCTGGTGAACGGCGTTCTGAAGTTAGAAAGTGAAGACTCATACTTCCACTCTTTTCATCGATTATCTCCCAAGTGACTCACTCCCCTAAGGCTAGGGGCAACTACAGATTTGAGCATAAATTGCTCGAGATTACATCATCTAATTCAGAGTTGATACATCAAGAATTTGCCTGGCCAATTGACTTAGTCTTGCCTGAAAGTTAGCGAGTTGAAGATCTAGAACGCTTACGCATGAATGCTGGTTGATTGTCGGTGCACCAACCCTTGTCCCCGATATGGGATCGAGGGTATATCAGCAAATTTATGTGATATGATTATCCCACCAGCAGTAATATCCTATTTCCTAGCATGGAAAGTGCAAAAATTTCTATAAGCATGAATCCATTGTTCTCATGCTAATTTACAACCTAACACCAATGCAAAGATGTGCTACCATTAGCAATCCAGTCATGACTTCCTGACACTCTATCCTTACCCTCAGCACGGGGGCAAAAAGGCGATTTGAAGGAGATGCTACCTCATCACTTGCTTATAGTACCTACCTAGCCGCCTTTGCCATCTCAAGACCCCGATCAAGGTCTATTCATTTTTTGGGACTGCCGCCCCCATGATAGTTTGAAAAGATACCCCTCATCAACTAAAGGACTTTGGCAGCCCTTTATTGACAGAGATAGGGCGAAGCAAAATGACCTGCAATGAACATGCAACGCCATTTTTCGCTCAGAATGATACTCATTCCTTTAACAGGATTATTCTCTAACCATGACTATTATATTTGCATGCTTTATGAGTTATTGATGTAATTAACTCAGATGAATTAATATGTGGATGGTATAGGTACCCCGGATTTTATGCCAAACAAATTTCTAACACCCACATATGGAATTATGGAACAGAACTGTAACGAGCTCGACCGAACTGCTCGTCTACAAAGCCGTGCTTTCCATCTAACGAAAGCTGCATAGCTCATGATGGATCCGAGATGACCGTCCAATCCTTGGCTCACACGTGGCAGACCGTAAGACAATTGTACATAAATCATTGAATCGCAAAGTCGTAGTCCGACTCCAGACGAACGCGGTGTGACCGCCTACATGGCTCGATCCTATGCTCGACGCCACTAGATTACATCAATTCAAATATAGGAGGCAACACTGCCCCTTGATATGCTCACTTTTCAATCGTGCAATTTACTTTCACATGCTTTTCGAGTTATTGACATGACTAACTCGTGCGATATGAATGACTCAGGTACCCGAAGTTTGGTGCCAGCCAATCCTCCCAAAGACTGTTCGGAGGAACGCAAAGCCTTGGCAAACGTTTTCCAACTGTTTGTCTGACTGACGTTAATCCTCAGAGATTGGATTAAAATATATAAACCTAGGATGAGTTTGATGGGCGTGCATGATTGAAGACCGCTCGATCCATGACTCTAACTCTCAAGAGCCGAGAGAGAGTATAAAGGACGCGAAGATGACGCCCACAAGGCGCGAAGGTGTACCATGATAGGAACCGCCTCGACAACACTCTAACCTCGGCGACTGCCAGGAGAGTATAAAAGTGTCCCTGATTGTGCGCTGAGAAAGAACTCTTACCCCGCTGAAGGACCGGGGAGCGACAGAACAGCTGAGTTCGAACTCTAACCTTGGCGACCGCCAGGAGAGTATAAAAGCGTCTATGATTAAGCGCTGAGAAAGGTGCTGGAGACTCAGCACCCCCCCATAATTTCTGCTCCGCTGAAGGATCGTTGAGCATATCATGAAACGAGAAAGAGCTCTTACCCCGCTGAAGGGTCGGGGAGCGACGGAACTGCTGAGATCGAACTCTAACCTCGGCGACTACCAGGAGAGTATAAAAGCGTCCCTGATTGTGCATTGAGAAAGAACTCTTACCCCGCTGAAGGATCGGGGAGCGACAGAACAACTGAGTTCGAACTCTAACCTTGGCGACCGCCAGGAGAGTATAAAAGCGTCTATGATTAAGCGTTGAGAAAGGTGCTGCAGACTCAGCACCCCCCATAATTTCTGCTCTGCTGAAGGATCGTTGAGCATATCATGAAACAAGCTAGAACTCCTACCCCGCTGAAGGATTGGGGTGCAGACTGAAAGCTGAGTTCGAACTCCAGAGAGGGTATAAAGGCGCTAGAGACTTAGCACCACAAGGGCTCCTAGCCCGCCAGAGTGTCGGGGGACTGACTGAACTCCGAGCCCGGATCCTCCATGTCCGGACATGGGGGCAAAACAATTAAGATCCTAATCAATCCTCAACAAAGTCCTGGCTAGGCACTAAGTTAATGATTGATTGGGAGCATACCTATACACACATACTACTTTTGTGCATTTTCATTTATAATTGCATTGACTACTTATAACGCTTCATGACTTATTTTCCCATTCGCAGGTACAAGACAATGCGAAAGGAACAAAATTTTTATTACTAAACGCAGGTTTACAAAAGATTACTAGTCAAGAACGCGAGGGCCTCACTCGCAATGATGGCAACATGCTAATGGAAAACGAACAAAGGGTCGCGTCCAGAAGGATGATGCAGGCCCCTTGAAGACCAGAAAGTAGATGCAAAGAGAACGTCCATCTGCTGATCCCAACTTACTTCCAGAATGGTAAGCTCAGATAAGGCTGGATATATCCCATGTAATAGTTGAACATGATGCAACCATTTCATCCCCGACCTTTCCCTTGATGCAAAGAGCAAACGGGAGCGCTCGAGGAGACTACAATCTGACCCTTCACCGCTTGATTTCTGTACTCGGAGCTTGGATGGGAGACTAGGGCTTAGCATGGGCTGAATACCAATAATTCATTTTTGCACTCAACTCCGGCTCTTGATGCGAGAAGTGAACATGAATCCAGAGAATACATGAATTTGAAGTGTACTTCTAAACAAAACCCCCTGTGGATAGGGGGCACATGATACGAGCCTTGAGCAGCATAGTTCAATTACTCGATGCCTCCGTTCCCAGCTGAATGACAAAAGCCTGATTGACGGCTAATGCTCGTGTAGAATCAAGAAGCCCGAGGACGACCTTCACCTATTTCAGGAATGAACTGGAAGGCCGAGCAACAATCATCAATTCGCTGGAAATGATAAAATTGAAGTTCAAGCAGTGACGAACTTGGCACAGTTAGATAGCCACCATCAACTCGGGTTGAACATGAACCAATCAGCAGGCATGCAACATGTGGTTTCGATTCAGAACATCGCAGATGGAAACATGGGCAGTGGAACAACTACCTGCAACATCCTAGATGAAAATGCAAAAATGGTAACAAACTCAGGTCATGCACGACCAGCTTTAGCTCCAACCCCAATGGATATTTGAGCGATATTCCATACTCAGCTCCAAGCAATAAATCGGCAAAAGACCCTATTCGTGATCTCATATTCAATGCTGGGGGCACCAGTCATGATATTGACGATATGCAGCAATTCTTTGATGGCAACCTGCTCGCCAGTTTGATTCAGCGCCTCTCGAGAGGCGGCACTTCTCAAGATGATATGGACAACGACAGTCAGCCCTTACACATGGGACGTCAGGATCCCCTGTTATTCCCCTAGACTTTAAATTTTCTCTCTAACGAGAGTTGTTTAGAAGCTTTGATGAATTCAACCCTGAGGTGGACATACTTCTATGACAAGAAGGTGTTAATGTCGAGATAGAAAATCTCAATGCTTTTATGATAAAGGATGGAGCATCATCCGACTCCCGAACTGATAAGGATAAAGAAAAAACCTTGGAAATGAATGATTAGAATATGCAGTTCTAAAGAGAATCTATATCACTTATCGGGCCCACGATATTGTTTGTCAAGCTCAATTGAACCGATCATGACAAAGAGATTTAACAAGACTATGAAGACCATTTTGGATTATCTTGAAGTAGGAGCGGAGGGGCTCGACTAACCCGCTTACATCTTTGACGAGCCTATTTATCCCCGTGATTGATCTGATAAGAGTGCTAATGTTAGCTAACACCAAATGGGTAAATTCCCGCCTTTTGACTAAAGGGAAGGGATGATATCAAAGAAAATGTGATTCGACCATTCGCATGTACAACTCGAACTCTTGCTGACTCAAGAAGAGCACAGGACAACTTGGGTCAACTGGAATAGCTGAACTTACAACTCAGCTACAGCCTGAATCAACTGCAGAGAGTATAAGAGCTTAAAGACCGTATGCCCCATTAACTTAGCTCACCCCCACTGACGCTGAGGGCATAAGCACTAACTTCGCTTGTCCTCCAGTGGCCCTTATAGCATGAATGCCGATTCGCAAGCTGACATTGAATATGACCCTGGCCTGGCACATGACCCGAAATGTATACACTATATCTTCAGAATGTGACAGAATGCATCTTGTCCGTTCAAACAAGTCAGTTTACGGGTCAAGTGTGACTTCAAAGGTTTAAATCGCTGCTACACCGGATGGAAGGTGTGACAAATTCCTCCACTGCCTTATGATAGTGACGATCGCACGAGCACTGGTTCACATGGTATCAACTACGTCTCTTACTGACTTGCATATGATTACTGAATTGCGAAGCAATCCAGAGCGATCGCGGATTCCTTTGACCACGATCCAATCATGGCCTTCATATTCCCTACTATTACGATTCAATGCGATTTTAAGATCCTGGATCAATACCAAGATATCAAGATAATCCAAACTTGAGTACAAATGACAAATTCATACGTTGATTCTGATATACTTCGTCCCAATAGTCCAGTTGTTAGCTCAGAGCCCAAAGATTCTTACATTGCCCCATGAATTGGTTGGCTACTTCATACATTGGCTCATATGAAAAAGAAAGACCAGCCCTACCACGTGCTTGGCTTGCATAGAATGATGATGTTGTTTGGCAACGACCTGTGCGTGTAGAATCACGCTCGGGAGCCAATGATTTAGCATGACATCTGACGGATGAATTAGATCTTTTGATCGGACAAGGTTTAAACAATTTCTTGATCGTCTCGAATACTCCTTCCGTGGAACTTGGCCTGACTAGCTCCCAGGGAAGCAATGCAATAGTTGGATGAAGCCTTCTCAACGATAAATGACGTTCCAGAGAGATTTAGCTCAACATATTCAAAGCACATCTCATCTTCGATAAGATGTACTTTGGGGGGCAAAATGTTAGCCTGCTTTGTGACCAGGCTACCCAAAGCAAAGATCATGTTGACACACCTCTGGGTAAATGATGTCTCATATGGAATCTCTGGATAACATCGCTCTCTGGCATTGAAAGCATCGTCAGAAAACACAAGGCAGTTTGGTCAAAATCGTAACATCAGTATAATCTGGCCCAAAACCCTTATCAAACTACTTCATTTGGATCTAAACACATCAAATACTTGTAGCGCTCTGAATTAGCTTCAAGTAGAGCTTTCGTTTGGTCCAATCGGCCTTACGGTTTGAAAGATACGTCCGTTTCCGTGAACGCATGCAGAAATACGGAAAAACCTGCATTTTGACATTTTTGAAGATCGGATCGCGACCACCCTCTGGGGTCGGATCGTGACCACCCCCTGGGGACGGATCGTGACCACCCCTTGTGGTCGGATCATGACCACCCCCCTGTGGTCGGATCGTGACCACCCCATGGGGTCGGATCGTGACCACCCCATGGGGTCGAATCGTGACCATGACCCGGCCTGACCATCACTATCACGACCATCACCAGCTCACCACTCCGGCTCACGAACCGTGACCACGAACCGGTCCGATCCCCGAGGACGTGGCGAAGCTCCTGACTAAGTCCATCACGATCCGAGATGCATGGATCTCGCAACACCTGTCCACAACTGTCATATTGACCAATTCTTCATCAAGCCTCGATCCGATCCGATATTCTCGGGATTTGCGCCACGTGTGACCGCGATCCGCCTGACAGAATCAGCTATAAATAGCCCAGAGATTGGCATTTTCAAGGGACTTTTGGCATCTCCTTGTCCATGGCTGCCATGGCTAACACTTCTCCATGAATAACTATCATCTTCCTCAATAAAAATCAATGAATTCGGAGAGAATATTCATTGTAATTGTAATCTATGAACGAAATGAGAAAATATAAAGTGGACGTAGGCTCATTAACGCCGAACCACTATAAAAATCCTGTTGTCTTGCTTTTTCTCTTATTTTTTAGTTATTTCTTCATATCCTATGCTCTGAATCAGAACAATTTGGGTGTTAGAGCCAAATTTCGATCTAACAATAAGAGTTTTGGTTGTTTAGATTCAAATTTTAATAACGAATCCATTTAATAAACGATGTTAGAACGTATAAATTATAATATAATTTAAATTGAGCACGTAACGTCATGGTAGTTCATAATATTGAGTTTTGAACTTCAATTGAATATACAGAACCCGTTTTAAGTCAGATTCCTTTGGGGAAAAAAACCTTCGAATCTATTGAACGATATTTTTCTAGTGGAAATCGTGATTTCTTCTTTTAGATTGTGAGTTATGTCCAAATCAAATTTTTAGAAAGTCGCTATGGAATTCGTTTATAAATTATAACAATTTATTTATATTATAAATGGATTTTTATATAAAATGAATATCGGTTTAAAACCGGATTTTTGAAATATCGAGTTATAAATCCCGACATGTTTATTTTGGAGCTAGATAATATTCTATGTGAATATATACGATAATACTAAAATATTATTTAATTTAATTATTTCAAATATATTGATATTTTATTTGTTTATTTGGACCTTAGAAAATAGCCATTTTTGCAAACGACCTCTGTTTTCGATGAAATTAATTTTGTTGGATCTGGAATATTAAATTATTATTAAATTTCCAATTTCTAATTTTTGGAGTTAGTATGTGGTCGTGCGCGATTTTAATACGAAAAACAATCAATAATTTGACTTTAAAAATACGCTGTGTGAGCAAACGAATTCAGAATTCGACGAAACAAGTTTCATTGGGTCCGTAATATCAAACTATAGTTGTACGTCCATTTTCATCGAATTTGGATATGGTATGTGATCGTAAGAATTTTTAAACAGTGAACAGAGGTAACGATTGGATATAAATTAATATAATAATTGATTTAAAATTTATTATTTCTATCTTATAAATACCCTTACACCTTCTAACCCTACATTTCATTTTCCTTTGGTCAATCACGCAAGCTGCGACTTCTTCTTTTATCTTCCAGCGAAAATAAGAGCTTCAAAAAATCATACTAATTCAAATATAACTCTATAAATCATGGAAATTTTTTGGGGATGCTCTTTATGGGAGGAGCTTCATTTCTATTTAAGATTCATTGGGGTTTGACATGGATTTTTGGTCGCGTCATTTTTCAACAGCGTGTTCTCTTCAACTTAGGGTTCGATCTTTGAAGTAAACGGTGCGTCAGTTCGCGATTTGGAGTTGATATTTGGGATCCTTGTGTGAAGTAGCAAGTTATGGCAAACTTTTGTGGGATTTCGTGCTAAGTTATGTCGTTGTTTTCTTCAAGTACAGCGGGTTGGAGCAGTCGACGAAAATATATGGGGAGGCTCGAGCTGCTTGTTTTGGTGATAGGGCGGTGGTCATTTAGGAGCTGAAGAAGGTGGTGGTGGTAGTTTCGTGAAGGATGGAGGGAGGAAAGTGAAGGTGAGGATTTCGTGAATGATAAGGAGCTGTAGCGGTTTTTAGAGAGCTGCGTTTTGAGGAGGAGTAGGTCTTAAGAGATGGTGAAAACGTGATTAAAGGATTTTGTGGTTAAGTTAATGATGGAGAAATATGGTGTGAATGGAGATAGAAAGGGTGGTGATTTAAATTTGAAGAATGATGGATTATTGGCTTAAGGAACTCACGGCAGTAATTGGAGAACAGCAGGAGCGTGAATAACTTTGGAGAGGGAGAAGCTATAGCCAGTTGGCTTTAGAAAGTTGGGACGAAAATAGGTGAAGCCCAATTCAGAAATGTATTAAGTTTTATTTAAATAAATATGTATACAAACTTCTAAAATAAGTATCTTATTTATATGTTAATCGAATTCAGCGAAACAAGATCCGTTGGGATCGTAGCGATGAAGGTTACACAATGGAACTAGTTTGGAGCGGTTTGGAGCTCGTTACAAATTAAGGCAAAATAGAACGTTTGTCTGAATCGACAATAGTTTATCGCTATTTAACGATAAACGATCAAGGTGAGTAAACTCACTAACTCTGTCCAGTTTATATTTTTATAAACGTAATTTAATATTGATAAAAAAATGATTAAAAGTTATGTGATGGTTGTTTGTATGCATTGCTGATCGATTGGTTGAAAATATATATATATATATATATTATTAATTAAGTATAGATTCTGTTTGTCAAAATATTTCATATTGACATAAAATTCGTGTTATTTATGTTGATTAACATCTGTGGATGCGGGAAAACAGGTTGGAGGGATCCAACTGGATTCCTTAACATTTATGTTACTATTTTTCATATATTATGATATATGATGTGATATATAATCTGTTATTCATTTTCATGTTTGGATGATATTGATCATTTTTATTTGGTATTTAAAATACCATAAGTAAATATTGGAATATATAAAAAGAATCTTTTGAAGTGGGTATTAAATTTAAGAATTTTATAAAATCAATAGATTTTATAAAAGGAAATATTTGGAAATTAAATAGGAAACTTCTGTAGAAAGTTATTAATCATTATATGGAAGGGATATGATTTGTTTTAAAATTAATAGAATAAAAAGAAGGAAATTTGCAAGTTATAAAAGAATTATGAGAAGATTTATTTAAAGTAGATATTTAATAGAAATATGTTTTTAACTGATAAATTGAGGGGAATAATTTATAAACGATGTTTATAAATCAAGAAAAAAATTATCATTGGATAAATAAAAATATAAGTTTGAATTTGTATAAAGAAGTAAAAATCGGTTTTAATACCGATATTTGAAATTGAATGTGAACTTAGCAGTTATGAAGGGAATTATCAACGAGATTATAAGTGTTGGAAATAAAATAAGATTTTTATGAATAGTCTATCAATAGAAGTATAATAAGAATTTGGATTTTAAATACTGTTTAAATGAAACTGATTGATTTTATAAAAAGAAATATTATTCACGTTTGAAGTGAATAATGGGTGGAAGTAAATATTTGCAAATAAAAACTTTTATAAAGGAAATTGGGTTTTGAAATAGGAATTAAAATGGAGTTGAGAGAATTAGAAATTAACTGGAGATTAATTAAGTTGTATGGCTTCCTGAGTGTTGATTGGCTTCGGCGTTCAGGGTTTATACTTAGGAAGTTGTTCTCTTACTAGTTTACAGTTAGAGACTGATAGATGTAGGAGGATAGTGATGGATGAATAAGAAATGGAAATGTTTTCCAATATTCATAACGTATTTTTCTAAATTTAGAAAATAAGAATTTAGGAATATAAGGAAACAGGAAATGGAAAAATGGATAAATTAATGGTAAACTAGTTTAAAGGAAAAAATGTTGATTGATGATTGATCGATAAAATTTCCATTTGGAAATAAGATCGTTGTGTGTATGGATATTTTTCTTTGATAGCTAAATAACCGACTATCAAAGTTTTGACCGTTTTTCCGTCGCCAATACGGAGAGACCGGAATCAGATTTATTACCTGAAAACCACTCCATATGGGCATTAGCGGTGCGAATCAAATATGATGAAGATAATTGAAAACGTAGTTTATGCAAGGGCTGTTATGGCAAATTCTAGGTAGAAATTGCCTAAGATGGGTTTACAGAATAGTGCCTTTGGGTTGTCCAGTCCCAGGACAACTTGTATGGAAGAATGTCTGACAGGGTATATCTAAAAGATCACGTAAGTTGATATCTTCAAACATATTTACCATTGGTGGAGGAGGAATTCGTTTCTCTTAATTGTATACCCATGGTATGTTTGGAGAAATCAATTTGTGATTTGGCGGGTGTGACAATGTTGCATTCAAAGTAAATAAAGATGTGATCTGTCAAAAAGATACGTTATGATCTCAAGCCTCACAACCAGGAAATGGTATAAAATCGGGTAGGTCGCATGGCTAAGTAGGTAGCTCCCAATTAGGGTGCATTGTCACCTGATCTAGAGAAAATCCATTTACTTCTTCAATCTATTTCGATGTTGTCCCTTTCGGGAAACGGTTGCTGATCCCAACCGTTGGTGATAATACATTCGGTACACTCAAGCGAAATGAGTGACTAGTCATGTTTAGCCTGGGTTACAAGATGTTCTTGTTGAACCCGGTGTATTCCTCTCTAGAGATACACCGTCGGAAGGTGGTCCCATACCTTGCCAGTTGGAATCTATTACCAAATAAGCGCCTGTGGTTTTTGATTTTATATTATATACGTGGAACATGAGATGAAAGTGTTCCACTAGATTGCTATTTATTTGATTTAGACACTATTATAATATCAAAAGAGTATGGATTTTTAAAGAATGTTTTGGTTTATCGTAAGGTAAAAACCATCCATGTTTATTGGTGGATCGGTCTTACAATTATGCTTTCTTTTAAAAAAGGATTTTAAAATTTAAACCAAGTGGTTGGAGTTTACTCACACCAGTCCTATGACTGACTAGGGTTTATTTTGTTTTGTTTTACCCTAAACTCTTGGTTGCCCAATTTTGTACGCGTAGTCAAGTAGTCGGGGTTTTTCAGATATACTTGGAAAGCTTGGAGCAGGAAGCTTAAGGATTATATAGTTATTATTTATTTTCGCTGTGTTGTACTCCGATAATGGTATTGTATACAGATATTGGTTTTTATTTCAAAGTTATGTTATATAATATATTTATACGTTCCGTTGTGAGATTCGTGTTTGCTCTGATGTTGTATTCATGTTCTTCTTCTTCTATTCTAACTTTCTTTCTTACTATTTCTCACCCTCTAACTTATTTCTATTAACGTTCCATTATTTTCGATTCTTGAATAGTTGACATGGTGTTGTATGTCGATTACTGAGGTCAAAAATCTCCCGGGTCGTTACAGTAGTATCAGAGCTATTTACTGGATGTGAGTTGGAAGACGCATGATATGGGGTTTTCGCTTTGCGGTTTGGTGGCGAACGGGAGACCCTTACCCCTATAAGTCCCAATAGTGTGGGTTGATCGAGTTGTAAGGTTGTCCGTAAAAGCAGTTCTGAGGTATCTCTATAGTGCCACGATGAGGAGTTAGCCCAGTGGTTGATGGTTGAAAAGCCTAGACCCATTACAGTGGTATTAGAGCTGAAGGTTAAGTGATTACCTTGGCTCTGCAGCATGACTCGTTAGAGATAGGGTTAGTGTTACCCTAGATTGAGTTTGAGTGTATATATACGAGAGAGCGTTTTTGTAGATTTTATAAAAATGGTTTTGTATTATGGATATTTATTGGTTGAGTTGTTTATGACCTCCGGTCGACCAGTTTAATCCACTGTATCGGTAGCGGTTTCTAAACACTCGAGTACGATGAACCGACACATTATGTTTTGAAAGAGGGTAAATGAAATAATTTTACACAAAGTATATTTTGATATAAATAAAATAATTATCTCAAGAATATTACTAAGTATATTGGACGTGTTGATTGTTATATTAATCAAATAAAATTATAATTGAGATGGTTATATAGATAACAAAATAAAATTCGTGTAAGTGTTACGAAATGAATTAAATCTGAATTTAAATCAGAATTAGAATTAAAATTCCTAAAAGTTGGTGAAGTGTTTGTAAATGGATTTCGGATTAAATATATGAGAATTTTTAAAATCCTGGGAGATTTTAAATTGTTTAACAAGAATTGTGAACGATATTTTGAAATAAATTTCAAAATGGAAATGTTTAAATATGAGTTTTGAAAAGTGATATATTATTAAACTCACTTCAGTCACTGGGAAATAATTCTGATGATGCTAGCCACATCGTCATCGTTCATTTTCGAGTTTCTAAGCGACGGATTACTACCAAAGATATTATTTTTGAATTATTCTATAAAAACAAGTTATTTTGAAATTCCAAAAGGAATAATTTATTTTAGAAAAAACTAAGCGGTTTAAAACTCCCAGGAGAGATGGTTTGATTAAAAACAAATTAAAAAGTAATTTGTGAAACAAATAGAAATTTAATTGAATTAAAGCCAGTGAAGTGAAAATTAAATTGAAATATAAGATATAGAATAAAATTGGATTGTGAGATAGGAATCTGAAATGACACTAGATTGGTGAGTAAAGAGTTTGGAGTCAAGAATGGAAGTTGAGCTTGAATGAGAATTTGTCTTGGGTATAAGTAAATAATTTGTGTTAAGGATGAATTGATTTGGAATGCATTGGTATATGCTGAATTGGTAGCAGATGGAAAGGATATAGTGATATGCCCGACAAAAAGGTACAAGTTTATATTGTAATTGGGTATGAGATTTTTACGAGTCTATTTGGCATGCCGCTTAGCTGTTTGATTTTCTTTTGGATTACAGAAGGCCTAGAGAGGTGAGTTGTAGTTGTACCGATTGAGCCGCGCAAAGGAGACGCTGGCGAAATTTTTCGAAAATCTAAGGTGTTAGAAAATTTTAATTTATCAAAATGAATTAATATTTTAGTGGAATAAATTAGCTCAGTTGGAACTAAAATTAAGAGGTAAAATAAAAGATTTTTAACCTAGTAGTTAATGTGGTTGTAACATTTTTTTGACTTAGTAATTTCGGGGAAGAAATTCATTTATAGGGGAAAGAATATAACGTCCCGGATTTTTAGTAATTAAATAATTAGTTTATTTAATTATTTAAATGGTTGATTTGGTAATTTAAAATGATTTAAATTAAATTATTTTGAATATTTAATTAATATGAATAATATAATAATATATTTAATTCTGAAATTATCGGAATTGAGTTCAATTGACAATATTATGTGAATTGGATAGTATAAGAGATTTGGCTAAGTTTAGATTCGAAATTAATAACGAATCTATTTAATAAACGATGTTTGAACATATAAATCATAATATAATTTAAATTGAGCTCGTAATGTCATGGTAGTTCGTAATATTGAGTTTTGAACTTCAATTGAATATATAGAATCTGTTTAAGTCGTATTTCTTCGAAACAAGAAACGTTCGAATCTATTGAACGATATTTTTCTAATGGAAAAGAAAAATCGGGATTTCGTCTTATAGATTGTGAGTTATGTCCAAATCATATTTTCAGAAAGTCGATATGGAATTCGTTTATAAATTATAACGATTTATTTATATTATAAAAGGGTTTTAATATAAAATGAAAATCTATTTAAACCGGATTTTTGAAATATCGAGTTAAAAATCCCGATATGTTTGTTTTGGAGCTAGATAATGTTTTACGTGAATATATACGATAATATTAAATTATTATTATTTTATTTAATTATTTTTAAACGTATTAATATTTTATTTGTTTATTTAGACCCTAGAAAATAGTCATTTCTGCAAACGACCTCCGTTTTTGATGAAATTAATTTTGTTGGATCCAGAATATTGTTAAATTTCCAATTTCATAATTTTTGGAGTTATTATGTGGTCGTGCACGATTTTAATATGAAAAATGGTCAATACTTTGATTTTAAAAATACGCTGTGTGAGAAAACGGATTCAGAATTCAATGAAACAAGTTTCGTTGGGTCCGTAATGTCAAACTGTAGCCTCATGTCCATTTTCATTGAATTTGGATATGGTATGTGATCATAGGAATTTTTAAACAGTGAATGGAGGCAACGACTGGATATCAATTAATATAATAATCGATTTAAATTTTTTTTGTTTCTATCCTACAAATACCCTTACACATTTTAATCGTAAATTTCATATTCCTCTGGCCAATCACGCAAGCTGCCACTTCTTTTATCTTCCAGTGGAAACAAGAGCTTCAAAAAATCATAATAATTCAAATATAACTCTATAAATCATGGAAATTTTTTGGTGATGCTCGTTATGGGAGGAGCTTCATTTTTGTATAAGATTCATTGGGGTTTGACATATATTTTCGGTCGCGTCATTTTTCCACAGCGTGTTCTCTTTGACTTAGGGTTCGATCTTTGAAGTAAATGGTGCATCAGTTTGCAATTTGGAGTTGATATTTGGGATCCTTGTGTGGAGTAGCTAGTTATGGAATTTTTTTTTTTGGGATTTCGTGCTAAGTTATGTCGTTGTTTTCTTCAAGTACAACGAGTAGGAGCCCTCGACGGAAATATATGGGGTGGGCTCGAGCTGCTTGTTTTGGTGACAAAGAGATGGAGATTTAGGAGCTGGAGAAGATGGTGGTAGTTTCGTGGTGGTTACGTGAAGGATGGAGTGAGGAAAGTGAAGGTGAGGATTTCGTGAATGATGAGATGCTGTAGCGGTTTATGGAGAGTCGTGTTTTGAGGAGGAGCAGGTCTTAAGAAATGGTGAAAACGTGATTAAAGGATTTTGTGGTTAAGTTAATGAGGGAGAAATATGGTGTGAATGGAGATAGAAAGGGTGATGATTTAAATTTGAATAATGATGGAGTATTGGCTTAAGGAAATCACGACAGTAGTTGGAGAACAACAGGAACTGAATAACTTTGGAGAGGGAGGAGCTGTAGCCTATTGGGTTTAGAAAACTAGGCCGAAAATAGGTGAAACCCAATTAAGAAATGTATTAAGTTCAATTTAAATAAATATGTACACAAACTTTTAAAATAAATATCTTATTCATATGATAACCGAATTAAGCGAAGCAAGATCCGTTGGGATCGTATTGCTAAAGGTTACACAATGGAACTGGTTTGGAGCGGTTTGGAGCTCGTTACAAATTAAGGCAAAATAGAACGTCTGTTTGAATCGACAACAGTTTATCGTTATTTAACGATAAATGACAAAGGTGAGTAAACTCACTAACTCTGTCCAGTTTATATTTTTATAAGTGTAATTTAATTTTGATAAAAATATTATTAAATGTTGTGTGATGGTTACTTGTATGGATTGTTGATCAATTGGTTGAAAATATAGATTTAGTTATATATACATGAATCGTTAGCTAAATATCGATTATGTTTATCGGAATGTTTCATATTGACATAAAATTCGGGTTATTTATGCTGATTAACATCTGTGGATGTGGGGAAACAGGTTGGAGGGATCCAACCTAATTTCTCAACATTTATGTTACTGTTTTTCAAATATTATGGTATATGATGTGATATATAATCTGTTATTGATTTTGTGTGTTTGGATGATATTGATCATTTTTATTTAGGTATTTAAAATACCAGAAGTAAATATTGGAATACATAAAAAGAATTTTTCAAAGTGGGTATTAAATTTAAGAATTTTATAAAATCAACAGATTTTATAAAAAGGAAATATATGGAAATTAAATAGGAAATTTCTGTAGAAAGTTATTAACCATTATATGGAAGGGATATAATTTGTTTTAAAATTAATAGAATAAAAAAAGGAAATTTGCGAGTTATAAAAGAATTATGAGAAGATTTATTTAAAGTAGATATTTAATAGAAATATGTTTTTAACAGATAAATTAAGGAGAATAATTTATAAATGATGTTTATAAACTAAGAAAAAATATATTTATCATTGGATAAATGAAAATATAAGTCTGAATTTGCATAGACAAGTAAAAGTCAGTTTTGATACTGATATTTGAAATTGAATGTGAATTTAGCAGTTATAAAGGGAATTATCAATGAGATTATAAGTGTTGGAAATAAAATAAGACTTTTATGTATAGTCTACAAATAGATGTATAATAGGAATTTGGATTTAAGATATTGTTTAAATGCGAAATCAAACTGATTGATTTTATAAAAAAGAAATATTATTCACGTTTGAAGTGAATAATAGGTGGAGGTGAATATTTGCAAATAAAAACTTTTATAAATGAAATTGGGTTTTGAAATAGGAATTAAAAAGGAGTTAAGGGAATTAGAAACTGACTGGAGATTAGTTAAGTTGAATGGCTTCTTGAGTGTCGATCTGATGTTGGCTTCGGCCTTCGGGGTTTATACTTAGGAAGTTGTCTTACTAGTTTACAGTTAGAGACTGATAGATGTGGGAGGATAGTGATGCATGAATAAGAAATGGAAATGTTTTCCAATATTGATAACGTATATTTTCTAAATTTAGAAAATAAGAATTTAGGAATATATGGAAACTTGAAATGGGAAAATGGATAAATTAATGGTAAATTAATTTAAAGGGAAAAATGTTGATTGATGATTGATCGATAAAATTTCCATTTGGAAATAAGATCGTTGTGTGTATGGATATTTTTCTTTTATAGTTAAATAACCAACTATCAAAGTTTTGACCATTTTTCCATTGTCAAAGACCGGAATTAACTATAATTTGTGCATGTCATATGGAGAATTGACTATAATTTGTGCAAGTCATTGAACAGTTAGGCTAGAGCCTTTGAACAAAACACTCTGGACAAGACGAGAACTTAACTTAAAAGATATATGATGACCAATTTCGCCCTTGTTTGCTTTACTTTGTGTTTTCCCTTTCAGTAATGCACACACTAGCACTAGCACACACGGAGTTCATGGGTAATTTTACTTAAATCTTTTGTGCTTGTTCATCAGCGTAACAAACATGTCTGATAGACATTCAGCAAGATTATCAGAGAAGAGTGCAGCACCAGAATCGTCGAGCTATTATAATCATAACGTACTTCCGTAGGATCCGGATTGGGATAATTCTGGATATGATTATGAAACGGATATTGTTGCAGAATCAACATCCTCTGAGAGCACATCACTTGGGGAAGAGGAAGATGATAGGGCTCCCGACGAACTCCAGGGTGCCATAGTATTAACTAATCCGAGTGATTCCATAACTTCCACACTTGATGATATAAAACTAAAAATCTGCTTAAAACATAGGATCCTATGGGATGACGTGAAAACCCCAGAGAAAGAGGACAGGCCCCATTATGCTCCGAAAGGGTATATGGCTATCAGCAAGGTCATGTTCTCAATAGGTGATATTCCTCCTTTTCCTCCGATCGTTGTCGATCTCCTGAGACGACTACACATTGCCCCTATGCAACTCCATCCCAATGCTTATTCTGCTCTATATACCTTGTATATCGCATATGCAGAGATTCTGGAGACCGAACTTGTTTATAAGGATTTGTACTTCTATTATCATTTTAAACATCATTCCATCGGGACCCCAAACTTTGTTTTCTTTGAGTCTATTCCCACCAAGAAAGTCCTAAGTGCCGGACATAGCAACTTAGGTGACGCTAAATCGGAGTAGTTCTATATAAAGCATCAAGTTGGGTATGCTAGGAAGTGGTTGAAGTCAAGTAGGTTTTAAATCCTTTAGTGTCTGTCTCAACCATATGATTAAGCATTAATATCTTCTTTTTCTGTACAGTTCCTAATCCCCAAAAGAAAGAAGGTGAAGTGTACGAAGATCGTTTATCCCACCTTATAAAAAGCAACTCTAATTTTTGCAAAATTGAGAAGTGTATAATCGATGAGAACCTTCACAAACATTATCTCCTCGATATAAGATTTGGGCTTGGTTAGGGTGGCAGTCCTTATAAGTATGTGCCCCCTACTCAAGCGATTGGGGAATCTAGTAGCATGCCCCCGGCCGAGGGGCAGGTGACCACGGTAACTACAACAACGATCGAGCTTCCTAAAATTCATTCACCTGTGGATGTTCAAGATGACGAGGAGATAAACATATACACTGGAGGTGAAGTTTGAGCTGACGATCCAAAATGTGTTTCCATCTCCTAAGGGGAGTCTTCTCTAAAGATACCACCACGGACTAAGCCCTCGACTCATGAATCTTTAACAGAAGAACAAATATATGGGGATTTAGCTAATCTTCCGTTGCCAGATGACATGTACACTTCGGAGGATTTTGGAACATGATCATTCTTTCCTACTTCCGAGGAGGAGCCTACCCGTGTTAAACAGGGAAATATTATGTAGGCTAGCCTGACTCCGGGCCATGGTCTATTAAAAGGGGATCACACGGGACACGCACATCACATGCACCACATGTCACAACATTCATACACTGTATCCACTCATGGATCTTACACTTGCTAGTTTCTCTTGTAGGGAAAATGACTCGTCCCCGCTCCTATTCTCATCGTGATCTTCGTGAGTACGTGCCCAGGTTCAATCCTGTTATCGAGCATGACTGCGGCGACAGTAGTGGGAGAGATAGCAAGAAACACTATGATTCTTATCAGCCTCACCCTTCGTGCTCTCGTTCTCCTTCAAGGCAAGATCCCGAAAAGCTCCATAGTTGTCAAGTGCTGCATGTAGGAGGTAAACAACTTCCCAAAGCTCCGACTCCCCCGAAGCGTATTGCTCCCCAGGATAAGTCCTCCAAGAGGCATTACGAATCCAAGGACAAGCACAAAGATCCAAGCAAAGGTTTGGAAAAAGGAAAGAAAGCTCTTGTCCCTTCCGAATAATGTAACATAGACATTACTACTATGCAATCGGTGGTCCTTACCTCCGAAAATCAGGCAAAATTGGAGTGTCTACAAGAGCAGTTCCCCGACATCTGTTTTGGAAAGGTGCACTTCGTTCCAGACCTTGAACCAGTTTCTAATGATTGGGATACAGAAGTCATGGACCAAGTAGGCTACGTGGCTACAAAATATAGTGTAATGAAGAAGCATGCTAAGAAGCTTTCGAGGTTATCCGCCATTTGGAAATAAATATTGCCAAAGTTAAAGAAAAGGCATAGTACGATATCAAGGCCAGGGATAAGGCTGAGAAGCAACTTGAAGACACTCAAGCTCTTTTTGCCTTGGCTCAGAGGGACGCCGAAAACTACAAGATGCAGTTGGAGGATGCGAAGAAACGTTTCCACTTTGAGCTCAATTCGGACAGCAAAGAGCGTACAACCATGAAAATAGAGATAGAAGATCTCAAGTTAGTTAATACTGAGATGAAAAAATCACAGGACCGCTTTGCCGTGGAAAAATCCTCTTAGGAGAAGGAAATTAAAAACCCGAGGGTCCAATAAGCCCAGGCTGAGGAACGGGCGATTCTCGCTGAAGGACACGCCGACACAACTCTCAAGTCTACTTTCGATGCTAACACTAGACTTGGCTTGGCTGAACAGGAGATCGAGGGATTTGATGAATTGCTAATGGACTTTTTTGCTTAGGTTATTCGAACCCGAGACTTCTCTTGGATCAAGAATTATCCTACCACTCTAGTTGATGTATGGGACCAAATTGTCGAGAGTGAGAAGCAACGTTTAAAGGTCGAGGCTGTCGATGAAGACCATCTTATACAGACTTTCCTTGGAGGTGGAGAGCTTGATGTATTAGCAGAGGGTAGACGTCTAATTAAAGAGTCTATGGAGGAAGAGAGGCTTAAACTTAAGAGCAAGAACAAGGTTAATGTGGGTTCAAGCTCAGTTATGGAGCTCAAGACTTCTGGGGCATAGGAGTATAATCCTGATGACCCGTTAATTTCTAGCATTCTTGTTCCCTGACATGCTGGGGTTTCTACTGCAGCTCCAAGCGAGCAATCGGCAGAAGGTATCTCCATATTCTCTCCACAATTTGTCAAAGTTATTACAACTTGTCATCATATTATGGAGGAAACAGTTGAGGGGACCGTATTCTCTCCTAAATTAATAACAGTTGCTTCTTGTAATTTAGGTGCCAAGCCAGTCGAAGGGGTTAAAAAAGAGCAAACAGAGACTGAGGTAGCTGAAAAGGCCATAACCCCATCAAGCACGGGCATGCCCAAAGATGCTAAGACCATCGAGATATTGAAGGATACTGATGGTGATAACAGAGATGGAGACGAGGATGTTGTTTTCACGGGGGAGACCAAAAAGGATGATATTATGACCTTGGCCGAAACCAAGGCTAAGAATGAAAAGCTTTTGAAGGCTAAGGTTGAGGAAGAGCCTTTGAATGTACCACCTCTCGCTGCGGGCTGCTCCCAGATCTGGATTGATCGTGAAACTATCTAGGTCTATTACTACTCATCTTGCTTCCCAGTCTTCGGGTGCTTCGCAGGATCCTCCTTTAGGGACGAAGAAAAGGAAGAAGCATGATTTCCCTGATGCCAGCAAGAGGTTCCGGAAAAGCAGAAGGAGAAGAGCTGAAGTCATCCCCAAGACCAAATAGAGCTTGTTTGTTTATGTTTTTAGGTCTTCCACTGGCCCTTTGTAGTTGTTGCGAGTGCGACCCTCGCTGTTTGTCCAACTTCGTTTTGTGAACCTGCATTTAGTAAATGAAATTCCATTTCTTTCGCATTGTTGTGTACTTGCGAATGTCTCATACTTAGTCACACATATAAATAATCAGATCATAACTAAGCAATAAACGAAACTAACGAAACTACATCATAAGTCATCATTGTTGGCGAAATATAAAAATTCTGTAGCATATCATATTGTTTTTATTATGATGTGTATATGCCCCCAACCAATCATTGGCATGATGCCTGGCCAGGGCTGGTCGAGAATTGATTAGGATCAGTTGCATATTACCCCTCATATCCGGAAATGAAGGGTTCGGGCTCAGCTTTCACTCTTGCCCCCGATACTACAGCGGGGTAGGAGCCCTTCTACGGCACCTAATCAACATGCCTTTATATTCCCCTGTCGTATGCCCAGGATAGAGTTCAAACTCAGCTTTCAGTCTGCCTCTAAATCCTTCAATATGATAGGAGTTCATTTGTGGCGCTCAGTCCCTGGCACCTTTATACTTTCCCATCGGATGCCAAGGGTGGAGTGGAGTCGAGGCGATGTTTTGATCATGGTGCACCTTCACCCCTCGTGGACAATTCTTTTCCTTGTCCTTTATACTCTTTCTCAAGTCATGAGAGTTAGAGTGTCTGAGGTTGTGTCGTTTACTTCATTGCACCCTCGATGCTCTATATGCTATTGACCTTCTGGTTCGATAGACGATTCTTTGAATTACATGTTTCGAGATCATCGTGAGGTTTATGACAAATATCACAATCATAATAGCTCATATGAATAAAATGGAAGAATGAATAAGAAATGGTGCGACAAAAGTAAATGACACACAGTATTTTATAGTGGTTCGGTCGAATCATGACCCACGTCCACTTTATAATCTTTTACTTATGTAACCAGAATGTTCTAGGCAAGTCGTGCCTTTTTATATGGTCCTAAAAAAAAAAGAGTAGAAATGACAATTTCATGTCAAGTGAAGCCGTAAATGCCGGGCGTTCCATGCTCTAGGGATTCCATTTTCATCCATGATCGCTAGCTTAAAGGATCCATTATCAAGCCTCCGTAGGATGGTGTACGGTCCTTCCCATTTTGGGTCCAAGAAGACGGAGCCTTGGAAGACACACTTTAGAACTAGATTGCCAAGTTCAAATATTCAAGCCCAGAATTTCTTATTGTAATATTGGGCGACCTATTGTTTATGCCTCAAGGCACGTAGATCCGCTTCGTCCCTTTTTACCTCTACCATATCTAGGGACTCGAGGAGCAGTTTATTGTTAGTCATCGGGTTGTATTAGGTGGTTCTGTGGGACGATACTTTTGATTTGACTGGAATGACCGCCTCTGACTCGAAAGCAAGAGAGAAGGGGGTGTGCTCCGTGGCTGATTTATAAGTTGTTGTAGGCCCACATTGACAAAGGTAACTCGTCGACCCACATGGCCCTGGTCCGGTTCAGTTGCTTCTTCAAGATGGACTTAATTACTTTGTTTGCCGCTTCTACTCGTCCATTTGATTGCAGATGTGCTACAGCGGTGTACCTTTTCTCTATATGATACTTTTGGCAAAAGCCTTCAAACTCGGTTCTATCAAACTGGGTCCCATTATCTGTGATGATGATCTTCGGGATCCCAAATTGACATATGATATTCCTGACGATAAAGTTTATTACTCGCTTGGTCGTAATTATGGTCAATGGTTCTGCTTCGACCCATTTTGTAAAGTAATATACGGTCACGATTGCGAATTTTGCTTCGCCTTTTGCGATTGTAAGCTTCCAATGATATCAATTCCCCATATAGCAAATGGCCGCTGGCTCATTATCGTCTTTAATTGACTGGGGGGTGCCCTGGGGATCTTAGCGAATCTCTGGCATCTGTTGCAACATCGCGCATATTTAGCAGCATCTTCATTCACAGTGGGCCAGAAATATCCATACCGCAATATTTTGTTAGCCAGTGTTTGGCCTCTGGTGTGGTCGCCACATTTACCCTCGTGTACTTCCTTTAGTACTCGATCTATGTCATCATGTGCTATACACCGAAGGAGTTGCATCGATAATCCCTGTCCATAAAGAAATTTTCCCTGCATAACATATCTAGAGGCCTTACGAATAATGACACGCTTTTTGCTTTTCTTGGTTGGAAGCATTCCATTTATCGGGAAGTTCTTTAGGGGTGTCATCCACGACTCCCTTTCCAGTTCATTCTCCAGTATTGGATCAATTTCCATATGATCAATAATTGGAGTTTCCAACGTTTCAATCGAAACCATTTCCGTGTTTTCGGGACTGTCTGAACTAGCCACTTTGGCTAATTTATCCGCCTTTTGGTTCTCTAATTGGGGAATATGGGATATATTGTAGTGTGCGAAACCACCTAGTAACTTTCTCACCTCCCTCAAATATGATACAAGTCTTCGGCCCTTGGCTTGAAATTCCTCGTTAACTTGATTTACAACTATCTTTGAGTCGCAAAAAATGTCCAACCTTGCTAAGCCCAAATCCTTTGCAAGTCTTAGCCCAATAATCAGGGCCTCATACTCGGAGTCGTTATTGGTGGCATGAAACTCTAATCTTAGAGCACAGTAAATTGACCGCCCTTCTGGAGTGACTAGCACAACTCCGGCGACGGACCGTTATATAGCTTCCAAGTGCTAGATTTGAATCATCGTGCTGAGGGACCAACTCCCTTGCTTGGTTTATCCTCCTCAGGAATGGTGAGCTCCGCTATGAAATCAGCCAACACTTGCACCCTTATCGATCTTCGGGGCTGGAAGTTCAAATCAAATTTACTTAATTCTACATTCCATTTGAGTAGCCTTCCTGATGCCTCTGGTCTCTGCAAGACTTGTCGGAGTGGATGGTCAGCGTATATGGTGATGGAATAAGCTTGGAAATAATGGTGAAGTTTTCTGGATGCGATCCGCAGGCTGTACGCAAGTTTTTTATCCTCGGGTAGTTTCGCTCGGCTATCGCTAGCTTGTTGCTCACATAATACATAGGCCTCTGTACTTTATCTTCTTCCCTTACCAAAGCTGAGCTTATTATATGGGATGATATTGCTAAGTATGCGAACAAATCTTCATGGTCCACTCTCTTGGACAATATCGGGGGTCTTTCCAGATGAGTCAAAAGTTCTAAAAGGCTTCAACGCAATCAGGAGTCCATTGGAAATTGTTGTTTCCTTGCTTTATCAAGTCGAAGAATGGAATGCACTTATCTGTGGCTTTAGAAATAAACCTACTAAATGCAGAAACTTTCCCAGCGAGGCTCTGCACATCTTTAATCTGTCTTGGTTCTTGGATATTCCTAATTACTGTGATCTGATCTGGATTAATTTCAATTCCATGTGAACTAACGATAAAGCCCAAGAATTTTCCAGAGGCAACTCCAAATGAACACTTCAGGGGGTTGAACTTCATGTCGTACCGTCGAAGGATATCGAACATTTCAGCTAGTTCAGCGGTATGGTTGGATGACTGTATAGATTTCACGAGCATATCGTCAACATACACTTCCATTGTTTTCCCGATCTGATTGTAGAACATCTGATTCACTAACCGTTGGTATGCTGCACTTGTGTTTTTCAGACCGAAAGGCATCACCACATAGCAGTACAATCCCAAATCCGTGATGAAGCTGTTATGTTCTTGGTCCGGAACATGCATGGGAATTTGATTACCCGGAGTATGCATCCATAAAAGAGATTAACTCATGACTTGCCATCGAATCTACTAGCTGATCTATTCTGGGGAGTGGAAAGCTGTCCTTTGGGTAAGCTTTATTTCGATATAAAAAATCAATGCATGTGCGCCACTTCCCATTACCTTTCTTGACCAGGACGAGGTTGGAAATCCAATTTGGGTAAGTTGAATCTCTAATGAATACATTGATCCTTAGCTTCTTGACTTCCTCTTTTAAGGCAGCTGACCTCTTCAGGCCAAGCATTTGTCTTTTTTGCTTAACGGGTGGATGCTTTGGGTTGATGCTCAATGAGTGGCTTATAATTGAGGGGGATATCCCACACATGCCAGCATGAGTCCAAGCAAACACGTCTAGGTTTGCCTTCAAAAATTTGGTTATTTTCGTCACTCGTAAAGGGTCCAACTTGGATCGAATCTTTAAGACCTTCACTGGGTCCTTATCATCAATAGGAATATCCACTGTTGTTTCGTTAGGCGTCGCCAGTTTGTCCTTAGCCTCCTCATCCTCTCTGGGATCTAGGTCCTCGGGTTGATCTTCGGGCGACTCCTCCGAAGGTGTTCTCACTAATTGTTATGACGAACCTTCCTTTGCAGGGGAGGAAGTACCCTTGGTTTCTATGTCCTGTCCGTTGCGTAGCTTTTTCAGTTCTGCCATATAGCAGGCTCGTCTGGTCGCCTGATCACCTCTAACTACTCCCACTCCCGCCTCAGTTGGGAACTTCAATAACAGATACCAGGGCGTAATGCATGCCCTGAACTCCGCTAGAGCTTATCGACCCCAAAAGGCATTGTATGGTGAGTCGGCATCCATAAATATGAATAGGAGAATTCTCACTCTCTGGCGATCTCCTTCGCCAAGAGTTACAGACAATTCAACAATCCTATCAGAGTCGTCAATGCTCCGTTGAAGTCGCGTATCCATCCTTCGTAGGGCTTCAAGATTCAAGCTTCATCTGACCGAATGCTTTCTTAAATAGAATGTTAACTGAACTTCCATTTTCTATTAAGACCTTGTGGACTAGGGCATCGCCAATGGTGGTGGTGATCACTAAGGGGTCTTTAGTAGGAGCTTGGACTCCAATACTTTCTCTGTCATGGAATATGACGTCATCTGACATAGTTTTCTACTGCTTTATCGGGGCAAGATCCCCGGGATTACCGCATTCTCCCATCTCGGGGCGTTTGGCTGTGTTAACATATTGATCAATTGCCTGATTGTTATGGCCAGCTGGATGAGGTCCTTCAACTATAGTGTTAATAACTATGCCTTTACCTTTCTGTTGGGCAGTGGCTCTTGGAGGTTGTTGTCCCTTATTTCATTCTGGACTGCCTTGTCCCCGGTTTCTCAGGGTGGCCTTGTATTCGTCCAACTTTCCTTCCCTAAGAAGCTTCTCTACCAAATCTCTCAAATGTCAGCATTTATTTATCGAGTGCCCATAGGTTTTGTGAAAGAGACGGAACTTTCCCGTTTCACGCTCCTTCTCCGTTGATTCCCTTGGAGGAGGCTTCTTATATTGAAGAACATTGTAAGTATCCAAGCAAATATTCTCTAATGTGTCGTTCAAAGGTGTGAGGTTTTCAAATGTTCTGAACTGAGGTCTCTTTTGTGAGTCGTTTCCTTGATTCTTCTTTTTGTTGCTGTTTCCAGTTTAGCGGCCATTACCATTGTTCTTATTTCCAACATTGACCTCTACCTTCCCGGAGCTATCACCAGATTGTTTGATGGCCACTTTACTCTGTATGTCTTCCTTATCTATGGCCTTCCTCTTTCTATTAGCGTACATCTCTTTTGGATGTATACGGATGTTAGCTTTCTCATAAAATATTTCCCTTGTCAGTGGTGGTTTTCCAGCTAAGTATTTACCAAACTCCGTATCTTTATCCACTCTGTCAATTAAGGCCATTAGGACAGACTGCTTGTGAGGTTCTCTATCCCCTGTGACTGCTAAGTTGAAGCAATCTAAGTATGACCTTAAAGTTTCCTTAGGACGCTGCTTAATGAGTGACAGTTCGACGACATTTTTAGATCTTTCAGTATGAAGTCGAAATTGATTTATAAACCTTTCGCTCAATTCTTTGAAGCTGGAGATTGATCGTGCAGGAAAATGGGTAAACCACATTAAGTCCACATCTTCTAGGAAGATCAAGAATGCTTTGCATTTTACTGCACCTGGAGCGGCGGTGACATTCATATACCATAAATACCTCATCAGGTGCTAAACCGGATCTATCCTTCCTGCATAACGGTTCATATTCGGCAGGTTGAATCGTCTTGGAAATGGGACGTCTAATATATTGTCAGTAAAAGGTGTGTGACTTCGTTCTACACCCCAATCCTCATTTCTTTGTCCCCGGCTGTCTGCCATGATCTGCCTCACCATTGCCTCAACATCAACATTGGTCAAGGTGGATTTAGGATCAGCACTCCTTGCTCCACGGGGACCTCCAACATCTCTTCGGTGCACTGCTACCCACTTCGGGGACTGAACAGAGCTTCCTTGCCCCCGATGTCCACGGTCGATCATGCGGCGAGGGGGTTGTATAGGTTGGTTCTGAATACGGTTAGTGATGTTCTTGCCTCTATGTATCACTGTTGGTCCCTCTGCAGGTAATAAAGCAGGATTATTCGAGTTACGACTGTCAGGTCCCAGATTAAGTGTTGTTTCTTCTCGAGAAGGAGGATCCAAATCAAAGTCGTTCCACGTTCTCATGCCTTTTCAACGGCCGTCGTTGAGGTCTCGGAGGCTCTTCTGATGAAGATGAGTACTCTGGAGTAAAATGATATGTCGGTGAAGGTGTTCTCTACCTCCCGAGCTCATCTATCTATCTTCTCATTGTAGCCATATTTTCCCTCATTAAGGAGCTCTCGGGTCTTTGAGCCTCCAAAGCATCTTTTGTTTTTTCCAACTTATCAAGTATATGGGATAAATCTCCTTCTGTTGATGGAGTTGAGGCAGGTAATCGGTCACTAATATTCATAGCTGAATGTGGAACACTTGAGCCAGGTCGAGCAGAAACACCAGCATGAGCGGAGTGGGTCATAATATCCTTTCCGGGTCGAGTGGTGGTCCCTTGCTGAGGGAAGTTTGTAACCCCCTCTGACATGCGGCTCGTGGTCCCTTTTTGGGGGTGGCTCGTGGTCCCCTCTGGCATGTGGCTCGTGGTCCCTTCTTGGGGGCGGCTCATAGTACCTCCTTGGAGGCGGCTCGTGATCCCCTCCTGGGACCGGGTCGTGACCCCCTCCTAGGGTGGGATCGCCCCTTGAGAGCCGTGAGCCAGGGAGACCATGTCGGCCTGTTCCTGAATATTCTCTTCGTTAGCTTCATTTGATCGAGAGGCTCATGAATACTTGGATTTATTTGCGGCCATAATTTCTTGACTTCGCTGAAATCTTCAAAAGTGAAACAGTGGGAATGCAGACTAATTTCTTCAGACTTAGAAATCCAAATAGTAGAGCAATAATTCGACAGGCTGAGAATTCAAGTTCTCAGCGGAAGCACCAAAATGTTAGACCGAAATATGGTTCTAACAACCAAACTGTTTAGAGTTGCAGAGAATTATAACTAGAAATGAAATAAAATGCAACAAACACACCAAATTTATAGTGGTTCAGTGTTAAAGAGCCTACATCCACATTACATGACTTTGATTATACGTTTGAATGCAGGTACGATCACAATATTCTCTCGATCTCACTTTTACAATAATGATTCACTCAACAAATTCGAGATAGTATCGATTGAGAATTATAGGGGTGTGATAATGGTGGAATCAGAACTCTTAATTGGCAAAAGGTCCTAAAAAATGCCAAGTGTTCGGCTATTTATAGGTGATCTCTACAGGCGGTTCGTGAAGACACGTGGTAACAATCCCGAGGATCTCGGAGCTGTTCTGAATGAGTGGAGAAATGGTCAACATGGTCGTTATGGACACATGTAGCTAGATCCTTAGTTTCCGATTCGTGGGTGACCAAGTCGTGGCCATCATTTTCTGAATATAAGGTCAGTTCGTGACCCTTTGTGCAAACCGAATCGTGGTAATGGACCATGAACTGTGGCCGTATCCCGGGTCTGCGAACCATCCCCACGAGCGGTGTAACGACCTGGGTTTCGCCCGACCCGATGGATCGCAAAATCGACCAAGACCGTTCAAAACCGGAATACGTTAACTCTGGGAATACAACACATTAGAACAACAACAGCAGACTTTTATAAACATTACAGTAATGTTACATCAGAGTACAGAATATCAAAGTACATCGAATAAAATTACAGCGGAAGATAAATTACAATATTTTAATACATTGCAGCGGAAATAAAATAACTAAGACAGCGGAAGACAACTACGCTCTGGACACAGCTTTAAGCTTCAATCCAGAATCATGCTCGAGATAAGGACCTGTAGACAAACTACTCGACTGCCCGTGTGGAAAAGAGGGCACCCGATTTTGCAAAGGTGGAAACAAACAAAGGGTCAGTCATGGGACTGGTATGAGAAATCTTACCTAATTTAACTAATAGTAATAAGGAAAATCCAAGGACCACGCCGCTTACGCGGAACGGGTTTACTCCATTGTATTGCCGTGCATAACTTAAGGTGACTGAACAAATAAATAAGTAAATCGTAAAACAACGCAATGCTTTTTGGAAAAATGAAATCACCATAAGACTCAAGTCCTATCACACAATGCAACGCAAACCATAGGATAGAGTTTTACCTTATGATGATTAAACATGTTTGGTACGATAAAAAGAATTTGATATTATTATTAGTGTATATAAAAACATTCCAAAGTAAATGTATCGATCCTAGGAAGCATAGCTACCATATACTATGCCTCCATACTAGTAATACAATCAAAGCCGCATGAGGTCGTATTGGGAATTGGGTTTCCATCATGAGTCAAGCTAGGAACGATCTCCTTACCGATTCGAGACACTCTAGCTAATGTCTTAGGATTCCCCGCAGTGAACCCTTGGATCTTGCAGGGTCGGTCCACACATACAGCTTCGTGGATTGGCAATTCCTGAACACACGTTTCCCGGTCCTATAGGACCTATCATCTGAGGTGCCTCATTCCATCATCCACATAAGTAAAATGTCGGCCCGTGTAAAAACCAAACACCACTTCTAGCAAGAAAGAAACGTGCTGCTCTCCCTGCGTTCCCTTGCTCCGTTTTAGAATCAACCGGGTTGTGAGGCTCGTGAAGCTACGTTATACACAAAGCAACGCCTAAACAGGCAATGCTTTGATCATCAACCACAAGGCCTGCTTTTCAACAAAAGTCTTGATCATTTGCATCTTAACATGCCACATTGTCAATCCATACCATACCATTGATTCCTACCAATATATAACCTCCAAGCTCGTAGGTCTTAGAGAAGGGTGTTAAACACCAAACAGATATATATTTAGCAGAGATCAACGAATACCGTATAAAGGAATACAACGTCAGACATACAATCCATTTTCAAGTCCGTTCTGGGTCTGAACGAAACCGGAGGCACCTTATTCCTTGCATATCCGAACAATCAACAAGTAGTCTGGATGGCCACCAATGTAGCCCCTTCAAGGTAGCTACTCCAATCATGGGCGTCAATGGTAACTCATCCATTCGACGTGAAGATCGTTGGTCTTCAATCACCGTCTTCAACTCTTCGACTTAGATCGATGAATAATCATTTGAAATGAGATTGAACTCGGACTTTTCAAATAATTCTCACGTATATATCATTTAAAATCATTTCCTATCGTTAATATTAATTTATAACGATTAATCTCTGTTTTTATTTATATAAAAATAATTGAATTTTATTTAACAACACTTCATGTCAATAGGCGACCTTGGCGCTGTTTTCACCCAAAATTGTTTTACAAGTTTCTCTAAATCTAACCATTGGAATTTAAACACAATTCATATCATTGGAAAGGTCTTCCCAAGGTGAACCTAACGGTTTCAGTTTTGGGAAAATCCGACAGTCGGATATTTCGGTATAACTATTTAAAGTTATGATTGATGAATCGCGAACTACCGCACGCGATTTCGTTTAAATATAATTTACATATGTATACTTATATATAATTCCGTCATTCATTTCATTTCACTATATTTTGTTAACATCGAATATCCCTATTTGTGTATATAATATCGAGGTATAACATGGCACACAATAATGTTTATTTTATTTTAATTCACATATGCATGCTATATCCAACAATGTACTTATTCCTTCTTTCTTCTTTCATCTTTCAATTTACACCAGATGTATATTTGGTTTCATTATTCTCTCTAATGAAAAACCATTCATTAAAATATAAATTTCTAATCATTTTATTTACATTGAAAAATGTAATTTTCTATTTTATTTACATTGAGAAATGTAAACTTTGATTTCATTTTCTATTTACCTTGGAAAATGTAAATTTCTATATTTCTTTTATTTCTTTTGTTTACATTGAAAAATGTAACTTTATATATTCATGTGTTTATTTGCAGCTAATTTACAAATGAAAATGTACCTCATTTTCTATGGGTTTTTATTTGCATATAAAAAAGGCAAATAAAATGTACTTCTTAAATTTCATGACTTTTATTCACATTTATAATGTGAATAAAATAATCTTTTTTTTAAATTCATGTTCTTATTCACAACTAAAATGTGAATAAAATAATCCTTTCTAAATTCATCTTTTTATTCGCATCTACAATGCAAATAAAATGTAAATTTTCTTATTTCCTTTTGTAATCTTTTATCTACATTGTAAAATGAAATCTTTCATTTCACCTATAACTACATTGCAAAATGTAACTTTTATATTCTTTCTAATCTTAGTTTTATTTGCATCAAGAAATGCAATTAAAACTGCAACCCTTTTTACTGAATATAAAATGACAATAAAAAGTGGTTTTAAAGAATCTATTCTTATAATTTTAATCAATTTGGAAATAAAAACATAATTTCCAAATCCATACTTTTTTATTGTATCAAACTTATTAAGTAAAATAAAATTACACTAAGATGTAATCTTAAATTCCTGTCTCTTTTTGTTGAAAACAATCCTACATTACAAATGCAAAATTTTAATCTCTAATCTTTTAAAAGAAAATTACAACAAAATGTAATTCTATATTTCTGTTATCTAATGTGACAAGATAAAATGTAAACACAATCTTTTACGTAAAATGGTATTACATAAAATGTAATTTTAAAAGTCCTATCTTTTTATACTGAACAAATTTACAAATAAAAGGTTAAATCTTTTTATTGACATTACAAATAAGATGATTTTTTTATTTAACATAACACTAGATGTATATCTTTATGTCTAAATATATAATGACACTAAAACATTTCATTTGATTCTACAAAGTTACAACCAAAGAATAAGTTCTTTTATCATAAACTTTTATTCAAAACAATACTACATAAAGATATAACCTTTAATGTACAATCTTTATATTTAAACAAAAGTATAAATAAAACAAAATCTTTAATGCCCATTCTTTTTATTGTAATGAATTTACAATAAAAATACTAAATTTCATTTCAGCTCTTTTATTTACAAATGAAATGTAAATAAAAGTGATTTTACAAATTTGCCTTTTTATTTACACAAAGGATATAAATAGAAATGTCTAAAATAAGTTTGCCTTTTTATTTACACATAAAATGTAAATAAAAATATGTTTTCCAAATTCGCCTTTTTATTTACACATAAAATGTAAATAAAAATATGGTTTTCAAATTTTACTTTTTTATTTACACCTAAATGTAAATAAAACATGGTTTACAAAAATGTCTTTTTAATTACACATAATATGAAAATAAAAATATGATTTTTAATTCTGCCTTTTTATTTACATATGAAATGTAAATACAATAAGTTTTCTAATTCTGACTTTTTAATTTGCAAATACAATGCAAAATAAAATACGATTTCTAACTCGTCCTTTTTATTTGCAAATACGATGCAAAATAAAATATGATTTCAACTCTTGTCTTTTTTATTTGCACATAGAAAAGCAAATAAAATATATATCAAGTCTTGTCCTTTTTATTAACAAATATAATATTGATAAAAGTGTATTTTAAATCTTATCCCTTTTATTAACAAATATAATGTTAAAAAAAATGTATTTTCAAACTTGTTTCTTTTATTTGTACATGGAATGTAACTAAACATGTTAAAACAATTATGGTCTTTTTATTTAAATATAAAATCCAAATAAAAGTGTGTTTCATAATCTTGTCTTTTTTTACACATAGTATGTAAATAGAAATATGTTAAACAACCATATTACAACGGTGCAAAAACGTTGTAGAAGTTGTAATATACTTATATCTTTTACAACGTTTCTGCACCGTTGCAACACCGTTGTGAAATATACCATATTACAACGGTGGAAAAATGTTGTAAAAGGTTTTTACAACGGTGGAGCCACCGTCGTGTATTAAGAAGTTGTAAAATACATATATCTTTTACAACATTTCTGCACCGTTGCAACACCGTTGTGAAATAGGGTATTTAACAACTTTTACTCACTGTTGTAAAATGATTTATTACAACTTTTTTTCGCTGTTGTAACTTATATACACCTTACTAATATAAAGAATTCATATATATTAATACTAATATGATTCATATTTCAATGCAACAAATATAACTATACGGAATCATTTATATATATTAATTAACATAATATTCGATCAACATACACATAGTACATCACCAACTAAAACCGTCACAAAAAACATAACCGTTTCAAAATACATACATCGATCTAACACACAAGAAAGATAGAAGCTTTGTCCACAAAAGATACATGAGCATACCCTACGAAAGCACTCTGACTGAAGGAAACGTAATTGATATTCCAAGCCACAGTTAATCCAACCGCTTCTCCAATGGTAGTCATTTCGGAATTCGGCTTCCACAAGAAAGCATCAGGATCCACCGCTACATCAATCCAAACTTTCCAACCTTGCGGTCCACAGTGGGACTGCGAAAAAAAAAATCATTAGAGGTGCAAGCTCATATATATTGTTATTGTGACGAAAGTATGAAGGAGAAGGAAAATATAATGATTTGTAAACATGATATATAAAATGAACAAAAACAAAACACATCATATTAAAACAAACATTACATGTTACATATCTTATTATGCTTGTTATATTAAATGAACATGTTTTGCAAACAACATTATCGATGATGCACACTTTATAATTAGAAACTAAAGCATAACATCACCATGATTGGCGATTAACATTTTTGTTGGAATTTAAAACGAATTTTATCAAATATCTGGTCAAAAATAGACTGAACAATAAAGTAAACATTACCTAGTTTCATATTCTGCCGCAATATGACATATGTGATCTAACTTTCAATCAAGCACCTGCATGATATGTACAGATCAGATGAAAGTCAAACACAAACAGGGTACCCACAAAAAAAAGTACATGAAATCAGCAATTGGGAAACTGAAAACACAATAGTCTAGGCAAAGTACATTTAGCACAAAGGCAAACGCACATAACAAACTAACCAACTACTGGACAAAAAAAAAAAAAAAAAAAACAGAACTTAATTATTTTTCGATATGGACAGACAATACCCAGCTAAAACCAGGAAGAATTAACAGATATTTGTTTTCGTCTCGAACATTCAAACCTGAAGTTGTTTATGCCAAAATAATAATCAACCCAGTCTGAAATATTAATTAAAAAAAAACGTCGCAATAATAAATAACAGTATAATAGCAGCCTTTTACCATTGGCAAACTTATTTTATAAACACTAGAAATATAATCTATGATACGGTAAATATACATGCTTAAGAATCATAATACAGTAGATAGATCCCAGCATGATTTCGATCCCAACCAGTATTGAAATTGAAAACTCAAAAAAATAAAAATAAAATAAATCAAAGAGCTGGCCATATAAATAAAAAAGGAAAATTGCAAATATGGAAAATTTTAATTGAATAAATCAATCTTATTACCAATTGCTCCAAATCAAACTTTAAAAACAGATCACGCAATGATATAAAAGTAAATATATGTGCATAAATGGAAGGAGATGCTAAAAGAAACTTACCTCAAAATGATGGATTTGAATCAAGCATCAAAGCAAAATCAAAACTTTACAAAATTACCTTGATAAAGATCTTAACTTTCCATAAGCTACAAAAGGAAATAGAATAACAAAAAAGGAACCAGATAAAGTAAAAAATAAACTAACCTTGATGATGAAATAAGAGTGCTCCATTCGACTTGCACCCAATTTTCTCACAGCGGAGTTATCACATTTATTTTCCTGAAGTTGTGACTATTCCTCTTATTCTTTTAAAAAGACTGTGAAAACGTTAAACTTGAAAGTTTGAAATGTTAAGTCAAGCGCTTAATTGGTAAGGTTGAGAAAACATTGGATTTATCGAAAGAAAAAGAGATAGGGTTGTTTACTCACCCAATAATCTCACCTCAGTCGACTTATTTCTACAAGTGGAAAAGCATGGCTCTGATGCTTCTTTTACGAAGTATTATGCTAGCCTCCTCCGGAATGCAAGATTTTAACCTGGAGACAAAACTGCTCAAGAATACATGGTCATAACCTGGAGACAAAAATTGGCAACAGATCATTGTTATCGTAGCAATACGAAGCTAGAAGTTGCATCTCGTTGGTACCTCTAATATCCTGCAAAGCCAAAATAGATGTGTTGAATTACAATTTTGAAAACAGTGTTGCAAAATTATTTGGAGAGTGAAAATCTCTAATTTGTATTTTTTTTCAAAACCATGCTCCACTGGACTGTTTTTGATGGGTTGTGAAACAAGAGTTCACACTAAAGCTAAACTGTAAAGTTAACATTAAAATATCCTACAGTCCAGTGATGAATTACAAACAAGCACTGACAAATTGCTAACAAGCATGCTCCATCTGATGAACAGCTCCACTTATTTTGCATTACAAACAAGCACTGACGAATTACTAAAAGTTCACATTAAAATATCCTACACTCAGGCCAAAATACATGCAATAAATAAATAGTAGTAATAATAATAAGCCCTGTAAACATACTTTCTGGAAAAAATAAATAAAAATAGACCCCGTGATTTCCTTCAAAAGCTGCATTCCACATAGGCTTCTGTTCAGACTTTCCAGCATCATCCTTAAAACATTTACCTCGCTCCCAATGCGTGGATTTTCACGGATCAACGCCTGATTTTTGTTGACCACACTTTGTCTGAGTATGGTAAGGAGGAATGGGCAAACGTTAATACAAACAAGGCATCCTGCTACTTTTCACGCAGATTTTGCTTCCAAAAACAATCGAGTCAAGTCTCTTCCCCTTGTTCTAGCTCCAGACCCATGCTCCTGACATTCCCAGTTGTCGCCACCACCTTCGAGATTAAAACCGCCCAAAATTATAGATCGAAACCACAACTGTCGTCGAGATCCCTATTGCTGCTTTTGCAGTTCGGCACACCACGTTGGAAAATGAGCCCGCTTGGAGATGATGGTGCTGTCGTCTGCCGACGGTGGTTTTGAACCACCGTGTGGTTTGTGCCGTCAATTGGCAGCGAAAGGATGAAGGTTGGTGGCAAAACGGAGGCAAGGTGGCAATTCCAGATCGTGAGAGCTAGGGTTTCCTGAGGCGGCTATTGAAATTGAAAGGGTTTACGTTTATTTTTATTCCCTTTTTGGTTGGGTCACGTGATGGGTTTCCTGTATAGAGGGAAGATGAAAATTTCAGAGAACGTTAGCGGGCTTTTGAGGGGGCAACGAAAATTTCTGCACGTAGAAAAGCCTTGAATTGATAAAAATCATTTCTATACAACATACAAACAGTCAAGAAATTGAAATTTTGATTACATTAAGGTTTCATACAAACAATATTTTTGTTAAATATTTAATTATTAGCAGAAAATTTAGATGAATTAGGAGCGCACGAACGTTGTAATTATTAGCAGAAAAATTATTTTTAAATCTAAGGAAAGCTTCTAAATTCACTTTCCATTAATAATTTTATTTAACAGTACTTACTAATTTAATAATTAAATATTTCTTATTAATCTTAATTTCTAAGTATTAAATATTACGGACCGATTATTAATTATCACTTTCTAATTGATTATTAATAGTAATTATTAGTTATTAATTATAAATAATCAATATAAATGTATTAAATATTAATTATTAGTTGTTAATTATATTAAAATATAGTCATATATTACAACAGTCAAAAAATAAAAGTTGTGATAGGCTTTTATTACAACTGTCAAAGTAACACAGTTCTTACAAATAAGTTTATTACAACTTTTCTGGAAAAAAGTTGTAAAAAAACGTTTATTACAACGGTGCTTTTACCACCGTTGTAAAATTAAAGTTGTAATATGGTGTTTTTGTTGTAGTGATGGAATGTGAATAAACATATAATAATCAATTTCGTATTTTTATTCACATATGGAATGTGAACAAACGTATAATAATCAATTTCGTATTTTTATTCACATATGGAATGTGAACAAACATATAATAATCAATTTCGTATTTTTATTCACATATAGAATGTAAACAAAAATATAATTTAAAAAAAAATGAATAAATAAATCGGACAATGAAATAATTTGTCTTGATTTGGAAAATTGATTACAACTCTGTACTCAACATGATATACAATTCTAATGTTAAAATAATTTAATGATTCTTAATTCGCAAAACATGACCATTTCAAATAAATGATATTTTAACAAATTTAATAACAAATCATAACAAATTTGATATTGTAAATTGGATAAAAAAATTAACCTAATCAAATTCACAAAACAAAACAATATTTTAATTAGATTAAAATTCTGGTTTAATCTAAATTACCAAACGCGATGTTTTATATCGGATCCATATAGATCTAAGCGATAAAATGACAGATCTACACAATACAACACAATACAATTCAATACAATCCATCAGAACAATCAGCACAATACATCACAGCACAGATCACACAGATAATTATTTAACGAAATAAAATAATTAACTAAATAAATTAAATTGTGAAAATCAGAGATTCTCACATCGGTTTGGATGAAAATTCAACCATCTCCGTTTCAGATCTGGTCACTTCATGTTGTAGTGTTCTTCAATACGATCGCAACACATTTTGTTTCGTTGATTTCTGTTTTGATTTGCAAAAGTTACAAAGGTTGGAACCTTGTATAAGAATAGTCACTTAATTAATTAATTATTTTAATTATCACCTAATCATAATCAGGTCGCATTAATCCTCTCCTCCTTTTGAACTACAGGCCATGATAAAAAACCATAACCAACGCCTCCAAACCTTCCTGTCGCACCTCCTTTCGGACCACCAGGACTCGATCAGACCTCGCCACCTCGACCGCTATCACCTGCTCCACCATCGGCTGGATTAAAGCTCTCTGAATGCTCTTTAATTTGGTGTTGGAAACATTCAAAATGGTTTCATGAATTAGGAGAATTTTAGAGATCAAAATGGGATGTTTTCAGCCATAGAAAAGAAGAGGGCGGCGGCTGTTAGAAAATAGGATTAGGGTTTGTTTTTGAAAAGTGTATATTTATATTAAAATATCATTTAATTGAACCCTTAAGGCCCTTTGATTTGTGTGTTACAAAGGAAAATGAATTGAATAATTGGAAAGGATTCATGTTTCCAAAATATTCTCTTTGATTGTTAGATGCGCAATCCTTTTCCTTAATCAAGATATATATACCATGTTTTAATTGTATATTAACACGAAATTTCAAATTGATCAAGTTCATAGGCAATAAAGATAATTAAAATATGTAGTGTAAGGCATGATGAAAGAAATAACACATATTTCTGCACATATAAGTTTGCATAAAGTCTCAATATTTCTCATTAATTACATACCAAAATTTTATCCTGCTCAAAATGTAATTAAATAATTTCTTTATTAAAAATTGTAGATATTTAGCTCAAAAATAGGCAACTAACCATTTTGTAGTGAAAAGAGTCATAATGGGCATAAACTACTTACTTCATATTTTGAAATAATTAAGGATCAACATGTGAATATGTGATATTTCTTGCAAATCAGTGGCTTTCCATATTATTTGAAAGTTTCTCCTGTTTTAATTATCTTCATGTTAAATCATTGACTTCATAGCATACTTTATCTTCCATGTTAAATTAGGTGCTGATAAACCAAATAAACAACTAAGAAAAAATCCTTTTTATTTATATTCTCTAAGTTAAGGTCAATGACAAATTAACATGTTTCTTAATTGAACATAATTTCCCAATTAATGTCAATTAACTTATTTTTTTCTAACTAAGGCCTATATTAACATGTTTACATGTTCACGAATCAATGTTAAATAGCATGTTTACTTAATAAATGTCATGTTTACAAATCAAAGCCAAATAACATATTTTTATTCTAAAGCTAAGCGTTAATTTTGCATTATATTGTCTTACCATATATGTACCATTGATTACATTCACTTTTATTACTAAGGAATTCCAATACCTTTCAACACTTCCATTTGTACTTTTTATTTAAAACCATTTTAATTTCAATAACTAAATTAAATTACATACACTTAAATAATCGAAACAAATGGGATGTAAAATAACAAATTTATATTCCATATTCTTCAAAATAGCTTAAATTAAAAACTAAAATTGGTTCTGAAATTCCGGATTGTTACAATCTCCCCCACTTAAAATATTTTCGTCCTCGAAAAGGAACGAAGCTAAAAAGTTGTTTAAGTATCCTATCTTAAATAATTTTACTTGTTGATTAACTTTTAAAATATATAACTTTATATATTCAAAAAGCATATTACCAAAGATCGGAATATATATAATCAAAAATACGTTAATTATAAACTGGGCACTCTCAACTCATTCTAGGGCATTACTAACACCATCTCTAATGAGTTTTCTCATTCTATGATACTACCGATCCTATCTCTAATGAATATCCTTATTGGATATTACTAATCCAACCTCTGATGAGTCTTTTGTTCAGTTCTAATGAGTTTGTACCCCAAAGATTTTGAGCTAACCAAAGCTCTGATACCAACTGTAACGAACTAGGTTTCGCCCGACCCGATCGATCGCAAAATCGACCAAGACCATTCAAAACCCGAATACGTTAACTCTGGGAATACAACACATTAGAACAACAATAGCAGACTTTTATAAACATTACAATAATGTTACATCATAGTACAGAATATCAGAGTACATCGAATAAAATTACAGCAGAAGATAAATTACAATATTTTAATACATTGCAGCGGAAATAAAATAACTAAGACAGCGGAAGACAACTATGCTCTGGACACAGCTTTAAGCTTCAATCTAGAATCCTGCTCGAGATAAGGACCTGTAGACAAACTACTCGACTGCCCGTGTGGAAAAGAGGGCACCCGAGTTTGCAAAGGTGGAAATAAACAACGGGTCAATCATGGGACTGGTATGAGAAATCTTACCTAATTTAACTAATAGTAATAAGGCAAATCCAAGGACCACGCCGCTAACGCGGAACGGGTTTACTCCATTGGATTGCCATGCATAACTTAAGGTGACTGAACAAACAAAAAAGTAAATCATAAAACAACGCAATGCTTTTTGGAAAAATGAAATAACCATAAGACTCAAGTCCCATCACACAATGCAATGCAAACCAGAGGATAGAGTTTTACCTTATGATGATAAAACATGCTTGGTACGATAAAACGAATTTGATATTATTATTAGTGTATATAAAAACATTTCAAAGTAAATGTATCAATCCTAGGAAGCATAGCTACCATATACTATGCCTCCATACTAGTAATACAATCAAAACCGCATGAGGTCGTATTGGGAATTGGGTTTCCATCATGAGTCAAGGCTAGGAACGATCTCCTTACTGATTCGAGACACTCTAGCTAATGTCTCAGGATTCCCCGCAGTGAACCCTTGGATCCTGCAGGGCCGGTCCACACATACAGCTTCGTGGATTGGCAATTCCTGAACACACGTTTCCCAGTCCTATAGGACCTATCATCCGAGGCGCCTCATTCCATCATCCACATAAGTAAAATGTCGGGCCGTGTAAAAACCAAACACCACTTCTAGCTAGAAACAAACGTGCTGCTCTCACTGCGTTCCCTTGCTCCGTTTTAGACTCAACCGGGTTGTGAGGCTCGTGAAGCTACGTTATACACAAAGCTATGCCTAAACAGGTCGTGCTTTGATCATCAACCACAAGGCCTGCTTTTCAACAAAAGCCTTGATCATTTGCATCTTAGCATGCAACATTGTCAGTCCACACCATACCATTGATTCCTACCAATATATAACCTCTAAGCTCATACGTCTTAGAGAAGGGTGTTAAACATCAAACAGATATATATTTAGCAGAGATCAACGAATACCGTATAAAGGAATACAACGTCAGACATACAATCCATTTTCAAGTCCGTTCTGGGTCTGAACGAAACCGGAGGCACCTTATTCCTCACATATCCGAATAATCAACAAGTAGTCTGGACGGCCACCATTGTAGCCCCTTCAAGGTAGCTACTCCAATCATGGGCGTCAATGGTAACTCATCCATTCGACATGAAGATCGTCGGTCTTCTTTCACTGTCTTCAACTCTTCGACTTAGATCGATGAATAATCATTTGAAATGAGATTGAACTCGGACTTTTCAAATGATTCTCGCGTAAATATCATTTAAAATCATTTCTTATAGTTAATATTAATTTATAACGATTAATCTCTATTTTTATTTATATAAAAATAATTAAATTTTATTTAACAACACTTCATGTCAATAGGCGACCTTGGCGTTGTTTTCACCCAAATTTGTTTTACAAGTTTATCTAAATCTAACCGTTGGAATTTAACACAATTCATATCATTGGAAAGGTCTTCCCAAGGCGAACCTAACGGTTTCAGTTTTGGGAAAATCCGACGGTCGGATATTTCAGTATAACTATTTAAAGTTACGATTGATGAACCGCGAACTACCGCACGCGATTCGTTTAAATATAATTTACATATGTATACTTATATATAATTCCGTCATTCATTTCATTTCATTATATTTTGTTAACATCGAATATCCCTATTTGTGTATATAATATCGAGGTATAACATGGCACACAATAATGTTTATTTTATTTTAATTCACATACGCATGCTATATACAACAATGTATTTATTTCTTCTTTCATCTTTCAATTTACACCAGATGTATATTTGGTTTCATTATTCTCTCTAATGAAAAACCATTCATTAAAATATAAATTTCTAATCCTTTTATTTACATTGAAAAATGTAATTTTCTATTTTATTTACATTGAGAAATGTAAACTTTGATTTCATTTTCTACTTAACTTGGAAAATGTAAATTTCTATATTTCTTTTATTTATTTTGTTTACATTGAAAAATGTAACTTTATTTATTCATGGGTTTATTTGCAGCTAATTTACAAATGAAAATGTACTACATTTTCTATGGGTTTTTAATTGCATATAAAAAAAGGCAAATAAAATGTACTTCTTAAATTTCATGTCTTTTATTCACATTTATAATGTGAATAAAATTTTTTTTTTTTAAATTCATGTTCTTATTCACAACTAAAATATGAATAAAATAATCCTTTCTAAATTCATCTTTTTATTTGCATCTACAATGCAAATAAATTGTAACACCCCACATTCTACGCATCATAGGATCGTAGAATATTTATTTCTCTCACATACGAAGTCGTATGGTCATGTAACTTTGGGAGATGATTATTAGGGTCATTTCCCATGTTCATGATTTTTCCCGATTTTTAAATGATGATTTTACCCATAGTTGGTACTGTTTTGGCCATAACTTTTGATTGGAAAGGAATTTTGATTTGAAGCCACATTTATTGGCTTCGGATGATGGTTTACAATTCCGTAGAGGGGTCACATTAGCCAAACGGACTCACCGTTTGGGAGATATGGCTGAAACAAGTTCCAAATAGTGAAAAACAGCTTAATTTGGCTTAACCGGGTGATTAACAGCTAGGCCCAATGGGGGATTTCGGGATTAGGGTTATGAGGAGGCTGAAATCAGTTAGAGAACGATCTTATCCTCATTTTCCAGCCGCCACAAACATGTCTTTCACCCTAGCCATGGCCTCCACCTTCTAATTTCATCCCAAATCGTCTCTAATCACTTTCTAATCGAAGATTAAGTAAAATTACATCAAATCAAGGGAGGGTAGCACCAAATCAGAGAGAGCTGCTGGAACACATAGGGATTGGATTCAAATCAGAGATTATTTCAGATCTAAAGTTTGTTTGTGGCTAAGGTGAGTGATTTGCATTGTTTTTCACTAATTACGGCTAATTATGGTAATTAGCGAGATTAGCGAAATTATGGCTCAGAAAAATCTAGAAAAATTCCTAAAATTCTAAAACATCATTTTATGCCTCTGATATGAATTTGGGTTAATTTCGACTAATTTTGCAAATCCCGGAATTTAAGGGATTAAGGGGTGATTAGTGGAAATTAGCGAATTTATGCATGTTAAAAATCTGGAAAAATATTTATAAATTGCTTAATATTATTTTAGGACTATTTTAGAAAATTTGGCTGATTTGGTTAAGTTTTGTTAATTATATCATTAGATTTTCTTAAACGTGATCAAGAGGGATTAAGGGAAAATATGGGGTTTTTGGCTATGTTTAATCCGTTTTAACATACCATATTGTTGTTTTGCTGTTTGTGGATGTTTATACATGTTGCTATGACTGTATGATATGCTTTATGATTGTTTAGAATAGTTGGAATGGTTGAAAACACCGTCGAGAGGCGAAAATAGCTTGCTGAAATGGTGCAGGTTTTCTTTGGGTCGAGTTAGACCGACCAGGGGAAGGTTTTGACCGACCAACCCGAGCTCACGACCGACCCTGTATGAAGTGTTCGACCGACTAGGGAGATCGACCAGGCTGGGCAAGACCGACCACTATGCGATGTTCGACCGACCCCATACGATGATGAAATACCGACCGACCAGGGATGGTGAAGTACGACCGACCAGGAATGGTGAAGTGTTCGACCGACCAGGGGGCAATACTGACCGACCAGGGTAGAGATGATGAAAACCGACCAGAATGAAAGGTTCTTGACCGACCGACCCGATCCACTTCAGAAGCCACGAACCGATGGTGTGACCCGATCCGTATGGAACGACTCGATCCGATGGAGGGAGCACGACCGACCCGATCCGAGATGCTTGGACTTGAAGTGAAAACCACGATCCGACCCGAGCGAGGGTGACACTACTACAAAAGTGGGTATATTCGACACTAATTTGTGTGCGTTGCATGAAAAGTGTGGCGAAAGCTATGATTTCTTCGAGCTTCTGCAACAGCATTCATATGTTGTTGCATTATACGTGGATGCACTGTTGCGGTGGGAATTTTAGTGTTCTGATGTGCAACACCAGTTAAAAGCGTAGCATTACATATATATAATCCAGCTCAGCTATCCGCGTTATCAATATATAAAAACCCCAACCGTAGATGAAAGATTAATCCAACGGTTCAAACCATCTATGGATCTGATGATCTTAATGTTAGCCATCATCCAATCATTGACAGCCACGTCATTTCATTCTTTTGACGAAATTTTGGCGCGATCTTCTCCCTTCATGAAATCGTTTTCTTCTCTATCATCTAATCGTTTTTCCCCCTTTTTACTATTGACAAAAATTTAAACCTAAATTCACGTCAGTATTGATCCTCTCCTCGACAGCAAATTCTATTCCGAAAAGGATGAAGCTTTGAAACGCTTTCTAGTTTTGATTGCTCAGGGCGTTAACATCGCCAGTTTTTTCCCTCAGGTTCAGTTTGTATTGCACTGCGAATTAGTTCCGCTTATTATAGATTGGATTATGAGTAACTAGTAATTAGTTCATTTGTTACATTTTGGAAAACCCATTCGCTTATGAGTAATTAGTTGCGCTTATTATTGATTTGGGATTTTGTAACAACCCGTATTTTCAATAACCTGTTATAACGTAAATCGAGGCAGAATTTAATTTATAAATCTGAATCAAGGGAAACGGGCTATTCCATTACGTTCGTCTCGGAAAAATACGCGAAATAGAGTCCGAGTTTTCGAAAATCGGAGTCCGTATGACCCGATTAAGGCCCAACGAAGTTTTCAGAAAATTTCAAAGTAAAAACAGATTTCAAATTCAAGTTTGAATTTGGAAATTAGGGCAGATTGGGCTAGGCGGGAAAACTCCCGCCAGAGCACCCAAGTCGACAGCCCTGTCGACTTGGGAGTCGACTTGGTTGGACCCAAGTCGACAGCCCTGTCGACTTGGCTGTCGACTTGGTCCAGCCGGGCAGTTTTGCCTGGTGCACCATTTTGGGGTCTTGGTTAGGTTTTGGGGCCAGATTCGGTTTTGAGGGCTGAGATTGGAACTAGGGTTTAATCCTAAGGCTAAAACTAGTCCTAATCTCTATAAATAAGCCCCTAACCTAACCCTAAATCATCATTATTCATTCAAGTAACTAAACTATGGCAAAATTATTCCTCTCATGGCCTCCACTCTCTTCATAAAATTCCTAAGTCATTTCTATGAGAGATTTTCCATGCATACAAGTGTTTTCAAGCTTGTATGAGTGTCATTAGCTTGCATTCAAGTCAAGTTTCTATATTTTCATCATAAAGCAAGAGTTTTGATCATTTTGGCTCAAGGGTTTTTCTATTAGAGCTTGCATTTTGGGTCTATTTGATTGCATAAGGGCTTTGTCATATTTTTGTGTCTTCATAAGCATTGTAAGCCCTTTTCTACTTTCTTATTTGAACTCTAAAGTTAAATGAATGATGCAAGTTTGGTTGACCATTATGATATGCAAGTTTATCATGTTATGTTATGCAAGTTTGCCATGTTATGATATGCAAGTTTACCATGTTATGCTATGCAAGTATGCCATGTTATGATATGCAAGTTTATCATGTTATGTTATGCAAGTTTGTCATGTTATGATATGCAAGTTTATCATGTTATGTTATGCAAGTTTGATATGCAAGTTCGTCATATGGTATGCAAGTATGTTATGCAAGTTTGGGATGATCATTTTGTTCATGTTATCATGTTATGCAAGCTTATCTTGAGTATATGAACATAAAGCTTCAAGCTTTATGCTAAAGGTTGCATTTTGGCAACATGTAAGTTATCATATCTCTTATGATAACTTGCATGTGAGGCTAAATGCGAACTTATGGCCATTTCTACATGTCATTTATCACCATGTATCACCAATATGCTAAGTTTGGGTTTATGCATGCTTTTGAGGCCTAAAAATGTAATATGCAAGTATATGAACATATGTACATTTCATATGCCACCATGTTAAACTTGTGGCTTCAACACCTTTATGTCATGATTATGCCAAGTTCCCTCTTTCTATCCTTTATGCGCTATTGCGATATGTAAGCGATGGGATTGCGTTTGGGGTTGGGTAAACTTAAAAGACATAAAAACATAAGATTGGGAATTTACCTATTAAGTTAGGTCTACCCATTGGGAATTTACCTATTAAGTTAGGTCTACCTTGTTGCTTGAAAACTTGTAATATGTTTTGTAAACATGATGGACATGACACTTAGAAAATATAAGTGTGACCAACTCGAGGTTGGGTTGAGTTTGTAGCGTAAAACTACCCGGAACCGACCGGCTTAACTAGTTGCTACAAACAATAGGACCCAATGTGAGAAGTTGGTCATGTTGTACCTTGAACCCGAGGTTAGACCAAGTTGTGGTGTAAAGCTACCCGGACCCGCCCGGCTTAACTAGTAACCACAACAAGGTCTAATGTGAGAGGTTAAGGCACATTAAATTAATTAATGCCTCATGATTAGGGTTAAGTCATGGTCCACTTAATACTTAACCAATTTGGGCTTGGTAGATTAATCAGGGTTAAGTCGTGAACTCATCGTTACACTTAACCAAGTTAATCCATGATTAGTAAAAGGGTTAAACCGTACTTAACCCACTAGAAAATCCTAGCAATGGGGGTCCACTCCAGCAGTAATCCCAAGTTTGTATCATTAAGACCCTAGGGACTAGGCTAGGGAGGGAGCACGATTACTGGACTTGAGGTAAGTGACCAAAAACGACGGCAGAATGGTACGCCGGTGTAGTTCCGGGCGGACTATGGTCGTGCACACAGTCCGAAGCCGGGGAAAACATGCACGGGTACCAGTAGATCGAGACTGTGCACTCATGTTTATGGTGTCCAGGGGTTGACACCCTAGGGCTTGATACACCCGACGGGAGACCCTGCACAGTCTGACTACAATTATGTTTGGGCCATATTGACACCAACACGTGACGAGTTAGGCTTATAGGGAGCCGATCGACTAGACCGTTTGGTTGGACCGCGTATTAGGGTCACTTCATGTTATTGGGCCAAAGCTTGGGCCAAGGGATCAATACTTGTTTATTCAAGTCATGTTAGTTTGCTAGTACACCTGTGGTGCAAAAACCTTAAACCTGATTATGCGATGACACCTTTATCTACCTTGTTAGTTAATCACCATGCTAGTATGTTGTTATCCTTATGTTCATCCCTGCTTCTCATGCAGTTAACTTTATCAGTTTACATTGATTGTAGTAGGGCTTACTCAGTCTTTTTGACTGACCTGTTTTTCTTTCGCCTCTTTTCTTCCGTTTCCCCCCCAGGTTCTCAGGGTGGGAATATTGGAGCTTAGCTTGGATTTCTGATCGCTTGCTTGTGGGATTTTAGCTCATGTACGGTCTTGACATGAAGCTAGCTATGGTTATCACTTATTTTGGGATAGTACTTATGTATTTCAGTTTTTCAGTAATGTTGTTTTTATCTAGACTTGTGTATTTGGAAAGTTGACATTATGTTGTACCAGACTTGTTTTGAAATAGTTTGAAATCTTCCGCTGTTTTACTTATCTTATTTACTCTGTTTACATATATACATATGTTCTTGTTCTGCCTTGATATATCATTATGCATGTTTACCTGATTCAAACACCCCTCCAAAGTCAGGGTGTTTGCAAGAGCCACCCTGGCGGAGGTGGGGTGTTACATTTGGTATCAGAGCATATGGTTTACGAGAAGGAACAAAAAGGTTTTTAAAAAACTTTTGGAAAACTATTTTCAAAACCAAGTATAAAGTATTTTCCAAAGAAAAGTCTAGTTTATTTTAAAGGCTATTCCCCAAAAAGCCATTAGCAAAATTCCTTCGTTTTTCTCCATTCTGAATCTGTCTTTTTCTTCGTTTTCAGTATGGCCGATAACTTTGCTATTCCGGAGGGAGTACACGTACCTGTTTGGTATAGGAGACTTTTGGAGGCTAGGGCGACCGAAGCCGGCCCCGCAGATGTTCCTCCTCCTCCTCCTCCGGTAGTTAATGTTCCTCCTCCTGTCGCTGATGTTCCTCCTCCTCCTGTCGCTGAGGTTCCTCTTCCTCCTCCCCCTCAGCATCCTCAAGCTGACTTCGCAAAGACTTGCAAGGATTTCAAAGCAATGGGTGGCAAGAACTTTCAAGGCACTGAGACTTTTGTAGAGGCCAGAAATTGGTTGAAAGAGACCGAGGATTTATTTGCTATCTTTGGGTTAGACGATCAGAGGAAGATCTTGTTGGCGGTTTGGCTTATGAAGGATGAAGCCGCTTATTGGTGGGAAGTCACCAATGGTACTAGGCCTGTTGAGACTTGGGCCGATTTCCGGGCAAGGTTCGTGCTTAAGTTTCTATCTTCTGCTGAGGAGAATCTGCAAATGGAGAGGTTCATAACTTTGGAACAAGGAGATATGTCTGTCAAAGAATATGTGAACAAGTTCAATCAGTTAGCTCGTTTTGGCTTGAATATGGTGAGTACTCCTCAGAAGAAGGCTCTTCGTTTTGCTAGAGGATTGAATGAGCCGTTGCAGGGATTGGCTATGTCACATATTCCCCATGGGGCAACGTTTGAGAGCTTGGTTGATATGGCGTTACTTCAGGGAGATGTCAAGAAAGAGATCAAGATGAATGATACTCAAGCCAGGAAGACTGATTCCCAGTGGAAAGGAAATCAGGGTAATCCAAGTGGTCAGAGCAGTCAAGGCAATCAGAACAAGAACAAGAACAAGAGTCAAGGCAACAAGGGGAACAACAACAAGGGCAAGAACAACAAGGGGAAGTGCCATTATTGCGGTTCAGTTGGGCATCTTATTAAGGATTGTAAGAAGAGGAAAAGGAAGAATGGTGAATGCTTTTTCTGCGGTGAGACTGGACATTTCAGTAAGGATTGCCCGAAGAAGCAGGGGCAAGGCCAGGGTCAGACTCAGCGTGCTGGACCTTCAGGAGGGCAAGTTCATGCTCTCAATGCCGCTCCAGTTCCCGATCGAGGTAGTATTTCTGTTGAGAGCCTTGTATATATTTCTGATTTTCCAGTTCGTACCTTGTTTGATTCTGGTGCATCGCATAGCTTTATCTCATCTGATCTTGTTGATAGTTTGCACCTTAGTACTAGCTTGGTAGAGGATCCCGTCTGTGTCTCAAATCCTATTGGGGGTTCCGCCCATTTGTCTATGATATGTGGGGATTTGAGGATCTCTATACTGAGTGTAGAGTTCTTGTGTAGTGCTTATGTTCTTGGTTTTAGGGGATACGGATTGATATTGGGCATGGATTGGTTGTCCAGATATGGAGCCATCCTTGATTGTGAGCATAGAGTTGTGAGGCTCGTGACTCGCCTCGGAAACACCCTAGAGATTTCTTGTAATCCGAGAGGTCCCGTCATGTTGTGCTATCTTGAATCACTCGACTCGTCAATGGAAACTCTTCAGTCTGTGAGAGTGGTTCGAGAGTATCCGGATGTTTTCGATGAAGTTAGGGGGTTGCCCCCTAAGCGAAAGATTGATTTCCGCATTTACCTGGTGGATAATGCAAAGCCGGTTTCTTTGCCCGTTCGGCACATGGCTCCGCGTGAAAGGCGGGAGCTAAGTAAGCAAGTGAAGGAGTTGCTTGAGAAGAACTTCATTAGACGAAGTATATCTGAATGGGGAGCGCCTGTGGTATTTGCTACCAAGGCAGATGGTTCTCTTCGACTTTGTGTTGATTATCGTGAGTTAAACAAAGAGAATAGACAACCATTACCAAGGATCGATGATTTGTTTGATCAACTTGTAGGAACATCTGTTTTCTCTTGATCTTGCTATTGGATTCCATCAGCTCAGAGTAGCTGAGGATAGTATAGACAAAACTGCGTTCAGAACTCCAGATGGATTCTTAGAATGGCTGGTCATGCCATTCGGTTTGACTAATGCACCCGCCTACTTCGTGGACTTGATGAGTAGGGTGTCTAGAGAGTTCCTGAACGAGTTTGTGGTAGTCTTTGTAGACGATATCCTGACTTTCTTAAAGAACGAGGAAGAACATGCTAGACATCTCAAGGAGGTGATGGATACGCTTAGAGCGCATCAGTTGAAAGCCAAGTCCTCCAAATGTCATTTTGGAGAAAAAGGAGTTAGATTTCTTGGGCACATAGTTTCTAAGCAAGGCTTAGTGGTGGATCCTGCTAAAGTGGTCGCGGTTCAAAACCGAAAAGCTCCGACGAGGACAATTGAAGTAAGAAGTTCTCTCAGTTTAATTAGTTAGTTAGCGTCCCTTGCGTTTAGACCTACCCTTCTGGATCAAGTAGGGACTTCACAGAAAGAAGACCCGCAGTTAGTCGAGATCATGGACAAGTTGATTCGAGGCGAGATGATAAGTCACCTCGCTATAGATGACAAGGGATGGCTAAAGCGCGATGAGAGAAAGAAGGCTCTTGAAGATGTACATCACTCGAGGAGGTGGCCGAGTTTGTCCCAAGGTGCATGTTGTGCCAACAGATTAAGGCCAAGTCATAAAAAGCCCGGTGGGCTATTACATCCATTGGAGGTCCCCGCAATGGAGGTAGTAAAGCGTCACGAAGGATTTCGTGGATGGACTGCCTAGATCAAGAAATGGGAATACGAGCATGTGGGTCATAGTAGGTAAACTCACGAAGAGTGCTCATTTCACTCCGGTAAAGAGCGAAAGGACTGCATCATAACTAGCGACAGTTTACTTTCAAGAAATAAAGCGGTTGCACGGGGTTCCCTAAAGTATAGTTAGTAACCATGACTCAATCATCACTTGCCAGTTTTGAGGTAGTCTACGGGAAGTCATGGGCAAACGGCTGAATCTAAGGACGTCCTATCATTCACAGGCGGATGGTTCGTTTCGTTCAACCATGAGTTATAGAAAATCACGTTAGTAAGAGCAATTGGCAACGTGGATTGGTATTTTCAAGAAAAATTCTGCTGCGTGGAATACTTTATAGTAAGTAAACGAGATCCAGGATTCACTGGTGAATTTTGGGGAGCTTGCATGAAACCATGAGGTCATAGTTATGTTTAAGCCAAGAATGATAGAAGAGTAAGTAAAAGAGGAAGACGAGAGGCGACAATGAAATGGGTTCCAACTCATATTTGGAAATAAGAGTTAAGAAGCCAAGGAATCATGAGGTAAAAGATGGTCAAAGCACAGTGGAGTTAAGCTCAAGGAAACGTGACTTAGAAGACTGAAGGCTAGATACGCGCATCATATCTCTTTTTAAGAGCATATCCTTGATCCTTGTTTTCCTGTGGAACTTACTCGCATGTTATCTTTTCCCGTATATCCTCTCGGTCCCATACTCGATCCCAATTCTGTTGTAAACTCCATAAGGGGGGGTATGACTCATCGGTTAGTAATGCATGTCAAGGTTTAAAGGGGTCCGTTAGGTTGACTAAACCTTTTGGGCTTTTATAGAATATGGGTTGGGTTAGGAAGGGATTTCTTGTAATCCAAAAGGAGTATATCTTGCTTATCTTCCCGATCTCTTTGTAGCATATCTTTCTTTTGCTATCTATATCGTGTTAATCTTGTCATGAGAACCTTAGGTAGAAACCCTTTGGATGAAACATGTGTTTGAAACATGTTATGCTTGATGGTTGCAAGTGGTTGCAAGTGTTTGCAAGTGGTTACTCGTGGATGCATTATACACGTTAGGCACTAGATCGGCTCACACACTCCTCATATTGCATATGCATGAGTGTTTACGCTTATTCATGGATGAAAATTTTTGTGTTATCACATGGATGTTGCATATGGATGTATGTTATGTGCACACATATAGATGTTATACATTATGTTAGGAATTGCATACATATGGATTCATTTCACTAACATAATTTGCATTGATGATATTTGCATTAGATAAGTACATATACACATACCTTTGCATATGTTCATACAACATTTAGAATCTTGTAAGGACAATGATTGCTCGTGGATGATGTTTTGAGTAGATGGATGTTGGATGGTAGGATACATTCTTCCTAACTTGAAGATTTCAGGGACGAAATCCTTTAAGGAGGGGAGAATGTAACAACCCGTATTTTCAATAACCTGTTATAACGTAAATCGAGGCAGAATTTAATTTATAAATCTGAATCAAGGGAAACGGGCTATGCCATTACGTTCGTCTCGGAAAAATACGCGAAATAGAGTCCGAGTTTTCAAAAATCGGAGTCCGTATGACCCGATTAAGGCCCAACGAAGTTTTCAGAAAATTTCAAAGTAAAAACAGATTTCAAATTCAAGTTTGAATTTGGAAATTAGGGCAGATTGGGCTAGGCGGGAAAACTCCCGCCAGAGCACCCAAGTCGACAGCCCTGTCGACTTGGGAGTCGACTTGGTTGGACCCAAGTCGACAGCCCTGTCGACTTGGCTGTCGACTTGGTCCAGCCGGGCAGTTTTGCCTGGTGCACCATTTTGGGGTCTTGGTTAGGTTTTGGGGCCAGATTCGGTTTTGAGGGCTGAGATTGGAACTAGGGTTTAATCCTAAGGCTAAAACTAGTCCTAATCTCTATAAATAAGCCCCTAACCTAACCCTAAATCATCATTATTCATTCAAGTAACTAAACTATGGCAAAATTATTCCTCTCATGGCCTCCACTCTCTTCATAAAATTCCTAAGTCATTTCTATGAGAGATTTTCCATGCATACAAGTGTTTTCAAGCTTGTATGAGTGTCATTAGCTTGCATTCAAGTCAAGTTTCTATATTTTCATCATAAAGCAAGAGTTTTGATCATTTTGGCTCAAGGGTTTTTCTATTAGAGCTTGCATTTTGGGTCTATTTGATTGCATAAGGGCTTTGTCATATTTTTGTGTCTTCATAAGCATTGTAAGCCCTTTTCTACTTTCATATTTGAACTCTAAAGTTAAATGGATGATGCAAGTTTGGTTGACCATTATGATATGCAAGTTTATCATGTTATGTTATGCAAGTTTGCCATGTTATGATATGCAAGTTTACCATGTTATGCTATGCAAGTATGCCATGTTATGATATGCAAGTTTATCATGTTATGTTATGCAAGTTTGCCATGTTATGATATGCAAGTTTATCATGTTATGTTATGCAAGTTTGATATGCAAGTTCGTCATATGATATGCAAGTATGTTATGCAAGTTTGGGATGATCATTTTGTTCATGTTATCATGTTATGCAAGCTTATCTTGAGTATATGAACATAAAGCTTCAAGCTTTATGCTAAAGGTTGCATTTTGGCAACATGTAAGTTATCATATCTCTTATGATAACTTGCATGTGAGGCTAAATGCGAACTTATGGCCATTTCTACATGTCATTTATCACCATGTATCACCAATATGCTAAGTTTGGGTTTATGCATGCTTTTGAGGCCTAAAAATGTAATATGCAAGTATATGAACATATGTACATTTCATATGCCACCATGTTAAACTTGTGGCTTCAACACCTTTATGTCATGATTATGCCAAGTTCCCTCTTTCTATCCTTTATGCGCTATTGCGATATGTAAGCGATGGGATTGCGTTTGGGGTTGGGTAAACTTAAAAGACATAAAAACATAAGATTGGGAATTTACCTATTAAGTTAGGTCTACCCATTGGGAATTTACCTATTAAGTTAGGTCTACCCAATTGCTTGAAAACTTGTAATATGTTTTGTAAACATGATGGACATGACACTTAGAAAATATAAGTGTGACCAACTCGAGGTTGGGTTGAGTTTGTAGTGTAAAACTACCCGGAACCGACCGGCTTAACTAGTTGCTACAAACAATAGGACCCAATGTGAGAAGTTGGTCATGTTGTACCTTGAACCCGAGGTTAGACCAAGTTGTGGTGTAAAGCTACCCGGACCCACCCGGCTTAACTAGTAACCACAACAAGGTCTAATGTGAGAGGTTAAGGCACATTAAATTAATTAATGCCTCATGATTAGGGTTAAGTCATGGTCCACTTAATACTTAACCAATTTGGGCTTGGTAGATTAATCAGGGTTAAGTCGTGAACTCATCGTTACACTTAACCAAGTTAATCCATGATTAGTAAAAGGGTTAAACCGTACTTAACCCACTAGAAAATCCTAGCAATGGGGGTCCACTCCAGCAGTAATCCCAAGTTTGTATCATTAAGACCCTAGGGACTAGGCTAGGGAGGGAGCACGATTACTGGACTTGAGGTAAGTGACCAAAAACGACGGCAGAATGGTACGCCGGTGTAGTTCCGGGCGGACTATGGTCGTGCACACAGTCCGAAGCCGGGGAAAACATGCACGGGTACCAGTAGATCGAGACTGTGCACTCATGTTTATGGTGTCCAGGGGTTGACACCCTAGGGCTTGATACACCCGACGGGAGACCCTGCACAGTCTGACTACAATTATGTTTGGGCCGTATTGACACCAACACGTGACGAGTTAGGCTTATAGGGAGCCGATCGACTAGACCGTTTGGTTGGACCGCGTATTAGGGTCACTTCATGTTATTGGGCCAAAGCTTGGGCCAAGGGATCAATACTTGTTTATTCAAGTCATGTTAGTTTGCTAGTACACCTGTGGTGCAAAAACCTTAAACCTGATTATGTGATGACATCTTTATCTACCTTGTTAGTTAATCACCATGCTAGTATGTTGTTATCCTTGTGTTCATCCCTGCTTCTCATGCAGTTAACTTTATCAGTTTACATTGATTGTAGTAGGGCTTACTCAGTCTTTTTGACTGACCTGTTTTTCTTTCGCCTCTTTTCTTCCGTTTCCCCCCCAGGTTCTCAGGGTGGGAATATTGGAGCTTAGCTTGGATTTCTGATCGCTTGCTTGTGGGATTTTAGCTCATGTACGGTCTTGACATGAAGCTAGCTATGGTTATCACTTACTTTGGGGATAGTACTTATGTATTTCAGTTTTTCAGTAATGTTGTTTTTATCTAGACTTGTGTATTTGGAAAGTTGACATTATGTTGTACCAGACTTGTTTTGAAATAGTTTGAAATCTTCCGCTGTTTTACTTATCTTATTTACTCTGTTTACATATATACATATGTTCTTGTTCTGCCTTGATATATCATTATGCATGTTTACCTGATTCAAACACCCCTCCAAAGTCAGGGTGCTTGCAAGAGCCACCCTGGCGGAGGTGGGGTGTTACAGATTTGGGATTATGCTGAGGTTTATTCGAAAATTATACCCAGCAATAAACCATGAGAACCGGGCTACTGGCATGAAAAAGACATTGGTTTATTATAGAGGTCGGGCTAGTTAAGGAATGGGGACTGCGGTTAATTTGCACTGCTTGAGGTTCATACCTTACACTGCGGTTAATTTGTATGCTTGAGGTTAATTTGCACTGCGGTGTGTATGCACTGCGGTGATATCCGAATTTTAAGCCTCTTACCGCAGATTTTGACAAAATCTGAAGCGGGCACTCAAGCATTTTCGTTTTATTACAATACACATCATACACGCAGTGCATATATACACTCACAAGTATACACGCACGCACAAGTATACACGCACAAGTATCATAAGCATACACGCACAAGTATCACCAGTATACAAGCTCAAGTATCATAAGTATACACGCACAAGTACACACGCTCAAGTATCATAAGTATACACGCACAAGTATACACGCACAAGTATACACGCACAAGTATCACAAGTATACAAGCTCAAGTATCATAAGTATACACGCACAAGTACACACGCTCAAGTAGACACGCACAAGTATACACGCACGCACAAGTATACATGCACGCACAAGTATCATAAGGCAGCCATCTGAAGGCACGCACAAGTATACACGCACAAGTATCATAAGTATACACCAGAGACGTACGCAGAGATTTTAAAAAATCACCAGCATTCACAAACAAAACAACGTACCATTCACAAACATTCAAAAACATTCACCAGCATCCATCATCAGTCACCACCAGTCATCACAAACTTCCACAACCACACAAAGTTTCACAAATATTCACAAAATTTCAAGCCAAAAATCATTACCAGCAGAATAAAACCAACATCCACAAACATCACCAGTCATCACCAGCATCATCACCAGCATCCACACCAGCATCAGCACCAGCATCCATGTCAGAGTCATTGTCCATGTCAGAGTCATTGTCCATGTCAGAGTCATTGTCTATGTCAGAGTGGCTGTTAAGGATAGAGCATAGTCAGCGACCAAACCAGAATTTCTTGTTGTGGAGGGCAAAGTGATCTTTGGATGATCAAACTTCAATAGGTATGTTAATTCTATTTCTGTAAACATTTTGTGATCCACCTAATATATTATATGATCAAACTTCTATTTCTGTAAACATTTTGTGATCCACCTAATATATTATATGATTCAATTCTCAAATAATGTTATCCACCTACGAGTTTATATGCCTTAATTATCAAACAATTTGATATGTAACACACATTAATTATCAAACAATTTGACATGTAACCACATCTGAAGGAAATTCAAGCCATACAATAACAGTGTCTCAAATTCAAGCCACACAACCACATCTATGTACAACTAACAGAGCACCAGTTTGTATTATTATTTCAGAATCTTGGGTGGGGCATTATAACCTTGTATGTATGTATGTGAGTGTGTGCATGTGTGGTTGTGTCTCACTATAAGAAACTGTGGATGGAAGTAAAATTTACCTATGATCACAAAAAAATGGTACCACCGGTTCCTCCCTATTGCTCACAAACAGAATTTCAGGCCTCGTCAAAGGATGAGTATGTGTGGTGCGCTCAACCCTAATGATGTATCTCTTGTTGTCGAATCGAGCAGCAAAAACATTCTCCAAGCCAATGCCTTCATAAAATTCCATTTTCAGGTATAATGATCTATGGTCAATTCGAGACCAATGACAGTCGTCAATTTCACACACATTTCCCATTGGCGTCATTAATTCTTTTATTGCAGGAACATTTGTCTTCAGGAACTCGGGAAAGCCAACAACTCTGGCCCATGATTCTGCCTCGAACGCTGGTTCAGGCTCAAATTCTTCAGCAGACCATTGTTGCACATAAAAAGCACCTCCAATTTTTGTAAAAAGTTTCAACATTAGCGCATGATCACGCGTACTGTAAGATGGGCATGTTATTAGAAAAGAGTTTTTGGGTATAACCCGTATAGTCCACTGCTCATTAAGCTTTAGCGTATGCCTAAGCGTGAGATGCACAAATTCGTAAGTCCAATGTCCTGAAAGAACAGTGGCAGTGATGCATAGTGAAGAGTCCTCCATTGTTTTTTTTTCAACTTTTGACGATGGAGTTTTGTTTAGGAGTTGAAGATGTAGATGACGATATGCTTCTGAAGCTTGACAGGATATGAAGTGACACACTGTACGTGGCAGTAATATGGGAACTGAAAACTTTTTGCTCAAAAGACGAATGGCCATATGAAATTGCTTATTTGTTGGCTGGCATGAGTGACCAATCGCCAATGGTCAGTAAGTCAATTGTAATAATTGTGTTCATAACATTTTACTAAGAAGGCCAATGGCCATTCGATGCCACCACTTATCAAATAACTTGTTATCATTTGATCAGGTGCATATTTAATTCTGGAAGGCAGAGGGATACATTTTGCAGATCAGATTGCTGCATATATATGATTCATATATAGGTACATACTAACATACATATATATTTCCTATTGCAATCGGATTGCTGCATATATATGATTCATATATATAAATGAGTAATACATTTTGCAGGTGTGGACACATGTGTACATGTTCAGAATTCGCTAAAGAATTGGCCAGGAATGGATCAGGATAATGTCCCTTATGCCGTGCACCTATTCTTGAAGTAGTTCGAGCTTACTGTATACAATGAACAAAACGGTGTAGCTGATTTTTGAGTTTTGATATTTGGATAATTAAAACAATTGCTTTGGATGAGTTTCTTGTACAAAACCTGTATTGCAAAATATTTAATTAAAGCATTGTATTTCTATCAAATTAGTGTTGCATTTTCCTTCTTCTACTGTTGCGTTAGCTTTTATTGATATTGCATTTCATTGTAATGGTGTTGCATTACATATTGTAGTGGTGTTGCATTACATTAAATACAATTGCTTACCCGTCGCACATGGACCCCACAACTGACGTGGATAGCTGGTGTGGCATGTGACACGTGGAGTGCTGACATGGAGAGATGACGTATCGTGTGACACGTAGACAGCTGACGTGGCGGCACTGGAAGTCAGGCCCTAACTAATGCTTAAGGCAATGCTGAATAGTGTTGCATTACGTGCAAATAGTGTTGCATTATGGCTATAATGCAACACTTTCTTTCCGTGGCCGTAGATGGGCAAAAGTGTTGCCTTAGGTGGCTAATGCAACGGCCGCGGATGCCTTAGGTGTTGCATATTTGAAAAAATGGTCTACGGCAACGCTTTTTTGATCTACGGCCACATAAAAATAGTGTCGAATATGCCCACTTTTGTAGTAGTGTGATGACCACGATCCGAAGCAAGGTGAAGTGAAGACCGACCCGGATGAAGATGATGACTAAAACCCGAGACGCAAAGGTAGTCCAAATGGAAGTTAGAGCTCAGAATCTAGATGGGAACCAATGAGTTCACTTCATGATTGGGCTTTGCTGCGGGACGTGTGCACAGGGGTTGTCGGTATTCATAACTTTGGTTCACCACTGAGAGATGGATAGTGGGCTTGTAGTGATAGTTACACGGGATTGGATTCCGTCATGGCCCAAAGTATTATGTGACCAAAGTAGTGGATATCGTATGCTTTACGCACTGAGTGAGGGATGTGAGGATGATTGCTATGCTTGATTGTTTGACACCACTATGACATGCACACCCCCACCCCCGTATCTCTTACACAGTATGTTAGTGGCACCTTAGAGTATTGTACGGTATGTAGTGCTAACTCTTTGGTTGCAGGTCCAGGTTCAGGTATGATTGGATTATACCTGTTATTGTTCTGTTTTGTTGCTTATCGCTCATACCAGGCTTTATGTCTAACCCAGAGTTTTATGTCTCCTCTTATTACTCTGAGTGCTCACACGAGCAGACTAAAGACAGGTTAGTTGGTGATGCGCGAGTAGCTGATTTGGAGGCGAGCAGGAGGCTTCCACGTATGATACATAGATATTCTCCCTGTGTTGTTGAAGATCACTGCTTGGGCATTAGTAGTGCATCTTCTACTTAAGCTTTCTTTGTTTCAGAGACAGTAATTTGGAAAGTTGTAATAAGCTGTATTTGGATTTCCGCTGCTATGTTGGTTTAGTTTTCAGCTTATGCACTGTCTCGCCTGTTTTATGTCAAGATTATGTTATTATTATATTTTATTCCATGCGCTGTGAGACATTCTACAGGTTCCTTGTTAGTTTATTCTCTTCTTTCCTTTCCTTCTGACGACCGTCCCGTGCTAACTGGACATGTGTACAACGCACTTTTGGAGTAAAATGTCGGTTGGTGCGGGGCGGGCCGTCACATTTGGTATCAGAGCTCTAGGTTGCGTTGTTAACCTAGGGAAAGACACCAGGGAGAGATAGTACGTATATGAGAGCGCGTATTTGTGATTATTTTGGTTTTCAAAAGCTATATCTATATATATTATTAGTATAGCTAAGGATGAAGTCGTACTGCACTGGCACTACTATGGAGATGGTTAATCGTTTTCTCTCTACAGATTTGACGATGAGCCGAAATTTGAGAGGTGCTGGTAGAGGAGCCAATAATGGGAATGCTCCTGACATGAGGACTATGTTCACTGACCTCATGTGAGAGATGCTTAGGGATGCTCGGGGAGCCGTTCCTAATGCTGCTAATAGTGGTGGTGCAGTAGTGCAGGCGCCTAGGGTCGATTTCGCCAAGCTGTGCAAGGATTACACTAACCTTGGTAGGAAGCCGTTCCACGGAACGGAGTCGGCCACAGATGTTCAACATTGGTTGGATAGCTGTGATCGTATCTTCGACGACTTGGGTATTGAGGACGCGATGAAGAGAAGGCTAGCGTCTCGTCAACTACAAGGGCGAGCGATGAATTGGTGGAATGCCATTAGAACAGCTACTCCAGAAGATCAAGTTACTTGGAATCAGTTTAAGACTCGCTTTTGTGATAAGTTTATTCCAGCTACTCATAAATCAGAACTGTTCCGGAAGTTCTTGGAGCTTAAGCAGAACGGTAGAGCAGTCTCGGAGTATATCGCTGAATTCGACACTTTATCGAAATATGGATGGTCCCTTATCGATGCAGTCGAAAAGAAGAACGAGAAGTTCATAACCGGCTTGGATGAGTACTTGGGGGAAAGACTTATAAACCATATCGATGAGACGTTCGAGTCTATTGTCGGAAAGGCATTAAGGTCAGAGAGCCTTTTCCCTAAGTCAAAGACTGAGGTTGCTACGGCATCTGCAAAGGAGCCAAAGCCGCAAGAAGGCGGTGAAGGCAAGAAGAATTCCCAGAACAAGAGGAAGCAGAACCCGACCAAGGATGGTCAGAATAAGAAAAATAAGAAAGATGGCGAATGCTTTAGTTATGGCAAGAAGGGCCACTATGCTAGAGATTGTCGAGAAAAGCCTGGGGAGAGGAAGTGCTTTAACTGCGGCCAGGCGGGACATCACAAGGATGATTGCCCACAACCTCCTTGGGAGAAGCAGATTGTGAAAGCGTATGCTATCAACGCTGTTCCATCTTCGTCGAATGCTCCAAGTGCAGCGCAGAAGGGAAAGGGTGTCGTTATAAAAGGTATGCTTTCTATTTAAGATGTTCCTGTTTGGGTATTGTTTGACAAACCCGAGATAGTCGATAGATCTCTAGTTGTGACGAACCAGATTGGTGGTTCGACTAACCTTAGCATGATTTGTCGTAACGTGGTCTTATCGAGTCATGGATGTATGTTTGTTTGTGTTTGCTTTGTTTAGGCTTTACTGGGTTTAGCATTATTTTGGGGAGTCGATCTACTCCAAAGGAATAGGGTGGTCGATCTACTCCAAAGGAATAGGGTGGTATTAGGTACCTACCTAGTGATGGCGATAGAAACTGGAGTTAAGAAGCTAAGAGTTTATCGTTGTAGTAAGTTCTAGTTGTCTCTGGGAGGCAAATGAGTGCTCCAGTGCTAGATTTTTTTTCTAGTATCACCTCACGTGGATTGTCCGAACTCGGAGGAGATGTTCCTTGGGTGCTTGTCTGATATTGGTTTAGGCCTTTGGGGCTTGTTCTTGGGGAATGTCGATTTCGACTATGATGGTTTGCGTGAGGGGTAAATAGTTGTTGTGATTTTTCATTGGATGATATCTTGGTTTACTCGAGGAGTGATGGGCAAACGGAACATGATGAGACTGTTCAATGGTATAGACTGCCCAGAGTTAGACTCGATAGGGTTATGAGATTGCTCGAGTGGGACTCGGGAAAGATGCAAAGTAATGGATTGTTTAGGACCCTATGTTGATGTTCTCTATTGGATAGTAGAACTTTGAAGGAATAGGATGTGTTCGTTGATTTTGGAAGATACAACGAAGATTAGGGTGATTCAAGTTGGACTTGAACTAGTAAAAGAAAATGGGTGTTCGTTGATCTTAGAGATGCAACGAATAGGGAGACGACTCACGTTGGACTAGAGTTTGTCACTAATGGATACTCAAGACTGGGTCTGAGTTATAGATTGGCTCGAGTTGGACTCGAGAAGGCTGCAAGGAATTGGATTCGGCTCGGGTTGGACTCAAGAGGGCAACAAGACAATGGATAGACTTGGGTTGGACTCAAGTATTTTAGGTGGACTAAAAGCAGGGGTATCTGGGGACGCCCGTTACCCTGGATCCGTTGGACGTGATCTAGTTATCCTTGGAGGATAAACGTACGTTGGACGTACGGTAGTCCGTAGGGAGGCGGGGCTTCCATTGGACTGGGATTGGTTGGACCAGTCAAGTAGGCATCGGTGTATGTATGGAGGCTGGGCTTCCATTAGTTATTGATGTTGGTTGGACCAGACATACCAGAATCGACATATTGGGATTGGTTAGACCAATCATGTAGGTATCGATGTGTTTATGAATTTAGCAGGTGATAGGTAGGACTTGTTTGATGGATGTTATGGTTGCTATGTTGTTCCTATTTTTCTTCCCTTGAGTAGACTATCACCTGTAGGGTTCCAGCGATGGGGAACAAAGTGATCGTAGTAGGACTATGAGCCAGTGCAGTAGAGTCGTCATAACTCGAGGGGCAAAGTGGACATAGTAAAGGAATAGTAAGGCTATGAGCCAGTGCAGTGGAGTTGTTATGACTTCATGGGGCAGAGTGGACATAGCAAAGGACTAGTGGCTATGGATCAGTGCAGTGGAGTCGTCATGACTCCATGGGGCAGAGTGATCATAGTAAAGGATTTGGGTGCGGTAATAGTTGCATTGAGTAGGAGACATGCCAGTTTAGGGGTTTTGTTTCTAGGATGGAAGCAACTAAAGTATATCACAGGATATGATTTCGGGCCTAAGAGTGAATTGGATTCAGAAACACTAGTAAGCTTGACGATTAGATCGATTTTGATTGAGTGGATTGTTTCCAGTTAGAAGGACGATCCTAATCTATTGGAAACCATCTCTAGGGTAGAGATGGGTATCAATGGAAAGAGAATGACCAGGTAAGGATTTGATCGAGAAGGGTGGCTTCGAAAGAATAAGGGACTAGTCGTACCCAACGTAGATGGACTGAGAGTGAAGTGCTTAGAGCATATCATCACCCGAAATTGACTATACATCCCAGTGGTAAAAAGATGTATTGAGACATGGAGCAGATCTACTATTGGGAAAGGATAAAGAAAGACGTTGGGAAGTTTATGTCCAAATGCATGAATCACCAGCTAGTTAAAGCTGAGCAAAGGAAGCTTAGTGGTTTGTCACAACCGTTGAGAACAAGTCTCAAATGGATTATATTGATAGTTTACCAAGGACTAGGTCAGGTCATGATGGTATTTGAGTGAATTGCGTATTAGAGAATGAAGGCTACCCAAGATAGGCAGAAGACTTATCTCGATAAGGGACGAAGAGATTTGGAATTCTTCGTTAACAACTTGGTGTTCGTCAAGATCACTCCATTGAGAATGTGATTCAGATTGGTTGGAGAGGTAAGTTAGCACCAAGATTTGTTGGTCCATTCCCAGTCCTCGAGCAAGTTGGGAATTTGGCGTATGAAGTAGAGCTACCTGACAAGATGGCAAGAGTTCACAACGTATTTCATGTTTCCCAGTTAAGGAAGTCTGTGCAAGACCCTAATGTGGCTATTTCACCAGATCAGTTGGACGATAGCGAGGTTGAACCCGAGGCGGTTGAGAACCGCAAGCCTATGCATATTGTTGGGAACGATACGAAGAAGCTTCGAAGGAAGGCGGTGAAACTAGTCAAAGTCCAGTGGGGTGGGAATGAAAAAGACTGTACTTGGGAAACAGAGAAGGATATAAGGAAGAAGTATCCAGAACTCTTTGCCTGGTAAGATTTTGGTAGTGATAGTATCTTCCCTTGTTAGTAAACCGCATGCTAGGATAGACTTGTTTTGCATGTTGATTGTTGTTTTATGGTTGATAGGCATGCGAGACCCTTTGTGTGTTTTGGTTAGGGAATTTCAGGGGCGAAATTTCTTAAGGGGGGGGGGGGGGGGGGAGAATGTAACAACCCGCATTCTACGCATCATAGGATCGTAGAATATTTATTTCTCTCACATACGAAGTCATATGGTCATGTAACTTTGGGAGACGATTATTGGGGTCATTTCCCATGTTCATGATTTTTCCCGATTTTTAAATGACGATTTTACCCCTAGTTGGTACTATTTTGGCCATAACTTTTGATTGGAAAGGAATTTTGACTTGAAACCACTTTCATTGGCTCTGGATGATGGTTTACAATTCTGTAGAGTGGTCACATTAGCCAAACGGACTCACCGTTTGGGAGATATGGCTGAAACAAGTTTCAGATAGTGAAAAACAGCTTAATTTGGCTTAACCGGGTGATTAACAGCTAGGCCCAATGGGGGATTTCGGGATTAGGGTTATGAGGAGGCTGAAATCAGTTAGAGAACGATCTTATCCTCATTTTCCAGCCGCCACAAACATGTCTTTCACCCTAGCCATGGCCTCCACCTTCTAATTTCATCCCAAATCGTCTCTAATCACTTTCTAATCGAAGATTAAGCAAAATTACATCAAATCAAGGGAGGGTAGCACCAAATCAGAGAGAGCTGCTGGAACACATAGGGATTGGATTCAAATCAGAGATTATTTCAGATCTAAAGTTTGTTTGTGGCTAAGGTGAGTGATTTGCATTGTTTTTCACTAATTATGGCTAATTATGGTAATTAGCGAGATTAGCGAAATTATGGCTCAGAAAAATCTAGAAAAATTCCTAAAATTCTAAAACATCATTTTATGCCTCTGATGTGAATTTGGGTTAATTTCGACTAATTTTGCAAATCCCGGAATTTAGGGGATTAAGGGGTGATTAGTGGAAATTAGCGAATTTATGCATGTTAAAAATCTGGAAAAATATTTATAAATTGCTAAATATTATTTTAGGCCTCTTTTAGAAAATTTGGCTGATTTAGTTAAGTTTTGTTAATCATATCATTAGATTTACTTAAACGTGATTAAGAGGGATTAAGAGAAAATATGGGGTTTTTGGCTATGTTTGATCCGTTTTAACATACCATATTGTTGTTTTGCTGTTTGTGGATGTTTATACATGTTGCTATGACTGTATGGTATGCTTTATGATTGTTTAGAATAGTTGGAATGGTTGAAAACGCCGTCGAGAGGCGAAAATAGCTTGCTGAAATGGTGCATGTTTTCTTTGGGTCGAGTTAGACCGACCAGGGGAAGGTTTTGACTGACCAACCCGATCTCATGACCGACCCTGTATGAAGTGTTCGACCGACTAGGGAGATCGACTAGGCTGGGCAAGACCGACCACTATGCGATGTTCGACCGACCCCATACGATGATGAAATACCGACCGACCAGGGATGGTGAAGTACGACCGACCAGGAATGGTGAAGTGTTCGACCGACCAGGGGGCAATATTGACCGACCAGGGTAGAGATGATGAAAACCGACCAGAATGAAAGGTTCTTGGCCGACCGACCCGATCCACTTCAGAAGCCACGAACCGATGGTGCGACCCGATCCGTATGGAATGACTCGATCCGATGGAGGGAGCACGACCGACCCGATCCGAGATGCTTGGACTTGAAGTGAAGACCACGATCCGACCTGAGCGAGGGTGTTGACCACGATCCGAAGCAAGGTGAAGTGAAGACCGACCCGGATGAAGATGATGACTAAAACCCGAGATGCAAAGGTAGTCCAAATGGAAGTTAGAGCTTAGGATCTAGATGGGAACCAATGAGTTGACTTCATGATTGGGCTTTGCTGCGGGACATGTGCAAAGGGGTTGTCGGTATTCATAACTTTGGTTCACCACTGAGAGATGGATAGTGGGCTTGTAGTGATAGTTACACGGGATTGGATTCCGTCATGGCCCAAAGTATTAGGTGACCAAAGTAGTGGATATCGTATGCTTTACGCACTGAGTGAGGGATGTGAGGATGATTGCTATGCTTGATTGTTTGACACCACTATGACATGCACACCCCCACCCCCGTATCTCTTACACAGTATGTTAGTGGCACCTTAGAGTATTGTACGGTATGTAGTGCTAACTCTTTGGTTGCAGGTCCAGGTTCAGGTATGATTGGATTATACCTGTTATTGTTCTGTTTTGTTGCTTATCGCTCATACCAGGCTTTATGTCTGACCCAGAGTTTTATGTCTCCTCTTATTACTCTGAGTGCTCACACGAGCTGACTAGAGACAGGTTAGCTGGTGATGCGCGAGTAGCTGATTTGGAGGCGAGCAGGAGGCTTCCACGTATGATACATAGATATTCTCCCTGTGTTGTTGAAGATCACTGCTTGGGCATTAGTAGTGCATCTTCTACTTAAGCTTTCTTTGTTTCAGAGACAGTAATTTGGAAAGTTGTAATAAGCTGTATTTGGATTTCCGCTGCTATGTTGGTTTAGTTTTCAGCTTATGCACTGTCTCGCCTGTTTTATGTCAAGATTATGTTATTATTATATTTTATTCCATGCGCTGTGAGACATTCTACAGGTTCCTTGTTAGTTTATTCTCTTCTTTCCTTTCCTTCTGACGACCGTCCCGTGCTAACTGGACATGTGTACAACGCACTTTTGGAGTAAATGTCGGTTGGTGCGGGGCGGGCCGTCACATAAATTGTAAATTTTCTTATTTCCTTTTGTAATCTTTTATCTACATTGTAAAATGAAATCTTTCATTTCACCTATAACTACATTGCAAAATGTAATTTTTATATTCTTTCTAATCTTAGTTTTATTTGCATCAAGAAATGCAATTAAAATTGCAACCCTTTTTACTGAATATAAAATGACAATAAAAAGTGGTTTTAAAGAATCTATTCTTATAATTTTAATCAATTTGAAAATAAAAACATAATTTCCAAATCCATACTTTTTTATTGTATCCAACTTATTAAGTAAAATAATATTACACTAAGATGTAATCTTAAATTCCTATCTCTTTTTGTTGAAAACAATCCTACATTACAAATGCAAAATTTTAATCTCTAATCTTTTAAAAGAAAATTACAACAAAATGTAATTCTATATTTCTATTACAGGAAAATATTGTAAAGGACAAATTGTTTGAAAATTTTAACCACAAGAACAAAAGACTAAAAATTTATTCAAAGGGACAAAACATAACCCAAATTTATTCAAAAGGACAAAACAAAGGACATTTTTTTTGGAAAAAAAGTTCAAAAATGTCCTTTGTTTTGTCCGTTTAAATAAATTTGGACTATGCTTTGTCCTTTTGAATAAATTTTTAGTCTCTTGTCCTTGTGCTTAATAGTTTCAATCAGTTTGTCCTTGTGGTTAAAATTCCCTTTCTATTATCTAATGTGACAAGATAAAATGTAAACACAATCTTTTACGTAAAATGGTATTACATAAAATGTAATTTTAAATGTCCTATCTTTTTATACTGGACAAATTTCCAAATAAAAGGTTAAATCTTTTTATTGACATTACAAATAAGATGATCTTTTTATTTAACATAACACTAGATGTATATCTTTAAGTCTAAATATATAATGACACTAAAACATTTCATTTGATTCTACAAAGTTACAACAAAAAAATAAGTTCTTTTATCATAAACTTTTATTCAAAACAGTACTACATAAAGATATAGCCTTTAATGCACAATCTTTATATTTAAACAAAAGTATAAATAAAACAAAATCTTTAATGCCCATTCTTTTTATTGTAATGAATTTACAATAAAAATACTAAATTTCATTTCAGCTCTTTTATTTACAAATGAAATGTAAATAAAAGTGATTTTACAAATTTGCCTTTTTATTTACATAAAGGATATAAATAAAAATGTATAAAATAAGTTAGCCTTTTTATTTACACATAAAATATAAATAAAAATATGTTTTCTAAATTCGCCTTTTTATTTACACATAAAATGTAAACAAAAATATGGTTTTCAAATTTTGCTTTTTTATTTACACCTAAATGTAAATAAAACAAGGTTTACAAAAATGTCTTTTTAATTACACATAATATGGAAATAAAAATATGATTTTTAATTTTTCCTTTTTGTTTACATATGAAATGTAAATACAATAAGTTTTCTAATTCTGACTTTTTAATTTGCAAATACAATGCAAAATAAAATACGATTTCTAACTCGTCCTTTTTATTTGCAAATACGATGCAAAATAAAATATGATTTCAACTCTTGTCTTTTTTATTTGCACATAGAAAAGTAAACAAAATATATATCAAGTCTTGTCCTTTTTATTAACAAATATAATATTGATAAAAGTGTATTTTAAATCTTATCCTTTTTATTAACAAATATAATGTTAATAAAAATGTATTTTTAAACTTGTTTCTTTTATTTGTACATGGAATGTAACTAAAGATGTTAAAACAATTACGGTCTTTTTATTTAAACGTACAATCCAAATAAAAGTGTGTTTTATAATCTTGTCTTTTTTTTACACATAGTATGTAAACAGAAATATGTTAAACAAGTTTGTCTATTTATTCACACATGGAATGTGAATAAACATATAATAATCAATTTCCTATTTTTATTCACATATGGAATGTGAACAAACATATAATAATCAATTTCGTATTTTTATTCACATATGGAATGTGAACAAACATATAATAATCAATTTCGTATTTTTATTCACATATGGAATGTAAACAAAAATATAATTTTTAAAAAAATGAATAAATAAATCTGACATTGAAATGAGTTATCTTGATTTGGAAAATTGATTACAACTCTGTACTCAACATGATATACAATTCTAATGTTAACATAATTTAACGATTATTGATTCGCTAAACATGACCATTTCAAATAAATCATATTTTAACAAATTCGGTAACAAATCATAACAAATTTGATATTGTAAATTGGATAAAAAAAAATTAACCTAATCAAATTCACAAACAAAACAATATTTTAATTAGATTAAAATTCTGGTTTTATCTAAATTACCAAACGCGATGTTTTATATCGGATCCGTACAGATCTAAGCGATAAAATGACAGATCTACACAATACAATTCAATACAGTCCATCAGAACAATCAGCACAGATCACACAGATAATTATTTGACGAAATAAAATAATTAATTAAATAAATTAAATTGTGAAAATCAGAGATTCTCACATCGGTTTGGCTGAAAATTCAACCGTCTCCGTTTCAGATCTGGTCACTTCATGTTGTAGTGTTCTTCAATACGATCGCAACGCACATTTCGTTTCGTTGATTTCTGTTTTGATTTGCAAAAGTTACAAAGGTTTGAACCTTGTATAAGAATAGTCACTTAAATAATTAATTAATTATTTTAATTATTACCTAATCATAATCAGGTCGCATTAATCCTCTCCTCCTTCTGAACTTCAGGCCCTGATAAAACCCATAACCAACGCCTCTAAACCTCCCTGTCGCACCTCCTCTCGGACCACCAGGAGTCGATCAGACCTCGCCACCTCGACCGCTATCACCTGCTCCACCATCGGTCGGATTAAAGCTCTCTGAATGCTCTTTAATTTGGTGTTGGAAACATTCGAAATGGTTTTGTGAATTAGGAGAATTTTAGAGATCAAAATGGGATTTTTTCAGCCATAGAAAAGAAGAGGCGGCAGCTGTTCGAAAATAGGATTAGGGTTTCTTTTTAAAAAGGGTATATTTATATTAAAATATTATTTAATTGAACCCTTAAGGCCCTTTAATTTGTATGTTATAAAGGAAAATGAATTGAATAATAGGAAAGGATTCATGTTTCCAAAATATTCTCTTTGATTGTTAGATGCGCAATCCTTTTCCTTAATCAAGATATATATACCATGTTTTAATTGTATATTAACACGAAATTTCAAATTGATCAAGTTCATAGGCAATAAAGATAATTAAAATATGTAGTGTAAATGCATGATGACATATTTCTGCACATATAAGTTTTCATAAAGTCTCAATATTTCTCATTAATTACATACCAAAATTTTATCCCGCTCAAAATGTAATTAAATAATTTCTTTATTAAAAATTGTAGATATTTAGCTCAAAAATAGGCAACTAACCATTTTGTAGTGAAAAGAGTCATAATGGACATAAACTACTTACTTCATATTTTGAAATAATTAAGGATCAACACGTGAATATGTGATATTTCTTGCAAATTAGTGGCTTTCCATATTATTTGAAAGTTGCTTCTGTTTTAATTATCTTCCATGTTAAATCATTGACTTCATAGCATATTTTATCTTCTATGTTAAATTAGGTGCTGATAAACCAAATAAACAACTAAAAAAAATCCATTTTATTTATATTCTCTAAGTTAAGGTCAATGACAAATTAACATGTTTCTTAATTGAACATAATTTCCCAATTAATGTCAATTAACTTATTTTTTTCTAATTATATTAACATGTTTACATGTTCACGAATCAATGTTAAATAGCATGTTTACTTAATATAAGTCATGTTTACAAATCAAAGCCAATTATCATATTTTTATTTTATAGCTAAGCGTTAATTTCGCATCATATTGTCTTACCATATATGTACCATTGATTACATTCACTTTTATTACTAAGGAATTCCAGTACCTTTCAACACTTCCATTTGTACTTTTTATTTAAAACCATTTTAATTTCAATAACTAAATTAAATTATATACACTTAAATAATCGAAACAAACGGGATGTAAAATAACAAATTTATGTTTCATATTCTTCAAAATAACTTAAATTAAAAACTAAAATTGGTTCTGAAATTCCGGATTGTTACAAGCGGGATCCTATGCATCACGAGCCGCATCTTTTTCCTGTGCACATCGAGCCAGAATCTCCCTCTTGAACCTATGAGTATGTGGATCTTTGTGGCTTGATGCAAAAGTTAGCCAACAGTGAGGCCTTCTTATTATAAGTTAATGTTTGATTAATAATTAATGTTTATACAAACTAGTTAATATCATATCTTGACTGTATATGATCAGAATTGTGCGTGACCAGTCTCTTTATAACTGTAGGGACGAAGGCTAAGAGACGAAGCAGGTTTGGTCATCAAAGGAAGCAATCGTAATTTTTAATTAAATTAAACGACTATTTAATTTAATTAAAAAAGTGTTTTAATCGACGAATGAAATCCAAGGTGAGTTAAACTCACTCAGTTATCCCACTTATAATTATTATAAGTCGGGTTTATTGTTTGTGTGCTTGGTTTACTAATTATTGGTTGCTTTGATGGTTGTTTGCATGTATTTTGAACATTTTTATATAACTTATTATAATTAAACATTCGTTTAATTTAATCGAAACTAATCGTTATTTTTAACGATTATTATCAATTGAGGTAACTTACCTTGTTGGTTACGTTTATAATAATATAAATGTGTTAGATTAAAAGGATGCTTTAATTGTTATTATTAGTTGATTGTTATCAATTAAATTAATCATTCATGTTTATTTTAAATTATCATATTGAATGGATTACTTTATTTGAGTTAACCTATTTAGATGCCGGTAAAAACAGGTTGGAGGAATCTAACTGGATTCCTCAAATTTATTGTTATTTTCATGATTATATTCTATGGACTATTAAACCCATCTGATTGAATTATTGATTTGGTTATTGATTGTTGAATCCAAATTCAACATTTTTTGTTTTAACCAATGGGTAGTATTGGTTGAGAAGTTTAGCAGTAGATGGTCTAAATATACACCTTGATTTACCGTTAGGTGAAAAGAAGTTATAAAATTTATTTTATAACCGAAGATAGATTATAAAATATATTATTTTGAATGGAAGTTTATAAAAGAAAATAAAAATTGAATATTTATATTTTTAACTTTTAAGTATTTATTAAATGATTTTTAAAGCTAATTGTTGAATCAATAAGATTGATAAGCAAGTGAGCGAAAATTAATGTAACGATTAATAACCAAGATTACTTCTTTTTAAGAAACAATCAAAATGGGATTATATTGAAATTTGATTATTATTTATTTAATATTAATCAAAGTGGTAAATCTTGGGATTTATAATCCATTTAATGAAGGTTTTTGAAACCATAAGAAAATGTTTATAGTAAAGTGAAGTTTTTAAGTGATTTGATGTTAATAAGAATATAGGTTAAGTTTAAATCGTGGTTTTAAAGTGAAATCTTATTTAAAATTTTATTGAATTGGATTTCATAAAAACTAAGTTAGATGAAGTTAAAAATCCAAGTTTGATTGAATATATTAGTGGAACGAGTTATTAGAAATGGTTTATGAGTGGAATAAAAGCTTGAGATATGGAATTAAAGAATTAGGACCTATTTGGAGATCGGTAGAGTTAAATGATTTTCTGAGTATTGATCTGATGTTGGTTTCGGCCTTCAGGGTTGATATTTAGGGAATTATTTTCTTACTAATTTATGGTTAGGGACCAATGAAGGTAGGAAATGGAAATCCAAATGGAAAATTAAATTTAAAATAAAGTGGTTAGGTGAGTTAAGTTATAAAGATGCAATCTAGATTCGCTATATTAAATAAGAGATGAGGTTTCATCAAGATATAACTAAAAAGGGAATTGTTTTGATATTGGGAATGAATATCGGTTTTTGATTACAACTGATATCTAAAGTAAGATAAGAACGTTGTTGATTAAGGTTTGAACGGTAATTAAAATACCCTAACTTGAATGACTTTAGGATTATCAGAGGATGGTATTAGTTGTAATGGTTAAGGTATTAAAAGTAATTTATTATGAGAGATAATAATGCAAATTTATTTGAAGAATTTAGGAATATATATAATGGGATTCCAAAATGAAAGGAATTAAAAGGGTTTGAGAATATGAAAATAGTAAAGAAATAAAAGGAGATTTGTGAAAATATAACGGTATTTTCAAGATAAAAAGATGAGATTTAAAATGGATTTATTCTAAAAATGTAAGTGACGATTATGGTGTTCAAATAACGAAACAAAAGGAGATTCGTCACGATTGTTTTACGAATGTTAAGAAGTTGAATCGATTTTCCAATTATAAATAATAAGTAATGTTGTAGCAAATGTTTTGAAATGATAGTTAACGGGAAATTTGAATGTGATTTTAAGATATATTTTTTCTAAGTATTAAAATGAAATGATTTGAGAATATTAGTATATTAAATAAGAAGTGAATATTGAGTTGAAAGGTTTGAAGTTTAATTAACCATTGTTAATTATTTAAAGAGACTAAGTGATGTTGTGTACTAAACCAATGGATTTATTTTATTTTTATGATTGTTTATTTTGGTAGTAAATAACCGACTATCAAAATTATGCCTAAAAACTTGTTGGTATGGAAAGACCGTGATCAAATTTATATTTGAAAACCATTTTGAACTAGCAAATACGTAACGAAGAAGATATCTAATGCCGATCGAGATGGAGTAATGGATGACCGTCAATCTTCATGAGTGAAGAACTATTGTTGAATTTTTCTAGCTGATCGCTAGATCTATATATATATTTGATAGTGAGTCTTTCGTGAGTGAAATCTTTGGATTTGCAAGTACTACTCGCTACTAATCTATAGGGTGATTCCTAGGATGTGGTAGGAGGGTGCTGTAGCGCCCCACCTTTGTACTTGCGTTAGCCAAGGCCATTGCATGTAATGGTGTCAACTAACCCGAAGAATAAGGCTGTGGAGGAGCGACTATCTGTATATTAGCTTTGAACGAGTGTTAAATATGTCAGATAATGTGCTCTAGATTTTTAAACCTCATGAGGGAATCCGACACATCCAAATCAAGTTCAAATCTACTACATAGTGCCTATATATAATTCGGAAAGCAACATAAAATACATAACAATAAAATTAGAGTCAGCCACAAATATTCATATCACTAAGGCGAAAATAGATATGAATAATATCACAAGAGTATAAATACAAATATAATGGTCATAGTTGATCCACTATACAACAAAAGAATAGGTACAAGCTCTAGCCAAAAAATATGCATATAAAGATGTCACTATCTCATACACATATAAAAATCAACAACTACAACTCGAATGTAGATAGCAAAATCCAAGAATGGTCCCTGCTAGAAGTCATGAGATGCACCTGTAATACTCGGTCTGACCCGAGTATTATTTATAAGAATAAACAATAAATGGTTCTATCTAGCTGTACTCATCATAATACACTGAAATAAAATCAGAGATATGAACAGAAAATGACATATATAAAATAACTACAATGTTCACATGTAAAATTTAAAGACTTGATATGTCCAGAAAATATGCCAAAGAAATCTCAACGCTATATAAGGATATCTCAATAACAAAGAAACTAAGATTGATAAATTAATATTAATACGAGATTGACAACACATATGTCAATAAAAATAAGATTGATAAGTTAATATCAATACGATATTGATAGCACATATGTCAATAAAAGTAAGATCGAAGAAATCTATAAATTAGAAATTTCGATGCTATAAAAGATTATCACACTTTAAAAGATATAGCTATTCACGAGAAATGATATTATATGCACCATAGAAAGTTTCTTGATCCGACACATAAGTGGAGGCTGGATAAGAGGAGATTTAATGGAGAAACTGAAATGGGGAGCATTCCAGAAATATAATCAAGAACTGATATTGAAGAGTTATTGCAGGGGTTCAAAAATCGGTTTGAGGATAAGACGAAGAAACCTGGTAAAAGTGATAGCCCTTTTAAAAAAAGGTCAATAATGTTTGACTTACCATATTGGTGTCATAATCCCCTTTGACATAACCTGTATGCCATGCACATAGAGAAGAACATATGCGACAAAATATTAGGTAGTGTACTTAATATAGGTCGCATGTCGAAGGATCACCTAAATGCTCGTTTGGATTTACAGGAATTGGGCATAAAGAAGGCCCTTCATCCTATGAATGTGTTGACGGAAAGCATGTTGAAATTAGAGCTGCAATATTTGATATGACAAATAAGGAAAAAGGAATCTTTTGTAGTATAATTGGCACATTGTACGTTTGTTGGAGTTGCTTATTAAATTGAACACATTGTTAGTTTGAAAGAAAACCAGTTCTGTTAATAAATTCATTCCTGCCAGCTGCCTATTTATATAACTGCTTGCCTGGTTTTCATTTTGTAGGCAAAGGTTCAAGTAATGGTGGATGCAGGAAACATTGTTGAGGCAGATGCATTTATTTCTGGTAGGAAGAGCCACATGCGGAACTGGCTTGTAGTAAGGCGAGGTAAAATGGCCAAAAAGTCTCCAACAAGTTCTGGTTCTTTGGACAATTATGTGCAATAGCTGACCCAAAAAATAAGGCAAGTGCTTGATGTGGATTTGGAAGAAAAGACGAATAGAAAAGTGAAAGAGAACGTGTCATGGGTGTTAAAAAAGCTAGGTGAAGCCAATCCAGATCTTAATTTAGACGTCGGAGGCTTTTGTGTCACCACAATAAGTGATGAAGAAGGCATTGTTACCCCTGTAACCCCGGCAACTAACTGAAGTATTTGGATGGTATGTATTAGCACTTATGATATATTTTGTTCTTTTAAATTATGGCACCTGTGGCATGTGTTCGTGATGGCACTTGTGGTATGTTTGGATGATGGCACTTGTGGTATGTGTTGGTGATGACACTTGTGAGTTGGTATATATAATTGGTTGGTTTGACTGTGGTTATGAATGTTTTGGGTGGATTTAATGTATGAATATTTTGGTATATATGTATAAATGTGGTACAATGTTTTGGATTGAATATACGTACTGCAGAATTTGTAATTACAGGGTTGTATTACAGCTGCATTTGATTTTTTTTGGTGTTGCATTTGATTTTTTTACCATTGTAGTTGATGTTTTCTGGTGTTGTAGTACAGTATTGTGGTGTCGCATTAGATAACACAATGGTGTTGCATTAGATTACTGTGGTGTTGCATTAGACTGTTCTGTGGTGTTGCAGTAAGTGTAATATTATTAATTTGTAACAACCCGTAAAATGCGAGCCAGTTTGAAATTTTTATTTTGGCAATTTTAGCGAATTTTGAATATTCAAAATGAATTATTTTAAATAATATCGACGAGAAATTTATTTTGAATAGAATTCGGCGTATATATTATACGCGTCGTCGTTAGAATATAAATATTTATATATAATTATAAATAGAATTGAAAATGGCGCGGTAGTTCGATAATTCGATTTCAAACTTCAAATGAATATACCGGGTGCAAAACAATCCGGATTTTAGTGAAACCAAAAATAATGGAATCTAATAGTGAATATCTTTCTAATGAATCCGAAAAATCAAAAGTTCGTAGCGGGAATCAAAAGATATGTCCAGTTGAAAATTCTGAATAGTCGCTATGGAATTCAGGCCCTTAAAAATGGACATTTTGCAAACGACCTCGGATTTCGATGAAACCAGTTTTGTTGGGTCCGGGATGTAAAGTTATTGCTAGGTTTCAAGTTTCATAATTTTTCGAATCAATATGTGAGCGTGGCAAAGGAAAACGCGTTTTGACCATTTCAGTTGATTTTAATCGACTGGAAATTGGCCATTTTTCTAACGGTCTCAGAATTCGACGAAACTAGTTTTGTTAGGACCGTATCGTCAATACGAAGCTAGAAAATATTTTTCTGGAATTTTTCTAGTTAGTACGTGACCCCGGTAATTTGAAATGTACGTTTAAAATTCAATATAATGATTTAAATGTAAATTCAGCGAAAACTGATCGTAACGGCCGAATTGACTTACGATATATATCCCATTGTGTTCGGAATGGGGGTAATTAGCTAGAGGCGACAGTCGTTGGGTTTGATTTGAAGTTCATGACGATTTTGAACTTTAAAACGGATTAAATAATATTTTAAATAACCTATATATCCTCCCAAAACCCTAAATGAGTGGTCAAACCCCTTCCTTAGTCAAACCTCTAGAAAATCCCGCCTCCCTCCATTCAGTACACGGCGAAATCCACTCGATCCTTTCTCCTCTCTTTTCTTTAAATCCATTCAATAAAAAAAAATTAATTAAAGCCTTCAGGGGGAAATCGAAGGGATTTCAATCCCCCTCAGTTTCGTACAGAGGGGATTGGGTTTGGAGAGGTGAAGCGTTCGAGATCGCGGGGCAAACAGGGAGGGTTCGCGCGAGTTTTGGTGGGTCCTGGGAAGTGCGAGTGCCACGCTGGCACTAGAGGAGGGGGCTGACACTCCGACGCTCCGAGGGGCAGGCGACGATGGTGGTACGGCGGCTTGGATGATCGGCGAGAAGGAACCCTAAATTCGCGATATGGGCTTGGATGCTTCGACAGTCCTGGAACGACCTATAGAAAAACAGTGAAGGTGATTAACTTTATTTAAATTTCAGTTTTAATTTAATTCACTTTATTTAAATTTGCATTGTTTTTCAATTTAAAAATAAAATAAATTGTTTTTAAATCTGAAAATAAATTGTTTTTAAATCTGAAAATAAATTGTTTTTATTTTTGAAAAATGTATAAACATCATTTTTGAAAAATGTATAAACATCAGTTTTGAAAAATGTATAAACATGATTTTTGAAAAATGTATAAACATGAGATTTGAAAATATAAAATAGAATTGGATTTGGAAAATAGAATTTTTATATATTGAACTTCGGTAGAAAAATAGAATTTTTATATATTGAATAGCGAAGTAAAATTCGATTTTTACATATGTAGTGAAAGCGGACAACGAAAGCGACAAAAGGCGAGTTGGCGAAGATTTCCTGCATTAGAAGTGCCGTGGAGCTAGGATAGCAATATGTGAGAATTTCTCACCTTTCAAATTCTTTTTCTAGTTATATATATATATATACTAGGATGCAGACGGTGCTTATTAGAAGCACCCGACACCCGTCCACATACCATGGACTTGTTTGTTTGGTTGTGTAGTTGGTTAGATTAGTTGATTTGGATTTGATTGATTGGTTGAATTGGAAATTGATTAAAATTGATATGTGAATGGCGTGGGCCTTCACTAGACCGGGGATAAGGCTAGGCCTCGTCCCGTTTCTAGTATCGTGCCGTTATGCCGCCGAAATTTTCTAAAATATGTTAGAAAAATAAAAATATCATTTTATTTAAAGAATGAACTGAATAGAAATTCATATGTTGGAATAAATTGTTTTATCGTTAAAAATATAATTTTTAACGTGAATGTGAATAAATAAAATATTCATTTACAAACCAGACGGTTTGTTTATGTACACCTATTTGAAGGACATTGATTGGGTCGATAAATTTCACACATCGCCCAACGGCACAAATAAAATAGGTGTTTGATTGTTTGAAACCCCACACGGGTGTTGGGATGAAATTTGAAGTTCACTCATCCTGATTGATTAAATATGTCGATCGATTGATTGACAGGCTGTTATAAGCGTTGAATATCTATACTTGATGCTTATACAGTGTAGTGCACTTTGGTTGATGGTTGATTATTTTCAATGCTATTATATACATGTGTTGTATGAAAATCCATATAATTAACTTTGTATGGTAATTGATTGGGCCTCATTCCAATTTGAAAAATAAAGAATATTATAAAATAAAAGTTCATGTGTTGACAGTACTCATCCATTGAGATTGGTCATGTGTTGAACGAAATATTTTGATAATAACAACTATTTTGAAAAAGAAATATTTGAAATAGAATATTTGAAAATAGAAATATATGAAGCCGTGTTGATTAGATTTACGCCATTTTGACGTAAACGATGTTTATATCGATTGAAAACGAATTCAAAATGAATTGAATTGAAAACGATTTCGAAATAAATTGAATTGGAAGCGATTTCGAAATGAATTGAATTGAAAACGATTTCGAAATGAATTGAATTGAAAACGATTTCGAAATGAATTGAATTGAAAACGAATTCAAATGGAATTGAAAGCGAATTGAAATGAATTCAAATTGAATTGAAATTTGAATTGAATAGAAATGAATTTTGAAACGAATTTATAAAGAAGAATTCAATTTTGCTTTGAATTGAAATGGAAGTTGAAATAGGTTTTGAAACGATTTTAAAACTATTTATATAATTCGTTTTGAATAGAAATCGACGAAATATATATTATATATATTATATATATATAATATAATGGCCTGAATAGAACGCGCCGCGCCGCGGTAGTTCGTGAATTTCGACCATTGATTTCAAACGGACATTACGGGAGATCCGACCGTCGGATTCTCCTAAAACCAGAACCGTTGGGTTCGTATCGAAAAGAGCTTTCTAACGAATATTAGAAATTCGAAATCTAACGGTTGGATTTGGAATTATGTCCAAATCAAATTCGAAAAAGGTCGCTGTAAGTGCAGTTCGATGGCCATTGGTGGAAATCGACTGTACGGGCCTTGATAAAATTATTAAAAATAGTAATAATTTGTGTAAAATCATAAGAAATGATTTAGAAAGAATTGGGATGAAAAACTCCCTATTTGAAAAGATAAAAATAGATTTTTATCGAAATGAACTAGTTTTGAACTAGAATTAAAATTCTATTTATTTTTAAATAAATAAATTGAATTTGAAAAGGGTTTTGAAAATAACCAAAATTTCCAATGATTGCATTGGAGTGGGTTTGAATCGAAATTGTCTTCGGAATATTTCGATGTTGGAACTCGTGATTATACAGGTGTTGTTATGGAAATTTGAAAGATATATTTATATCGTTATTTCCAATACGACATTTGTTAGTCGTAGAATTTGATATTGAATATAAGCCGGGATATTTTCTATTCAGAGCCTTGTGTTGAATATCAAATGTGATTTGGGTTTGTCGTGAATGGTGTCTTCACTAACACTGTTCTTGAACCCAGTTGGGAAAAGATTAAATCTTTTTATTTAGATTTAATGAAGTGTACCAATTAAATAATATTTAATTGGAATTGAATTGATATTGATTTTTGGGTTTATCGTGAACAGTGTTTTAAATAACACTCGTTCTTTAACCCGATAATTAATGAATGTGACTTTGGGTTTATCGTGAACCGTGTTTTAAATGACACTGATTCTTTAACCCAGTTAACGATTAAAACTAAGTGGAGTTTTAATGAATCTTTAATTAGATTGAAATAATCGAAAATGGAGTATCACCAGTTTTGCTCCAGGCGATAGTTAAATCTTTAATTAGATTTGAACGTGAAATGGTAATTGAATTTACCGATAACACTGTGGTGTTAGATATGAAGTATTACCAGTTTTACTTCATGGGATGAATAGGTGGGATTGGGAAATTAAAACAAATGATTACTTCGGTAAGGTTCGCTAATCCCGACTAGTTTGAATTGATATTCAAAAATAGATTAAAGAATAAATCCAAGAATTTATCTTTGATAAAATTAATGGGAACCTTTCCCTATGAATGTGAAATTTAGAAACTAACTGTCGGTTGGCCAAGCAGAATGGTTTTCTGGGTATTGATCTGATGTTGGTTTCGGCCTTCGGGGTTAATATTTGGGGAATTATTCTCTTGATTAATTTACGGTTAGTGACTAATGAATTGGAATGAGGCGTATGTTGTGTTTGTGTAACACTTATTTAAAATATACGCGAGTTATTCGGAAAGACCGGGTTTATCCCATTCTGAATAACTGATACGACGATAAGTCGAAGATGAAGACGATGGTCGAAGACCGGAGGTCTTCACGTCGTTTGGGTGATAACTGATGATCTTGATTGGGCTGTACACCCAAGAAGATGGAAACAGTTAGGGATCGTCCAGACGTGCTTGGAGATCGATGGATATGCGGGGTACTAGATGCCTCCGGTTTCGTTCAGACCCAGAACGGACTTGTAAATGGACTGTGTGTCTGACATTGGATTTTAGTCTGTGTGTTTGATTTCTATTAAATATATATCTGTTTGGCGGCGGAGAATTTATTCTCTTGCTTAACGCCCTTCTCTGAGACGTACGAGCTCAGGGGTTATATATTGATGGATATCAACCGCATGGAGTGAATTGCCTGTATGGCATGCCTAAGTGGCAAATGATCAAGGCTTCTGTTGAAAAGCAAAGTCTTGTGGATGATGATCGAAGCACGGCCTTTGTGGCGTAGCTTTGTGTAACGTTTGATTCGCGAGTTTCACACCCGGTATGAACCAAAAACGGGAGACGGACCTCAGGGAGGGCCTACGTTTCCTCCTAGCTAAAAAGTGGCGTCAGTGGTTTTACACGCCCTGACGAGTTTGACTTATGTGGTTGTTGCTGTTGCGAGGCGCCTCGGTTAGATCGGACGATCCGGGTCCGATGGAGTCATTCGTTGGCTCGCTTACGCCCCAAAGGGCGGCGAAACGTAGTGCTCAGGCATTTTAATCCACTCCGTGTGGACCGGCCCTGACGATCCAAGGCTTGCCTGCGCGCTTGCCTGAGACTCGGGCTAGGCAGTCTCGAATCGGTTGAGGACTATCTTTTGCCTCGGTTCATAGATGGAAATCCAATTTCCAAATACGTGACATTTGCGGTTTTATTTGTAAACCTATATATAGCGACATGATATATGGTACCCATGCCGCCTATGATTGATACTTATGATTTGAAGTTGTTTTATACACTATGCACCTATTATAGTATCAAAGGATTTGTTTTAAACGTATCAAGCATTCTTTGGCTGTTATAAGGGAAAACCCTATCCCCCGGCTTGCGTTGCATTGTGTGATAGGACCTGGGTCTTATAACAGCTTCATTTTTCTTTATTTAGCATTGCGCCGTTTGTTTTATGCACTGGTATTCTTGGGAGGAAACCCGTTCCGTGTTATACGGCGTGGTCCCTTGATTTACCTATCTTTAAAATAAAGATTTACAACTGTTTTAGTTCTCACACCAGTCACATGACTGACCTGGAGTTTATTGTTTTAACCTAAACTCTGGGTGCCCCTATTTTGACACGGGCAGCTAGTAGTTTTGGTTTTGCAGATTTATATTCACAGGATCCTGGTTTACAGCTGGAACGATATCCAGAAAGCTTTGTATCCGTATATCTCTTCTAGTTGTGTATTGTATTATTTTCCGCTGCTATGTATTTAAATGTAATTTAAATCTCTGATATTTCTGTGTAATATTTATTCATACTCTGTATATTCTTGTAATCTGATGCATTGTTGTAATATACAATGAAATGTTCTTTTGTATGCGTTCTGTTGTGGCTTGTTCTCGAACTATCCGACGCTTTCCTTTACGGGGAAGTTGCGGGTTTTCACATAATTCCACAATGTATGGCACGTGGGGCCCACAGCTTACGTGGTGCCATATGGATAGCTGACGTGGCATGTGACACATGTGCAGCTGACATGGAGAGATGACGTGGCATGTGGCATGTTGGCAGCTGACGTGGAAAGCCCATGTGGACCCTACTACCATGACCCGGAAGCCAGGCTCTGGCTTCTACTTAAGAGAACGTTGTATGTTGTTGCATTACGTGCATATGCTGTTGCAATAGGGTTATAATGCAACACTTTCTTTCCGTGGCCGTAGATGGGCAAAAGCGTTGTATTAGATTGCTATTGTAATGGCCGCGAATGCCACGCCTCCTTGGTGTTGCCTATTTGAAACAATGGCCTACGGCAATGCTTTTTTGATCTACGACCATAGAAAAATAGTGTCGAATATGCCCACTTTTGTAGTAGTGACATGAGATTTCAATGGTTTTGATTATAAGTTCAAAATGGACAAATTTTCTAGCCAAAGCAATCAAATATGTTTCAAGCGACTTGTGAAGACTTAGAACTTTGCCGGGGTGACAATGGAGCTTCATGATATCACCAAATCGACTCATAGCATATGAATTAGGTCATATGGACAACTCCTACCTATAATTTCATTTCAATGAAACATAAACACATGAAATCGACTAAGTTACACTAACCTAACCAATTTACTAGCATATGAAAACTCAAATGAACACTAGATTACACTTTTGCAAGCCAACGGCTTGTGGCATAGATGTGAGTTCATAAAGAACTCACCTTTGCTTGCTAAAAGCAAGAATTCAATCCAAAGCTAAGCAAAATCAACTTCTCCTCCAATATAGCTTGCTAATCTCCAATATAAACTCATATAAATGGATTTCCTAGGAATTAAGTTTAGGAAATTTTAGAAATTAAAGAGCAGTAGAGTTGGAGAAGATAAAGAGGAGACTTACCTATTATTCTCCTTGGATTTGACTTGATCTCAACAAGAATTGGAGCTCCAAAATTAAGCTAGAGCTTAGGGAATTTTAATTTCCCTTTCCCTCTCCCATTTTCTATTTCTTTGTTGAAGTGAGAATGAATGAAGGAGGAGAGAGCTAGGTGGAGGTTATGAGGTAGGCTAGGTTAGCTAAACCAAGACCTAACCAAAGTCCCAAATTTCACTAACTCCAAACATATTGATGTTTATAGTCAAAAAGGTTGTAAACGATGACCAGACTCAATGGAAGTGGTTTTGAGCCCAAATTCATCCGTATGCAAAATGCGACTTTTTGAACACATTCAATTAACGATTAACGATGTTATATTTAAATAAAATATTTAAATGTATTATCGTTAAATATGCGGGTTGTTACAGACTTCCCCCCTTAATGAAAATTGCGTCCCCGTAATTACTTAAGGAAAAACCCATATAGTAACAACCAAGCATCAACAAGATCTATTTAAAGTTAGATTAACTCAAAATTCACTTTCGAATAAAATTTTAATTTTGAGTTATAAATCACTACATAACTTGAGTTTATACACATATAATGTTCAAATAAAAGTCACGATCATATACGAGAAACTAATTTATTTCGATCACAAGTGGTTTCAATAAATTAGAATTTCCTTACTCGAATTCTTTATATTCTAAACATCAATTTCAATAATTATTTAAACTTTAAATCGCGAGCTACCACACCGCGATTTTTTTGAAAATTTGGTTTAGACATATCTCAAAATCTACAAGATGAAATTCAAATATTTTTCTTTCCATAGAAAGCTATAATCCAATAGATTCGGATAATTCTTGTTTAGAAGAATTCCGACTTGTATTGGATTCTATCTACTCGTTTGAAATTCATTTCTCAAAGTTGCAAACTACCACTATGTGGCAAGCTCGTTTTAAATAAAATTTAATTAATTTGTATAATGTTCAATAAGTTTATAAATTATTGACTTATTTTCTTAAGTTTTCAACACCAACTAATTAAACATTCAAATTCAACTTGAAAATATCGACTATCCAAAATCGCCGAACATTCCCTATCACTTTTTTAGCTAGAAATTTTTATCATTTAAAAATTTCTCAAAACTATTATAGCTTACAAAATTTTATTAAATTGAAAAGGATATATATGATGGTCATATATATCCCATTCATAAGGATAGGCGATCTTGTTAGGGAAGAAAGATCAATAAAATAAAAATTTCGGGTTATACACCCTAAATTGGAAATATTAGCACGTTCTCTAATATTTTGAAAACAAATAAATTGAAACTTTTAAGTTTCCAATAAACCCCACAAATGTCAAATTTTAAATATTAGCATATCCTCTAATATTTCGTGAACAACTTCTAAATCATGTAAACATGATAAATGGTAGAAGTTTGAAGAATTTCATAAAACTCAAAAACTTTTGGTTTTCAAATTCACAAGGATGTTACAAGTAGAATGAGGTCAAACCGGTCGGTTTATGATCTCGAAAACTTGGCTCCATAAGGTTAACAAAACAAATTGAAATAATTATTAACCTATATTCACAAGAGCCCGGAAATAACGAATTCGAAATCCGGAAACAAGAGACAACAGTAGATAAGCAAAATATAGCTTATCACTTTTTGAAAGAGGATTCGAGATAATTTTTCAAATGAAAAAAAATCACTCAGATTCTAGAAATCACACAAAGATCTAGAAAAAACTATATATGGAAAGATGCTCGAACAATAACAAGTGAGAGTGTACAATTTCCATAAATAGCAAAGTGATCATAAACGATCAACAAGAAAAGTGAAATTTTACATTAAGTTAGTAAATATGCGAGTTTAGCCAAAGGAAATAATGGCCAATTCAAACTCAAAAATCATTAAATCTATTAGTTTTAAACTTGGTGAAAGGATAAGCAACATTATTCACCACGAGGTTGTAAATCATCACACAGAATATTCGGTCTTTCGACAAGGTAATACGACATCACAAAGAAACTAGACTAAGCCTTCCATCTCGCTAATGTTGTGGCTTCTCACCACCTATAGTATTTCATCCGAAGACGAGGTGACTACACACCTCACTAAGCTTTTCGTCTAACTGACATGGTTGCTTTACACCACAAGGAGATTCTGTTAAGCATTTCATCTCGTGACGAGGTGGCTTCACATCTCACTAAGATTTTTGTCTCATGACGAGGTGGCTTCACACATCACTACGCTTTTCGTCTCACAACGAGGTGGCTTTACACCTCACTAAGCGTTTCGTCTAACCGATGTGGTGGCTTCACACCCCAAAGAGAATTAACTAAGCATTTCAACTCACGACGAGGTGGATTCACATCTCACTAAGAATTTCGTCTCATGATGAGGTGGCTTCTCACCTTACTAAGCGTTTCATCTAACCGACGTGGTGCCTTCACATCCAAAGAGGATTAACTAGGCATTTCGTCTCATGACGAGGTGGCTTCACACCTCACTAAGCATTTCGTCTAATCGACGTGATGGCTTCACACCCCAAAGAGAATTAACTAAGCATTTCGTCTCACGACGAGGTGGCTTCACACCTCACTAAGCATTTTTTCTCACGACGAGGTGGCTTCACACCTCACTAAGCGTTTCGTATAACTGACGTGGTGACTTCACACCCCAAAGAGAATGATCAACATCGATGTATATAAAAATATACGACACATCTGATCACTCATCGATGTATATAAACATATACAACACATGTGAACGAACAAAGATAATCAACATCGATGTATATAAAAATATACAACACATGTGATCCTCTCCTTACCGATGTATATAAAGATATACAACACATAAGGCTCTCATTTATGTACATAAAGATATACACCGCATGAGACCTCTCAGGGATGTATATAAAGATACACAACACATGTGACTACAAAGATGATCAACGAGGATGTATATAAAGATATACAACACATGAGATCTCTCAAGGATGCATATAAAGATACACAACACATGAGACTACAAAGATGATCATTGAGGATGTATATAAAGATATACAACACACGAGATCTCTCATGGATGTATATAAAGATACACAACACATGAGAACAACAAAGATTGGATCATTGATGAGCCTGTAAACACATCAGACGAGCCGCTAAAAAATAGAAAGTTGGATCAACGATGAGCCTATAAACACATTAGATGAATGCGCAATAACGGGATGTCGATGAGCCTGTAAACACATCAAACAAATCGCATATATTGGTAATTCGACGAGCCTGTAAGCACATCAGACAAACCCTTAAAATAAATGAACTCAGACAAATCGACAATGCACCTGAAGATACACTTCCGAACCAAGTACATCTGGAAAGTTCCTAAGAGGTCAGTAAGAACAATAAATTGCCACTTCATAAAAATGAGTTAGATAACTCAAGAACTACAAAATCATTGCTTAGCTAAGACTTAAGTGACCAACTAGGATACAAAAAATTTCAATCGTCTAAGTACAGAAATTAACCGACGAAGTAAACATAAGACAGTCGACCCCCTTGTTTTTACCAATTTTTTTAATTAAAGTCCTTATTCAACCGAAAAAGCAAGACTTACTTGTATGCAACAAGTAACTAAATGATGCTAAAATGATTACTAAATCACCACTCAAAGAAAGCTAAAGACGTCTCGATAGCAATATATATGGGCAATGAAACTTAATTATAGCATCAAACTAACAATGAGTAAAAGTAACTAAGGAAACAAAGTATGTTCCTAACTATTCTTCTCCTCAAAAAGAGATAAGAAGAAAAATGTTAGATTCAAATAAAATTAATTGGTGAAACATAGGATCAAGATATAAGATAGGATATGATGGGTCCTAAGAATCGAATAAAATCCTAAACACGATTTCCTAAGAAACTTAGGACAATGATCCCCGCCATGATATCTTATACTGTTTCGAACTTTGCCCTGATACCAAGTGTAACGTCCTACCTATATACTCATGTTAGCTAAGGCCATTGCAAGCAATGGTGTCACTAACCCAAAGAATAAGGCTGTTGAGGAGCGATCATCTGTATATTAGTTTTGAACGAGTGTTAAATATGTCGGATAACGTGGTCTAAATTTTTAAATATCATGAGGGAATCTGACACATCTAAATCAAGTTCAAATCTACTACATAGTGGCTATATATAATTCAGAAGCAATATAAAATACATAACAATAAAATCAGAGTCAGACATGAATATTCATATCACTAAGGCAGAAATAGATATGAATAATATCACAAGAGTATAAATACAAATATAGCGGTTATAGTCGATCCACTATACAACAAAAGAATAAGTACAAGCTCTAGCCAAAAGAATATGCATATAAATATGTCACTATCTCATATACATATAAAAATCAATAACTATAACTCGAATGTAGATAGCAAAATCCTAGAATGGTCCCCGCTAGAAGTCATGAGATGCACCTGTAATACTCGGTATGACCCGAGTATTATTAATAAGAATAAACAATAAACGGATCGGTCTAGCTGTACTCATCATAATAAGCTGAAATAAAATCATAGATATGAATAGAAAATGACATACATAAAATAAGTACAATGTTCACATGTAAAATGTGAAAACTTGATATATCCAGAAAATAGGCCAAAGAAATCTCGATACTGTATAAGGATATCTCAATAACAAAGAAACTAAGATTGATAAATTAATATCAAAACAAGATTGACAACACATATGTCAATAAAAATAAGATTGATAAATTAATATACATACGATATTGACAACACATATGTTAATAAAAATAAGATCAAAGAAAATCTATAAATTAGAAATCTCAATGCTATTAAAGATTATCACACTTTAAAAGATATAGCTATTCATGAGAAATGCCCGTCAAGTCTATGTGAAATAGAGAATACGACAACACACATGGATATTCATGAGAAATGATGTCGCCCATCAAATCTACATGAAACAGATAACACGATCTCAATAAAAGAATATTCATGAGAAATGATGTCTCTTATCAAGTCCACATGAAAATAGAAATATTCTATCGCGTACATGCTGATACGCAATGATCCGAAAATGAACGATATAAACGATTGAACCGAAGTTCTATAGGATGAACAGAAGATCATCAGAGTAACCCGAAGGTCGAATTGATCAGAAATGATCAAGTATAATATAAACTACACCAAGCTAGTAAATATAAGAGTCGGGCCACATGTCTGATAACCACTTGCGCTACTCAAATATCTACGAACAAGTTGTATATTACACTATATATACTAAATGATCATTGCCACGGGGTTCAATCGAATGAGTCCAAGAATTAATCGTCGAAGCGAACACAAGGGGTCATAGTCCTTGTTTTTGCTAAGGCGTTTAATTAGATTTCTCATACGAATGAGAAAAAGGTTTTTGAAATCATATACTAGTAGAAAGTAAAACAATTTGGAAAATAACTTCATATAATAAAGTAGAATTTGAAACCATCTAGTAAAAGATTGGTATCTACTAATAATTTTAAAATCCTTTTTATATAGCTTCGAAGTGGCAAATCTCATGTAATAGCGATCGAAATAACGATCGAACGAAGAATTCACGTCTTAATAACGTGAATTAAATCTCACGACCATCGATTATAAATTCTTTCACCACGAATCAATCGAGAGTCCATCAAAGATCGAAAATCAAGCTGTTGAAATCTGTGAATCAGAGAAACTGAAAAGTCACAGGAAAAGGCCAAAATAGCCAAAACTCAGCAGGGAAAGAGCCTGAAACAACCTAGATAGTCGACCATGGTCTCCACTGGTCAACTCCGAGAAAACATCTGGACCAGTCGACTGGTCCTTTTTTTACTAGTCGACTAGTCATTTTTCCAACGGACATAAATTTCAGTAGCAGGTGCCAGTCGACTGGTCCATTTTGACCAGTCAACTGGTGACTGTCAAATAGACCAATTTGGTAAATTTGTATTAGCCAAATCGTATACAAATCATTTTAGGTGAACTATGGAGGCTATGCACTTGATCTAGACGATAATAAGGCCTTATAAGCTCGTCGAAACAACTCAAGAATCATAATATTTACATGCACAAACATATATACATGAGATTTCATTGGTTTTGATTATAAGTTCAGAACAGACAAATTTTCTAACCAAAGCAATCAAATACGATTCAAGCAACTTGTGAAAACTTATTGTCGGGGCGACAACGGTGCTTCACAATATCACCAAATCGACTCATAGCATATAAATTAGGTTGTATGGACAACTCCTAGCTATAATTTCATTTCAATGAAATATAAACACATGAAATCGGCTAAGTTACACTAACCTAACCAATTTACTAGCATATGCAAACTCAAATGAACACTAGAATACACTTTTACAAGCTAACGGCTTGTGGCATAGATGTGAGTTCATAAAGAACTCACCTTTGCTTGATAGAAGTAAGAATTCAATCCAAAGCTAAGCGAAAACAACCTCTCCTCTAATATAGCTTGCTAATTTCCAATCTAAACTCATATAAATGGATTTCCTAGGAATTAGGTTAGGAAATTTCAGAAATTAAAGAGGAGTAGAGTTGGAGAAGATGAAGAAGAGGCTTACCTATGCTTCTCCTTGGATTTGCACTTGATTTCAACATGAATTAAAGCTCTGAAATTAATCTAAGCTTAGGGAATTTTAATTTTCCTCTCCCATTTTCTATTTCTTTATTGAAGTGAGAATGAATGAAGGAGGAGAGAGGTAGGGGTTATAAGGTAGGCTAGGTTAGCTAAACCAAGACCTAACCAAAGTCCCAAATTTCACTAACTCCAAACAAATCGATGTTTATAGTCAAAAAGGTTGTAAACGATGATCCAGACTCAATGGAAGTGGTTTCGAGTCCAAATTCATCCGTATGCAAAATGTGACTTTTTGGAACACATTCGATTAAAGATTAACGACATTATATTTAAATAAAATATTTAAATATATTATCGTTAAATATGCGGGCTGTTATAGGTGCCCTCGGTTTGTCCAGTCCTAGGACAACTTGTAAAGATGGATGTTTGACAGAGTATTTCCAAAGGTGTCACGTACGTTGATTTTTCAAACGTATTTTTATTTGGTGGTGGAGAAGACACCTTCTTTTAGGTTAACACCCAGAGTATTTTTGTGGACATCAATCAATTATATATGGTAGATCTGATGATGTGACATTCAAAGTGAATGGTGACCAGATGTTCTTAAACCTCAAGCATCATCAATCAGGAAATGACAAAAATCAGGTAGGCAACATGGCTAAGTGGATCGCTCCAAATTAGGGTGTATTGTTACCATCTTGATAATATTCATTTTTCTTTTCGTTTCTGTATCTCCCGGGAATTATGGTGGTTGCAACAAAAAGCATAAGGTGAAAATATATTCGATACACTCAAGAGAAATGAGTGGTCGGTCATGAGTGGTCGGGTTGCAAGATGTTCTTATTGTCACTATCGGAAGGTAATTCCATACCTTGTCATAGTCGGAATCCATTATCCAATAAGACCTTACATTTTTTTATTGTATACTATGTATGTAGAGCATGAGATGCAAACGTTCTGCTAGATGGTTATTTATTTGTATTAGACATTATTATAATATCATAAATGATATTGTTTCAAATGTTTTGGGTTATCGTAAGGTAAAATCCGTTTGTATTTATGTGTGGATTTGGTCTTACGATTTTCTTTTTCTTTCGAAAATAATTTTGAGTTTAAAATAAAGTTGGATGATCCCTTAAACTTAGTGCGTTTTCTCATGCTGATTCACCAGACTGGTCATGGCATTTGCAATACTCGGGTCAGACCGAGTTTTACAGGTTCAGGTTATCAAACGCTGTGAAGTCGAGAGACGAGCTGGAAAAGTTCAGACATATGATATTATGATTTGGTGTATTTCGCTATGTATTGTATATGAGGACATATTATTATAACTGTTCAGATGTATTGATGTACTCTGATGATTGTAAGTCTTATTACAAGTTCTTAGTAAAAATTTATTTCCATATTATATTTTGTTCCACTACGATGTGAGACTCTAATTATGTGTTTGTTCTTCTTCTTATTCTTCTGTTATTAACTTCCTTTCTTTCTTATCTCACCCTCTAATATTCTTTCTTTTAGCTTTTTGGGTTTTTAGTACTTGAGTTTGGACATAGGATGTATTAGTGTCTAAATTCGAACGTCGAAAATTTCAAAGACGCTACAATAGATGCGAGAGTCATTACAATTTTGGGTCGTGAGATGTGAACCTAAAACTGTTCAATAAATCTTGCGACCAAAGTATTCTAAATATTGATTGATTCCCACTCCAATTGCCTGAACCACGTAGCAGCAATGCTAGTGAGGTAATCTGGGAAGCATTTTGCCATGGCGTTTTCCGATGCTAATGATACTTCCATATGGCGCATGTAACACATCAAGTGAAATGTAGAATCCTCCTACCATCATTCGCTTCTAAGACAGGTAGCTTGAAATCTGGAAGATTTCGGGAATTCCTGATAGCTTGAGTAAAGGAGCTACGATTAACACAAGCCATGTATGTCTGGGATGTCCTACCTTTCGTAAACCATCGAATCACGTCTGCGATTCAGTTTCCATCGCCAAGTAATTATTTCTAACCTTTAAATTTATCTATAAAATGCAATATCAAACGAAATTGAATGAAACTACGTAAAATCCTCTTAATACCAAATGAAACTTACCAAGTGAAACTTATTGATACAAAGTAGAACTTGTTGAAACGTTCTTATGCTTTCAACCATTAGATAGTTATCGTGGATTCAGTTGATGTCAAATGAGTTGTTACGACCTTTAAAGATAATTTTTCTTGTTAAAGCTTATCTTAACTTGGTGAGAGTTATTCCTCGATGTCTTGTCTTTGTTTATTTCTTGCGAAGATCAATTCAATAAATAACCATTCAAAAATCCTATCCACTAATAAAATATTTATCTCTATTATACCGTATTTACTTTAATGCTATTACAACCATCTTATAGTGAAAATATAAAATTTTAATCATAAGATATTCATCATTTATAGTTTTGACGCTTCTTGATTAATAATTATGGTATACTTTTCAAAGATTTATTTTATCGAAAATAAATCCTGGGTAAAGTTATCTCTTTAACGAATTTCAAACAGAAATAATTTATCCAACGAAATCATCAAATATTCCATTTCATTTTTACTCTTGCTCAAATTTATTTTTAAACAATTTCATCTAAGTTCAATTCTTATTTAGCATGTGTAGGGAAATGATAAGATTACTCGTATCTGAGCTTAATAGTCGGTACCCATAAACTAGTTGGGTATAACTATGAATCAATCAATGATGTTAATATTTGTAAGTGGTTAAGCATGACCAATCAATAAATGGTAATAATTACATACTACTCTTACCTATTAAATTATCCATAAATGAAACTACACTTAGTTTCGAAAATTTCTTTTATATATATAATATATGAAAACTTGGTAAAACTATTTTACTTACCGTATTCAAAGAAAAACTATTTATATTTTTGAATTTGCACTTGTATCGCTCTCAACTCATTCTAGGATATTGCTAATCCCATCTTTAACGAGTCAATTATTCTAAGGTTTTGCTAATCCTATCTTTGATAAGTCTTTTACTAGATCAAGCTTAGGTGTTCGCTCAACCTAAGTGCATATGCCAAATAATGCTCATTTGCTATGATCTCCAAACGATAATTAGACCTCGGTAGCCGATAAAACAAGGCTCGGATACCGTATGAAATGACCCACTTCCTAAACCCTTGGAAATTGACACTAATACATCCATGGTATTCATGTTCCGTAAAACCAAGTGCCGGAGAAGCAAGTTATTCGTGGTAAGAAAGAAAAATTTGAAAAAGTATAAATATTAGAATCTTGCACAACTGAATATATATATATATATCATAAAAATCATCATAGTGGAAATCTTTAATCTTACTTATCAGGGTGAAATTATATCAGTCTGGACAGTTATAGGACCTGCCCTTACAAGTGTTGAAAGAAACTAAGAAAAGGTGACTATCTTCAGATTCTTCAACTCCATGTTCCATCTGATTGATCCAAGAAAAACCTATGCAATTAGGTTGTCTGGAGAAAATAAGGGTATCCAGAGTTTAAGGGAAAGGAAGGAAATTCCGAGTCAGTTATGAGACTGATATGAGAAACTTAAATTCACATTTTGAAAATAAAGGGTATCCCACAAGATCGTGACCATACATAAACATGGCTTGGTTTTTTACCTTATGGTAACCATTAAGGAGATGGGAAAAAACGGAGGTGCAAACATGAGTAGATATAGGTCACCATTATCGAAACAAAAAAATATTAGTTCTTTTATGTTGACTAATTGTATTAATCTATTAAAGACAATCATTGATTAGTTATATGATGATTCCAAACAACCACAAGTTTAATGACCCAAAATTTTAACATTTTAAATACAAAGTCAGTTGAAAACTAATGGTTTAAATTAGTGTTTATAACTAAAAGTTAACTCAAAAAATTGAAATTTTATTTATATTGAATATGTGAATTGGACTTCTAAAAATAAATGTAAAATATGAATGTCAATTTTGAAATAAGAAATTAAAATGAAAAGTTACATTCAGAACTTACCAACTAAAAAACAAACCTAAAATCAATTATTAACAAAACCTTTATTTCTAAGATTGAATGTGTTATATGGATGTGAACTAAATAATTTATATAATGAAAATGTCTAAATTTGCTTACTCTATTTAAATAGATTTATGCGACCGATTTGCGATATCGACAATAGATATATTGTAATTGACGTTAAAATTCCAAATATGAATTAAATTATGAAATTTAATATTTGAGATATGTTTAACTAGACATAGAGAAAGAAAAAAATTTAGCAATAGAATACGCAAGTTTGTTCTGTTCGCGTAAATCTAATTAAACATTGAATAAATCATTAATAAATTAAATATTGCCAGAATTTAGGCGATTGTGTCTAAAAGTGCTAGATGAGATTATAAGAAGAAAAATGTTTCTCATTTCGAGAAATTCTTACATTTATTTCCTTAAATCTATAATTTCGAGTCCAAAACGCATAAAATGTACGACGTTTTTTGTGTATCTCTGTCTGTGTTCGTGTATAGGTGCATTTGTATTTGTTTAAAATTTACATATCGTATATATAAAGAATTTGAGTTAATTTTAGTGAAAAAAGAAGAAAGAAAAAATTAATACAAAATAAAGTTAAATAAAAGGAAAATTCAATTAAAATATGAGTAGGGCACTTATTGATTTTTTCTTACTTTTTTAATACTTATAGAGAAAATAAACGTTCATTTTATTTCCTTATTCACCTGATCATGTTCATTTTCTTCTCCCTCCGTTTTGTTTCTCCTCGACAAAATTATCAATATAAATTGAAAGAAAGAAGAATTGAATTAAAAGAACAGAACTCCACCCCTCTTCTATTATATTTTATTTTGTCCATAAAAAAAATAAGATGATTTTTTCCTCTGATCTAGCTGCCAAGGTCACCATCCCTTACCAAAATTCGTTCGCTCCTCTGCCCTATTCTCTACTCTCTTCCCTTCCTTTCTGCCTCGACCTCCTCGATCCTTGCGCAACCTAGAGCCACCGCCGATCTTCGACCTTCACGCTGCCACCAACCTCCACATTCTACCTAAAGTCAGCTCCTTATATCTTAACAAAAACCCATATACCATCGTTCATCGATCAATGCATACCCCTAGCCTATATCGAAACCCAAGCCCATATCGCATCCGTCAGCACACCCCATGACATCCACTTCTTTGTTTGTCTGATCTAATCTCTTCCTGCGACTCCACTAGCAACTCAAAGGAAACCCACTCCTTCTCCTCCTTCTCGAACCACGCCAAAACGTTGTGTCTTCCTCTCGAACAAAACCACCCTCAACTAAATCCATCAATTCCCTAAATCAAACTATCAATAAGTAGGACATGATGATCACTTTAGGTGCTTGACCAAGTTCTTAAGAAGTTATTCCTGTGGGATAGGTAAAAATATTTTGGTTAGCATGATGTTGGGTCAAGTTTTCAGATTCGGGTACACCTTATATTTTGTTGGCCTATCTGATCCATATTGATGAGTTCAGTTTGTTTATCAAGTTTAGTCAAATGCACGTTCATATGATTATAGACTTAAGTTTTGATTGTTACTTGGTTTAACTTTAGTTCTGAGTGTTGAGTTGTTCAAAATGAAGTGTCTTGGGTTTGATTATCATATTTGTCGAGGGTTGAGATTTGGAATGGTGCTCGTATATTTCTAATATTGTATTTATGTACATATATAAACATATGTATATAATTTTTTGGACATGTATTTCTCATATTGGCTATTGAGTTCTGCTTTCAGATTTCAGGTCAATTCCATAGTCGTCTCCATGCCTTGATGGTGAGTTTACTCACTCACAACTATCATAATGATTAAGTAAACTAAAATTATTGAAATGGCATATGAAATGATAGGATTGATTAGAATAATTCATGAATATTGTATGTAACATGTGCGCATGTGACATGCACACTTATGAAATATATGACACAAAAAATATATAATTGGTTGCCATGACTTATGCTGATTTATATGTGAAATTTGTAATGTTTCATGTATTTTGTTTTCACACTACAGGTTCGCGTAGATTTAGAAAAAATAACTATGGATTTAAATGATACATACTCATATGATTGTATTGATTTTAGCAATTAAAACTGAAATTTATTTTAGAAATTTTAACTAAAATTTTATCTAAAGCTTAGATTTCGATATATTTTAATAGAGACCTTAATTTAAGATTCGAAATAAAATTAGATGTTGAAAATTTCAATTAATATATTTAAAATATATGAAATTAAATAATATAATAGAATAAAATTAAGTAAGTTTTTTTGACAAAGCTAAAATTTTGGAAAAGCCAACCGGTTCTTATAATAATCCATAACACTTTTTATTATAACAAATAATAAAAAAGTAAATTACAAGCGTTAACCCGATAGCCTAACAACTACAGTCGGTTTTTAAAGTGGACCGTCCACTATCGCTAACCTAGCTTAAAGCACTCGAGTTAGACTAGAAATCTATTGTCGCATGCTCCACGTAGGGAGCAACCATTACAACAACATACACCACTAGGGTGTGAATAACACAAAACTAACATATGCACACAAGCGTTAATGTAACAATGGCATTCACTAACTACAACAATAATCAATAGCTACACATATCTAGACATAGTAACTTCACATAAAGTTCAGTATACTGAACTAGCGATGAGACAGTAGCATAATCCCAAGACAAAATTAGGAAACAAGAATATCCCCTACAGAAGCACTGGAGTATATCTTGTAGATTCATGACATCATTAAAGGAATTAACAACTTGAGGGTTCACTATCATACCAACAAACCAATGACGAATTGACTTACACATTGTACTTCCCTAGGAATGAGCCTTCAAAATAACAAAGCTTGTCATATAACAAATGAGGCACATACGGAGTTGCAATAAGAACAAATGCACCATCCCACGAAAGCAAGAAGCATTCTTTTCATTGTTGCCGAGGAGAAGTACCACGTACAATGAAAGGAGGTGCTCAAAACGAGTACATCTAACATGCCACACAAAGCACCAAAATTATAGATTTAAGATTGAATTGTGTGTGTGTATATATATATATATATATTTAATATATACATATAGATTTATAAAAATAAATATTTATTTCCAAACACTTCAAGTTTGAAGACAAGTTAAGATTGAATTGTAATTTAGATTGTATAAATGAAAAAAGTTGAAATAAGAATTGGTAAGAAGTGTAACTTAAGATTCTTGGGTTTGAAAGCTAAATTCTAATAATTCAATGTAAAGCAAGTATTTTATAATTTAATACTTAACAAATGAATAGTCTAATTTTAAACTTTATGTAAATTATTATAAAATATTAATTTACATAAAGATTTAATTCTATGTAAAATTTAAATTTTCCTAATTTTAATATATTGAAATCTAATGGTAAAGTTAGGTTAAATGTTTTTTTAAGTTTATTGTCAAATTAAGTAAGATAGAGCATTTTAGTATAAATATATATTGATTTAAAATGAAACTTAATAATTTGACGTTAAAAAATATTGAACTAGATTTCTTCAAGGTAGACCTTTCAAATTATATTTGAAGTTAACAATTTGAAATTGATTTAAGTGATATAACCCTAATGAAATTTATTATACTAAGTCAAACTGATTTGTAAAGATATGTACAAATGAGTTGATTGTATAAGAATTTAGCATTATAAAATTTATTAAGGCGTGATAATTTGGAATATGTGATTTGCATTAAGTAAACGCAATAGTTGGACTTTGTTAAAATAAACAAATGGTATTGTTTAAGTTAAACAAATGTCATATATGAAGTTAATAATTTAAAATTGAGTTAATTGTTGTAATAAAACTTATCAAGTTAGGTTAAAGTGACTTTAAAGATATGATCTAAACAATAAATAAATAAATGTGATATGAATTTTTTAAGTCAATGATTTGAATTGAAATATAAGTGAAGTAGTGTAATGAATTAATCTAAATGTGATATGAACATAAATTTCCATGGATTCTTAGGATGGAAATTCCATATCCTTTATGTTATTATGCACTTCTGTTGTAACAACCCGGAAATCCGAGCCAATTAAAATTTTTTATTTTGGCAATTTTAGTGAATTTTGAATGTTTAAAATGATTTATTTTAAATAATAACGACAAGAAATTTATTTTGAAAATAATTTGAATGAATATATTTACTTGAATCGACGTTAGAATATAAATATTTTATTTTAATTATAAAAGGAATTGAAAATGGCGCGGTAGTTTGAAAATTAAATTTCAAAGTTCAAATGAATGTACAGGATTCAGAATAAATTGAATTTTAGCAAAACCAAAAATATTAGAATCTAATTGAAAGTATCTTCCAAACGAATCCGAAAATTTGAAATTTCATAGCGGGAATAACAAGTTATGCCCAGTTGAAAGGTCAGAATAGTCGCTGTGGAATTCTGGCCTTTAAAAATGGAATTTTTTCACATGACCTCTGTTTTCGACGAAACCACTTTTGTTGGATCCGGGATGTCAAATTATTGCTAGATTCCAAAATTCATAATTTTTCGAATTAATATGTGAGCGTGGCAAAAGAAAACGTGTTTTAACAGTTTCAGTCTATTTGGATCGACCGAAAATGGCCATTTTTCAAACGGTCTTCAAATTTGATAAAATTAGTTTTGTTAGAACTGTATCGTCAATACGAAGCTACAAAATATTTTTTGGGAATTTTGGTGTCCGTATGTGGCCCCGGTAAATTGAAATGTGCATTCAAATTCAATATATAGATTAATATTTTGATTTTGATAGAAATTGATCGAAACGATCGAATCAGCTTACGATACATATCCCATTGAGTTCGGAATGAGGGTAATTAGTTATGGACGACAGTCGGTGGTTCTCATTTGGAGGTCAAAATAAAAAGATACTTTTTGAAATTAAATATTAATAATAAAATTTATATATATATATATAATTATATATCCTCACATCCCTCTCTCTCAGTTAAAAACGAAATATAAGAAAAAAAGGAAATCGAAGACTGTCGCTTCGTCCAGATCCACGCCACCGCGTTACTCCGCCGTCGCCAAGGCTGGCGCACCCCCTTCGACCCCCCCTCGACAACCGCCCTCCTGCTTTCTCTCTCATCTCTCACGAGCCCCTTCTCTGATTTAATACCACCCACCGCACCACCATAAATCCGCCGCCCCTCCATGTCGCAGCCAGCCCTATCGTCTCCACCACCTACTGACGGTCCTCCGCCCCCTCCAGCGCGCCGCTGGACCCCTTCAGCTCCTCCCCTTTCCTCTAGTTTAGAGCTCACCCAAAACCCCCTTTTTCCTCCGATGATCCAACGAAAGCAAGAACGCCCCTTCCTAATTCAATGTAAGTTTTTTTACTTTTAATTTTAATTAGTTTTTATCTGTTAAAAATATATATTCATTTAAATCAGTTTTTGTATTTTGAAAATATATTTTTAAATTCAGTTTGAAAGGTAACAAAAAATTGATTTTTATTTTTTGTTTGAGTAGCGATAAAAGTTGTGATTTTTGTATGTTTGGATTTGAAAAGATTATATATTATATTTAAAAAAACAAAGATTTTTAGTTATAACAAAGATAGGATTTTTATTTGTTTACAAAGGTTTGATTTTTATTCGTTTAAAAAGATTTGATTTTTTAAAAAAAATATCAAAGTATGATTTTTAAAAATGAAATGATAACAAAATAAAATTATAGGAAGTAGAAATAAAAATATGATTTTTATTTATTGGGATAAAGCGATAAAAATATGATTTTTACAATGAACAGCGTGAAAAGAATTGCGATGGAACCGGTGGAAAACGAATCAAAATTCAAACCGTTCAGGAATAAAGAATGGTGGAATGGAACCCCAAGGTGAGAACTTCTCACTTTTAATTTATTTTCTAGTTGAAATATATACTAGGATGAAGACGGTGCTTAGCAGCACCCGACACCCGTCGTCCATAGACCATGGATGACTTGGTTGTTTGATTGATGTGTTGTGAAAAATTGATTGTGTGATGTGGAATGAAAATAAATATTTTGTAGTTAACAATATAATTTTTAACGTGTATATAAAATAAATATTTATAAACAAATCAGACGATTTGTTTACGTACACACGTTTGACTGATATTGATTGGGACGATAAATTTTACACATCGCCCAACTACACAAATAAATCTGTGTTTGTTGTTTGAAAACCCCCACACGGGTGTTGGGATGAAATTGGACATACACTAATCCCAATAATTAGCTATATGTCGATTGATTGATTGACAGGCTATTATAAGCGTTAAATATTTATATTTGATGCTTATGCAGTGTAGAATGCACTTTGGATGATGAATTGTTGTTTTCATTGTTGTTATACACATTTGTTGTGTGAAATCCATATAATCAAATTATATGGTAATTGACTGTGTCTGATTCCAGTTCAGAAAGAAAGATTATTATAAAATAACGATTATTTTAAAATAACGAATATTTTCAAATAATATGCAGAAAAGAATCAAAATACGATTTTGGTGTCCGATTTGGGATGGACACAAATATATTTAAATATATAAAGCCGTGTCAGTTAGATTGATGCCATTTTGACGTAAACGATATTTATATCGGTTTTATTCATTTTTATAATGAATATCGAAAAGGAATTGATTTCAAAATATAATGTTTTGAAAATATTATCATTTATATATCGATGATATGAAATATTCAATTTTGATTAGAAATTGAATAGGAAGTTGAAATAGTTTTGAAAACGAATTTAAAACGATTTATAAAATACGTTTTGAAAGGAAATCGACGAAATATATAATATATATTACATATATAATGGCCTGAATAGAACGCGCCGCGCCGCGGCAGTTCGCGAATTTCGACCATTGACTTTGAATGGACATTACGGAAGATCCGACCGTCAGATTCTCCTAAAACCAGAACCGTTGGGTCGTATCGAAAAGGACTTTCTAACAAATACAAGAAGTTAGAAATCTAATAGTTGGATTTGGAATTATGTCCAAATCAAATTTGGAAAAGGTCGCCATAAGTGCAGTTCGATGTCCATTGATGGAAATCGATTGTATGGGCCTTGATAAAATTATTAAAAATATCAATAAGTAGTGTAAAATCATAAGAGATGATTTGGAAAGAGTAAAATCCCATTTTTGAAAATATAAAAATAGATTTTTATCGACATGAACTAGTTTCGAACTAGAATTATAATCCATTTATTTTTGAAATAAATAAATTGGATTTGAAAGGGTTTTAAAAATAACTAGAATTTCCAATAGTTGAATTGGAATGGATTTGAATCGAAATTGTCTTCGGAATATTTCGATGTTGGATTTTGTGATTTTACAGATATTGTTATGGAAATTTGAAAGATATATGTATATCTTTATTTCCAATACGATATTTGTTGGTTGTGGTATTTGATATTAAATATAAGCAGATAGATTTTCTATTCAGGGCCTTGTAATTAATATCAAATGGGATTTGGGTTTGTCATGAATGGTGTCTTCATTAACACTGTTCTTAAACCCATTTGAGAAAAGATTAAATATTTTTATTTAGATTTAATGAAGTATACCAATTAAATAATACTTAATTGGAATCGAATTGTAATTGATTTGTGGGTTTATCGTGAACAGTGTTTTAAATAACACTCGTTCTTTAACCCAATAATTAATGGAATGTGAATTGGGTTTGTTGTGAAGTGTGTTTTAACGACATTCATTCTTTAAACCGATTTACAGTGAATTGTGATTTTGAATTTATAAATCTTTTGTTAAGATTTAAAGGAGTTTTTTTAAAGTAAAGTTTCCCAATTTAATAAAATAAATTGGAATGAAATGGAATTCGATTTGGTAATAATCGAAGTGAATTTTTGTGGATGAGGACTGCTAATATATATGGAATTTAAAAGGCTTTGTCGTTATTCCATTTATATTGTTAGTCGGATATGGAAGTTTATATCGATTATATATATCGATTTGATTTCCATGAAGATTCCATGGTTTATGGAATGTGATTTTGGGTTGTCGCGAATGGTATCTTTAATGATACTGTTCTTAGACCCAACGGAGTTAAGAAAATCAGAAACTAACTGGAGATTAGTTAAGTTAGACAGTTTCTTGGGTATTGATCTGATGTTGGTTTTGGCCTTTGGGGTTAACACTTACGGAATTATTCACTTGCTAATTTACGGTTAAAGGCTGATGGAATAGAATGTGATTTTGGGTTTATCGTGAACCGTGTTCTAAATGACATTGGTTTTTTAACCCAGTTAAAGACAGGATATGATTTCCCAAGTTAAACAATCATTAATATTGATTTTTGGGAAGATTAAAACCAAGTGGAGTTTTAATGAATCTTTAATTAGATTGAAATGATTGAGAATGGAGTATCACCAGTTTTGCTCCAGGCGATAGCTAAATCATTAATTAGATTTGAACGTGAAATGGTAATTGAATTTACCGATAACACCATGGTGTTAGATATGAAGTATTACCAGTTTTACTTCATGGGATGAATATGTTGGGGTTGGGAAATTAAAACAAATGATTACTTCGGTAAGGTTCGTTAATCCTTACTAGTTTGGATAAACCATAATTTGGTTTGAATTGATATTCAAAGGAAGATTAAAGAATAAATTTAAAGAATTTATCTTTGATAAAATTAATGGGAACCTTTCCCAAAGTATAAGAATATTTGAATAAAGGAATATTCTGGATTGGAGTGAGGCGTATGTTGTGTTTTTATAGCACTAGTTTATTATATATACGAGTTATTCAGAAAGATTGGGTTTATCCCATTCTGAATAACTGATACGACGATAAGTCGAAGATGAAGACGGTGGTTGAAGACCGGAGGTCGTCACATCGTTTGGATGATTCCTGATGATCTTGACTGGGCAGTACACCCAAGAGGAGGGAATAAGTTGGTGATCGTCCAGACGTACTTGGAGATCGATGGATATGTGAGGAATAAGGTTCCTCCGGTTTCGTTCAAACCCAGAATCGACTTGTAAATGGATGTGTGTCTGACATTGGATTTTATTCTCTGTTGATTGATTTCTATTAAATATATATCTGTTTGGCGGCGGAGAATTTATTCTCTTGCTTAACGCCCTTCTCTGAGACGTATGAGCTCAGAGGTTATATATCGATAGATATTAGTCGCATGGCATGAATTGCATGTGTGGCATGCTGAGATGCAAATGATCAAGGCTTCTGTTGAAAAGCAGGGTCTTGTGGTTGATGATCAAAGCATGGCCTTTGTGGCGTAGCTTTGTGTAGCGTTAATTCGCGAGCCTCACACCCCGGTGTGAACCAAAAACGGGAGAGGACGTCAGGGAGGGCATGCGTTTCCTTCTAGCTAAAAGTGGCGTCAGTGGTTTTACACGCCCTGACGAGTTTGACTTATGTGGTTGTTGGAATGTGAGGCGTCTCGGTTATATCGGTCGATCCGGGACCGATGGAGTCATTTTTTGGCTCATTTATGCCCCATAGGGCGGGGAAACGCATGTTCAGGGTCCAAGGGACCACCTGAGTCTGGGTCCTGAGGCTCGAGCTAGAGAGTCTCGAAGCGGTGAGGACGATCCCTTGCCTCAGTTTACAAATGGAAATCCAACTTTCAATACGTGACTTTGCGGTTTTGATTGTAGAGCCTAGTATGGCGACATAGTGGTATGGGGGCACTTACGCCATCTATGATTGATACTTATGATTGAAATTGTTTTGGCACTATGCACTTATAATAATAATAAAAGATGAAATTTAGTGTATCAAGCATTCTTTGGCTATTATAAGGTAAAACCCTATCCTCCGGCTTGTGTTGCATAATGTGATGGGACCTGGGTCTTATAATAGCTTTATTATTCTTTATTTAGCATTGCGCTGTTGTTTTATGCATCTGTATTCTTGGGAGGAAATCCGTGCCGTGTTATACGGCGTGGTCCCTTGATTTTCCTAACTTTAAAATCAAGATTAATAACTGTTTTAGTTCTCAAACCAGTCACATGACTGACTTGGAGTTTATTGTTTTAACCTAAACTCTGGGTGCCCTTATTTTTCGCACTGGCAGCTAGTAGTTTTGGTTTTGCAGATTTATATTCGCAGGATTTTGGTTTACAGTTGGAATGATGTTCGGAAAGCTCTGTATCCGTATATTCTTTTTAGTTGTATTTTGTATTATTTTTCCGCTGCAGTAATGTAATTTAAATCTCTGATATTTATCGAATGTGTAATATTTATTCATACTCTGTAATATTCTTGTATCGTTGATGGAATTGTTGTAATAAGTAATGAAATGTTCTTCTGTTTTTGTCCCGATACGGCTTGTTTGCAACTCAATCCGTGCTTTCCTTCACGGGGAAGTTCGGGTCGTGTCATCTGTGAACATTTCACTTGAGCTAATTTACTTATATGAGAATGTCAGTCCTGACTCGAGTGTTTTGTTTTTCTTTACGCTTGGGTCAGATCGAGTACCACAGTTGAGATTCCACCTTCCGAAGCAAGATATTCATGATGATCTTATCTTTATTCCCTTATATCTGTCATTATATATGTATTATTGAGATTTATGAATAAGACTTCCACTTTATTCAATATTCTAACTCTGGTGTATTGTAATATTTTATTTTGTTATGAGACATTGTGTTATTCTTTGTCTGTGATTTTGGGATTGATTCTTATTAAACCCTATAGCAACAACAATATGCTTTCGAACAATCTGAGTTGGTTATATTACCGAATTGAATGGTTGTAAATAGAAAGTCGTTACAGGTGTGATATCAGAGCTTTAGTTTTAAAAAAACCTTTGCTTAGGGGGTTTAAACTCCTTAGAGATAGGGTGGCAATACCTTGGAATGAGTGGAATCGTCACTAAAATCCTTTTCAAGAAAGCGTATTTTGAAACATAATTTATTTTTAGTTTCTAAATCTTTTCTGAAATCCTCACTCCTTTGAATCTAACTTTCCTTGATAAGTTCCTCTTCGGTAAGTTTTGCCTTTGGTCTAAATATCAATCTTGTTCCAAACCCATATTTGAGTTTCCAAGATTAATCAAGGAAATTTAAATAAACAATTTTAAGTGAATTAATAACTTGGTTTATTAACTATTGAACTTAAAACAAGTATTTTGAAATTATCATGACCTTAGGGGGGGGGGGGAAATGTTGGTAACATTAACAATTGAAATTTTTGAAAGGTATTTTAAAAAAGATTTTGTATTTTAGACTAAGGAAACCCATGATAAACAAGATTTATAAAATAATTAAAATTGTAATTCGGTTTAAAATGGGATACTCATGGAGTTCTAAAGGGATCTTGATTTGAAAATATAAATTTAACTTATGAAAGTTGAATGATTTTGGAAGAATACAATTATTTTGAAATGTTAAATTTTTTATTATTGTCGCTAAGAATGTACTTTCGATCATATAATCAAATGTTTATTAATGAAATGTGTAAATTAAATAAATAAGTTAAGAATTCAAGCCATTGAAATATGAATTGTGTATTAAATAGAACCAAATAAATCAAAATGTTATGTAACAACTCGGAATTTTGGAACCGATTTAAGATTTATTTTTAATTTGTTTCACTGGAAATTAATTATTTTGGACTATTTATTTTAAGAATTAATGATTTAAAAATTATTTAAATCGAAGTTTGAACGTATAGATTTAAAATTTAATTAAGACGAACTCGAAATGGCGATAGTTTGAAAATCTGGTTTTGAGCTTTGATTGAATGTATAAAGTTCAATATAAATCAGAATTTGATAAAACAAGAAATGTTGGAATATTTTGAATTGTAATTTTCTAACGAGTGTGTGAAACTGAGACATCACTTTATAAATTGTAAGTTATGTCTAAATTAAAATTTAGAATAGCCACTATGGAATTTAAATATATTTAAAAAAATGTATATAACCATAGAAAAGCCACATTTTGCATATGGATTAATTTGAACTCGAAACCACTTCCTTCAAAATGCCATTTGCGTGTTCAAAAACTATAAGCATCGATACCTTTGGAGTCGTAGAGATTTTGGTCTTTTTCATTGGATATAAGACAAAAAATATCACTTTTTGCATATGGACGAATTTGGACTCGTAACCACTTCCATTGAGTTCAAAACATCGTTTACATGATCGAAAAGTGTAAGCTTCGATATATTTCGAGTTCATAAATTTTGGCACATAGGTTGGGTCTTGGTTTGGCTAGACCTAGCCACTTAAAACACCCAAAATCAGCCCTCTCCCTCTCATTCTCCCACAACATTTTTTTTTTTATAGAAATGGGGAAAGGGAAATTAAAATTCCCTAAACCTAGTTTGATCCTTGGAGCTCAATTCTTCTTGAAATCAAGTGCAAATCGAAGGAGAAACTCAAATAAGCTTTATCTTCATCTTCTCCAACTCAATTCCTCTTTGATTGTTGAGATTTCCTATAACCTAAGTCTTAGGAAACATGCTCATGTGATCATATATTGTTGATTCTAGTGTTTTTATCGAAGAGAGGTTATTCTAGCTTGTCATTGTATTGATTTCTTGCTTCTAGCAAGCGAAGGTGAGATTTTTGTGAGTTCTACGTGTCTATGACACATGTTATTAGCTTGTATGGTGCAATTTCGTGTTCATTTGAGTTTGCATATGCATACGAATTGGTTAGATAAGTATGCACTTTTCGGTTCATTAGTTTAGTTTCATTGAATTGAAAAATATGATTAGAATTGTCCACACAATCTAATGCATATGCTAGGAGTTGTTATTGCGATATTGTGAAGCTCCGTTGTCGCACCGACAAGTTTTAAGCCTTCACAATTCGCTTATATTGGGGTTGGTTGCTTTGGTTTGGGATTTAGTTCACTTTTGAACTTATAATCAAAACCATCGCAATTTCCTTGTATGAATGTTTATGCATGTGAGTTTGGTGTTCTGAGCTACCCCGGTGAGTTTTAGAAGCCTCATATTCATAACATCATAGGCCTTCGGGCATTATTTGATGGCACGTAGAGCTTGTTGTCTAGGGAAAATGTGCTCTGGTTCAGGATTCAGACATCTGAATATCTTGGGTCAAACGTCTGACCTGCTTCAAATAATTATGAAACAAGGAGAGCAATTCAGACATTTGAAATTTTTAATTTAGATGTCTGAATTTTAGTTCAAACGTCTGGCCAAAAAAATTAAGACGTCTAAAAAAGCTCAAAAATGAACTAAATCCTTGCTGGTTCAGGAAATTGCAAATTCAGACGTCTGAATTTTTAATTCAGACATCTGAATCTTGTTTTTGAACTATTGACCAGTGGAGACCACGGTCAACAATTTAGATCCATCTAGCCTCTTTCCTAGCCGAGTTTCGGCCCGTTTTGACTTCGTTTGTGACTTGTTAGTTCCACTAATTCGCTAATTTCAGCAGCCCGATTCTTGCGAAATCGTTTTTATAAATCATTAATCAAAGAATGACGGAGTGGAAACCAATGTGAGAATTCTCTCACTCAAACTATTTTTACAGTTATTATAGCTATGGCTAAATATATATTGATTGCGTGTGATTGCAATATTTGTTTGGTAATTGATGGATGTTACAGTTTTAATGTTATCATTATTAAACGATGAAAATAGTGTGTGAGTTCACATGGATTATGATGTAAACCCCACACGGGTATTGGGATGAAAATTTTACACATCGACCAGATATGCAAATAATAGTCATTAGATATTGACTGAAAACCCAACACGGGTCTGAGGAGGATAATAACTTCACACATCTCCCTTGTATTTAGTTGTATGTCAATCATTGATCGACTAACCGTAGTATGCGTTATTTAATTATTTAATGCTTATATAGTTGTAGATTACGCTCTGGATAAGAATTGGATGCTTAATAGTTGTTGGTCACTATTTTTGAATTTAGGCGATGTATGAAATCCATATAAATAAAATTATATGGTAATTGATTGAGTCACATTTCAGTTCAGAATATAAACGAATATTTTGATATTATAATCAGTGAAGAAGAAAAATATGATTTGATGTCCGATTTTGGATGAACACAAAAGGAATGAAATATGAAGCCGAATTAAGTTAGTAAACACAATTTTAACTCGAGCGGAGTTTTTATCAATTTCATTTATTTTCATAATGAATAACGAGAAATTAGATTTTGGGTTTTTCGTGAATGGTGTCTTTAATAACATTGTTCTTAAACCCAGTGGAGAAAAGAATAAGCTTTTAACCAAGATTTAATGAAGTTTTCCAATTAATTTATAAAATTGGAATTAAATGGTAGTTGATTATGGGTTCATGGTGAACGATGTCTTAAATTACATTAGTTCGTAAACCCGATTGACAGTGAAGTTAAGATTTGAAATTTATAAATCTTTACTCTAAGATTTAATGGAGATTTTCCAGTGTAAAGTTTTCCAATTTAATAAAAGAAATTGGAATTGAATGGAATTTGATTTAGTGATAAACGAAATGAGCTTCTAAGAAGGAAGGCCTTTACTTTTTATGGAATTTGAAAGGCTTTTTCGTTACTCCGTTTATAGTATTAGTTCGATACAGAAATTTATATCGATTATATACTGTTATGATTTCCGTGAAGATTCCATTTTAATGGAAGATGGTTTGGGTTTATCATGAACTATGTTTTAAGCAACATAGGTTCTTTAACCCAGTTAAAGACAAGATTAATTTTCCTAAAGTTGAATAATCATTAAGTAATGATTTTTGAGATTAAAACTAAATCTCGTTTAAATGAATCTTTAATTAGATTAGAAGATGAATGAGGTAACTAAGTTTACCGAATTGAAGGAAATGATCAAGAATGAAGTACCACCAGTTTTACTCCATGCGATAGTTAAATCTTTAATTAGTTTCGAAACGTGAAATGGTAAATAATTTTACTGATAATACATTGGGTGTTAGATATGGAGTACTTCCAGTTTTGCTCCATGGGATGAATAGGTTGGGATTGGGATATTAAAATAAATGATTACTTCGGTAAGGTTCGCTAATCCCGACTAGTTTATAAACCTTAATTTGGTTTAAGTTGTGAAAAGACAATACAAAATCTTTTGCAATTGTTTTAAAAGAAAGATTTAAATAAGGGGTTTAAGTTAAATAAATCTTGATAAGAAATATGGGAATAATTCCCAATGTAATGAATATTTGAATAAAAGTATATTCTGGATTGGAATGAGGCGTATGATGTGTTTTTATAGCACTTGATTATAAAATACGCTGGTTATTCGGAAAGACCAGGTTTAACCCATTTTGAATAACTAGTAAGACGACTAAAAGTCGAAGATTTGAGGATGGTGGTTGAAGGGATGATTACTGATATCTTGATTGGGCTGTATACCCACGACGAGGTAATAGTGATGATCGTCCAGACGTACTTGGAGATAGATCGGATATGCGAGGGCCTCTCTCCTTGTAATGACCCGCATTCTACGCATTGGGGGATCGTATAATATTTATTTCTCTTTCATATGAAGTTGTATGGTCGTGCAGCTTTGGGAAACGACTACTGGGGTCATTTCCCATATTCATGATTTTTACCGATTTTTAAATAACCGTTTTGCCCCTAGCGAATCTTGTTTCGCCTATAACTTTTGATTGGTAAGGAGTTTTGATCTGAAACCACTTCCATTGGATTCAGATGATGGTTTACCTTTCTGTAGAGTGGTCACGTTGATCAAAGGGACTTACCATTTGGGAGATATGGCTGAAATAAGGTTTGAAGATGGAAAAACTGCTTAAACAAGCTTAATATTGTAATTAGCAGCTAGACCCATTAGGTATTTCAGATTAACATTATGTAAGGGCTGATAGGGGCTAGAGAAACCCTCCTTTGTCATATTTCAGCCGCTACAAACTTTCTCTTCAACCTAACAATGGTTTCCACCTTCTAAACTACCTCTAATCACTTTATAATCAAGGATTAAGCTAATCAACATCAAATCAAGTCAAAATAGCATCAAATCAGAGCTGGAGCTGCTGTATTGCAAAGGAATTCGACCCTAAATAGTAGAAAAGTTTGGATCTATAATTTATCTGTGGCTAAGGTGAGTGATTAGCATACTTTTATACTAATTACGGCTAATTAGGGGTGACTAGTGATAATTAGCGAAATTATGACTCAGAAAAATTTGGAAAAATTTGTAAAAATAATGAAATATTATTGTATGCCTCTGTTAGAAATTTGGGTTAACTTGGACATGTTTTGCTAATCATATGGTTAAATCATGATTAAGGGATTAAGGGGAAAACATGGTTTTTGAGTATGTTTGATCCATATTAACATGTTATATTGTTGTTTTAGTGTTTATGGTTGATTAAACATGTTACTACTACTGTTTGGAATGCTTTATGATTGTATTGCCAAGTTAGAATGGTCGAAAACGTCGTCGTATGGCGTAAGTAGCTCGCAGGAAATGGTCAGACCCCGATCGTGATGCATCCTCACGAGCCGACCCCGGTCATGAAGCACCGACCACGACCCGAACTCATGAGGCACTCCACTTTGAGGACCACGAGCCACTATGCTCCACTTTCACGAAATGCGAAGCTTGGTCACGATCCAAAGAGAACACCATAACCCGAACCGTGGGGCTTGACCTAAACCGCTAGCGCTTCAGAACCACGAGCTGACCTGGTGCTTGGAGGAGACCACGACCTGAACTAGGGGGTGCACCACGAACCAAGCAGGATGGAGGAGGAGCACGAACCGCGACCGCTGCTTCATACGAATCGAACCCAAGTGATGGTCACGAACCGAACCGATGATGACTGGAGTACTAAGCACACCTGAATCGAGATGATGACTAAAACCCGAGATGCAAAGGTAGTCCAAGTGAGAAGTTATGGCTCAGGATCCAAATGGGGATCAACGAGTTAACTTCATTATTGGGCTTTGCTTCGGGACGTGTGCAAAGGGGTTATCAGTATCCGCAACTTCGGTTCACCACTGAGAGAAGGATTAGTGGCTATGGATTAGTGCAATGGGGTTATTGTGACTCCCAAGGGCAAAGTGATCATAGCAAAGGATTGGGTGACCAAAATGTGGATATCGTATGCTTTACGCACTGAGTGAGAGATGTGAGGATGATTTTTATGTTTGATGTTTGCTATCACCATGTCATGCACACTCCCATATTATCTTTACACTTTATGTTAGTGTTACCTTAGAGTAGTGTACATCTTGTTGTGCTAACTCTTTGGTTGCAGGTCCACGTTCAGGTATGGTTCTTATACCTGTTATTTGTTCATCTTAGAGATGTATACTTGCTACCACTCATACCAGACTGTTGTCTGATCCAGAGTTTTATGTTTCTTCTAATTACTCTGGGTGCTCACACGAGTAGACTAGAGACAGGTTAGGTGGTTGCTCGAGTAGCTGTACCGGAGACGAGAAGGAGGCTTCCACGTATGATATAGATATATATTCTCCCTGTATTGTTGTTGGTCACTGCTTTGGGCATTAGTAGTGTACCTTTACTATTTTGATTTCTAGACAATATTTTCAAAGTTGTAATCATGGTATTGGATCATAAGCTGTATTTTGGATTTCCGCTACTCTGATGATGATGGTTTAGTTTTCAGCTTATGCACTGTCTCGCCTGTTTTATGTCAAGTTATGATATTATTATATTTTATTCCATGCGTTGTGAGACATTCTACAGGTTCTTTGATAATTTATCACCTTGCTCCTTTTCTTCTGATGACCATCCTATGCTGGTCGGGCATCGACACTGCGCATTTCAGGGAAATGTCCGCTGGTCCGGGGCGGGTCATCACATTTAGTATCAGAGCTCTAGGTTGCATAGTTAACCTAGGGGAAGACACCAGGGAGAGATAGTATACATATATGATAGCACGTATTTGTGATATTTTGGTTTTCAAAAGCTATATATATATACTATTAGTGTATCTAAGGAAGAAATCGCACTGCACGGGCACCACTAAGGAGATGGTTAATCGTTTTCTCTTTACAGATTGAACGATGAGCCGATATACGGGGAGTACAGGTTCAAGAGAAAATCATAGGGATGTTCCTGATATGAGGATGTTGTTTACCACTTTCATGAGAGAGATACTTAGGGATGTTCAGGGAGCAGTTCCTAATACTGCTAACGGTGGTGGTGCAGTAGTGCACGCGCCTAGAGCCAATTTCGCCAAGCTATTCAAGGATCATACTAGTCTTGGTGTGAAGCCATTCCAAGGAATGGAATCGGCTACAGAGGTTCAAGATCAGCTTGATAGTTGTGAGCGCATCTTTGAAGATTTGGGAATTGAAGACGCAATGAAGAGAAAACTAGCATCCCGTCAACTTCAAGGATGAGCAATGAATTGGTGGAATGCTATTAAAGCAGCTACTCTCGATGATCAAGTTACTCGGAATTAGTTTAGGACTCGCTTCAGTGATAAATTTGTTCCAGCTGCTCAGAAATCAGAATTGTTTAGGAAGTTTTTGGAATTTAAGTAGAGTAGTAGGGCAGTCTTGGAATATATTGCTGAGTTCGATACTTTGTCTAAATATGGATTATCTCTTATTGATACTACTGAGAAGAAGAACGAGAAATTCATAAATGGCTTAGATTGGTACTTAGGAGAAAGACTTATAAACCATATCGATGAGACTTTCGAATCTATAGTGGGAAAAGCATTGAGATCAGAGAGCCTTTACCCTAAGTCAAAGGCCGATGTTGTTATTTCATCTACAGAAGAGCCAAAGCCACAAGCAAGCAGTGGAGGCAAGAATAATTCTAAGAATAAGAGGAAGCAGAACTAGACCAGGGATGGTCAGAGAAAGAAAGACAAGAAAGATGGCGAGTGCTTTAGTTGTGGCAAGAAGGGCCACTATGCGAGAGATGGTCAGGAACGACCTGGGCACAGAAGTGCTTTAACTGTGGCCAAGCGGGACATCATAAGGATAAATGTCCGCAATCCCCTAAAGAGAAGTAGATCGTGAAAGCATATGCTATCAACGTTGTTTCTTCTTCGTCGAATGCCCCAACTGCGGCGCAGAAGGGAAAGGGTGTCGTTATTCAAGGTATGCTTTCTATTTATGATGTTCCTGTTCGAGTATTATTTGATACCGGGGCATCCCATTCCTTCATATCTAGTGACCTGGTGGATAGGTTGGGATTGGAACCCAAGATTGTCGATAGACCTTTGGTTGTGACGAATCCGATTGGTGGTTCGACTAGACTTTGCATGATTTGTCATGATTTGGTCTTATCGAGTCGTGGATGCATGTTTGCTTGTGATTACTTTGTTTTGGGCTTTGCTGGGCTTAGCATTATTTTGGAAGTCGATTGGCTTCAAAGGTATAGAATGGTATTGGGTACCTACGAAGTGATGGTGATGATAGCTAGAGTTAGGGAGGATGAGAGATATAAGTAGTTGTTGTGACTTCCATTGAATGATATCTTAGTTTACTCGAGGAGTGATGTGTAGCCGTGACAGGATAAGACTGTTCAATGATATGGACTGCCCCGAGCAGGACTCGGTAGGGCTATAAGATGACTCGAATTGGACTCGAGAAGGCTGCAAGAAAATGGATTGGCTTGGGTGGGACTCGAGTTGAAGATGGAATTTTGGATAGCTCTTCAGATGGAGTGCCAAGGAATCATTGATAGTTTGGAGTGTTCTAAGCGGACTCGAAGCAGGGGTATCTGGGGACGCCCATTTACGTTGGATCCATTGGACGTGATCTTGTCATCCTTGGAGAATAAACATACATTGGACGTATGGTAGTCCGTTTGGAGGCAGGGCTTCCATTAGCCCTTGAGATTGGTTAGACCAGTCATATGGGTATCGACGTATTCATGGTTTTAGCAGGTGATAGATAGTACTTATTCGATGAATGCTATGGATTGTTTAAGACCTTATATTGATGTTCTCTTTGATTCAAGAATGGTAATAACTTCGAAGGGAATTCAGTGGGGAAATCTCAAAGTGATAAAAGGGGTTCGTTGTTTGTGGAGATGCAACGAAGTTTAGGACGATTCCAGTTGGACTTGAAATCGTAAATAATGGTTGTTCGTTGATCTTGGAGATGCAACGAGTGGGAAGACGACTCATATTGGACTTGAATTGGTGGATAATAGATACTTGAGACTGGGTTTGGGTTTATGGATAGTCGTCGGCGATGCCGACGAGAGTTATTAAGGGATTATCGTTGTCGTAACGAGCTCAAAGCAAGGGTACAGTATGGGCATAGCAAGTTGGACTAGTCGAATACCTTGGACCTATTAGATGGGCATAGTTGTCTGTAAGAGGCAAATGTACATTGGACGTGCAGTAGCCTGATTAGAACTGGGGTCATCATTAGCCCTTGACAGATGGTATGGTAACATCGCCAATCATACTATTAACGATGGTTTCAAAGCAAGATTCACAGTGATGGCCGAAGTCAGTTATGAGTGATTAGTTTTTTTGTTGAACCGTCTCATGTGGATTGTCCAATGTCGAAGGAGACGTTTCTTAGGTGCTTGTCTGATATTGGTTTAGGCCTCTGGGACTTGTACATGAGGGATGTTAAATTCGTTTAGGATGGTTCACGTAAGATGTATAAACTGGATGTTATGAGTGCTGTTGTTTGATTGCTTCTGATTGCTAGGACTAAATGGGTCATTCTTGTTTTGTCCGTATGTAGGGTTGAAATGTTTTGTTATAAATGTCGTCACTGTCGAATGTAGGGAGTTGGGCTTGGAGTTCTTCTCCAGCAATGTGATTGGTAGATTGATGGTTAATCTGCCAGTTCTCGTATACTTTATTGATGATGTTAGTTATTTTATCGCTCACTAAGACTTGTTGTATCTGATGCTAATGGATTGAGAGGGTAAGTTGTGTATTAGAAGATATCTAGAGAGCTTGTATGTGGGAATTTGGAGGGTCTGGGGATGACCATTTGCGTCTAGTTGAGTTCATATATGATAATAGTTATCAATCCAGGATTGGCATGACTCCATTTGAAGCTTTGTACGGAAGACCGTACAACTCACCATCATGTTGATTGGAAACCGGTGATAAAATTTGTGCTTGGATCAATAGTAGTAAGAAAAAGTTCAGGTAAGATCAAGGTTATTCAACAACAAACAAAGGCTACCCAAGATAGGCAGAAGAGTTATGCTGATAAAAGACGAAGAGATTTGGAATTCTCTGTTAATGACTTAGTATTTATCAAAATCTCTCCGTTGAAGAATGTGATTCGTTTCGGTAGGAGAGGTAAGTTAGTACCAAAGTTTGAAGGTCCATTTCCTATTCTCGAGTGAGCTAGGGATTTGGCATACAGAGTTGGATTGCCTGACAAGATGGCGAGAGTTCGCAACGTATTTCAGGTTTCCCAATTAAGGAAGTTTGTGCATGACCCCGATGTAACTATTTCACCTGATTATTTGGATGATATTGAGGTGGAACCCAAGGCAGTTGAGAACCACAAGCCGATTCATATTGTAGAGTATGATACGAAGCAACTTCAAAGAAAGACAGTGAAACTAGTGAAGGTCCAGTGGGGAGATAATGAGAATGACAGTACTTGGAAGACAGAGGAGAATATAAGGAATACATATCCAGAACTCTTTGCCTGGTAAGGTTTTTGTAATAACCCGGAAATCTGAGCCAATTTAAAAATTTTATTTTGGCAATTTTGATGAATTTTAATATTTAAAATGAAATATTTTAAATAATAACGACGAGAAATTTATTTCGAATAGAAATAGAACGTATATGTATATATAGATCGTCGTTAGAAAATAAATATTTTGTTTTAATTATAAAAGGAATTAGAAATGGCGCGGTAGTTTGAAAATTTGATTTCAAATTTCAAATGAATGTATAGGATTCAAAATAAACTGGATTTTAGAGAAAACGAAAATATTAGAATCTATTTGAGAATATCTTTCCAACGAATCCAAAAAATTGAAATTTCATAGCGAGAATCAAAATTTATGCTCAGTTGAAAATTCAGAATAGTCGCTATGGAATTCTGGCCCTTAAAAATGGAAATTTTGCAAACGACCTCGGTTTTCTTCGAAACCACTTTTGTTGGATCCGGGATGTCTAGTTATTGCTAGGTTTCAAAATTCATGATTTTTCGAATCAATATGTGAGTGTGGCGAAAGAAAACGTGTTTTGACAATTTCAGTCAATTTGATCGACTGGAAAATGACCATTTTTCAAATGGTCTCAGAATTTGACGAAATTAGTTTTGTTAGGACCGTATCGCCAATACAAAGCTAGAAAATATTTTTCGGGAATTTTTAGAGTTCGTATGTGGCCCCGGTAAATCGAAATGTACGTTTAAAATTCAATATATAGATATAAATTTTAACTTCAACGGAAACTGATCGAAACAGTCGAATCAGCTTGCGGGACATATCCCATTGTGTTCGGAATGGGGGTAATTAGCTATGGACGACAGTCGGTGGGTTCGATTTCGAGTTCGAAATAAAAGTCAAGTTTAAGGGGTGGATTAAATAAATAAATGATATTATATAATAAACCCCCTCTCCTTCTCTATACCCTCTCAGCCCCCCTTACTTTACCAAATCGAGCAAAAAAACAAAAAAAAAAAGAAATCGAAAAGGAAATCGTGCCCTTCCAGCCTTTGTCGTTCACGAAGCCGCCGCCTCCACCTCTCCCTTCCTCCTCGCCCGACCATCTTTTCCTCCCCCGACGCAGCTAAACCCCTCTCTCCTCCTCCGAAAGGCCACCGCCCCTTCTAAACCCTAGCCACGCCACCCGGAAGCCAACCGCCCTACCTGAGCTCGACCTCGCCACCCCCAATCTACCAATGTCGCGCCCGATCATCCGCACCGCGATCGAAGAAGAGAAAGGTGCGGCCTTTGGATCCAAAATCAACGGTGGAAGAAAATAACGGTAAGCTTATACAGTTTTAAAATTTAATTACAAGGTTTTTATTTCAGTTTTAAAATTAAATAACATTGAATTTGTAATCTGATTTTTAATTGTAAGAAGTTATGATTTTTGAAGATAAAAGCTTTGATTTTTATTTTGAAAAGCTTTGATTTTTAAACATAGTAAAGATTCATTTTTTTTAATTAGAAAAGGTGTGATCTTTATAATAGGAAAGTTATTATTTTTAATAATGGAAAGAATATTTCATTAATAAAATTAGCATATGGAAAACTAGTGGGAAAAAAATAATATAATTTTTGTCATATGGAAAACAAGTGAAAAATATAATTTTTGGCATATGAAAAGCAAGATAAAAATTTGATTTTTAGATGGCATAATAAAAATATAATTTTTATGTACAGAAAGTGATATTAAAAATGTGATTTTTAATATCGACTACGTGAAACAGACCTCGATGGAAATACAGCGAAGATATTCTACAGTAGAAGAGTCGCAGTGGATTGGTTTAGCTAGTCGTTGAGAAATCCTCACTTTTAATTTGTTTCCTAATTGAAATATATACTAGGATGCAGACGGTGCTTAGCAGCACCTGACACCCGTCGTCCACAGACCATGGACGGCTTGTTTGTTTGATTGACGAGTTGTGAAAATTGATTGTGTGATTGGTGTTGAAATCAAATATATATTCATGTGTTGAAATCAAATATATATTCATGTGTTGAAATAAAATATATATTCATGTGTTGAAATCAAATATATATTCATGTGTTGAAATAAAATATATATTCATGTGTTGAAATAAAATATATATTCATGTGTTGAATTAAAATAAATATTCATTTACGAATCGAACGATTTGTTTATGTACACCGATTTGACTGATATTGATTGGGACGATAAATTTTACACATCGCCCAACCGCACAAATAAAATCTGTGTTTGATTGTTTGAAACCCCACACGGGTGTTGGGATGAAATTGGACATACACCAATGCCAATAATTACCTGTATGTCGATCGATTGATTGACAGACTGTTATAAGCGTTGAATATTTATATTGTATGCTTATACAGTGTAGAATGCACTCTGGATGATGGTTGGTAATTTATCGTGGCTATTATATACATGTGTTGTATGGAATTCATATAAATAACATTATATGGTAATTGAGAGGGTCTCATTCCAATTTAGAAATTATATTCATATGCTGAGTAAACAAAATAGTCATGTGTTGACAATGCTCATGTGTTGAGAATATTCATGTGTTGAAAACATTCATGTGTTGAAAGAAATATAGTTTCATGTGTTGAAGTAAATATTCATGTGTTGAATAGAATAATGAAGTAATTGAAATATATAAAGCCGTGTTGGTTAGATATGCGCCATTTTGACACAAACGATATTTATATCAATTGTATTCGTTTTTATAATGAATATAGTAAAGGAAATGATTTCAAAATATAACATTTTGAAAATATTATCATTTATATATATCGACGATATGGAATATTCAATTTTGATTTGAAATTGAATATGAAGTTGAAATCATTTTTAAAACGAAGTTAAAACGATTTATAAAATACGTTTTGAATTGAAATCGACGAAACATATATTATATATATAATATAATGGCCGGAATAGAACGCGCCGCGTGCGGCAGTTCGCGAATTTCGACCATTGACTTTGAATTGACATTGCGGGAGATCCGACCGTCGGATTCTCCTAAAACCAGAACCGTTGGGTTCGTATCAAAAAGAGTTTTCTAATGAAGATTTGAGATTTGAAATCTAACGGTTGGATTTGGAATTGTGTCCAAATCAAATTTGGAAAAGGTCGCTGTAAGTGCAGTTCGATGGCCGTTGATGGAAATCGACTGTACGGGCATTGATAAAATTATTAAAAATATTAATAATTTGTGTAAAATCACAAGAAATGATTTGGAAAGAATTGGGATGAAAAATTCCATATTTGAAAAGATAAAAATAGATGTTTATCGAAATGAACTAGTTTTGAACTAGAATTAAAATCCATTTAATTTAAAATAAATAAACTGGATTTGAAATGGTTTTGAAAATAACCAAAATTTTCAATATATAAAGTGGAAATGGATTTGAATCGAAATTGCCTTTGGAATATTTCGATGTTGGATTTTGTGATTATACAGATATTGTTACGGAAATTTGAGAGATATATTTATATCGTTATTTCCAATACAATATTTGTTGGTCGTAGAATTTGATATTGAATATAAGCCGATATATTTTCTATTCAGAGCCTTGTATTTAATATCAAATGTGATTTGGGTTTGTCATGAATGGTGTCTTCATTAACACTGTTCTTGAACCCAGTTGAGAAAAAGATTAAATCTTTTTGTTTAGATTTAATGAAGTATACCAATCAAATGGTATTTAATTGGAATTATATTAGAGTGATTTTGGGTTTATAGTGAATCGTGTTTTAAATGACATTGGTTCTTTAATCCAGTTAAAGACAGGATATTGATTTTTGGGAAGATTAAAACTAAGTGGAGTTTTAATGAATCTTTAATTAGATTGAAATGGTCGAGAATGGAGTATCACCAGTTTTGCTCCAGGCAATAGTTAAATCTGTAATTAGATTTGAACGTGAAATGGTAATTGAATTTACCGATAACACCGTGGTGTTAGATATGAAGTATGACCAGTTTTACTTCATGGGATGAATAGGTTGGGATTGAGAAATAAAATAAAGGATTACTTCGGTAAGGTTCATTAATCCTGACTAGTTTGAATTGATATTCAAAAGAAGATTAAAGAATAAAATTTTAATGAATTGATCTTTGATAAAATTAATGAGAACCTTTCCCAAAGTATAAGAATATTTGAATAAAAGAATATTCTGAACTAGAATGAGGCGTATGTTGTGTTTGTGTAACACTTGTTTATTATATACGCGAGTTACTCAGAAAGACCGGGTTTATCCCATTCTGAATAACTGATTCGACGTGGTGTCAAGGATGAAGACGGTGGTCAAAGACCGGAGGTCTTCACATCGTTTGGGTGATTACTGATGATCTTGATTGGGCTGTACACCCAAGAGGAGGGAATCAGTTGGTGATCGTCCAGACGTACTTGGAGATCGATGGATATGCGAGGTACAAGGTGCCTCCACTTTCGTTCAGACCCCGAACGGACTTGTATGGACTGTGTGTCTGACATTGGATTTTGCTCTGTGTTGATTGATCTCTATTAAATGTACATCTGCCTGGTGAATGGGAATTCATTCCCTTACTTCACGCTTCTCTAAGACGTATGAGATCAGAGGTTGTATATCGATGGATATCAGTCGCATGGAGTGAATTGCTTGTGTGGCATGCCTATGTGGCAAATAATCAAGGCTTCTGTTGAAAAGCAAAGTCTTGTGGTTGATGATCAAAGCACGACCTATGTGGCATAGCTTTGTGTAGCGTTGATTCGCGAGCCTCACACCCCAGTTGTAAACCAGAAACGGGAGAAGGATCTAGGGAGGACATGCGTTTCTTTCTAGCTAGGGTGGTGTCAGTGACCTACCAGCCCTGACATTTATATTATTTTCACCTGTGTGGTTGTTGTTGTTGCGAGGCGCCTCGGATATATCGGTGACTATGTGGAGACGATGGAGTCATTTGGCTCATTTACGCCCCAAAGGGCGGAGAAACGCCGTGTTCAGGCATTTTAATCCACATCGGTGGACCGGCCCTGTGGCTCCTAGGGGCAGTTGCGGCTGTTCCTGAGGCTCGGTCTAGACAGTCTCGAATTGGTAGAGGACGATCCCTTGCCTCAGTTCACAGATGGAAATCCAACTTCCAATACGTGACTTTGTAGTTTTATTTGTAGAGCCTAGTATGGCAACATAGTGGGATGGGGAACTTATGCCGTCTATGATTGATACCTATGATTGAAATTATTTTATACACTATGCACTTATAACAGTATCAAATGATTTGTTTTTGGCGTATCAAGCATTCTTTGGCTATTATAAGGTAAAAATCCTACCCTCCGGCTTGTGTTGCATTGTGTGATGGGACCTAGGGTCTTATAATAGCTTCATTGTTCTTTATTTAGCATTGCGTTGTTGTTTTATGCACTGGTATTCTTGGGAGGAAACCTGTTCCGTGTTATACGGCGTGGTCCCTTGATTTACCTAACTTTAAAATAAAGATTAATAACTGTTTTAGTTCTCACACCAGTCACAAGACTGACCTGGAGTTTATTTTTTTAACCTAAACTCTGGGTGCCTTTATTTCGACATGGGCAGCTAGTAGTTTTGGTTTTGCAGATTTATATTCACAAGATCCTGATTTACAGCTGGAATGATATCCGGAAAGCTCTGTATCCGTATATCTCCTTCATTTGTGCTTTGTATTATTTTCCGCTGCTATGTAATGTATAGTAATCTCTGATATTTTTCTGTTGAGTAATATTTATTCATACTCTGTATATTCTTGTATTCTGATGGAATTGTTGTAATAAACAACGAAATGTTCTTCTGTTTGTGTTCTGATCTGTCTTGTCCTCAAATCAATCCGTGCTTTCCTTACCAGGGAAGTTCGGGTCGTTTTAGTTGGTATCAGAGCTTGGGTTTACAAAGCTCAAAGAACAAGACACATTAGTACCATACGAAAGAATTCATCAGAGATTGGATTGGTAATATCTAATGAGAATGACTCGTTAGAGATGGGATCGGTAGTATCCTAGAACGAGTGTGAAGGGTATATTTTTAAAATGAAACAAATTTTGTTTTGAAAATTTAAATCAATTATTCGTATTTGGTTATTTATTTTATATTGATTTGGATAATCCATTATATAAAAATTTTGCATTCACGTCTGATCCACGGGTATATATTGGGTAGATATAGAATCTCACTCTAGTTGCCCAGAGATGATTCTGATGATAGTCTAGACATCATCAGAATTGGTATTCGAGTTTCGAAGGTGTGATAGCTATATATTTCCATTAGACTGGTGTAAGAACCAAAACTAGATTGGGCTTACTGTTGTAATTTGGCATAAAAAATCTGATTTTTGGACTATGTATCAAAGTTATGTATTTGAAAAGATAATCAACTAATTGATTGCTGATTGTGTTGCTTAATTATTGGTTGATTAATTAGAATTTAAACCATATAACCAAATTGATCAAATATTGAACTTGATTGAAAATTTGTCGCATTTGCATGCATATACATGTACTTACATTGAACAAATCATAGCAAGGAGGCTAGAGCAGAAGAATAAAATTGTTTGCCCGACAAATAGGCACATGTTTACAAATTTATTGGGTCTGGATGATTTTATGAGCCGATTGACTAGCCGTTTGGCTGTTTCTTTTTCTTATTGGATTGGTAAGGGCCATGGGAGGCTATTTGAAATATTCCGAAGTCCCCGGTGCAGGGTAGGTTATGGCGAAATTTTTCGAAAATTTAGGGTGTTAGCCAAATTTTTGAAAAATTTGAAAAGTTCTTAGAAACAGAAAAGTTGAAGAACTTAAGCCGCAATTAAAATAATGAAAGTTGAGTTGGTTTGTAAAACAACTTTCAGCTTCGTTCCTTTTCGGGGATGAAAAGTTTTAAGTGGGGGAGATTGCAATAACCCCGAAATCTGAGCCAATTACAAAATTTTATTTTGGCAATTTTGATGAATTTTGAATATTTAAAATGAAATATTTTAAATAATAACGATGGGAAATTTATTTTAAATAGAAATAGAACGTATATGTATATATAGATCATCGTTAGAAAATAAATATTTTGTTTTAATTATAAAAGGAATTAGAAATGGTGCGGTAGTTTGAAAATTCGATTTCAAATTTCAAATGAGTGTACATGATTCAAAATAAATCGGATTTTAGCAAAACCGAAAATATTAGAATCTATTTGAGAATATCTTTCCAACGAATCCGAAAAATTGAAATTTCATAGCGGGAATCAAAATTTATGCCCAGTTGAAAATTCTAAATAGTCGCTATGGAATTCTGGCCCTTAAAAATGGAAATTTTGCAAACGACCTCGGTTTTCGATGAAACCACTTTTGTTGGATCTGGGATGTCTAGTTATTGCTAGGTTTCAAAATTCATGATTTTTCGAATCAATATGTTAGCACGGCGAAAGAAAACGTGTTTTGACAATTTCAGTCAATTTCGATCGACTGGAAAATGACCATTTTTCAAACGGTCTCAGAATTTGACGAAATTAGTTTTGTTAGGAACGTATCTTCAATACGAAGCAAGAAAATATTTTCGGGAATTTTTAGAGTTCGTATGTGGCCCTGGTAAATTGAAATGTACGTTTAAAATTCAATATATATATTTATATTTTAATTTCAACGGAAACTGATTTAAACATTCGAATCAGCTTGTGGGACATATCCCATTGTGTTCGGAATGGGGGTAATTAGCTATGGATGACAGTCGGTGGGTTCGATTTCGAGTTCGAAATAAAAGTCAACTTTAAGGAGTGGATTAATTAATTAAATAAATAATATTATATAATAAACCCCCTCTCCCTCTCTATACCCTCTCACCCGCCCTGTTACTTTTCCAAATCGAGAAAAAAAATTGAAAAGGAAATCGCGCCCTTCCAACTTCTGTCGTTCACGAAGCCGCCACCTCCACCTCTCCCATCCTCCTCGCCTGACCATCTTCTCCTCCCCCGACGCCGCTAAACCCCTCTCTCCTCCTCCGAAAGGCCACCGCCCCTTCTAAACCCTAGCCATGCCACCCGGAAGCCAACCGCCCCACCTGAGCTCGACCTCGCCACCACCAATCCGCCAGTGTCGCGCCCGATCATCCGCACCGCGATCGAAGAAGAGAAAGGTGCGGCCTTTGGATCCAAAATCAACGGTGGAAGAAAATAACAGTAAGCTTATACAGTTTTAAAATTTAATTACAGGGTTTTTATTTCAGTTTTAAAATTAAATAACATTGAATTTGTATTCTGATTTTTAATTGTAAGAAGTTATGATTTTTGAAGATAAAAGCTTTGATTTTTATTTTTGAAAAGCTTTGATTTTTAAACATAGTAAAGATTCGTTTTTTTTAAATTAGAAAAGGTGTGATCTTTATAATAGGAAAGTTATTATTTTTAATAATGGAAAGAATATTTCATTAGTAAAATTAGCATATGGAAAGCGAGTGGACAAAAAAAAAATATAATTTCTGTCATATGAAAAACAAGTGAAAAATATAATTTTTTGCATATGAAAAGCAAGATAAAAATTTGATTTTTAGTATATGAATAGCATAATAAAAATATAATTTTTATGTATAGAAAGCGATATTAAAAATGTGATTCTTAATATCGACTACGTGAAACAGAAATCGATGGAAATACAGCGAAGATATTCTACGGTAGAAGAGTCGCGGTGGATTGGTTTAGCTAGTCGGTGAGAACTCCTCACTTTTGATTTGTTTTCTAGTTGAAATATATACTAGGATGCAGATGGTGCTTAGCAGCTGAAACACCCCACCTCCATTAAGGTCACTCACAAAGGGAATGCCTTAACTTTGGTGGAGGTTTATAAGTAAAAGCCACAGATAAACTCAAGACAGATATAAGTACACATATTTTAAACAGCGGAAACCAAACAGACTTTTATTTCATCATTATGTGTTCAAAACAAAACATTCCATAATTGTCTCAAAATACTTCCAACATCATTACTGTCTTGAATATTAAAGAAGCATAAAACATAAATAAAGTGACAAAAATCCCCATAGTGATATCCAAAGCCATAATCCGAGCAAAAGGGATCCAAATCATACATCTAGGGTCTTGGAGCTTGTAAAGAGTCTGACTGAGCTGAGTTGTTTCCTCCCTGTGGACCTGGGAGTGGGGGAACGAAAGAAAAGAAGACGAAAAGAAAATAGAGTCATACATAAAGCCTGAGTAAATCTAGTAACTCTTCAGTATATGAATAAGAAAAGGGCATGATAGATATATACTGAAAATAGGAAAGTGTCACACGCTAAGGAAGTGACGTTTGGAATCGAATGTCCTATCGCACCCACACTAAATATCTCTGTACCTACTTGAGTTTATTCCAACTGGCACCCCATGCTGAGGGTGAAGTGATCCCCATTCTTATTAAAAGATCGGCTCCTACTCGCGTTAACATGTGTCATACGGCCCCCAAGAATTGTAGATACCTATGCTGGTCCCACCATGGGGTGTATCAAGACCCATGGTGGCGGCCCCGACACAAATTCTAGAAGGCATAGGTTATACTACTGGTGTCCCCAGTGCCCTGGTTGTCTGCTCCGGAGTGTGTGCACGCCCGCACCCCGTTAGACCTGCACTGTGCACCTACCGCCGTCGTTTGACCGCTTACAATCAGCCCAGTAATCGTGCCCCACCCTGCCTAGTTTCAGGGTACCGTTGATACCTAACTTGGGTTACTGCTGAAACGGGTCCCTCGTTACCAGGATTTTCTAGTCAAACATGTTAAGTGGTTAAGTGTCTGTATTTACCTAACCCCCACCCATCAATTCTTGTTAACATGTTGAATTTGGTTAAGTGTTATAGTTGACTTAACCCTACCACCTGTCCTTAGCCTCTTAGGGGCACCAGACCACTCACATTAGACAGGTATTGCTACGGTTACTGGATGTGCCGGTCGGTTCCGGGCAGGTTTACATTGTAGCTCAGTCTAACCTCGGGTCTTTATTGGGCTCAATGATTAACCACCCACATTGGATAGGTATTGTTGTGACTACTGGACAGCCGGGCGGGTCCGGGCAGGTTTACATCACAACTCAATCCAACCTCAGGTTAAGAATATCGTGTTTTCTAAATTTAGATATTTTATTACTTCTCAATTATATATGTAAATGTCATGTCTTTTATTCTTGGGTATAACAATTTAGACCGCTTAAATGTCCTTGTTATTGGCATGTGCCAAACATGCCAACATATATTTTCAATGTTTTACACCCAACGTTATTACCCCTGTTTATACGTTCGCAACATTATAACAAATGTTGGGCTCGATACAATTCAGCCCAACTTTATAGGCGTGAGAAAAGGGGAAATCAAGAACATGCAATATTTTACAACATATAAGGGTGTGTGGCGCATGAACTTGCAATTTAGCGATACTAACATAAATGATGGGTCATGTGAACTTGCATTAAAACCAAAGTATAACTAAGTAGGTGACATATGAAATGGCATAGTTTAGGCTAGTACAAACTTGTGTTTAAACATGTTTAACTTGGCATAATGTCACCCACAAAACTAGCATGTTGTATATCCACCAAAATGTCCAATTATAACATCTAATCACATAGCCTATTTCAACATGAACTTGCATAGTTTTTGAAACCCAAACGATACTTAACATAGATCTAATTATACTTGCAAATAAACATGAACTTGCATAGTTTATGAAACCCAAACGGTACTTAACATAGATCCAATTATACTAGCAAATAAACATGAACTTGCATAGTTTATGTAACCCAAATGATACTTAACATAGATCCAATTATACTTGCAAATAAACATGAGAATGATATCATAGTTTTTGGGTCATGTAGGCATAAAAGGTTTCAAATCTAGAACATGTTTACATAAGCCTTAATTTAGACTTAGTGAATGTATATAATCCATGCCATAAGCATAAACAAAAAGGGATCAAATTCTAGTTTTTGCCACAAACTTGCAAGTGCCATTGTTTTCATATACAATTGTTCAATAGGCTTGCATCAATCAATTTGTGCCACAAACTTCAATACACAAGTCATGATAGAACCAATTACAATACACAGAATTTATACAATACGATAACACGATTCTATTCTCATTTACATCGAATCACATCACAGTTTTTATTCATATTCTAAAAGGTCTCTATACTTACAACGAATGCAGAATCTTGAATTCTGGATTCTGAATTCTGAAATTGGGATGCGCTCCTTTGGGTAGACTAACGTTGCGTTGATTAATTTGATTAAACTTTGATCTTCTTCTTAATTTGAATTGTCTCTAGGCTTTTCTCTCTTGACGGCTATTTTCAATTCCTCCCTAGCAGCATGAAGACTCCTTTCTCATTTTTGTGTGCGAACAACTTATGGTGTATTTATAGATTTTTAAGTTGTTTTGAGCCGTCAGATGAAGACAGGAGGAATCTAGACCATTCAAAGTTCAAAGAGCCAATCAAGAGGTGACACGTCAGCCCTAGTGACACAGAGCCACAGGAATTCGAGCCAGAGCCAGACCTGGCCAGCCAGGCCGACCAGCCAGGTCGACACCCAGGTCGACACTATGGTCGACCTGGGGGGGACCAGGTCGACACCATGGTCGACCTTATGGTCGACCTGCTCTTTGGGCAGGAATTTTCCCGCCCAGCCCAGTTTGAACCTGAAATTCAAATTTTGAAATTTAAACTGAGCTGTTTGAATTTAAATTTGATTCTGAAACTTCCGAAGGCCATAACTCCTTCATACGGAGTCTGATTCACGCAAACTCGGACTCTATCTCAAGCAGAATTCCGAGATGAACGCAATGGCATAACCCATTTACCTTAATTCTTTCATTTAGAATTAATTATACTTTAATTTGTGAAGCTTAACGTTATAGAATTCACAGGGTGTTACATTCTCCCCCCTTAAAAGGATTTCGTCCTCGAAATCTTCAAGTTAGGAAGAATGTATATCCTACCATCCAATAGTCCATCTACTCAACCAACAAACACAGGAGTCCATTGTCCTTAAAAGACTTCTAATGCTTCATGATCATATGCATAGTGTGTGTACATGTCCTTATCTAATGCAGAAATCAGGCGGTCTACTGATTCAGTTGACCTCCTTAATGCGAATGATGTAAGTGTCATGAATCCATTATGTATGCAAATTTTTCCTACTCATAATTCTACATGAGTGCACAACTATTCATACAAATGCGACGACCATATGACAGCATATCAAGTTTCAACCATATACAAATGAGAATATATATATATATATATGCATATGCAATATGAAGTGACTGAGCCGATCTATAACCTAGGGTGTGTGTGTGTATATGCATCCAAGAGCAACCACTAGCAATCACTAGCAACCATTTGCAGCCATCATCCATAACATGTTTTCAAATACATGTTTGCATCCATTTGTTTTCTACCTAAGGAATTAGGAAAAGGACCGAGGAGATATACCTAAAAAGATAGATAAAGCATAACTTAAGGAAAAAGAGAGAGATCGAAGATGTAGCCTCAAAAAGAAGAGGGTAGGCAGCGCGTATTCTGTCCTCAGTTTCCCAAGTCGCGTCTTCCTCGGCATTGCTCCACTGAACTTTAACGAGTTTGACTTCGCGGTTGCGCAGCTTTTTCACTTCAGTTCCTAAGATGCGGGTTGGAACTCTCCTCACAGTTGCTTCACGTTCCACTTCGTCTTCTTCTAGAATGTTAGGTTCCACCACTTCCGCAAACTCATGCAAACACTTCCGGAGGTGAGGAACATGAAAGACGTTGTGAACTCCGGCCAGTCTTTCGGGTAACTCTAATCTATAGGCCATCTTCCCAACCTTCTCGATGATAGGAAACGGTCCTACAAATCTTGGTGCAAGCTTTCCTGCGGATCCAAAACGAACGACATTCCTTAAAGATGATACCTTAAGGAAACCCTGTCCCCAACCTCAAACTCAAGGTCGGTCCTTCTTTTGTCGGCGTAGGATTTCTGTCTGTCTTGGGCAGTCTTCATTCTCCTACGTATTAAGTCCACTTTCTCCGAAGTCTCTCGAATCATGTCTGGCCCAAGTATAAGCTTATCTGTAGACTCCCACCAGCAAGTTGGTGATTTGCACGGTCTTCCATACAAGGCTTCGAAGGGTGCCATACCGATGGTAGCTTGGTAGCTGTTGTTATAGGAAAATTCCACTAAAGGAAGGTGATCCTCCCACATCCCTCCAAAGTAAAGAACACAAAGTCTTAAAAGATCCTCTAAAACTCTATTCACCCTTTCCGTCTGGCCATCGGTTTGGGGGTGATAGGTCGTGCTCAAACATAACTGTGTGCCTACAGCTTCTTGCAGACTCCGCCAAAATTCGCTTGTGAAGATAGGGTCTCGGTCACTAACAATGCTGGAGGGTATCCCATGGAGTCGAACTGTTTCCTTGAGATAAAGAGATGCTAGAGATGCGGCAGCCCTTCTACTCTTGATAGGTATAAAGTGGCGCTTTTAGCAAGCCTATCCACTATTACCCAAATGCTAGTGTTGCCTCTTCTCGACCTAGGTAGTCCATCAATGAAGTCCATTGAAATGCTATCCCACTTCCACTGTGGGACCTCTAAAGGATGAAGTAGTCCTCCAGGTTTCTTCTGTTCCGCCTTGACCCGTTGGCAGGTCATGCACTTAGAAATGAAATCTGCCACGTCTTGCTTCATGCCACTCCAAAAGAAAGTCCTTTTTATATCCTTGTACATCTTATCACCGCCAGGGTGTATAGTCATCTTGAAATGATGCGCTTCCTCGAGAACCTTCTTTGTCAACTCCCTTGCTTGTGGGACGCATAATCTTCCATCTCGCCTCAACCAACCCTTATCATCGATGGTGTACATACTAAGGTGACTAGAAGTCTCACCCCTAATAAGTCTATCAATCACATCAACAAGCTGAGGGTCTTCACGTTGTGCAGCCCCTATTGAGTCCAAGAGAGTAGGGCGTATTTTGAGAGATGCTAACAAATCTGGTACAAAATCCAAGGAGGGCCTAAAGTTAAAACTGGCTATATACTCCAGGCTTTGCCTTTCCACAAAGATATATGCGGAAGTCTATTTCCGGCCTCGGAGTTAAGCCTTTCACCTCCTCAAAGACATCCGGATATTCCTGGACTACTATAACTGATTGCAAATTCTCATCAGAAGCATCAAGCAACTCTAGATAACTAAGCATAACAACATTCAAGGGATTACAAGAAATTTCTAGAGTGTTACCAAGCCGAGTCAAGAGTCTAACTACTCTTTTCTCACAATCAAGGATGGCATCATTACTAGATAATCAGTCCATGCCTAAAATCAAACAATATCCCGAGAAGCCTAAGGCAAAGGCATCACAACTAAACTCAACGCTGAGAATAGAGATTTTCAAATCCAAACAAACCATTGACAAGTAAGCGGAGCCCCCAATTGGATTTGAAATTACTAAGGGATCTTCTACCATACTAGTGTCTAGATGCAGAGATTCTACTAAGGCAGATGAAATAAAAGAATGTGATGCGCCAGAGTCAAAAACTGTACGAACTGGATGATCATAAAGAAAGACTACACTTTCTACAGAAATATTACTACCTCGTTCCTGCTGAGGTGCCACTAGCGCATGAACCAGACCCCCTGAAGTGGATACAGCTTTCTGTCCCTGCCTTTTCTTCTTTGGGCAGTCCTTAGCTTGGTGCCCAGTCTCTCCACAATGGAAGCAACCACCCATCTTCGCCTTCCTTTTCCGACAGTCTTTTGATATATGGCCCACAATGCCACAGAAATTGCACCTTCTCTTCTCACGGGGCTTATTATTCTTTTCTCCTTTCTTGAAGTCTGTTTTCTTTGCTTGTAGACCCTCTTTATTCTCTTCCCCCTTAGTTTCTTTCATGCCGTGGTCTTCCTCGTGTAGCAATGCCATTTCCACCAAGCTTTCATAAGTCGCTCCCGTTGATACATGGGTCATAGCAAGGCTGTGTAGAGGCTCATTCAAACCTTTGACGAAGCGAAGCGCCTTCTTGTGTTGGGTGTTTACTAAGTCTAGCCCAAATCTGGCCAGCTGATTAAACTGATCAACATATTCCCTGATCGTTATGCTTCCCTATTTCAGAGTTAGAAACTTCTCCATTTGCATGCTTCTTTCTGCTTGGAAGAGGAATTTCATCTCAAACCTTGTCCTGAAATCTTCCCATGTTTCCACCACCCTTTGAGCATTGGTAATTTCCCATCAATAGGAAGCTTCATCCTTAAGCAACCATACCGCTAGTTGTATCTTTTGTTTGTCATCAACTCCAAAGATGACAAACAGATCCTCAGTCTCCTTTAACCAGTTTCTTGCTCCTACAAAGGATTCTGTCCCATAAAAGTCTTTTCCACCCATAGCCTTGAAGTCTCTACATGTTTTTGCGAAGGCATTTCCACGAGGAGGAGGAGGAACCGCGGCCATTGGAGGAGGGATTTCTGCGGGGCCCGCGCCATTGGCCCTTGCTTCTAAGTACCTCCTAAACCAGTCGGGAATCGACACTCCTTCCGGGAGGTCAAGGTCTCCAGACATGCTGAAACAGAAAGGAAAAATTCCAAACGAAGGATAGAGAGAGATAGATAGGGTACATGGCTTTGGGGGATTTTGTCTTTTTATAAATATAACACTTTTTCTTGAAAAATGCTTCTTTAAACTTTCTTTTTGAAAACAATTTCCAAAACTTTTATCTTATCTGGTAAACCTATGCACTGATACCAAGTGAAACACCCCACCTCCATTAAGGTCACTCACAAAGGGAATGCCTTAACTTTGGTGGAGGTTTATAAGTAAAAGCCACATATAAACTCAAGACAGATATAAATACACATATTTTAAACAACGGAAACCAAACAGACTTTTATTTCATCAATATGTGTTCAAAACGAAACATTCCATAATTGTCTCAAAATACTTCCAACATTACAACATCATTACTGTCTTGATTATTAAAGAAGCATAAAACATAAATAAAGTGACAAAAATCCGCATAGTGATATCCAAAGCCATAGTCCGAGCAAAAGGGATCCAAATCATACATCTAGGGTCTTGGAGCTTGTAAAGAGTCCGACTGAGCTGAGTTGTTTCCTCCCTGTGGACCTGGGGGGGGGGGGACGAAAGAAAAGAAGACAAAAAGAAAATAGAGTCAGACATAAAGCCTGAGTAAATCTAGTAACTCTTCAGTATATGAATAAGAAAAGGGCATGATAGATATATACTGAAAATAGGAAAGTGTCACACGCTAAGGAAGTGACGTTTGGAATCGAATGTACTATCGCACCCACACTATATATCTCTGCACCTGCTTGAGTTTATTCCAACTGGCACCCCATGCTGAGGGTGAAGTGATCCCCATTCTTATTAAAAGATCGGCTCCTACTCGCGTTAACATGTGTCATACGACCCCCAAGAATTGTAGATACCTATGCTGGTCCCACCATGGGGTGTATCAAGACCCATGGTGGCGGCCCCGACACAAATTCTAGAAGGCATAGGTTATACTACCGGTGTCCCCAGTGCCCTGGTTGTCTTCTCCGGAGTGTGTGCTCACCCGCACCCCGTTAGACCTGCATTGTGCACCCACCGCCGACGTTTGACCGCTTACAATCAGCCCAGTAATCGTGCCACACCCTGCCTAGTTTCAGGGTACCGTTGATACCTAACTTGGGTTACTGCTGAAACGGGTCCCTCGTTACCTGTATTTTCTAGTCAAACATGTTAAGTGGTTAAGTGTCTGTATTTACCTAACCCCCACCCATCAATTCTTGTTAACATGTTGAATTTGGTTAAGTGTTATAGTTGACTTAACCCTACCACCTGTCCTTAGCCTCTTAGGGGCACCAGACCACTCACATTAGACAGGTATTGCTACGGTTACTGGATGTGCCGGTCGGTTCCGGGCAGGTTTACACCGTAGCTCAGTCTAACCTCGGGTCTTTATTGGGCTCAATGCTTAACCACCCATATTGGATAGGTATTGTTGTGACTACTGGACAGCCGAGCGGGTCCGGGCAGGTTTACATCACAACTCAATCCAACCTCGGGTTAAGCATATCGTGTTTTCTAAATTTACATATTTTATTACTTCTCAATTATATATGTAAATGTCATGTCTTTTATTCTTGGGTATAACAATTTATACCGCTTAAATGTCATTGGCATGTGCCAAACATGCCAACATATATTTTCAATGTTTTACACCCAACGTTATTACCCCCGTTTATACGTTCGCAACATTATAACAAATATTGGGCTCGACACAATTTAGCCCAACTTTATAGGCGTGATAAAAGGGGAAATCCAGAACATGTAATATTTTACAACATATAAGGGTGTGTGGCGCATAAACTTGCAATTTAGCGATATTAACATAAATGATGGGTCATGTGAACTTGCATTAAAACCAAAGTATAACTAAGTATGTGACATATGAAATGGCATAGTTTATGCTAGTACAAACTTGTGTTTAAACATGTTTAACTTGGCATAATGTCAACCACTAAACTAGCATGTTGTATATCCACCAAAATGTCCAATTATAACATCTAATCACATAGCCTATTTCAACATGAACTTGCATAGTTTTTGAAACCCAAACGATAATTAACATAGATCTAATTATACTTGCAAATAAACATGAACTTGCATAGTTAATGAAACCCAAATGGTACTTAACATAGATCCAATTATACTTGCAAATAAACATGAACTTGCATAGTTTATGTAACCCAAATGATACTTAACATAGATCCAATTATACTTGCAAATAAACATGAGAATGATATCATAGTTTCTGGGTCATGTAGGCATAAAAGGTTTCAAATCTAGAACATGTTTACATAAGCCTTAATTTAGACTTAGTGAATGTATATAATCCATGCCATAGGCATAAACAAAAAGGGATCAAATTCTGGTTTTTGCCACAAACTTGCAAGTGCCATTGTTTTCATATACAATTGTTCAATAGGCTTGCATCAATCAATTTATGCCACAAACATCAATACACAAGTCATGATAGAACCAACTACAATACATAGAATTTATACAATACGATAACACGATTCTATTCTCATTTACATCGAATCACATCACAATTAGGTCACTATACTTACAACGAATGCAGAATCTTGAATTCTGGATTCTGAATTCTGAAATTGGGATGTGCTCCTTTGGGTAGACTAACGTTGCGTTGATTAATTCGATTAAACTTTGATCTTCTTCTTAATTTGATTCGTCTCTAGGCTTTTCTCTCTTGACGGCTATGTTCAATTCCTCCCTAGCAGCATGACGACTCCTTTCTCCGTTTTTTGTGTGAATTTTCAGTTAAGACATAGGGTGTATTTATAGATTTTTAAGTTGTTTTGAGCCGTCAGATGAAGACAGGAGGAATCTAGACCATTCAAAGTTCAAAGAGCCAATCAAGAGGTGACACGTCAGCCCTAGTGACACACAGAGCCACAAGAATTCGAGCCAGAGCCAAACCTGGCCAGCCAGGTCGACACCCAGGTCGACACTATGGTCGACCTGGGGGGAGGGGGGACCAAGTTGACACTATGGTCAACCTGGGGTGACCAGGTCGACCCTATGCTCGACCTGGTCTCTAGGCGGGAATTTCCCGCCCAAAACAGTTTGAACCTGAAATTCAAATTTTGAAATTTAAACTGAGCTGTTTGAATTTAAATTTGATTCTGAAACTTCCGAAGGCCATAACTCCTTCATACGGAGTCCGATTCACGCATACTCGGACTCTATCTCAAGCGGAATTCGGAGACGAACGCAATGGCGTAACCAATTTCCCTTAATTCTTTAATTTAGAATTAATTATACTTTAATTTGTGAAGCTTAACGTTATAGAATTCACGGGGTATTACAGCAGCACCTAACATCCGTCGTCCACAGACCATGGACAGCCTGTCTGTTTGATTGATGTGTTGTGAAAATTGATTGTGTGATTGGTGTTGAAATAAAATATATATTCATGTGTTGAAATAAAATATATATTCATGTGTTGAAATAAAATATATATTCATGTGTTGAAATAAAATAAATATTCATTTACGAATTGAACGATTTGTTTATGCACACCGATTTGACTGATATTGATTGGGACGATAAATTTTACACATCGCCAAACTGCACAAATAAAATCTGTGTTTGATTGTTTGAAACCCCATACGGGTGTTGGGATGAAATTGGACATACACTAATCCCAATAATTACCTGTATGTCGATTGATTGATTGACAAACTATCATAAGCGTTGAGTATTTATATTTGACGCTTATACAGTGTAGAATGCACTCTGGATGATGGTTGATTATTTATCGTTGCTATTATATACATGTGTTGTATGGAATCCATATAAATAACATTATATGGTAATTGAGAGAGTCTCATTCCAATTTAGAAATTATATTCATGTGTTGAATAAACAAAATAGTCATGTGTTGACAATGCTCATGTGTTGAGAATATTCATGTGTTAAAACATTCATGTGTTGAAAGAAATATAGATTCATGTGTTGAAGTAAATATTCATGTGACGAATAGAATAATGAAGTAATTGAAATATATAAAGCCGTGTTGGTTAGATATGCGCCATTTTGATGCAAACGATATTTATATCGATTATATTCATTTTTATAATGAATATAGTAAAGGAAGTGATTTCAAAATATAACATTTTGAAAACATTATCATTTATATATATATATCGATGATATGGAATATTCAATTTTGATTTGAAATTGAATATGAAGTTGAAATCGTTTTTAAAACGAAGTTAAAACGATTTATAAAATACGTTTTGAATTGAAATCGATGAGATATATATTACATATATTATATATAATGGCCTGAATAGAACGCGCCGCGCTGCGATAGTTCGCGAATTTCGACCATTGACTTCGAATTGACGTTGCGGGAGATCCGACCGTCGGATTCTCCTAAAATCGGAACCGCTGGGTTCGTATCGAAAAGAGCTTTCTAATGAAGATTAGAGATTTGAAATCTAACGGTTGGATTTGGAATTGTGTCCAAATCAAATTTGGAAAAGGTCGTTGTAAGTGCAGTTCGATGGCCGTTGATGGAAATCGACTGTACGGGCCTTGGTAAAATTATTAAAAATATTAATAATTTGTGTAAAATAATAAGAAATGATTTGGAAAGAATTGGGATGAAAAGTTCCATATTTGAAAAGATAAAAATAGATGTTTATCGAAATGAACTAGTTTTGAACTAGAATTAAAATCCATTTAATTTAAAATAAACAAATTGGATTTGAAATGGTTTTGAAAATAACCATAATTTACAATATACAAAATGTGGGAATGGATTTGAATCGAAATTGCCGTTGGAATATTTCGATGTGGTATTTTGTGATTGTACAGACATTGTTATGGAAATTTGAAAGATATATTTATATCGTTATTTCCAATACGATATTTGTTGGTCGTAGAATTTGATATTGAATATAAGCCGATATATTTTCTATTCAGAACCTTGTATTTAATATCAAATGGGATTTGGGTTTGTCGTGAATGGTGTCTTCATTAACACTGTTCTTAAACCCAGTTGAGAAAAAGATTAAATCTTTTTATCTAGATTTAATGAAGTATACCAATTAAACGATATTTAATTGGAATTATATTAGAGTGATTTTGGGTTTATAGTGAACTGTGTTTTAAATGACATTGGCTCTTTAACCCAGTTAAAGACAGGATATTGATTTTTGGGAAGATCAAAACTAAGTGGAGTTTTAATGAATCTTTAAATAGATTGGATGATCGAGAATGGAGTATCACCAGTTTTGCTCCGGGCGATAGTTAAATCTGTAATTAGATTTGAACGTGAAATGGTAATTGAATTTACCGATAACACCGTGGTGTTAGATATAAAGTATGACCAGTTTTACTTCATGGGATGAATAGGTTGGGATTGGGAAATAAAATAAAGGATTACTTTGGTAAGGTTCATTAATCCCGACTAGTTTGAATTGATATTCAAAAGAAGATTAAAGAATAAATTTAAAGAATTTATCTTTGATAAAATTAATGAGAACCTTTCCCAAAGTATAAGAATATTTGAATAAAAGAATATTCTGAATTGGAATGAGGCGTATGTTGTGTTTGTGTAACACTTGTTTATTATATACGCGAGTTATTCAGAAAGACCGGGTTTATCCCATTCTGAATAACTGATTCGACGTGGTGTCGAGGATGAAGACAGTGGTCGAAGACTGGAGGTCTTCACAACGTTTGGGTGATTACTGATGATCTTGATTCGGCTGTACACCCAAGAAAAGGGAATCAGTTGGTGATCGTCCATACGTACTTGGAGATCGATGGATATGCGAGGTACAAGGTGCCTCCGGTTTCGTTCAAAACCAGAACGGACTTGTATGGACTGTGTGTCTAACATTGGATTTTGCTCTATGTTGATTGATCTCTATTAAATATACATCTGCCTGGTGAAGGGGAATTCATTCCCTTACTTCACCCTTCTCTGAGACGTACGGGATCAGAGGTTGTGTATCGATAGATATCAGTCGCATGGAGTGAATTGCCTGTGTGGCATGCCTATGTGGCAATTAATCAAGGCTTCGGTTGAAAAGCAAAGTCTTGTGGTTGATGATCAAAGCACGACCTGTGTGGCATAGCTTTGTGTAGCGTTGATTCGTGAGCTTTACGCCCCGGTTGTGAACCAGAAACGGGAGAAGGATCCAGGGAGGACATGCGTTTCTTTCTAGCTAGGGTGGTGTCAGTGGCCAACCAGCCCTGACATTTATATTATTTTCACCTGTGTGGTTGTTGCTGTTGCGAGGCGCCTCGGATATATCGGTGACTATGTGGAGCCGATGGAGTCATTTGGCTCATTTGCGCCCCAAAGGGCGGGGAAACGCAGTGTTCAGGCATTTTAATCCACATCGATGGACCGGCCCCATGGCTCCTAGGGGCAGTTGCGGCTGTTCCTGAGGCTCGGGATAGACAGTCTCGAATCGGTAGAGGACGATCCCTTGCCTCGGTTCACAGATGGAAATCCAACTTCCAATATGTGACTTTGCTGTTTTATTTGTAGAGCCTAGTATGGCGACATAGCGGGATGGGGGCACTTATGCCGTCTATGATTGATACTTATGATTGAAATTGTTTTATACACTATGCGCTTATAATAGTATCAAATGATTTGTTTTTAACGTATCAAGCATTCTTTGGCTATTATAAGGTAAAAACCCTATGCTTTGGCTTGTGTTGCATTATGTGATGGGACCTGGGTCTTATAATAGCTTCATTGTTCTTTATTTAGCATTGCGCTGTTGTTTTATGCACTGGTATTCTTGGGAGGAAACCCGTCCGTGTTATATGGCGTGGTCCCTTGATTTACCAAACTTTAAAATAAAGATTAATAACTGTTTTAGTTCTCACACCAGTCACATGACTGACCTGGAGTTTATTGTTTTAACCTAAACTCTGGGTGTCCTTATTTTGACACGGGAAGCTAGTAGTTTTGGTTTTGCAGATTTATATTTACAGGATCCTGATTTACAGCTGGAATGATATCCAGAAAGCTCTGTATCTATATATCTCCTTCAGTTGTGCTTTGTATTATTTTCCGCTGCTATGTAATGTATTGTAATCTCTGATATTTTTCTGTTGTGCAATATTTATTCATACTCTGTATATTCTTGTATTCTGATGGAATTGTTGTAATAAACAATGAAATGTTCTTCTGTTTGCGTTCTGATCTGTCTTGTCCTCAAAGCAATCCGTGCTTTCCTTACCGGGGAAGTTCGGGTCGTTTTAGTTTTAATTGCGATTTAGTTATCCTGTATGCTAGGATCGAATTGTTGTGCTATTATGTATGTTTGGTTGCTTGTAAATGATGGGTAGCCATGCGAGAACCTTTGTATGTTTTGGTTAAGGAATTTCAGGAATGAAATTTCATAAGGGGAGGGGGGCGGGAATGTAACGACCCGCATTCTATGCATCAGGGTATCGTAGAATATTTATTTCTCTTTCTTACGAAGTCGTATGGTCGTGCATCTTTGGGAAACGACTACTGGGGTCATTTACCATGTTCATGATTTTTACCGATTTTTAAATGACCATTTTGCCCCTAGCGAATCTTGTTTTGCTTATGACTTTTGATTGGTAAGGAGTTTTGACCTGAAACCACTCCCATTGGATTCAGATGATGGTTTACCTTTCTGTAGAGTGGTCACATTGATCAAACGGACTTAAGTTTGGGAGATATGGCTGAAATAAGGTTTGAAGATGGAAAAACTGCTTAAACGGGCTTAATAAGGTAATTAGCAACTAGGCCCATTAGGTATTTCGGGATTAAGGTTATGTAAGGGCTGATAGGGGCTAGAGAAACCCTCCTTTGACATTTTTCAGCCGCCACAAACTTTCTTTTCAACCCTACCAACGATTTTGCACCTTCTAAACCACCTCTAATCACTTTCTAATCAAGGATTAAGCAAATCAACATCAAATCAAGTCAAAATAGCATCAAATCAGAGTTGGACCTGTTGTGTTGTATAGGAGTTAGACCCAAAATAGTATAAAAGTTCAGATCTATAATTCATTTGTGGCTAAGGTGAGTGATTAGCATACTTTTACACTAATTACGGCTAATTCGTGATAATTAGCGAAATTATGACTCTGAAAAATTTGGAAAAATTTGGAAAAATTATAAAATATTATTTTACGTCTCTGTTACAAATTTGGCTTAAATTGGACATGTTTTGCTAATCTTATGGTTAAATTGGGATTAAGGGGAAAACATGGGTTTTGAGTATGTTTGATACATATTAACATGTTATATTGTTTTTTTGGTGTTTATCGTTGATTATACATGTTACTATTACTGTTTGGAATGCTTTTAGAATGGTCGAGAACGTCATCGTATGGCGTAAATAGCTCGCAGGAAAAGTGGTAGGAAATGGTTAGACCCCGATCGTGAGGCATCCTCACGAGCCGACCCCAGTCGTGAAGCACCCCATGACCACGACCCAAACTCATGAGGCACTCCACTTTGAGGACCACGAGCCGCTATGCTCCACTTTCACGAACCAAAAATCTTGGTCATGACCCAAAGAGAACACTATGACCCAAACCGTGGGGCTTAACCTGAACCGCTAGCGCTTCAGAACCACGAGTCCACCTGGTGCTTGGAGGAGACCACGGCCTGAACTAGGGGGTGCACCATGGACCGATGAGAGGACCCACAAACTGAGCACGTTGGAGGAGGAGCACAAACCACAGACCGTTGCTTCATATGAACCGGACCCAAGTGATGGTCACGAACCGTACAGATGATAATTGGAGCACTAAGCATATCTGAACTGAGATGATGACTAAATCCCAAGATGCAAAGGTAGTCCAAGTGAGAAGTTATGGCTTAGGATCCAAATAGGGATCAACGAGTTAACTTCATGATTTGGCTTTGCTGCAGGCCATCTGCAAAGGGGTTATCGGTATCCGCAACTTTGGTTCACAACTGAGAGAAGGACTAGTGGCTATGGATCAGTGCAATGGGGTTATTGTGACTCCAAAGGGCAAAGTGATCATAGCAAAGGATTGGGTGACCAAAACGTGGATATCGTATGCTTTACGCACTGAGTGAGAGATGTGAGGATGATTGCTATGTTTGATGTTTGCTACCATGTCATGCACACTCCCATATTATCTTTACACTTTATGTTATTGTTACCTTAGAGTACTGTACATCTTGTTGCGCTAACTCTTTGGTTGCAAGTCCAGGTTCAGGTCTGGTTCTTATACCCGATATTTGTTCATCTTAGAGATGGATACTTGCTACCAATCATACCAGACTGCTGTCTGACCCAGAGTTTTATGTTTTTCTTATTATTCTGGGTACTCACACGAGTAGACTAGAGACAGGTTAGGTGGTCGCACGAGTAGCTGTACTGGAGACGAACAGGAGGCTTCCACGCATGATATAGATATATATTCTCCCTGTGTTGTTGCTGGTCACTACTTTGGGCATTAGTAGTGTACCTTTCCTATTTTGCTTTAGAGACAGTATTTTCAAAGTCGTAATAATGGTATTGATCATAAGCTGTATTTTGGATTTCCGCTACTCTGATGATGGTTTAGTTTTCAATTTATGCACTGTCTCGCCTGTTTTGTGTCAATTTATGTTGTTATTATATTTTATTCCATGCACCGTTATACATTCTACAGGTTCTTTGATAACTTTTCACCTTGCTTCTTTTCTTCTGACGACCGTCCCGTGCTGGTCGGGCTTCGACACAGCGCATTTCAGGGAAATGTCGGCTGGTCTAGGGTGGGACGTTACACTCCTGAATTGGACATATGGGATGAGGAATACAGTGCCTCTGGTTTTGTTCAGACCGAGAACGTACTTGTAAATGAATTATATCAGACACTGTATTGTGTGTTATATTTTATGATCTATGCTAAATATATATCTGTTTGGTGGCGGAGAATTTAGCCTCTTGCTTAACACCCTTCTCTGAGATGTACGAGCTTAGAGGTTATATGTTGGCAGAAATCAATGGTATGTTATGGATTGACAATGTATCATGCTAAGATGCAAATGATCAAGGTTTTTGTTGAAAAAAGAAGTCTTGTGGATGATGATCAAGGCACATCTTTAAGTAGCATAGCTTTGCGTATAACGTTAATTCGCGAGCCTCACTCCCCGGTATGAGTCAGAAACGGGAAAAGGGACGCAAGGAGTGCATACGTTTCTTTCTAGCTAGAAGTGGTGTCAATGTATGGAGTCTAGGCATTTTTAATTACGTGGATGATGGAATGAGACGCCTCAGATATAGAGCCGACTAAAAGGCTCGAGTGACAGATCTGATAGGACTGGGACATGTATTGTTCAGGAATAACCAATCCACAGATGTTAGGTGTGGACCGGCCTTGTAGGATCCAAGGGTTGCCCACAAGTGTGATCATGGGTCATCTTGCTAGAGGTAATCTGAATCGGTAAGGATACATACCTCACCTTGACTCATGATGGAAATCCAATTTCCAATATGCGACGTTTCAGTTTTAGCTATAAACCTATGTATGGTGACATAATATATGGTACCTATGCCGCCTATGATTGATACATTTATATTTGAAGTTATTTGACACTATGCATTTATAGTAATATCAAAATGATTTGTTTTAAAGCGTATCAAGCATGTTTGGCTATTATAAGGGAAAACTCTATCCTCCAGCTCGTGTTTCATTGTGTGATAGGACTTGAGTCTTATAATAGCTTCATTTTTCAAAAAGCATTGCATTGTTTATAATTTTTTTATTTTATAGTATTCATGGGAGTGAACCCGTTCCGTGACATACGGCGTAGTCCCGTAATTTACTCTATTTAAAACTAAAGGTTTAATAACTTTTTTGAGTTCTCATACTTGTCCCCTGACTGACCCAGAGTTTATTGTTTTAACGTGAACTCTGGGTGCCCATATTTTCCACATGGGCCGCTAGTAGTTTTGGATTTGAAGATATTTCTTTTCATAGGATCCTGGATTACAGCTGGAGCTATATTCGGAAAGCTTTGTATTCGTGTATTTCTTTCAGTTGTGGTAGTTGATGTTTTTCACTACATATCATGTTTATGTATTTAAATGTAATTTAAACCTCTAATATTGTATTTCCACTGTGTAATATTTATTTCATACTCTAATATCTTGGATTCTGATGTAAATTGTTGTAATAGCAATGAAATGTTCTCATATTCGTGTTCTGATGCTTCGTGTTCTCAACACAATCCAGGCTCCTCCGTCTCTTCGAATGTCGGGCGAATTCGAGGCGTAACATGTTAAATGAACGAGGAGATGGTATATTTATAACTAGGAAATTATTCGACTAAAACCTGAGAATTTGATTTCTAATATTTGAAAAAATACAAGCAATATATATAAGTATTTTTGAATATAAATGTTTCAATGATTTTATGAAATGTTTTCAAAGGAAATAAAGGATGGAGAACTCACTTTATCACTGGAAAATAATTTCAGTGATATTTTCATATCATTGAAATTCATTATTGAGTTTCAAAGTGGGAAGTGCATTATACTAACCATGCTACTAGTTTGTTTTGATAAAATGAATTCGATTTAAATTTTTAAAGCATGATTTGACATACATATATGTACATATTTCAAAGAATTGAAAATTTTCAGAGATGATTCTCGATTTTGGTTGGATGATAATTTACTTTTACATCTTAGAGAGATGATTGGTTACAAGTTTCCAATTATTAAATAGAAAATTGTTTTTCCTATCATTTGAATAACCTAACACCTCTAAATGGGATTTAAACTATAAACTAAGTATAATCTGAATGAATTCAAGCCAATAAATTTCAGAAATGAAAATGGTTAAAATCTTATACTATATAAGTATGAAATGCCTCGAAAGATTTAAAATAAATCATATTTAAGAAATATTTTGAACAAAGTAATGATTTCTAAGAAATATGATGATATGTAATTATGATTTTATGAATCATAAACAAATTTCTCAAACTATGGATTTTGTAATCTTGAAAGATTTAAAATATGAATAGTATTCAATTTAAAGTAAATGATTAATGAAATCAGGTAATGACTTTTAAAGTCGAACTGATATTGGAATCGATAAGTGCAAGAACCATTGATTATATAAATTTTGACATGAAAGTTTCCAAAACTTATATCTGAATGATTTATATAAGAATGAAGTTAATTCGAGAACTATAGATTTGAAAGTTAACCGATATGAAATGATATCTTATGTATAATCGAATTTATATGTGAATGATATGTTTGAAAAATATGATTTTGAAAAATCGTATGTGAACGGAAATTTATATAAGTATGATATATGCCAAGTATTAAATGAAATACTACATCTATAGTATCATATGTTTTCAAATAGTAGATATAGGTTGTACCTTCCATTGAAAATCGAGAAGGCATTGGAACTCTGTGGGAGTGTTTATGTAACACCCCGTATTTCTTAACGAGACCTACATGAGGATTTCATTAAGAAATATAAAGTGTGTAGGTATTAAATAACATCATAGAGGTTAAAATTCACAAGAAACCATAAATAAACACAATGGTTTTTAAATTTTCACTTAAAACAAAATAAGAAGTGCCATTGCATTATAAGTCATAAAAACCATAGTTGTCTCATAAACAACAACAAATCAGGGTACCAAAATAAAAATATTCTCTTCATCATCAGGTACAGAAAATAAATAAAACGTGGAAAGGTACATGTAAGCATAAAGGTAAAAACATATGATAATCTCCAAAGGACTGAGCTAGGTTGGCAGCGAATGGCCAAAAACCCATCTTTTAAGATGATGATTTGCCATCAGGCGAATTGACGCAATAGAAGTTACAAATTTATTTTTAAACTGAAGCAAGATTTTTAATTATATTTTTATAAGATATGTAAATCGATATTTATAACTTGTTTTATAAAGTATTATTTAATGATAACATTTATTTAAGTGAATAAACTAGAAATTGACATATGGTTAATATTTTGAAATAATTGTTTTGAGAAAACAATTAAATGGTCTTAATAAATTAATTGAGTTATTAATTTAAAAAGGAGAATTAATGGAAATCAGAATAAGTTAACTGATGTTTGCTAGTTGATTGAGTCAACCGTTTTACTTGAAGTTGATTATTAGGTTAATTTAATTCGACTGATCTAATAGAAATAGTTTTGCGAACAATCTTTAAATCCAACTAATAGTTAATCTCTTAATTAACTATAGTTTAAGATAATTGTCGAGAAGTTTAATTAATTATTATTTTGGTAACCTTTATGTAATTATTCTATTTTAAGTTAATAACGAAGATAATTACCTTTTTTTTAGTTAACAATGAAGTTAATTATTTTAATTAATAATTGAAGTGATGGCTTTTTAAGTGGATTTTTTTTAAAAGTAATCGAGATATAATGAGATCTTAACGGAAGGTTTAAGAAAGGATTTTTCCCAAGTTTTACAAACAAAGTATATAAAAAGGATTTGTTGCAAATGCGGTAATTTAAGTAAACATTTATTTAATAATTGATCTAAGTAAACCATTGTGTAAGAAGGGGGCTTTTGAAATACAGGGAAGATGTTTAATTGAAGTATAAAAAGGACATGATAATTGAGTTTTGGTAATAAAACCAAGGTAAAACGAATGGTATTAAGGAGGTAAAGCCAAACGTTGGGATCTAAGAAGAGTTACTTAGTAAATAAAATCAAGTAAGAATAGTTATGTTTAAAAGAAGATTTCAAATGAAAGAAATGGTTTATAAAATCATGTCAAAACTAAATGAAATGATTTTGAGTTACGAACTCCTATATATCTTAAGATAAGAACAGTGTCAATCAAGGTCTGAAAGGTAAATAGAATGCCCCACTTGAACAACTTCACTATTACCGAAAGATGGTATTAGATTGTAATGGTAAAGGAAAATAACAAGAGGATTTGTGAATATATATAATAGTATTTCCAAAGTAAAGTAAATATAACTATTATCGAGAGATGGTATTAGTTTGTAATGGTAAAGGAAAACAGAAAGAAGATTAGTGAATATATTTAAAATTATTTCCAAAGTAAAGGAAATACAAAAGGGTTTGAGAATATAAAATGATATTTCTAAAGTAAGGAATTATAAATGGGTTTATGAAGTATAGTGATATTTTTGTGATAAAGAAATATGAAAAGAGGAATTTTGGAATACGTTTATTATTGGAGGTGTAACAACCCAGAATTTTGGTACTAATTTAAAATTTATTTTTAATTGAATTTAATGGATTTTAAGAATTTAAAATGATTTATTTTAAGAATTAACGATTTAAAATTTATTTAAATGAAGTTAGAATGTATAAATTTAAAATTTAATTATAACGAAGTCATAATGGCACGGTAGTTTGAAAATTTAGTTTTGAACTTTATTTTATTATATAGAATTCAAAACATCGGATTTCAGTAAAACAAGAAACGCTAGAATCTGTTTAAAAATGTCTTTATAATGGAAGTGAAAATTTTAGATTTCGTATTATAAACTGTAATTTATATCCAGTTTAAAATTTAAAATAGTCGCTATGGAATTTATATATATTTTAATATTATAAAAAGCCCTTAAAAATAGCCATTTTACAAATGACCTCCATTTTCGAAGAAACTAATTTTGTTGGATCTGTAACGTCAAATTATTTTCAGGTTTAAAATTTCAAGTTAATTGGAAATAATATGTGAGTGTGGTAAATTTGTACGCGTATTGAATTTCAGTTTAAATTTAGTAAGCTAGCTAAAAGGCAATTTTTTAAACGGTCTCCAAATTCGACGAAATTAATTTTTTTTAGGACCGTATTTGTGAAACATAGCTAGATTTCAAATTTCATAATTTTGGGAGTCAGTACGTGGCTGTGGTAAATTAAAATGTATGTTGAATTTCAATATTGAACGTTATATTAATTTCTATTTTAATTTTGATAAAAACTGATTGAAACAGCCGAATTGGCTTACAAAGCGCATCCCACTATGTCCACAATGAAAGTATTTGGTTAGGAACGACAATCGTTGGGTTTGATTTGAAGTTTGGATAGATAAACACATAATTCACAAATTAAATAATAATTATATATATATAAAAAAAATCCAAAAACCCTAATCCCCTATCACAAATCTGCGCGTCAGCCTTATTCACATTTAATGGCCGATATTGCTTCAGAATTGGTCCTCATTTTTCTTCTAATCCAATCAATAATTCAAAATACTTTCTGAAGAAAAGATGCAGAGCTTGGAGAGATCTAACTACTGAACCATGATGATCATAAACTTTGTAGCGTGGTTGCAGGAATTTCATCCTAAACTCGCTGCGTTTGGGTTCCATTTTCTAGGCCATTGAGGCTTCGAGTTCGCCGGAAGTCACGGAGTGGGGAGGCAACGTCGAGGCGCAGGTGGGGGCGGTTCCTGATGATCGACCGACTGCTTCTAGTGCGACGCGCAGGTGGAATGTGGCGATCGATTATGGGTTGCAGCAGTTTACAGGGAGCGATGAAGAGGGGTGATTAACCTAACTAGTTAATTAATATTTAAGTGATTAATGACTTGTTAAATTATCCAATGTTTAAATCTTTGTAACTTTTGCAAATAGAAACCAAATTGAACGAAAATAGGTTCGCTACAATCGTGGAGTCGAGCTCTACAACATGGAACAGACCAGAACAGAAAAGGAGCAAGTTGAATTTTGAGCTAAATTAAACATTTGTTTAATTTAGTTTAAAAATAAAATCCTCAACAAAAGTTTGACGGAGTGGAAATCAAAGTGAGAACTCTCTCACTCAACTCTTTTGTACAGTTATTTATTTTTATAACTCTATATATATTTATTGCCTGTGTTTGCAATATTAGTTTGGTGTCTAATGGTTGTTTACAGTTTTAATGCCATCATTATTAAACTGTAGATAAATTCATATGGAATGTAATGTAAACCCCACACGGGTATTAGGGCGATAATTTTACACATTGCCCAAGTATACAAATAATATTATTTGTTTCAAAACCCGACGCGAGTCTGGGGATGATAATTAATTCACATCTCCCTTGGATTAAATTGTATCTCAACCGATTGATTGATAGACTGTTATAAGCATTATTTAATTATTTAATGTTTATACATTTATAAATTGCACTCTGGATGTGAATTGAATGCTTAATAGTTCTTTATCACTATTTTTGAATACATGCGATGTATGGAATCCATATAAATAAAATTATACGGTAATTGATTGAGTCTGATTCCAATGCAGAAATAACGAATATTTTTAAAATAATATTCAGTGAAGAATCAAAATATGATTTTGATGTCCGATTTTGGATGGACACGAAAATGTTGAAATATTCGTAACTGAAATGGACATGAAGTCGAGTTAAGTAGATGTACACCATTTTAACTTGAATTAATTTTTCTATTGATTTTATTCTTTTTATAACGAATATAAAAAAGATTTGATTTCAAAATCTGACATTTTAAAAATATTATTATTTTGAGATTATAATAATATAGAAGATTCAATATTAATTTAAAACTGAAATGGAAGTTGGAATCATTTTAAAACGAAGTTATAAACATTTTATAAAATACGTTTTGAATGGAAATGGACGAAATGTATTATATATATTTAAACGGTTTGAATTGAATGTTTCGCGCATCGACCATTCGCAAATTTCGACCATAGACTTCGAATTGACATAACGGGAGATCCGACCGTCGGATTATCCTAAACCAGAACCGTTGGGCTCTTATCGAAAAGAGCTTTGGAATGATAATAAGAGATTTAAAATATAGTGGTTAGATTTTAAGATATGTCCAAATCAGTTTTGAAAAAGGTCGCTATGGATGTAGTTTGGTGGCCGATATTGGAAACCAACGTAAGGGACTTATTAAAATTATTTAAAATATGAATAAATTATGTAAACTCATAATACACGATTTGAAATGATTTTGGATGGAAAATTTCACGTGTGTAAAGATAAAAGATATTTTTATTAGAATAAGTTGTTTATCAACTTAAGTAAAGGGCTGAAAGGAATTGAAGTGGTTTTGATATAACCAGAATTTTCCAATGTATAAATTGGAGTCGGTTTGAATGGAAATAATCTTCAGAATACTTTGATATTGGATTCCGTGATTATACAGATATCATTGAGGAATTTGGAAGATATAGGCATTGTTAATCCCTGTACGATATCGCTGGTTTCAAATTCTGATACTAAATATAAGTCGATATGATTTCTATTCAGAGCCTTGTATTAATATCAAATTAGATTTTGGGTTTGTTGTGAATGGTGTCTTCAATAACACTGTTCTGAAATCTAGTTGAGAATAGGATAAATCTTTTAACTAAGGTTTAGAGAAGTTTACCAATTAACTAATTTAACTGGAATTAAAATGAAAGTTGATTTTGGGTTTATCATGAATAATGTTTTAAATAACATTTGTTCTTTAACCAAATTAACAGTGAGGTTATGATTTGGAATTTATAATCTTTTATTAAGATTAATGGAATTTTCCAAAGAAAAGTTTTCCAATTTAATATATTCAAGTGGAATTGAATTGAATTCGATTTAATAATCGAGATGAACTTCAGTAAAGGAAGACCATTACTATTTATGGAATTTAAAAGGCTTTGTCACTATTCCACTTATAGTATTAGTCTAATATGGAAATTTATATCGATTATATGCGGTTATGATTTCCGTGAAGATTCCATTTTGATGGAAGAAGATTTTGGGTTTGTCGTGAGCGATGTTTTAAACGACATTAGTTCTTTAACCTAGTTAAAGGCAGGATTAATTTATTGCCTAAGTTGAATAAATCATTAAATAATGATTTTTTGAGATTAAAACCATTTGGAGTTTTAAACAATCTTTAATTAGATTGAAATATGAATGAGGTACTAAAATTTACCGAATTCAAGAAAGGTTCAAAATGGAGTACCTCCAGTTTTACTCCATGGGATAGTAAAATCTTTAATTAGATTTGAACGTGAAATGGCAATTAAATTTACCGATAACACATTGGGTGTTAGATATGGAGTACTACCAGTTTTGCTCCATCGTATGAATAGGTTGGGATTGGGATAATAAAATGAATGATTACTTTGTTAAGGCTCGTTAATCCCGACTAGTTGATAATCCTTAATTTGGTTTAAAGCATATTTGAATAAAAGAATATTCTTGATTGGAATGAGGCATAGGATGTGTTTTTATAGCACTTGATTATAAGATACACGAGTTATTCGGAAACACCGGGTTTAACTCATTCTGTATAACTGATATGGCGACTAAAAGTCGAAGATTTGAAGATGATGGTTAAAGACCGGAGATCTTCACATCATTTGGATAATTACTGATGTCTTGATTGGGATGTACACCCAAGACCAAGTAATAATCGGTGATCGTCCAGACGTACTAGGAGATTGACCGGATATACGAGGGCCTCTCTCCTACATTGAACATATGGGACGAGGAATAAGGTGCCTTTGGGTTCGTTCAGACCCAGAATTGACTTGCAAATGGATTGTATGTTTGGTGTTGTATTTCGCGCTGTATTCGTTGATCTCTGCTAAGTATATATCTGTTTCGTGGCGGAGAATTTATTTTCTTGCTTAACACCCTTCTCGGACACATACGAGCTCAGAGGTTATATATTGGCGGAAATCAATGGTATCGTATGAATTGACAATGTGGCATGCTGAGTTGCATGGATCAAAGCTTTTTGTTGAAAAGAAGGGCTTTATGGTTGATGATCAAAGCACAACTTTAAGTAGCACAACTTTGTATATAGCATTAATTCATGAGCCTCACACCCCGGTGTGAACCAAAAATGGGAGAGGACCACAGGGAGGACATGCATTTCTTTCCAGCTAGGAGTGATGTCATGGTATGGAGCCCAGACATTTTTACTTATGTGGTTGATGGATAGCGAGGTACCTCGAATATAGCCGACTAAAATGCCTTGATGGTCGACATACTGACCAGATTTTAGGTTCCATAGGATCGGGAAACGTATTGTTCAGGAATTACTAATCCACACATGTTAGGTGTGGTCCGGCCCTGCCAGATCAAAGGGCTCACCCGAGTCTGAGTCCTGAGGCATGGGCCAGAGTGTCTCGAATCAGAAAGGAAGATCCCTTGCCTTCGTTCATAGATGGAATCCAATATTCAATAGGCGACTTTCGATTTTAATTGTAAACTTATATGGCGACATAGAAGGATGGGTTACTATGTCGTCTTTGATTGATACATTTACATTTGAAGTTGATTTCTTCACTATGCACTAATAATAATAAAAGATAAATTTCGTGTATCAAGCATATTTGGCCATTATAAGTTAAAACTCTATCCTCTGATTTGTGTTTGCATTGTGTGATCGGACGACCCGAGTCTTATAATGGCTTCATTTTTCCTTTTTAGAATTGCGTTGTTTGTTTTATGGTATTCTTGGGAGGAAAACCATTTCGTGTTATATAGCATGGTCCCTTGATTTACCCAACTTTAAAATAAAGTAAATAACTGTTTTAGTTGAAACACCTGTCTCATGACTGACTCATAGTTTATTATTTCCACCTAAATTCTGGGTGCCCATATTTTCCACATGGACAACTTGTAACACCCCACGCCCGCTATGGTCACTCTCTAAGGGAATGCCATAGCATCGGTGGAGTATTTTAGTGAATATAGAACAGAAAAATTACAACAAGACAGATATAAATAGTACTTGAAATTTAAAACATCATCTCATAACAGCGGAAATAAACATGTCTGGTTACATCATAAAACCACAATAAAAGTCAAGTACAATATCCTTCAAAATAAAGAAGTACATAATCCCACTCTCTCATACAATAGCCAGGACAAAAGAAAAGATAACTGGGTAACTGGAGCTTTACATCTATCCAAGCTCCTAAAGACTGGAACAGCAATCCGATCAAGCTCCACTACTGCTAGGATCCACCGTAGGACCTGAGGGTTGGGAAAAAGATAAAAACAACGGGGTCAGACATAAGTCTGAGCGAGTCCCATAACTTTAACAATACAATCATTAAAGTAACCAGAGAAGACATAAACTTGACCTACGGTAATGTCTGGGGATGAATGGCTACACTAAGCAGCTTGGTAGACTTAGGATAAACTAAGATAACTGTAAAGACGCATCTACCCACCCAAGGATAATTACTAACTGCACCACACCAGTCATTCCTACTTAAAGGTTGATCCCTCCCAAGGACTTAGAAAATTTCCCTAGTAGTTTCGTGTACCCCTACCTAGGTGCCGTCTGCCCCTATCTTTATTAGGTGTACCCACTACTCCCAAGTGATCGGCTCCCTACCGTAGATACCCGTGCTGGTCCCACAATGGGGTGTATCATTCCCCAAAGTGGCCACCTGATAATATCAACGGTGCACGGCTTTATATCTACACGATGCAACAACGACTTACCAACCAGCCCGGGTCCACACACGCATATGAAACCCGTTGATCCTGCGTTGCCACCGCTAACCCGTTTTGGCCTCTTATAGTCAAGCCCAATATGCGTGTCCCGTCACCCGACTAGAGTCGAGCCCACAAAGATACGTTTGGGATATTGGTTGAAATGGGCCCCCACAAGCTACCCACCCAAGCTTGTCACTTATCTAGTGTATCCCACTTAACCCTTTAATCATGTTTAATTACATGTTTCCACTTGGTTAAGTATTCTAATTGTATTTTCTATTGCCACCCAAGGCAACCCACTAGATTTCCACATGCCACCCAAGGCACCCACTTAACCCCTCATGTCCCACTACATGCTTATTTGGTTAAGTGTTTCTTAATTGATTAAGAACGTAACCCTTGTAAAGACCTCTCACATTAGACCGTCTTTTATGGTAGCTGGATTTGCCGGTCGGTTCCGGGCAGCCTTACGCCATAACAGGGTCTAACCTCGTGTCTTTACACTTGTCACGTATTTAATTTATGCCTAAGACCTCTCACATTGGGCCAATCATTTGTAGCCGCTGGATTTGCCGGTCGGTTCCGGGCAGTCTTATGCTACAAAAGGGTCCAACCTCGTGTCTTAGTCGATTAATTACACCTAATTAATCACCCCATATTAATTATCCCTAATTAATATCAAGTTTTTCATAACATGGGTAGACCTAACTCAATAGGTAAATTCCCATGGGGTAGACCTAACTCAATAGGTAAATTCCCACTTATGTTAATTTATTTTTATGGTATGCTTAATCATACCCAATCATACTTTTATTAACATATTTATTAACCCCATCGTTCCCCACGTAAATCATTCTCATTTCATGACATAATAAAGGGAAGATCCATCACAAATATCATGGGTTTAACCAAATCTTAGCATATAACTTTGTCATGGGTTAAGAGAATGTCAACTTGCATATATGAACATATATTAACCCAACTACATTTAACCCAAACTTGCATATTATCATACACATATCTTGCATAACATGTTGAACTTGCATATAAGCATTCTCATAACTTGCATAACATGTTAAACATGCATTTAAGCATACACATAACTTGCATAAGCATTCACATTCTTGCATAAGCATTCACATACTTGCATAAGCATGCATAACTTGCATATCATGTTAAACTTACATTTAAGCATATACATAACTTGCATAAGCATTCACATACTTGCATAAACATTCACATACTTGCATAAGCATGTTAAACTTGCATTTAAGCATATACATAACTTGCATATGAACTTGCATAACTCACTTGTTAAACATGCATAAACCCACTTATTAGATATGCATAAACCCACTTATTAAACATGCATAAACCAACTTGTTAATCATGCATAAACCAACTTACTAAACATGCATAAACCCACTTGTTAAACATGCATAAACATAGGAAAACATAGAGTAGCATATTATTACAAATGATTCAAACTCACTAATCCGCATTTAAGACCATAAGTCTCATTACACCCAATCTACTTACTTTAACAATTGATGTTAAAGTGATAGAAACTCACCAAACCCAAGATTAGCAACCTTATGAAGTGGAATTAGTTGCTAACTATGAAGATAATGATGATTAGAGATTGATTAGAGAGTGATTAGCTTGCAACTTCCTTCATAAATTAGTGGAGGCTCCTTCTAAGATTTAATTTGGCGGCATGAGGCCATCATTCCTATTTTTAGTATGAATTAGGGTAGGTTTAGGGTGTATTTATAGATTAGGTGAGTGTTTTAGGCCCTTAGATTAACCCTAGGTTAGATTAGGTCCGTTAGATTTAGGAAATCTCTAGAACCCAGCCCAGCCCTAGCCAGAAAACCAAATCTGGTGCACCCAAGCCCCCTGGCTCGACACGCCGTGTCGACAGGCAAGTCGACAGGCAAGTCGACCCCCCTGTCGACAGCCCTGTCGACAGCCCTGTCGACATGGGTTGGGCGGGAATTTTCCCGCCTGGCCCCGCTGGTTCGATTTTTAAATCTGAATTTGGGTTTTTAAATCTGTTTTTAGCTTTAATTTTTCTGCAAACTTCATTGGGCCTTAACTGGGCCATACGGACTCCGATTTACAAAATTTCGGACTCTATTCTGCGTATTTTTCCGAGACGAATGCAATGACGTAGCCCCTTTCCCCCAATTCTCACATCTGAGATTATTTATTCTGCAATTAGTGAATTTTAGCATTAACTGAAATACGGGGTGTTACATTCTCCCCTCCTTAAAGGATTTCGTCCCCGAAATCTTTAAGCTAAGGAGAACGCATATCCTACCATCCAAACAACCATCTACTCAAACCATCAACCACGGGCATCCATTGTCCTTAAACAGTTTCTAATGATGTATGAGCATATGCAAAAAGTGTGTGTGTATGTTCCCTATCTAATGTATGAACATATGCAAACCATGATAGTGCCATGCATCCATTATGTATGCGAGAGAATCCTATCGACACATACAATATCTACATGAGTGCACAATCATTCACCAAAATGCATCATCCATATGATAACACAATCATTATACATCCATCAATATAGCTTCCTACACACAATTTTTATGCAATATGCAATATGAAGTGACTGAGCCGATCTAGTGCCTAGAGTGTGTGTATATGCATCCACGAGCAACCACTAGCAAACACTTGCATCCACTTGCATCCATCAACCATAACATGTCTCAAACACATGTTTCAACCATAGGTTTACCCTATCTAAAGGTCAAAGATACAAATGAGAGGACATACTAAAGATAAGATAAGTACTAGACAACGATAGAGGAGAAAGTAAAGACATACCCTCAAAAAGAAATGGGTATAATGAACGCATCTTCGCTTCCGTCTCCCAAGTTGCGTTGCTTTCATCTTCTCCCCATTGCACTTTGACTAGTTGAACCTCTCTGTTTCTCAACTTCCTAGTCTCTGACCCAAGGATGCAGGTAGGAGCTCGTCGAATAGTCATATCACGCTCTACTTCCACTTCTTTAAGCAAGCTCGGCTCTACCACCTCTGCGGTCTCATGTAAGCACTTCCTCAAATGGGACACATGAAATACATCATGTACACCACTAAGTCTGTCAGGCAATTCCACTCTATATGCCATCCGTCCAATTCTTTCCTTAATGGGAAATGGCCCTACGAACCTTGGTGCTAACTTCCCAACAGATCCAAAGCGAACCACATTTCGTAACGGAGACACTTTGACAAAGACCGTGTCCCCAACTTCAAACTCAAGATCCGTCCTTCTCTTGTCCGCATAAGATTTTTGCCTATCCTGCGCTGCTTTCATCCTTCTTCGAATCAAGTCAATCTTCTCAGAAGTCTCCCTAATCATATCAGGCCCAAGCAAGATCTTATCCGTAGATTCCCACCAACATGCAGGTGATCGACAAGGCCTTCCATAAAGAGCTTCAAAAGGAGCCATACCAATACTGGACTGAAAGCTGTTATTATATGCGAACTCCACCAATGGAAGATGCTCTTCCCATGTACCTCCAAAATCTAAGATACAAAGCCTCAAAAGGTCTTCAAGAACACGATTCACCCTCTCAGTCTGGCCGTCCGTCTGAGGATGATATGCGGTGCTCAGACACAATTGAGTCCCCACTGCTTCTTGCAAACTTCTCCAGAACTCGCTAGTGAAGATAGGATCTCGATCACTCACTATGCTAGAGGGTACCCCATGCAATCGAACTATCTCCCGAAGATATACAGAGGCTAGCCATGGAGCGGTCCTCTTGCTCTTCACAGGTATGAAATGGGCGCTCTTAGTAAGTCTGTCTACCACCACCCAAATTCCCGTATTACCCTTTCTTGATCTGGGTAACCCGTCAATAAAATCCATCGAGACGCTATCCCATTTCCATTGCGGAACTTCCAATGGGTGAAGCAACCCACCTGGTTTCTTTTGCTCCGCCTTTACTTGCTGGCACACCAAGCATCGAGCGACATACTCGGCCACATCTTTCTTCATACCGGCCCAGAAGAAAACCCTCTTCATGTCTTGGTACATCTTGTCCCCACCGGGATGAATGGTCATCCTAGAACGGTGTGCATCATCAAGAATAACCTTCCTCAAACCCTCGTCTTGCGGTACACAAAGTCTACCGTCTCTACGCAAGCACCCCCTATCGTCTAGGGTGTACCTACTCAAATGGCTGGACGACTCCCCCCTTATGAGCTTCTCCGCCAACTCAACCAACTGTGGGTCGTCCCTCTGTGCTTCTCCAATCCGTCCCAAAAGAGTAGGTCTAACCTCCAAGGAAGCTAGCAAACCGGGTACATAATCAATGGAAGGTCTGAAATCAAACATCGAGATAAATTCCAAGCTTCGTTGTTCCACAAACAATGGACTCAAGGACAACCTTTTTCTGCTCAAGGCGTCTGCCACCACGTTACCCTTGCCAGGGGTATACGCTATCTCGAAATCATAGGATGCCAAGAACCCCATCCACCTTTGCTGTCTCAAATTCAAATCCTTCTGAGAAAACAAGTACTTCAATGATTTATGGTCAGTGAACAATTCGAATCTCTCACCAAGAAGATAATGGCGCCAAATCTTAAGCGCAAAAACAATAGCGGCCAACTCTAGATCATGGGTAGGGTAATTTTTCTCATGCACTCCCAACTGCCTTCCACCATAGGCTATCGCCCTTCCCTCTTGCATTAAGACTGCGCCTAGTCCTGTCCCACAAGCATCGGTATAGACAACAAATGGCTTGCTCCCATCTGGCAACACTAAAACTGGAGCAGTGGTTAAAGCTCTCTTTAACCGTCGGAACGCATCATCACAATCTACGTCCCATGCGAAAACAAGATTCTTCTTCGTTAAGCGGGTTAATGGGGCTGATATCTTCGCGAAGTCTTTGATAAACTTCCTATAGTAACCCGCCAACCCCAAGAAACTTCTTACTTCGGTAGCATTCTTCGGAACCTTCCAATCCTGAATTGATACTACCTTCGCGGGATCCACAGCTATCCCTTCCTTGGAGACCACGTGCCCCAAGAACCGCACCTCCTTCCTCCAGAAGTGACATTTAGAGAATTTAGCCTTAAGGCTATGTGCTCGAAGAGTCTTCAATACCTCCCCAAGATGTAGGGCATGCTCTTCTTCACTCTTAGAAAATACTAAGATATCATCTACAAAGACCACCACGAACTTATTAAGGAACTCCCTGAACACCCTACTCATCAAATCAACAAAGTATGCAGGGGCGTTCGTCAACCCAAATGGCATCACCAGCCACTCATAGAAACCATCCGGAGTTCTAAAGGCAGTCTTGTCTATGCTATCCTCAGCCACCCTCAATTGATGAAACCCCGTGGCTAAGTCCAACTGAGAAAATACTGAAGCGCCAACCAACTGATCGAAAAGATCATCAATCCTCGGCAATGGGTGTCTATTCTTCTTTGTGAGCTTGTTGAGTTCTCTATAATCTACACAAAGTCTGAGGGACCCATCCGCCTTTGTAGCAAATACTACTGGAGCACCCCACTCCGATATACTTCGTCTTATGAACCCCTTCTCAAGCAACTCCCCTACTTGCTTAAGGAGTTCCCTCCTCTCACGAGGAGCCATGTGGCGCACTGGTAAAGATACAGGTTTAGCATTATCCACCAGATATATTCGGAAGTCAATCTCCCGCTTCGGAGGTAAGCCCTTCACCTCCTCAAACACATCCGGATATTCCCGGACCACTCTAACAGAATGCAAACTCTCGACCGAAGCGTCAAGCGATTCAAGATAACTTAGCATAACAGAATCCATGGGATTACAAGAGATCTCGAGAGTGTTACCCAAGCGGGTCAGAAGCCTAACAACTCTCCTTTCACAATCAAGAACGGCACCATTACTGGATAACCAGTCCATGCCCAAAATCAACCCATAGCCCGTGAAGCCCAACACAAAAGCATCACATCTAAACTCAATGCTAAGTATAGAAATCTTCAAACCCAAACATATCATGGACAAATAAGTGGAGCCCCCAATTGGGTTTGAAACAACCAAGGGATCATCTACTAGACTGGTGTCTAAGTGCAGTGACTCAACTAATGATGATGAGATAAACGAATGCGATGCGCCTGAATCAAACAATGTACGGACAGGATGATCAAATAGAAAAACCAGACTTTCAACGGAAATAGTTCTACCTCTTTCCTGAATCGGTGGGACTGCGAGAGCCTGTACTTGCCCCCTAGCCTGACCCGGTGCCATAAGAGCTTGCACCTGTCCTCCTGAGGTAGACCCCGTCCTTTGCCCTTTCTTAGGGCAGTCTTTCACTAGATGCCCTGCTTCGCCACAGTGGAAGCAGCCAGTCTTCTTCTTCTTGCGACAATCCTTGCTTAGGTGGCCAGGTGTCCCACAATTGAAACACTTCTTCTTCTTGCCCTTGCCACCGTTGCCTTTCCCACCTTTGTTTTGTTGTTGTTGCTGAGGTCTCTTTTGATCTCCCTTCTTCTCGGGTGCCTTATTAGCATTGGGACCCTTCTCTTCTTCATGCATGAGTGCCATGTCAACTAGCTTCTCAAAGGTGGCCCCCATAGGGATATGAGTCATAGCCAACCCATGCATTGGTTCATTCAAGCCTTTCACGAACCTCAAAGCCTTCTTCTCCGGTGTATTCACTATATCTAGGCCAAACCTTGCCAATTGATTAAACTTGTTGACATATTCCTTCACCGAGAGATTTCCTTGCTTTAGAGTCAAGAATCTTTCCATATACAAGTTTTCCTCCGCCCTTGAGAGAAACTTTGCCACAAATCTTTGCCTAAAATCCGCCTAAGAGTCAACGGGGCGTTCTCCATTAGTGACCTCCCACCAGAATGAGGCCTCTCCCTTCATTAACCAAGCAGCTAACTTGACTTTCTTTCCTTCTTCCATCTCAAAGATATCTATCAACTCTTCCACCTCCTTAAGCCAATCTCTAGCCTCCACAAAAGTTTCAGATCCTTGAAAAGGTTTCCCTCCCATAGCTTTAAATTCCTTACAAGTCTTAGCAAAAGTATCCGTGCGAGGAGGAGGGGGAGGAGGAAGATCGGGTGCTACGGTTGGTGGAGGAACATTTGCTGGACCCGCAGTGGTGGCCCTAGCCTCCATCAATCTCCTATACCATACTGGTACCGTCACACCCTCCGGAAAGTTAAGATCCTCAGCCATGCTGAAACGAAAAAGGAAAGATTCAAAACGGAGAATTCGAAGGATATAGATATGGCTATTGGGGATTATGCTTTTCTTTCAAAAACTTTTCTCTTTAAAGACATGTTTTTGAAAATATCTCTTCCAAAAATGTTTTTATAAAAATAGTTTTCTAAAAATTTTATCTGTTCCGGTAACCTTTGCTCTGATACCACGTGTAACACCCCACGCCCGCTATGGTCACTCTCTAAGGGAATGCCATAGCATCGGTGGAGTATTTTAGTGAATATAGAACAGAAAAATTACAACAAGACAGATATAAATAGTACTTGAAATTTAAAACATCATCTCATAACAGCGGAAATAAACATGTCTGGTTACATCATAAAACCACAATAAAAGTCAAGTACAATATCCTTCAAAATAAAGAAGTACATAATCCCACTCTCTCATACAATAGCCAGGACAAAAGAAAAGATAACTGGGTAACTGGAGCTTTACATCTATCCAAGCTCCAAAAGACTGGAACAGCAATCCGATCAAGCTCCACTACTGCTAGGATCCACCGTAGGACCTGAGGGTTGGGAAAAAGATAAAAACAACGGGGTCAGACATAAGTCTGAGCGAGTCCTATAACTTTAACAATACAATCATTAAAGTAACCAGAGAAGACATAAACTTGACCTACGGTAATGTCTGGGGATGAATGGCTACACTAAGCAGCTTGGTAGACTTAGGATAAACTAAGATAACTGTAAAGACGCATCTACCCACCCAAGGATAATTACTAACTGCACCACACCAGTCATTCCTACTTAAAGGTTGATCCCTCCCAAGGACTTAGAAAATTTCCCCAGTAGTTTCGTGTACCCCTACCTAGGTGCCGTCTGCCCCAATCTTTATTAGGTGTACCCACTACTCCCAAGTGATCGGCTCCCTACCGTAGATACCCGTGCTGGTCCCATAATGGGGTGTATCATTCCCCAAAGTGGCCACCTGATAATATCAACGGTGCACGGCTTTATATCTACATGATGCAACAACGACTTACCAACCAGCCCGGGTCCACACACGCATATGAAACCCGTTGATCCTGCGTTGCCACCGCTAACCCGTTTTGGCCTCTTATAGTCAAGCCCAATATGCGTGTCCCGTCACCCGACTAGAGTCGAGCCCACAAAGATACGTTTGGGATATTGGTTGAAATGGGCCCCCACAAGCTACCCACCCAAGCTTGTCAGTTATCTAGTGTATCCCACTTAACCCTTTAATCATGTTTAATTACATGTTTCCACTTGGTTAAGTATTCTAATCGTATTTTCTATTGCCACCCAAGGCAACCCACTAGATTTCCACATGCCACCCAAGGCACCCACTTAACCCCTCATGTCCCACTACATGCTTATTTGGTTAAGTGTTTCTTAATTGATTAAGAACGTAACCCTTGTAAAGACCTCTCACATTAGACCGTCTTTTATGGCAGCTGGATTTGCCGGTCGGTTCCGGGCAGCCTTACGCCATAACAGGGTCTAACCTCGTGTCTTTACACTTGTCACGTATTTAATTTATGCCTAAGACCTCTCACATTGGGCCAATCATTTGTAGCCGCTGGATTTGCCGGTCGGTTCCGGGCAGTCTTATGCTACAAAAGGGTCCAACCTCGTGTCTTAGTCGATTAATTACACCTAATTAATCACCCCATATTAATTATCCCTAATTAATATCAAGTTTTTCATAACATGGGTAGACCTAACTCAATAGGTAAATTCCCATGGGGTAGACCTAACTCAATAGGTAAATTCCCACTTATGTTAATTTATTTTTATGGTATGCTTAATCATACCCAATCATACTTTTATTAACATATTTATTAACCCCATCGTTCCCCACGTAAATCATTCTCATTTCATGACATAATAAAGGGAAGATCCATCACAAATATCATGGGTTTAACCAAATCTTAGCATATAACTTTGTCATGGGTTAAGAGGATGTCAACTTGCATATATGAACATATATTAACCCAACTACATTTAACCCAAACTTGCATATTATCATACACATATCTTGCATAACATGTTGAACTTGCATATAAGCATTCTCATAACTTGCATAACATGTTAAACATGCATTTAAGCATACACATAACTTGCATAAGCATTCACATTCTTGCATAAGCATTCACATACTTGCATAAGCATGCATAACTTGCATATCATGTTAAACTTACATTTAAGCATATACATAACTTGCATAAGCATTCACATACTTGCATAAACATTCACATACTTGCATAAGCATGTTAAACTTGCATTTAAGCATATACATAACTTGCATATGAACTTGCATAACTCACTTGTTAAACATGCATAAACCCACTTATTAGATATGCATAAACCCACTTATTAAACATGCATAAACCAACTTGTTAATCATGCATAAACCAACTTACTAAACATGCATAAACCCACTTGTTAAACATGCATAAACATAGGAAAACATAGAGTAGCATATCATTACAAATGATTCAAACTCACTAATCCGCATTTAAGACCATAAGTCTCATTACACCCAATCTACTTACTTTAACAATTGATGTTAAAGTGATAGAAACTCACCAAATCCAAGATTAGCAACCTTATGAAGTGGAATTAGTTGCTAACTATGAAGATAATGATGATTAGAGATTGATTAGAGAGTGATTAGCTTGCAACTTCCTTCATAAATTAGTGGAGGCTCCTTCTAAGATTTAATTTGGCGGCATGAGGCCATCATTCCTATTTTTAGTATGAATTAGGGTAGGTTTAGGGTGTATTTATAGATTAGGTGAGTGTTTTAGGCCCTTAGATTAACCCTAGGTTAGATTAGGTCCGTTAGATTTAGGAAATCTCTAGAACCCAGCCCAGCCCTAGCCAGAAAACCAAATCTGGTGCACCCAAGCCCCCTGGCTCGACACGCCGTGTCGACAGGCAAGTCGACAGGCAAGTCGACCCCCCTGTCGACAGGCCTGTCGACAGCCCTGTCGACATGGGTTGGGCGGGAATTTTCCCGCCTGGCCCCGCTGGTTCGATTTTTAAATCTGAATTTGGGTTTTTAAATCTGTTTTTAGCTTTAATTTTTCTGCAAACTTCATTGGGCCTTAACTGGGCCATACAGACTCCGATTTACAAAATTTCGGACTCTATTCTGCGTATTTTTCCGAGACGAACGCAATGACGCACCCCGTTTCCCCCAATTCTCACATCTGAGATTATTTATTCTGCAATTAGTGAATTTTAGCATTAACTGAAATACGGGGTGTTACACAACTTGTAGTTTTGGTTTTCGCAGATATTTCTTTTCACAGGATCCCGGATTACGGCTGGAGCTATATTCGGAAAGCTTTGTATCTGTGTATTTCTTTTAATTGTGGTAGTTAATATATTTCCGTTGTGCGTTTTATTTATACATTTTATTCCCGCTGCTTTGTATTTTAATCTCTAATATTATGTATCCGCTGTGTAATATTTATTCGTACTCTGATATTATTGTACTCTGATGTAAATTATTGTAATGGAAATGAAATATTCTCATGTTTGTGTTCTGATGCATCGTGTTCTCAAGGTAGTCCGCCTTCTTGTTCGGTCTAGGCCGACAGTGAGGTGCGGGTTGTCACAGGTTGTGTAAGAGCTTTGGTTTACAAAGCTCGAGGACAAGACACATTAGAACCAAACGAAAGAATTCATCAGAGATAGGATTAGTAACATCCTATAAGAATAACTCATTAAAAATAAGATTAGTAACATCCTATAAGAATAACTCGATAGAGATAGGATTAGTAATACCCTAGAATGAGTTTGAAGAGTGCTATTTATAAAAATGAATTTAGTTTTAAAAATTATCTTATTATATGTTTTTGAGTATTTTATTTTATATTGAATTTGGACTATTGAGTATAAAGAAGATTTTGCATATACGCCTTGCAAACGTGTATACGAAGTGTCAAATATATTGGATAGATATGGAATCACACTCTAGTCGCCCAGGGATGATTCTGGTGATGCGGCCGCATTATCAGTATTTATTTTCGAGTTTCGAAAGTAGGATATCTATGTATGATTCCAATTGTCTGGTGTGAGAACCAAAACTTAGTTAAAATTTATTGTCTGTGATTTAACATTGAAAATATGATTTTAAGTATATTAAAGTTATATATTTGAAAAGTTAATCGACTAATTAATTGCTGGTTGTGATGGATGATAATTAGGTTGACTAGTTAAAATATTAGAATAATAAAACCAATGTGAAAGTGAAAGGGTAAAATTTAGCCAAACCGAATTTAATATTGAATTGAAAATTAGTTCAAATTGGATGCATACACACACACACAAAAACACACACACACACACACATATATTGAGCAGGTTACGGATTATAGTTGAGTAAAGAAATAAATTGCATGCCTAATAAACAGATGCTCCTTAATGAGTTGGTTGCGCAAATTTTATTTATTATAAACTACTGTTGGCGATTTGGATGCACTGTAATGGTTATTCTGTGTGAAATTAAACCATACGCCACATGATAGTAACAAATAAATTATGGACTACACCGCATAACATACTACTGAAGATAACACAGCATATCATATTCCATATAAGCATTTGGTGCTTATATGATGAGGTTTGGATTACCGCATGAGCGAGATGCTTGTATGGCGAGGACTGAAGTATAGGTTGTATGGAGGACTGATTATGGACTTAATAACCTATAACGGTAAATTGTAGGATTTGATAACAAACTCTGCACAAGTCTTGAGATGACAAAAATACACACGTCACATCTCCCTTGTTTTAGTTTCTACGCGTAGGTATAGGGGGAGCAGGGTATATAAATCATAATGGGTGTGCACAATTGATTTGTATGCGATAATTGATTTATTGGGTGCCTAACACGACCCAATAAAATTTTCAAATCAACTGGTACAAAGGAGGTTATGGCGATTTTTTCAAGAAATCTAGGGTGTTAGCCAAATATTAGAAAAATTTAGAAGTTCTTAGAAAATGAAAAGTTAAAGAATGAAAGCCAAAATGAAAGTTGAGTGGGTCAGTTAAACAACTTTCAGCTCAGTTCTTTTTCGGGGACGAAAAAGTTTTAAGTAGGGGAGATTGTAACAACGTTGAATTTTGGAACCAATTAAAAATTTATTTTTAATTGAATTTAATGGATTTTAAGAATTAATGATTTAAAATTTATTTAAATGAAGTTAGAACACATAAATTCAAATTTTAATTATAACGAAGTCGTAATGGCGCGGTAGTTTGAAAACTTGGTTTGAACTTTGATTTGTTATATAGAATTCAAAACAAATTGGATTTCAGTAAAAAAAGAAACGTTAGAATTTGTTTAAAAATATTTTTCTAACGAATGTGAAAATTTTAGATTTTGTATTATAAATTGCAAGTTATGTCCAGTTTAAATTTAATATAGTCGCTATGGAATTTATATATATTTTAATATTATATGAAGCCCTTAAAAATAGCCATTTTGCAAATGACCTCCGTTTCCGACGAAACTAATTTTGTCGGATCCGAAACATCAAATTTTTGTCAAGTTTAAAATTACAAATTAATTGGAAATAATATGTGAGTGGTAAATTTAAATGCGTACTGAATTTTAGTTTAAATTTAATAAGCTAGTCAAAAGGACATTTTTCAAACGATCTCCAAATTCGACGAAATTAATTTTGTTAGGACCGTATTTGTGAAACATAGCTAGATTTTAATTTTCATAATTTTTGGAGTAAGTATGTGGTCGTGGTAAATTAAAATGTACGATGAAATTCAATACTAAAAGTTATATTAATTTATATCTTAATTTTGATAAAAATGATCGAAACAGTCAAATTGGCTTACGAAACATATCCCATTATATCCGCAATGAGGGTATTTGATTGGGAATGATAGTCGGTTGATTTGATTTGGAGTTTGGATCAATAAACAAATAATTCACGAATTGAATAATAATTATATATATAAAAGAAAATCCGAAAACCCTATTCCCCAATCATAAATCTGCGCCGGCGCTTTATTCATGTTTAATGGCCGATATTGCTCCAGAATTCGTCCCCATTTTTCTTCTAATCCAATCAATAATTTACAAAACTTTATGAAGCAAAGATGTAGAGCTTGGAGAGATCTAACTACAAAAACGTGATGATTGTAAATTTTGTAGCGTGGTGGCTGAAATTTCATCCCAAACTCGCTGCGTTTGGATTCCATTTTCGAGTCCGTTGAGGCTTCAAGTTCGCCGGAAGTCACAGAGTAGGGAGGCGACGTGAAGGCGTAGATGGGGGAAGTTTCTGACGATCGGTGGACAGCTTCTAGGGCGACGCACATGTGGAAAGTGGTGATCGGTTGTGAGTTGCAGCGGTTTACAGGGAGCGATGAAGAAGGGTGATTAACCTAACTAATTAATTAATATTTAATTGGTTAATGACTTATTAAATAATCCAATGCTTAAATCGTTGTAACTTTTTCAAACAGAAACCAAATTGAATGAAATCAGGTGCATTTGAATCGTGGAGTCGAGCTCAACAACATGGAACTAACCATAACGGAAAAGAAGCAAGTTGAATTTTGAGCTAAATTAAATGTTCATTTAATTTAGTTTAAAAATAAAATCCTCAATGAAAGACTGGCGGAGTGGAAATCAAAGTGAGATCTCACACTCAATTCTTTTGTACAATTATTTATTTTTATAACTGAAAATATATTTATTGCCTGTGTTTGCAATATTAGTTTGGTGATTGATGGTTGTTTACAGTTTTAATGCCATTATTATTAAACTGTAGATAAATTCACATGGATTGTGATGTAAACCCCACACGGGTATTGGGACGATAATTTTACATATCGCCCAAGTATACAAATAATAATATTTGTTTGAAAACCGCACACAGATCTGGGGATGATAATTAATTCACATCTCCCTTAGATTAGATTATATGTTAACCAATTGATTGACAGACTGTTATAAACGTAATTTAATTATTTAATGCTTATACAGTTATAAATTGCACTCTGGGTGTGAATTGAATGCTTAATAGTTATTTATCACTATTTTTGAATACATTCGATGTATGAAATCCATATAAATAAAATTATATGGTAATTGATTGAGTCTGATTCCAATTCAAAAATAACATATTTTTAAATAATATTCAGTGAAGAATCAAAATATGATTTTGAAGTCCGATTTTGTGTGGACATGAAAATGTTGAAATATTCGTAATTGAAATGGACTTGAAGCCAAGTTAAGTCGATGTATGCCATTTTAAGTTGAATGGATTTTTCTTTCGGTTTTATTCATTTTATAATGAATATTGAATAGATCTGATTTCAAAATCTGACATTTTGAAAATATTATTATTTTGAGATTATAATAATATATAAGATTCAATTTTAATTTAAAATTGAAACGGAAGTTGGAATCGTTTTAAAACGAATTTATGAACGTTTTATAAAATACGTTTTTAATGGAAATCGACAAAATATATTATATATATTTAAATAGTTTGAATAGAACGTTTGGCACAGCGACCTTTCGCGTATTTCATCCATGGATTTCGAATGGAAATAACGGGAGATCTAACCGTCGGATTCTCCTAAAACAGGAACCTTGGGTTCGTATCGAAAAGAGATTTTGAACGATAATAAGAAATTTGAAATCTAATGGTTAGATTTAATGATATGTCCAAACCATTTTTAAAAAAGGTCGCTATGGTGCAGTTCATTAGCAGATATTGGAAACTGACTGTAAGGGCCTTATTAAAATTATTAAAAATACAAAAAAATTATGTAAAGTCATAATAAATGATTTGAAATGATTTTGGATGGAAAATTCCACGTTTGTAAAGATAAAAGATATTTTTATCATAATAAGTTGTTTATCAGCTTAAGTAAAGAACTGAAAGGAATTGAAATGGTTTTGATATAACCAGAGTTTTCCAACCTATAATTTGGAATGGTTTTGAATGGAAATAATCTTCGGAATATTTTGATATTGGATTCCATGATTATATGGATATTGTTGAGGAATTTGGAAGATATATATCGTTATTCCCCATACGATATCTGTCGATTTCAGAATTTAATATTGAATATAAGTCGATATGATTTCTATTTAAAACTTTGTATTTAATATCAAATTAGATTTTGGGTTTGTCATAAATGATGTCTTCAATAACATTGTTCTTAAACCCAATTGAGAATAGGATAAATCTTTTAACTCGGATTTAGAGAAGTTTACCAATTAAATAATTTAACTGGAATTGAAAGTTAATTTTGGGTTTACCGTGAACAATGTTTTAAATAACCTTTTTTCTTTAACCCAATTAACAGTGAAGTTATGATTTGGAATTTATAATCTTTTGATTAATATTAGCGTAATTTTCCAAAGTAAAGTTTTCCAATTTAATATATTAAATTGGAATTGAATGGAATTCGATTTAATAATCGAGATGGACTTCTGTAAAGGTAGACCGTTACTATTTATGGAATTTAAAAGGCTTTGCCGCTATTCCACTTATAGTATTAGTCTGACATGGAAATTTATATCGATTATATACTATTATGATTTTCATGAAGATTCGATTTTGATGGAAGATGATTGTGGGTATATCATGAGCGATGTTTTTTTGGCAAGTCCGACCAGTTTTTATAGTGCTCTGTAACATATCTTTATTTATTAAAAAAAATTAAGGATACACTAAAGCTTAGGGGATATGTAGCATACATATCAACTACTAGATCTTCTGTGCAGGGAAGCCAAAAATTACATGCACTGTCTCATAGCATAACGCACATTACATATGGAATTACATAGCAAATAACATTCCCAGATTACATGAACTCCTATAATAGTTGTAAGTTAACAAATTCTTCAATCTTTATCGTCGTCGAGCCCTTTCTGAAACTCGATCTTCTTGCTTCTTGTGATAGGAGCATTACCTAACTTACGCCCAGATGTGGACACTGTTATAGGCGAGTTGATAATGAAGTCCGGCGGTGCTTTATATCCTGGCGATGCCAAAATGTGGACACAAGGGCCGAGTTTTCTTGGCGCATTGTCTTTTTTCTTGACTTCAGTCACAGGCGAGAATGTGCTTGGATTGCGTGATGAGGGTGATTGTTGTTGAACATGGTTGTTCTCTTTATTGCCTACAACCTTGTTGATAGTGTAGCTACTGTTATTGTGGAAACCAGGCTTTAAAGCACTCGGAGAACTCTTTGCCTTTGACACTTTATTGCCTGAACTTACACCTTCTTTCTGCTAATCTATTGCTAATGCTTGCATGGAATTATAGTTCTTAATCATTATGTCCATTAGTTTAGTGTTCTCACTGCAATCATGAGCAATGTTTTAAACGACATTAGTTCTTTAATCCAGTTAAAGACAAGATGAATTTCCTATGTTGAATAAATCATTAAATAACGATTTTTGAGATTAAACCATTTGGAGTTTTAATGAATATGAATGATGTAATTAAATTTACCGAATTCAAGAAATGTTCGAAATGGAGTACCACCAGTTTTACTCCATGCGATAGTAAAATCATTAATTAGATTTGAGAAATGGTAATTAAATTTACCGATAACATAATGGGTGTTAGACATGGAGTACTAGCAGTTTTTCTCAATTAGATGAATACGCTGTACTTAGGATAATAAAACGAATTGTTACTTTGGTAAGGCTCATTAATCCCGACTAGTTGATAAACCAAGGGCTGCACAAAGTATAGGTTAGGTCGGATTAGACCAAATACTTCATCCGACCCGCATGGGTATGGGTTTAAGATAGTCCACTCCGTATCCGACCCTATATGAGGTTGGATATGGGTTGGGTTTAGTAGGGTTCAGTTAGGTTACCTGAATATAATAAAAAAATGAATATAAGGGAATTTTTCAAAAAATAATATCAAAATATTCAGCATTATTTATCAAATTTTTGCTTGCATAATGCATTTAAAATAACCAATTCATTATAAGACATATTTTATTAAAATTTCATTGTAAAATGCATCATACGATATTAATTTACTAATATAGTAGAACAAGTGTTTCATTTTAAAAATCATCAAAATGCTCTTTAAAATATATTTGTCAAATTCTACCTAGTTTGGATTGACATGAAACATTTTTTTATATATTTAATATAGAACACATAAACATTATTCTAAAATTATACAATTCTAATTTTAAGTAGGTTGATATTAAATTAATTTTTTAATATAGGGTTGGGTTGGGTTAAAATAAGTTTGGGTTGAACAAATTATCAAACCCGACCTATATATAGTATAGGTTACAGATTGTAACCCATATCCGACCCGAATTAGGATGGGTGGGGTCGGGTTTATATAGGTTGGGCCAGGTAGGATATGGGTCATATGCATCCTTAGATAAACCTTAATTTAGTTTAAGTTGTGAAAAGATATTATAAATCTTTTGAAATGATTTCCAAGAATTTTTGAATAAAAGAATATTCTAGATTGGAATGAGGCATATGATGTGTTTTTATAGCACTTGATTATAAGATATGCAAGATATTCAGAAAGACCGGGTTCAACCCAATCTGAGTAACTGATACGACGACTAAAAGTCAAAGATTTGAAGAGGGTGATTGAAGACTGGATATCTTCACATCGTTTGGATGATTACTGATGTCTTGATTGGGCTGTACACCCAAGACGAGGTAATAACTGGTGATCGTCCAGACGTACCTGGAGATTAACCGGATATGCGAGGGTCTGTCTCCTATATTTGACATATGGGATGAGGAATAAGGTGCCTCCAGGTTCGTTTAGATCCAAAATGGACTTGCAAATAAATTTTGTATCTGACGTTGTATTTCGCACTATATTCGTTGATCTTTGCTAAATATATATCTGTTTGGTGGCGGAGAATTTATTCTCTTGCTTAACATCCTTCTCTAAGACGTATGAACTCAGAGGTTATATATTAAAAGAAATCAATGGTACGGTATAAATTGACAATGTGGCATGCTGAGTTGCATGGATCAAAGCTTTTTGTTGAAAAGAAGGGCTTTATGGTTGATGATCAAAGCACAACTTTAAGGAGCACAACTTTGTATATAGCATTAATTCGTGAGCCTCACACCCCGGTGTGAACGAAAAACTGGAGAGGACCGCAGGGAGGACATGTGTTTCTTTCCAACTAGGAGTGATGTCATGGTATGGAGCCTAGACATTTTTACTTATGTTGTTGATGGATAGCGAGGTACATCGAATATAGCCGACTAAAATGCCTTGATGGTCGACATACTGACCAGACTTTAGGTTCCATAGGACCAGGAAACGTATTGTTCAGGAATTACTAATCCACACACGTTAGGTGTGGTCCGGCCCTGCCAGATCAAAGGGCTCACCCGAGTCTGAGTCCTGAGGCATGGGCCAGAGTGTCTCGAATCAGAAAGGAAGATCCCTTGCCTTGGTTCACAGATGGAATCCAATTTCCAATAGGCGACTTTCGATTTCAGTTGTAAACTTATATGGCGACATAGAAGGATGGGGTACCATGTCGTCTATGATTGATACATTTATATTTGAAGTTGATTTCTTCACTAAGCACTAATAATAATAAAAGATAAATTTCGTGTATCAAGCATATGTGGCCATTATAAGGTAAAACTCTATCCTCTAGTTTGTGTTTTCATTGTGTGATGGGACGACCCGAGTCTTATAATGGCTTCATTTTTCCTTTTTAGCATTGCGTTGTTTGTTTTATGGTATTCCTGGGAGAAAACCCATTTCATGTTATATAGCGTGGTCCCTTGATTTACCCAACTTTAAAATATAGTAAATAACTGTTTTAGTTGACACACCTGTCTCATGACTTACTCGGAGTTTATTATTTCCACCTTAACTCTGGGTGCCCATATTTTCCACACGGACAACTTGTAGTTTTGGTTTTCGCAGATATTTCTTTTCATAGGATCCCGGATTACGGCTGGAGCTATATTCGGAAAGCTTTGTATCTGTGTATTTCTTATAGTTGCGGTAGTTAATGTATTTCCGTTGTGCATTTTATTTATACATTTTATTCCCGCTGCTTTGTATTTTAATGTTTGATATTTTTTTTCCGCTTGTAATGGAAATGAAATATTCTCATGTTTGTGTTCTGATGCATCGTGTTCGCAAAATAGTCCACCTTCTTGTTCGGTCTAGGCAGACAGTGAGGTGCGGGTTGTCACAGTTGGTGTAAGAGCTTTGGTTTACAAAGCTCGAGAACAAGACACATTAGAACCAAACGAAAGAAGTCATCAGAGATAGGATTAGTAACATCCTATAGGAATAACTCAGTAGAGATAAGATTAGTAACATCCTATAAGAATAACTTGATAGAGATAGGATTAGTAATACCCTAGAATGAGTTTAAAGAGTGCTATTTATAAAAAGGAATTTAGTTTTAAAAATTATCTTATTATACGTATTTGAGTATTTTATTTTATATTGAGTTGGTGTATAGCGTTAATTCGCAAGCCTCACAACCTAGTGTGAACCAAAATCGGGAGAGGACCACAGGGAGGACATGCGTTTCTTTCTAGCTAGGAGTGATGTCATGGTATGGAGCCCAGACATTTTTACTTATGTAGTTGATGGATAGTGAGGTACCTCAGATATGGCTGACTAAAAGGACTTGACGGTCGACATACTGATTAGGTTCCATAGGACCGGGAAACGTATTGTTCAGGAATTACTAATCCACACACGTTAGGTATGGTCCGGCCCTGCCAGATCAAATGGCTCACTCGAGTCTGAGACCTGAGGCATGGGCCAGAGTGTCTCGAATCAGAAAGGAAGATCCCTTGCCTTGGTTCATAGATGGAATCCAATTTCCAATACGCGACTTTCGATTTCAGTTGCAAACTTGTATGGCAACATAGAAGGATGGGGTACTATGCCGTCTATGATTGATACATTTATATTTGAAGTTGATTTCTTCACTATGCACTAATAATAATAAAAAATAAATTTCGTGTATCAAGCATATTTGGCCATTATAAGGTAAAACTCTATCCACTGGTTTTTGTTTGCATTGTGTGATGGGATGACCCGAGTCTTATAATGGCTTCATTTTTCCTTTTTAGCATTGCATTGTTTGTTTTATGGTAATCTTGGGACAAAACCTGTTCCATGTTAGATGGCATGGTCCCTTGATTTACCCAAACTTTAAAATAATGTTAATAACTGTTTTAGTTCTCACACCAGTCCCATGATTGACTCAGAGTTTATTGTTTCCACCTAAACTCTGGGTGCCCATATTTTCCACATGGGCGGCTTGTAGTTTTGGTTTTCGCAGATATTTCTTTATACCGGATCCTGGATTATGGCTGGAGCTATATTCGGAAAGCTTTGAATTCGTGTATTTCTTTCAGTTGTGTGGTAGTTGATGTATTTCCTCTGTTCATTGTATTTATACATTTTATTCCCGCTGCTATGTATTTTAATCTCTGATACTGTTTTCCACTGTGTAATATTTATTCGTACTATGATATTCTTGTACTCTGATGTAAATTATTGTAATGGCAATGAAATATTCTCATGTTTGTGCTCTAGTGCGTTGTGTTCTCAAAGCAGTCCGCCTTCTTGTTCGGTCTAGGCTGGCTGGGAGGGGCGGGTCATCACAGAAGGTATAAGTTATAGTTTTGTTTCAATGGATTGATTTCGGGAAATGATAATAAGTGATTATATGAGTTTTGAAATGGAATTGGATACCGAAAATATAAGTATAATTTCCATAAGCGAAATTTTAACCATTAATCGGTAATGTTTTGAACAAATGAAACCATTGAGGTTATATTTTGAAGAGTACATCGCTTGACGTTATTTTTGCACATATAAGATCTGGTAATGAAATCTATACCAATTGGTT